>OY282467.1:2482000-4964000 GCA_958295575.1 Leucania comma
AATACAATTGCAGCGTATAATACAGCAAAGAAAAATTCAGATCAGTCTGTTTTTTTGATGACCAGTTTGTATGCAGAGGCTGTTTATTAAGTAATCTAATTATTTTTTAAATATTAAATGGCATCTTTGTTTGCACATGGTGGTAGTGGTAGGTAAGATAATTTTAACACACTTAGGTAGGTAATTGAAAATCTGCTTACCGCGATATAGTTTATTTTAAAATAGTGCGGATAAGCCCATTATCAGGCTGACCCCTATCAAGGCGCATGTAAATATCTACGACTTATCGCTACTTCGGGGAAGAAAGGGCGTAAAAGCCACTTTTGGCCAAAATGAGTTAATAATGCAACTTTGTTTAGTTTTCGACGCTCTATCGATCTGTATATTTAAAATTTCAATATTCCCAAAAAAATGGCTTTTACCCCATGATTTTTTTCTCACCAAAACCATTTTTATTAAAAAAAATTGACGTATATGACATTATTTAATTATTTCAAATTAATAAGGGCGTATCACCATAGTATGAAAGAATATTTGGTCGTAAATACAATATTTATTACGTAATGACTTTTACGACATTTTTACTTGGCAATTTAAATATGATTTGGCTTTTACGCCCTTGCACAAAAATAAAAACTTGGAGTTACAGCATTCAAATCGTAACAATAACAATTTCTTTAGTCTAAAAATCGGAGAGATAATCATGTCATTTATCGTTGTCTCTTATGCGTACGTTAAACAGTCTTACAATGGAGTGAGATAGAAACATAATTTATTTAGCCAATAAAGCGCGCGCGCTGCCGACGACACACGCACAAACACAATCGCAACCTGCATGTACACGACTTACCACAAGTGAAGTCCACGTGTCCAATCTTGTCAGTCTGTCAATCGCAGTTTCTTTACCGGATTGTTATTGTTTACGTTCCGTTTGAATATTAATACAGTGCGAATAAGTTACTTGTTTAATTAAAAAAATGGATAATACGAAGCCGAAAGCCTTGGATTCCTTGCTAAAAAGAAGGAATATCGTTAATGCATTATTACAAAGCCGTCGTCGTTCATCACAAAGGTAAGTTTTAAGTAATAGTACAGTACCTATCTATTATTCTTGGCTCAAACTGTTTAGACGTGCTTACCTAATGTGATGTTTCTTTAGTTAGAGATATTCGTATTTATTTTATAATAAATATTAAGAGTGCATTCGTCGTAGTAATTTCTAGGAAGATAGGTACTTACCTATTTTTTTACTACTTAAAATATTAGGTACTCACGGTGTAAAAACGGTCGGGTTTATTATGGTTGTATGTATAGTTGTATAGATGGGTGCTTACGTACCTAAGTGCTAACTAACTTTACCACAAAGGTCATGTTACGTAGGTACCTATCTAATTATTCACAATATTTTTATTCAGTTATTTTGTTTAATCATTTTCTTTATTCAAATTACATGCATTTCTATTTATTCCGTTATAAACTCCATGAAACTGATTTGTTAGACTGGCTTTTACGCCCTAATGACTAATGTCTTCTGATTTTTCGATGCCGTGCGTGACTTTTACGACCCCAATATTACAGGGAACTAAAACTACAATGGCTTTTACGCCCTAACTCTTACTAGCATTAAAAATAAAGACGACTTTTTTGTATAATTTTTGTATAAGTAATTCTATTATCATCTTATTTCCAGATCTGACTACGAGCCGAGTCAGTCGACTAGGAGTTTTGATCAAAATAGTAGTTCGGATCAAAGCAATGATATAATCGAAAACAGCGACACAGAAATGCAACCAATAAAAATATCAAAAGCAACACACAAAAAAATCATAATTAATTCAAGCAGTGATGGCGATATCAATACCTCTATGATTTCTTTACCCCGAGCACATGCTTCATTCTTTGGAGACAACGTTGGTAGCCTTATACCACCAAAAAGCCCGTTTAAAAACAATAGTAACAAAATAAATATTATTTCTATGGAAGTCTTAAAACAGGCTGATAGTTCGTCGACTGTTGTATTACCACATCCAAATATTACTGCCCTCCCTGCAGATCCAGTAATTGCTGAAAATGAAATCTCATGTGCTGTGCCGAACGTTGAGTCGTTTTCTTCAAACCTTTTGCCAGCTGACTATGCTCCAGAAACCAAAGTTACATCAGTTCCGATCGCTAATTCGTCTCTAATTGTTAATACATTGTCTACCTACGACAATAGCACGCAGCTTGAATCTTCTTCCGTATTGACTGCTGAATTACCTACTTTATATGTTAATCTCGTGCCACAAGATGACTATGCCGCTGATGAACCCGAAGTTCCTTCTGTACCGATCCCTGAATCATCTGACTTGAAGACCAACCTTCTGCCGTTGGATAAATATATACCTCAATCTGATAGTTGTATACCTACCACCTCCAAGACGCCATTTTTAGAACTGAGTCCTTTACTGGCTGCATCTCACGATGAAACTCAGCTTGGACCTCCTAATCCATCTACAAGTACAGCACTGGCCAATTTAAATATTACACACACAGTTGAAAAAGATCGGACTAAAAGAACACGCAAAACTTCAACTTCAAAATACAAGATGTATTATATAGACTTCTTATCTGACGAGGAAGCTTTAGACTTTTCTGGTGGTAGTTCTGATGATTGGACTTGCAATGAATCTGAATCTAGTGGTTCACCTGAAAAGAAAAAGAAGAAAAAAGAAAAAAAGAAGAAAGCCCAAAAGGATGATACAAGTAAAAATATAACAAGGAAGAAACAGAAACTAATAAATAAACGGAAAGAACGAAAACAATTAAAAGATGACGGAAAATCCTACCAAACCAAGAAAGGGGACATAGTTAAAGAAAAATTTATGGGAGAAAACCCATGTAAGCAGGATAAATGTAAAAGAGGTTGTTTTAATATAACGGAAGAAAGGCGAAAGTCTCTGTTTGACTTCTTTTGGAGCATAAGTTCACAACGGAGGAAAGATTGGCTTATTAATTTGTACTCGCCAGGTATCAATTTCCAGGAAAAGAACGGACTCTCCAAATAGTAGGAGAAATTTAACATACGAGTACTTTATCAATAATGGTGAAGATCGTCAAAAAGTTTGTCAAAAGTTCTTGCTTGAGACATTGAATGTGACCCAGAAATATTTATTATACAATCTGTCTCATTCTAAAGAATATAATATGTCTCAGGATGATCGGAGGACACGTACATTTCCGGATAAGTATTCTCCAGAAGCAAAAGCACATGCAAAGTCTTTTATTGAAAAATTGCCAGCAGTCCCTTCACACTATAACCGGAAACGAACCAGCAGGGTGTATCTTCCCCAAGAATTAAAAAATGTATCCAATTTGTATAGACTTTATGTGAAAGAATGTGAAGATAAAAATCAAGATGCAGTTGGAGATACTATATTTAGAAATATATTTAATAATGAATATAATATCAGCTTTCATTGTCCAAAAAAAGACAAATGTCTTCTGTGTACAAGAGCCGATCGAAAAGAAATAAGCAGCGAAGAAGATAAAACCATTTTAGAAAATCACATTAAAGAAAAAAAATCTACTTATAAAAGGTTTCTAGCACATCAAAATTTAAGTAATCATTATAATATTAATGGTACTTTGACAGCTAGCTTTGATTTACAAAAGGTATTGACAACACCCCACGGAGATAGCATGTTGTTAGGGTACTCAAGAAAGTATGCAGTTTTTAATTTCACCATTTATGAAAGTGGAACTCAAAATGTGAATTGCTACATTTGGGGAGAGTGTGACGGAAAACGAGGTAGCCAAGAAATAGCAACTTGTCTCTTTAAGTATTTACAAGAAGTTGACGAAAGAAAAATAAAAAATTTGATTTTATACTGCGATTCCTGTACAGGTCAAAATAAAAATAAAGTAGTTCTATCTGCCATAAACTATTACCTCAAAAAGTCCGTAAATTTAGAAACAATACAGCTTAACTTTTTGTTGCCTGGACATACATACATGCCTGTTGATTCAGTGCATGCAACAATAGAACGAGAAATAAAAAAACTCACCGTCTGGAGTCCTTCCCAGTGGATGCCTTACATTGCTTCTGCCCGAAAACGGCCACGACCTTATCGTGTTATTGTCATGGAGCATAGTGATTTTATTAGTTGGGACGAACTAGCTACAAAGACTTTCACTAAGGAAACGCTAAAAAACATGCAATTTAAAAATATTCGGATTGCTACATTTAAGAAGAAGAATGTTGATCAAGTTGAAATTAAGTACTCCATGCATGAAGACACATCAGTACAAAAAGTCATTCTATTTGAAGTACCTGAAAAAAGGCCAAATACAAAAGGGAAATCTAAAGCGAGAGGAAGACCTAAAAAAAATATTTGTTTAGATACAACTAATAATCACTGCCAAGCTGAAAAATCAAACGAATTTGTGTTGCGTAAGTTATATGACGCCAGATTACCAATTTCGACTGCAAAATATAACGATTTAAAACTTCTTTGTGACAATCACACAATACCCAGACCGTTCCAACAAGATTTTTTGTCGCTGCCTCATTTTAAAACAGTAGTAGACCAATTACTAGATACCGACGAAGAAGACGATGTAGTAGAGGAATTAGAATGAATGGGTACTTATCTACATTTTAATTTCATTAGAATAATGCATGAATGATTAATAAGTAGAAGAAAGATTTATTTTACAAATTATAATTAAAAAAAAAGGTTAAACAAATAAGAAAAAGAAAAAAATATATAAGAAGAGAAAGAAGATGAATAAAAAGAAAGTAAAAGATAAAAAAAATAAAGAAGAATACGATTACAAGCAATAAAATTAAAAAAGTAAGAAAACGAAACAAAAAACAGAAAAGGAAATAGAAAAAAAAGAAGATTACTAATTATTGTCAATTTGATTTGATTTATGAATGAATAAAACTGATTTGCATCTTAACTAAATTTATTTATTTAATACACCAATACCTACCTAGTAGAATAAATTACAAACATACCATTATTTTATACTATTTTATCAATTTTAGTTAATTTATTTCTTAATTAATTAATATTAGATGATAGTAATTATTTATCACAGTTAACTTAAAATTTAAATTAATGAAAATAATCAATATTCACCACATTAAATCTTACAAAATTATAATAATTGTAGGTTTACTCACGATAATTGTTATAAGTGGTGCAGTCATTACGACCTTTTCACTGTCTAAAGATGGTTTATACGACACGATGTATGTTAGCATTATAGATATTTGTGGATTTACGTCCTATAGTACGTATTTATAGACGGTGTAAAAGCCATTTTTATTAAAATTTTGGGTCGTAAATCCATCCTATCTTCTAAACCATAAGGTCTACTTAAAATTAAGCTTCTTGATATTAAAGAGCACTTAAATGCAAGTAAATATCACCAATTCATTCGAATTTAACTCTATTGCAAAAAAAGTTATTTTCCAAAATTTAAAAAAAAAAAACGTTTTTTCGCTCCCCTGTAAAGTTGCTATTTTGGCTTTTACGCCCTTTCTTCCCCGAAGTAGCGTTATGTCTCACAATCATTTGTTACTAGACATTATGTTTATGAAGTTTTTCGAGCAACTGTGTTAAAAAACGTTGTTTGATATACGTAGGTAATTGTTATTTCAGTTTTTCGGCTCTTCCAAAACTCTCTCTTTTACTTTGATCGTTTATTCCACCTTTGTTGTAATGGTCAAGTTTGTCCACTTACTTAAAAAGTAGGCACTTATTCATTTAACACACACATATTCGTCTTCAAAATTATTTGTTTTTTGTATTTATTTGCTGTATCATTTTATTAAATCACAATATACTCGTATTTAAACTTATTCACATCCGTGATTGCACCCAAGGTTCAGTTGAAAACCAGCGTCAGGCAACTGCTACGAAGTTGTCTGGCATCATGCTGAACTGAACCTATTTGGCGCAGCCGTGAGGCATATTCTTGTTGCTGTTGAATTTTTTTTTTTTTTTATTATTATTTTATTTATGTTTAGGTTTTAAAACTTGTATTGTGCTTCATTGCAAGCCAAATAAACGTGTTTCTTTCTTTCTTTCTTTTCTTTATTTAATGTCATTGCTATGATGAAAGAAACCTAGTATACACCGAATGATTGATTAGTCTTTTAATACAAATCAAAAACATGAACGAAGTACAAAAGCGGGCAATGTGCAAATACAGAAGTGACCTAAGTCTGGCAGCAAACGTTACATTAAATCTTAAGAGAATAACACAGTCCAAATATGCATTGCAATTTACTATCCTAATCCGTAGCTTTCCAAATCCGACACACTATTGGCAAAAGATCACACACTCTAATCCACCTGGTGTTTCAACGAAAAAAGACCAAGTGTCCTATTTAGTACAATTGTAACGTATCCACAGTATTTGGATAGTTTAAGTAAATCTAGACAAAATAACACAATGTAAAAATACGCATTGTAATGGGCTATCCTTATCCGTAAGTATCTAAATCCTACACTGTAATGGCAAAAGATCACGCACACTAATTCACCTGGTGTTTTAACGAAAAAAGACCAACTGTCTCATTTAGTACAAGTGTAACGTATCCTCGATATTGGACCGTGTAAGTAAATTTAGAGAAAATAACACAATCCAAAAATACACATTGCAATTTACTTTCCTAATCCTTGAGTATCTAAATCCGATAAACTATTGGTAAAAGATCACACACACTAATTCACCTGGTGTTTCAACGAAAAAAGACCAAGTATCCTATTTAGTACAAGCGTAACGTATCCACGGTATTTAGACCGTGTAAGTAAATCTAGAGAAAGCCAAATATGCATTGCAATTCACTATCCTAATCCTTAAGTATCTAAATCCTACACACTATTGGCAAAAGATCACACACACTAATTCACCTGGTGTTTCAACGAAAAAAGACCAACTGTCCTATTTAGTACAAGCGTAACGTATCCACGGTATTCGGACCATGTAAGCTGGTCCTTAATATTGTCATAGCGGATCCGCCAGGAATTAGTTGGATCCGAGCCAACCACGGCTCGCTACAATTAGCCTTTCGCACTACCGTCTGTTGCATACCAAATTACGATACAAACGCTAAAGACAAAAGTCGAGGGAAAAAGTTTCGGACCCCAGGACCAGTTTTTGTTGAACCGGTCTAAGGATTATCTCGGTGAACAGTAACTTTTTGTGAAAAAAGTTTTTTTTTTATATTGCAGCAGTTTTTGGGAAGTTGGGTTATTAATTGATCGGTGTGGTAGTAAAGTTGAGCTTAATGTTAGAGGTTTTTTTTTGGGAGATTAAAGTAGCCTGTTTTAGTTAGTGGCTTGTCGATAAAATTGGTCCTTCGTACTTTTATTGTTTTTTATTGATTACGTCTATCACGACGGCAATCCAATGAGCTTTAATCATTTTTTTTTTTACGACAAATGACATTAGGCCTCTCGCAAGTTTCGCCACAATGACCGATCTTGCGCGTCGATGTTTCGAAAGACATGGTGTTGCAAGGCCTTCTATAATAAAGTGGGCCAACGACCTGGTCGCGAGAATCAGTTAGATGTGAGACGCACCTATAACATTCAGTAGATATAATTTAATTGAATAAATAAATTGAACTCAGTCAATTTAATTTAAAAGTTTATTATAACTTATTCGAGCTCAGTGAACCAGGTTTTTTTTGGAAATTATCCAATAACTTCTCGACGTGAGCGCCGTTGCCTCACGCGTGCGGCCTCCTTCTTTGCTAGCATTCTGCTTCACAGAAGGAGGCGACTGCTTGCCACTCCTCCTTGCTTCGGATTATGGCCTGTACCAAGGCCCGGCGTGAGAGATCGCTGCCGCCGATTGCCACCACGCGGATACAGCGGTGCTTTGCCCAAGCAGGACACACCTCTACCGTGTGCTCCACAGTGTCCTCCACACAGCGGTGATTCCGGGTGTCGCTTCCGCACGCATCCGGTGCAGGAACTTCCCGAACAAACCGTGTTCGGTGAGAACCTGCGTCATATGGAAGGTGAGCCTACCATGAGGTTGCGGGTTCGAGCTAGTACCAAAGTAATTTTTTTCAATTCATATGCCTTCTTTCCTATGTTTGCCTAGGACATTACTGACATCCTGTGCCTCGGAAAGTACGTTGCTCCCGGCTGTCATTCATAGATCATTGACATTCGTTACAGCTAATCAGACGCTAGAAAGTCTACCTATTAAACTATCTAAGGAATAGTCGTTTGTCCAGTAAGTGTAAAATTCCACCTCGAATCTTTGGACTCGGTGGAAAGGCGTGCAAATAGGCTCATTGGTGATCCCAGAATTGGTCACATCCAATCTACAAAGCCTTGAGCACAGGCGTAGGGTAGCCAGCCTTTCGGTATTTTACAGGATGCATTTTGAGAAGTGTGCGTGAGAATTGCATGTCTCGATTCTGCTATCTTGTTTCTACCATCGGACAACCCAACATACAGCGAGTATCCAGCCTTACGATGTTGACATCTCGACGGTCCTGGAAGAATTTACCTGCTGCAATCTTTTGGTCCGACTATAATTAATGTGTAAACAAAGCTACAGTGAATAGGATATAAATAAACTAGTGCGCCTCACCATCAACGATTGCATCATTGCTTGCCATCAGGCGGGATCGCAGTCAAGCACTATAGTTTTTATCAATTTAAAAAAGTGGATTGTGGAGGTCTGCTCCACGTAAAACACCATATATTGAGCCGCATTCGATTAAGGTCCGTAAAAGGCTTGGGAAATGATGAGGTGGAGGCCTTTTTTATTACACAACTAGCAAAGAAAACAAAGCTTGCACACACTGTAAATATAATTACACTATCAAAATATCATTTTGTTTTATTACTTTGCGTCAGTGAACTTTTTAAGTGGTGTGAAGTTGGTAATAAATATGTATTAGCGGTGTGTACAAAGAACTTATTTAGTTAAGAAAAATCCTATGCTTCATTTCAACTAAAAAGCTAAAAACCAATAGAAACAACTTCCAAAAATCAGTTTAGATTGCCATTATGCTATACTTCCCCAAAGATGAGCAATTGAGCAAAGGCCTCTCCAAAATCCTTCCAAGAGATTTTCGGCTAAGCCACCTTGAACCGGCCCTTGCCGTAGGATATTCTTATCTATCTTATATTTTCAACTAAAAATATTATCTGGCAGAAATTTAAAGCGCACGTATCACTGGATTAAATTATAAGTCCATGAGACACAGTTACCGATCACAAAAAGTACCGTATTGGCACCACGCCATGGGCTGTTGGTACGTACACTAAATGCTATATTTTATCCCCCGTCCCCCGCGCCCTGCACTTACGACCTGTCAGGTTTTTAATTTACTTCGGCATGCTAGATTTATATGTTCGTACTTTTTTTTTGTTGCGAGGTTTATAGGTGAATTAATTTATTTAAAATGTTTCAGTATTTAAAAGTGTTATTTGTTAAAATACCAACTTCTCCGAGCGGCTTTGCCCGCGTGAGAGTTGCAGGTTTTCTATACTAACTTTAAACCTCCATTTCATCCCCTTTGGGGCTGAATTTTGAAAAATCCTTTATTAATGCTCACCTACGTCATAAAAGTAAACTTTGTGCAAAATTTCACGTTCCTAGTCCCAGTAGCTTAAGCTGTACGTTGAAATGTCAGTCAGTCAGTTTCGCATTTTACTCGTATATATTATAGATTAAAAGCATCGCAAATAATGGTTTTATAGGAGGTGAAAAATCGTCCAGTAACTTCTCTCGTTCTAAGGTGAGCGAGAGTGCTTCCTTTTACTGACTAAAGCCATCTATGGCCTTAGGTGGGGCTGCTCTCAAGCGGCTCCTGCCGAACCTAGCGGGGCAGACGCCTCCTGCCGGAGGCTCTACGCAGGCATCGTTCGGTCCATGGCCCTTTACGGGGCGCCGGTGTAGGCGCCGTCGCTGCGAAAGCGAGTGGCGGCCCGGCTGAACGCCTACCAGAGGGTCATGGCCATTCAGATTATCCGGGGATACCGTACGGTATCCTGCAAAGCGGCGAGCCTCCTTTCTGGCCTACCACCATGGGATTTGGAGGCAACAGTCCTTGCACACAAGCACGACTTACGCGTGGAGATGCAACGCCGGGGCGGAACTCCGCTGCCTCGACAAATCGCAGCATGGCGGACAGAGTACTAGCGGGATCTCATGGTGAAATGGCGAGAGCGACTGACACAACCCCGTGCTGGGCACGCCACGATCGAGGCGATAAGGCCCCTCTTTGAGGAGTGGCTGGAAAGGCCTCACGGCGTCGTCACCTTCCGTTTGGCGCAGGTACTAACCGAACACGACAAGTTTGGGACGTACCTGTACAAGATTCGTGCGGAGACGACGCCCGGGTGTCACCACTGTGCGGAGCGCCCGGAGGACACGGTGGAGCACACAGTCGAGGTGTGCCCCGCTTGGGAAGAGCATCGCCGTGTCCTTGTAGGGGCGATCGGCGGCAGCGATCTCTTGCGCCAAGACTTGGTTCAGGCCATGCTCCGGAGCGAAGAGGAGGAGCAGGCGGTCGCCTCCTTCTGCGAAGCAGTAATGCTAGCAAAGGAGGAGGCCGACCGCATCAGGCAACGCCGCAAACGCCGCCACTGCCACCGGGATTCTGATCCCAATTTCCGGCCACCGTAGGCGTGGGCTTGCGGACGGCGGGCAATGAGTAGCTCGCTGTCCGTCCGTCCAGTAGCAGACCGGTCCAAGCCCAAGTCGTTTACGGTACGCACTGTTCCCGCGCGCCTCAAGGAGTTGTCAGCAAACTGTAGGGGCCCAGTAGGGTCGAAGCCTACTGGAGCCTAGGGTTATGTGAAAATAAAAACCAGGGACCTAGAACGAAGGTAATGGCAGAACAGGGTAGGTTTTTAGTCAGTAAGAGTCTAACATTATCTCCCGCTCCGCCCAAGGACGGAAGATGTCATTGGATGATTTTACATGCTATAAAAAAGAAAACCTATGTTCATTTATACCCTTTGCGTTCTAGGACCACCGACGGGTTTCCATTTCAAAAATTGCTCATGGATCGGTAGCCTGTATTCAAAGTAGAAGCAAGTATGGGAACTCATCTAGAAGATTTTGGGACCAAAACGTGGTTACCCTACACTGGAAAAATGATACAATGAAAACGAATTCATAAAATAATATCGCCCATTACGTAAGTACCTTTGTTGAAAAGCAGTCGGAGTAACAATTTTCGACAATCAGGTATAACGTGATTTGTATCATACTCAGTGTAAATATCAACATTCATGTAAATATACAAAGTACATTATATTAAAATTTACTGGAAATGAGTGGGGAGTGTTTATAAATAAAAAATATTAATTCCCATTATAAATCAAATGAAAAGACCAAATATTATTCGTGGGATTCGATGAAATAATATTATTGAATGTAGTTTAACACTACGGGTTAATTGGTATAATAGGGGTTAGGGTCCCAGCAGGGTCGAAGCCTATTGGGGCCAAAGGTCTGCTTCTGAAAGGAAGATTCGGCCCTGGTATGAAAGGCAACGATGGAACAGGAGTGGGTTTTTAGTCAGTAAAAGTCTGACACACCCTCTCGCTTTTCCCAAGGGCGAAAGATGTAATTAGATGATTTTCCCAACTAAAAAATCAGGGAATATACAATCTGTCTCAACTCAGAAAAAAAAAACAATCCATAATTGTATGCAATTTTAATTCGGTTTTCAGAAAAAGGATTATTAATTAAAAATCAGACATGTAAAAATAAGTAAAGGTTATTTCTTATTTGGGAATCTTTAAAACGTCTGACAGAAGTTGAGGTCCACGGAAAGTGTCTGAAAGTAGTCTTGAAACCGAGTGTTTCTACATAGCATAGCATAGCATCAGCCTTATAATGTGCGGGTGAATATCACCCACGAATTTTTGGTTCTAGGACATGCCGGTTTCCTCACGATGTTTTCCTTCACCGTTTTAAGAGCAGTACCTCTACCATGAGTTTTAAGCAATAGTATTCGTCGCTACTCGATATCGACGCCGTAAATATTTTGTATGGCAAATTTTGCAGCGCCTCTAGCGGTCATTTGCAGAACCAAAATTTGCCATACAAAATATTTACGGCATCGATATCGAGTAGCGACGAATACAATTGCTTAAAACTCATGGTAGAGGTACTGTAGTGATGAAATAAATTACACAAAGTAATGCGCCTAGCTGGGTGTGTGTGGGGTGTTTTTCTGACTGGCTTGAAATTATGAATCAATCGAACAAACCAAGTAAATACAACAAACGAAAAGTAAAAATACTGAATTCAGAACATATCAACTTATCAAAACACATTCCATTAAGACGTTAACGTTAGGTATATCACAAGAAGAAAAAGTCGCTCCTTAAAAAATCACTAGAAACAACAAAACTTCAGAACAAATGGTGAAGGGGTGAGAAAAAACTGGTCACAACCCTTAATAAATTATCTCGTCACTTCCAAAGGCGTTAACATGTTCTAACAACACTATAACATCAAATAATCAAAATTGAATTTTATGTTCAGGGCAATAGAGTCTTCAACATCAGCAAAATAAAGTTGGCTCAAGCACATATCAAACTGAAGACGTTATAAGTCAAGTGTCGATGGAAACAGAAATTTACCAGTTTGTAATAAGGTGTGTTTTAGCTCGAAGCAAAAGTTATTGGTTCGTTCGTTCGAAAGGATTCAACTAGCGCAACAATTTATGTGTTTGCCTTAGTTGGGTCTTTTCGGATCATTATTTTTATTTAGTTCTTCGTTTGAGGTCGATGTGTAGACCTGTAGTGAGTTTAGTAGCAGGTTTTAGGGGTAAAGTTTTTATGTTTCTTTTACAGTACTAAATATAAGGTAGGTTAGTTGCTGGAAAAGGTCGCGTTGATTGCCTGGAGAGTGTAGAAATACTTTGACTGCGAAAGTTTGCTCCTGAATCGAGAAGATTGTTGCCCTGACCTTTTTTTTCTATTTTATTTCTGTACGTTAGTTTTGTTACCGCTTAGTTCACGTGAGTTATCAACCAAAGAGGAATGCGAAATGAAGATAGCTGCAGGAGAATCAAGGTTGCTGACATAGCACGAAGAATCGCCAAACTAAAGTGGCAATGGGCAGGGCACATTGCTCACAGAACAGATGGCTATTGGGGCCGAAAGGTTCTGCAGTGGCCGTCACGTACCTGAAGACGCAGCGTTGGAAGTCCTCCTACAAGGTGGACCGATGACCTGGTAAAGGTTGCGGGAATCAGATGGATGCTAAACGCACCGGACCGTTTATTGTGGTGACATTTGGGGGAGGTCTATGTCCAACAGTGGACGTCTTTGGGTTGAAATAATGATGATGATGATGCCAGTAAGTGACAGTACAGGTTTCTATCTGTGTATATTAATAATTTTCTTATAGCAAAAGTTTAAGCATAATCAACCTTATAATGTTTCCACTGCTGAGACTCACGCGCCCTCTCTAGGAGAGGGAAGGGGCCGCAATCCAACACGCTGGCCTAGTATGTGTCGGGGAAGACACGTCTTAAAATTTTTAGCTTTAGGACGTACCGGTTAATTTTCTTAATTAAAATTGCAACAATACAGATCACGCAATTAAAGTAATCCCTTTTAAAATCTAAAGAGTAGTTAGTTAACATAATTTTCATAAGCAAAGAAGCAAATTACGTGTCTGACGTCGACGAGGGCCAACGGAACAAGAACATAAAAAAAAAAATACAAAACATCACAAATTTTATTCCGTATAAAAAGATTTGCAATTTCACGAGACTTATTATAAACTATTGCATTTGCAATAACTCGGCAACATAATTGTAATAAGCCGGGTGCAACTAAATATACGAAAAGGAAATGTAAATTAAAGCCAACTTTCCTCCTAACTTCAAACGTCATCAGATTGAAAAGCGGACCATTCTTTGAAACCAACCATCAAAGGCTTTTAGGTTTCATTTTTTTTTTTTTCATTATACACGTTACCAGCAAACTACATAAAAGGGTCATTCATTAGAACCCCCTTACAGTCTCTTAAAAAATCTTTGCTCTAAACTTTTTAATTTCTTTAAGTGTACATGTTATACGTTTACCAGACCTTATATCAAAGACGATAAAGACGAGTTTACAATGTTTCAATTATAATATAAAAAAACGAAAAGAAAAAAAGAAAAGAAAAAAAAAAAAAAAAAAAAAAATGAAAAGGAAATGTAAATCAAAGCCAGCTTTCCTCCTAACTTCAAACGTCATCAGATTGAAAAGCGGACCATTCTTTGAAACCAACCATCAAAGGCTTTTAGGTTACATTTTTTTTTTTTTTCATTATACACGTTACCAGCAAACTACATAAAAGTGTCATTCATTAGAACCCCCTTACAGTCTCTTAAAAAATCTTTGCTCTAAACTTTTTAATTTCTTTAAGTGTACATGTTATATGTTTACCAGACCTTATATCAAAGACGATAAAGACGAGTTTTCAATGTTTCTATTATAATATATTCCTTATGTGTTTACTAGATGTAGGAATCATTGCCGTGTAAACGGTTTCTTTCAACTGTGTTTTGGGTTCCGTATAGAAAAGTAGTCTTAAATGATTTAATTTTAAAAGTTTATATAGATAATTACTTGTACCATATTGGTTTTCCTTTGAATTCAAAGTAGAGGCAAATATGGTAAGTCTATTTACCTTTTTGAATGGCTAGAGAATGTAACACGCCGGCGCCGGTAAAACTTAAAAACTATAAAGATAAGAGTTATTTTGTTTGTAACACATTAGTATGCAGTAGAAAAAATTGGAGTTACTGCAAGATGTTTTATTTAGAACAATGACCTACCTATGTTTTGCCATAGGCCCGCCGCCGTATCGTATAACACGCCGTATTACAAGTCGGCGCGCCGGATTAAAATGTTGCTGTAATGTAATGCGTTTACCTCACTTTCTGGCAGATTTAAATTAAAGTACTCTCTAAATTAACGTAGCATAGCATCACCCTTATAATGTTCCCACTGCTGGGCCTCCTCTCTAGGAGAGAGAGAGTGGGCCGTAAACGCAAGCCCAGTGTAGGTTTTTTTTATGGTAGGTAAAATCATCAAATGACAAATCCCGCCCCATGGGTGGAGCGGGAGATAGTGTCAGACTCTTACTGATTAAAAACCTAACCTGTTCCATTCATTGCCTTCGATCCAGGGCCTCGGGGTTCATTTTCATCTAACCTTCGGTAGCCCAGTGTGGGTTGGTGGATGTCACGAGTCTATATTTGTTCTAGGACATGCCGTTTCTCTCACGATTTTTTTCCTTCACTGTTTTGAGAGCAGTGGTGATAATTTAAGTGCTTGCTTGTAATTGAATTCACGTTGTTGTCCACTAGTAAGTGAGAGCCGTTTCCACTGGGTCACCAATACATGTTATTTTTTCGTATTAAACTAGTTCCGACATAAGTATTTCATCTCATCTTTCGATATGACGTACATCGAAGGACAGGATCAATTCCCCTGCTGTGGTCTTCCTGACCAATTATAATTTAGATGTCTTTAAGGCTAAAATGAATAACCTCTTAATAGATTAGTGCCCTGCTACAAGGTGACCCAGTGATAGTTGCGGGAATCCGATAGATACGTGACACAGTGAGAGGCTGATACTGTACGTGCACAGGACCGTTCATTGTGGTGATATCTGGGGAGGCCTATGTCCAACTGTGGACGTCTTACGGCTGAAATGATGATAAAGATGATGAAGACTATTACGCTTTACCTTCAGCGATTGTATCACTACTTACCATCAAATTTCAAGCACTAATCTATTGGTTTCTATCTATTGAGAACAGTGGTGGCCGAGTGGTAACGTCGCCGACTTACAAGTTCAAACCCAGCCAGACTCATTACTTTGTGTAATATATTTCATCCCCGCTGCTCTTAAAATGGTGAAGAAAAACATCGTGAGGAAACCAGCTTGTCCTAGAACCAAAAATTCGAAGTCATGTGATATCCACCAACCCGCAATTGGGCTGCGTGGATTACGATCCGTTTCCTCTCCTAGAGGACGCCTGAGTTCCAGCAGAAGGAATATAATAAGGCTGATGCTATGCTGTGCTACTAATCCATTTCACTAACAAAGCTTTTTGTCAGACATCAACCATAAACTGGCCAAACGTCAGTTGCCACACGTCTATCTTACCTTTTCGTTTAAAATCTCTAAACCGCATATTATATGAATATTACTCGTAAACCAAGTGGCTGTTCCACACAAGATCATAATGTAGTAACCCACTTGCCCTAGTTCTTTTAAGTTGGAGGACATTATGAGCGAAGCACTTTAACTTTCACGTTTCAAAATAATACTTACATAATCGGTTTTTCTTTAAAATTGTTGGCCTGTACAGCTAGTTTTTAGTTTGAGATACATTGAAGCTTCTTATACAAAGTAAATTTTAATTTAAAAGCATGTTTGTAATTTAAAAGCGGCCAAACCGAGATACATTCCATAAAACCACTTTTACGTGAATATGAAGTTATTACACATCTTTCTCCAGATATTTTGAAATTATATATATCTTGTGGCTTCTACTGAAATAGAAACAAATTTGTGAAAAATTAATCTAGTAAAATCCTCTGAAAATCTGCTATTTTGCATCAATTTTAGCCCTTCATAATATACTCATAAATTAAAAATATAAAAAAAAATAAATGGTTCTATAGAATCTTGGCACATTTAATCGAGATTCTAAATAACGAAGATTTTATCAAAAACTTTTATGGTTTAAAAAACACGTATTTCCTGGAACAAGTTTTGTAAAATATTCAAGTAAATGACGCAATTACCGAATGCCAACAGAGTTATCAGGTGTTATCTCTATTTCTTTGCGTTGCCTCTTCACTTCATTGCATTAGATTAAGCAACAAGCTTTTTAAACCAGTTCATTATCTCATTTTATAATACTTTCATTTGACACACTAAGCTGTATGTTCATCCTATGGACAAAAATTACCACATAGTGAAAAATAAAATCCAAAGAACTAGAACTCGGTATATTCATAAAGAGTTGGAGGGATGAGCTGGCCATAATGCAACCGGTAGAAAACCGAAAGCTAGCAAATCGGCATCGATGCTCAAGACTTTGAAGCTTTGACCCAACGGGTGTATTACCTATGATCCTTTTGGTTCGTTTCTCAGTTACCTCAAGCGTATCAATCTGCAGCATTCCGTCTCAAAGGAGTTACAGGTTGCAGAAGATCGGGATAAGTATAAAAGGATACCCTGTAGTTCTCTGCAATGAGACAGTTATTATATTTATTTATTATTATATATTTACACAACTATCACACAACACTGTCTAGTCCCAAGCTAAGCAGAGCTTGTGTTATGGGTACCAGACAGCTGATAAACATACTTATATATTTCTAAATACATACATACACAAACGCAAGTAATACATGCGGCGAGTATTATGCACTTTTGCACCGGGTACGATCAGGGGCGGGTTATTTATTGACATTTGACATATTATTTTTTTGTCTTGTTTTCAATTTATTTAATTTATCAAATTTACTGATTAAAAAATAATCTTATTAATACATACATATTATAGATAAATAACACCCAGACACAGTTGCTAGTAATTTCTTTTTTTTTTTTTAATACATGCTACTGGCACATTCAAACCTTTGCAGAATAAAACTGAATTCTCACACAGTTGATCCTTTAGTCTATCCTTATTGTAAAACTGTAGAAGATTAGCAAATTCACCACCCTTTTTTTAACGCTTAAAACAAATTTGCTACAAAAATTCCTTCCCTCTTACATCTGCCACGGAACCCATTAATTTATTCTTCAAGAACTTAACTATTTTTTAATGGCCGCTGTATTTCTACCTCAGCCTCTCGCTTTGGCTCTAATACACCGTGGCTTGCACAGTAATTAAAAAAATATTATTCAAGAAAAAACCAATGGGCAAGGGAAAATTCTCATTTGTATGCAGTTTGTAAGTATGCGGAATATGATTTAAAATTAAATGGGTTTGGTCTTTGAAGGCAGCTTATTGGTAAGAAAAAGCGTAAATAAAATTGTGTCATTTCAATGACTAGTTTTTAAGCTTACTGAAAAGTAAAAAGATATTGTTAGTTGTCTTCTTTCTGCTTAGTTTTTACGAATGATAGAACGGTGCCGTATGTGCTTATAAAGTAAGAGTTTATTCATGCGTTTGGTTGCAATTTAATGTCCTATTTATGTCCAAAACGGCTAGACCGATTTAGATACAGTTTTCTATAACAAGTGCCAGGGGGCAATATAAAAAAATTAAGCTGAAGCAGTTTTTTAAGTTCATGATAAATTGAAATTTTCTCTCGTGAACTATGTGTGCACCATTAGTTTTTCTAGCTATTTCTCATTTTGCATTATTAAATTTATTATCTGCTATAATTTAATTGATATTGTGAACGATAATGGCAGCCCCGTTGATTTTCGTGAGCTTGGAAGCTTATTAAAAAGGTTTTAATTTTTTTATATTAAAGCTCATTAAAAATACAACATAAAGCTGAGTCATTTGAGCAATGAAGACTTTATATTTCCACTCATATTTACTACAAAAAAAAAAATAACATCTCGCTCGCCATTTGTATAAAAATGAAGGAGAAAATTTTAAAACTATGTTTCAAAACTACAGCACAAAATTTGAAAAACTTGGACAAAATATTAAAATAGAATTTACTTATATTTGAAACTTGGAACAGCGGCAGTAAAACTGGGTGGGTTACGGTGGCGGTTCGAACCTGGCCGAATAACAAAGTTATACCGTAATGTAGCCGAATACGGCTTTACACGGAAATTGAATCTAGAACTTGGCGATACTCCTGCACTCCAAGTTTGATCATACAGATGATAGATCACAGTTTTGTTAGGAGCAATGTTTGAGAGAGTATTTTATTGAATATCTATGGCAGTTTTAGCGTTCTTCACGTGTGCGTGTGCGTTTCAGCGACACACAAAGTTTTTACATTTCTTGTTCCTGAGAATAAAAACTAGTTCAATATCTATAGTTCCTTCTTACTAGACTTACTTACATGTTGGACATAGGCTTCCAAAAGTGTCGCCACAACAACCGGTCCTTTGCGTGTGGCTTCCATCGGAATCCTCTGACATCCATCATGTCATCTGTTTGGTTTAATGTTGCAACTAAAAAAGAATTCAGTTTATACGTCTCAATTCTTGCCAATATAGACATTTAAAGATTTATTTCAACTTACAGCGTCCTAAATAAAGGGTTTTATTTAAGTGTTTTAAACGTTCTTCTAAAGAATTAATTTCAAAGGTAACCCAACATAAGGTAAGCCATCACTGTGGTTGTAACGTCGTAGAAAAAAATGGTTATAAATATGAAAGAAAGAAAGAAGAAAAAAATATTATCTTGTGAAGTTGAGAAAGAAAGAGTAGAAAGGTAAAGTTTTATTCGACAAAAGTAATTTTAACTGACTTCAAAAAAGAGTTTATTATATTCGGTTGAATGTATTTTTTTTTATTTAGGTATGTTCATCGATTTCTCGGTCAATTGTGGAATAATTTTAAATATTTTTTTTTAGTTATTTTGCTCGTTTACTGTTAATTTTTACGTTGAAGTCGGTTGTATTTTTTTAAGACATAAAATTTGTATTCTTATTATTTATGATTTTTGCGAATTATAAAGCTTGCAATTAGCTCCTGTAATCCTCTTAAGAAATAGCTTGACTGGGAAATCAGTTGTCTTTTATGGATTTAAGCGGTTAACATTAATATATCTGAAGATATTTTTTCTCCACAATCAACCATATTCCAAGCCCAAGACTACAAATGTAGTTATCACAAACATGAGCAGATTCGAATGGATTCGAGGAACATCTTACATATTGATGCGCGTATGAATACCGATAACCCAGTTCCATACTTCGGTCTGTCGATTATCGAGGGAGTGGCGACCACGCGTTACGAGTTAAGACAGACTCTGTTTATCAGATTATTGGTATCGAGGAAAAGACCATCCGATTATAATTTAGGTTTTTTTTATGGTAGGTAAAATCATCCAATTACAAATCCCGCCCTTGGGTGGGGCGGGAAATAGTGTCAGACTCTTACTGACTAAAAACATACCCTGTTCCATTCATTGCTTTTGTCCCAGGGCCCTTGGTGATATTTTCACATAACCTTTGGCCCCAGTAGGCTTCGGCCCCTACAGTTTGCTGACAACTGCTTGAGGCGTGCGGGAACAGTGCGCGCCGTAGACGACTTGAGCTCGGACCAGTATGTTATCGGACGGACGGACAGCGAGGTACCCATTATAATTTGGGTATCTTCAAGGCTAGAGTGAATAGGCTCTTGATAAACTAGTGCGCCTCACCATCAACGATTGCATCACTGCTTACCATCAGGTGAGATCGCAGTCAAGCACTAGTTTATATCAAGTAAAAAAAATCAGTTCAGCTGAAAGACGTCCACTGCTGGACTCACACTTCCCCCAAGTGTTATCACAACGAACAGTCCTGTGCGTCTCGCATCCATCGCATTCCTGCAACTCTCAATTTCCGGCCACCGTAGGCGCGGGCTTGCGGAGGGCGGGACCTCAAGGATTTTTCAGCAAACCGTAGGGGCCCAGTAGGGTCGAGGCTTAGTCTGGGGCTCTGGGAAGGTATGAAAATGCATACCAGGGCCCTGGAATCAAGGCAGGGAAGGAACAGGGTAGGTTTTTAGTCAGTAAGAGTCTGACACTATTTCCCGCTCCCCCCAAGGGCGGGATTTGTCATTGGATGATTTTACCTACCATAAAAAAAAAACCAGGTCATCGGTCCACCTTGTTGGAGGCCTTCCAACGCTACTTCTGGCGGTGCCCGGTCGCTATTCCACCTTTTAGCCCCATCAACCATTTATTCTAAGAGTTCAATAAAAACGTGTCTGAGAAAGAAAACAAAGCTATTGATAGTTTCCCTCTGGAGATGCTCAGGCATCGGAAGTAGCAAGTTGACTTTCAGCCACAATAGGCGCGGGCCTGCGTACGGCGAGCATTAGCTAGCTTACCGTCCGACAAGGTCTAAGCCCGGGTCGATCGATGATGCGTTCTGTTCCACGAGTTCTGTTCAAGAGATGTCGGTGAGAATGACGGAACGACGAGACTACTCGAAAGCCTGTCTTTTAACACTGGATCTGATATCTCTTTTCAATTACATTAATATTTTTATGTTTCTTACTCTCCTCAAAACCCTGCTCTTGCACTCGGTCTCGCCTGAAGATAATATCAGTCCTTTCAAGAAATTTTCATTTAGTGTTGAATAATTTGATGAAACTCTGCTTATTTATCATGCTTAGTATGTACCGTAGTTGACCAGTGAGAAAAAAAACTTCCGCTAGAACTTTCTTTTAATCTCTGTACCTATATAAAAATAAATCCCTGTTTCACATGTTGTCACGTGTGGACGGCTAGGCCAATTCCACAAATTCTATTTTTTTTTTTGTATTACTGTCTGGATAAAGTTCTTAATTTTTTTTTATTAATTATTAATTTTAAAATTATTATTTTTTTCCAGAAATACTTCCAATAGAACAATTTAGGGGGTTTTAAAAATTGTATGCAAAAAAATGCAAAAATGAAAATGCGTAATAAAAACTTTCATAATTACTTTAAAAAAAAATACTGTAGTAATGTTATAATTTTTAAGAACAGTGACCACATTCTCGCAAAGGAAGCCACTGGCAAATTTTTAGTGTATAATAAAAACTTACCTTTTCCTACTGGAGTTCTCCTGAAGCAATCCCCCGTAAGATAGCCCCCCTACTGATTAGGAATTCGTCACTATATTTCATCGGCAGTTCGCCTCACTATTGTAACGAGAACTTTTTGCCTCATTATGGGTTTCTTTCAATTGTTGATTTATACGTTTAGTTTACTCTGAGAAACTTAGCGTTTTTTTTTCTTATGGCTGTGACGTCACTTTGAGCATTGAAGAGATAATTTATTGTATTCATGTTTTTACTTTTTTATGTCTGAGTTTTTTGCCGAAGTTTTTTGTTATTCAATTACGGGTTTACAACAAATGTGTGTGGAAAAGAGAGGTCTTTGCCCAGTTGTGGGACATATCTAGCTATTCCGAAAGTATTAGGAGTTTTTTTTTTAAAGAACTTTGCCCCACACTGTCTAGGAATTACTCCTTTATCGTGAGTGTGTTCACTCATATCCCCTCAGCCGCCAGGGGGGTATTATTATTACGTAATTGCGCGCTTTTTAAAAAATTACATGAATAAAAATAAAATTCTTTATGGGGATTTTTCCAAAAAAAAACTAAGATATTGAAACCAAAATTTTCGGCCGAATGAAATTCGCACCCCCTTGTGTACAGTACGACAATTAGCATTTTTTCAAGGTCATTCAAGTTGTAAAAACGTATGTACAATCGGCGCGTGAGGGGACACACTAATTTTTACTTCCCACTAACTAAAACAAAAACATTACTAATTCTAGTGTCGTATTTGGGTTATTTTGATATAGGATTTCTTAGTATAGGAACTAAGGCTACACAGAATAAATATCTGGGCCGTAAAGTATTGTTTTTTTTTTTAAATGTTGAAATCACTTTTAATTTTCAATCGTAGTCAGGAACTACGATTAAATAAAAGTCATTTAAATATTTTTTTAAGAACACTCTATTTACTAAACTAAAAAAAATCTATAACTCTAAATTAATAACTAATACGTATGTCTGTTCAGTATGCCGATCATAGTGGAAATCCTTTCAAGAAACCCGATTTTATGGGCGATGGAAGTGTGTAACGAGCGTGTGTGTGTGTGTTATTGCAGGTCACGCAACTGATTGAACACAAGTGGGTTTTCGTCAGTAAAAATTTGACACTCCCACTTGCTGCTCCCAGAGCGGGACGAATCAATTGATGATTTCCTAACTAAAAAAAAATCTAATATACGAAAAGACCTACCTTTATTCCCCGTTTCCCCAGCACGTAACCCCACAAAGCCACTACAAAAATGTCACTTTCCGAACCACCATTAAACGGCTCAACAAACAGAAACACCAACAACGTACATTAACGACACTCGATTCAAATTAGTACAAATCGCTTAGGGGTCGAAATGACACCGCAGCACCCCAACTACAATTATCGTGGACACTACGACACTTTGCAGCCGTTCCGACCGCTAATGGCTGCAAGATTTGTTGAATGGTCCTTACGTCTTTGTAAATGTTATAGTATGGATTGCATTGGATTTATGGGAGATTAAAAGGGAAATAGTGTGGCTTTTGTTTGTTAAGGGAATTGAAGATTCTACTTTCGGTACCTACTTGCTCGTCTCAAGTTTGGGATGAAAAAATTACGTTTTGAATGCTCTTGGTTCCGGACTAAGGCCGTGTTTACAGAGACGCGGCGCGTTGGGCGTTTCAGCGTACATTGAAGCAGTGGGCTGCGTCATCACTCGCGCAAACACAAACATATGGCAATGTACGACGGGAATGGCCGACGCGCCGCGCAACGCGCCGCGTCTCTCTAATCGAGCACTAAAAGTTTCGCCTCGTTGTTTATATAGCGTACATCGAAGGACTGGAACAATTTGCCTGCAAAAGCTAGTGCTTGACTGCGATCCTACCTGATGGTTAGCAGTGATGCAATCGTTGATGGTGAGGCGCACTAGTTTATTAAAAGGTTATTCACTCTAGCCTTGAATATTTATTTTGATATTACTAACACTTCAATTTTATTTGTATGTCACACACTCAAAATAATGTTTTGAAGAGTTAATCCACAAATGAGATAGGTACAGAAGTCAATCTATAGGGCGACTGGTAATTAGTGACCGATGCTTAAACACGTGATTGTAGTCATGATAACAAACAACTTTTACTATAGGACCCAGCCAAGTTCAGTACATTTTCACCAGTTAGGCGAACACAAATGTGACTGACCAACAGATTGTTTTTTCGCGATTTCAATTTTGGTCCCGTAGTAAAAGTTGTTTGTTAACATGACTACAATCACGTGTTTAAGTATTTTTCACAAATTACTAGTCACCCTATATACAAGGCGCGCTCGAGGAACGCACACACAGACATCGATAACGGACATGGTAACTCAGTTCGGTTGGAATCAGTGCGAGCGCTTCAAACATACCTACATCTATGAACTTTTAGAGCGCCGATCTTAGATATGAAAAGTGAAGTACGTACATGAGATTGACTTTTACCTAATTTACTCTTCTCAATTACTTTACAAAAACGGGTTAAGTGATAAGTAAGCAAGACCATTTATCTAATTATAACAAAAAATATACGAGTGGAAAACTTAAGTTTCAAGCATTTAGCAAGTTATTATATTACATTTAGTATTTTTTGTCAACAGGCCAACTCCGGAACTGCAGTAGTAGTTAGCCAAAATGGTAATTAAGAAAGTGCAATCCCAAAAATATTTTGTCGGAAGCTTAATGTGATTATCTTTTCGGCATCACTACGAATTAATTCTAAGTAGCGATTCACCTGGCGACTACGACTAACGCAACCCAGAGCTGGGCACGCTATAATTATGGCGGTAAGTCCCTTCTTTGAGGAGTGGCTGGAAAGACCTCACTGCGTCCTCACCTTCCGCTTGACGTAGGTTCTCACCGAAAACGATCAGTTCGGGAAGTTCCTGCACTGGATTCGTGCGGGATTGACGTCCGGTGTCACTACTCTGTGGACGACCCGGAAGAGCACATCGCCGTGTCCTCGTGGGAGCGATCGGTGGTAGCGATCTCTCGCGCAGAGCCTTGGTACAGGCTATGGTCCGAAGCGAGGAGGTGTCCTATGAAGCAGTAATGCTGGCAAAGGAGGAGACCGCACGTGTAAGGCAACGGCGCTCACGCCTCAGCCGGCGCGGGCTTGCGGACGGAGAGCAATAAGTAGCTCACCGTGCGACCGTCCGGCAACCAGCCAGACCAAGCCCAAGTCATCGACGGCGCGTATTGTTGAAGGAGTTGTCAGCAAACCGTAGGGGCCCAACAGAGTCGAAAGCTACTGAGGCCAAGGGCCTGCTTCTGAAAGAAAGGTTCGGGCCTGGTATGGTAAGGCAAAGAAGTCAAAGGAGTGAGTTTTTAGTCAGTAAAAGTCTGATACTATCTACCGCTCCGCCCAAGGGCAGGAGATGTCACTGGATGAGTTTCCCACCGAAAAAAAAACCCCAGTGTTCCTTCGATGTTACAAATCTTTGAATAAATAAATAAATAAATATAATGGGCATACGAGTATATTTATACCTTTCCCGTGGATCACTGGATCTTTTGATGAAAACTGCATGAGAATCCGTCATTATTATTATTCTACTCTTTATTCCTCTTACAAACTTATGAATTACATTAAAAAAAAAAAAAAACAATAAAAAACCATCTAATATTTGCCCGGTCAGCTAGTATAATAATTTATACTAGCTGACCGGGCAAATATTGTTTTACCATATAGATTATTTCCGTCCAGAAGTGATAACTTAAGGACATAAAAATAGCCTTCTAGTTAAGTCGTAGGCTATTTCTTAAGCCCCTAGGCGAATAAGTTCTCAGAACTGCCAAAAATATACAAAAACAATACATGAAAATTGGTCAAACTGTTTCGGAGGAATTCGATAAAAAAAAGCCCTGTGACGCGGGATTATTTATTATTAGAATATTATCTTCTCTCTCTAAAGTAGAAGTGTGGATAATATCAATCCAGAATATTACTATATGTTCCTCGTATAAAGTTCTTGAAAGAAAATTAAATTCCATGCAGATTTGAATCACGATTTAACTCCGGCAAAAACAAGAATCTTCCTGCAACGACATAAGAACTTCATCATAGCCAGTCCTCTGTTTGCCAACTTTGTGACCTACACAAGCACATTTAAGCTTCCCGTACTTAAGCTCTAAAGCTTATTAAGTTACCTTAAAGCTGTCGCCATTTTAGGGAGTCGGTACTTCACTTTTGGCCGGAATTATGCTTGAGTTATAAACTAGACACATTGATCTAGTGAATTGGACGTTGAGTTTTATGTCCGGGTCGTATCAGACATAATCAACCTTGTAATGTCCCCACTACTGGTAGAAAAAGGAACAAGGATCCACCACGCGAGCCCAAAGTAATTGGTTCGTTTTTAAATCGTAATCCTGAATATGTTTTTAAACAATTATTAGTTTTTAAGTGTAAGCGAAACGCGAAACATGTGAAACCGAAATACGCAATAACAGATTTTAGGGTATCAATCGAAGTGCGTCACAGTGGGGGGCTGCACGTAACCGTAGCAACGGCGGTCATATCCGTTCAACTTATTTGCCACGTACTAGAGGAAAGTCAACCACTTTTGTACATTATTTAAATTTTTAAATAAATCTCGAAATAATTCCGGTTTATTTATACAAAAAGTGATTTACAGTCTCAGACAACTGTTTGGCGTTTGATGGTTTGAAATCTGGTCGAAATGCCATTAAACGTGTGTAACGAAACTATAGCGCAATTCAGAAAAAGGAGCAACGCCATCTATCAGGCGAGGAGGTAAACTTTACACTTTAATGTTGTTCGGTAGGTAATAATTGTTATATTAATTTTATTTTATAAACCGATGTTGTTTTATTTGGAGTAAACTCAACGATATCTTTGTACATTTTACAAAATTTTGCCGATCAAACATTTCAAATACCTATAAAACTACGATTTAAATTTCAAATCCGACGCTAAAGTATTTTAGCCATTACAATTATAGCTTCAGATTTAGACCATAAACAGTAGATAAAGCTAAGTTAGCCTGGACTTAGAAATTTCTAAATCTGACCTAGTTATAGTCTGTGGTAACCGCTAACGCTTAGACGTCGTCATTAAGGAATAGGGTCACACCTCGTTTAGTACAGAGACCTATTTGCCTACTTGATTAGAGTTTAGTAAAGGGACTATTAGACAAATACATTGAGTGCCTAAGATTTAGTTTAGATCGTTAACGGTTTGAATGTATGTGTAGTCTGTGACCTTAGGTAGACTACAATTTTAGTATAATATATAATATAATATAATATATTTCACAACTATCACACAACGCCGACTAGTCCCAAGCTAAGCAGAGCTTGTGTTATGGGTACTAGACAACTGATAAACATACTTATATATTTCTAAATACATACATATTATAGATAAATTACACCCAGACACTGAACAAATGATCGTGCTCATCACACAAACATTTGTCTTGGATGGGAATCGAACCCACGACCTCCGGCGTAGCAGTCAGGGTCACTAACCACTAGACCAACAGGCCAGTCAAAAAGTATGTATCACTATTACTAACCACAAGGTTGGTATGTATCAATAATAATGGTGGGTTTCTTTTTGAGGTCAGAAGTCATCAAATGCCACTTCCTGCACTAAAGCAGACTGAGAAGGCGTATCAAACTTTTACTTATGTACTAAAATACACATGTGTTGTCACTCAAGCTCTTTGTATTTCAGAGCCACTGCAAATTCTTTCAAATATTTCTTCAGCCGTAGCGGGCATGGGCCCTTCTGAGCCAATCCTTTTAGATGTATGATACATTCAATAGCTCACAGATGTTATAGCTCGTCATTCAAGCAGCACTTCAGCATTCCAGAGCCGTTCTTTGCATTTATTACCATAAAGATTTCCAGAGGTATATCGTTCATTGAATATAACATGGTAGCATGCATTCTCACGTCTGTGTTTCATAAAAAAAACTTCAGAATTTGCATGTTTTAAAGTCAGCCACTTCTAGCAACCGGCTCTTCTGAGCCAATTCGGTATTGCTGACCCCTTTGTCTTTTGAGCAAGCGTGTAACACTACATGCCGTGGAATCAAGCTCTGTCCTTACCAGACGGCCGTATGGCTTCCTATTGCTCGTCGTTTACTAATACGCTGGGACTCCCGACACCCGGGGCATCTCTTAAAGCAGCGGTAATTGGGGCATAAGGATGTCCACACCGTCATGATTGCGGCCATCTCCTTCAATCACATTACTGCTTCGCTGAAGGAGGTGACCACTTCGCTTTAGCTCTCGCTTCAGACTAAGGCCACGGCGAATGCGAGAGATTGCCGCCAGAGATCACCGTCGCTACGGTAGAAGTCAGAAGCTAGTAAAATCCTAGCAACCTATATTGCTAAGAAGTATCGTGTTATCCAGATACTGTGTGGTAGTGGATAGTTAAGTCCAAATCAGTTTAACCCATTTGGACTGCAAGCTCTTTTCAGTTCTGCGTCAAGTTGTTGTGTTGTTAGTGGCTACATTTGTTAAATACATTTTTAACCAAACCTATGGACCTCGTCATTATATTCTAGTCAAAATATAGATACTCCAGCGGCCGGTCCACAAGCACATGAATTTATAAAAAAAATTGAAGCATAAGCCTTCCACTCGGGGCTTAAGCTGCTGAATTTATTCAGAAATACTACCCTTGGACAAAGGGACCCACTCAGCAGATTAGAAAAATCTAGATGTGGCTTCAACTTCCTAGTTGTCTCATCAAGCTAATCCAATGCAAATACGAGTATTAAAAGAAAAATATGTTGTAATTAACTGCTATTTTCGTAGTGATGTCATACTTGACTTTAACAGCCATTTTTGTGGCGATCTCTCAAAAGAAAGGACCTCAATTTCAGCTGGAAGTTCACAAACATTTGGGAATTCGTCTATAGACGTTTAGGACTTGTACTTACATTACCTTTACTGGGTGGGATATTACCAAATAAATTCTCCAGCTCTAGAGTGCAGCAAGTGAGAGAGTCAGACTTTTACTGAGTAAAACTCATGTCTTTTTCTTCTGTTGCTCTTTGTGTTCCAAGGTCGCGGTAACTTTTTGGAAAAATCCCGTAGTTCCAGGAAGGCAGTATCTGTTCCGATACTTAAACAGTGCCTCTTCTAAAATTTTATGTTTTAAAGTCAACCACTTCTAGCAACCCTATATCCATTTACCACGAACGCATCATTAACGAGAAAACAATGGGTTGTGTCAACACCACTGACCACCACTTACATGCTAAAAACTTACCTTTTTGTTGCCATCATGGCTCCTAATAGCTCCATATTGTGTTTTGAAGTAAAATATGTAAGTTTGAGCTTATAATGTCAGTTTTTGTTTGCCTTGAACTTGTAACAGTGACTTCGTGTTCCTCCTCTTTCACAATCATCATCTTCCTACCCTTGTCTTGTGTTATTTGGAGTCAGCTCAACATGTTTTTTTCTTCCATTCTGTCCTGTCACTCGTCACATTATCACTGACTCCCTTTCTTTCATATCACTCCTCACACAATCTATCCATCTTTTGTTTGGCCTAACTCTCCCTTTTGATCCATCCACTTGTATACTTATGACAATGAGTTCTTTCGTTTTTTTAGGGTTCCGTTTTCAATGGGTAAAATCGGGACCCTATTACTAAGACTTCGGTGTCTGTCCGTCTGTCTGTCACCAGGCTGTATCTCAAGAACCGCCATAGCTAGGCAGTTGTAATTTTCACAAATTATGTATTTCAGTTGCCGTTATAAAAATAAAAAAAAAATTTAGGGGGCTCCCATACAAAAAAAGTGTTTTGCGCCAGTCCGACTCGTACATGGCAGGTTTTTTTTTTTAACTCGAATGGTATGAAATGCTCGTTAGTTCGTAGAACTCTTTTTATTGCTTGTTTTTATGCAAGTTGTGCTTTTTGTTTGCTAGCGCCTATTCTGTAACACTTTTCCATTTTTCGAGAGTCTTTGCTTCCTGCTTCTAGTTCTGATGAAATCTGTTCGGTTTGCTTCGCTATCTCCTTCTTGGCCTACCATGACCACAGCTCATTGGTTCAGGGCTCCAGCTCTGTGCTACTTTGGCCCACAATTTGTCGTGCCCACTGCCCAGTCCTATTTAAGTTGGGTAGCCTTTAGAGCCATATCAGTTATTCTGGTTTTGGAGTGCAGTGTAGAATTCTGAACTTGTATAGGTATCTACTCCGCTTAATTGCTAGTTTGAAAACTTTGAGTTTAGACTTTGTATTTAGACTAGCAATCCGCCGCAGTTTCGCAGGGTTTTTTTTATTTCTTGGCTTTTCCCTACAATGCATGCTCTTAAACAATTTAAAAACCGCATGAAAATCTAATCATTCGTTTTTATGTTTATCCTGAACGAACAGTTACATGTGGTGGAGGTATGTGGTGGTGGGTGTGGTGGACTAGCATATACCAATTTAAAAAAAAACAAATAAAAATAAGGAGGTTAGCTTTGGTATATTTTCTGTGTTGCAATCATCATATCATCATCATATCAGCCGAAAAACGTCCACTGTTAGACACAGGCCTCCCCAAGTGTCGCCACAATGAACGGTCCGGTGCATCTCGCATCCATCGGATTCCCGCAACTCTTGCCAGGTCATCGGTCCACCTCGTAGGAGGCCTTCCAACATTGCATCTTTCGGTACACGGTCGCCATTCCAGAACCTTTCGGCCCCAACGGCCATCTGTTCTGCGAGCAATGTGCCCTGCCCATTACCACTTAAGTTGCAATCAATGAATATTATTTTTATGTATGTAAAAATCTCGAATCAGTTTAGTGAATGAAACGTGCGTGATTTTGGTTAACAAACATACAAACTTTTAAAATGTTAGTACATATTTTTATAAAACTTTGCTTCACACTAAGAATTACTCCTGTACATTGATGCTCCTTTATTGCAAGCAATATTTAAATTCACTTAAACATGAGACATCCAGATCCGAAACACCTTTCTACAGGCCATACAAATATTTGTTCCGTGCGGGAATCGAATCCGTGACACAACGTGGCAGTCAATCGCCCAACCACTAATTAGATGAAGCAACCAGCTTTTAAACCATGCTCGGCGTTGAAGACAGGCGAATGGGGAACGACCACCTTAAGTAATAATTCCGTGACGCTGGCGTAAATAATAATATGTTGACAGTCTAAAACCGCAATTTGTCAGCACGGCCATTTTAATGTTTTGACTTCTTCTGGTAAATCGAGAAATTATTTTCACGTGTGCATTTTGCGTAAAGTAGGTAATTTTAAGTCTGCTGCGGTCATGGCTCAGCTTCCGAAAGGAATACCCGGCCCCGGCACGATAGGCAACGAAGGAACGGGGTAGGTTTTTAGTCAGTAAGAGTCTGACACTGTCTCCCACTCCGCCCAAGGGCGGGATTTATCATTGGATGATTTTACCTACAATAAAAAAACACCATTGTAGTCGAGTGGGGGGACGAACTGTGCACTGTCACGTCTTTCTACAAAAGGAAGAAAACAATATGCTGCACTTTATAACTTAGTTTATTGGACACAAGAATGTAACACTTTATAGCACAAAACGGGAATTTACAAACGTCCTTATGCGACAGCGGTGCGAGCCGAACTGCGGGGCGATAGCGGCGCGGGAGGCGCGTGGACGGCGCGATGTTCCAGAACATACGGAGCGCGGTCGCCCGAAAGTACCACTACGCTATGGCGCGAAATTATTCCTACATCTTTTAAATGATGACAGTAAATAAACGAAATTTCTCATAGTTTAGAAAATAACAGACTTATCAAATCGTTCACCAACGAGTTACCAATTTATTCACCGATTTGTAAATTTATTCGGCACAATTTTCAAGATTTAAACATGTCTTTAGGATGACCATAACTTGACAACTAAATTTTTCAATATTTATAATAAGATGAGAAAGGAAATTGTTACGCGTATAAGTTGAGTAATCCAATAATTAATACTATTTCGGTCACGGAGCGTAAGTTGACAAGAAAGAAAGAAAGAAAGAAAGAAAGAAACACATTTATTTGAGACTCGCACAGGACAAAAAATATTCAAAGCAATACAAAAACTAAAAAATAGTTTTAACACATAAAAAAAAACAATGAATAAAAGAACACAAAAAAGACAAAATGATTTATCAACAAAAACACGTCAAAATAAGAGACGTCAACAGCAAAGTCGATTGCTCCAAAATTAAAATACATATGGACATGACAATATTTTCCTACAAATTGCTAGTGCGTAGAATGCATAGAGTCAACAAAAAAAAAACTTAAAAGTCAAGTTGTCAATATATACACGCCAGCCACGGAACTACGAGGTTACTCTACTATTCGGCTAAAATTGTTGTTTAAAAACTCCTTTTTGTACCATTTCATTTTTGTACCATGTCTTTCTTTTTTGGTCAAGCGCGAACCTATCAATAAAAAAAAAAATGGAAATAAGGAAGACGTGGTACAAAAATTAAATCAAAACAAACAATACAGCTGGTATCTACTTATAATAACATGCTAGTATAAAATATACGGTGTGAGCCATTTGAGCCCTTTCTGCCGGTGTCTTAATGTTGCTGTGACGAATGACAGCCCTAATGAACGGGTATTAAGAGGAGGCCTACTGCGGGTTATACTGGAGAATATTGAGACGACATTTTGTTGAGTTGTTAGTGAGAAAAAAGTAATATTGATTTGTTAAAGTAAAATTTAAAGCCAATTCCCGATAAATTTTTGCTGGATTAATCGTCATCTAATGAGTGATAGAAATCTCAAAATTACCTATTCCGTAAAAAAAAAAAACAAAGTTTTACTATAGGCTAATGTTTCTAGTTATTATACCCCTCAGCTAAACCTAAATAAGTGCAAGTTCTACTATACTAATAGAGATACTTCCACCATCAAATTAGTTCAATTGTACCGCATAGCCAAAGTGCATGCCATGACAATTCGAATAAGCTCAAACACGGCTAGGGTACCCCTTAGAAAGGAGGACTGAGCCCCAGCAGTAGCAGACCAAAGACACTGGAATACGCCAGTGGTTAATGCTTTACAGGTCACTTACGTAAAAGTGATTTCGAGTTCCCCTAGTACTTAACAAAGCTTTTTAACGTTGTGTACCGCTGAACGTGTAATATATTCAAGTATTTTTGCTAAGAAGGCAAGAGCACAGATAACTTAAAATAAAAAATATTAAAAAAGTTACCAATATCCAAATCCTAGTGTCCTGTATTTCACTCACTATTTCACGCACAAATATGCGATGCCGGCGCCTCATCTCACTTAACAATACATTAAATGTACAATTTCTTTTTCTAGTGTTTTTGCTAATAGTCTCTGTTTTTGTAGGCTAACCTTTATCAACAGGTTAGTTACTATTTTTTTATGGAATAGAATGGAACGGAAAGAAACGGAACGGAACGGAACGGAATGGCATGGAATGGAACGGAATGGAATTGAATAGAATGGAATGGAATAAAACAAAACGGAACGGAATGGAATTAAATTAAATGAGAAGGAATGGAATGGAGTAGAATTTATTTTATTTGACATAGAAAACAACGTATTCTTATAACACAAAATAAAAAATAGAAGCCAAAGTACAGAATACAATTGTGCTGAGTGTGCTCAAACCGAAAGGAACATAATATTAGGTATTAAGTTCAGCTCTTTAAACTTAAAATGCTCCTCTTAAAACAACACAACTTCGCACAAGCTCTCAACCTCGTAACGCTTTTCAATTTACGAGCGACGTAATCCGATCACAGCTCCACACTCATATTCTATTACTTCTAAGTACAACACTATCATAATTATGCGGGCTAATGCTAAATTAAGACGAAATCCTTAGAAACTACCATATTATTATTAATTTTCATAGTCACAGCCCACTTGGGAGGGTAGATAAGTGAGTTTAACACTTATGAGAAACGTTATTTAAGAGAATTAGTTGGTCCCTTGATTCGCTGAGATTGTAAAGGGCGGGGAAATTATTGGCTTTAGTTTGGTGAAGGAACGCATCGCTTTTCTTTAGGTAAGTAAATTAAAAAGTGTATTTATGCAGCATTAACCCTATCCTGATTGTATAAATATGTTAATAAACGAACCTATTTTTACTTGGGAATCATCAAAGAGGTTATTTGATTATTTCTCCCTTTCCCCTTCTGCGTGGAGCGACAGGGAGTGTCAAGGCCAACGCTGCGTCAAGCAGGAGAACGCGTGGGCTCCGCGCAGGCAACCGTCGCGTGACTGTGCGCGTGTGTCATGTGCGGTGGGAGCGGTAAACCGATTATTACCTGCGCAGTGTCGCTAGTTCAATTATAACAGTGTGCATGTAGTCGTGTCGATGGAGAACTTTATTGTATTATAACGCAACAGAAGTGTTGATTCACTTGCCCTTATTGCGAGGGCTGTAAAAACTGCTCCAAGTAGTCCAAAGCACCGACCGGCGTCGACCTTAAGTGGCCCTGTCAAGTCTGCTGAGTTCTCTTCGGGTTGCGCGTAGACCACTACGGTCGTCGTCTGTGGCCTGATCATTATCGACCGGCAAGCTACATATGGTTTGCCGTCCGCCCGCGTCTACAGTAGCTGGAAATCGTCTTGCCACTCCCGATGACTTAGCGAAATAATTGCACCTTGTTTGATAGAATGTAGGCAATTGTCAACCATTTTTAGGGTTCCGTGACCAAAAAAAAAATCAGAACCCTTGTAGAATAACGTTGTTGTCCGTCTGTCGGTCCTTTATTTCGGAAACATGTGGAGGTATCGAGTTGATATAAGTTTTCACCGATATACAGAGTGATTTATGAGGAAGGTTTAAATATATTTCGCCAGTTAAAATTAATTTAAAACAATAATTTACTTCTTTGATCCAACGCTTTCATAAAACATAGCTCTATTAACTGTTAGTGCTAAAATTACTATAATGTTAAATTGAATAATCGTTTATTCGGTACTTAGCCTAGCTGAGGTGGTAACGAGAAATTAATGATCGTGAAAATACAATTGTTACTGCTTAATATAAAACAAGCGATTGTTGATTGCTCTGCAGAATGTTCCAGGCACTCATCTGAGAATTAGTTTGAAGATTAAATGTTGGAGGATTATTAAGATGTGTTTAATGTGCAGATAAAATAATAAATAAATATAAAAAAGTTTTTATTATTCCTTACTACAAAATAATTAAGGGTTAATGTGTTAGTAGTGTATTAAAATACTTACACCTATAGTTGTTGCCTGGGCGGAGCATCGCCGTGTCCTCGTGGGGGCGATCGGCGGCAGCGATCTCTCTCGCCGGGCCTTGGTTCAGGCCATGGTCCGTAGTGAGGAGGGATGGCAGGCGATCGCCTCCTTCTGCGAAGCAGTAATGCTATCAAAGGAGGAGGCCGACCGCATCAGGCAGAGGCAAGGGCTTGCGGACGGCGTGCAATGGGTAGCACGCTGTCCGATCGTCCGGTAACCGGCCGGACCGAGCCCAAGTCGTCGACGGCGCGTTCTGTTCCCGCGCGCCTCAAGGAGCTGTCAGCAAACCGTAGAGGCCCAGTCTGCTAACTGCAGGCAGGCAGGGTCGAAGCCTGCTGGGGTCAAGGGCCGTTTTCTGAGAGGAAGGCTCAGCCCCGGCACTATAGGCAACGAAGGAACGGGGTAAGTTTTTAGTCAGTAAGAGTCTGACACTACTTCCCGCTCCGCCCAAGGGCGGGATTTGTCATTGGATGATTTTACCTACCATAAAAAACAAAATAAAAAAAACATCTATAGTTGTTGGTGTTTTGTATTAGTATCTTCGTCTTCGTTGCTCTCGTGTTTAATGTAAGTACCGCCTATGGTGGTAAAAGCCATCTCCAAATGTTTCCATCGCTCACGTAGTCTGGCTGTTTTGGCCCAGAGTTTAACAGCCACCTTGACTATGTCATCTAAATAAATAATAAAAATAAAAATAAAAAAAATAAAAAATAAAAATAGCTTTATTTTTCCTTGTACAATTTTGTTTCCACTTGACTATTGAGATGATGAATATCTAATAGTTATAGTTATCTTAACTTAGTTTTTAGTAGATAATAAAATGAATGAAAATGAATGAATGAATATTATTTAGTCTGTACAAGGACCGCTAGATAGCGGTAAAAGCCTCCTCCAGTCGTTTCCACGTTGTTCTATCTCGGGCCACTCTGCTCCATGTCTTTCCTGCTGTCTTTGTGATGTCGTCACTCCATCTCTTTTGTGGTCTGCCTTGTCTGCGCTTTCTGCCCATAGGGTGCCAGTTAGTGGTGATTTTAGTCCACCTTTCGTCTGATGATCGTTGGATATGTCCAGCCCACTTCCATTTCAAGCCAAGCACTTTCTTGACCACATCCTTTGCCTTTGTTTGATTACGTATGATAGCGTTCTTCACTTTGTCCTTTAGTCTGTAGTTCGTGTAACTTCTTTCTATTCCTCTTTGACATACTTTAAGTTTTTCTAAATTACGTTTTGTCAGTGGCCAAGTTTGACAGGCATATGTTAGAGTGGGAAATAAACATGTTTCCATGATTTTGGTTTTTATTTTGGTCGGCATATTACTCTTGAATATTTCTTTGAGCGTCCAGTATTTATTCCAGGTGCATTTAATTCTTCTATCTATTTCTCTCTCTGTGCAATCTTTGAAAGTAATTAGGTGTCCCAGGTAGATATACTCCTCAACGTATTCTAGGTTGGCATATGAAATTTTTATTGGTGTCTTGTGTGTATTTGTCATCAGTTTAGTTTTTGTTTCATTGACTTCTAGGCCTACTTTTTTGCTCTCTTCGAATAGCGACTCTATCATCGATTGCATTTCTTTTGGGTCTTCCGACATCAGCACTATATCGTCAGCGAATCTTAAGTGTGACAAGTATTTTCCATGTAGATTTAGGCCTTTGTTTTCCCAGTTTATCGCTCTGAATATTTGTTCTAATACGGCTATGAATATTTTGGGGGAGAGTGGGTCTCCTTGTTTTACTCCTCTTTTGATTTTGAAACTCGTTCCAGGGTTTTCGAGCATAATCCTAGAGTTACTATTTTTGTAAATTACTTTTATTAGATCTATGTAATCTTTGTTTATTCCTTGAACTGATAGAGCTTGCCACATAGAGCTATGCGAAATAGAGTCGAACGCTTTACTGTAGTCAATAAAACACAGGTAAAGTGGTTTGTCATACTCATTATGTTTTTCCATAATCATTTTTAGAGATTGTATATGGTCTATGGTCGAGAAGTTACGCATAAATCCTGCTTGTTCTACTGGTTGGTTTTCGTCTATTATTTTGGTTAATCTTCGTAGTAGAGTCGCTGAGAATATTTTGTAGAGACTTGACATGAGACTAATGGGTCTGTAGTTAGATATTTGTTTCGGATCTCCTTTTTTAAACAAAAGTACGATATTTGAGCATGTCCATTGTCTGGGTATTTCCTTTTGACTCAGTATCAGATTGAATAGAGATGTTAATGGTTTCGTTAAGGTGTTTCTTCCAAATAATATCATTTCGTTAGTAATACCGTCGGGGCCTGGACTTTTTTCGCGCTTGAGTTTTTCAATTGAGTGTTCAATTTCTCTCTTGCAGAATTCTGGTACCTTGTCTGTATTTACAGGATAAATTTGTGCTTCTGTTAAATCTTTGTCTTTTTTATAAAGTTTTTATAGAATTTTGTAGCTACTTTTATTAGGTCCTTTCTGTTTGTTACGACGTGGCCTGATTTATTCTGTAGTTGAGTCATAAGGGTTTTCGTTTTCGCTAGGTATTTATATGCTTTTTTGACCGCGCCAGCGTTTTCCAAGTAAGTTTGTAGGATTTTTTGTCTATATTTTTTGGTGTTATTTTTTATCTTTTTGTGTATGACTTTGTACAGTTTGCTAAGCCGTTTTTTTTCTAGTTTGGTTTTCTTCTCCTTGTTTTTCAGGATATGTTTTTCTTCTATAAGTTCAATAATTTCACTGTTGATGATTGTTTGTTTCCGTGAACTTTCTTGGGGTAGTGTAGCGCAGATGGAGCTTTTCAAGATACTTTCTTCAATGTGGTCGTAATACTCTTGTACTGTGGTCTTCTCAGACTCTTCGTACTTGGCTAGTTCTTCTCTGTATTTCTTGAAATCAATATTTTTCTGTGGTTGAAATCGGAAATTTGAGCGAGTTTTTTTATTTTTTATAGTGTTTATTTTTATTCTGATGAGACGATGATCACTTGGGTGTTTAAAGTTGTGAAGGACGCTAAAATCTTCAATAATTTGTGGTTTGTTCGTTGCGATATAATCTATTTCGTTCTTGACCATTCCGTTGGGTGACATCCACGTCCATCTTAGCTTGGGTGATTTATTAAACATAGTGTTAGCTATTTTCAGATTGTATTGAAGACAGAAGTTTATGAACCTTCTACCTCTTTTGTTTCTTTTTCCGTATCCGTATTTTCCCATCGCGCGACTTTCTCCTTCTTTTCGAAGTCCAATTTTAGCATTCAAATCTCCGAGAAGAATTATGTTGGATGTGCTTTTCTCGATTGCTTTTTCTAAAGAGTCGTAAAAGTTCTCCATTTCTTTTTCTTCGGAATTGGATGTAGGTGCATAAGTTTGGATTATAGTGAAAGTTTCCTCGTGAATATTTACATGAATTAGGGCTACTCTTTCAGATAAACCTACAAAATCCTGTACCACTATGTGTTTTTGTTTTTTAACCATGAATCCGACTCCATTTCTTCCTTTGCTTTCACCTATCAGATAGAGTCGATACTCATTTCTATCTTCTATGATGTACCCTTGCTTGCGGCTTTCACAAATTCCCAGACTGTCCCAGTTGATTGCTGATAGCGCATATTCTAGTTCTGTTATTCTTATTTCATTTGCCAGGGATCTGACGTTGAAAGAAGCAATGTAGGTCTTGTTTTTATTTTTTGGAGGGTTTTGGTCTACTGACCAACCGTGTTGGGGTAGATAAGTAATCTTTTCTATTTTTTAAATTGTTAGGTAGTTGGGGCGTTGTGAAGGGAGGCTTATTTCGTTGCTATTCGGCGTCACTCTCGTCAACTGAAGTCGTAGAGATTAATCTTCCTCTTTGCTGATCGCTTTGTTTTTGGACGAATTTTAGAATAGATTTTTGAGTTTCAGCGTGCATTTTATTTTTCTTTGCTGCCTGATATTTTGGTGAATGTTTTTTGCTCGTTTGGTATGAGTTTCCTGGTTTTGGTGGGGAGATATCTAGCTCTCGTTTCTTTGAACTTTGTATTGCTTTATCTGGTGAATTAGAATTTCCTTTGATAATTATTTTGTCGTACTTAATAAAAGCTATTTTCCCCTCACTTCTTTCTTTATTTACTTGTTCTTGTAGTTTCTTTCGTGTTTCTAGAATTTCTGGTGGAAAATCTTCTTTGATGTACATACCAGTGTCTTTCAGTAAATTTTTATTTTTAAGAATGCAGAGTTTCTTTCCAAAAGTCGTGAACGTGACGATTATTGGTCGAATTTTTCCCTCGGCTAACTTTCCCATCCTTCTGATAAATTCAACTTCGTTTTTATTGCACTCAATAACCAAGGATCTTCTCAGTAGTGTAATAATTTTAGTTTCTAAGTCTTCATATGATTTTTCTCCTTCAGTTATTCCGAAAAAGATAAGGTTTCTTACCCTTATTTGTTTTTCGAGTAGGCATAGTCTGCTGTTCTGTTTTGCTGTGGTTTCTTTAAGCTCATCTATATTGGTTTTAATAGACGAAAATTTTTCGTCGTTTTTATCGTTCATTTGTTGAATATTTGACGTCATTTTCGCCTCTAACGAGTTTATAGTTTCTTGTATATCGTTTTTAATATCCATTCTTAAACTTTTTATCAAGTTTTCTAGGACTTTTGTGTCTGTACTCATCTTGATTCTATTTGTTTAGTTTTATATTTCCTTCTATTCGGTACTAGATGGCGCTGTGCTATTTGTTGCAGTTCAAGAGTATAGATGGCGTTGTATTTACCTCCTTTCACCGTTAGATGTCGCTCTAGGATCGATTTGGTGTGATTTTTCTTTGTTATGACTCATTCGATTTTGATTTGAGGTTATAATATCGGTAATACGGTGCAATATATTTTATTACTTGCCCATTTATGTTTTCAAGAGTAATCCTCGGCTTGAGTTTTGAGATTTGTTGCTCACTAGCGGTGTGGAAAACTGGTAAACTGACTTTAGTTTTGTAAACTGTCATTCACTTATTTACACTGGTTTTGTCTTTCAAAGTCGATAGATGTCCACAGTTTATTGTTTAAAACAATTTTCACTAGTATCAGTTCACTTTATGACCTGTTTCACAACGCAAAACTGACGAAAACTATTCAAAACTAATATTTTACTACGGAGCACACAGATTTCTTTGTTTTCATCGCAACGCCCTCTGGCGGACTATGTCATCTTTCCACCTTTAAAATGTTCTGCCTCTTTTCCTTGTAACGTTTCTAGGCGTCCAATTCGTAATAATATGGGCCCATCTTTGTGGTTCTAGCCTCTGAATGTGGCCGTCTCTAATATGCAGATAGAGTAGATAATATCTATATAAAACTAGCTAATCTAAGTATTGTTGTACTGTCTTATAACTTATCAAAGAAAAAATAGGGATGTTGTTTTTTATGATAGGTAAAATCATCCAATGACATCTCGCGCAAATCAAAGTATTTCTTTCCCAGACTAGTGGCTCCACCCACTGCAATCCTTAGTCTATAATAGTCTTAGAATTGCAGCCTTACTTTCTTAAATAAGGCTGCAATTCAATCGGTTGACATTTCGGTCGTGACTGTAATACGCACGAACTCGCGCGAAAATACACGAATATAAACGAAGACTTTTCAATAGCTTTCGGAATCAGGAATGCATTGGTGTTACTGTGTTCCTTCCTTGTCAAGTATATTTTAAAGTAGAAGCTATATAAATGTGAGAGGATTATTTTAACGTGAATTTATTGAGGAATGCAACTGGAAATAAAATTATTGAATAATTTTAAAATCTAAACCATTTTATCAATGATAATTATTGCGAATAAGTTTTAAAAACCACTTTTACACGTATTCCTGGTCTTTCCTAGCCGACTACAGTGAGAAAAATTCGGAAACAAACTCAGAGGTCAATATTATAAAGAGGTACTTAAAGATTCTGTGTTTCTTGTGAATTGTAATCTGTGGTAGTTGAAGAGAAAAATGACATAACGTAAATATTGACTGCAACAGTCAGGACCCATATTAGATACAATGATTAATCTAGACTATTTAATGGGTCCCGACTGTTGCGGTCAATATGTTCCGTAATAGAATTTATTATTTATTTTATGTGTGTCAATTATGAAATTACTTTAATGCCGTAGTCATTAAACTGCTTTCTACACTACTAGACTGAACATGATGTTTTTTTTTTTTTACGCAATTGGGTTTTTTATATATATATTTTTCGAATTACTTTATTAGAAATTTAAAAATTAATGTAATGTTGTTTTCGACTGTCTATTGTATTAGATTGTTACGGTTAGTATTTAACAGGTTTTCTAAACCCTATTAAACCACTTGTTATTTCTAGTATTTTGGTCGCCATGCGCCATTTCTGGCCATGGTCCGGAGCGAGAGGAAATTGGAAGCAGTAATGCTAACGAAGAAAGCGGTCGCAAGAGTGAGGGAACGTATATACGCCTCAGCTGCCGTGGTAGGACTCGCCCCGAGAATTCCAGCCTCTAGCCTAGAACGAGAGAAGTAAAAAAAATAATTGTTGTTTTAATGGTCATGATATACAATTTTATAATCATCATCAATTTTATAAGCTCATCCTCATGATGAGCCCTTTAATTTGATATCCAGATTCAATATCTATAAACAGAAATTACTTTAAACTTAGCGTCTACATGTCTCATCATGTGTTATTTTTTATGTCACCTATCTAAAAATATTTGATATTTTAATTATAGAAATCCGTTTAGAAGTTCAGAAGATATATTTAACTTTAATGTGTTCACAAACATAAAATCACATACACAAGACACCCAGGCAGGGAACAACTGTACTCTATATAAACTTTTGTTCCGTGCGGGAATTGAACCCGCGACTCACAGCGTAGCAGCCAATTGATCAACCGATGCACCAACCATGCCGTAAATAAACAGTCCATGCCATTACTTACAATGCAGAAATTCTATTTCCAGCTCACTTACCTCCTAAATTCCTACCAAAACTATATCTAGCACATCACAAAAACACCGCAACCGATACACACTAGAAAGCATTGTCTAAAGAGTAAAGTTCCGCACAATTTTACACTGAGCAGGTAGAACTAGACGAATTGTTTGTACATTTGCCCTGCGGAACCCTGAGGCTGTTTGCGAAGTCGGCTAAGCGGGTTCTGGCTGCGTTTTGAATAAAATTCGCAAATGTGAAATGTTTTGTGGTGATGTGAAAGCGGGGAGTGTGACTGTAAGCGTTGCGGGACTAGCTGGTGGTTACTATTGCATTAAAGGGTGGTTGTACTATGTTGATAGTGGTAAATATATCAAGGTTGTATTTAAATATTTTCTTTAGCCCTCGAACTTTCTGTCAAGAATCAAAGACGTACGAAATTACGTATCCTTTCCAATTATAACACGATGTCCCTGACGGCGTCTATCTGTTTGTATCACCGCGACCTACTCAAAAACTACCGAATAAGTTTTTATGCGATTTATTTTTTATTTATTTATTAGGGACAAAAAACCGAAAAAAAAGAATAGATAAATAACCCACACTATAATTGTCCACGATCAATTTTTAAGTCTTCTTCTTTTTCTTTTCGTAAACACATTTTTAAGTTATTTAGTTAGTTAATTATTAATTTGGAATTAAGATGCTAATAAACTGAAAAGGAGAGTTTAAGATTTTTTATTAGAATGAATGAAAATGTCTATGTCCATGAAGTGTGTGTTTAAAGTTTCCATAAGGCGACGAAGAGGAACTCGTGCCCAGATTTCCACCAATAGAATGAGTACTTATGAAAGAAATCCGTCATACTAAGTTCGAGAGTATGTTAATATTATAAAAATCTGATACTTACTCCTTATTCCAGCGGAAGCAGTTATTTAATGTAATCAATATTATCCCACCTTCAAAAAAGCAAAAAATAAAAACATTTTGTACTCGTATTGGTTGGAGTTGGAAGTAACGTAAGTTGAAAATACATATTGAACTTTGAGAATATTTCTCAAATCTTATACACTAGTGTGTAGTGCAGTGATACCTCGTTCTAGGGCTTAAACTGTTGGAAGTACAGTTCAAGATAACGGTTGTACGTGGACATAAAGACAGTGGAGTATGTAAGACTCACGTTGTGTGTACAATATTTGTTCTACGATATGAAAGCATTTTTAAGAAGAATATTCCAGGTTAGCTCGCCGAACTTTTCGAAAGCTTTTTTGCAATTTGCAGCTCAGCATTGGATAGTATGGTAATAAAAATTATATTTGCGGTAATTTCATGTATGTACTCGTAGTTCTTCTTTAATATAGAGAGACAGATCTGTTAATGGTTTCATGCGTAGGTAATTGAGTCGTAATTTTATATTGATGATACTGGTATTGCCACACCACTGGAAGAGATCGCGGAATGTAAAGCCACCAATTGTACATAATATGAGTTTTAGTTTCCTTTTATTGTATGTATAGTAATGTACAATAAAGGATATCTATACATATAAAAGAAAGTCGTGTTAGTTACACTATTTATAACTCTTGAACGGCTGAACCGATTTGGCTGAAAATTGGTGCTAATGTAGATCCGAATCAGGAAACGGACATAGGATTTTTATCCTTTTACATTAAAAAAAAACAAAACCTGCTCATTTGTGGTAGAGTAGAAAAGCGTTGAGTAGGGTAGAGAAATGTAGAATAGGGAAGAGTAGGGTTTATTTTAATACAGTAGAGTAGGGTACAGCGGGAGCGAAGCCGCGGGCAAAAGCTAGTAATAAATAAATAAATGAATGAGTAGGTGAAATTGTTGTAATACAAAGAACTTTTCGAACAATTTTGATATGTAGTAAGTAGGTACGTGGCAAATAAGATGGACTCGTTGCTATGGTTATGCGCAGCCTCTCACTTCAATTGAGACCCGAAAATCTGTTACTTTACATTCAAGATCGGTCACCATTTAGGTTCAACGTATATTTCGCGTATTATACCATTTTTTGGCTTAGTAGGGCCGAACATAGGAATTCCAAAGAAGCTTATTTTCCACTTATACGAGTATTAACTTCATCTAAAACTACTTTTCCCGAATCCTTTTAACACACAAGTGGTTATTCTTCCACATACAATACAAAAAAGATAGAAAACATAAAAATTGACACAGTACTGCCAACTAATGATCGAATGACGGATGATCCATCGACTGGCAAGCGCGTATCATATGCCATGGCAACATTGCCATCACATCTGCCATTCAGCCTCACCCCGGAATTTTTTGCGTTTCCACGTCATTCCTGACCTTATCCGGATGAATAAAACATTACTGACCTCAATATATACGAGAATATTGAATATATGTAATACAGACCGTGGAACGAATCATTCAATATTTTCCTTGACATATGAAGGCGGTACGCGTAACGATCTTTTTGCTTTTGTGTTACATTTATAAGAAAGCGTTTGATAGAAGGAAGCATTTTTTTTTGCGAATTAGATATTTTTCAGCACTGGTGGCATTTTATTTATTTATATTAACACTCTAATTACTCATTCACTAGATTGTATTATAAAGAAAGAAAAATTATGATTATGTCACTTAAAGGCGTGCACAGCACTTGTACAATTTATTTATTATTTTTTTCGTCGTTTATTTCAGGCATTAATAAACCCATAATAAAATTATTCTAGAACTATTACATAAATCTGGTTTAGCATAATAAACAAATCAAATTAAATATATTGGATTATATAATTTAATTATTGAAACATTGATAAAATAATTGATAAATTATTGGATAACATTATGGTATCCTATGTTAGATATTTACTAGGTAGTCACAACTGGGTAGTCAATACTCTATTTAGAGTCCAAACTGGACTCTAAGTAGAGTTCTGACTACCCAGTTTATTTTTACACTATCATCACTATCTTGATCACCTTGAACACTCTCTCACCAGATGGTAAGCGATGAGTGTGGCCGACGATGGAGCACGCTTGCCTTAAAGTAACTTATTCACTCTTGACTTAAAGATATCTAGTTTGTAGCTATTATTAAATTCAGATTTCAGCAGGGAATTCCACTCCTTAGCTGTACGCATAAATGTGTTAGTGTTGACTTTAAATTGTAGATCATTTTACAGTGAAGGAATATTTTATTTCAAATTCTTAGTACCAGTTTTGAATTTTCAAGACGTTTGCAAAACGGAAGCAAGTTATGTGCCCTTTCTAAAGTGTTGATTACTACGAAATAGGAGAGGGAAAAAATTCCATCTTTTTCAGCAATTTTTTCTCACATTTCTTAACGAAAGTTATTGTAAGAAACTTGAATATAAAATGCACTTACTTCAACTTTATGACTAAGAGAAAACATTTGAGCAAAGCTAATGAACCACCGTTTGCAATATTACGTATGTGAACAAAGTTTTTTCGATCGTTATTATGCAAAAATATTACCCTTTACTAGGAGCAACTGGTAAAAGTAAACATAAAAAAAGTATTTTGGTCGTAAAGTCTATCAAATATCTTCCAAACCAAGAGTTGGGTGGAGTTGGTGCAGTAGATGAACGATGGCTACTGCACTTCGTATCACAGGTTCGATTCGCGCACGGAACAAGTATTTGAATCGCCAAGAGATAGTTATTCCGGATCTGGGTGTCTTTGTTTTGTGAGGTTACATATTTGTGAATGCACCTACGACATAACCCCCCTAGCGAAGTTACAATCGTTGGAGTTGGCCACACCCCCAATTCCTTTATTCTGACCACGTGACTGAGCGTTGAGTCGAAGTCAGAACAAAGGAATTCTGGCGTGGCCAAGCGTTCACGCTAAACGAAACGATTATAACTTGGCTACGGGGGCTGGAGTAATTCATAGTGGTGCGTTTTAAAAAGGAAAACGACGACACATAAAAATATATATCTCGGTAAAAATCAGTAGAGTCACAATATAGAGTTTCTAACCGACCGATGTAAGATAGAGCACGTACAAGCCAATAAAGTTTTATTATAACAAGTGTGCAGACTTTGTGCTAAACTCTGCAGTTCTAAACGCGAGATTGTTGAGTCTCCGGTGAGCGCGAAGGCGCAAAGCAGAGGAAATAGTATGTAAACGCAATGCCCGCGTTTTGTGCTTCGTTTATACGGGAGAGTGGACTAGACTAGGAAGTTGAAGAGGCTCGTATGGTATAGGTAAGTTGCTGTGTTTCTTATTTTTTGCTTCTTGCAAGTCAGATTCAAGTGGTATATTGATAAAGTATGATTCATTAGAACTGGTTTAAAAGATTATGATTCCGTAAATAAATACGTATTACATCCGCGAATCATGGGCACGCCATAATTATAGCGGTAAGTCCCTTTGAATAGGTCTTTACGGGACTTCAAATAAAAGGGTGGACTGTATGATAAATTATTATATATTTATCAACGAATACAATTGTGGTGAGTATCTATAGCGAACCGCGTCTGTAAGCCGAGTGGCAGCGTATGAGCGACGAAGTTCTTAACCCGCGTCCCGCGCGCTCGTTCCTATGGTCATCTATAGTGATGCGCTGACACCCCTCTTTGAGGAGTGGCTGAATTTTTGAAAAGAAAACCCTTAGTCCTAGAAAGCAAAGGGCAACTGTGGTTTTAGTCAGTAAAAGTCTGATACCCTCCCACCCTGCCCAGAGCGGGAGAAGGCATAAAACCTAAAAAACACAGCTTTTTAATCAAAACGCTAGTTGCATTAACAAAACAATCTGCAAGATTTTCAAACTTCTAAAATTATTAGAAACGTGTCATCTATCACGTCCCTAACCCAACAACACATGTACAGTTATTAAAGTCAAAACAAAACTCGTTTGAAAGTGTTGGTTGAAAGATTTGAACCAAAAATTGTTTGGACTTTAAGAAAACTTAATCTGCTAGAGTGATGTATTAAGATGGAATGTTTGAGCGGGTTCATCGTATGTCTGTCTGAGTGGGATAAGACAATCTGTTAGAAGACGTTTATTTAATTTTTTGTTCGATTTTAGCGTGGTAGTATCTAATATCGTGATGGTAAACTGTTGACAGAAGTTGAATCTTTAACGGATGAACTACTTTGGATATACGAGTATACCATAAGTTTTATTTTATTCGAAACCCGAAACATGTGTCTAATATTTTTATGTAAAGAATCTATGTACAAAACGTAACTGTATCATGAAAAATGACAGTTATAAGCTTGTTATGTTGCCTGGTTGTCTGCTCAAATGAATGGTCACCGGGCCATTTGGGTGACTGAGGTTGATTCTCTCCCGCACCTACTTGAGCGATGCCCGCTATGATCTGCCGTTACCTGTTTTGTACTTTGGATCGGTGATGTCCAACTTGTGACCCTTTTTAAATATTTTTGGGAAAATATCTAACGTGGTGTAAAAATTATTTGAATCAATCGATTCAAATAATTATTACCTAGTTATTGATTTTGAAAAAACTATATTCAGGAATTCTATATACTAAAAATAATATAGTATAAGTAAAAAATGGTAAACAGTCTAATTGAGCTAAACCGTATACACGGTACCGAATATGAGCGCGTCAGGGTGCGCTCTACCAACTTGTCCCCGTGGCTCGCGCTACCGCATACACTGACAATTTGTTTCATACCTATACATTAACATACAATGTTCTAAACGTAATCATTTTGAAATTATTCCAACAAAACACAACACAAAAAAGGAATACACAAAAACAACAAAGTACAATAAAGTTTATTCTATTCTATAACCAAGCAACTGTATTCTGTAAAAGTCCTAATTCACTCACTAACTTATGAACATCCAGTCCGATCCCTTGGACCTAGAACGCTGAAATTTTGTGCAGAAGTTCCTTTTTTAAAAACAAACAATAACAAATAATTTTTCAAAATTGTCCCCCTGAGGTAAGTAAAGTATTCTAAAGTTTGTATTGAGAAGGCTACTCTCATCTCACGTAGGTATAGCTGCTGAGAACCAATAAAAGGTTTTTTTCAGTATTAAAAGTTTACAGTCCAAAAGCTCTCAAAGACAAGTACCTACGTTGTGACAATGTATTTTTATAGCTTGTTTTCTACAATTGCTGTACGGAAACACTTATGTTAACACGTGTCGTTGTACGGATGTCAAGTCAAACTCGTGTAAAGAGAGGTGGCACTTAATTCTAATCCAACTTATGCAAAAAATCTTACACGTGTAAAAATCATCCAGTGATATCTCCCGCCCTTGGGCGGAGCGGGAGATCGTGTCAGATTTTTGCCGACTAAAAAACCCAACCCGTTCCTTCTTAGCCCTAAATCGATCCATGGCCCCAGAAGGCTTCGACCCTGCTGGGCCCCAACAGTTTGCTGACAAATCCTTGAGGCACGCGGGAACATTGCGTGCCGTCGACAACTTGAGCTCGATCCGGACAGTTACCGGACGGCCGTGGTTAGATTGTGGCCAAACGTGAGCCTATCCACAGTAAAAAAAAAATTACCCACTAGTAACTTAAACTAGTAACCTTGTCTTTTGAATAAGACTTCTTTTTCGTCTTCTTAACATATCAATGGCAAATACAGTTTTTGTATCCTCCTCCTCCACCTCCTCGATTCGTATTCCTCTTTACTGAGGGTCGTGAAGTTCCCGCTGGATTAGCTTCTTATTAATGGTGTGTCGCCATCTGTGACGGTTCTTGGCGTCATGAAGTGCGACGTTTAGTTGGGTGTGGTGTCATTTGTCTTCCCTATGTTCTTCGCCTCTACGATGACCGTTCCTCGTCAGATTTACTTAAGGCGACCAGGTTTTCGCTTTCCTCGGGAATTCCAGTTTAGGGCTTGCCTTGGTATATGTTCAGGATCCCTTCGGAGCGTGTGGCCGAACCAATTCCATTTGCTGCATTTGATCTGTTGGTCGATCAGAGCTATGTGAACTGGTAACAAATTTGTAATACCGTCTAAAATTAGAAACAAAATTTTAAAAAATACAGTGAAATAAAACTAGGAATAAATAAAAAAAAACAACGACAAAAAAGCTAATGAGAGTCAAGTAACTAAACGCAGCATCACGTTTCAAAAGTGGGGGGAACTTATAACACTGACTTACTCCACTTTATTTCTCTTGGTATAGCAAGATCGTGCCAAATGAGTGTTGCAGTCTAGACTCGTGTGTTTCTTCTGCTTGACAGATAATCTGCGACTGTTTCCTTTACAGAGTACATAACAAAATACCTACATTTCCTATTTGAATTGCCGAATGGATAAAATAAGTGGTGTAAATCGGAGTAGATGTAGGAGTTAAGAAATCTTTGTGAGGCTAAGAACTGACGAAGCGGCTTACAAGCGCGCCCGCGGCGGTAAAGGAAACCACTACGTTATTTCTAAACTCACGAAACAGTCGTTTTGTGCGGTTACGCAGCCGTTGCGGTTACGATTTTCGTCCGCAAACCTGGCAGGTGAGTATCGCAAGACATGCGGTTGACGACCAGCCGGTACAACATGAACTGAGAAGAACCACGCATACAGCGGGCGTAAAACGCGTTGTGAAATGTGCTTTAATTTATTACATATACTCGTATATCTGCGTTCTACAGAAACTGCGGGTCTGTAACCGTAGCGTGAGTTTTTTGCCTAAGTTTTCTGCCCAGATCTTATAGAACGAAAATAATTTTGGGAATTAAGAATAGTGAAAAGAGAAGCGATTTTGGTGTACATTTTCTACTCTGAACGCTTTTATCGTGCTCGTCTTTTTCACATACCTATATGACGTGACCTGTGGAGGTGTGCCCCGCTTGAGCGAAGCACCGCCGTATCCTCGTAGGAAATGGCCTTTCGCGCCGGACCTTGGTACAAGCCATGGTCCGCAGTGAGGAGGAATGCGCTAGAGAACGGCCTTTCTCAACCAAACTTCTTCCACCGTAGGCGTAGGCTTGCGAACGACGAGCAATGGGTAGTTCGCCATCCGATCGTCCGGCAACCGTCCGGACCGATTTCAAGTCGTCGACGGCGCGTAGGGCTTCATGCGCGCCTCAAAGATATGTCAGCAAATCGTAGGGGCCCAGCTGGGACGAAATTTACTTGTAATCCCGTGGAGGGACGATTCGGTAGGTACATGAAACACTATCGATGTGTAAATATTAAATTAAAAAATAAAGTACTTTTTTTTTAAACTCGAATTAATGTACGCATGTACGAAATTAATTTATATAAGTAAACGTCAGCTGGGCGATTTCAATGGCATGTAGGTAGTTAGTAAACAACGGCCGAAAATTATCTACAAGGTCATTGACTTGTTTACCTAAAGAAATTAATTTCGTACATGCATATATTAATTTGAGTTTTAGAAAAAAAGTATTTTATTTTTTTTATCTTTACAAATCGATAGTGTTTCATGTACCGAATCGACCCTCCACGGGATTAAAACGACTAAAATTTAACGGTGTATAAATCTAATCAGAGTGGCACAAGGAGCGTCTTGCAGGCTATTGTGTCATCACGCATAATATTATGTTCTTCAAACGATATGGCAGAGATGTACCGATAGTGCTCTCATGTTCACCAGTTATGTTTGACCCTTCAAGCGTCTGTTTCCTTGTACCAAAAATTACAAAGGTGTTTTGAATTTACTGCTTATGAACCTACGGTGTTCGGCGGATATCGCAAGTATTATCTTTTATTAAAATGAATGCCATCATGCGATATTAATTGAAGGAGTTACATCAGTTAGTAATGTGTTATTTATAAACAGAAAAAGAAATGCTTTGTATAAAAAACAATCGTAATAGTTATGTCCCTGACTACTATGCCAGAGGTCGTAGGATCGATTCCCACGCAGGAAAAATGTTTGTGTGTTGAGCATGATAATTTTTTCTGTGTCTGGGTTATTTACCGATCGATATGTGTGTATTTAGAAATATAATTGTAAGTTTAGTTCAGTTGTTAATGGCGTTGGGTGATAGTTGTGGAATTTTTTTTTTTTTAATTTACTGTCCTTATGAAAAGATAAAAAAAGTTTTAAAATAAAATCCATGGTTTTCGATAATATTACTTATATATAGAATATAGAGAAGTAATATAAATCATTATTGTAAATTCAAACTATTAATTTACAGCGGGTTTTGTGTTAACGGCTTTTAACTTTTAAAACGGCTATTATGAGTGGCGATAAATTTATCGCGTGCACTGGTACACCGACTTAAATCTGATGGAAGTATAAGTTAAAAAATATTTTTTCTACTATTTTACTATAGACTATTTATTTGTTTGAATGACGATATCAATCTTAATAAAATGGAAATAGAGTAATGCAAAATATGAGTAAATGACCAGGGGAGCGTGATGAAATGTGTTATGTAATAGTATACGCTAGAAGTACTATACGCTACGGTCAAACGAAGCCTCTCACAGTCTGATTTTTAGTCAGGAAGAGTCTGGCAGACCTCGTGAAGTTTGAAAACATTCAAGAGAAATTCCACTGAATACAATAAATAGGTAGTACACAGTACCAAATAGATCTTTGTTTTAAATCAGTATGTAGTAATCTGTAACTGTAACCTCTCGCCCAATACTATTGCCTGAACCATCTTGGAATTGGAAGCAGCCACCTCCTTCTGCAAAGCAGTAGTGCAAGTAAAGGAGGAAGCGAAAAGCGTGAAGGTCAAGACATGCTTACACCCTAGTCGTCGCCACAGGAGACGACCCGGGCATCGGTAGTCTTAGTGTAATCCCCCAGCAACCTTATAGGCGCGAGAATATAGACGACAAGTAAAGGTTAGCTCACCATACGGTTAGGATCAGGCCCGTGTCAAAGGCACATTGTGTTCCAGGTGCCCCTCAAAGAGATATCAGCAAAATACACGGGGCCCTATTAGGTCTACAGGATTGATCAAAAAAGTTACCGCGACCCTGGAATGCAGAGGACAACTGAAGCAACACTGATGAGTTTTTGTCCGTAAAAGTCTGACATTTTCCCTCGCTCCACCCAAAGCGCGAGGGTTTACTTGCTGCTTTCCCATATAAAAAGGCTATCTGCAAAGCGCTGCAAAGTGTTATCTTTAGTCTGTTCCAGTAATAATGCCGTTCATCTTTGTTTTTAGAAGCGCATCCGAATCCATTTGCATCGGCCACTCGGCATATTTCGCGAACATTCGGGACCGTTTATCACCGCGTTCGACCATTTACGTAGCACGCTGAATTGTGAAATATTATCAGATCATTTTAATTTGTTACCAGTCGTGGCTTTATTTTTTTCAGTTGGAACCTAAAGGTGTTTGGTAATTTCATTCCTTAGATAGACTTAACTGTGCACTTATTGGAATATCTATAAGATACATGACACATTTTTTTTTTCAGTTTTTTTTTTTTGTATTTTAGAATAATCAGAAAAAAGAAGCATTATAATTATTGTTACTAGTGGCAGTTTTCTTTTTTAGGAAAAGCCTTTAAATATTTAGTCATTTTAATTCCGTAGGCAGTCGAATTCCATAGATACTGATAGAAATTATTGGAAAGAATATATTGAACAAGGAACACGACAGCTCAATTTTTTTTGATAGTCGATTATTTTTGTTTTTAAGAATTGTATTTTTGTTTATTATCATTTGTATTTTTTTAAACTTGTACCTTAGCCTTTTTGTCAATTTTTTTTTTTTTAGCTTGAATTACAAATTCAAGTTTATTGTACAAATATAATGTTAGCTATATTCAACGATTTTTACCTAAGTACCTAACAACATACGTTACAAATGTTGAATACTCGTATCGACGAAGCCGGAGGGCTCGGAGGTGTAGGTACCCCCAAAAGTAACACCACCCCAAATCCCTCAATCATACCCACTCGATCAAGATGAACAAACACATGAACAGCACATGCCCAAAGATACCTTGAAACACAAGAGTTATCTAGTTCATCCGCCTATTTGCTGTTCAAACACACAACTATCGGCGTACGTTAACTGCACACAAATATTTGACATCAATACACGAACGAGCACACGACAATGTTGAACAAACAGATATACAGCTTTTCATACATTGAAAACAAACTAGTTGAGTGCTTGTGGAAGAATATTGAGATTTTTTGGAGGCTACTGTTTGTTTGTTGGTTGGAAGGAAAAAGGATCAGACATGGAATTGAAAATTGAGATAGTTTATTTTTATATAAATTTTCATACAGCAGCTGGTAGGCTAAAACATGGTTTAACACCATTTTTAATAAAATTTATTTAATTAAATTTTCTGATGGTTGAAATTCTCCAAAGGGAATAAATGAAAGCGTCAGTCACCACAATTGTTTTCATCAATATTCGTATTATTTTCATGAATCTCTGAAAAAGAAAACACCAGATATTCATCGTTCATTCATTCTGGTTTCCTGGTATTTTTTATACATGGAGGGACAGCCTATCTGACCTCCACATTCGCGTATTTGGGTGACACAATATACCTCTAACCACAAGCAGTGTTTTTGTTTTTACGGTAGGTAAAATCATCCAATGACAGATCCCACCCTTGGGCGGAGCGGGAAATAGTGTCAGACTCTTACTGACTTTAAACCTACCCCGTTCCTTCGTTGCCTATCATACCGGGGCTGAGCATTCCTCTCAGAAAACGGCTCTTGACCCCAGCAGGCTTCGACCCTGCCTGCCTGCAGCTAACAGGCTGTGCCTCTACGGTTCGCTGACAGCTCCTTGAAGCGCGCGGGAACAGTACGCGCCGTCGACGACTTGGGCTCGGTCCGTTCGGTTACCGGACGATCGGACAGCGTGCTACCCATTGCAAGCCATCCGCAAGCTCGCGCAATCACAACTAGTGTCAGGTTTTCTAAGTCAACGGCAGGAGCGTCCATCCCGTGATACTTTTTTAAATTTATTAATATAAACTAGTGGTTGCCTGTGATACCATATGATGGTAAGCAGTGATGCAATCAATGCACGGCTTCACATTGCCGAAACATTGATATGCTAGTGTTTTCATGCTTAGATAAAAAGTAATTTCCTCAGATCAAAAACACCTGTCATTTTGATACCAGGCTCGCATTTCGCTAAGAATTTTGAAAAAACTCTAGTTTTATAAAAGCACAATGCTTTAAATTTTGCGCACATTCCTCGCATTGCTAGAACATTGCTTACATGTGTTTAGAATCACTATAGACTGACGTACACTCGTCGCAGTCAAGCACTAGAATATTTAAATTTAAAAAAAATCTGCTCGAACGTAGCAAAAGTAGAATCAGATGTGACAAAAGTTTTAAATTAATTCTGAAAATAAATATCGTAAAAATCGTTCGCATCAAACGTATAGTTGGCCGCTGACTGTGAGTATGCTCACTAGACTCAATACGTAAGTGTTCTCACTAAGCCGACAGTGTAACGTAGAATGCGTTACTTGTGTAAACAAAGGAGCAGGGTTGCTACGCATAGTACAATAATCGGCTACCGAGACTCAGCTTACGCACTAAGTAGTAGCGTATTATCAGTTTGGTGTGAACGAGAATCTATAATATAAAAATGAATCGCAAAATGTGTTGGTAAGCGCATAACTCAACAACGCCTGGACCAATTTGGCCAAATCTTTTTTTAAAATGTTCGTTGAAGTTCAAGGATGGTTTTTACGGCGAGAAAAATAGAGTAGGGTAGAGTAGGGTAGAGTAGGGTAGAGTAGGGTAGAGTAGGGTAGAGTAGGGTAGAGTAGGGTAGAGTAGGGTAGAGTAGGGTAGAGTAGGGTAGAGTAGGGTAGAGTAGGGTAGAGTAGGGTAGAGTAGGGTAGAGTAGGGTAGAGTAGGGTAGAGTAGGGTAGAGTAGGGTAGAGTAGGGTAGAGTAGGGTAGAGTAGGGTAGAGTAGGGTAGAGTAGGGTAGAGTAGGGTAGAGTAGGGTAGAGTAGGGTAGAGTAGGGTAGAGTAGGGTAGAGTAGGGTAGAGTAGGGTAGGGTAGAGTAGGGTAGATTTGGGTAGAGTAGGGTAGAGCGGGAGCGAAGCCGCGGGCAAAAGCTAGTTTAATATATATGGAAAAGCAATAAACTGTTATACTATATTGTTGCCCGCTGACTGCGGTGACCGACTGTGGTGTAAGGCATTTTAGATACAATGCCTCACACCACAGGCGTTTCCTGCAGTGCAATGACAATTAAATTTAAAAAGCACTTAGTTTTAATGCCGATATCGATGGAGTTTATTTTCAGTGTTACTAAGTAAGCAAATATCAAACCTCATCGAACGATACTGAAGTAATTACTTATAGAGATTGCATGAAGTGTTTTTAAATAATGATATGTCGGGGTAGCCTCTAAGTATCCATTGTTATTAGTCTGTACACCCACGATAGTGTGTGGGTTTTGTTGAGCCAGGAGCCACGAGCTTCGTCCCACGTAGCGTAGGTATGCTTAATCGCTTATTTTTAATGTTATTATTTAATTTTAAAAACAAACTGTACATTTTAATTAAAAATAAACATCATATCATAAAGATGAAAGTTTGTAAATGTTTGTATGTGTATGTTACTTCTTCACGCTCGAATGGCGAAACTGTCATGTTAACTAAAAAGTGTCAATTTTTACATTTGAAATGACCAACCGACGTCATGAGCATGGAAGATCATGGCGTCCACTATTTTCGTCACTGTTCAAAAAACAACGGCGAGTAAATTGTCGATGAAATTATTTTATGTAAATTTGTTCGCCGGCGAAATAATTTACTAAGTTTTATTAAATAAAGCTAGTAGTCACTTTAGTAGTTTCATATAAAAATCGTCATAATGTAAAAATTATGTACGGGACTTTGCCATAATATTATCTATATATGCATTTTTTATGGCACTTTTCGATTGAATAAAAATTTTGTGTTTTGAATAAAAATGATGTGTGCAATAGACTGAGTCGTGACGAAGCATGCGTATTCTATACTAAAACTTCACACAAGAAAGAGACAGCACGATTTCAGAAGGTGCAATAATATCCGTTACATCACATCATTCCGACTTGAGACCTAAGTGTTCCTATTACACTTTCCATCAACTTTTCACGGAATGGAGCCGTCCGCTCCGGTACTATTCTGTATTAAGAATATTTTTAGTTCAGGCAGGGCTAACTAAACCGAAGCTTACAAAGGCTGAACGATTATTCTAAAGGTTTACCATGGTCCTGGAGTGCAAAGGGCATCTGAAGGAACATGGGTGATTTTTAGCTAGTAAAATAGTTAAAATAGGAAAACTGTCTCTTTTGCTCTGCCCAGAGGGTTTTCAAAAAAGTATATTTTTAGTTTGCGTCTAATACAACAATTTCCCTTGAGTGTATCCACGTGGATGTCCAACTTTAAGCAACTTGAATAGCCTTTTGCTCTAGGGATAGAAATAGAGTTTATTGATTTTCAATTTATTGTGTATTTGTAGGTAAACAGTTGTAGTACTGGGCTGCCACTACGCTGTAAAGTTTTTGCGTACAATAAATATCTAGTTAATGTTGTGGATCCAACAATTTTAGACTTGTTTTTTTTTTATTTGTTTATGATGGGAAGAGGAAGTGTTAGGCGCTAAGTGACTGAACTCACTGTTGTTCTTTTCTGTTGCCCAGCACGACTTTCAGTTGTGTTTCAGGCAACTTTTTTCGCATAATCCCGTAAAGATTTTTATTTAAACTTTCAAGTATTAAATTAGTAAGCGAAGTCAGTAAATAACATCAACACCATAAACAATATCAAATTCTTTTCTATTAACCATACAATCTTTTATCGCCTTCAGAATCAACTCTACAAAGGAAAATAAATTACCTTCTTCGTGGCATAATTTCACGTGCATCCAGAATAAGGACGTGGAGGAAACATTGCTAGAGTGCATTCTCATCGTTCCCATCTTTTGTGTTAAGCGGGAAGACTAACAACTGTTGGCTCGTAGTACATACAGGCGTTTTTCCTTGGTGCTCCTCGAGGTTACGTAAAGGAGATAATGCTTTGAATATTTTGATGTAGGTTTTGTTGGTCGATTGTTTTGAAAGAGGTTTTATTCGAAAACTAGATACTGTCAGCGGTGCTATGTTATTAGGAAGTTCTCTCAAAGTACCATCATCACATCATTATCATCGTTTGAGCCAAAGTACGTCCAATGCTCGACGTAGGCATCCCCTAAGAGCTGTCATTATGAACGGTTCGGTGCGTCTCGCATTTATCGCATATCTCACCAAATCATCGGTCCAACTTGTCGGACGCCTTCCAACGCTGCATCTTTCGATGTGCTCTAGAACCTTTCGGCCTCATCGACCATCGACCTACGAGCAATGTGCCCTGCTCGCTGCCATGTTTGGTGATTCTTCGGGCTATGGCGGTCCTCCTACGGATATCTCCAAGCATAGTCCTGTAGTGACATCTATCTCGTCCCAAATTAACTAATCTTGCATCGCGCAAGTAAAATTCTCCGCGCAATTTGAACATAAGAACAGCCCGAAATCATCTATCGGGCAATAGCCCACCTGACATTACACCCTTCTGGTCGGAGCATCCTTTCTTTTCAACGAAGGTATATGGGACATTACTCTCTGGGTGATTTTAAGCTTTCTGATGAGGCTAAGGCACCAAACGTGTCTTTACTCCTGAGATTAAAAGTATCTTATGATCTATTCCAGGACATGGTCTGCCCGTGTGTGTAATTGCAGTCAAATCCTTTCAGCAGTTTCAACTTGAAGTAGTAACAAACATGAACACACATAAACCATGAGGTTTATGTGTGTTCATGTTTAATAATATTAGTGTGATAGTGCGATGAAACTCTCAGACCAAAGTACTACAATGTATTCTTTAGTGACATTTTTAACTCTTCAAACTTCCACCATTAAACCAAAACTAAAAGACATCACGTCTAAATTTAGTGCAGTTCACTTTATTTCATGTCGCGTCCCAACACGTCACGTCACGTTGGTCGGCCGCCGAAAAACGTCACTTTGATGACCGTGACGGACAGTGTGACGCGCTACTTTGTATGGCGCAAGAAATAGTGGGCAATGTGGTCGTTTGTTGAGGTTTATGGACAAGACATATTGATATTGCAAATTATACAAAAGTGTCATAATTTGACTGGTATTTTGGTCTAGTGGTTAGTGGCCCGGACTGCTATGCCGGAGGTCATTGGTTCGATTCCCACTCAGGACAAATGTATATGTGATGATATGTATGTCATTTAGAAATATATAAGTATGTTTATCAGTTGTCTAGTACTCATACCTAACACAAGCTCTGCTAAGCTTGGGACTAGACGGCGTTGTGTGATAGTGGTGGAATATTGTTATATTATTATTATAACTTTGTTATATTTAACCTTTTGAATACCGTAAGTAATGAGAGACACAATAGAAATACAATAGGTGTGCGGACACCGGTGTCCTCTTGGTAAGAACAGTTCAAAGTGTAGTCGACATAGTTTTGCTTTAAAGACCCGTAACTCTTTAAAAGCGTACGTCGTCATTATCTAACTAGCTTTTTGCTAACTAGTGTTTTTTTTAAGTGAGAAACCATCTAATGATTTCTCCCGCTCTAGGGTGGAGTGGGAGAGTCTGTCGCACTTTTACTTACTAAAACCAGTCCTTAATTTATTCAGTTGCTTTTTGTGTCCTAGGACCATGAATATTACTTTCATACTTGTCCTCGCGGCCTTTGCAGGCATGGTCCTGCTGGGCCCCTACATTTTGCTGGCATCTCTTTGACGCGCGCATGGAACACTATGCGCTGTTGACGGATAAAACCACATCTTTTTTCCTTCATTTTCCCAGTTCAGCAGTTTTTATTTTTTTTAGTTCTATTAACTAAGAGCTCTCAACCTTCACAAAAATATTTTCAATATGCGCATGATGGAAAATATTACTCTATCGAAGTATTTTTGTTCAAAAACTGGTCTCACAAAAACGAATATTTACACATTTTTGTAACTCTTCACGGATTCATGTGTCTAACTAAACAAATCAGAAATCTGCATCAATTACATATTGTACAAATATTTATGTAACTTCGTTAGCTGCACCCGCTAACGAACTAAAATATTGTTTAAACTAGCTGTCCCATGCGGTTTTACCTGCGTCTCTGGTCACTACTTCGCTGCTGCTGGTTGTCTGTTTGACATTACTTCCCGCTCCGCCCAAGGGCGGGATTTGTCATTGGATGATTTTATCTACCATAAAAAAAACTATCCAAATTAGCCTAAAATATAATTAATAAACCTGTGATCTAAACACTAATGATCTTATTATTTCAACTAAACGACGACCAAATCAGGCGTCATATTACCACAGTTTTCCATCAAAATATCGTATTCATTATCCGAAAGCTATTAATTACACCAGGCTGACCACAAATAAACAAAGCTTATCAAAGGAATATCTGCTAATTGCTAACTAATAAACCTTTTGAATAATTTAGGAACAACATTATATTTGATGGTGACCACAACATTGCAGCTTTGTGGTCAACTAAATAAATTATATGCACTAGTAGGTAAATAACACTATACAAAGGCGTAATGCCTTAGGCATTTTCTATCAGTCGACTTTAGGGTGGTCCAGAAACCTAAGATCACAGATGCAATTAGACAAATAGAAAGGAAATAATTTAAAAAACTAAAAAGCCCGACTGCTTATCTGAGTATTCATGAAAAAGAAGAAAGTCGTTGTACCCGATTGCACTTAACTATATAATATTTTAAATACAAGACAAATTGTAGCAGTCGGGACACTTCAAAGAAATCCGTCTTAGAAAACAGCAATTTAATAGGTTATAAACATACCTACATATGAAATTAAATAAAAGAAAATAATTCCAAAGCTTATACTTGCCTGAAGGTATACTAAAGTATTACCCAACAGCAAGACTAGAAATAATTGGTACGTTGACATAACTCAGCGTAGAAAACCAATTCACAATCCGTAGAAAGCAAGCTAGAAGCTATAAGCGTCATTTAAAGCGTCAAACCCCAGAAGATATTGCGGCAACTACGTCCAATCTAAACCGATCAAAGAAAAATATGACCCTGAACTATTCGATAAGCAGCGAACTAACATACCAATAAACGGTAGCAATGTATCACTAAAGCAATAAAGACAAGAAACCCGTTTGTGTCTAAATAACGAAATAAAATATTCAATGGCTTGGAAATGGGCACACATTATTTGTGCCTAACGTTCCTTGTAACTTTAACTTTGGCCAAAAATCTACGCTTTGGACACATACAGGCTGCTGGAGTGGATAACATTTTATAAAAATATATTGGACTTTATAGTCTGTATCTTTTCATTATAATTCTTTTGTGCGTGTATATGACACCTAACTCACGTGTATATTTAAGCAATATTTAAGTAGGATTGTGTCTATAGTTAGTAGGATGGTTTGAAAATACATTGAACCTTGCAGGAACCGCTGCAAACAGATTCTCATTTTTTTTTTTTTGACTTGTCAGAGAAGAAAACATCTGTCTGGACCACTAGTGGTTGCGCCAATTTGCTATGATCCGCGACTTTGTTTTTTGTAATTTGTTTTTTTGGCCTAGCAATCCTATACCATCCGTTTCCCTTCCACCCGCACGACCTCTAGAAATGATTTGACATTGACGTGTGTGCATCGATTGTGAATGTGACCGCACCGCTAACCGCGCCCGCTCGAAATTACAAGAAAATTGACTATTTTCGTGATCCAACCATTCAGAACTCAACAGTGGTGCAGTGTAGTGCAAAACAGGACCTGGCAGTGATTTAAATGTGCGAAGTCGAGGATCGGCCGGTGCCACGTGCAACCTTCGAAGTCTAAAGGTCAGTGCTCCTTCCCAATACATTTATCCCATTAATAAACGCTAGACGCAGTACCTGCATATTGTTAACAAACCTTAGATCGCTTTTCAAACCTACAGTCCACACCACAGCAAATTCGCGCAACCAACTAGTGAATAAAAAAAATGAATCCCTATTTTCCTTGGCACGTTATCACGCGTGAACAAATGGAAATTTTGCTATATCTTTTTTTGTTATGTTTGTTATTTAAGTTAAAAGAGGATTCTTATGAAAGAGAAAAAAGAAAGTTGCTTAGAAAATTTGGAATTTCAGAACTATGAAGACTATTTAATTTTCGTGCATATGACAGTTCTGTAGGTTTTGGAGTACCTTGTTTCACAGCATCTCGATTTTTACAGGTCAGTTGATTGCAAAATCAGTTGTACGGTGAAGAAAAACATCGTGAAGAAACCAGTTTATACAAGAACCAATAATTTGAAGACATGTTACAGCAACAGTTTGCACATATGCCAGTTTGGGCACGCATGATGGATTATATGATCCACTCTTCTCTATAAGTGTGCACTTCAATCTCAGCAATGGATTCTTTATAGGGTCTGTATTCGTTAGTTTCATATTTACTGTGAGAGTGACACTGGGTATATCAAAATAAAAAAAATAACAAAATGGCGGATTTTTGGCGCCGAATTCAAATGTTTGGCGCGCTCTGCGGCCTGAACGGCTCGATGGATTTTAGTTTGCGAGGTGTCGTTAGATTCGCAATTACTGTGAAAGTGATATCGTAATAAAACTAAAAAATATATAAAAAAAACGGTAATTAAAAAACTAAAAAACCCAACTGCTTTTCTGAGTCGTAAAAGCCCTAAACAAGAAAGTCGTTGTACCTGATTGCACTTAACTATATAATATTATTAATACAAGATAAATTGTGGCAGTCCAGCAGTATGACTCATTTTAAATAATTTTCTAATACCATGTGAGCAAAAGTTTTGGCAGAAGGTAATAAGACTATAAAAAAGAGGTTTACAAGAAGAATAGTAATCTTAAAACCAAAGTTTTCCTCGGTATATAAGGAATAATACCCAAATCTACCCTTGAAAATCTCAGCAGTCACCCAAACAGTACCCTAGTATGTAGCGGCAGTAAGCTAAGGGTGGAAGTGTGAAATAACAGCAGAATGGCCGTTAGCCGCGCCCGCGCCGCGGTCCGAAACGATACTACTTTTTTCATTACCTACGCAACCTTAGGTGGCTAGGAAAAACGCGATTTATGTTGACAATACTCAGTCCTATGTAAAAGTTTTATATCAATACGCTAATATATTATAGTATAGTATATTGATATTCGAATTTTCCATTAAAACATTCTCAGTATCAACCCGGAGTTTCAGGATTGGCAGCATGATGGCCTGTACCTCGAAAAGCTCGTAAAGTCTCATGTAAAAAAAAAAAAAGTCTCTTTTGGTTTTCCATCTGATCTTTTCCCGGTAGCGCTGGATTACCATCCCATAGGGCTATAAGAGGAAAGGAATGTAAGTTAAGTAAGCACAAAAAAGTAAGACAATGTACTTCCCTTTAGTGTGAGAGGATATTACTCAATAAAAACAAATTTTGTTTACGTGCAAACTGGGGCTCTGTAGTATTTTTTGTGGTAATTATTGATTTATCTCCGTTGAAAAACAAGACCTAGAAACCCCAGAAGGCCAGAAAGGCAAATGTCCCGCTCCCCCTGCGAGCGGAAGAAGTCACTGGATGATTTCTCAGTTACTTGTTCACGTAGAAAACGTCAGCGGATGGCATTGCCGAAGCCAAGTATTTACAGGGGAGGCAAGGAATTTAATTAGAAAAAAAAAAAAACACCAACACGCTTAGATGAAGTTATTAGAGGCACAAACAAACATATAATATAATAATAACAATATAATATAATATTTTCACAAATTTCACACGATACCATCTAGTCTCAAACTATAGCAAACTTGAAAAAAAAACGTCTAAATCGCTGGCTTGCTAGCCCCACGCTAAGTGCTAAACTGTCGCAGCTATTTTATCGCCTCGCGACACAGCGGCAACTTAACACTCTTGTTTGCAACTTACTGTACCGTCGGCTTTTTTTTGTAGCTTACGATTTGTTACTTCCCGTAATTCGTAAAGGCGATATTGGTAAAGTTTTATGTGGAAAGTTTGTGGCCAATTATAGGTTTTGAGTTGGTTTTACACTAAGAAAAATGTGTTACTGGGTTTTGTACTGATATTGCGTTGCGATAAGTTTTTTATTTTTTGTTTTGTTTGATTTACTTGTATTGTTTAAAAAAAAACGTGTTCTCACACTAGAAATCACTCCTCTAAACTCACATACACAAGGTAAGTCTTTGTATGTCCTAGAGACAGTTGTTATGGGTCTGGGTGTCTTGTGTATGAGAGTATGTATGTTGGTGAACGCACTTACACCATAGTAGGGGTTGAGTGAGGTCAGGTTACGTTTTAATAAAAAAAAAATGCCTCACAAAAGTTTCATAGATGTATTGTATTGTATGTAGTGTATTGTTTATAACAATTTTTTATATTGATATAAACTAGTGCTTGACTGAAATCCCACTTGATGGTAAGCAGTGTTGCAATCGTTGATGGTGAGGCGCACTAGTTTATTAAGAGCCTATTCACTCTAGACTCTATACTCTCTATTCTGTCTAATTTACTGTAAAACCACAGCACATAATATAATTATGCATTATGTATAAGTAGCCAAGGGTTAGATGAAAATGAACCCCGGGGCTCTGGATCGAAGGCAATGAATGGAACAGGGTAGGTTTTTAGTCAGTAAGAGTCTGACACTATCTCCCGCCCCACACAAGGGCGGGATTAGTCATTTGATGATTTTACCTACCATAAAAAAGATGTCCTACAAGTAACTCAGCATATTCAAATTGCTGATACGTAGCGCTATTTTCATAAAAATGATTGACAAACAAAATCTACACGGAATAGAAGAAACCTAACACGAAATAAAATTTTGCTTGCGTTATGAAAATTATTTCACAAAGCTCTGAAACTGTGGCCGTATAAACGTCCACGAGATTTTTTAAGGCAAATATTTTTAGCATTTTGTGTCTACGAGTACTACTGGTGAAGCCGAAAATGAAAACATAATAGTTTTACACAAGCCTTTCTAGAAAACTGTTTTCGACATAATACTTGTATGTAACTGAAATTCATGATGACGTATGACGATGTAAGAGAGTTCGCAGTCATAAAATCTCACCTGCATTAAATATTTATTTATTTATGAAAGCTTTATGCACTAGTGTACAAAAGCGGACTTAATGCCATAGGCATTTTCTACCAGTCAACCTTAGGGTAGTTCAGAGACATAACATAGTAGGTGCAACTTAATGGTAAACAAACAAAACAAATAGAAAACGAATACAATAATATATAATTAAATAAATATTGTAATATATATAAATACATACAATTAACCAAAATTAGATAGATAATACTCACTTTTGACGTGTTATAAGTAATGTTAAATAAATGATTTTGAGTTTGAAAATGAAATTTTTTACAGATTACTACATTAGCACCTATTTTTGTTAAAAAATATAATTTATTATACCTGCTTGACTGCGATCCCACGTTATAGTAAACAGTGGTGCAGTCGTTGATGGTGAAGCGAAGTAGTTTATCAAGAGCCTGCTCAATCTAACGTGGAAGACACCTAAATTATAATTGGACTGAAAGACAGCAGTGGGATAGATACAAAATATTCTGGTAATAACTATGTGATATATGGAAACCAACTCAATGATGAAAAGACTAAACATAAAGTTTTCAACCAAAAATACAATGAAACGCTATACGTCTACGGCTAAAATCTGCGAATTGTTTACCAAATTAAAATATGTAATAAAAAATAAACAAAGCGGAATGAAACTTTTACCATAGGTACATTCATCTGGTCATCTCTTTAATGGTTTTTATTTAAAAAAATAGAGATATTAAATTGGGCACATGAAGTGGTCAAGCTATTCAGTATCCTTTTCTAATGAAAGTAAGGGGTTAAAACTGTGAAGTGCATAATATATTTTTCAAAAAGTTTTTGACTTTAATCAAAGCGACGATACGGTTGACGATGGATCGCGCTTACCTAGAAGAAACCTATTCACTCTTGACTTAAAGATTCCCGGGTTGTAGCCATCAGGAAAAATAGACTCAGAAAGTTGAGTTATGTTCTTGCCAACTGTTAATTTTTTTCCAAGTTTCTGAATGCAGATCTAAATTTCTGAAAACAACAATCTTGTGAGATTTTTTTCCTGTACCTACGAGTAAGGCCCTTGCAGCCCCATCTTCAAAGATCCACCCTGTATCTCAATGCTGCACGAAATATCCGCATCCCAGCGAGAATATTTCAATTTTCTATAAAGAAATGTATTTATATTCTGTAAGGAACTACATATCCTGCTCAGTACCGGTGCATCTTGGAACAGGAGATGATCTCTACCCTCAGACATTTTTATGATTGCTTACATAATAAAATCATTCAGTGGAAATTCTGTTTAAAGAAATATTTTATGAGAGGGATTTGAGGATTTTACGCTTTTGAGATGGTACAGTCTTGATAAATAGATTTCGTATTCCTAGTGGGTCGAACTTCATTCCAATCAGTTCAGCTGTATAAGAATACAAACATAAAACTGCAATATTAAAGCAAGTGTTGCAACCTTTTTTAGTTATAGTTATAGCGCTCGCACTCGTTTCTCCTCTCCACTTCTCCGCTCCGCTTCCCGGTTTTGCATGATTTTTTAAACTAGTTTGCACTTCCTGTCCACTGAAGAGGAGCGGAGATTTTTTAGATTAGAATAGAATATCGTTTATTTATTAATTCATTAATTACGAATAATCGTTTACTACGCTGTCCCTCACATCGCTCTGGGTTTATCCATTCTTCCTTTTTTGTACAGGCGATCTGTCTTTGGAATGCGCTCCCGTTGAACATCAGGATGGCATCCAGTCCGTTCTCCTTTAAGGTAATGACACGTGAACATATTCGCAGGAAGCTGCTGGATTCATCGCAGTGTTGATTTGGTGGATTCGTTTCTCAAAATAATTTTGGTTATTTGTATGTATGTATTTATATAAGTATGTATTTATATTTATTAGGTATTGCATTAGTTTTCTATTTGTTTTGTTTGTTTACCATTAAGTTGCACCTATTACATTATGTCTCACCACCCTAAGGTCGACTAACCAGGCGGCGGTCGAACTAGCGACACGCGGGGTTGCGACAGTCGTGGAGAGGATCGAGTAGTTGGGACTAGAGGTGGCGCTGCACAAGTCCGAGGCCATGTGCTTTCACGGCCCTCGGAACGCGCCGCCACCAGGTTCCCAACTAACGGTAGGAGGAATTCACATCGGCGTCGGGTCGACGATGAAGTACCTGGGACTCGTCCTCGACAGCCGGTGGAATTTCGAGGAACATTTCCGATGTCTGGCCCTCAAACTGAATCGGACCGGGGCTGCTCTCAAGCGGCTCCTGCCGAATCCGGGGGGTCCAGACGCCTCCTGCCGGAGGCTCTACGCAGGCATCGTTCGGTCCATGGCCCTTTATGGAGCACCGGTATGGGCGCCCACGCTGAGGAAAAAGCCAAAGAACCAGCTGAACGCGTGCCAGAGGGTCATGGCCATACGGATGGTGCGGGGATACCGTACGGTTTCCTGCGAAGCGGCGAGCCTCCTTGCTGGCCTGCCACCATGGGATCTGGAGGCAACAGTCCTTGCACACATGCACGATAAGCGCGTGGAGATGCAACGCCGGGGCGAAAGTCCCCTGCCACGAAAAGTCGAGGTATGGCGGAAAGAGTTCCGGCGGGATCTTATGGTGAAATGGCGACTGCGACTGTCGCAACCCAGTGCTGGGCACGCCTTAATTATGGCAGTAAGGCCCCTCTTTGAGGCGTGGATGGAAAGACCTCACGGCGTCCTAACCTTCCGCATGACCCAGGTTCTCACCGGACACGGTAAGTTCGGGAGGTTCCTGTTCCGGATTCGTGCGGAACCAACGCCCGGGTGCCACCACTGCGTGGACTGCCCGGAGGACACGGTGGAGCACACGGTCGAAGTGTGCCCCGCTTGGGCAGAGCATCGCCGTGTTCTCGTGAGGGCGATCGGCAGCGGCGATCTCTCGCGCCAGGCCCTGGTACGGGCCATGGTCCGGAGCGAGGAGGGATGGCAGGCGGTCGCCTCCTTCTGCGAAGCAGTAATGCTAGCAAAGGAGGAGGCCGCACGCGAGAGGCAACGGCCCTCACGGCCCAGCCGCCGCGAGGATTCCGATTCCGATCCTGATTTCCAGCCCACGTAGGCGCGGGCTTGCGGACGGCGAGCTATGGGTAGCTCGCTGTCTGACCGTCCGGTAATCATCCGGACCAAGCCCAGGTCGTCAACGGCGCGCACTGTTCCCGCGCGCCTCAAGGAGTTGTCAGCAAACCGTAGAGACCCAGCCTGCTAGCTGCAGGCAGGCAGGGTCGAAGCCTACTGGGGCCAAGGGTTTGCTTCCGAAAGGAAAGCCCGGCCCTGGTATCTAAGGCCACGAAGGAACGGGGTGGGTTTTTAGTCAGTAAGAGTCTGACACTATCTCCCGCTCCGCCCAAGGGCGGGAGATGTCATTGGATGATTTTACCCACCACAAAAAAAAAAAAAACCCTAAGGTCGACTAGTAGAAAATGCCTACGGCATTAAGTCCGCCTTTGTACACTAGTGCATAAAGATAAATAAATGAATAAATTCCCAAGAGGACGCCGGCGTCCGCACACCTAATGTCTTTCTATTGTGTCTCTAATTACGGTATTCAAAAGGTTAAAGTGGCACATTTAAAGTAAAAATACATAAAAACAATTATAACGCACACAATTGCATTTTTGCCTGAACTAGGTTGGACCTGTATTTCAGGCAAGAGAGTACTAAAAATCTTAAATAATAAATTAACAATCATTACTTATATTATCTACGAGTATATTAAATGACCTAAATTTAATTAACTAAAAGCAAAACATGCTTTATTTACAAACTAAAAGGAGATCTTCTGTCTCTCCGTAAGGGATGCTGAGGAAATATTGCACAATAATCTTTTTACAGTTATAATAATTTAATTTATGCAAACCTAATTTTCTATTTAATCTATTATACAGAAATGAGCTTAAAAATGTGAAAAACCTTTTACAAAGACGTATTTTGAAAAATCATTGGAACTACACACAATATTATTCCGTATCATATTAGTAATTTCAGGGCAGTATGAAAGCATAGTGTGCTGCTTTAGAACCAAACGCATGATGAAAAGCTGGCGAACAGTTAGTACGTTACAGGACTTGTATAGTAAATCTGTGGGATAGAGGAATGGATGGAATTGGCTACTTTTAGAATGGCTATTGGTTAATATTTCTCTGTTTCTTCGCTCCGCAGCCTCGCTCCGCTCCGATGGACAGTCAGCCTTGGAGCGGTTTCGCGCGACGTCCGATCCGAATTCGATCCGACAAAAACCCGCTTATATCCCACCGCTTTTAGGCACTCAATTGACAGTTTTCCGCACTAGTGCGGAAAAGTGCGCGTGCTCGCCCCCGCCACAATTTTATTGTAATGAAATAGTTCTACGGCTACTACGGACCATACTTTCACGGGTTCGGATCGGAATCGGGTCGGACGTAGTGCAAAACCGGTCTAACGTCAAAACCTAGTTCGAGTCGTCGACGGAGCGTAGTATTTCACGTGCGCCTCAAAGAGATGTCAGCAAAACCGCAGAAGCCAAAAGGGCTGAAGCCGTGGACTTAGAATACAAAGGTCAACTGAAGAAACATAGGCGTAGTTTTAGTCAGTAGAAGTCTGACACAGTCACTGTAGTGTACAGCTAGCCTAACCTTATATTTGTAACTGCACACACTAATTAATGATATTATTACACGAATGGTCAACTAGAACAGTTGTCTTTATTTCGCCTACATCACTCTAATACATGGCGATCTTTAGCCAGCAGTTAAAATTTTTCAACATGCATACGAAACGAAAATAACTGATTAAATTATGAAAAAAAAAAAAACAATTATGACAATATTAGAAGTTAGTGAAGAAAAAGAAGAAAGTGAAGAAGATTTGCAAGTTATAGAAGTCAGAAAAAACCTTCGCAGAAGATTGATTTAGATGAAGCCATGAAAACAATATTGTATGTAAGAAAAGGGTGTTGCTGCCAGTTGCCGGGAGAATGCTCAAGTCTTATGATAAGAGGATGTGCAGGGCGCTGGGAGATAAATTGTACGGGTCCGATTTGGATCAGCTGGGAGGCAGTTCGAGTCCAATTCACCCGTGCTACGTTAGGTCGTGTTTACGGAGACGCGGCGCGTTGCGTGGCGCGTTGGGCGTTTCGTCGTACATTGCAGCAGCGGGCCGCGTCATTGCTCGCGAAAAACACAAACCTAAGGCAATATACGACGGACCGCCCGCCGCACCGCGCATCGCGCCGCGTCTCCGTAATCGAACACTAAGGCGTCATAACTACAGTAAATACGCCTACTGTAATGTACACAAGCTCCCGCTCCGCCCTAAAGCAGAAGTCTAGATCATTTCCCACCTAATTTCGATCTTATTGAATTAATAGTATATCAATTACTAGTTAATTATTATTAATTACTTCATCACTGTTGACCAAAATTAGCTTGGAGTACGCAATTAATCTTGCCAGGCTTGCGGGATCATTTAATAGTTTAATAGTAGCGGTCGCCTGTCCGCCGTATGGTTGATTCTTATAATAAAGACTTTTCTAATGTTGACATCTTCAATTGTACCATAGGTGTATTTAAAAGACTCATCTGTAGCTCTCTGTCCAAGTAATGAACTTGTATTTATTTATTTATTACAATACAATACAATACAATACAATAAACTTTATTGTACACCAAAATATATAGTAACAATTTACAGGAACTTAAATCTATGGGTACAAAGGCGGTCTTATCGCTGACAGCGATTTCTACCAGACAACCTTAGGATGGATTATAAGAACTTTAAAAAGAGGGGTAGTCTGCGGTGTACTACTAGCAAATATAACTAACATAAAACTAAAAATACGAAAAATGGATAAAATATACCTTTACAAAAGATAATACATAAGCTTAAAATATATATATATCAGTACATGTATATAATATAAATATATAATATATATATAATTATGTGTTACACAATTAAATGGAAGCGAACAAAGAAAAATCAAGAAAAGAATAAAGGGTAGTGATGGAAGAAACTAAATTAGATAGAAACAAAATCATATTAGAGAGAAAGGTAGTGTTCTTTGACAAGGTTTTTAAAAGAACCTAGCGATTGGGCTTGCCTAACTGGCATCGGCAACGCGTTCCATAATCGCACCGCCTGGACCGTGAATGACTTGTCACAGAATTTAGAAGAATGTGAGGGCATCAAAAGCTTCAAGTTCTCCGATGATCTCAAATGTCTACTATGTGTGTCATGAAGGAACTTAAAACGTTCTTTGAGATAAGAGGGGGTTGTAGGAATAAACAAGCTTGATTTCGCGGTAGGCCGCGCCAGTAGCGACATCGTGTGCGTTACCGTTCCGTAAATAAAATAGAAAAAGTAGTATAAAGTGATCAGTTATCATTATAACTTACATACTTTTATTTGTTAAGAAGTGAGCAAGCTGACTGTGTGATTTGTTTGTGTAATAAACTAAGAATAATAGTTTAAAGTTCAAAAACATTAAAACTGTTAACAAACGCATTTCAAATAACAGGGACGCGTTCCTTACGCATCGTTAGTGCACACCAAGCGCTGTCAAGTGCTTCACGCTACATTGATCTGGTTAGACGCAGACCTGCTACAGCGCCCGCGCTGTGCTGTACTCGTTTTATCGCATGCATTGGTGACGGAAGCGCTTGCAGCTACCTATACAGCGTTGGTTGAAGGAACGGGACTTTACGACAGCGCTGTGATTTATTCGCTCTACGCGCTTTTTGCACGTTGAACACCTGCAAACTTTACGAAGATCGCCAGCGCTGTCAGCTGCTTATCGCGGTGATGTTGATTGAAACGCGACTCTAATGCAGCGCTTTGATTGATTTGCTTTACGCGCCTTTTGCATGTAGAACACCTGCGCGGCCGACGGCGTTCGAAATATTTTAATATTCTTTTTTTTTATTTGTTGCTTTTTTTTTTTTTTTTTTTTATAAAATGATTTGCTTTAATTGTGACGGGACGATTGATGCATATGAACAATATCTACAATGCACTTCGACTGCATGCAATAATTATTTTCACATTTCTTGTATTTACAATGAAAACATACATGACGTAGATGTGAACTCTTGGACTTGCCGGGAATGTTCTTTTTGCCCAGAGAATAATAGTACCCTGGGGTCTATTGGAAACCCATTTGAAAACCATGACCCTAACGTAACACTGAGGAGAAAGTACTCGTCAATACCTAAGATAGATGAGATCCAGCCGTCAAACTCTGGTGAGCTAAACTCTGAAATACGTCTTCTACGCCACGAAGTACTAACTCTCAGCGATCAATTATGTCAAGCAATGACCTTAATTACTTGCTATCATGATAAGCTTGACGTTTACTCGAACCAAATGGCCATAATGGACTCCAAACTTAAGAAGTTCGAAAAAGAACGTCTGCAGAGTACCGTGCAGATGCATCTAGAAGATGATCAGAAACCATCCATAGATGAACCTCTGGAATCCAATGTCCCTTCAGCACATAAAAAACGCAAGCGGCAAAAGAAGTCAGTTAAGCAGCAGTTATCAGGAAAAAATGTCGTCACTCCTGTCAGCTCCATATCTATTGTTGATGAAGTTACATTAACCCAACCGGAATCATCACAGTTGCAGCAAATAACACCTAAGCAAATTTTACCTAGAGACGCAGAGGCGGGGCTGAATAATTTTGCCATTTGCACGGGAGCAGCTCCAAAACCACAAATACAGACCGTGCCTAGTCTAGAACTGTACAATAAGCACAAATCATTATCCGGCAAGGCAGGGACTAATGTAACAACTCTGAAAGCTGCCGAAGTAAGGAAGTACATCCATGTATGGAATATGGAATCCAATGTCGAAGACGTCCGCCATTATTTACGTCAGCTATGTCCTACGGCAAGTTGTACGGTTGATGAACTCAGACCCAAAGGTCATTACAAATCATATAAGATTGGAATACCTCTTCCTCACTTTGATACGATTTTCTCAGTCGACGTCTGGCCTTTAAATGCCCAAATCAAACTCTGGTTTCCCTTTATTCGTCGTTATAAATCGAATAAGAAGGAACTTAGGCAGACTCAGCATACTTTTCGTCCCTCATGCGGCAACCAACAGTAAAACTATCAAAACCACAACTATCGATATCTGTTATCAAAACGTCCGCGGACTGAAGACCAAGCTTATGATGTGGAGAACTAGTCTACTACTCCTGGAACATGATATGATTGCTGTAACCGAATCATTCCTCGATCACTCAATTGAAGACTCCGAAGTTACGAGTAATGGTTACAATGTGATACGGCGAGATCGTGGAACTCCATGTGGCGGTGTTATGCTGCTGTCGCGAGCAGGCCTTCTCATGACCCGACGTCCGGATCTTGAAACGGATGATGGTGAAGATCTCTGGGCTACGTGTAACCTAAATGGTCGCTCGATATTTGTGTGTGTCGTGTACATAAAACCCAGTGCTAGTGATGCCGACTACATGTCGTGGTTTTGTAAAGTAGAAAGCTTTATACATAATATAAAGGGAAGTGTGTTTATATGTGGGGATCTAAATTTGAATAGTGCCTCGGTTAATATTAACAACTATTTCTGTTATTTTTTGTCTTTTTGTAGTTTGACAGAGAGGAACGCTGTGAAGAATTTGCATGGAGGTATGCTAGATGTAGTGTTGGTCCATGAGAGCGTTGAAGTATCAGTTAGCGAGACAGAAGGTATGGTACCTCCTGATAATTACCACCCACCACTTGATATCACTTTAAAATTTGACACAGCTCCACATGTTCGCCATATGCCAGCCTGTAACAGTGATAGGTCTACGGACTGGAATTTTAATAAATGCGATTATGAACGTCTTACTGCTTTACTAAATCAGGAAACATGGAGTACCGTTCTAGAGTCAACTGATATTACTTCTAGCACAAATATTTTTTATGAAACTGTTTACAATATTTTTAATGAGTGTATGCCAAAGAAACTACGAAACAGAGCTAGTCGCAAACGATATCCTGTTTGGTATACTCGAGATATTATTACAGATCTTCGACATAAACAGAGACTACATCGTATTTGGAAAGCGTCTAAATGTTCTTTAGCTTACAAGGCATTTTCTGACTTAAGAGCAAACCTAAAACATCGTATCACAATCGCTTATAACTCACACTTACATCGTGTTGAGAATAATATCAAACTCAACCCACGACAGTTTTGGAGACATATTTCCACTCTGCGGTGCAAAGGAGGCTTTGAACCCACCATCAACTACCAGGGTCAATCACTGTCTGGTATTGATGCGGCTAATGGTTTTGCTGATTTCTTCGCCAGTGTTTTCTTACCCGAAACCCCTGACTTAAACGTATCCCAAATATGTGCTCTTGACACACATAGCAACAGTAATTCTGTAAGCATAATTAATTTTTTCCCTAAAGATGTAGAACGTGGTATAAGTAAGTTGAAGCTTAGTAGCTCTGTCGGGCCAGATAACATTCCAGCTAAAGTCCTTAAACTATCTGAAGCATCCATAGCCAAACCTCTATGTCATATATTTAATCTGTCTTTGAGCACTGGAAAATATCCGACACAATGGAAGCTCTCTAGGGTTACGCCCATACCCAAGACAAGAGTAAAAACATCTGTTGAAGACTACAGGCCTATTGCCATATTGTCGGCCCCTGCTAAAGTATTTGAACATATTTTGTATAAGGAAATTCAAAGGCAAGTCGATATTTATATGTGCAATGAACAACATGGTTTTCGTAATAAAAAGTCCGTTAGCACTAATTTACTCACTTTAGTTGATTTTATTTCTACTCAAATGGACCACGGACAGCAAGTGGATGTGCTGTATTTTGATTTCCGCAAGGCTTTTGATAGAATTAATAATGACATTTTGCTACGTAAGTTAAGTGCCATAGGATTTTCACCAAGTCTTCTTCTTTTTATTTCTGACTATCTTCGAGATCGCCAGCAATTTGTTCGTCTTGGCTTATACAACTCGCATGTCTATCATACACGATCAGGCGTGAGTCAGGGTTCCATTTTAGGTCCCCTGCTATTTTTGATTATGATTAATGATCTCCCACAAATAATAAAACACGCAAAGTGTTTACTTTATGCTGACGATCTAAAGATTTTTATTAATGTTAACTCTGTGTCTGACTGTATAGCTCTCCAGCATGATATAGATGCCCTGAGTGAGTGGGCTACTACCAACAAGATGGAATTTAACATCTCCAAATGCCAAATAATGAGCTTTGGCCGCATGCGGAGTCCTATACAGTACGACTACAGTATAAACAATGATCTTATAACTAGAGTTTCGACTGTGAAAGACCTTGGTGTCCAATTTGACACAAAACTAACTTTCCATACGCACATATTAAGCCTGGCTAAAGAGTCATTTAGACGTTTAGGATTTGTTTTGCGTAACAGTCAATGTTTTAAAAACCAAGCAGTTATAAAGCTTCTCTATAATGCTTTAGTTCGGTGTAAACTCGAAACCAGCGCTTGTGTATGGAACCCTCATGAGGTTACATATACACTTATGCTGGAGAAAGTTCAAAAAGCTTTTCTTAGGTACCTATACAAGCGTCTATTTGGATATTATCCATACATGTATCCTACGAAGTTTATCCTCGGATGCTTAAATTACAACTCATTGAAAGTAAGACGGGCTGTTGACCAAATTACAACAGCCTTTAAAATTATCAATGGTTACACTGACGCATCCGACTTACATGCGGAGTTGTGTCAATTATTTGTTCCAAATAATTACAATCGCTCTAGAAAGCATAAATTATTTAATGTCCCATTTTGTCGCACTGTAGCTCGATCCACCTCTCCTATACCGCGTATGCTAACGATGTTCAACGCGCTCGTGGAGACCAACCCTGGATTGGATTTGTTTGCTGATGAATGGAAGACGATATTACTAGAAAGTTTAAGGTTCTGTGAGAAGACAGAGTGAAAGGTTTAATTTAATTTAGTATTAATGGCTATTTTGCTGTACTGAATAAATAAATAAATAAATAAATAAATAAATAAATAACTGTAAACTACTACTACTACTGTACTATTACGTGTGTGTGTGTGTTATTATTGTGTGTACTGTATTATTTTTTGTTTACGTAGTGATTTCTTTTTTCTTGATTTTTTTCTCTATAACTTTATTGCAAATGAATTGTATTATTTACTAACACCCCTAGCGATAATAATCGTATTTATAAAAAATTATGTCTACCCGTGGGCAACGTTGTGGGTTGCATTATTGCCAAAATTTACTTGTGTAAAATTTAATTAGTTGTAAGGTTCTATAATGTAACTGTTTGTTGCTCCTCTTTTTATAAAATAAAATAAAATAAAAAATAGTTACTACTGTCCTGAAACGCAAAGAACATTCGGACGAATACGAGTGAATTTTAGTTAGTAATAAAAATCTTTTTAAAGAAGAAATACAACCGACTTCAAGTAAAAAAAAAAAACTGCAAAATTGTTTTAATTTTGGAAGTCGATTTTTCTATAGTTTGGTCTCATATTTCCGAAATTACATATTTTCTAGTTATCATTGTTTGTTTTAAATTGAATTTGGTAGTTTTTGTTTTACACTTTTTAGTTGTTGTTGCCTTTCAGCCAAACTTAATTGCCTATAGAATTTAATTATTAATACCTTACACACACACGTACACATATACTCTGGCTATGCTGAGTTTATTGGAATTATCATTTAATGCTTACATTGCATGACTTACATGACAAGCTCAAACACGACATAGAATACATCGTTTTATTACAAAAGCTCTCGTGCTTATCGCGTGTCCATCATCAGATCAGTGCGATGGTGGTAGTGAAATGTTGCAACTAACCTAACCACACAATTAGGTACTTAAACTATAGTGAACATGAACCGCCTCTCTACACATCCAGATATCAATCACATCACTTCCAATCTTGATTGCCACCAGCGCATGAAACAGTACGCAGATAACAATGAATAATACCTATGAATAGACCAAACTAATTCATACACGCAGCCTATCCAGCCTAGGCTAGGCATTCCATTGTCATGCCAACGGAAACTTAATATCCAGTTGAGATCGAGGGTCCATTGTGCTTTGCTCATCATGGCGATATTGCGCCCCGTTGCGGTTCGGAAGATTAAATGCATGCATAGTATCATTTGTGGAGTGTGTGTGTGATCGATGGGGTGTGTGTGTGTGAGGAATAGGTTAATGAGTTTCTGCTTTGCGATTAGTTGTGATAAAGGATTGTTATATGTAAGGCTTTGTGGAATGTGAATAAGGTAATAATTTTCCTTTTTTTTAGCAGACTTCAAATAAAGGAGACTATCAATCCGGTTGTATTTATTTTTTATGTTTGTTACCTCAGTACTCCTTGATTTATGGACCAATTTTTTTTTTTCTCCCTTAAAGGCTTAGGTATGCTTCTAGATTGGTTCCATATATTTCAAAATCCTGCAATCCAAATCCAATCCTGGAACTCCTCAAATATTATAGGCAATCAAATGCTTATTTTGGTATTTTCATCGAGAATTTAAGCTTTTAAAGTCAAAAAGTAATATTTGATGAAGTGGAACTGATGAAGAAGACCAGAAATGACCAACATAACTTCATACTCACATAGATATCACAATGAAATTAGTTAAACGTCTCTGACACAAATAAATAAATGGTTCTGAATAGTTATGTTGAAAATGGTATCATCGAAGTACCCTGATGATGATGATGGAGTCGGAAGAGAGGCACCGTAATTAATCAATGTATCCTAGCCGTGTTTGGGCTTATTAGAATTGTCATGAGATGCACTTTGGCTATTAGGTGCTATTGAACTGATCTGATGATGGAGCCGGAAGGTGGTAGGGAGACATAGAAACTTCAAAATAAAACGGTGTAATCTAGCAGTGTTAGGTAACATTGGAATTTTCATGAGAAATAGGCACTCTGGTAATTATTTATATTTCTGTAATATCACACTTCATACTTAGTATTATACAAAGACTAGTTTGTATATCATATAGTGTGTATTTTTTACTCCTCTGGGCTCAATTTGCTTAGTTACTCCTTAAAATATCAGCTTTCTACCAGTGAAAGTCCTGACAAAATTGTGAGACAAACCAAATTAAAATGCATTTTCGTTATGGGCATCTAATACGCTAATGGTATTTGGTAAAAAAAAGTGGTTTTCATATTACCTACAGACACTTCAATTTTAGTTATTTGTAAGTTTATATTTATTCATAGATACAGACAAAAGCTATGCATTCAGGTGTTAATAATGTCTAAAAGAGCATGCCTCGTAGCACTACCAAAACCCACAACAATTTCGTCTATAATTACCTCTTAATCATCCAAACTTGAACCATGTAGACAAACAGCTGAACTCAATAAAGCTAGAACTACATTAGACCGACGCACACGAGTAACACGCCTGATTTGTACGTAGAACGACGTCGCGTGGCGTGGATCTAATGTAGATCTACAAATCTAGTTTCCATATTAAATGAATGGATACCGACGCGCCCAGATCGGCATACATGACCCATGTGTGACATGCCTGATTTGTACATAGAATAGTTTTCAAGTCTAGTTTTCATAAAAAAATTATGAAGACCGACGCGCCTAGATCGGCGTGTGTGGTACACGTGTGCGCAGTGTAGATCTACCTTAATAATCACAAGCACACAATACCATGTCAGTCCTAGGCCTAACTAAAGGATTATGTGCGCTCATGCAACTATTGTAATACCGACTGTTATTACGTAATCTAGTCTGGACATGTGTCATTTTCCGGTATTAAGTTTAGGTATAATATGTATACCTAATTGTTAACTGATTAAACTTAGCTAATGATAAATGGTAGTTAGCTGAGGTGGTCCAGCGGTAACGGTCCCAAAATCAGGAATCTGAACTCGCATCTCACTTTGTGGGGGTGTCGGTAAGGTGGGAAATCATCTGATGACTTCTCCTGCTCTAAGGCGGTGCGCAAGGGCGTGTAAGCGTTTTACGACCTAAACCCTATCTGTGTTAAATTAGTTGCTTTTTGTGTTCCACGGTAGCTCATTGGTGGGGGCTTGCAGACGGTGAGCAATGGGTAGTACGGTGTCCCCGTCCGGCAACCGACCGGACCGAACCCAAGTCGTCGACGGCGTGGTACTATTCCACGCGCGCCTCAAGGAGCCCTTCAGGGCTTCGACCCTGAAGGGCTCCTTGAGGCGCGCGTGGTCAAGGGTCTGATTCTCAAAGGACGACTTGGTTCTGGTATATAAGGCAACGAAGAAACAGGAGTGAGTTTTTAGTCAGTAAAAGTCTGACACACCCTCCCGCCCCGCCCAAGGGCGGCAGATGTCATAAGATGATTTTCCCACCTAGAAAAAAGGGTAACTCTTTCGAACAATCTAGAATAGCTGCTGGTCTGAAATAAAACATTATTGTTAGTATATGCGAAACATGAATATAGTTGCAGTTAGTAAGTAAGTAGTTTGTTCAGTATCTGAATCGATTTCTATGATTTTTACACCATGTAGTATTATTCCCAAAAATATTTTAAAAAAGTCACAAGTTGGACACCGCCGATACTAATTACAACACAGGTCACGACAGGTCATAACGGGCATTAGCTGCCAGAGTACCGCTGGGTGCGGGAACAAAACAACCCCTCCGTCGCCCGGATGGCCTGATGACCATGTGTTTGTGTGGACAACCAGATAACATGACAAGCTTAAAACTTTGTAATTTTTCATGATACAGTCATGAAATTTTGTACATAGATTTTTTGCATAAAAATACTTGAATTAAGGTTGTATTATAAAGTAAGTAAATTTATAAAATGAAACTCTAGCAAAAATCAGAGTTTAATTTGATAACACAAACGTAAACCCTTTGATTTAACAAAAAATACAGAAATTCGTAAAAATGTAAATGCTTTGCAAATATTCTGACAGATCTTTCCTTTATTTATAGAGAAAATAAGTGAAATTCAATTTGCTATCGTGGTCTGGACGTTCATTCATTTTTATATTTATTTTGCGTGAATTGTTCTTCACGTTAATTTTTTATACTAATTAATGTCTGAAATTTAAAAGAGACGTTGATCTCTATGGTGTTTGCGACGTTTGTAGAAAATTTGTTATTAAGATCTAACTATAAAAACCGGAAAAGTGTTTTTTTTTTTTTTGACACGTGCGGGCTCGCGCACTGAGGGTTTCATACAAAAAATATCGGCATAGGTAAAGTTAATATAAATCTTGTACCTTAGGTACCTATTGTATTTCGGGCTGGTATCCGCAACTCCACGACTAAAGCGCGTATTTTGCGTACGGGTGGGACAAATGTGTCATTCGATCCACCCCAGCTCCTCGAGGAAGGCCAGCAGCGCTTTGGTGTTACTGACCATTTCGCGGAGGTTACCTGGTTTTCTTAGGTACCTATAAAAACAGTTCAATTTCCGAATCGAGTTTCAAAGATTTTTACGAAACGCAAAAAGTTTTTTTTTGTAATGTAAAAATTTACAGTTTTTACATTTTTTCCTATACTTGTGTTAGGAGACCTTGTATCATCCCAAATTTCAAGATTCTAGGTCAAAGGATTTTGATTCCCTTGAGAGTGTAGAAATATACGTTATTTGCAACCTATACAAACGTATCTTATTTTTTATTTTTTTAACTTAAAAGATTGATTTTTTCACAGCTTCAAAGAACCACAGACTTGAGTATATGGTTTTAATTTCAACTCGATATCTCCGCTCGTTCTTGAGATAGTGTCTTAACAGAGAGACGGAAAACAAAGTGATCATTTAAGGATTCATTTTTTTCCTTTTGAGGTACGGAACACTAAAAAAGTTTTCAAAGAAAATTTTTTTTTTTACTTGTCAAGACCATTTGTCTGAAAGCTCAACATCAAATAATTGACACAGCAACCGAGGGCCCAGCTGAATGCGTGCCAGAGGGTCATGGCAATACGCATGGTGCGAGGGTACCGAACGATCTCCCGCGAGGCGGCGACCCTCCTTGCTGGCCAACCGCCGTGGGATCTGGAGGCAACAGTCCTTGCACACATGCACGACAAGCGCATGGAGATGCAACGCCGGGGCGAAATTCCGCTGCCACGACAAGTCAAGGCATGGCGGACAGAGCTCCGGCGGGATCTCATGGCGAAATGGCGTCAGCGACTATCGCAACCTCGTTCGGGGCGCGCCACAATTGGGGCGATAAGGCCCATCCTTGGGGCGTGGCTGGAAAGACCTCACGGCGTTCTCAACTTCCGCACGACGCAGGTGCTTACCGAACACGGAAAGTTCGCTAAGTACCTGTTCCGGATTCGTGCGGAGGATTCGCCCGGGTGCCGCCACTGTGCGGAACATCCGGAGGACACGGTGGAGCACACTGTAGAGGTGTGCCTTGCCTGGGCGGAGCATCGCCGTGTCCTCGTGAGGGCGATCGGCGGCAGCGATCTCTCTCGCCGGGCCTTGGTTCAGGCCATGGTCCGTAGTGAGGAGGGATGGCAGGCGGTCGCCTCCTTCTGCGAAGCAGTAATGCTAGCAAGGGAGGAGGCCGACCGCATCAGGCAGAGGCAACGGGGCGCTCGCCCCAGCCGCCGCCGGGATTCCGATCCCGATTTCCGGCCACCGTAGGCGCGGGCTTGCGGACGGCGTGCAATGGGTAGCACGCTGTCCGATCGTCCGGTAACCGACCGGACCGAGCCCAAGTCGTCGACGGCGCGTTCTGTTCCCGCGCGCCTCAAGGAGCTGTCAGCACACCGAAGAGGCCCAGCCTGCTAACTGCAGGCAGGCAGGGTCGAAGCCTACTGGGGTCATGGGTTAGTTCCGAAAGGAATGCTCGGCCCCGGCACGATAGGCTACGAAGGAACGGGGTAGGTTTTTAGTCAGTAAGAGTCTGACACTACTTCCCGCTCCGCCCAAGGGCGGGATTTGTCATTGGATGATTTTACCTACCATAAAAAAAAAAAAAAAAAAAAAACATCAAATAATTCATCCCACTCTAGTGGGAGCAAGAGGGAGTGTTAGACTTTTGCTAAGACTCACCCGTGTACTTCAGTGTTGCCCTTTGCATGAAAAATCATGGTAACTCTTTCAAAAGTAGCACAGCAGCACCAACTTTGTCAAAATATTATTATCAAGGGCGCCGGCATTTAAAAACCTCATGGGTGCTCATGTTCATTTGATGACTCGAAAAAGTGGCAAAATGTGAGAAGAGAAATGCACACTGATCGACCGACAAATAAATAAATTCCCTACTTACATACTGCGAACTTAATTAATGACTAATTATGTTTGATAAAAATATTTTTTTTTCTTCTTTCCTTCCATTTGCAATCGGTCGTCAGACCATAAGTGAATTAGTTTTTAGAGATAAGTGACGTTGTGGTGGAGCCGCCTGTGCTGCTCCTCCCACTTATAGAAGGTGGTTTCTCTTCAGCCTTTTCACCACCGCAGTTGGGTCTAACAGTTCAGCAACCAGTGGATTCGGATGCAAGGGACGTTCCTTGTGTTGCGTTTTGTATCGCTCAATTTCAGAGGTCACTGATGGCATATTTAAATAGTCCTGAATTTCGTCGTTCCTAGCAAACCAAGGCGCATTTACTATTGCTCTTAAGATGCTATTTTGAACTCTTTGCAAGCAGAGTATGTTGGATTTACTTGCTACATCCCACATCTGGATCCCGTATGTCCATATTGGCTTCAGAACTGAGTTGTAGATAAGTAGTTTATTGTCCACAGAGAGTACGGAGTTTCTTCCCATTAGCCAATATAGGTTACGAAACTTGTGGTTTATCTCATCTCTTTTATTTTTAATGTGATGCTTCCATGTTAGCCGCCTATCTAAATGGAAGCCAAGATATTTCACACAATCTGTGTGTGATAAAAATCTAATTAGATTTGTTTTGGTGCCGGAATCGAGTCCGCGACACTTACGTCTCAACTGACATTCTAAACTACTGCACTAAACGGGTCATTGGCTAATGAAAAATGCCTATCCATAAAAGGCAATTACTGATCTGTTTCTTGATGTCTGTTTTCAGGGGTGCTTGACATCCAATGTTTATTTCTCATTGGTGCCCGAGCACCCACCGAGTCAGCGCCCCTGATTGTAGGTAGGTAAATAGAACTAGGTACCTAATTAAATATTGCATTATTTTTTTTCCGTGTAGTGCATAAAAACTAAATGTAATGAAAATACTGAAAACAGTAAAGTTTAAATCCTTTTTTATTTAAAATAAACAATTTCGTTGACAGCTGTCGAGTAAACTTGTTCAACCCGCAAATTGTAGCGATTGGTCGAAATAAAAAAAATACGAAAATACAAATATTTTATTCAGTATCTTCCTACACACTGTCCCAGCCGCCAGCAGCTGTCGGTTACGAATCGTGATGATAATTTATTTCTATCCTTAAGAGGGCCCCATTCACCTATCGTCAACATCGAGCATGGTTTAAAAGCTTGTCACTTCAGCTAACTTAATCCAATGTGATGTTTTATAAAAAGGCAACGCGAAAAACGTGAGATAATGCTAAAAAACTCTGTTGTCATTCGGTAATTCCGTGATTTACTAGAATATTTCATAAAATTTCTTCCAGGAAATACCTGTTTTTAAAAGTTAAAAAAAAACATTGTCGTCATTCAGAATCTCGATTAAATGTATAAGGCTTCTTCACCTAATAGATGCACTTTTTTATATTTTTAAAATGGAGACTAATGTGATTCGTCTGAGAAACTTAATTGTTAGACAAATAATGAAAATCTTACACTAAAATCATCTAATGATGCTCTTCGTTATACAAGGCTACTAACCTAACCTAACCATAAATGCAGCTATGAGAATTTTTGTGGATAAAAAAAATGAAATATTTCCCAAATAAAAATTGCGAACACAAAAATATCAATATGCCGAGAGTTCAACAATTTATGGCTGGTTGAGAATAATTGAAACTGAATTTCATTTGGCAAAAAATATGTTCGCAAGAACTGCCGACGTCAGGAGAACGAATTTACTGATTTTTTTTTATTGTAAAGTGTGCTTGAAAAGTTATTAAAAAAGAACGATTCAATTAGTTTCGGGCTGATAGTAAGTGGAGCAGATGGTGGGACTTGATTTGATTAACTTGGTACAGACAAGATAAATTAATGTAATAAGTCTTACAAAATCTATGTTACAAATAAGTAATTATTGTAGCCACTACCTTAGCAGTAGACACGATGTAGACAGATTTTGATTACTCAATATTGCTATCTTAGAATATTTAAATTCTGGGGCTTTGCACATGGAGCAACTTCAGTTGAGGCTACTATCAACTTTTAAATAGTGAAATCGCCCGATGCGTTACGGTTGACGGTTGGGGCAACCAGCTACTTTAAAAACCCGTATAATATTTAACAGTTGCAAGTTGCGGCAGTTGGAAACTAATTAGTTATCGATTTTTACAGTAACTGAAAACTGTTGACGATCACGGGAACTCGAAACTCGAGTTGCTGTGAGTGCGTAGTCCAATTGAAATATATGTAAACAGCCAGTTGCTAGTTGATGCAATAGTTGCTCCATGTGCAAAGCGCCTTAGAAATCAAATAGTACAGTTGACTCAAATTCCTATTTACAGCAAAGTAACACAATTATTTATAGCTGTAACTAAATTAAAACAAAATGAACTTATATAATTGAAAACAAAGCCGATAAAATTAAGTTTAATACGACTAATATCGGACAAGATAAGAGCAGTGGTGGCCCGATAATGATCCCGACTTGAATAGTCATTCTTCGTGGGTTCAAACCCAGACAAGCGCTTTACTTTGTGTTATTTATTTCATTGTCACTACTCTCAAAATAATGAAGGATAACTTTGTGAGGAAACTCGTCAAAAGTTTCCTCCAAGGCTCTCCGCTTCTCTCTGTCCTTAACTATTCGAAACCGTTCTGGACATGCTGTTTTCTTAATATCCTATTGCTTTAACCCTTTTCGCATATCATAAAATCAAAATAAATTGGAATTTTAAATTAATAACGTTTTGAGAAGAAAATTCAAATTCAATCAATATTCGTCACAATTACATTGGTATGAATAAAGATACTACTGCTTTCAAAAATTGGAAGAGATTTGTGACATACATGAATAACATGAACCCACACAGGGTTCACGTGTTGGTTTACAGTCCATTCCCTCTACTAAAGGATTTCAGTCCCAACAGTGGAAAAAATATCAAGCTGATTAGGTATATTGTTATGCTACAAAACCGCTATGCAAATTACAAGAAGCGTTTTCTCGTAAGGACCAAAAATGAATTGGTTCTTCTATCTTACAGTCAAAGAAGGTATCAAACTAAACACTTGGGCTAATAGCAAGAGGGGTCTGGTGGCAATGGCTTGAGTGTGCCGCGGTCACGCTAACGGCGTCGGTAGCTATTGTCCACTGCGGCGAGTGCTTTGTGCTCCCTGACTCTGTACACATACAATACTAATAGGTTGTGGTGTACGTGTAGGAGGCAGCGGGTGGGGCTTAATTTTTGTTTTTATACATTAATTGGTTCGTTTAAAAATGTTAGGTAAGCTTACAAATTAAAAATAATAATAAAGATTTTTTTTTGAGAGCACTTGTGGCTGAGTGACAAAGGCTTAAGAGTTGTAGGTCGCGAGTTTAAACCTTATAACTTTGTGATTTCTAATGATACTGGTTGCGCGAATAAGCTGTGGACTGTATGTTTAAAAAGCGATCTAAGGTTTGTTAACAATATGCAGGTACTGTGCCTGGCATGGGATGGATGTATTAGGGAGGAACACTGACCTTTTGACCTCGAAGGTTCCACGTGGCGCCGGCCGGCGAACCCCGACTTCGTACTTTCAATCACTGCCAGGTCCTGTATTGCACTACACTGCACTATTGTTGAGTCTTTGAATGGTTGGATCACGAAATAGTCAATTTTCTTGTAATTTCGAGCGGGCGATGTTAGCGGAGCGGTCACAATCACAATCGATGCACAAAACACGTAATGTCATTTCATTTCTTGAGGTCGTGCGGGGAAGGGAAGCGGAAGGGATAGGATTGCTAGGCCAAAAAAATAAATTACAAAAAACAAAATCGCGGATCATAGCAAATTGGCGCAACCATTCCCCCCGGGTTTGAAGGGTTACCTTCAAAGAAAAGAAAAAAAAACAAAAGTGAAACTAAACCCTATTACTATATCTAAACTATCAATACTAGGTAGCGAAACAACTTATAACTAACTATGCCACTACTACTGATTAGGCAGAGGGCAGAGGCGAATAACCGGACGCAGGTACGATCCAGTTGCGGTTTTAACCTTTACGACTCGCGTTATTCCGTTCGAACCCGGAAAAACTTCTTCCACTACACCAAGAGGCCAGTGCAGAGGAGGCGCACTCTCAGTCTTCAATATCACCACAGTACCGACTGTGACTGGATCTGAAGGAGTGTTCCACTTTTGACGCGACTGCAGCGTATGCAGATAATCTGTCCTCCATCGCTTCCAAAAGGACTGAACTAAGCTATCCAGCAGAGCGTGACGCGGGTGAAGCTTAAAGCAGGGCACACATCTGTGCACTCTAGCGCGTATCAAATTGCGAGCGGAAAGTATCCAGTACTTCTGTCGAAGAATGGACATTAATAAATCGGGACCAGCGTGACAATTCACCTTATGGTGATAATCCACCAACAAATCCAAAACGTGATCCTTGCGTGGTAGAACTACTGGATGCATTTGTTCAAACTCTAACTTCTGTCGAAGAATGGACATTAATAAATCGGGACCAGCGTGACAATTCACCTTATGGTGATAATCCACCAACAAATCCAAAACGTGATCCTTGCGTGGTAGAACTACTGGATGCATTTGTTCAAACTCTAGCATTTCGCAGACGGCCACCGACACGAATGAGTCCGTCTTGCAAAAATGGTTTCAAATGTTGAAGTGCGCGACTACAAGGTTTATGTGATTCTAAACTACGAAATTCTATTGAAAAATAAAATTTCTGCAACTCTCGAAGTACAACTGATTCAGCTCTATCCAAATCAGCTGCGATTATAGAACCACGCGATGGTAATAATCTCAAAAATCTTAGGACGTAAACTACACAGCGTAATAGTCTCGACCAAGACGAGACTCGATTAGACAACAACAAAACAACTGACTCTTCACGCGGAACTGATACTACAAGCGTATGTTTCTTCTCCTCGGGTGGCTCTGAAACAGTAGCGGGGTTAAACGGAGCATTTGGCCACTCGTTAGGAGTGGTATGAAGCCAGGGAGGGCCACAAAACCAAAGCGGATGATTTAAAATTTGCGCAGGAAGCAAACCACGTGAGAGGCAATCAGCTGGGTTTTCTGTTCCAGCGACATGGAATATATTTTCCGGTGACAATTCAGCTTGAATCTTAGCCACCCTATTTGCGACAAACGTGCCCCATCGATGGGGTGAAGAGTGGGCCCAACATAGAGCAACGGTTGAGTCTGAAAACGCTACAATTCTCTCTATATTAATGCGAGGACGACAAGTTTTGACTATAGATGTAATCAATTGAACCAACATAAGAATAGCGCAGAGTTCGAGACGAGCAAGAGAGACAACCTTACGAGGAGATACCTTTGATTTTGCGCTAATGAGGAAAACTGAAATGTTATCGCCATTTTGGACCTGAAAGTAAACCACTCCCCCGTAAGCCCTCTCACTGGCGTCTGCGAAACCTACCACATTAACAACAGTGTCTGGTACTATACCAACATGGCGAGGAATCTGTATCTGATCGAGCATTGGAAGCTCTTTCCTATAGCGAGCCCACAACTTAGCAACACTGTCAGGAGCGGTGTCGTCCCAATCACAGTTGGAAAGCCAAAGCTCTTTTATAAGCAGCTTTGCATACAAAACGACAGGAGCTACAAAACCCATTATATCCCATATCCGAGCTACACATGCTAGGATAACGCGTTTGGTACAAGTTGGCGGAGTCGAGCTAATTTTAAGACTGAACATATCAGTTGCGGGTGACCAACTTAAACCAAGGATCTTATGCGAATCACTATCATCGAATTCCTTTACCGAAGTCAACCGGTGTGACGGTGGAATCGACTCTAATGTAGCTTGCGAGTTGCTTGTCCATTTCACCAGATCAAATTGACCGGACTTCATGAGGCTGATTACTTGAGCAGCGGTCTCTATAGCCTCTGCTTCACTAGGTACACTGTACACAAAATCGTCCTTGTACAATCCGGTTTCAATAGTGGCCCTTGCTTTCGGGTATGTATGACCCTCGTCAGCGGCCAACTGCTTGATAGTGCGAAGAGCGTGAAAGTGACTAGACTTAAGCCCAAAACAAACACGATTGAATTCGTAAACCTTCAAAGGTTCCTGCGGAGAAAATCTATACAAGAAGCGTTGGAATCTACGGTCACATTCTCTGATTCCAATACTAAGAAACATTTGCCGAATATCAGCAGAGAGCGCAATAGCAAACAAGCGAAAATTTACTATTATTTCAAATAAGTTACCCTGGAGGTTCTGACCACAACACAAGATATCGTTAAGTGATATGCCAGTACTAGTTTTAGCGCTACCATCCATAACCACACGCAGTTTAGTTGTAAGTTTGTCTTCTCTAACAACTCCATGGTGCGGGATGATGTAAAACGGGTAATCACGTGTCTCCTCAGTCTCGGCAGGCGCTGATGAGATATAACCTTTATCTAAATATTCGATCAGCACATCATCATAGGCTTGCTTCAACTTAGGAGACGCCTGCATCTTACGTTCCAAGCATAGAAAGCGTTTTTCTGCGGAGGCACGGGAGCCACCGAGCGAAAAAATATCACCCTTGAAAGGGAGCGCGACAACATAACGACCATCTTTATCACGAGTAGTCGTGCGGGTATAAATCTCCTCAGTGACCTGATCCTCAGGGCTGAGAATAGGCGGGACATTGACCTCTTCAATCTCCCAGAACTTGCGGATGGTAGACTCAAGCGGCGGCTCGACGGTGCAACAGTGCGACACAGTCGAGTAACTATCTAAACAAGCGGGTGCGGAACCAACTATAACAAACCCGAGAACTGTTTCCAGTGCGTGCGGAGCGGGGTACATCGGAAGACCTTGAATTTTACGTGATAACTGGATATGCGGGAGAATCGAAGCACCGATCAATAGATCGATATCTCCAGGGAAAGCGTAATTTCCGTCGGCTAACTGCAAGTTCTTAAACTCCGTCAGCATGGACGTGTCAACCGGTACCGTGGGCAACCGTTCCGTAATCTTATCTGCGACTAGCGAATCCATTTCAAACGAAATATTACGATTAAAACGTGAACTAAATATTATTTTAATGGAACCGTGAATGGTTGCCTTTAAACCTCCAAAACCTTTCACTTCTGAGCGGGATGACCAATTATTAAAACTAAAACCAAGGCGTTGACAACAATCCCGAGTAATAAAATTACTCTGGGAAGCGCCATCTAGTAGCGCTCGAACGGTGTGCGGTTTGCCAAAGGCATCTACAATGACAACTTGCGCGGTCGCAAGTAAAACGGTAGTGATTTGAGTACCAGCGGCGGAAAGCGAACACAATGTTACGTCGTTTGCACTTGCAGCAGGCCGCGCGTCACAAGCGTCGCGCGTCTGCGCAGGCTGCGGCTGCGATGGCAGCTTACTACTCTCAAAATGTAAGAAGGTATGATGTCTAGCTAGACATTTACGACAGCTAACACCACTGTTACATGACGTAACCAGATGTTTGTCACTTAGACAATTAAAACACAAATTATTAGTGCGGACAAACTTGTAACGATCACTAGGCGATAATCTCTGAAATTCCGAACACTTGTACAGCTGTGTATGGCTACCCTTACACAGAGAACAGTCAGGTGTTGAGGCGGTATTAACTAGCGTATGTGCAGTCTTGACTGACTTCGATGACGCGTCTATACGGCGATCGGAACCTGTCCTATTCGTGACTTCATGACGTGCCGACGTGCGCTGCAATACCTTAATATGGTCGCGAATAAAAGATTCTAAATCTTCGAACTTAGGTATTTCGTTACCGCGCCGAGTCGTTTCAAACAGACGAACAGTTTCAGGATCTAATTTCTTTAAACCGATATACAAAAACAAAAAGTCACAGAGGTCATTGACCTTTAGGTTCTTTACTGCACGAACAGATGATGCGAAAATATTTAAAAACTTCTCTAAATTATGATCGTTACAAACGGAAAAACTTTTCAAATCGAATAATTGATCTAAATATGCGGTGGCTACTAATCGCTTATCTTCGTATTTTGTTTTTAAAGTGTTCAAAACTAAAGTGTAATTTTCAGCGCTAAACGTAATTCCAGCACAGACAGCCTTTGCCTTACCGGTCAATTTTTCTACGAGATAATGCAATCTCTCGTGATCTGTCAGCGATGTGTTCCTATGTATTATATTTTCGAAACTATCTATAAATAAATTCCAATTTCGAATGTCACCATTAAATTCAGGTATTTGAATTGGCGGCAATCGTGGGCGTTCGCGAGGAGGGTTGGATAAACCACTCGCGGGGGGGGGGAGTCTCTAAACTCCTAGCAATACGTTTGATACGACAATATAAGTCATCAAAGGACGACAATGCCTGATAACTCACACAGTAATCAGGATTTAACTCCAACTCTAAAATGTTTATATTATTAATTGTAGATTCAAAATCCGCGCGCAAACTATCTAAAGTTTCCAACGAACACAAGAAAGCATCTCTAATCGCCAGATCCGAGGTTTGCAAAGATTTATCACAAATTGATTGAACACGTGAAAACTGTGAGTCCCTTTTAGCGTATAAAAGCTTTAACTGAACCTTTAAATCAGTACTAACCTTGGTTCCCTTAAGAGACATCTTGTTTTGATATATTCACACTATACACTCAAACAAACACTTAACGAATTATTAAGTAAGCGATAATTATCAGATAACAATATGGTAATATTGTAAACAACAAAGTGAACGGCGAACGAACGGAATAACCTGAATCAATGAGTGAATATTACCCAATTTCTCGATTAAATCATTCACGTCGTTCATATGCGTATATAATCTATGGTTTATCCGTTTCCTACAAATATTCACTCAACAATGAACGGGTATTTTTGAAATGCGTCTACCTACATGCAATTTGTAGGACATCCGAATGAATTTTGTCAAGAAAATGAATGCGATCGATTTATATCTACGCTGATATTTACGTAGCTAACTATAATTATGCGGTGCGGTTGACGGCGTAGGTACCGTAATTATCAATGGCTCTTTAACTATACGAGCGAAATAACGTTTAGTTGCCTAAATGCCTAGATGCGGGTTTTCTACTATTATATCTAGGTAAACAGGCGCGTTGCGTTTATTCCCTATGGAACAAATACTATATTGCGAAAGCTGTGGACTGTATGTTTAAAAAGCGATCTAAGGTTTGTTAACAATATGCAGGTACTGTGCCTGGCATGGGATGGATGTATTAGGGAGGAACACTGACTTTTTGACCTCGAAGGTTCCACGTGGCGCCGGCCGGCGAACCCCGACTTCGTACTTTCAATCACTGCCAGGTCCTGTATTGCACTACACTGCACTATTGTTGAGTCTTTGAATGGTTGGATCACGAAATAGTCAATTTTCTTGTAATTTCGAGCGGGCGATGTTAGCGGAGCGGTCACAATCACAATCGATGCACAAAACACGTAATGTCATTTCATTTCTTGAGGTCGTGCGGGGAAGGGAAGCGGAAGGGATAGGATTGCTAGGCCAAAAAAATAAATTACAAAAAACAAAATCGCGGATCATAGCAAATTGGCGCAACCAGATACAGTTATGTTTTGTACGTAGATTATTTGCATAAAAATACTATACCCGTGTTTCGTGTTTCACATGTACTAAAAATAAGGTTGTATACTGGAATAGGTTTATATGCCTAGTACGTAGCAGGGTATAGTCCAAAATACTGCCCCCCTAGTTGACCACGCCTCCAATTCCTTTGTTGAGACGACGTAAGAACAAAGGAATTGGGGGCGTTGTCAACTCCAAGCGTTCACGCTAAACGAAACGATTGTAATTTGGCTAGGGGGGCTGGGTACATATGTACACAGATCTTAAGTATGAGTCAGTATGTAAAGAAAGTTTGTTGCTTCCTGCCTATGCCTTGGGTTGCATTCTCATGTTTCGCACAATAGTGCGATATCCCCTTATTCAGGAAATATAGCTGGCTAACGTGCTTTAAGATTATTGCACGACTACCCTACAGTGCTGTGCTCGAAATATTTATTTTTCTAGATGTCCCCAGCAGCGTATAAAGCGACCTACAGTGAAAAAAAACTACAGTCTAGAAATCTGAACCAATTGCTTACTCAGATTGACCTCTATAGAAATAATCTAGCCAAAGGGGTACCTTTGATGAATCAAGTCATATCATATTTGGAGTGAACTCCAAACACGGAGGGATTGTAAAATCCCTTCACAAGATATGTATCACTTACTTTCCTGTTCAGCATGCACAATTTCCTGAACTTGCGGTAGAAAGGTTCTAGATTACTCCATTTCAAGATTACTCCATATTCCTTTCTGTAAAACCAACCTTGGCCTCAACGCACCCTTGCTCCGAATATGTAAAACCCACAATTAGTTTTTGCAATTCACTAGACACCGATTTACACGGTGTTTCACTCAACAAGTTAAGGAGAGCAATCTCGGAGGTATGAGCTTGAAAAACCTTTCAATTCAAGTACGTATTTAAATACGTATATATTTTACAATTTTAGTCTACTTTTTATTTTTATTTTTTGAGTGCTTTTTTCCATTTTCTTTGTTAAATTTGTAATATTAATCTTTTTATCTATGAAAATAATAATCTTATTAATGGCATATACCTAATATAGTGTAAACTGTGCATACCTGTAATAGGAATACCAGTGTATCTAGATCTAAATATTATTTATCCCCAATCTTATCTGTATGTAATGCTGTTGGTGTGCCAATAAAAAAAAAATTAGAGGCGTGCAAAGAGGCTAATTGGTGATCTAGATCTAGTTAAATTCGATCTTTCGATCTATAAAATCTTGAGCACAGGCGTAGAGAAGCTTCTTTCGGTCTTTCGATAATTTTACTGGAAGCATTTTGGAGAGTGTGCGCGGGAATTGCATGACTTGATTCCGTCATGTCCTTTCTACCATCGGACATCCTGACGTACGGCGAGTAGAGCCTCATGGAGTTGTCAGCAAACTGTAGGGACCCAGCAGGGCCGAAGCCTACTCAGCGGCCTTGGGATAGTGTGAAAATGTATAGCCCTGGAACCTAAGCAAAGAAGGAACGAGGTAGGTTTTTAGTGAGTAAGAGTCTGACACTATCTCTCGCTCCGCCCAAGGGAGGGGGATGTCATTGGATCATCTTACCTACCATAAAAAAACCATCAGGTGGGATCACAGTCAAACACTAGTTTGCATCATTAAAAAAAACTAGGCAAATGCAAGTCAGACTCGCATAATGAGTGTTCCATACAAGCTACTTATGTAAATACTCGTAATCCCGGAACTCAGATCCCGGAATCGAGTCAGAAAGTTTTTTTTCGAATAGAATAAAGATTTTTTTGTGACGTAACTTCAAATTTTTAATTTTCAGGTTTACTCCTATTTTGTTTTTTTTTTTTTTTTGGTAAGTAAAATCATCCAATGACAAATCCCGCCCTTGGGTGGGGCGGGAAATAGTGTCAGACTTTTACTGACTAAAAACCTACCTTTCCGTTCCTTGCCTTTGTCCCGGGGCCCGTGGTGACATTCTCGCATAACCTTTGGCCCCAGTAGGCTTCGGCCCTGCTGGACCCCTACAGTTTGCTGACAACTCCTTGAGGCGCGCGGGAACAGTGCGCGCCGTAGACGACCTGAGCTCGGACCGGTCTGTTACCGGACGGACGGACAGCGAGCCACCCATTGCCCACTGTCCGCGAGCCCGCGCCTACGGTGGCCGGAAATCGGGATCAGAAACCCGGCGGCGGCGGCGGCGTGTGCGCCTTTGCCTAATGCCGTCGGCCTCCTCCTTTGCTAGCATTACTGCTTCGCAAAAGGAGGCGACCGCCTGCCACTCCTCCTCGCTCCGGAGCATGGCTTGAACCAAGCCCCGGCGCGAGAGATCGCCGCCGATCGCCCCCACGAGGACACGGCGATGCTCTTCCTAAGCGGGGCACACCTCGACTGTGTGCTCCACCGTGTCCACCGGGCGGTCCGCACAGTGGCGACACCCGGGCGTCGTCTCCGCACGAATCTTGTACAGGTACGGACCGAACTTGCCGTGTTCGGTCAGCACCTGCGCCAAACAGAAGGTGACGACGCCGTGGGGCCTTTCCAGCCACGCCTCAAAGAGGGGCCTTACCGCCTCGATCGTGGCGTGCCCAGCACGGGGTTGCGACAGTCGCTCTCGCCATTTCACCATGAGATCCCGCCGGAGCACTGTCTGCCATGCCGCGACTTGTCGCGGCAGCGGAGTTTCGCCCTAACGTTGCATCTCCACGCGTAAATCATGCATGTGTGCAAGGACTGTTGCCTCCAAATGCCACGATGGTAGGCCAGCAAGGAGGCTCGCCGCTTCACAGGACACCGTACGGTATCCGCGAATCATACGGATGGCCATGACCTTCTGGCAGGCGGTTAGCCGGGCCGCCACTCGCTTTCGTAGCGATGGCGCCCACACCGGCGCACGGTAAAGGGCCATGGACCGAACGATGCCTGCGCAGAGCCTCCGGCAGGAGGCGTCTGGACCCCCTAGGTTCGGCAGGAGCCGCTTGAGCGCAGCCCCAGTCCCATTCAATCTGGGAGCCAGACGTCGGAAATGCTCCTTGAAGTTCCACCGGCTGTCGAGGACGAGTCCCAGGTACTTCATCGTCGACCCGACGCCGATGTGAACTCCTCCTACCGTTAATTGGGAGCCCGGAGGTGGCGCGCTCCGAGGGCCGTGAAAACACATGGCCTCGGACTTGTGCAATGCCACCTCGAGTCCCAACTGCTCTATCCTCTCCACGACTGTCGCAACCCCGCGCGTCGCTAGTTCGACCGCCGCCTGGTACGACCGTCCCTGCGCCAGGACCAGCGTGTCGTCTGCGTAACAGACCACGCTGACCCCGTCGGGGAGGTCGGCGCGCAGCACGTAGTCGTACCCGATGTTCCACAAGGGCGGCCCTAGTACCGATCCCTGCGGAACACCGCACGATATCTCTCGCCGTTTCAACTCCCTCTGATGACCGGGGTAGATGATGAACCTGTCCGACAGGTAAACCTCGATCACCCGACAGAGGTAGTCGGGCACCCGGTGGTACCGGAGTGCCCTACCAATGCAACTCCAGGGCAGGGAGTTGAAGGCGTTGGCGATGTCCAGAGACACCGCCAAGACACACCTGCCCCGGGACGCCGCATCCCCCGTCGTGAGGGCTCGCACGCGCATGATGGCGTCCACAGTGGAGCGCCTCCTGCGAAATCCGAACTGGCCGTCCGCGAGGGCCATCCGCTTTCGCAGCTTTTGCCGCTCACGCCTCCTGGCAGCCCGAGCCGCCTTGCCAGCCTGCTTTTTGGCTCCGGCCACTTGCCATCCGGCTTCGGCCGGAGGATCTGCAGGTTGGGGAGGCGGCCTAGGCCGCCTGCTTGCCGCCACAGCAGGGGCTCCCGCCGCCTTAGTGGCCGGTGCCGACTTGCCCTTCTTAGGGGCAGCAGCAGGGGTTGGCCTCACATGCTGCTGTTTTTTGGCCTGTGGGGCCGCTCCAGCGGGATTCACAACCGTGGCCACGCGCCTGGTCTGCCCTGACGGGCCCGCCATGGGCGCAGCCGGTTTACTCCTATATTAGTGCTATAAGGACCTTGCACGCTATGAATTTTGATTCCCTTGAAAGTATCGTAATGTACGGTTTTGGCAAAATAAATTGCCTTATCTTTTTTTTTTATTAACATATAAGTTTGATTTTTTACGGCTTCAAGGATCCGCAGACCTGAGTATATGGTTTTAATTTCAACTCGATCCCTCCTCGCGTTCTCGAGATAAAGGGTCTTGACAGACAGATAGCCGGGCAACAAAGTGATCTTAAAAGGGTTCGGTTTATTCCTTTTGAGGTATTGAACCCTAAAAAGAGTGTATTACTCCACCGTGGAGCAGGGTAGAGGATCCTTGAGACTTAAAATATTTAAAAAAATAAACAATTATAAAAGTATTCATATTACAGTGAAGTGTTTGAGATTACAGAATACTCTGTTTTAATTAAAATGGATTTCTTTCAACAAGATGTTTTATAAATTACTGTAAAAGCTTTCTAAAAACAAAACTATGTAGATCGAACACGTTTGTTGATTTGCTACAAATACAATAAAATTATTCCTGAACTGTTCAAAGATATCTCATTAAAAATATTAAAAGAATACATTAGATGTCGAACCCAAAAAAAATAAAAATAAGTAAAGCTATTATAAAGTAATATAATAATAATTTTATATTACGAGGGGTTATCTTTCAGTTTTCCCTCTCTTTTTCCTTTAACCTTTCCATAACTTTTTTTAACAATTACATTTACAAATATTAAAAAAGTCACTTTCTACCTAATTTGAATCACAAAAAAAAATTCAATAGCTACGGAGATCTGATAGATACACAGAAGCAAGCGCGAACATATGTGCATTCTCAGTACTCGTACTCGTAGTCTGATGGGACGGCAATCCGACACGATGGTCTTGTAGAGCGAAACACAAGCGAAAGTGGCTTCTAATTACCCAAGACAAGAATAGTGTGGTTCAACACTCTGGTAGGTATACCTTGTTGGTTAGAAATACTTCGCCAATGTCACTAGGTATCCACTTTATGCAGTTCATTCATAAAGAGTTGAAAGGTTACAAAGTGCTTTCACCAAACTTCTTTTATTTAGATCTAGAGAAATTAGTAATCGTGGTCTCTTTATATATAGCATATAATAGCATAGCATAATCAGTCTTATAATATTTCCACTGCTGGGACTCAGGCCTCCTCTCTAAGAGGTAATGGGCCGTAATCTACCACGCCGGCTTAGGGCGGTTTGGTGGATGTCAAATTTTTTTTATTCTAGGATATGTAGGTTTCAATTTGAGAGTAAAATGCCTGACTGGGTTTGAACTTGCGACCTACAACTCCTAAGTTTGGGCCGTTACAGCTGAGTCACTATACTTTCTTTGAACAGCGCCTATACTATTTCAAAATAAAGAAACTGTATGACCATCACAGTTCGCGAGAGCTAAAAAAAAATTATAAGTTTTAGTTAGGTTTAGTAGAACGCAATCAATATTGAATTCCTTCAAATTTCCCAGACACCCATACACCCCATTTTAGATTACTGCATATTCCTTTCCGTAAATATGTAGAACCTACATAATAGTTTTTGCAAATCATCATACACCAATATCTTCACGGAATCTCATTCAACAAGTTTAGGCAGCAGTCTCGGAGATAATAGCTGGTTCAAACCTTCAATGGAATTTACAAGTACACTAAATTCGGACAGTTTACATTATGTTGGAGCATCAAGTGAATGCAGTAGTCTGTTACTTGAATGTGGAATGGAATACGTCGGATTATTGTATAATATTAATAATCTCGCGTAGTGGTGTCCCAGTGATTTATTTTATAATCACTATTCACAAAACGGTGAAGAAAAATATTGTGAGGCAACCGGTATGTCCTAGGACTGAAATTTCGGAGAAATGTGACATGTAGCGCTGTAGCTGCGTATACAGCTGTGGGAACATATAATGTTAATAAATAAAATAAATAAAAATAAAAAGAATTTAATTCAGGCAATCAATAGCACCGATAAAAAAAAACCACAAAACATAAGACACAAAAAATAACACAGTCATAATATTATGGAACACAGCCAGTAACATGTTTGCTACAGCAATGTCCGATATATGGGCAATCTAATCTCCCAGCAATTATGCTTTATTATAAATCTGAAATTTTCATAGTATCTGAAAATGTTTGACGCTTATTTTTAGCGCAGAAGCACGCACCTGTATCAAAACACTTAAGAGTCGTCAACGTCGAGCATGGTTTTTCATGTCTTTATCTAACGCAATCCAACGCGATGTTTGATGAAGAGGCTACGCGAAAAAAGAGAGTTAATGCTTGGAAGTTCTGTTTGCATTCGGTAATTCCGTGATTTACTCGAATATTTCACAAAACTGGTTCCAGGAAATACGTGTTTTTTTTTTTATTCTTATAGTTTTTAATTGCGGTTATTCAGAATCTCAATTAAATGTGCAAGGCATCTTTAGACGTACCTTTTTATATTTTTAATATATGAGTACATTATAAAAAAACTAAAATCCACGAAAAATATCAGATTTTCAGAGGTCTTTTCTGGATTTGTTTTACACGATGGTTTTACACAAATTTACGCGTATATATTGATTTCTATTGAAGCCACAAGAGATCTGTGTATCTAAAATATCTGTAAAAACTCTGTGTTATAACATCATAATCACGTAATTTAAAAGCGGTTGTATGAAAATGTACCTCGGGTTAGCCAGCCTTAATAACTCACTAAACTTTCAAATGAAAGAATTTCAAATAAAAAAAAAGAATACCAATTTCTCATATACGCTATAAATTCGACTGACGAATATCGCAAAGCCGGGTCCACACGGGCTTAAATTACGCCGGCGGCGGCGGCTTGCACGTCGGGTCTTATCGAGCTGCTCCCTGTTCACAGTGCATAAATCACTTGCACGCTCCTGATAGCCAGATACAGTTGGCTCATGTGCGCGCAGCCTAACATCTTCGTTCGTGACGTTAATCTTGTGTTATCAGCCAGTGTTGAAGGTGAATTGTAATTAGGAAATCGTTGAGTTGGTCCGGTTTTTTATACGATGCAAGGTTGGAATAGCGGTATTTTACAGGATCCTTGCCACGTTAAAACGGCAAGCGTGTGAGCGAGAAAGTGGGAGAGAAATATACACCGTATATTGCTCCATCCCTTTAACAGTTCAGGTGTACCCGTCAAATGCAATTGTGTTAAGAGTTCGTGGTAGGGTCCCAAAGCTTGACGCTAAAAGGCCTTGGAAAAAAATTCGTTCTATACCTATCAATAGGGTCTTACGTTTAAGGACTTTTTTTATAAGCTGTGGGTCCACAAAACATAAGATTGGTGCCCAAACACGGAGCTGTGGCAGAATACAAAGGAGATAGCAGATTGTATATAAACAAACAAATAAAACAAGAAACACCCATTTCCGAAAATAAAGTTATTTCGAATATTTTAGAATTTTTTGTACAGAAATTGTTTTTTTTTGGTATTAGATATTTAACAATATCATTTGGGTAAAACAAAATCATATTGTTACTGTAACAACATAAAAAATAATAATATTTGAATTATGTACATTTTATATGTTAGTGAAATGCACCTTAAAATTGAGACTATTTGCTAAAACTTAATATTTCAAACTATTATAACTTTATAAGCCAATTCAAATGGTAATACGTGAAAATTTTGATTGACATTCTACACCTGGCATAGAAGTCTAATTTTACGTTCAAATTGAACTTGATTGGACGGACGGACAGACAAATAATATTTTTGCCGAATACTCGCTTTGTTTGTGCTATTCTCACCGTCCTCGTCGTGCACGAGTTCATCCAGCCAAATTAAATTCAAACTAAATTGGGAATCAAATTTTTACATTTAGTTCTACTGGCCGGTGATGAAACAAAAGACTACGTATCTTTTTCTCCATCAAATCCATCCAAAGGTTGTAAAAAATCGCTTTTAGCGATAAGACCGCCCATTGTGACACCCTATTAATTTTAAGTTCCTATTGTAATTATATTTTTGGTGTACAATAAAGAATATATTTATCTATCTATCTATTTAAAAGACACTGATTTTCGATAGAAATAAATTCATGGTAGTTATAAGTTACAAGTTTTTATAAGCTACCAAATTCCAGCTTGATGCAATAGATTTGATCAAAAAACCAGAAGATTATTGGCAATGATGAACTGATCGAGTCAAAACTTCAAAATCTTGAGCAGTGACGTCGGGTTACTAGCCGGTCGGCATTTCATCCTCAGAATTGCACAACTTAATTCCACCAAGTCTGTTACATCATCGGACGTCTAGCCGTACAGCCTTGCACCAGCGTTGTTCATGGTGGTTTTGTACGAATGAGTGGACGATGGATACACATTTATTGTACGTATAGCTAAGGATTGGAATTTCCGTTTAAAGTCTGTTTTTCTGATTTTCTATTGTTACAATCTAGGCGTACCTACTTTTGACAGAAACAAATAAATTACTTCTAGAAAAACACTCGCTTATTAACTACACTTAATCAGTCCAATTCAACTTTTGTCAAAATAAGTATTTTAAGTGCGTGGCAAATAAGTTGAACCCGCTGCTATGGTTACCCGCAGCCGATTGTGAACCAAAACTCTGCTACTGCGCATTCAAGGCCGATCGCCATGATGGTTCAACTTGTACGCTGAGGATTAAAACAGAAATTCGTTCAACAACAACAAAAGAGCCTTGCATTTCTAAAATAAATTATGAATTCCGAATTAACAAGTTCATAAACAAGCAGCGTCATAACTTTTGAATTTCGAGCGTCTGTAATAAGAACGACGATGCTTTGATCAAATATTAAGGAGCTGTGACAAAATGGCCGCGTTCGGAAACGAGTGCACTCAAAGCGAATTTTATATGTCCCCGGATGAATGTTAACATTCATTGTAAGCTAAGACGTTCCTTTATCCCGTTCTGTTTGAGCATATATTTAGTAATATTGTGTCAGTGGCGTAATATTTATTTTTTGTTTATTGCACGCCTCAGCATATTACAGAACAAACATTTATAAAAAATAAGTATACAATAGGTGGTCTTATTGCACAGGGCAATTTCTACCAGACAACCTTTGGATGGTCTGGCCGAAAGGAAAAGATTTGGGGTTGTCAGCGTACAACAACATAAATAATTATTGAAATACACCGTTAAATTTTGATCGATATAATCCGATTCGGTACATGAAACACTCGATTTTAAAGATAAAATTAAAAAATAAAATACTTTTTTTCCAAAATCAAATTAATTTACGCATGTACGAAATTAATTTCGTACATGCGTATATTAATTCAAGTTTAGCCCTTTTATTATTTTATTGATTGATGAGACATTTGTCGATTTCCTTTATATAGAAAAATTGCACATTTGCAACAAGTATGACATAACTCAAAAAGTATGATTTTACAGAAAATAATTTTTAAGTTTCAATATTCTCCTTAACATTGTCTTTTAAGTGGTTTCTACGCAAAAAATAAGGTTCAATTCATAACTAAATTAATTAAATTTATTAATTCAATGCCACAGAATAATAACAATTTTATATTATTATATTAAATATCCTCAATCTATGTCAATCTTATGTTTTCAATGCCATTTTTGTCGTAAATGAGTGAAATAACCACCAAAAAAGTGAAACGTATGTTGAGAGTGTCCACCTGATATTTCAGTAGAAAAACCAAACATTTTTACAAACTACCCAAATTTTTTTCCCAGAAAAATAATATATGAACTACCTACACAGAACTGAGACCACAAGTAATGTCACTAAATACCACGACATAGGCACTAAAATGAGCAGAAGCAGCCAAAATTTTGTAGTAAATTTAGCGAGTAATTAGCTGTATTATTCAATTATAACGTAATTGATTTATATCGCTTACATAGCTGCCATGGAATATTTACCGCCAGAACGTAAGCCTCAGGGCTTGCGTTTTGATGATATACATTTTTGACATTGTTGGCTCTATAATCTATTATAAAAGCGAAATACCACTCTGTGATTAATGACGAAATTTCAGAAACTATAACACCTACAAACTTATTTAGCAGGTAGGTTTCTTATAGGGTGTAGATATCCGCTAATAACGGATTTTCACGCGGGCGAAGCCGCTGGCAGAAGCTAGCAGTATTGCTGTAGAATAGAGAAGTGGACTGTATGAAATAGCTGGTGTTGGTGGTTGTTGTGTATGAAGCTCGGTTTAAGCTTACCCAATCTTGGAACAAAATAACAACGACAAAGCCAAGAACGTCTTACCTTTATCGACTTTTCAGCCTTCCTCGAAGTACTCTGGATGGAGCAGCACTGTTGAAGCTGGTCGATGATCACACAACACGGTTATGATTACTTTGTCACTTGATTTATCGATTTATTGAGGAGCGCGCTCAAAAAGAAAGTTACCGCACGGCGGCCCCCGATTTCAACAACATGAAAAACCGGGAGAGGGCGCTTGTGCTGCAATCTATACAGCCCGCTATTGGCGGATTTCTGGCATATCAGGACGCTCTATGATCTTTGCACCATCAGCTGAACCAATCATGGGTTAGAATACAGAACAGTTGCTTTACCATTTTTTTTTTTCAGGAAGTACATGGTAAGAAAGAGTTGGCAAATTTTGAAGGAAGGGGGCTTTTCTATCTAAATAAAAAGTTTTTTTTACGATAGCATTACAGTATCCCACTGCTGGGCACTTCGTCCCACTTCTTCTTCTTTGCGTGTTCATCGACACGTAAAGAAGAAGAAGAAGACTGTTAGGCAAAGGCCTAGGGGAGGGAGGCCTTTGCTCAGCTGTGGGACACATAACAAGCATTAAAAAAATATATATACATAAAAATATTTACATACATATATTACAGTAGTGGCTATTCTAATATATCAATAGTTTTATGAATAAGAAATCTTAATAATATTTAAAATTATATGATACAATGTTTGAATGAATCGTGGGCCCCCTTGTGTCAGATAGGTTTTTTAGATTGATCACTGTCTAAAACACATATTTGGATCACATTGTGAGAAAAACAATCTTTGGTGTGGATTTTCTTTTTCATACTTATCCGAGATTTTTATTAGTTTTGGAAGAACTTCATGTTACACCTCTGTCTTCACCTCTACTATTTATTCCAGTTCCAATTCCAAAAAAAAACTAATTTAAAGTCCGCTTCCGAATTCGGTTCGCGATAGGAGTGGGCTCCTTCAGTTTCAAAGTTCAGTAAGGCCGAGTATACGGTAATGTTCGAGAGAGTTACAATGGCTCTGGAACAAAAGGAATAAAAAGCTTGGCAAGTACGAATCGGAATCGCGTACTAAGGATTCCATACAAACTAATTAATGTAAATAGTTCAATTCTCGAATCGAGTCTTAAAGATTTTTCAAATGGAAAAAAGGTTTTTTTATGTGACGTAACTAAAAATTTAGTTTTCAGATTTATTCTAATATTTGCGGTAGAAGACCTTGCTTCATACCAAAATTCAAAGTTCTAGGTCAACGGGAAGTACCCTATGAACTTTGACAGTATCAAAATACACGTGTTTTTACAACATAAACGGCCGTGTTTTTTTTTTTTTTTTTTTGTTAACTTAGAAGTTTGATTTTTTCACAGCTTTAAGGGACCGCAGACTTGAGTATATATTTTTAATTGCCACTCGATACTTCCACGCATTCCTGAGATAAAGGGTTTTGATAGACCGACAGACAACTAGATAAACAGCAAAGTCATCCCTATAAGGGTTTATTTTTGGTGGGCAAAATCATCCAATGACATTTCCCGCACTTGGGCAAAGCGGGAGATAGTGTCAGACTTTTACTGACTAAAAAACCTACCCTATTCTTTCGTTGCCATTCAGAAACAGACCCTTGGCCCCAGTAGGTTTCTACCTTCTGGGCCCCTATGATTTCCTGACAAGTCCTTGAGACGCGCGTGGAATTTACAGCACGCGCCTTCGACGACTTGAGCTCGGTCCGGACGGTTACCAGATGGTCGGACAGTAAGTAGAGTTAGTGGTTCTCTTTTCAAACCCAGAACGAGATTTATTGGGTGATATTCCACCATAAAAAAGGCTTCTGAAATTATTTTAAATGTATCCAAAAAGCCTAATTGGACGACCAGACTGCACACTAGTGATGTGTCTATATTGCGTCAGCTAGTGACGCGCCACTAAGCACTTTTGCCTGTTCGTGTCGCTTTGTTTCATTAAAGCAGAAAGGGAATACTGTTCAAAACTTTTTGTAACCTACTTAGATAGATGAGACACTTTAGAGACATTTAAATACTATTTTACGTTGAAATTTTATTTTAGAACGCTATAATTGGATTTTTCGTAGTTTTCGACGTGGCAGGCTCGTCTATTATCTGTTGCGACAAAATTGGGATAAATAAAATAAGTTAGTTGGTACTTACATTGTATTTCAATTTTTACTTTTCTCTTATTTATTATGTACTGTTTAAAATTAGTTTGGGCTTTTGTTTTTGATTCAGTATGTATATAATTATTGTTAAGTGTTTTCGTTCAAATATGTAAATAGCCTATTTTTTAATTAATATATAGGGTGACTAGTAATTAGTGAACGATACTTAAACATGTGATTGTAGTCATGATAACAAACAACTTTTACAATGGGACCTGTGATGGGACTAAACCTGAAATCGTGAATAAAAGCTGCCAAGTTCAGTTTATTTATGTTCGCCTAACTGGTCAAAATGTACTGAACTTGGCTGATTTTTTTACGATTTCAGGTTTGGTCCCATAATAAAAGTTGTTTGCTATCATCACTACAATCACGTGTTTAAGTATCGTTCGCTAATTACCAGTCACCCTATATAATAATACTAGCTTCAGACAGCAGCTTCGCCCGCGTGGAAAAGGGTTCTCTATACGAACTATTTGAACCTCCGGTTTATCCCCTTGGGCGTGGGTACGCCATAATTTTGGCGGTAAATCCTCTCTTTGTAGAGTGGCTAGAAAGTCGACACGGTGTCCTCACCTTCTGCATGACACAGGTTCTCACTGAACATGGTAAGTTGGGGAGGATCCTGCACCTGATTAATGAGGAAGAAATGACCGGACCACTGTGCGGACCGCCCGGAGGACACGGAAGAGCATGCGGTGTAGCATACGATTGAGGCGTGTCCTTGTGAGGCAATCGGCGGCGGTGACCTCTCACGGAAACCCGCACCGATTTTCAGCCAACGTAGCAACCGGCTCGCCGTTCACCCTGACCAAGTCCGAGTCGATGACGGCACGTAATGTTTCACGCGCGCCTCAAAGAGATGTCAACAAAGTTGTAATCCTTTTGGGATTCCTTTTAGGAGTCAGGTCATGGGTTTTAGTCAGCAAAAGTTCGACAGGCCCTCGCGTTCCTCCCAAGAGTAGGAAAAGTCATTGGATGATTTCTCACCTTGAAAAAAAACCGTTATCAGACCTAAATCGTCATAGTCGTAGAACAACGACGGTTTTGATAATTTTCGAATTTTATTTTTTTGCATATAATGAGTTTATATCCTGTCCTTTAATAACCAATAACTTGTTTTTTTAAATATTTTTTAGAACAACGCAGATACTGACTTGGAATACTGACGGATTTGATTTTTAAACGTAGTAATACGACGAATTATTACTTTCGCCAGTGTACAGCGTTAACCCCTGCCCCCCGCGCCCCTCTTACGCTCGGCGTATGATCCGTACCGCTCATGTTCTCGGTTAGGTCGTGCATGCCGCTAAATATTACGCTAGCTTATTTTTATAACCTGATACGCTATATTAAATATCCAGAATACTATCTTAAGCATGCCTTAATCTTAAATCAAAATTAAGTATGTCGTCGAAAAGGGGAATTATGATATTAGCCCTAATAAACACGTCGAATAAAAATGTGAGCAATCAACGAATTACTGATCTTTCAAAAAATTAGACCAAAGAACAGTTTTTCCATACGCCAGGTAAGTCATTTTGCCTCTTTTAATACTTTATTTCGAATTTATAAATTGTTTTTGGTGGTTTTCGTTTTTTATTAAACTTTCGCCGTACAAGGACGGTTAGTCAAATCCGTCGATGTTCGTGGAAATCTGAAACAGTTAGTTTTTTGACTTTTATTTATTATACCAATACTTATTTTTAACAAATGTTAGTTTATACTTCATTTTTAATCATAAACAAACTTAATTTATTTTTCGGTGACGAAATATTGAAATCCTACAATGTTCTACGTACGTTTAATGAACGTATGATACAAACCGCCGTTTTTTTACGGATGGTTGTGGGTCGAATGTGCATAACAGACGTTATTCTTTGAATATATTTACTCATACGTCGTTGTTTTGTTATATGTTAGAGTTTAATTAACTTTTATAGTATTAAATTCTATCTATGTTATTTATATTTTTGAATGATAATTTATTTATATTCTGAAATTTTATTTTACAGTTGAAAATGAGCGTTATTTACCATTACCACCAGGAGCAGATGTAATACTATCGTCCGAAGAAATTTAAGGCATGTGGGGTGAAGTATTTACTAATAATGATCACCAGGAAGAACCGGTCGCAACTGCTGTACAGGTACAAGAAGTTATTACTAAGATGCCTATATGCCAACAGACTCAATGACACCAGTAAATATAAGTGATTTCCCGCAATCATTACAATCAGGACTAGGGTCTATCTATAATCAGGATTGTCCCATGCTATTGACTCCTATTTTTAGTAATTTGCTAGATCAACCTACACTATCTACAGTCACTCAAACTCAAAGTAATATTTAACAGCTTGATGGTTATGGTTTATTAACTGGAGATGGACTGGTGTATTTTAAACATCAGATTTTTTGCTCAGGCTGTTTAATATTACTTTGAGTTTGAGTGACTGTAGATAGTGTAGGTTGATCTAGCAAATTACTAAAAATAGTAGTCGGTGGCATGGGACAATTCTGATTATAGATAGACCCTGGTCCTGAAGGTAATGATTGCGGGCAATTACTTATATTTACTAGAATCATTGGGTCTGTCGGCATATAGGCATCTTCAGTAATAACTTCTTGTACATTGTACGGCAGTTGCAACCGGTTCTTACTGGTGATCATTATTAGTAAATACTTAACCCCACACGCCTTTTCCGCACGACGCAGGTTCTTACCGAACACGGAAAGTTCGCTAAGTACCTGTTCCGGATTCGTGCGAAGGATTCGCCCGGGTGTCGCCACTGTGCGGAACATCCGGAGGACACGGTGGAGCACACTGTAGAGGTGTGCCCCGCCTGGGCGGAGCATCGCCGTGTCCTCGTGGGGGCGATCGGCGGCAGCGATCTCTCTCGCCGGGCCTTGGTTCAGGCCATGGTCCGTAGTGAGGAGGGATGGCAGGCGGTCGCCTCCTTCTGCGAAGCAGTAATGCTAGCAAAGGAGGAGGCCGACCGCATCAGGCAGAGGCAACGGGGCGCTCGCCCCAGCCGCCGCCGGGATTCCGATCCCGATTTCCGGCCACCGTAGGCGCGGACTTGCGGACGGCGTGCAATGGGTAGCACGCTGTCCGATCGTCCGGTAACCGACCGGACCGAGCCCATGTCGTCGACGGCGCGTTCTGTTCCCGCGCGCCTCAAGGAGCTGTCAGCACACCGAAGAGGCCCAGCCTGCTAACTGCAGGCAGGCAGGGTCGAAGCCTACTGGGGTCATGGGTTTATTTCCGAAAGGAATGCTCGGCCCCGGCACGATAGGCTACGAAGGAACGGGGTAGGTTTTAGTCAGTAAGAGTCTGACACTACTTTCCGCTCCGCCCAAGGGCAGGATTTGTCATTGGATGAGTTTACCTACCATAAAAAAAACCCCACACACCTTTTATTTCTTCGGCCGATAGTCTATTTGTTATAACTGTTAATGATAATAATGTGTAATAATTTTATAATGGTTATAATTTTAAAAGATAACTTATGAACCTACATTTTTTAATCCTAAATAAATGCATTCTAAGTAATATATATTTTTCATTTGCTAACCCATCAAATTAAATCCGTCAATATTTTTTTATGAAAATTTCGTAGAACAACGACGCAATGTACTTTGTGTCACGCAAAGTGAGAGACAAATGCACACAACAATGACGTAAAATAACATACGACACATACATTTTCGTAGAACAAGGACGCTTGTGATTTTTTATGAAATTGGGTCATTTTTTAAATTAATCTTTTACGTCATATAATAGAAGTTCGCCAACAGAAAAACATGTCCAAATTTAAAACTAATCGGATCAGGGGTTTTAAAAATATACCCTAAAACACCATTCAAAAACTTTGATGCGGCGTACTGTAAAGTTGCTGATTTGCAGAACCGTCTTTGTTCTATGATTATGACGAAATATCGACGTAAACACCCACGTATGGTAAAACACAGTTTATGAATGAAAAAAAGTGATTTCATATAATATGCGGCACTTAAAATCGTATCAATCAATTCTGACTACGGCAGCCCTCCCGTCATACATTATCAAAGGCGTTACTTGGACGTCTTCCATTCGCAGATATACATCTGTACTGGATACGCCTATGCTATAGTACGGCCAGCACAGTGGTTAGGCAATTGATTGCCGTGCAGCGAATTGCGAAATAAATTCACGCGAAATATATATTTATAGGGCCTACAGATAGTTGTTCTGGATTTAGGGGTCTTGTGTGTCTGAATTTAAGTTGAGCGTAGTCACGATACAGGAGTAATTCCTGGCATAAGTCAATGTTTTATTAAAACAAAAAAAAAAAATAAGGAGCCACATTGAACGCAAAAGAGCCCACGGTGATTCCCGACTTATTGGATCGACTTGATTATCAAGGGTACGCAGTCGACCTCAGTACATTGTTCGCGTAATGTTGAAAACTGCCAGGTATAGAAAGGCAGCGCTCGACATGCCACGATGGTCCATCAACAACAGCCATGACCACTCAGACAAGACTACCTGACTAAGACGAAGGTCCTTAGATATAGAAAAAGTGTATTAAAATTCAAAGCCTCATCAAAGTTTATTGTGCTTTTGAAAAACTGAAATAGCCTGTTTAAGTGATATTGCACAATTTTTTAACATTGCAGAAATATTTGAGAAAGTTAACGTGGCCCTGGAATGCAAAGAGCAAATGAATAATGCAGGTGAATCAACGGGAGAGGATCCACAAGAATTGTGAAGCAAAAAAAAAGCAAGAAGAAGGAGATTGAGATATCGAGGACAGTTACAGAAAGATCGATAAATGGGATTCAACTGAAGGTTTGCCGAGTGCCAACTTTAACTGGTCAGCAAAAACCTGGTTCAAAAAAAGATCGTGAAGCTGATTTTTTCGCACTTAACAAAAAGGTACCTTTTCCGATTAATTCATTCAACATACCTATAAAAGTGATCAAGAAAATCTTAAAATAGCTTTCAATTTTAAAACTTATATTAGTTGAAAATTGTGAACACGTCGACACTTCTAGTTTTCATTGATCTATACACCCCCAAATTTCCTTACAATCTTAACTTTGCCGTTTCTAAAATCTATTACAACCTCTATGACTTATAAAAGAACTCCAAAAAATTCGCTTTTGAACCGCAAAATAAACTTGGTGGAACTTAATGCCCTGACTACTATCTCACGAACGTATATTTTGCAAAATGTTAGCGATTTGAGCATATCCCTATAACAGTGATACGATACTTATTTGTGTGATTGGTTTTATCATTGCTAAATGAGATAAGTTTTTATGGCACCTGTAAGATTTTAGCTAATGCATCTTCTGTATTTATAAAAGGCAAAGTCCTCCCAAACCAAAACATAATGTAATAATGAATATGTTACCGGCAATCTATATAAACCGGTGTTCTATACAATATCTAGGTATCTATAGAAAACAGTTTAAAGTAAGGCTTTTATTTTCATGAGGTGATAAAAAAATAACCCTAACCTAACCTGACCGTGTCGGGGTGCCCTAAAATAACATCACCTTCCCTGCTCTCTTCTTCTATACGGATTACAGGTTGCGCATTCGGTATTGTATAGAATACCTGAATTATACAGATCGCCGGTAATATATAAACATAATAAAAAATTATTTTCTAAAATTCACATTCTGGCCCACTCTAAATATCTGTACTCCGGCGCCACGAAAAAAGATATGTGGCTCTATATACTTGCCTAGTCACAAGGGCGATACATCATGTCACGTCTCTAGCCTCGGACGCCGCGCCGCCATAATGAGCCTGCGATGCTTCATTGCTCGACGTGGTTCCCCAGCGACTATCTTCTGAAAAAACGGGACCAACTTGGCGGGCGCTTCGCGAGAGCTGATGAATTTGTATGAAGATGCCCTCGAGGAATCATAAGATCACCTAGCGCTTCATCCGGCCTGCCTCCCTAATCATGGGTGGCGCATAGGTGAGGCTGTTACGAGGCGTAAAGTCGTCACTGAGAAGCTGTTTAAACGGAAGAACATTGAAAGAGGACTTACTGACTATGCTGTTACTTGAGACCGAGTCCACCATAAACTCAAGGCCACTTACATACATATCATCGTTACCCGATTGTCCAGAGGCTCTCACTCCTTTCCTTACTTCATATTGGGAATATCTTCGGTGGTGCCATGGATCCTTAGTGACGTAGACTTTTTCCGGAGACGACTCGAAAAGGATGCTTGTCTGGCTGACCTTTTTTGGGCTCGCTGGGTTCGTTAGCACAGTTCGTAACATCAGCCAAGGAGACGTGGTGTTGATCGCTGACACTGCCCAACCTCGCGGCTTGTGGCCGTTAGGAAGAGTAAACAATTTTTTTGGGACCTGACGGAGTGGTCCGATTATCAGATGTCCGCGGCATAAGGGGCCATATGCTATACCGGCCCGTTAGCTAGTTCTTATAGAGACTGCACCCCAGTCAGTTTTGGGGCCAAGGGTTAGTTGAAAATGAACCCCGGGGCCCTGGATCGAAGGCAATGAATGGAACAGGGTATGTTTTTAGTCAGTAAGAACCCGACACTTTCTCCCGCCCCACCCAAGGGCGGAATTTGTCATTTGATGATTTTACCTACCATAAAAAAAACCCCAGTCAGTTGCCACCAGCTTTTAGTGTTCCGTCCGGAATGTTGGCGACTGGTTGGCAGTGCGATCTCTTTACTTTATACTTTTTTAATTTTAGAATAAAATGTTTAAGTTGATTTGACTCTGTCAATACTGTCAATGGTTAGTTGTCATGGTTCTTTGCTTGGTTCCATTTGGTTGGTTTTTGCTTTTTCTTGTTTTAAATTACTAGCTGTTGCCTGCGTCTTTGTCTAGTTTGTAAAACTGTGCAATAATTCTGTTCTTGAGATTCATTCCGAAAGAATCGAAATTTTTTGTTTTACTTTCACATAAAACGGTTAAAGGTAAAATGCAAATTACCTTCAGGAAACATGTTATGTACTCGTATATGTATTATGTCCAAACCAAAGACATTAAAAAATTTTCTCTTCGGTCCAAACGTATGTACGTCAATGAACAGATAAATAGCTATGCGTGTTTTTTATCAAAATTCATAATTTCATATCATTACACTAGTTCATAGTCCATTTCGTTCCATTGCTACAAATACATTAAATATATTCTACCAATAGACAGGATATAGTGAACAAAATCATGATATTATTATATATATTATTATATATACTTATTACTTTTTTTATAGTAGGTAAAATCATCCAATGACATCTCCCGCCCTTGAGCGGTGCGGGAGATAGTGTCAGACTCTTACTGACTTCAACTTATTATGGTAAGGCCCCTGGCCACCTACCGAGCGATAGTTGAATTTATAAATTTTGTCAAATTTAATTCGCGTGTATTCCATTTCAAGCTAGATGGCATCACTGAGGCATTTGGATGACAGTTTTCCTAAGATTTTTCTTCTGATAGGTGCTCTTTTGTATCTCTCTAAATCTCTTTACATTGCTATCATAATTATGTTATCATCCCAATTTGACACGGTTACACTTCACTTATTATAAAAGGTATTGCTTTCGATCAATTTTGTTTAGGTATAGTACAAAGCACAGGCCCGATCTTGTGTGGAGTACTGCAGCCACTTATGGGCTGGTACCGCAAAATGCCACCTAGCAGCTTTGGATTCGGTGGAAAGGCGTGCGAAGAGGCTAATTGGTGATCCAGATTTGGTTAAGTCCAATCTACAAAGCCTTGAGCACAGGCGTAGAGTAGCTAGCCTTTCGGTGTTTTACAGGATGCATTTTGGAACGTGTGCGCGGGAATTACATGTCTTGATACCGCCAGCTCAGCTCTACCATCAGACAACCCGACGTACGGCGATTTTCCACTCTTATGTTGTTAAAACTTCTACGGTATGGACTAAGCGTTTTGCCCCGTCGTTTATAGCGCGTACATCGAGGGAATGGAACAGTTTGCCTGCTGCGGTCTTCACGTCCGATTATAATTTAGGTGTCTTCAAGGCTAGAGTGAATAGGCTCTTAATAAACTATTGCGCCTCACCATCAACAATTGCATCACTGCTAACATCAGGTGGGATTGCAGTCAAGCACTAGTTCATATCAATTAAAAAAGAAGGTATCTCTGAAACTTTTTTTATAATAAATTATGATTCAAAGTCGTAAGTAACGAGGCAGTTCCTCTTCCTGACCTTGTCTCGTTTTATTTGGGGTCGGCGCAATACGTTTCTTTCTTCCATTCTGTCCTGTCATTCGTTACGCCATCACTAACTCCTTATTCTTTCATATCGCTTTTCATACAATCCATCCATCTTTTCTTTGGCCTCCCTCTCCCTCTCCATCCATCCACATGTATATTCATAACTTCTCTAGTAATATGCGTTTCATCCTTCTTTTTTACATAGCCATACCAAGACAACCGATTCCCTTTCAACTTTTCAGTCACTGGCGCCAATTTCAAACGTTACAATTACGCAACTTAAATATTTGTTGTTGTTTTTTGGTCTAAAATATATTTAATATTAAAAATATTACTGGCTGAATAATTTACGCCTATAATTATACAAATAAAAAAAAAACAAAAACCAAACCAATTCCAACCACCAACCAATCCAACCTATCCTGAGTCCGGATTTGTAAATAAATAAAAACTGTAACTACGAATAAAATAGAAAATGCCAAAATAAGCAAAACCAACGCGATTACCAAAAGCCAACACAAGGCAACGAACAGAAAATGTTTACCATAAAAAATCCAATCGAGAAACATTTCCAACGTGTAACATGCTATCATTACTATTTCTTAATTTTTCTTTTTGTGGGAAAGTTGCCAACGTTTTGGCACGTGCTAAATTTGATATTCCTATCTCCACCGATGACCTTTACGTGTAAAGGAAGAAAACCCTCAGATAACCAGTGTCCTTGTGCAGAGCCCATATGGGACAGGAGTGTGTTTGAAGAAACCATGCAGACTAAATATGGGATTGTATGTGAGAGGAGCTGGCTCATAAGCTTTTCTCAAAGCATGCTATATGTTGGGCAGTTGATTGGCGCATTTTCCTTTGGATTCTTGTCTGATAAGTAAGATATGATGATAAATATGTTGGTTATAAAGGGTCTTTCAACAAGGACGGGTCGATGTTGAAATTAAATAAAACAAGCTGTATGTGAGATATTAGGCCCATTATGCCATTATTTATGAAATATGTCATTGTTCCGTACTTCTTCGAAAACGATGATGACGAGGCCATTACTGTCAACGGCGAGTGCTACAGATCAATGACTAACAATTTTTTTTAACCTGAATTGAAAGATATGGACGTGGACAACATGTGGTTCCAACAAGACGGCGCTACGTGCTACACAGCAAGAGACACAATGGACATTCTACATGTACAGTTCGACGGTAGGGTTATCTCTCGCAGAGGTGACGTGAATTGGCCACCAAGATCGTGCAATTTGACCCCGCTAGACTTTTTCTTGTGGGATTTTCTCTAATCGCAGGTCTATGCCGACAATCCGCAATCAACCGATGCCCTAAAAGTCAACATAACGCAGGCTATCGCTCAGATTCAGCCGGATCTATGCAGTAGAGTAAGTGGAAATTGGACCTCTCGGATCCGTGCCACCGTTCGAAGCCGCGGTGGACATTTAAACGATGTCATATTTCATAAATAATGGCATAAATGGGCCTTTCAAATAAAAAAAAAATATTTCTTTAATATCTCACATACAGCATGTGTTATTTAATTTCAACATCGACCCGTCCTTGTTGAAAGACCCTTTACTTATTTTAAATACAAAATGTAAACTGTTTCACAAATTACTATAAATGGCCTACATCACGAAAGCAATCACTGTCATATTTCAAATCATCGTTAACTGTACTATCATCATTTTCCTGTCTTATGTTACTCTGGGTTCCGCTATCACTGACTCCCTTTTCTTTCATATCACTCCTCTCACGATTCATTTATTAAATTTTTTGCGTCGCCTCTCAAGCTATCTAATTCTACTGATTTCGGAAATTTTATAATTATTGGTTTAAGCTAGCCTAATTTTTTATTGCTTGCAGCAGCTTTCTACGTTTTAATAAACCAGTCCTTATTCCGTCATAAAAAGCTTCTCGTCATACAAAATTAATTTTAAAATATTGATGAGCGTTCGCTCACGTTTCCAATTAATTACGTTAAGCACCAGCATGAGAGTTTACATTGTCATCTGAATATTACTATCAACTGAATTTTGATGTAAGCTGCTGTAGCGAGTGGAATGTTTCAAGTGATCGTAAAAAAACAATGTTAAGTAGTCTGGTTGTTACTTCTAAGTTACGAAAGGTTTTAATAAGATTAGGTGAATGAATTAAATTAAAAAACAAGCCCAAGCAACCATACATTTGGGATAAAAAGTATATTTCAGAACATTGACTACCTTCCTATTTATATACCAAGTTTCATTCAAACCCGTTGAGCCATTAAGAGGTAACATATAGACAGAATTATCTTCGCATTTATAATATCTTAGTATGGATAATGTTCGTAAAACATTGTTTAACAATGATTATTTTCACCGCAAAAACAGTGACTGTTATCGTATTTCAAAATGTAACAGCAGACAATTGCCAGTGAGAGAAGAGTAGAGATCGCATTGAGAGAAAAGCCTTCGATTTATTATACCACTCATAAAAGCTTCCTTTTCAGGTTCGGCCGCCTCCCAATGCTTTCCATAAGCCTCCTGACCCTCGGCATATCAGGTGTCCTGGTCGCCTTCATGCCAACCGTTGCCACCTTTATATTTTTCCGCTGCATCGAAGGTATGGGAGTCGGAGGAGCAATAGTAACTGGTTACGTCATCTGCGTTGAGTACTGCGGCACCAGTTACAGAGAGATGGTGTCAGCACTCTATCATTTACCAATCAACTTGAGCCATATGTCCCTGGCTGGGGTGTCGTATATCTTCAGGCATATTAACAACTTCCAATTGGCGCTGTCGGTTCCAATGTTCCTGTTTGTCCCGATGTGGTGCTTGTGTCTGGAGTCGCCGAAATGGTTGATGGATGTTGGTAAAGTTGAAAAGGCGACGAAAGTTATGGAAAAGTTTGCGAAATTGTAAGTTTTAGTTGTGTTGGTAGAAATAATTTAAGATAGGGAATATTAGATAAAAATGATTTCTAGAGTGTCTTAATTAGGAACTAGATCTTTTTTTTAGGAATCAGTTGAAACTGCTAAGTTTCCGACCAATGCTTCAATAAATCATACCAAAAATATTATTAGATATTAATTTTTATTTATTTTTGGAAGCAGTCATGGCTGAGTGGTAACGGCCCTGGCTTATGGGTTGTAAATTGCGTGTTAAAACCCAGCCTTGTACAATATTTTGTACAATTTATTTCATTGCTACTGCTCTCAAAACGGTGTAGGAAAACATCGTGTTGAAACCGGCATGTCCCATGTCCCATGTTTTCGAATTTTAGGTTCTACCTAAAATTCGAAAACATGTGACATCCACCAACCCGAACTGGGCCCAAGTCCCAGCAGTGGGAACATTATAAGGCTGATGCTATGCTATGCTATTATTTATTATATTGGGAATGAATAGTATATATCGAGAGAATCGAAATCCTTTTACATTTTTTTATTATTATTATGGACAGGCTCGCGTTTGACCGCTATCTCACCTGATGGTAAGCGATGATGTGGCCGACGATAAAGCACGCTTGCCTTGAAGTAACCTATACATTATTGACTAATAAACCCCTAGGTAATAGCTATCAGGAAACACAGACTCCGGCAGGAATTTCCACTCCGTAGGTGTACAGTGACGAGCAATAACATGGAAACATTTTTAAATTTCAAATTCATGTAGCAGCATTAAATCACAAAAAAAAAACATCAAATCACAAAAAAATATACAACCGACTTCAATGTAAAAAAAAAACAAAAATTGCAAAATTAATTTTGGCAGTCGGTGTTTCTTTATTAGTTTGGTCTCTTCGTTATTTAACACGGACTTTTATTATTTTGCACCGTAAGTTATTTTGCACTTTTTTGTGGTTTTTGTTTACATTGAAATCTGTTGTATTTTTTTTTGTAAAAAGTATTTTATTTCACACTTTTTAGTTGTTGTACCTCTCAGCCAAACATAAATAGATACCTTCCGCCATTCGGTTCCATCATCAAATCATCATGATAATTCTATTAATACCAAACACTGCTAGGATACACTGATTTATTACAGAATTCCGGTTCTTACCTACCTTCTGGTTTTCAATTTGTTATCAATTCTATAAATATAATTTCTGAAAATTTGGATGGTGATTGAAAAATGGCTCTGTATATTTGTTATAGAAATTGTGATGGATACATTGAAATGATATTTATTTTGTAAGTAGGTTTTAAGAACATTTTTACACGTAATTTTTTTTTGTCATTTTAAACTAGATGAGGCCGGTATTTCCTAGCTGACTACCCTGAGAAGAAACACCGAAACAAACTCAGGGGTCAAAGTCTCTTTTAAAGTCCATACAGTAAATATGTATTGGTCAAATTACATGAGGACCATGCAGATTTGTCCGAAATGGCCTTTTGAAGACAGAACTATTCAGATTTGAGTGGACCTGTCCAGTCAGTGCAAGCATTTGTCAGTATTCGCAAAGCTCAACTCAGGACACTAAGGAGCTCAACGATTTGACGAACAATACCAAGGAAAGAACATTTCGGTAGGCCGCAGAAAATACTCAAATTGCCAGACTAATGCTAAAAATTACTGAAAAGAAAAGAGAGAAGAGAAGAGAAAAAAATAATAATAAACTAATCCACATTGTCCTCACGTTCTCAATATTAAAAGAAAAAAATATAGTTTACAAAATGTAATACTTAGCAAAGTATTTATGTCAAACATTAGTTAAAACAAAAATATATATATATATCTAATTTTGTAATATTGGAATAATCTACAATGTCGAATTGTTAAATATGAACATAAATATCAAATATTAAAAAAAATAATAATAATAAAAATGAAAATAATTGCACAAAAGAAAAAAACAAAAAAATTGCAGAGCGTACTGGAGCAAGTCAATCCCAAGCCTTTTCGTCCTCAACGTAGTCCTTTACAGTGTAAAAAGCCTTTTAGCAAAGTTTTCGATTTACAAATGATTTGAATTTATTTAGGCTTAGTTAAAAAAATTACATGAAGTGAAATTATGGATTTTGTTTCGTTTATATCAATATGAAATGAATGTATAACTAATTTTGTCAGTTTGATGGTTAGATAATTAGGAACAAATTATCATACACTGGTAGAAGTAAAGATATTTTAGAAAATGTGACAATGTATGGCGTACTGTGGCGTAGGCGCAGTTATCTGACATAATATGCTTAACTGAAACTTTTTGGCGCAGCCGTGCGACATATTATTGTTGTTAATTTTTATTTCTTTATATTTCTATTATTTTGTGTGTTTAATTTAAATTTACAATCACTTTTTTGTTTATAATCATGGTGTGCTAAATAAAAATGTTTTCTTCTTCTTCTTGTTTCTTCTCCCTATTATTGCTCGTGATTGTGCGCATAATGACTGTGTTTCCAAAATGCTATGTAGATACATATGGGTGGGGATGCTGTGGGATGTCAACCATGGGGCACAGCGCTGTACGTCTTGTGGTCCGATGATGGAACGGACTTGATATAATTAAATTGTGCAATTCTAATGCCTATCATAATTGCATGTTTCTATTTCCTACGAGATTATTCCCGTAGGCGTGGTGTGAGAAATAAACTAGCTGCGGAGACCAAGATTACTCGTACGCGCTGTACGTATCTAAATATATTTCTAAATGCAAGCATTCATTCCAGCAACGGCCAACCAACTGAAAATATCAAAGCAGAATTGGAAGCGTATGCAGCACAGGGCTCAACAAAGCAAAGCAAAGTGAAGTTCTGGCAAATCTTCCACCACAAGAAGCTCACGATCAACCTCGCCTGTATGTCCGTCATATACTTTTCCTGCGGCATGGGATATTACGGTGTGTCGCAGTACATCGGTAAGATGAGTGGGAACATTCATCAGAACGTCGCCATCTCAGGAACACTGCTCTTACCAGGAACTCTCACCACTGCGTTCTTACTCCAAATTCTCGGAAGGAGATCCTTCCTTATGTCAACCAGCTTTTTATCAGGGATATTAATGATCATAGTCACCATTATACCTGATACGGCAGCCACGGTGAGGGTACTTGTCGCATGCGTCTGCAATACATTCTTCTTCATGTCTTTTATAATTGTATTCTTATACGGTGTCGAGTTGTTCCCTACTTCTATAAGGAATTCTGTGTTAGGGTTTTTATCGGTATTATCGAGAACGGGTCAGATATGTGCACCGCCAATCAATGCTCTACCTCAAATGGTTTCTGGGCTTATTTTCGGAACAATGGCAATTTTAGGAGGATTGTTGTGTTTGCCATTGCCAGAAACGAAGAATATGGAGCTGCCTTCATCTTTGTCAGATTCAAAAAGCCTACCTCGGAGGTTATCTAGACTCCCTGAAACCTAAATTCTGTGAATAAGCTAAAAAATTATAAAAGCTATAAAATATTCTTATTAATTCTCAGAATTTACCTTTATTTTTTGGCATTGTATTATTTTATTTTTTCTATGTATCTTGTACACTATAATAAATTAATTTAAAGCATGATGTTTATGTAAATAAAATGCTTGATAATAAATAAATAAAATTTGATCCAGTTACATGATTTTCATTTCGATCTCAAAGTAATCCTAGTTAAGAGGCCGTGCATAGAATTCATTCGCTAGAATTTAGGCAAATACGCTGCAATGCTGTTTGTGTGCATGCATGCAGGTACGCGCACACACGCGTAAAAATCTAGCTTGGTGACCGTATAAACAATTTTGATCCTTTGAAGATATTATTCTAAATTACAAAATTATATAGTAGGTACGGTTTGCAAATAAAAACTTGGAACGCATGTACATTTTATATTTATCACAATTCACAACAAAATTATTCAATTTTATGTTAGATTTATGTTGATACATTTAGACATTTAACAAAATGATAAACACTGTACCGTTGGTTACTTTATTATGTTCATGATATTTGTATGGTGGTGGGTAGATTCCTAAACTTATTAAATATATCAGTGTACCGCTAACTCTTGCCTTTCATTGACGCTGCATTGGCGACGAGGATGGGATAATTTAATATTTTTAAGTGATAATTACGCGTGTTGTATAGTCATTATTGTTGCAAAAATGCCGATCGGCAAGTTAGAACCGTATAATATCAGTTCAAAACAATGGCCTGCATATATACGCCGGGTTAACCAATACATTTTACTAAATGACATCAAAGACAATCTCAAAGTGCCGATGTTAATTACTGTAGTAGGCGAAGCAACATACTCGTTGATGTGTGACCTGTGCTCGCCTGACTTTCCCGAGAACAAAAGTTACGAGACTCTGGTACAGTTAGTTGCCGACCACGTCGAACCGCAGCGATCAGAGATTGCCGAACGCCACGTGTTTCGGCTGCGGCGCCAACGGGCCGGCGAACCTTTAATGGAATACCTACAGGCTCTCAAGCACCTGGCAACTACTTGTAATTTTGGCAAATGTAAAAAGTGTTCCACTCTCGAGGAAAACTTAGAGACCAATTTGTATCGGGTTTGGCGAACGACGCAATGCGATCAAGAATATTTGCCGAAAGAAAAATAGAATACAAAGAGGCAGTGGAGTTACCGCTAGCACTGGAGGCTGCAGAGAAGCACGCGGAGGTGAGCGGCAGTACGGTGCCGACTACGATCTCAGTTGCTGGCGGCGAAGCAGGTGAAGACCTGCATTACACACGCGGAAGGCAAGGACGCACCCGCGGCTCGCGCACTAGGGACGGCGCGGGCGCAAGCGGGGTGGCGAGCTCAGCTGGCGCGGAGCGAGCGGAGCGTGCGGAGCGCGCGATGGACACAGCACACGGCGCGACCACGCAAGCTTGCTGGCGGTGCGGTAAGGCACATAGCGCAGCAAGGTGCCGTTATGTGAATTACAATTGTGACGAGTGTAAATAAAAGGGTCATTTAAGAGTAATGTGCAAGTTAGTGAATCGGGCGGACAGTCGGCATAATTATATCAGTGGTGAGGACGATTCGGACGATATGTTTCAGATTATTGAGGGTAAGGATAATAAACCATACTTTATAAACGTTATAATAGATAACTTGGAAACCAAATGTGAAATTGATACTGGTAGTCGTATTTCGGCTATTAATGAAGACTTGTATAATCGGAAATTTTCCCATAAAACCATCAAGACAGATAATTTAATGTTGCGTAGTTATGCTGGTTCACGCAGCATCGAATCGCTCGGTTATATAGAAGTCCAAGTTAGACTACAAAATATAGAAGTAAAATCTTTGCCACTTTATGTAATTAGAGATGGAGCGTGCCCCTTGTTGGGAAGGGACTGGTTACGCGCCCTTAAGATAACTCAAATAAATTTGCACAAGATGACCGACGATGGATTCGTGAACCGCCTATGTGTTGAATTTCCTGAGGTGTTTACGGATAAGTTAGGGACTTGTAAGCGAACTATCCGACTACAGCTGACAGACAATGAACCTGTGTACGTTCGTGCGCGACCCGTGCCCCTGGTATTGCGCGCGCGCGTTGAGCGCGAGCTAGCGCGATTGGAGTCTGATGGTTCCATATACCGTGTGGACTATTCTGACTATGGAACGCCAATTGTGCCGGTTGTTAAAAAAAATGGCGATATACGTATATGTGGAGACCATAAAATTACTATTAATCCAAAGCTCAAGCGTGACTATTATCCGTTGCCCCGCATCGATGAGTTATTTGCTAAATTAAGTGGAGGAGACAAATTCACTAAGATTGACCTTACACATGCTTATGAACATTGTTTCTTAACGGAAGAATCACAACCCTATACAGCCATAACAACTTACCTCGGAACATATGTCTATCGTCGTACGCCATACGGACTAGCTTGCATACACGAAAAATTCCAAAAAATAATGGATGAAACTTTTCGGGGCATACCAGGTTGTGTTGTTTTCCTAGATGACATTTGTACAACAGGGGCAAATGATAAATAACACCTTAGTAATTTGCGAGCTGTGCTCGAGAGGCTGCGCGCGGCGGGATTAACAGTTAAATTAAGCAAGTGTAGTTTTCTACAAGACAGTGTTAACTATTTAGGTTACATAATAGATAAGAAGGGTTTACGGCCAGACAAAGCTAAATTGAATGCTATTTCCAGCGCGCCTAGGCCAGAGAATATAACACAGTTAAAAAGTTTCCTGGGAATGCTAAATTATTACGGTAAATTCATTATTAACATGAGCACTTTATTGTATCCATTGTATAATTTGCTAAAAAAAATACACACTGGAAATGGGACACCAGATGTGAACAGGCGTTTAAAGAAGCTACGCGAGTTCTCTTGGGCGAGCGAGTGTTAGCGCATTACGAAGAGGGGCGGCCTCTTGTACTCGCGGTGGACAGTAGTGCGTATGGGTTGGGTGCAGTGCTGGCTCACCGCTATACCGACGGCAGCGAGCGCCCGGTCAGCTGTGTGTCTCGCACACTGAACGCGGCCGAGCAGAATTACAGCCAACTTGATAAGGAGGCGCTCGCTATATTATTTGGTATAACAAAACACCATCAGTACTTGTTTGGTAGAAACTTTATATTACGCACCGACCATCAAATATGTGCCTTTGACGCACATATTTGGTGCTAAGGGTGGCATCCCACAAACCGTGGCTAGCCGGTTACAGCGGTGGGCGGCACGCTTAGCCGCATACGATTTCACTGTGGAATTCGTTCGCTCGGCAGACAATGGGCCAGCAGATGCTTTATCCAGTCTACCGCTACCTCAAGAAAGTCGTTTAGTGGATGCAGTCACCTATATCAACCTCATAGAGGAATCTTTCCCTGTTAGTTTTAAGGATATTGCTAAGGAGACTGAAAAAGATCAATTGTTATGTAAGGTGAAAGGTTATGTAACTTTTGGTTGGCCGTTGACAGTGGGCGATACTGAAAAACCGTATTTCGATAGAAAACAGGATTTAGGCATAGAATTAGGTTGTCTAATTTATAAATATAGGGTTGTTATACCAAATGCGTTGCAAAAACAGATTTTAGAAGAAATTCATGAAGGGCATTTAGGAATAAATAAAATGAAGAATTTATCTAGGAATTATGTGTACTGGCCCGGTCTAGACAGAGATATAGAGGAGGTATGTCGCGCATGCACGGCGTGCCGCGCAGTCCGCGACGCGCCGCCTCATGCGCCGCTGCACCCTTGGGAGTTTCCACTGCATCTGTGGCAGCGAGTACATGCTGACTTCGCGGACTGCGGGGGGAAACGGTATTTAATCATCGTAGACGCAAATTCGAAATGGATAGATGCGATCGCGATGAGTAGAACAGACGCGCAGGCAACCATCGCTACAATGAGAACCATTTTTGCTCGGTTTGGTTTACCATCATTACTGGTCACTGACAACGGCCCTCCATTTTTCTCTCAGGATTTAAAAAAAAATTGTATAAAGCATGTAACCACAGCTCCTTACAGACTGCAGGCAAATGGGGCAGCAGAAAACGCGGTAAAGACCGTTAAGAAAGCGATCAAACGTGCTTTGTATGAGGGCGAAGACGTCGCCAAGGCACTCAGTAAATTTTTATTCCAATATCGGAACTGCCAGCATGCAACAACTGGCGTGTCCCCTGCAGTGGCATTGCAGGGGCGCAGGTTGCGCGGACGCTTGGACGCGCTCCGCCCCGACGTGGCGACCGTAGTGCGCGCCGCGCATGAGCGTCAAGTGGCCGCAGCAGGCGGCACACCGCGGGCGCTGGCACCGGGCGACGCGGTGCTCGCCCGGGACTATACCGACAAGTGGTCATCGGGCACAATAGTCGAACAGACGGGGCCGGTCTCATACAAAGTAGACGTTGGACGTGGAATCGGATGGCGTAGACATGTCGATCAAATTATACCTGTAAATAATAAGAATCACTATTCTTTATTCTCGGAAGCTATACTAGTGTATAGCTTCCGAGAATAAAGACTTAACCCCAGAGCGGGAAATCCCTTCGGTCCGTGAGGAAGCTGAGGAGACATTCGAAGACGCATCTGACGGTAATGGAGAGAAGTCGCAGATACCTAGCTCTAAAGCGCCAGCACGGCCCGAGACACCACCACCATCAGGTGCGTCTGCTCGCGCCCTGCGAGCTTATAATCGTGCTCGATCTGGAGCAGGTAAGTAAAATAACGTATTTTTTATTATTTGTTATATTAATAATATTATGTATACTTTAGCCTAAGGGGGAAAAATGTACCGTTGGTTACTTTATTATGTTCATGATATTTGTATGGTGGTGGGTAGATTCCTAAACTTATTAAATATATCAGTGTACCGCTAACTCTTGCCTTTCATTGACGCTGCAAACACAAAGGATTTTTTTTTTGATAGCCTATTGTGTGTCCCACTGCTGGGCAAAGGCCTCCTCTTCCTTTCTCCTTCCAAACTTCCCTGTCTAGGGCAAAGGATTAAACAATAATATTTATTTATGTGAAATGGTTATAAAAAAAAACTTTCCATAATTATGTCAAAAATAAATTGAATAAAAGGTTTCTGGATTGGTTTCACACAAATTTATATCTCAACTAGCACTTTGCCAGCGACTACATTCGCGAGGATGATTTTATATAACCTGTAACACAACTTCAATCGTGTTTTGAGGATAATTTTGAAAAACTAGTAATGACAGTCTTAATTATACATTTTGATTGAAATTTGTGCTAAGTTTCAAGTTTATTAACCAAAGAAATAAGAATCCGGCATACAACAACAACATACGCTATAATCATGGTGGTAAGTCCCTTTTTTGATGAGTTGCTGGTGGGACGTTACGGCGCTCTCACCTTCGATATGCCGCAGATTCTCACCGGACATAGTAAGTTCGGGACGTTTTTGCATCGGATTCAGGTGGAAGAAAGGCCTAGGCGTCATCATCATTATATGAACCAACACGGTGAAGTATAATAATGTGATGGAGGTGTGCTCTGCTTAGGTGGAGCATTATTGTATCCTCATAGAGGCAATCGGTGGCAGTGACATCTTGCGCCGGGCATTGGTTTGGGCTATGGTCTGGAGCGAGAAGGAATTGCAGACAGCAGCCTCGTTCAGTGAAGCTGTAATGCTAGCAAAAAATATAATAGGCCGCACGCGTGAGGGAATGAACATCCTCACGCCCCAGCCACCGAGACCCCGACCCCGACTACCAGCCACAGTAGACGCGGGCTTGCGGACGTCGACAAATGGGTAGTTCGCCATCCTGCTGTCCAGTAACCGACCGGACCGAGCCCAAGTCGTTGACATCACGTAGTGATCCACGCGCTCCTCAAGGAGATATTAGCAAACTATTGGGACCCAGCGAGGCTAAAGCCCGTTAGGGCCGCGGGGATGGGATGGTCTGAAAAAAAACACTCGTGTGGTTTTAATCATTAAAAGTATGACACGCCCTCCCGATCCACCCAGAGCGGTAGAAGTCATTGGGTGATTTTCAACCTTAAAAAAACCCTTAAAGGTTGAATTTACAAAAAAACCTTTCTTAGTGCTTATTTTGTGAAAAAGTTCCGGCTGAGAGTTGATGTGTTATGTCAGTCAGTCAGTTTCTCCTTTTATACAAATATATGTCGTGGCCAGATCATATAAATTGATCACTTCATGATATAGCCAAATTGAACTGACCAGAACATTTTAAACGTTAGACTTTGATGATATAAAGAAAGAAAGAAAGAAAGACTTAAAATTCTTTTTCTTTCTTTCTTTCTTTATATGTCAATCCTCGTTTGGCCTACTTTCTTTAGGCTTTTCATTATCATAGAAATTCTCCATTCCAAATGTTAACGTTTAAACGATCTGGCTTCGACATATGTATATAATATATATAGATAGAAAAAGATATCTGTGTTTCCACAATATTTAGATATGTACTCGTAGTTTTTTGAAAGAATTTGGGGCCAAAAAGGCACAGCACAAACAAATAATACAGGGGCATTCCCCGCAGACAAATATAAGTTGAAACTTCTCGGATTTTTTTTCTGTTTTTATTCTATTTTATTTAGACACAATGATGTGGCCGACGATAGAGCACGCTTGCCTAGAAGTAACCTATTCACTCTTGAATTCAAAAAACATAGACTCCGGCATCGAATTCCATTCCTTAGCTGTAAGGTACTGGTTTTAAGTAGGTAATTTATGTGCAGCAAGAACAGTCTTGCCGAGCGTACCGACCCCGGAGGGACCTAGGCATTAATGTCCATTTGACCGGACGAGCAGCCAGCAATAACCACTCTGCTGGATCGACCCCTCAAGAACTCTGCGACCCAATCACACAGAATCCAAGAGTAGTCGAAGGAAGGAAGTTTAAAAAGGCTTTTAGGCCAGCCCCTGTCGAAGGCCTTCGAGATATTAAGGGAAACTGTAAGTGCTTTCCCACACTTCTCGATGGCCTCGCTTCAGATGTGAATGACATACGTTAGAAGATTCCCAGTTTCGAAAAAAGTTTCGACCGAGTTTCGAAAAAGCCGTTTTGACGATCACTGAGTTCATTAATAATAATAATAATAAAAAAAGGCCCAAAACTACAGGAAATCATTTATTGTGAAATACCGGTGTCCCTACAACAACTATAATGACTTCATGTAAAATATGTTTATGACAAATAAAATTTTCGACGACGAAACTTAAATGTTGACGAGAGCTGCAGCACGCCGTGCACGCCCATCACCTCCGGCCTCGTCGCTCAGCTCCGCCTCGCCGCCGCCGGAACCCAGCCCCACTGTGAGTGCTGTGACACCGGCCGCGGCAGTTGCGTCGAGCTCCAGCGACGAGTTCTTCTCTCCGCCGACGACACCACCACCTGCGCGTCGACGAAGAGGACGCCGGCCGCCGAGCGGCTTAGGACCTCGAGGCCCACCGGTCTCTGATAGGGTCCCAGCTCCCGGCGGAAGTGTGCAGCGCATGCGATGGACGCAAACCATCAACGAAAACGTCATGCGCGCATACTACGGGGCTACAGAGGGAGGAAACAACCTGACCGCGTACCGTGTTCGGATGCTCTCTTTGTTTCAGGTGCTTGAGCCAGCCGTCAACGTTTCAACCCAACGACTGTCGGATCAGGTGCGGGTCATCCTGCGTAATCACATGTTGGATGATGCTGTACTTGATCGCCTCCGAACGGAAACGAGTAACCGTGTCATTGCCCCTCCGTCGCAACCTTTAGTTCCACTTGTGGCACCACCGTCCAGCTACACATCCCACCATGCTGACGAGGAGGATACTGACACGGTTGCTCATGTAAGTACCCAGTGCAATAGCGAACTGAGGAGTGCTTTGGAGTGTGCAATTCGGGAATATCGCAACATGTCCCCCGAACTTAGACCTCGCTTACCTCGTTTGCCCATGCATAACAAGAATAGGGCGCTGGTGGCTGCTCTGGATTCGCAGTTGTCTGACTATTTTGATGACTGCGAAGATCTCACCGATACACACTCGATAATGTACTGCGCGGCCGTAGCGGCATGTCGTGTAGCTCACGTCAAATTTCCAACCAGTGACGTAGCTACACGACAAAAACCAGCTGTACCGGCCTGGCAGTGCAGGATCGAGCGTCGTATTGGTGGGGCCAGAGCACTCATCGGCAAACTAATTTGCTTCAGGGAGGGCAACACTCGCCCTAGAGTGATGCGCTTTGTGAGACGGGCATTCTCGGGGACAGGCATCAGCCCCCGAGACTACATGTCCCGAGTCACAGAGCGCATCGACTTCCTGAAGCAAAAAGTGTATGCATGGGCAAACCGTATCCGCAGGTATAAGCGCCGAGTGGAGCGATACACCCAGAATCGCACATTCCGAAGCAACGAAAGGTGGGTATATAGGGCTTGGGAGCGACCGGACCAAGGTGTGACTGACACACGCCTCCCGGGTGATGACGCCATGAGTTCATTCTGGCGCAGCATCTGGTCGGTGCCTGTCAGTCACACCGAGGGTGATTGGATTCGGGAGGTGGAGCGCGCGTGCGATCCAATACCACAAATGGGGGCAATTTACATCAGCCCCCAAGATGTAGCTCGTGCAGTCCGTCCGTTGCCTAACTGGAAATCTCCAGGGCCGGATGGACTGCACAATTTCTGGATAAAGTGGTTCACAAGATCGCACGCTCGTTTGGCGTCTCAATTCCAATCTGCCCTAGAGTCAGGGTCGCTGCCCGAGTTTTTTACGACAGGAATAACCCACCTGCTCCATAAATCAGGCAGTACTGCGGAACCTAAAAATTATAGACCGATCACGTGTTTGCCGACGGTCTATAAAGTTCTTACATCCATACTGAGAAGCAAAATTAACAACCATATTGACAAAAATTTGATAATGTCACCTTCTCAGAATGGATGTAGGAATGGGTCCCGCGGTACTAAGGAGCTGCTCCTCATTGATATGACCATTAGCCAACAGGTTCGACGTTCCCGAAAGGATCTGTCGACATGTTGGATAGATTATAAGAAGGCCTATGATTCCGTTCCTCATACATGGCTCATGAGGGTGCTAGAGTTGTATAAAATTGATACAACACTACGCACCTTCCTGATGTCGTGTATGAGGAAATGGAGTACGGTCCTTCGCTATCCAGGATGTCGACATATCCAGAGGAATAGCGAACCTGTAAGGATAGAGCGAGGTATATTCCAGGGTGATAGTTTGAGTCCGCTTTGGTTTTGCCTAGCCTTGAATCCTCTAAGCACACTGCTGGAGAATTCAGGTCTAGGCTATCGGTTGAAGAGAGGTGGTCAGGTTATATCTCACCTTCTTTACATGGATGACTTGAAGCTTTTTGCCCCCATCAACCTGCAACTGATGGAGCTACTGAAGGTAACTGAAACCTTCAGCAGTGCCATCAGGATGGAGTTTGGTGTGGACAAATGTGCGGTCATGCATGTAAAGCGAGGGGAGGTTGTGGAATCTGTGGGCACTCAACTCACGGATTCCATAAACCTGAGATCTCTCTCTTCAACCGAAACCTATAAGTATTTGGGTATGTCGGAAGCTCTAGGCATCAATATCACTGACATGAAGCAATCGTTGAAGGAGCGTTTCTTTGGACGCCTGAAGAAGGTTTTCAATAGCCTTCTTTCAGGCGGAAACAAGGTGCGCGCCTTCAATGGTTGGGTCATGCCGGTATTGATGTACTCTTTCGGCGTACTCAAATGGACTCAAACGGAACTTGACGCCCTGGATAGGCGGGTCCGAACACTGCTGACTGCATACCGAATGCATCACCCACGATCGTCGGTGATGAGACTGTATATCCCGCGGAAGTGTGGCGGTCGAGGTTTTTTAAATGCTAAGACCCTACACAACCGCGAGGTATGCAGTCTCAGGGAATATTTCCTAGCTGCCGACGTGGGTATGCATCGAGATGTAGTGGCAGTGGACAAGGGACTCACACCGCTCTCCTTGGCTAACGAGAACTGGCGCAAACCGGTAGTACTTGACACTGACGATCGCAGGGAAGTATGGCAGAGCAAGGAACTTCACGGATGCTTTTTCCGGGCCCTTCACAGGCCCGATGTAGACCAATTGGCGTCCGTAGCTTGGCTGCGTTTCGGTGACCTCTTTGGGGAAACCGAAGGTTTTATCTGTGCAATTATGGACGAAGTTATCATGACGAATAACTACCGGAGATTTATTGTGAAGGACGGCACGGTTGACATCTGTCGGGCATGTCACCGTCCGGGAGAATCAATTCGTCACATTATCTCCGGTTGTTCTCGTCTGGCTAACGGCGAGTATTTGCATAGGCACAACCTCGTAGCCAAGATTATCCATCAGCAACTTGCTTTGAAATACTCTCTTGTGGGATCGGAAGTGCCGTACTACAGGTATGAGCCCGACCCAGTTCTTGATAATGGTCATATCACGTTGTACTGGGATCGGTCCATCATCACTGACAGGACTATTGTAGCCAATAAGCCTGATATAGTGGTGGTGGACCGAAACGAGAGGCGTGCAATGATTGTTGACATATCCGTTCCGCATGACGAGAACCTCGTGAAAGCCGAGAAAGATAAACAAATCAAGTATATTGACTTGGCTCGCGAGGTTGTCGACATGTGGGAAGTGGATTCGGCGATCATTGTACCGATAGTCGTGTCGGGTAATGGCTTAATAGCCAAGAGCCTCGACCAACACCTTAGGAGGCTCTCGTTAGGCGGCTGGATCAAGGGCTTGATTCAGAAAGCGGTACTCCTGGACACGGCTCGTATTGTTAGGAGGTTCCTTTCTCTGGAGCCCTGACCGCCGGTAGCTTGGACCCTGTTCCCGATACCGGTGGGACACTATTTTTTATATTTTTAAATGTTTTTTTTTTTTATATATTATATGTTAAAAATATTTAAAAATGTAAAAAATATGTAAAACAAGAAATAAAGGAAATAATAATATATAATGTTTTTTTCTGTTTGTAAGTTTTTTAAAAAATATTTAAAAATGTAATAAGTAAGTTTGTAAAATGAATAAATGGAATAATAATACACAAAGAATAAAACGAATAATAATATACCTCGGTTGCCTAGGCACAAAGAAAATAGGGCACTAGTGTGTGCTCGGGACTCGGTGCTTAAGAATGTTTTTGAGAGCAGCGAGGACCTCCTTGATACGCACGCCATCCTGTACTGCGGGGCTGTTGCAGCATGTCGCTTAGCTAACGTAAAGTTCCCAAGACATGATGTAGCTATTCGACCAAAGCCTGCCGCTCCAGCCTGGTAATGCAGGATCGAGAAGCGTATTGATGAGGCCAGGGCACTCATTAGTAAACTATACTGCTTCAGGGAGGGCAATACACGACCACGCGTGATGCGTTTCGTGAGGCGAGCGTTTTCGGGGACTGGAACAAATCCCTGAGATTACATGTCACGTGTCACGGATCGCATCGACTTCTTGAAGCAGAAAGTTTGTGCATGGGCCAGTCGTATTCGGAGGTATAAGCGTCGGGTCGATCGCAGAATCGAATGTTCCAGAGCGATGAGAGGTGGGTGTACAGAGCTTGGGAGCGACCCGAACAAAATGTGATTGACGGACTCCGCCCGGATATTGCCGCCACGAATGCATTTTGGCGCAGTATCTGGTCGGAGCCCGTATGTCACAGTGAGGATGACTGGATGCGGGATGTCGAGCGCGTGTGCGAAGCTATACCAGAAATGAAGAAAGTTTTCATCAACCCATAAGACGTAGCCAAAGCAGTTCGTCCGCTACCGAACTGGAAATCTCCAGGACCGGACGGACTGCACAACTTCTGGCTTAAATGGTATAGCAGCTCACACGCGCTCCTGGCATCTCAATTCCAGTCAGCCTTAGAGTCTGGGTCGTTGCCTCAAGTTTTAACAACTGGTGTCACCCACCTGCTCCATAAGACAGGTAGTCCCGCGGAGCCCAAGAATTACAGACCAATTACATGTCTGTCGACGGACAAACACATCGAGAAAAACTCAATTATGTCTGCCTCTCAGAATCGATGTAGGAACGGTTCTCGCGATACCAAGGAGCTACTCCTCATTGATATGGCCATAAGCCAACAGGTTCGTCGATCACACAAGGATCTGTCGATATGTTGGATAGAATACAAGAAGGCCTATGACTCTGTGCCACATACATGGCTCATGAAGGTGTTAGAGTTGTATAAAATAGATGCAACTCTATGCACCTTCCTTGAGTCATGTATGGGGAAATGGAACACAGTCCTTCGCTATCCAGGATGTCGATCGATCCAGAGGGACGATGAGCCTATATGGATAAAACGGAGAATATTTCAGGGCGACAGTCTGAGTCCGCTTTGGTTCTGCTTAGCTCTGAATTATTGACGTCCATAGATTTAATGAAGAAAGAAAGAAAAACCGTTTATTTACGCGGAATGACGCAACTAAAAACTAGACAAACATAACATTTTAATAATAATGACTGAACAAATACTAACGCGAAATGTCACGACGAGCTAACAAAAAGATGGAAATAAGCCGAAGAATAAGTATGCAAGAGGCGGCTGTGGAAGAATCTGCTGTTAAAAACGGCAATCCTATCCTCACTGCCATAACTGACTACTGTTAGTCGCAAAAACCATACAAAACTAACTAATATGCATTGCCGGGAGTCGCAACGATTATTAGAAACAAAACTGGTAAACTGCTATGCATGGCTTTTAAAAATAAGAATTGAGTCGTAAAATTTAAAAATGAGCAACCCGTAAACCATTAATGCTTTATAATTATATCGGGTTTTCAACAAGTATGGTGCAAGTCGTCATAGTCGAAGGTTTTGAGAACTGCGTCTTTCGGCCCACAATCTAAAAAAGAAAGAAATATTAAATTATTTAGAAAACTAAACCTTGAATTTAAATTTGTCTTAAATCGGACCATAAAAAAATCAACATTCTGTGGATGATTATTTAGCTTCCATTAACCATTGTAGGTGCCATTAGTGAATAAATTGTAATTGAATGGTAGTTGTAGAATAATTCCGCAGATTTCCTTTACATACAAACATACAACAGTTACCTTTAATATTATTGAAGTCGAAAGAAATTTTCACAATCTTAATAAACATACCAAGTACTTAAAATAAACAATAATACTTACTGGATCAAAATGTGGTAGTCGGAGTACAATTTTGGGAATATATTTACGTAAAACTCGCGAGCGGCTGCGAAAAAAAGTGACGTGTGCTCGCGCTGGGAGGACCCGATCGTTACTGACGGGATCGAGTTTGCGCGGTCGATAATATAGTTCAATTTGCTTGTAATTTACAAAATGAAGTTATTGTTTATTTATAAAATAAATTTAAATTTTCTTAAAAGTGTTTCTAAGGTATAGAAAAAAATACTTATCCAGGTCCAGATGTTTTCCAAGAATTACGTTTTTTAATTTTTTTTCTGCTATATCTCTTATGTAAGTCTATAATGTTTCCAAGACATCTGAGAGTAGACCATATAATAATGTTACTGATATTTTTTTAATGTTATAAATCTTATGTAGTTTTGTGTAAAACGTACCCAAACATAACTTTCTCGTTAATTTTGCGATAAAAGGGTTTTGAATAAGGGTAATTGCCATGAATATATACATCATTTCAAAAAAAATCTCCCGTCATCTGAGAGAATAAGAAGTCCACTTTTATTATATAAAAAAAGGAGGTTCAAATTTTTCTTACGTATCTCACAAGCTATGATCAAAAATGTTTAAAATGAGTTGATTTCATGCACGGCCCCTTAAATAACGAGTAAGTAAATGCACAGTTTTGATATAGGTCGTTTAATCATCGATCCATTACACTTGAGTGTCACCACTCGTGTAACCTCGTCTAAACCAGGGTGCCTGTCTATGATTTTACCCAAAAGCCAACGAGCGGGAGGCAAGTTGTTCTCCTTGGCCAAAACTATATCTCCGATATTTGGTTCTGGAGTATTTTGTGTCCATCTATACCGCTGTATTAGATGAATCAAGTATTCATTTGACCATCGCCTCCAAAAGTTTTGCAACATACGTTGAGTAACTTGCCAACGTTTCAAGTTGCTAATATTTGACTTCTCATAATTGCGGTCAGGCACTGTTATCAGAGGCTCCTCTATCAGAAAATGACTGGTGTTAAAGGAGTAGGATCTGTAGAATTATCAGGCAGCACTGATAACGGTCTAGACTTTAGGCACGACTCTACCTGGGACAAAAGTGTTGAAATTTCTTCGAATGTAAGTGTAGAATTTCCGATTACGCGTTTTAAGTGAAATTTGGTCGATTTCACCCCGGCCTCCCACAAGCCACCGAAATTAGGGGAATGAGGCGGAATGAAATGCCAAGAAGTGCTGTTGTTGCTTAACCACTATTTAATTTCTACTGCCACGGAAGAATTTTCGGCAGCGACTAAATGCCGAAGCTCCTTGGAAGCGCCAACGAAATTAGTTCCGTTGTCGCTCCAAATGTCACTGACAAAACCTCGTCGAGCAACAAATCTTTTAAAGCCAGCGATGAAACCTTGAGATGTAAAGTCACTGATGGCTTCCAAATGAATCGCTTTGGTCACCATGCATACAAAGACCCAAATGTACCCTTTATATGATCGGTGACCTCGACCCTTTGAAGTTCGAATACTGATTGGACCAGCAAAATCCACGCCACTGTTTAGGAATGGTTTTACCGGGGTGACTCGACTAGCCGGTAACTGACCCATTAATGGGGTTTGAATAGATGCTGAGTACCGCCTGCACTTAACACATTTATATACGTGAGCCTTAATCCTTGCTTTGGCAGAAAGAATCCAATACCTAGTCCGCAGCTGACTCAACATTAGTGTTGGTCCCCCATGTAATGTCTTCTTATGAGCTTCATCAATTACTAGATTGGTGAAGTGACTGTTTGGTGGTAGGATGATGGGATGTTTGACAGCCTCATCTACATTAGTTAATGCGTCCACTAACACGGAGAATGCATCATCATCAATTACTGGACAGAGACTTTTAAGCTTGCTTTTCGCTTTCACGCTTCCTGTTTTTCTTATACTCTTAATTTCCTCTGAAAACTCTTCATTCTGAACCAGACTTATACATGTCTTTGTTGCTTCTTGTATTTCTTCCTTAGTTAGATATTTTTCAAATCTCTTTTCACTGTGTGATTGCTTCTTCCAACTAAGAACTCTTCTGCAGTATGTTATTATTCGAACTAACCTTTGTAATGTTGAGTACTTTGTCCAAAAAAGATTCTCCTGAAGAGGTTCAGTCACGACGTGAACTTTGACTGATCTTTGTTCCGTGTTGGTGATAATTGATTTTGGTCTTGTGTATTCTATCATTTCCTCATGAAGCCATGAGGGTCCTTGGCTCCACAATGAGCTGCGTACGAGTTCTTGTGGTGTTAAACCTCGAGATGCCAAATCTGCAGGGTTATGAGTAGATTGAACATGAGCCCAATGTGAGTTGTCAACGTAAGAGAGAATAGTGGACACTCTGTTTCCAACGAAAGTAGTCCAGTGACTGGGATGTTTACTAAGCCATGCCAAAACCACTGATGAGTCAGTCCATGCATGTATTTGAGAGCGTGCGATTCTCATTACTTCAGCAACTTCAGAAATGAGTTCGGAGAGTAACACTGCCCCCATTAACTCCAAACGAGGAATTGACTGCTGCTTTACTGGTGCAACCTTAGTTCGAAAGGTAATCAAACTAACATGAATGGTTTTGTGGGCATCAATGACTCTAATATACACCACAGCGGCATAAGCAGCAATCGACACATCGCAGAATCCATGCAACTCTATCAACAGGTCATCGGATTTTGTGTTTAGCCATCTAGGGATGCTGAATTTGTTAGTTTCAACAAGATTTGAACGATAAGTTTCCCACTCCTGAAGAAGTTCAGGAGTTAATTCTTCGTCCCATTCCAGGCCAGCAAGCCAGAGCTTTTGAATGAAGATCTTGGCAGTAACAACACACGGTGCCACCCATCCAAGGGGATCAAATAGACGTGCGATGTCCGATATCAAACTTCTTTTGGTGACTGGAATCTGGTGTTGATCAAGTTGCACTTGGTATTTGAAGACATCACTTCCCCGATCCCATGAGAGTCCTAGAATTTTGATGACTGAATCCAACTTGATCTCCTTTCCCTCTTCTTCCTTTACCTGTTCTACCGCATCCTCCTGCATTTTTTTATTTAGTTCGTCGCAGCTGCTAACCCACTTTTGCAATTGGAATCGGCCCTTGGTAAGTATGTAATCCCTTTTGTAAACATAAACCTTCCTCAACTGTCTGACATCCCGTCATCAAATCGTCTACGTAAAATTCCTGTCTTATGATTTCAGCTGAAGAATGGAAGGGAGGCCTTTGCCCTGCAGTGGGACACTACAGGCTCATAATAATAATAATAATAATGATTTCAGCTATATTCGGATACCTTCATCAATTCCTACCTGCTGCAAAGTTTTTATGGCAAGGTAAGGAGCTGCTGCTATACCGAACGTTACTCTTACTAATTTGTATTCTTTTATTTCAGATTCTGAATGATCGCGCCACACTACTCGCTGAAATTCGGCATGTTCACGATAAACCTTGACCTGTCTGTACATTTTTATAATGTCAGCACAGAGACTTATGGGATGCATTCTCCATCTCATAATGATGTGATGTAACGGAGGTTGTAACATTGGATCAATCATGAGATCATCGTTCAGAGACACGTTATTTGACCCCTTCATTGAAGCGTCGAACACGATTCGAACCTTAGTTGTTGTTTTATCAACAATGTCACATTTATCGATTATAATGTCGATTTTATCACAAATCTGTGGCAGATAAACAGCAGTGCTCATGTTAAAGTCATCACCGTGTACCGGTTCCATATGACCAAGGTCGATGTATTCTTGGAATGCTTCTGTGTATCTTGCTTTGATTTTCGGATTCTTCTTAAATTTATTTTCAAGAAGAAGAAATCTTTTTATTGTGAGGTCTTTCGACCTTCCATGCTGACACTGCGGGTCTTGATCGCGGAAATGAAGGTTAACCACATAGCGACCTTCTTTGTCACGGTACGTAGTTTGTGCATAAATATCCTCACATCGTTGCTCTTCGTCAGAAAGGATCTTCTTACTAGGCATAATAGACTCTATTTCCCAGGACTGTCGCAAAAGTGCGTTGTCATCAGCCTGATCTGAGCTGCTGTGAATGACGTGATGACAATGAATAGAGTCACGAGTTGACGACATCTGTCCAGAAAGGACCCAACCTAGGGCGGTATTTTGAGCTACCGGTAAATTTGGTGGACCTTGAATTAAACCTTCTCTAAGAACTTGACCATAAATTTCCGCACCAAGCAAGATGTCTATCTTGCTTGGCGTATGAAACTCTGGATCAGCTAAACCTATCTCCTTTAGCTCGAGCCAAGATGACTGCTCTAATTTTTCTGAGGGTTTTTACCCTACGACCCTACGATGCGACGTAATGATACCTAATACAAAGGCGTGCACTTGGACACTAAAATTTGAATCTAAGCGTGAGTGAATAGTCACAGTGACTGTAAACTTGGAAGCAAAGGCGCTTCCCTCTCCGCCTATTCCGGATATTACCGACTTGGTCGGCTTCTTCTTTAGTCCAAGTAGCTGCACTGCTGATTCCGTTATGAATGATGCCTGAGATCCCTGATCCAATAACGCTCTCAGCAGTTGTGTAGAACCACTTCTTGTCTGTGTTTCGACAAGAGCAATAGCCAACAAAACTTGAGTAGGTACTGACCCCATAGAAAAATGTGATACTATGTTTGAGGTTGATGGTTCGCCAGCTGATAACGATGCCGCAACACTAGACACTGCTGACTTAACTTCAGCTGCTACATTAGAGCTTTCATTAACTACTGTGGAGTTTGAGCCTGAGTTTGGATGTAGTAGTGAATGATGCCTTTTCTTACATATACGACACGAAGTATTTTGTCGACAAAACTTAATGGAGTGATTTCCGTTTAAACAATTATAACACAAGCGCCTGGTTTGAGTGAAGTTATGTCGAGATTCGTAACTTTCTTGGGCAAATTTCTTACAATTAATAATTTTATGGGTTTCCTTACAGAATGGACAAGTTATTTCAACGGCCTTATTGTCGGTACTAACTGCATGGAGAACCTTTGGTTTATGATTATTTGACTTGGTATCTGAGAACTCGAGCGCACGAAATCTGGCTTCTAAAAAATCTCTGAACTCTGAGAGCATGTAATTCGTCTTTGGAGCTAATCTTAGTCTCCCATTGTTTTCGTGATTCCAGATCAAGTTTTGAACTAATTATAAAAATTATTATGATGTACCGCGTGCTCACGTCGACTCCGAGATTTTCAAACCGTTTATACATTCCATTGTGGTATCTAATAAACATTTAAGGCCATTAGAGCATTCTGTGACATTATTCTGAGTTAACAAACGTTTTAGTAAACAAAACCAACCAATTCGACAAAAAGCGCTTGTTATTGTATCTGCTATGTAATAATTACCTTTTTTTTTTCTTTTTTTTCTCTTTGTAATTGACTGAAGTAACTGCAATATGTCTGAAAAGTTGATCTGCTTCTCCCGGCAATAAATTGCCCGAAAACTTTGGAATATTTATCTTTGGTAACCTAACATTGTGTGATGTCGTGTGGTCGACATTTGACTTTAAACTACGATCTGAATTGTTAACGCCAAACGTACTCATAATTTCTTTTAACTGAGTCTTATGTAAGATGTAAGTTTCTTCAGTAATATCATAAACATCGTTAACAAAATACTTATCAGAATCTCGTTGAGCATCATTTTGTATTATATTTTTATGAATTGAGGAGAATTCTTTCCACAACGTCTCAAGCGCTTCTAATCTAGTCTCAACGTATGTTTTGGTCACTCTCCTTTAGGTGATTTTTTAAAGTTAATTTGAGCTTTTTACCCGACAGCGCCAGAAGGAGGGCTATAATTGTTTGGCACGCTCTGCAGCCTAAACGGCTCGATGGATTTTAGCTTGAGAGGTGTCGTTAGATTCGTATTTACTTTGAGAGTGACACTGGGTATATCAAAATAAAAAAAAACAAAATGGCGGATTTTTGGCGCCAAATTCAAATATTTGGCACGCTCTGTGGCCTGTACGGCTCGATGGATTTTAGTTTGCGAGGTGTCGTTAGATTTGTAATTACTGTGAAAGTGATATCGTAAAAAAATAAAACTAAAAAAGTAAAAAATAAAAAATGGTAATTTAAAAAACTAAAAAACCCGACTGCTTTTCTGAGTATTCATGAAAAAGCCCTAAAACAAGAAAGTCGTTGTAGCAGTCGGGACCCATTCTAGAAAGTCAGCCGTCTAGTCAGTAGATCTATGATGTAATGGGTCCCGACTGTTACAACGACTTTCTTGTTTTAGGGCTTTTTCATGAATACTCAGTCGGGGTTTTTAGTTTTTTAAATTACCATTTTTTTTCAATAAGAAGTTTTGTGTTATTTTACAATTTATACAAAGCCTCCATTTTTATGGTTTTTATTAAGGCTGTAAGATGATGCTAATATGACCACTAAATAATATTTACTTTAATACCAAAACAAAATGTTAACCACACAATAAATTTGCTATTTTATCTTAAAAATAATTTCAAGTTTTACCGCAGTCAAATATAAATTCAACTATTTGAATACAGTCCGTTAGATTGATATCAAACACACTCGAATCTATATTGCACATTGATACACAGAAAGACACACCAAATATCATAAGTTCAAGCAGGTTCACTTTATAACTTATGAATAGAATACAATAAAAATTTACTAATGTTCAATAGAAACCTTCCAGACGAAATTTTCTATCTTGAGAAAACCCGACTTGCAATTTATATCAATGAATGTACTCACGATCTTGCCTTCAATAACTTCACTACCACTGACTCCGTATTCACTGGACTGGTGACTGCGTCACCCAGGTCTTGAACCCAGGTATGATGATCACCGCTGCTCGCCTTGCGCCACACTTAGCTAGCGCTGATGATGTCCAGTCCGTCCGCCCTGCTCCACTCTCACACTTCTCTGGTGTCCAGCTCCGTTCGCCCTGCGCCAACTCCTGGTCCTGTTCCACGCCAATTCTGCTGCAGCACTGGTCACAACACTTGTGCACACCAGCTTGGGTGTGCGGCGCTTCAGGGCGATCCACCCTGGTTACTACGCCAAGAATCACAAAACACTATCTGGATTCTGGATCTCACTTATCCGGTTCGATGGACCATGTACGAAATTTCGCGGACTTCGAATAAATGAAACACCGGACACTTCGCTAAATGGTATATTAGTATCGCGGACGTGACCTCAACACCGGTCTCAAACTCAAAAAACCAATAGTTTACAGCATATATACCATAACGAAGGAAAATGTCTACACCGCGATGCAGAAAGTACGTCTCATCTAATAACGCCATCTAGTTAAGAGAAACGGAACTACCAAAAATATTAGTCAGTATATAGATTATTGACGTACAATCTTGACACCGCGATGTAGAAAGTGCGTCTTAACTAATAACGCCATCTAGTTGGTAAATATGGTACTAAGTTTAAACCATGTTTCTCTGAGCACAATTGATTGCGAACAAACGGTAACTACGAATAAAATAGAAAATGCCAAAATAAGCAAAACCAACGCGATTACCAAAAGCCAACACAAGGCAACGAACAGAAAATGTTTACCATAAAAAATCCAATCGAGAAACATTTCCATCGTGTAACATGGTATCATTACTATTTCTTTATTTATTTTTTTGTGGGAAAGTTGCCAACGTTTTGGCACGTGCTAAATTTGATATTCCTATCTCCACCGATGACCTTTACGTGTAAAGGATCAAAACCCTCAGAGAACCAGTGTCCTTGTGCAGAACCCATATGGGACAGGAGTGTGTTTGAAGAGACCATGCAGACTAAATATGGAATTGTATGTGAGAGGAGCTGGCTCATAAGCTTTTCTCAAAGCATGCTATATGTTGGGCAGTTGATTGGCGCATTTTCCTTTGGATTCTTGTCTGATAGGTAAGATATGATGATAAATATGTTGGTTATAAAGGGTCTTTCAACAAGGACGGGTCGATGTTGAAATTAAATAAAACAAGCTGTATGTGAGATATTAAAGACATTATTTTTATTTATTTTTTGAAAGGCCCATTTATGTCATTATTTATGAAATATGTCATTGTTCCGTACTTCTTCGAAAACGATGATGACGAGGCCATTACTGTCAACGGCGAGTGCTACAGTCTTCGTTCAATTTGACCCCGCTAGACTTTTTCTTGTGGGGTTTTCTCAAGTCGCAAGTCTATGCCGATAATCCGCAATCAACCGATGCCCTAAAAGTCAACATAACGCAGGCCATCGCTCAAATTCAGCCGGATCTATGCAGTAGAGTAATTGGAAATTGGACCTCTCGGATCCGTGCCACCGTTCAAAGCCGCGGTGGACATTTAAACGATGTCATATTTTATTTTATTGCTTGCACAGTACAAATCAATTTCAGCAGCTTTCTACGTTTTAATAAACCAGTCCTTATTCCGTCATAAAAAGCTTCTCGTCATTCAAAATTAATTTTAAAATATTGATGAACGTTCGCACACGTTTCCAATTAATTACGTTAAGCACCAGCCTGAGAGTTTACATTGTCATCTGAAAATTACTATCAACTGAATTTTGATGTAAGCTGCTGTAGCGAGTGGAATGTTTCAAGTGATCGTAAAAAAACAATGTTGAGTAGTCTGGTTGTTACTTCTAAGTTACGAAAGGTTTTAGTAAGATTAGGTGAATGAATTAAATTAAAAAACAAGCCCAAGCAACCATACTTTTGGGATAAAAAGTATATTTCAGAACATTGACTACCTTCCTATTTATATACCAAGTTTCATTCAAACCCGTTCAGCCATTAAGAGGTAACAGATAGACAGAGTTATCTTCGCATTTATAATATCTTAGTATGGATAATGTTCGTAAAACATTGTTTAACAATGATTATTTTCACCGCAAAAACAGTGACTGTTATCGTATTTCAAAATGTAACAGCAGACAATTGCCAGTGAGAGAAGAGTAGAGATCGCATTGAGAGAAAAGCCTTCGATTTATTATACCACTCATAAAAGCTTCCTTTTCAGGTTCGGCCGCCTCCCAATGCTTTCCATAAGCCTCCTGACCATCGGCATATCAGGTGTCCTGGTCGCCTTCATGCCAACCGCTGCCACCTTTATATTCTTCCGCTGCATCGAAGGTATGGGACTCGGAGGAGCAATAGTAACCGGTTACGTCATCTGCGTTGAGTACTGCGGCACCAGTTACAGAGAGATGGTGACAGCACTCTATCATTTACCAATCAATATGAGCCATATGTCCCTGGCTGGGGTGTCGTATATCTTCAGGCATATTAACAACTTCCAATTGGCGCTGTCGATTCCAATGTTCCTGTTTGTCCCGATGTGGTGTTTGTGTCTGGAGTCGCCGAAATGGTTGATGGATGTTGGTAATGTTGAAAAGGCGACGAAAGTTATGGAAAAGTTTGCGAAATTGTAAGTTTTAGTTGTGTTGGTAGAAATAATTTAAGATAGGGAATACTAGATAAAAATGATTTCTAGAGTGTCTTAATTAGGAACTAGATCTTTTTTTTAGGAATCAGTTGAAACTGCTAAGCTTCCGACCAATGCTTCAATAATCATACCAGAAATATTATTAGATATTAATTTTTATTTATTTTTGGAAGCAGTCATGGCGGTGTGTGTAGGCCCTGGCTTATGGGTTGTAGATTGTGTGTTAAGCCTTGCACAATACTTTGTACAATTTATTTCATTACCACTGCTCTCAAAACGGTCTCTTCGTTATTTAACACCGACTTTTATTATTTTGCACCGAAAGTTATTTTGCACTTTTTTGTGGTTTTTGCTTACATTGAAGTAAGTTGCGTTTTTTTTTTTTTTTTTTTTTGTAAAAAGTTTTTTATTTCACACTTTTTAGTAATTGCAGTACCTCTCAGCCAAACATAAATAGATACCTTCCGCCATTCCGTTCCATCATCAAATCATCATGATAATTCTAATAATACCAAACACTGCAAGGATACACTGATTTATTACAGAATTCCGGTTCTTACCTACCTTCCGGCTTCATCATCAGACCAGTTCTATGTATCCCCTGCCCTTTTTCGTTCAGTCAATCAACAACTACATGTATAAACAAAGCAATTTTGGTGGAAATTATGTAAAAAATTGTTTTGGTTTTCAATTTGTTATCAATTCTATAATTATCATTTCTGAAAATTTGGATGGTGATTGAAAAATGGCTCTGTATACTTGTTATAGAAATTGTAATGGATACATTGAAATGACATGAAGTGTAATTATGGATTTTGTTTCGTTTATATTAATATGAAATGAATGTATACCTAATTTTGTCAGTTTGATGGTTAGATAACTAGGAACAAATTATCATACACTGGTAGAAGTAAAGATATTTTAGAAAATGTGACAATGTATTGCGTACTGTGGCGTAGGCGCAGTTATCTGACATATGTTTAACTGAAACTTTTTGGCGCAGTTGTGCAACATTTTATTGTAGTTAATTTTTATTTCTTTATATTTCTATTATTTTGTGTGTTTAATTTAAATTTACAATCACTTTTTGGTTTATAATCATGGTGTGCCAAATAAACATGTTTTCTTCTTCTTGTTTCTTCTACATATTATTGCTCGTGATTGTACGCATAATGACTGTGTTTCCAAAATGCTATGTAGATATGGGTGGGATGCTGTGGGATGTCAACCATGTGGCACAGCGCTGTACGTCTTGTGGTCCGATGATGGAACGGACTTGATATAATTAAATTGTGCAATTCTAATGCCTATCATAATTGCATGTTTCTATTTCCTACGAGATTATTCCCGTAGGCAGGGTGTGAGAAACAAATTAGCTGCGGAGACCAAGATTACTCGTACGCGCTGTACGTATCTAAATATATTTCTAAATGCAAGCATTCATTCCAGCAACGGCCAACCAACTGAAAATATCAAAGCAGAATTGGAAGCGTATGCAGCACAGGGCTCAACAAAGCAAAGCAAAGTGAAGTTCTGGCAAATCTTCCACCACAAGAAGCTCACGATCAACCTCGCCTGTATGTCCGTCATATACTTTTCCTGCGGCATGGGATATTACGGTGTGTCGCAGTACATCGGTAAGATGAGTGGGAACATTCACATGAACGTCGCCATCTCAGGAACACTGCTCATACCTGGAACTCTCACCACTGCGTTCTTACTCCAAATTCTCGGAAGGAGATCCTTCCTTATGTCAACCAGCTTTTTATCAGGGATATTCATGATCATAGTCATCATTATACCTGAAACGGCAGCCACGGTGAAGGTACTTGTCGCATGCGTCTGCAATACATTCTTCTTCATGTCTTTTATAATTGTATTCTTATACGGTGTCGAGTTGTTCCCTACTTCTATAAGGAATTCTGTGTTAGGGTTTTTATCGGTATTATCGAGAACGGGTCAGATATGTGCACCGCCAATCAATGCTCTACCTCACATGGTTTCTGGGCTTATTTTCGGAACAATGGCAATTTTAGGAGGATTGTTGTGTTTGCCATTGCCAGAATCGAACAATACGGAGCTGCCTTCATCTTTGTCAGATTCAAAAAGCCTACCTCGGAGGTTGTCTAGACTCCCTGAACCCGAAATTATGCGAATAAGCTAAAAAATTATAAAAGCTATAAAATATTCTTATTAATTCTCAGAATTTACCTTTATTATTTGGCATTGTATTATTTTATGTTTTCCATGTATCTTGTACACTAATAAATTAATTTATAGCATGATGTTTATGTAAATAATATGCAGCATGATAATAAATAAATAAAATTTGATCCAGTTACATGATTTTCATTTCGATCTCAAAGTAATCCTAGTTAAATAACGAGTAAGTAAACTAAAAAAAAAACTCGCAAATCCGGTGGTACATTGAGAAAAATCTCCGCAAATCTGCAATCACGGGACGCAAAGATACACAAACACTTTGGTTCCCGTACTCCGGACTCTCCCGGACTAGCAATTTACAATAAAACAAAGGAAGCCCGCGACACTGTTATTTTCAATAAGCTTCCCATACAGAGGATAATGAAAAAAGTTTTTATAACCGACAATGCGAAGTAGCTAAGTGGAATAAAGTATGATGTTTTTAACTTGTCCAATATGTAAGAATATTGTTTTATAGCCGGGATGTGAGAGGATTTTGTACTGTTTCTTGTTCATTTAGATTTGTTCATGTTGCTGTCTTTTGCAGACGTTTTCTTTGAATCGAATGATAATAATTGTGACAAAGTCAAACTGGGTCTTCTTCTTTTCGAATCGATAAATGGTTTTGGCCCAGTAGGTTTTTTTATGGTAGGTAAAATCATCCAATGACAAATCCCGCCCTTGGGCGGAGCGGGATATAGTGTCAGACTCTTTCTGACTAAAAACCTACCCTGTTCCTACCCTGCCTTGGATCCAGGGCCCTGGTATGTATTTTCATACCTGCTCAGAGCCCCAGACTAGGCCTCGACCCTACTGTTTGCTGACAACTCCTTGAGGCGCACGGGAAAGTGAGCGCCTTAAACGACTTGGGCTCGATCCGGTCTGTTACCGGACGGACGGACAGTGAGCTAACCATTGCCCGCCGTCCGCAAGCCCACGCTTACAGTGGCCGGAAATTTGGATCGTAATTACGGCGGCGACTGCGGCATGAGCGCCGTTGCCTAATGCGGTTGGTTTCCTCCTTTGCTAGCTTTACTGCTTCGCAGAAGGAGGCGACCGCCTGCCACTCCTCCTCGCTGCGAAGCATGGCCTGAACCAAGGCCCGGCCCGAGAGATCATCGCTACCGATCGCCCTCACAAGGACACGGTGATACTCTTCCCAAGCGGGGCACACCTCTACCGTGTGCTCCACCGTGTCCACCGGCCGTTCCGCACAGTGGCGACACCCGGTCGTCATCTTCGTACGGATCTTGTACAGGTACGTCCCGAACTTGCCATGTTTGGTTAGTACCTGCGCCATGCGGAAGGTCACGACGCCGTGAGGTCTTTCCAGCCACGCCTCAAAGAGAGGCCTTTCCGCCTCAATCGTGGCGTGACCAGCACAGGGTTGCGACAGTCGCTCTCGCCATTTCACCATGAGATCCCGCAGGAACTCTGTCCGTCATGGCGTGCATGCGTGCAAGGACTGTTGCCTCCAGATCCCATGGTGGCAGTTGGCCCAGTAGGTGGATTGTGACAAATTCAACTTGATCTTCTTCTTTTCGAATTGATGGTAAACTCGTTAAATAGTTGAGGCCCAGTAGGTGTCTATGTTAACTGCAGCCTTAATGGCACTCATTGATTCCTCCAAAGTGCAGGTTTATAGGGGTACCGCACTCACATTGAGTGACCGACAGGTCTATAAAACCGCATTTCATCAAGTTGTGTTTGTTTCAGCATACCAGGGTGCGTAATCGATTCAATACTTTCATTCGGATAGGCATTGCCAGATGATAAAAGTATGAATGAGTAAACATAACATTATATTATCTATTTGCCTTTCAATGATCCCACTGCTGGGACTCAGGCCTTCTCTCTTTGGGAAAGAATGGGCCATAGTCCACCGCATGAGCCTAGCGTGCGTCGATGGATGTTACGTGTTTTTTTTCATTCTGGTTTCCAAGCAAGCTGGTTTCTGTACAATGTTTTCCAGTATGTTTTAAGTAATTTTAAATAAAAACAAATATAAAAAGTAAAGCGCTTGCCAAGATTTCAATCAACGACGTACAACTCTCTTGCTCTTTACCTTCTTACATAGTTCTTGTATTCTATTTGCTTTACCTCGTTAGAAACCGCAATAATGAAAACGGCAAATAAACTATACTTTTACAAAAGATAGTATGTCATCATCATACATAGGTGATGCTTATAATCCGAAATTCAAATCACTATCATGTTATTTTTTTTTTTGAGGTATAAAATTTATATTATAACTATTCCGCCCTGAGTAGAGCTATAGAGACTAATAGACTACTTAATGATTAAAACCCACTTTTATTTCTTCAGTTGCGAGAGAGTTCCAGGGCCAGAGTAAGTTTCGAACAATCGCGCAATCTAATCACTATCACCTAACAAACATTCAACAAGTAATATACACAGCTCATGTATATATAATCCTCCAACAATTCCAATTGCCTACACATTAGGCAAATCACTGACCTTTGATCCAGCTTAACACTTAAGCCTAGTAAATCTTACCGAGCTATTGTAAATCAATTTGGTCCATTATAATAGCGGTGGATGAGCCATAATCCCGTGTGAGAGTATAACGGGCTGCCCCGGGTAGCTGTAAATTAGGCGAGATGACCCCAAAGCTAACATATGACTGTGTGCCACGCCTACGAACATTAGTTGCAGCGAATTTGGGAATTTTGTGATAGTTCCAATGTGTTGACGCTTTTGTTTTTCAGTAAAGGTCGTTTGGTTTATCCAGTCATAGAGGCAATTCTTAACGGACTTCAAAAAGGTTATAAGTATGTATAATTTTTATCATTTTCTCGGTCAACTGTGGACCGATTTTGAAAAATTATATTTTGATGGACTCTGAAATTGGTGTCATAGAAACATTTATTATGATTTGATGATGAACTTCGAAGATAGAACTGTAGCAGAACTATAATATAATAACTTATAGTCGATGAATACTGACGTAGAATTTGCACAATATTTAATTTTAACTGAGGGGTGCCACAAAAAAAAAATTGTGAAATTAAAAACTTAAAAAAAAATACAACAGACTTCAATGGAAAAAGTGCAAAATAACTTTAATCAGCATCAATCTGACACCAGTCTTGCCAAGGGATATTATTTTACCCAGTAACTGAGCTGTGGAAGTCAGATAAGCAGTCGCTCCATGTAAATTACAGATTTCCATCTCCATCTAGTTTGACTGGAAGCCGACGAATCACAGCTGATAAAGGCTAAGCAAAATGTTTGACTGCTTTTCAGTACTTAACTGTGATTCCATCTGATGGTAAGCAGTGATGCCATCGTTGCTGGTGAAGCGCATTATTTACTAAGAGCCTATTCACTAAAGCCTCGAAGACACCTTATGATCAGACGGGAAAACTATAGCAAGCAAGATGTATCAGTTATTCAATAAACGCGCGGTATATACAACGAGGCAAAACGCTTAGTCCGGACCGTACAGGTATGTAAAGGATACATTTTCGAAAGTGTGCTCGGGAATTACATGACTTGATTCCGCTATCACATTTCTATCAACGGACATCCCGACGTAAGGTGAATCCACCCTTATGTTATTAACCCCGGGGCCCTGGAACGAAGGCAATGAAGGAGCAGGATAGGTTTTTAGTCAGTAAGAGTCGGACACTGCCCAAGGGCGGAATTTATCATTGGATGATTTTACCTACAATAAAAAAACCCATAAGTTGTCAACACTTCTACGGTCCGGCCTAAGCGTTTTGCCTCGTCTTTTATACCGCGTACTGCTGTGGTCTTTCCGCCCGATTATAATTTGTGTGTCTTCAAGGCTAGAGTGAATAGGCTCTTAATAGACTAGTGCGCCTCACCATCAACGATTGCATCACTGCTTGCCATCAGGTGGGACTGCAGTCAGGCATTAGTTTTTATCCTTTAAAAAAAATATAGTGTAGATATTTTTTGGAAGATTTAATATATAAAATACACACTGGCAATGGGTAGGTAGGTGTAAATATAGCATAAATATCATTTTATTACAGAAAAACAATAAAAATTTACGATTGAGAATAAAACTGGCATCCTTGATAGCTATTTCGCTCACGTATTGTTTTAGAAATTTATTTATTTTTTTAGGGTACCTCCTCGGATGTAATTACTAGGTCGTTAGAAGATTCCGAAGCGAGACTGGAATTATGAATTCTAGAAGAAATTGCCTTTCCTGTTTAGACTTAGCCACTTAATATGCATCAACAGACCTAGTTACTTTGAGGTTTCCGTCTAGTTTATAGTTTTTGATTGCTTTTAAATTAACCCATTAAGGGTCAAACGTAAACTGGAGTGTCTTTCTACAAAATAGTTATTTTGCTAACATAAACATTGTCCCTTTTAGGAGTGTTTTGCACTCTTTGAGTTCAGAAACGTATTAGAATAGTTTTTCAATAGGATTTTATGGTATTTTACGGGCTAAAAACCCACTCTTACCTTCTTTGCCTTCGTTCCAGAGCCCTCGGTTTCATTTTCACAATCCCCATGGCCCCAGTAAGCTTCGGCCCTGCTGGGCCCTTACGGTTTGCTGACAACTCCTTGAGGCGCGTGGGAACAGTACGCGCCGACGACAACTTAGGCCCGGTCCGGACGGTTACTGGACGCTTGGACGGCGATATATCCATTGCTCGCCGTCCAAAAGCCCGCGCCCAAGGTGGCCGGAAATCGGAATCGGAATTCCTGCGGCGGCTGAGGCATGAGCGCCGTTACCTCTCGCGTGCAGCCTCCTACTTTGCTAGCATTGCTGCTTCGCAGGAGGCGACCGCCTGCCACTCCTCTCCCCTTCGGACCATGGAAATGTTGTTTATAAAACTTTCAAAATACCAATTAAATATAATAATAATATAGAGTAACTGAAATAATGAACACTCTTATCTATGTAGATATCTCATCTCATCTCTTATTAAGAAAATTAATTTATAAACCTAATTCAAGCACTGGAATTTTAATTAAATGCTCTTAAGTGGCGTCTTTTTTAAGATTCATCATTCCAGCCGAAGGACGTCCACTGCTAGGCATAGGCCTACCCCAAGTATCGCCACAACGAACAGACCTGTGCGTCTCACATCCACCGCATTCCCGCGAGTCTCACCTGGTCATCAGTCCACTTTATTTTTTTTTATTTTTTTTTTATTTATTTTTTTCTTTTTTTTTCTAATTTGTGAATGTGAAGTACCATGGAGCATTTTTATTTTATTAGATAACAACTTGTTTGACGTTATGAGCATGGCAGTTGAGAGTTTGTCATGCTCACTCAAATGTTTCGCTGATGGTGGCACGTGTTATTGGGTCATTCGGTTCCCTTCAAAATGGTTGAGCTGAGTGGGGCTGAGGCACGCGTCATGCTCGTGAACGGGCGCCGTCAGTTGGGACTGGTCATCTCTTAGCTGCCAGTGGCTTAATTCAATTACTATTTTTTTATTAGTTTATTGTATTTTTTTCATTATTTGTGGTTTCATTGCGTTTTAATTTTTTTTTTTTTCTTCATTGTGCTCACATAATAGAAGCGACAATAAATTTGTAACCAAGATTATGTAACTCATAATATGATTTAAAAGAGTGTCCATGGAGTTTCTTGCACGTTCTTCTCCATAGAGATCTACGCTTTGGAACGTGCAATTTAGCTTCACTTTTTTTTTTGGACTGACCGACATTTTGACAATTCAAAAGTGCCTGTAATTGGTCTATTTGAAATAAACTATTCTGATTCTGATTCTGATTCTTTGTGGGCGATCTTCCAACAATATGACGATGCGCAACAGGTACATGGTGGACACCCATACCCATTCTTACAAAGCGTTTTGGGAATACATTTATTGTGCGTACAGCTAAAGAGTGGAATTCCCTGCCGGAGGCTGTGTTTCCTGATAGCTACAACTTAGGAGTCTTTAAGTCAAGAGTGAATAGGTTACTTCTAGGCAAGCGTGCTCCATCGTCGGCCATGTCTTCGCCTACCATCATCATCACCATCGGGTGAGATAGTGATCAAACGCGAGCCTATGAATAATAATAATAAAAAAAAAATACGATTTCTGGTTCGCGGTTGCCAGTCTAGAACCTTTCGGCCCCATCGACCATCCATTCTACGAGCAATGTGCCTTGCCCACTGCCGCTTCTCCTTTCACTTCTTCTCAATTCTCTTTTTTCTTCTTCTTCTTTTCTTTTTCTTCTTCTTCTTCTTCTTTTTGATTCTTAGAGTTATGTCGATGACCTCGATCCTCGATCGACCTTGATTTTCCTGTGGACATGTTCATTCCTAATGCAATCACGCAAGGACTGAAGATGTCACGCTCCGCCCAAGAGCAGGAGATGTTATTATTATTATTTTTTATTTATTAAATTACGTTCACCACGATTGTACACACTGAATACAATGACATAACACATAGATAAAATTAAACATCAGCGCAACAATCACTTACAAGTAAACACCTCATGCATGAACAATACATTAGATACTTAAAACTACCATAAAAATTCATTCTAAATTCATTAAAAACCGATAAGGAAACATAAAAAATCATGAAAATTTATTAAAAAAAAACATGGCAATTCATTAAAAAAAAACATGCCAAAATTTTTAGTCCCAAAATTATTTAATAAAATAAACTTATTAAGAGAATCCCCTAAATTAAGTCAAGGCATCTTAAAGTCGAAGCTGAAAAATTTACTTCTAGACAAGATTTGTTAGTATAGTGCAGGTAAAAAAAAAAAAAAAAAAAACTGAAAATAAACTGTAGGTATGTATTTAATGTTTCAGAAGTGGTGCACTCAGCGTGTCTACCAAGGTGCTCGCGTTACTGGGGCATCGTAGAATAAACTTTACCAGAATATAAATTGGTTATAGTTTGGATTGCCCGAGTGATGCGAGTACTTGGGCGGACGCGCTGAATGCGCACCGCAAAAAAAAAAAACAAAAAAAAAAAAAAGAAAATTTAGAGTTATTGTTTGAATTGTTTGTTTTTGTAAACTGTTTTGATAAATGTTATAAAAAGCGGGCGTATCTCGCCATCAAACTGTAAAGTTTGGCGAGGAAACATTGTAGAAAAACAAAAAAAAAAACTGTTAAAGAAATAAATAAAATAAAATAAAAAAATTAAAAAAAAAACATGGCAATTCACAAAAATTCATAAATGGATGATTTCCAACCTAAAAAAACCTTCCAGCCGGTATGCGACTACCACTTTAGAACCAAATTTTTTAAGCAACTGTGAAAAATAAGTCTGAAAAAAATCTCTTACACTGTCTAAAACTAAAAAAAAACATAAATCTTAACTTTCTATGTAAAAGACACAGTAATCAAGATAGTAACATAAATAAAAAAATATATATTTAACGTTTTTTTAAATGGAAAGCGAACACAGATTGCTTCGCCCCACACCGTCTCAAGGACCAACTTAAAGCAATTGGTTACTTGGAGAAATGGCATTACAATCTGTCAGAATTCTTATTCAATATTCATTCTTTAAGTTTATTTTGTTGCCAGGTTATTCAAGTTGACTTCTTTAATCAATATTTACTAGCTCTTAAAGATCTGAAAACGTTGAAGCAAAGCAAAACACAGCCAATACTAAAATAGATAGCCTATTTCTTTCGGTGCTCTGAATATTTAAAAATAAATTTTATAATTTAAACTTTATTTAGAATAGGTGGACTTAAAAGAAAACAATCTTGACCAGCCAAGCTTTTGAGAAATAAAAATACTGCACTGTATTATATTAAATTAAAATTTAATTGAGTTTTATTAAGATTAAGTCAAGTATAAAATGCTATCCGCCACTAGTGTAGCTGTAAGCCCTAGAAGCTCCAGCCCAACCAAATCTCCAACTCACTATAGATGCTACCGTCGCAGCCTCAATAAGTATATAACGCCATCTACCGGCTTATCAAGTCAACTGGTGTAGTAGTCAGCATCATCACAATTTCAGCCGAAGGACGTCCACTGTTGGACATAGGCCTCCTTCAAGTGCCGCCACAACGAACGGTCCTATGCGTCTCGCATCCACCGCATTCGTAGTAGTAACCTTAATCCTTATAAAACTGATACTAGCGCCACCTATCAATTTATTGAGACTAATACGACAATTGTACATTGATGTTAATTAGAAAAATCCTTAATTATCTTTGTATTACTTTCTGTTCCTTACCTTGGAAGTATTACTAATTATAAGATATTAGTTTAAACACCATGAACAGCTTTCGTTATCGTAATAAATTTATCAATTTATGTGACATATCGGAATATTTCATAATTTATAATGAAGTCGTCTAAAACAGAGCAGGTTTGGAAGAAGTTGGAAGCATTTGCCCAACCATAAAAAATATGCTTAAAAAAAGATTAGGTACTAAGCTGAGCCACATTTAGCATTTTCACTTTACCCGTAATATTTCCAACCAAGACTCTTTTTTTTTTTAAATCATCTTTGACTATTTAATGGAGAATAAAAAGGTCTTGAATTATCCATGGCATAAAATAACATTTTTGAATTAACACTAATCTATTTTTTTAAATTAAACATTGGACCCCAGACTAGAAATTATCTTTAAAATAAAGCACGGTAAAAATATGCCCTCTGTCTGTCTCAAAAGGTAGTGTAATAACACACATAACTTATAAAAGACAAGTTCATAACTATACTAATATCGTTCTTGTACAGAATGTAGTGCAAGGACGCATGTCAGACAGGTAAACCGCGCTGTAGCCGACATTCTTTAGCCATAGACTTCACAGTGCACAAGAAACAGTAGATTAGAGGCTTTAACAGGACTTTTTGATTTTTATTCAATCACATTAATACGTACGTTTGTAAACTGCCTATTTACGAACTTTAATAATTAAACAAAGTGTGTTACGTTTTGCCAGCATCTTTATTTTTAATAAAAAAAAACCCTCTTAACCCCCCACACCAGAAATTACTCCTGTATCGTAGGTGAGTACGCCAACATGTGAACTCACATATACATTCAGACTGTCTGTAGTCTATAAAGTTTGTTCCGGGCACGAATCGAGCCCAAAACACGCAAAGTAGCAACCAATCACTCAACCACTGCGCTAACGGTTCTACAGTTTGTTTCCTACCAAAAACAATCAATGAATCTTTGAAGACCTGATTGATTCCAGAACATGCCTCATCTATCAGGTAAAAAAAAAATGAAAACGAAGTTGCATTGCTGTTTACATTTCACTACACTCAAGATAAACGTACTAAGGCGGGTGATGTATATTATTATGAAACCACGACATGTGGCCCTAACTGACATTGTGTCAGACCAATGTCAAGCCAGACCCTCGGACCAGTAGACAGGAAGATACAGAAGGCGTACTTTGAAGAAAATATTAAAGGAACACTGTAAATATTATAGTCACTTAGGTCTAGGTCTATTAAACTGTATACATACAATCAATTTGCCCATTGCCTAAGCTTTCGGCGTCCTGTCTAACAGGATTCAGATTGCAGACCATTATCGTAAAAAATCTCGCATCGTAAAAATCTACAACGCAAGAAGTTGCGAATTGCATCGCATCGCACATTGTATGGTCACCTGGACCATGCTTTGCTGCATGATTTTGAATTGTATGTTTCTGCGATGCGGCGTTGTATCGCCTCGTACTTATCTTCCTTGCGGTGTGCTAAGCTAAGCATTTATTACGAGAACTAAACAACTGATAAACATGCAAATATATTCCTAAATACATACAAAATACTATAGATATTACACCCAGACACAGAGAACAAATGATTGTGCTCATCACACAAACAATTGTCCTTGGTGGGAATCGAACCCACGATCTCCGGCATAGCAGTCAGGGCCACTAAACATTGAACCAACAGGCCAGCCACTTTACGAGGTAAGCCCTTGCCGTCATAATGTTAGATTTCAAACGAGGTTTTAAACGCCCCGTACCGCACGACTTGAAATAATACAAAAATGAATGCTTCTGAAGTGTAAACCAACAAACCATAAATATAAATGTAAAAAAGAGACTGTCTGTATGTCTGTCTATTAAGCTTAAACTGTTAGATCGATGTTGATGAAATTTGGTACGGAGGAAGCTTAAACTCCAAGGATGGAGATAGGCTATTTTATACTATCAACTTCACGTCTGCAATGACCTACACTCACGCGGACACGCTGGCGCGCGAAGTCGCTGGCGGAACCTAGTACGTAAATAAAATAACCTCATGCCTGTTTTACACGTTGGCCCAGCATCGGCCAATCGCTATTGTGTAGCCATTGTGTAATCGGGGAAACCCCGTTTATACAATGGCGATTGGCCGAGGCTGGGCCCACGTGTAAATGGGGCATAAGTCTTCTGCAACTACTCTGTACATCGTCCAGACCCAGGAATGTAATATTCAGATAGACCCTCTGTACGTTGTAAATCTTCGCTAAGTACACGCTAAGTATTATTGTGACGTGAAAAGCCTATTTGTTAGGCGCAGTCATTTTTGAGAGCCGCTGTTTAATGGAGTGATTATGTCGTGTTTTGTGTGACAAGTGTAGCGGTTATGAAATGAAGTAACAAACATGCTAAATGTCTTTTGTTTGTTGTTTTGTTTTAGCCGCAGGTGTAGTTGTTTTGGTTATAGAAAATGTCACCTACTATTTACATAAGGTAACTGGTAATTAGTGACCGATACTTAAACACGTGATCGTAGTCATGATAACAAACAACTTTTACTATGACTTTTCAAACAACTTTTACTGACTGGCCTGTTGGTTTAGTGGTTAGTGGCCTTGACTGCTATGACGGAGGTCGTGGTTTGATTCCCACCCAGGACAAATGTTTGTGTGATGAGCACGATCATTTGTCCTGTGTCTGGGTGTTATTTATCTATAATATGTATGTATTTAGATATATATAACTATGCTTATCAGCTGTCTGGTACCCATAACACAAGCTCTGCTTAGCTTGGGACTAGACGGTGTTGTTTGATAGTTGTGGAAATATTATATTATTATTATTATATTATACTATAGGACCAAACCAGCCCCCTAGTCAAGTTACAATCGTTTCGATTTGCGTTAACGCTTTTAGTTGGCCTCGCCCTCAACTCAGTTGTTCGAACAAAGGAATTGTGGGCGTGGCAAAAGATTGTAACTTGACTAGAGGGGCTGAAATCGCGAAAAAAATCAGCAAGTTCAGTACATTTTGACCAGTTAATAAGCAGAATATAAATGAACTGACCAGTAGATTTTTTTTCTCCATTTCAGGTTTGGTCCCATAGTAAAAGTTGTTTGTTATAATGACTACAATCACGGGTTTAAGTATCGGTTACAAATTACCAGTCACACTATAGAATGTCTTGAAATACTTTAAAATGGCGAAAGGCTGAGTTGACGGGATGTTCGAACGATACACAATGTAGGAGTTTTAAATAATTATTTTATTAAAACCAATCACTATCAAATACATAGCCTTATAATACGAACTAGCTGTATGAGATCGCCGAACTAATCTAACGCATTCCATTGTATATTAATTACTAATTTATATTTAACAATCGATAGAGACATTTTGTTGATAAATCATACTGCATGCATCCTCTTGGAACTACATTATAATGTAAATACTTGCTTTTTCTTTAAAAAAAAAGTTTAAGAGTTAGGTTGGATTACACCATTCTATTAAAAAAAAAAAACTGAAGAAATACGAATCCCATTCACGTAGAAGGTTCCAAACGAATCATTTTATCATACTCTTTTAAAGGATAGGCCCCTTGCCCACGGCGATATAGTTGCGATGCTGTAGCGTGTTAGTGGCGCGTTGGCATATTTTCTATGCGAATAATTCGCGTTAGTACTCGATGTCATAAATTTTGAAGTATTTTGTTTATTTTTTTATTGATGATTTTTTTAGTGACCAAAATATTTTTACATTCTTTATGAACTTACAAAGTGACAGCATTAAAATGCTGACTAAACGATAATTTAAAAAATAAGACGAGTATTAGTTATAATTTGGCATTAAAATGTCGACGCTTATACGCGTAAACAACTAAACATCTTCACCTGTCGTTAAGCAAGATCTTTTTACAGCCCAGGATAAAGTAAAACAATACAAGGAGTTACGTAATAAATTCTGTCATGAAATGATGATCAACAAAATATCTCCAGTACAATAATACCTACTAAATTGACACAAACATTATCGTCTAGTCCACCGTGATGAGACCACTTTCCCGCACCACTTGCTCCGTCGACACTGGATTTAAGAACACTGAAAACAAAAACAAAAAGTTGACTAAAAATTAAAAATTTGGAGGACCTTTTGAGGTCCCCCCAGAGGTTTATAAGGGTGTTTAGTAACATGCGGATTTGCTCCACTTGCTAAAGAATTTCAAAAGGTCCTGTCACTCTCACAGACTCATCAACATTCAACTAATCAACCTAGAAAGCTACTTGCACAATTCTCCTTATAATGCAGACTAGGAATAATAAACGAAATATTTCCAGTGTAGCTTTGATCAAAGGAAAGGTGTTCAAATCTAATATGCACGAAACTCACTTGTGCTGCCAGTAAATAAGTCTTGATCCGGAATAATGCTGGCTGCTGCAATTGCTGCCTCATCCAGCACGATAACCTGGAAAATATTTACAGGACGTTCAGTTATAACCATCTTTTTTTTTTTAAACATTTTGTGCAGTTTTTTTTTTAAAACATTTTGTGGCCGAGTGGTAACTATCCTGATTTACAGGTCGGAGGTTTAAAGCCAGTTAGGCATATTACATTGTGTAATTTATTTTATCACAAACTGCTCTCAAAACGGTAAAGGAAAACATCGTGCGAAAACAGACCCGGAACACTTATCTGTAGGCCATAAAAAATCTTTGTTCTGTGCAGGAATTGAAACCCTAGACACGTAGCGCAATAGCCAATTGCTCATCAATCATTTAGTCGTCACAATCCGTGCATTTCATAACATTATTCAGTTATTTATAATGTTTCGCATCCAGCAAACTCACATGGCTTTCGTCAGTAAAGTGGTCCACATTATTTGAAGCCTTACAAGGCCACGTTTCAACATGGTCATCATTTCACCCGAAAGTCGTCCACTGTTGGACATAGGCCTCCCCCAAGCGTCGCCACAACAACCGGTCCTGTGAGTCTCGCAACATCGGACTCCAGCGACCCTGATTAGTTCATCGGTCCACCTTGTGGAAGGCCCTCCAACGCTGCGTCTTCGGGTACGCGGTAGCCACTCCAGAACCTTTCAGCCCCAACAGCCAGCTGTTCTGTGTGCAATGTGACCTGACCATTGTTTTTTTATTCCAGAATTATCACACAACGCCTTCTAGTCCCAAGCTATGCAGAGCTTGTATTATGGGTAATAGACAACTGATAAACATACTTATATATTTCTAAATATACACATATTATACAATAAATTACACCCAGACTCGGAACAAATGATCGTGCTCATCACACAAACATTTGTCCTGGATGGGAATCGAACCCACGACCCCCGACATAGCAGTCAGGGTTACTACCACTAGACCAACAGACCAGTCAAAGTCATTGCCACTTAAGTTTGGCGCTTCTACGAGCTATGTCGGAAACCTTGGTTCTCTTGCGGATATCTTCATTTCTGATTCGATCACGCAAGGAAACTCCGAGCATAGCCCAAACGCCCACGTTTAAACTTTGCAGACTAAATCAATAATTGTAACTCCTTATCATAAAAATAAGTGAATAAACCAAACCAAAATAGAAATCAATTCGAAAATAAATAACGAGCTTGTCTTAAAAAGGTCATCTCGACACTATAACATATAAATTTACTAGAATCCAAAATGAAGGAGCTTATAATATGATGGAGTGTTTACGTCAAAACATCAAATTATATTAGTTCATCTTTTTTATGAAAAGCTAAATAATGTAATATGGGAAAAGCTTTTCCAGAAATAGATTTTCTTATTAACAGTTGTACTCAAGTCCCAGAAATAAAGGTCATTTAAAATATGTCTGCCCACATACGTACATATATTCTTAACGTTCAAGCAAGAAATAAATAATAGGTGATTTTTAATTTTCAGAGCCTATCTTTTAAATTATTTACAGATTTTAGACAGACTATTAAACTTAATTATGTAGAAAATTTATTGTACAAATCAAGGCATCGAAACTAACTCTTTCCTTAGGGTTCCGTACCCAAAGAGTAAATACGAGACCCTATTACTAAGACTTCGCTTTCTGTCCGTCTGTTCGTCTGTCTGTCGTCACCAGGCTGTATTTAAAGAACTGCGACAGCTAGAATGTTGAAATTTTCACAAATTATGTATTTCTGTTGCTACTATAACAACAAATACTAAAAACAAAATAAAATAAACATTAAATAAATATTATATTTTGTTTTTGCTCGATATCAATAATGGCAACAGGTAGGCACTTCAAAAACACAAAATACTCAGTTGTATTTTTATTTTAATAATAAATAATGAAATAAAATTAAAATAAAATAAATATTTAAGGGACTCCCATAAAAAAAAACGCAATTTTTGTTTTGTTGTTCACCTAATGGTACGGAACCCTTCGTGCACGAGTCCTACTCACACTTGGCCGGTTTTTCTTTCATATTACTTCTGACACACTCTTCTAACCACTTCGCTGCCAATGGGAAAATTGCATTGCCACGATGAATTTTATTAAATATTTTGTTAAAGTTGGATTGACGATGTATGCCTTGAAGACTATTTATTGAGTCAGCCAGTCAGGAGAACTTCGTTCAACCTGAGCTTTGTTTGCGTGAATACAATTGCGAAGCGATTCACGCGAATACAACGTGAGACAGTTGTACTGTTTTAAATGCGGGTGAAGTTGCCGCTTTAGCCGCAATTTATTTAAAGTCACTGTACCGCAAAAGTTCGTGTAAAAATATCAATCAAACCAATTATTGCGGCCGCTTCGCTTCGCTTGTCATCGCACCGCACCTACGTGCCATCAGGCCACCGAAATAGAGTATCAATTGTTTTTTCTGTTTGCGCCACTTAGCTTAGCGTTCGTGTTTACGTTGAATCGCATGAACAACATTATTCTTAGTTTACGTGAAACCTGAATATAGCTTGTTTATCATCGACTTACATTCTAAGTGATAGACAAGCTTGTTCATAGAAACTATTTGTCACAATACCGAAACGTTAAAACAAAAGTTCGCTGCAGCGCTAAATGGTCATTATGACGTCTAACAAAACTTTTAAGGTTACAGCGCTTAAATACTGCAAAACTGCACTAATGTCATCAACTCAAGATGTTCGGCATACAGTACACGTAAGTCAAGGAAAGTTATTGTACGGCATGCCTAATCTAGTGCGTAGTACATATATATCGATGTTGTTTATAATCAGTAACTGAATCGATTCCAATAATTTTTACATTTTTACATTTATGCCAACAAATATTTAAAAAGGTCACAAGTTATAACCAACGATACTAAACACAACAAAGGTCATAGCGGGCATTAAGTTCCATCCTCTCAGTCCCGGAGATGGCCCGGTGACCATGTATTTGTCCGGACAACCAGCTTATAACTTTGAGATTTTTCATGATAAAGTTATGAAATTTTGTACATAGATCCTTTACATAAAAGTACTAGACATGTGTTTCGAGTTTTGCATATATTAATTGTTTTTATTGTATAGAACACGTGACGAAGAGGATACTACAATATAAAAGAGTTCTTACATGTACCTTAGGAAACCCAAGGATCCTGGTCTTCTGAACAACTTCAACAGTCTTCTTCTCTTCGAACATGGGGTTCCTGAGTGGTAGTAGGTCTATCGCGTTGGCAGCTAGAGACCAGAGATGACCAGCACCCTGGGGCGCTCTGGCCCCCTTCCGAAAGTGAGGGTTGATGGAGAGGTTGTGTCGTACGGAATTCTTCCAGCGCTCATCGTTGGCTTTGTAGAATGGGAACCGGTCTCTGGAAACAACGATTGACGTGATGGAATGATACATTATCTGTTAAATTACTGTAATACAGTTACTGGAGATAAAATTGAATAAAATAACATTTCAAGGGCCGATTTCTCAACCTCTATTCTCGTGTCTATTATTGAATTAAGAATTTGAAGTTCAATATTTCGCCAACTCCACTTAAATCTGACACCCTTCCAAACTTTGGCATTAAAAAAGAAACATTTCTCAATACCGAAATTGGTTCTTTTACTGAGAAAAATACATTGTGATTTTAGCTTCAAATATTAAGTCGTAACCATCACACTAATATTGTAAAGGCAACTGTTAAATATGTCGCGTGTCGTCGACTGGCGCGTCATAGAGGGGGTGGAGACGTATTCGGACCACCGGTACATCCGGTTCGACGTCTCCGCCCAGTCCTCGACCGCGCCGGTCCAACGGACCCCGTGTGGTCCGCGTTGGGCGCTGAGGCAGCTTGACCGGGATCTCTTCCGGCAAGCCGCGGCGGTACAGGCCTGGGTGCAAGCACCGGACAGGCCTGTCGATATTGACGCCGAGGCGGACTGGTTCGGGGAGGCCTTGTCGCAAATTTGCGACGCGGCTATGCCCCGAGTCCGACCAGGACGTGCCCAGCGCCAGGTGCACTGGTGGTCGCCGGAGATTGCAGCACTGCGTGACGCATGCACTGCCGCGCGACGCCGGTACTCCAGACACCGCAGACGCCGCATCCGTCCACCGGATGCAGAGGCCATAGAGGCGGAGCTGTATGAGGGATACAGAGCAGCAAAGCGCACCCTCCGAGCGGAGATAAAGCGGGCCAAACTCGAGGCCCGCAACGTGTGGCTGGGGACTCTCAACGTGGACCCATGGGGTCGCCCGTACAAGGCGGTGCGGGACAAACTCCGCCCCTGGGCTCCCCCGCTGACGCAGAGTCTCCGGCCCCAGCTTGTGGAGGGTGTAGTGAACTCTCTGTTCCCTGCGCGGGGGGAACACACCCCCCCGCCCATGGCTCCGCCACCTGCGGTGTCCGACGCGGACCACAATGGCGACGACGGTGACCATATTGCTCCAGAGGTGACCGAGGTAGAGATGAGAGTGGCGGTACAAAGGCTGAATGCCAAAAATACCGCCCCGGGACCCGACGGCTTGCCTGGAAAAGCCTGGGTCCTGGCCATGGAGGCTCTCGGGCCTCGACTCAGAGGGCTCCTCAGCGCATGTATGGAGAGGGGCCAGTTCCCGCTTCGTTGGAAGACGGGGAAACTGGTCCTAATCGCGAAGCCAGGGCGACCTGCGGACTCTCCGTCCGCGTATCGGCCCATTGTGCTGCTCGACGAGGTGGGCAAGCTCTTTGAAAGAGTAGTTGCAAACCGCCTCGTCGCGCACCTAGCACGGGTCGGGCCGAACCTGTCGGATGACCAGTTCGGCTTCCGCAGGATGCGCTCAACGGTGGACGCTATCATGCGCGTGCGAGCCCTCACGACGGGGAATGCAGTGTCCCGGGGCAGGTGTGTCTTGGCGGTGTCTTTGGATATCGCCAACGCCTTCAACTCCCTGCCCTGGAGTAGCATTAGGAGCGCACTCCGGTACCACCGGGTGCCCGACTACCTCTGTCGTGTGATCGAGGCCTACCTGTCGAACAGGTACATTATCTACCCCGGTCATCAGGGAGAATGGAATCGGCGAGAGATGTCGTGCGGTGTCCCACAGGGATCGGTACTAGGGCCGCCCTTGTGGAACATCGGGTACGACTACGTGCTGCGCGCCGACCTCCCCGACGGGGTCAGCGTGGTATGCTACGCGGACGACACGCTGGTCCTGGCGCGGGGACGGTCGTACCAGGCGGCGGTCGAACTAGCGACGCGCGGGGTTGCGACAGTCGTGGAGAGGATCCAGCAGTTGGGACTCGAGGTGGCATTGCACAAGTCCGAGGCCATGTGCTTTCACGGCCCTCGGTACGCGCCACCACCGGGTTCCCAATTAACGGTAGGAGGAGTTCACATCGGCGTCGGGTCGACGATGAAGTACCTGGGACTCGTCCTCGACAGCCGGTGGAACTTCGAGGCGCACTTCCGACGTTTGGCTCCCCAACTTAATCGGACTTCGGCTGCACTCAAGCGGCTCCTGCCGAACCTGGGGGGTCCAGACGCCTCCTGCCGGAGGCTCTACGCTGGCATCGTTCGGTCCATGGCCCTTTACGGGGCGCCTGTGTGGGCGCCGACGCTGCGAAGGCGACCGGCGGCCCTGCTGAACGCCTGCCAGAGGGTCATGGCCATACGGATGATTCGGGGATACCGCACGGTATCCCGCGAAGCGGCGAGCCTCCTTGCTGGCCTGCCACCATGGGATCTGGAGGCAACAGTCCTTGCACGCATGCACGATCTGCGCGTGGAGATGCAACGCCGGGGCGAATCCCCGCTGCCGCGACAAGTCGCGGCTTGGCGGACAGAGTTCCGGCGAGATCTCATGGTGAAATGGCGAGAACGACTGTCGCAACCCTGTGCTGGACACGCCACGATTGAGGCGGTAAGGCCCCTCTTTGAGGCGTGGCTGAAAAGGCCTCACGGCGTCATAACCTTCCGCATGGCGCAGGTACTAACCGAACATGGCAAGTTCGGGCCGTACCTGTACAAGATCCGTGCGGAGGTGACGCCCGGGTGTCGTCACTGTGCGGAACGCCCGGTGGACACGGTGGAGCACACGGTAGAGGTGTGCCCCGCTTGGGAAGAGCATCGCCGTGTCCTCGTGGGGGCAATCGGAGGCGATCTCTCGCGCCGGGGCTTGGTTCAAGCCATGCTCCGGAGCGAGGAGGAGTGGCAGGCGGTCGCCTCCTTCTGCGAAGCAGTAATGCTAGCAAAGGAGGAGGCTGACCGTATCAGGCAACGGCGCTCACGCCGCAGCCGCCGCCGTAACTCCGATCCAAATTTCCGGCCACCGTAGACGCGGGCTTGCGGACGGCGGGCAATGGGTAGCTCGCTGTCCGTTTGTCCGGTAACAGACCGGACCGAGCCCAAGTCGTTTACGGCGCGCACTGTTCCCGTGCGCCTCAAGGAGTTGTCAGCAAACCGTAGGGGCCCAGTAGGGTCGAGGCCTAGTCTGGGGCTCTGGGAAGGTATGAAAATGCATACCAGGGCCCTGGAACCAAGGCAGGGAAGGAACAGGGTAGGTTTTTAGTCAGTAAAAGTCTGACACTACTTCCCGCTCCGCCCAAGGGCGGGATTTGTCATTGGATGATTTTACCTACCGTAAAAAAAAAAAAAAAAAACTGTTAAATATGTGTGTGTTTGTATATTTGTTACTCCTTCGCGTTCAAACCCCTAAACGGACTTGAATGTTTGTTACACGGGTAGACCATGTTCCAAAACTGTATAATTATATTATGTTCTCTTGTATAATAATCTGCTTTCACGCGAACAAAGCTGTGATCAAAACAAGACTAAAGTTATCTGAAGATTAAAACGATAGCCCCAAATTAACTTCTAGTTTAATAAAGTAACATCTGTAATATTTTATTCTACTGGGCTAGCCAGAATCACGTCGGGGTCACCACATACGTAAGTATGTGCCAACAATGTAAATGCCTACTCAAAAACGTAGATTGGACTCACAAATAAATGCCAAATCAACATATTTACGGTTTACTCTGAAATCCAACAAAATGAAACAGGATTAAATAGCTTTTATATTGATGGACTGAATACAGCGAATGTTTAAAAATAAATGATATCGAAATCTGACTGTTACAAAGAGGTGTATAAAACATGGGATTTCCATAAGTCCATTGAATGAATCTGCTTATGTCACTCATTCACAGGTTTTTTTATGGTAGGGAAAATCATTCACCGATCGCCCCCACAAGGACAGGCGATGCTCTACACAAGCGGGGCACATCTCTACCGTGTGCTCAACCGTGTCCTCTGGGCGGTCCACACAGAGGCGACACCCGGGCGTCACTTCCGCAGGAATCCGATCGGGGTACCTCCTGATTTTACCATTTTCGGTGAGAACCTACATCATGCGGAAAGTGAGAATGCCGTGAAGTCTTTTCAGCTACTCTTTCAGGATTTACCGTCAAAGTCCAAACTCATCACATATGGGTCTAACGCCTTCCTCCCTATTTCGCCTGTCCTTTGTCGGGACTTTCAAAAACTTCAAACTAAGTGACTACACGCTAAGGGTACCCCCTGTGGGATATGAACCTCGGCTTAGGGCGAAGGTACGAAAATAGATCATAATTTAGAGATTGCTGAACTAAGTAACCTCCACAATACATAACCAATTGTTACAACCGCATGCTGCAATTATGATGATAACTACTGAAAATTGAAAAATACCTACGCTTTGTATGTTTTGCTAGTTACATAACGAGGGTGGATGCCTTAAAGCTTTCGAAAAGCTTCGTTCCTACTCAGTTGCCGAAATCAAGATGAATGGTGCGAGATTTGAAAAGCCTAAATCCTAAAATAGTCTGGGGGAGGGTAATGAAAGAGAAGATTTCTAAAAGTAATGACTTAATAAGAAATACTTAGCAAAAAGTAATTACTTCTTCATAAATACGGGCGTTAGAATCGATGGTAAAACTTATTAAATTGTTTGGGCCCTGTAATATCTACGATCACTGCAGCATCGGTGGCTTTCATTGAGTTCTCCAAAATGCACTTGACGCACTCTACCGTATGGCTCACGTCCAGACTTCCTCTAATACTCGAATAATATATCTCACTTTATCCATTCCCGTCACGCCATACATCTATCTAAACACATCTGCTACATGCAATCTTTTTTTATCCATCATTTTCACTGTCAAACATTCTATATAATCGACTGACGAGGCTAAGAACTATTGAAGCGTTACTAAAATCTCATAGAAACACACCAAACGCCTTTTAACCCCAAATCCAGTATACCACCACCTGCATGCTACCTTATTCAATGTTTACAAGAGACATTGGGGCACGCGACCTCGTAGCTAGGGCGATCGTCCCGTCCCCACCTGGCACCGAGATCGATTGCTCTGCCAACCGAGACCAAACGATGCACGATACAAGAATAATCTAATAGAATAGGCTTATGCACCTGCTTATGGAATATTGGGGATTAAAAAGCGAGAATGTACACAAACGTCAAGAAACTTTGAACCTTATCTAAGCCGCAGTACAGTTGGTATTTTATTGACCGTGTCGAATCAATATTTTTAGGATCGGTAAAACAATCCCCTATGCCGAATTTTGATGGATATGCACCTGTTTTTTAATTGGTGTAGGGATTTAGGTGTAAAATAAGGGGTACATGATTGTGTAGACGATATTACAGAGATGCTGACAATGCTAGCGAACTTTTTATATGAACTAGTGCTTGACTGCGATTTTACCTGATGGTAAGCAGTGATGCAAACTTAATAGAAACAATGGGCATTAGGTAAGGAGGGGTCTTCCCTTCCAATTATAATTAAGGTATCTGCAAGCCTAGAATGAATAGGCCCAACTAATGCGATTCACCATCATCGATTGCATCACTGCTTACCATGAGGTGTAATTTAAATAATAAAAAAAAGGTATAAAATCAATATATAATTCTAACCGCGTTAAGTAAAGTGAGAGGAAATGCAGATTTTACGGACTAAAATATGCGTGTCCACTTAGCCTTTGTGTTTCGTGGCCATGGTAATGGAACCCTTATAGGATCACTTTGTTGTCCGTTTGTCTGTCTGTCTGTCAAGACACTTTATATCGGGAACGCGTCCTTGTTGTACTTACAAAAAGTTGTTTTCATAGTTTGCGATCCGTAGGTACACATTTTTTTTTTCTCTTTAAAAATTACATTGCCAGTCATTTGAAATTACTCATGTAGTATTGGTGCTTTCACAAACATCTAAACTTACTTATATAAACAAGACCGCCAGGCCTAGAACAATTTACTATACAAAAATTGATAACAAACGGAAATCGAACCTGCGACACGCAGTGCAGCAGCCAATTGCTCTACAACTACGCCAACAGCTTAGCCTAAGATATGTCTCAAAAGTAAATGGTCTGTAATCCCCCAACTTGCCATTTAGGTAATCCCCCAATTTGCCAATTGATCGCTTTCCATATAGGCCACTGCAGATCGCATCCGAGTGGCAGATGTTCTCGGGGTTGAACGAAGTCGGGGGCGGTGGTGTTCCTCCCACAACTTACATCTCACCGTGGATGGTCAGTCCCAATAGCCTGTGAGCAGCGAAGAAAGTTCTTCCGACTTTTACGTTTACCCTGAGCTGCTATATGTTTATCAAGGGGAAGTAAATGAATACAGTAGTCACATTCTTCTCCATCATCATCAGCCTTTTAATGTTCCCACTGCTGGGACACAGGCCTCCTCTCTAAGAGAGAGAATGGGCCGTAATCCACCACGCGGGCCCAGTACGGGTAGGTGGATGTCACATGTCTTCGAATTTTTGGTTCTAAGACATGCCGGTTTCCTCACGATGTTTTCCTTCACCGTTTTAAGAGCTGTGGTGATGAAATAAATTACACAAAGTAATGCGCCTAGCTGGGTTTAAACCCGCGACCTACAACTCGTAAGTCGGGGCAATTACCACTCGGCCACCACTGCTCTTCGTCTCCATAAATAGTCTAATCTACACCAAATCACCTACTAGAACTAATCGCAGACGATATAATTACACTATCAGCGATTGCTGACACGGTTAACAGTAGGATCACGATGTTTATCGGCGCGTAACCGAGGGGGAATGATATTAATTTATTATCGCGATAATGTTTACTACCGTTTAGAGGGGAGCTTTGTGATTCGTGGTAATCTCTTCGATTAGCGCTGTTTGTTGAATGATCGTTACGGTTGTTTTAAAAGGAGGGTTGATAGAGGTTTACCGCATGCTTTTTGGAGGTATTATGGCCATTCATGACCTAGTTTGAAAACGAATATTAACGAGAAAATAAAAGGGAAGAATATGTAGAAAGAATTTTTTTTTAAAGACTTACGATGTTATGAAATAACGTAGGATTCCTCGTGGACCCAATGCATCCATCTAACGTGATGGATGTCACATGTCTTTGGTTCTAGGAATACCAAGAAGAAGAAAATCATAAGGAAACTGGTATATCAATTTTCCCATGCATTTTTTCTTTATCATTTTGAGAAAATCATTGAGCACTGATTGCACTGAGGGCATAAAACGAAAAACATTTTAAAGTTTTATGGGGAGTTTTTTTTGTTCGCAGAAGGAGGCAACTGCTGCCCTATCCCACTCGCTCAGAATCATGTTCTGGACCAGGACACGGCGCGGGAGGTCACCTTCACCAAGCCCCCATAAGGACGACACGGCAGTTCTCCACCCAAGCAGGGTACACTTCCACCGTATGCTCCACCATGTCCTCCGGGTAGTCCGCACAATGGTGACACCCAGGCGTTTCTTCCGCCTGAATTAAGTGCAGAAATCTCCCGAACTTACCATGTCCGGTAAGGACCTACGTCATGCGGAAGATGAGGACGCCGTAACGTAACGTCCTCAAAGAGGGGACTTAGCGCCATGATTATGGCGTGCCCAATTCCAATCAACCGTTGCAGTGGTATCACTACTGAATGATGACACATATTATTATAAACCAACCTGCTGAGTATGGTATTATTTATTCTCATACTATGAAAGGGGAACCGTTTTTTATTAGATTGTTAATAGGTAATCTTGTTTGCTTACTAATCAGGTAGATAAACATGACCGGATAGAGTAGTGGTATCAGTTATTGCTTGTTGACATCCATGGCTTATTGCTGTGCTTTATATGTGTGATTTTATTATGATGCTTTTAGAGGTAAACGGAACAGAGAGTAACCACATACCTCCGTTGACAAAAAAGGATCGTCCGACCAGACGAGTGCTGTGTCTGATGCCGAAATCGGCAGTGACGCTCGCCGCTTTTGCACCACCAGTTGCGGGCGGCACTGCCGATTTTAGCGTTGAGACGACGAAACGCGGTTATGTGTTTCGGCCCTAATAGATCATATTTCGGGCTGTTGTATTATGTTCAAATCACGAGTAAAGCTTTAATTGTCGCGATACAGTATTTCGTAGTATGCTCATGTAAAGACGGGGGATAAAACGCATGTCACTAAAAGGGTTATACATGTGGATAGATGGAGATGGAAAGGTAGGCCAAAGAAAAGATGGATGAATTGCTAAGCATGTAACACTGGGTCCAAGATCCGGGACAAACAAGTTGTGATCTTTTTTTTTTATTTCATTTTAAAATATGTTTTGTTGTGTTAGTGTCATTTTAAAATAGGTTTGGGTTCTGTCCATCCTAGGGGAATACAGGCTTCATGTTACGTATTATGTTTTAGTTATTTATTTTCACCATTAACAAAACGTCTAACCTTCTTTAATAAAGCTTCTAATAAGCCTCTAAACCAGAGTTGGCACCGGGAACAATAGACCCAAATCAACTACTACTCCTTCATAACGATACAATGGCCGAACAATAAAGCTGTAAATTAAACTATAATACTGACAAATAGAAATGACACCCCTCACTGAATGGTACCAAATAACATCGGGACATTTTCTTTTGTCCGCCTTATTAGATATTCAGCCTTTGTGTGAAATTGAGTGAAAAAAGGTTTTAATAGATTGATTGGAAAATAAAGGTTGAGTAATTTTCGTGTCGTTTCTATTGTTATAATTTACTAGCGGCGCGGACCAAAAGACCTTTTGAACTCGGGCAAGTATTTATTTCAAAATGTTTGACTTATTTTTTCAGTTAACTAGCTAGATGAATCTTTAATCATAAGAAAAATAGGATATTGTCGCTAAAACAATCATAAAAATGATTCCAAAACCAGTTGTTCAATTTATTTAATTGATATCCAAGGGGGTTGGGTGTAAAAAAACGCCCAATAAATCTAGAAACATCCAGAATCACAATCAACATGCTTTTCTGAATTCAAAACTATGCACAGAATGCAGTCCTCATATTTTACATACTCAACTTCCTTTGGCAAAACAGCTTCGCAAGGATGTTAGAAAAACTTTGAGATTGACGGCTTTTATTTTCTCCACTATGATATGAACGTATCATTACTTGAACCTTCCTCATTCACAATTGTATAAAATCCGTTCAGCAATATTTGAGTTAATGGCGCTCATACCGACAGACGCCGAGAGAATTTGATTTAATAATATGTACGAGTAAAATCTCTAATCTAAACATTCTTTGTACTTGCTGCTCTAGATAATGTTAGTGAGGTGATATAGATGTCGATAGCACACTTATCGTAACCTATTCACTCTTGACATAAAGACACATAAGTTTTAGCTATCAGGAAACACAGGCTCCGGCAGAAAAATTACATTCCCTAACAGCACGCACAATGAATGTGTTACCAAAACGTCCTGAGCGTATAGGTGGGATTTCCACAATGCAACGCTTTATGTCTAGTGGTCCGATGATGGACCAGGCTGGGTGTAATTAATCTTTTGAATACCGTAATTAGAGGCATAACAGAAAGACAATAGGTGTGCGAACGCCGGCGTTCACTTGGGGCTTGAGTAACTACGATATAGTTCAAATGCAAACTTTTCGAAATGCAAGCGGTAGAAAACCGACTGGCTAGCAACTCAGCGTCGATGCTCAAGAGTTTGGAGCTTTGACTTGTCGAGAACATCATTATCATAGATCTTTATGACACGTGTCTCCATCAAGCTGGTATTTTCCGAAACCATCCCGTTGACCAGGTTTTTGCGAACTATTTTTACTTTGACAATCCAGGTAATCCTGCCTGTAAGCTAAAAAGTACTTATTTCTCGGACCCTAAAGACTGACCATTTTTTCGACTATATTTGTGTCTTACTCCCTACATGAACATCCAACAATGTTGTTATTCCAGTATTTTTGTTGCAATTAACACATAAACATAATAGATACGTAATATTATATTTTTGATTAAGTATGTGTTACCCTAGTGATTATCTCGTTAAACCTCACAGCGCTACAATATCGTTTTATTTTTGATGTCTGATTTCTGTTTTGTTTGTTATTTCAGAGCACTGCCGACAACATAATTTGTCATCGCGTGTCTACAATATGACAAATCAGTTTTCTATGACGCAGTGTTGCGTCGTGGATTACCGCATTGTTTTATATAAGCGGTGGAAACTTGACAAATTTCACAAAAAAAAAAAAAATTCGTCACCAAAATAAAATAAAGTTCCCAGAAATTCTATATTTGGAGAAAGACAACAGCAAACAATCTCAAAAATGATGAACGAAGAAATGTTACGTAAAATAATATTACGAATTATTATGCAATCACGACCAACTAGATCCAAATTAAAAGATGATGAAATGCCTTGAGCTTTTGTCAACTAATTTGAAGAGAAACATAAAAAGATAAAACTAAAACCAACTCACGAGATCCATTGGTATATCGCTGACACTGTCAACTCTCCATTCTCCCTCAAAGCCTTTTCTATCAGCTCAGGATAAGTGTACGGCGGTTTTTTCAGCGCTGGTGGCGTATCAGGAATATCCACCTTCGGTTCTTTCACCACAGGCTCATCATCCGGCACTTTGATGTTCACAAAATCGTCTAATCTGAAGTTTAGCAGCCACGCGAGGCTCGCACAATCATTGTCATCCTCTGTAGGACTTTTGGAGCATTTTCTTCGTCTCCATTTCGACCTGTCACCTGTTCTAGCCGCCATTTTGGTTGGGTACGATTGGCAGCCACGACAACACTGATGCCGTTCGAAATTCGAACGTCAGTGTGGTGTTTCGTGCCAGTCCGTGCTATCTCTGCTACGCTTGAAATCTCTTTAGGGTGCATGGAGGTGGTATATCAGTTTTATTTGAAAAAGTTTTTATTGCAAGCTCTTTTAAATTACATTATTAATTTATGAAAATTGTTTTTTTAATATTTTTATTTGTGCTTTATTCGATTCATTTTAAAACTATAAGAAAATGTAATGATACTGGGAATAGTATTTTATGAATATTTAGTTTTTTTTGCTATTCAGTTCAAAAGAAAAATTATCCTAAGAGGAAATCAACAGGATGGCAAGTTTTTATTTCACTGAAAGCTTATCTTCGTGATTCTGCGAACAATATTCTGCAAAGCTATTAGTGTTCGGACTATGTCATTATTTTTAGTACATTTAGCTATGTACGAGTATATCTGCAAATGCTTTTAGTGTTTGTGTTTTTTTATCAAACTCGACAAAAAAAGATAGTGGGCCAACTCTTCATTTGAAAAAATAGACTCCGATAGGGAGTTTCCCCCTTTTATTATAGCTACAGAATAACATTACTACGCGACACAATAAAATTGTGGCGGTAAGTTTTCTCTTTGAGGAGTGGTTACAAAGAAACAGGTCTTGACCCGACAGGATTTCAGCAATTTCCTGTTGCGTATTCGGCGGGAAAAAAAAGCTCGGTTCTTATCATTATGCGAATCACCCGAAGGACCCAGTGGAATATGTACTGGAGGTGTATCCAAAGGCAAAGCACCACTGTGTTCTCCTGGTGACAAGCGGAGTAGCAGCCTACTCTGGTGTCTGGCTTAGGCCATATTCTGGAGCGAATGGAATCCTGAAAAGTGGATGGGAGGAGGTCACGGAATCAAGCGTGAGGAAGAGAACATCCCTACGCCCCAGCCATGAAGAAACATCGAGCGACGCAGGGCGTTTCGATGTTTGTGTTCGATGACAACCATACAACAACATAAACCACGGTCCGATAAAGACCAGGCTCGAGTTGATGGCGCGTTGTGTTCCTTACGCCTCAACATCAATTAAAAAAGTGATGCCCGCTCATTTTTTTGATGCCAAAAATTATTAAATCGGTACATTCGTATTGGTAAACGTTGTGCGACGTAACTTTGAAGCGTCATAACCTTGTTCGATCGAGACGATCGGCCGTCGCGTGGCACTTTGCGGCTAATTTGAAAGCACCCTTGAAGGTTTATTTTTTAAAAACTTCACTTAAAAATAGTGCTAGCGTATTGGTAATCTTTCAGACAACCTATCTTTACGATATAAATCTATGATATTCGATGCAATATTTGTTCAGTCCCCGCCCGCGTGAACTTTGTTTACAATATCTTTTGTTAGAACATTGTTATTTTTTCGCGCGATTCGCTTTTGTTTGCGAACAGAAAACGCCAAATGTTTGTAGAAGATTAGTTTTTATTTGTATGTGATTTAGGTTCAATAATGGCGTGTTAATTTGTTGAGATGGCTGAGTGCACAAGTGTCTTTTGGGGATTATTGTGTTTATGTTGATTTTACGTGCCTTTATTCGTTCTAATTTTCGACATTTCATTGGGTAAAGTTTGTTTTTCATCAGACTGTTAAATCTGTGTGTGAATAAATTAAAATAAAATACATTTTGTTTGCTTAAAAGCTCAGCAATTTAAAATGGTTAAAGTATTCTGATTTAAATAAAACTCATGGATGTTTATAAATCTGATACACAAGTATTTTCTTTGATCCTACAGGGTTAATTTAAATCAAACGGAACACCAAACAGCGGCCTTCTATATGATTTTACACCACCTACTGAAGAACAACCGGCCCGACCTGCATCGTTCAATTAATTGAACAGAGTTTGCCGTCCAGATTGGAATACAAAAATTGATTAAAGCTCGTCATAAAACACCCTTTACTTCACAAATGAAAGCTCACTTTTTTGTTTGGACAATTATTCACTTTTATCATTTCAACCGAAACACGTCCACTGTTGGACATAGGCCTCCCTCAAGGGTCGCCACAATGAACGGTCCTGCGCATCTCGCATCTATCGGATTCCCGCAATCTTTACAAGGTCATCGGTCCACCTTATAGGAGGCTTTCCAACGCTACGTGTTCCAGTACGCGGTTGCCACTCATGGAACCTTTCGGCCTTAGCGGGCATCTGTTCTGCGAGCAATGTGCTCTGCCCATTGTCACTTTACTTTAGCGATTCTTCGTACTATGTCTGCAACCTTAGATCTGATGCGGAACCTACTGAAGAAGAACATTGTAAGCGACCGTGTTTCAGAGTCATATGTCATCACTGGCAACACGCACTGGTTAAAAACTTTCGTCTTGAGACGTGGTATCTTCTCTTTCAGCTTCCCGAACGCTGCCCAGTCAAGTTGAATTTGACGTTTAGCCTCTTTCTCGAAATTAGATCTATCCAACTGGACTGTCTGTCCGAGGGAGACGTAATCCTCTACAACTTCGAGTATAGAATCTCCGATCTTTATAGGAGTTATTTTTCATTATTCACTTTCACGGAGGCAAAACCGCTGGTAAGAATGTATTGTTTGGGAAATATTCAAATAACTTATCCCACTTTGGAAAGAACAAGATGGAGTATCAGAATTCAGTAGTTATTGGCGTTCCTTCAAACTTAGCTGGGTGGTGGCTTCTAAGATATTTGGAACCATGCACTGAAAAACAACCGAACTGAACTGCATTCAATTAGCTGAATAAGAGTTTGCTTTCCAATCCGAACAAAAGCTAAGTAAAGCATACAGTGCTCGTCACAATACACCCTTTGCGTCCCAGTCAGCAGAACAGCACAATATTAAATTATCACCGTGCACCTCGCTTTTCAACCCGTCCCGTACGCACACATTTTAAATTCAATTACTTTTTCCAATTTACACGGGGTGCCACGGATTTCTTCCAATAAGTGAAACTGGATTGATTTGTTATATGTGTGATGTGTAACGTTTAGTTTTTCGTTTCATTATTGCTGGGTTTTGGGGAATACAGTGAATTGTGTTTGATGAGTTTTATTTCTGAGTGAATTGGTTTGTTTTCGGTATTATGATTATTGCCAGTCAACGTTGTAAGATTGTTCGAAAAAATTACCGCGAAAGGTTAAAGGTAACTGAAGGAAAGGTGGTGGATTTCAGTCAGGTAGGCAATAGTCTGATACTGTCTATAGCTTATAGTAATAAGAAGAAGGCAGTACTCCTCGATACGGCTCGCATTGTGAGGAGGTTCCTGTCTCTAGAGCTCTAACTACCGGTAGCTTGGACCCTGCTCCCGATACTGGAGAACTACTATTTTTTGTTTTTTTTTTTTATGTGTTGTAAGGAATATTTAAAAATTTATAAAATATGTACAGAAAATGAAATAAAGAAAATAATAATAATAGGGCTTGATTCAGAAAGCGATACCCCTGGACACGGCTCGTATTGTTAGGAGGTTCTTTTCTCTGAGCCCTGACTGCCGGTAGCTTGGACCCTGTTCCCGTATTTTTTTTTTTAATTGAAATATTTAAAAATGTGAAGAAACTAGTGCTTTATTTACGAGTCTACAAATATATTAAATAATACATAAAGGAAACAGAATATTACTATTATTACTACTATTATTATTATTATATACTTTATTGTACACCATTACACGTACAGAAGGAAACTTAAAACTAAAACACATACATACAATGGGCGGCCTTATCGCATTCAGCGATTTCTTCCAGGCAACCTGGAATGGACAGTAATTGCCTGGACAAAACATGGGGCTGTCAATGGTTTGATTTGATGATTTCTCGGCAAAAAAAAAAGAACCTGCCTTTGAGTCTGAAAAATTAAACAGTGGAATAAATTGCGTTGAACTCATTAACTTAATACTTTGCCTTTGCAAATGTTTGTTGAATGAATGTTTGAAATTCATAGGTAGCATAACGTACCATAGATAGCCTTATAAAGTTCCCACTGCTAGGACTCAGGCCTCCTCTCTAGCACGAAGCCCAGTGCGGATTGGCGGATATCACAGTTCTTTGAATTTTAATATCTTCGACATGTCGGTTTCCTCACGATGTTTTCATACTTTGCTGGGTTCGAACTCGTCACTTACAACTCATAAATCAGGGCAATTAACACTGAGCCGTCACTTCTCTTCAATTCCTATTATTTTGTATAATTAAAAATACTTTATACTACATTTTAATGAAAAATATAATATTAAGAGACCGAAATTCTACTTATTTTTCACAGACTATAACAGTATTCAGTATAAACATGATATTTCAATTAACCCCCGCTCAAAATCCAAGAATTAAATCTTCATTATATTGCCAACAGTTTCGGTGTCTTCAACTTTGGCCAAATCCAAAGGATCTAGGGGTCCTTCAGTGCAAACAGGCCCCTTTTCTTAAGGTGCCCTTGAACTAGTTACACCCCTTTGTTTGACAAACGCCTGTGGGCTAACAATGCTGCAGGGACCAGCTGTGACCAGCATCAGGGCTCCCTTAAAATAAAAGAATCCTAATGGATAAACTTTATTATTTTTTTGGAATGAGAAAAAGTTTGCAGCTGCTTATCCTAATTTTGCTATGTGGGCTTCTGTTGATTAAATTGTTGTAGTAGGAATGTGTTTTATCATTGCATTGAGTGGTTACTTAGCAGTGTCTTAAACGAATATAATTATTAGGCTAACAGCTTTAAAACTTGGCTAGAAATAAAACAATTATATAGAATGTGTGAAAAAGTCTGCATACAGCTAAGGATTAGAATTTCCCCGAATCCACGACCTCTGGCATAGCAGTCAGGGCCACCAACCACTAGACCAACAGTCCAGTCACGATAAAGGGTCTTGACACACAGACAGACAGACAGACGGACAACAAAGAGATCCCATAAGGGTTCAGTTTTTTCCTTTTGAGGTACGAAACCCTAAAAAGATGAAAATAACATTAATAACAAATATTTGATATCAACAGTCGTTAACCAAAAGATAAAGAGATATTTAGTTGGGAAATGATTTTAAATAAACTTTCAAAATGGAAAGCAAAATATACGGAAATAAATAAAAGAAAAATTACAAATGACTGTGATTTAATTCAAAACAGACGCTTCTAAAAATACAAACCGCACAATTTAATTTATATTACAAAATGACTTTACCATACGAAACTAATTTGTATCCAATTAGAAAAATAATTAGATACAAACGCGGCATCGAAGCGGGTATACGTTGGTGTAGGAAAAATAAAACGCTCGCGCAAACTGAGTGAGATCCGATTTAATTCGATTACGAGTTTCGCATTGAAACGTTTCGAATCGAATCGATTTCTAAGTGTTTCGATTTAATTGAAGCCCATGCTGTTCTCGTATCCGAATGCAATTATTTACCATTTACCGGCCGATGCCCGCAACGTTATAAGCAATGGTGCTTCGTTTAGACGATTTATTATGATCTCATTAGTTTGGCGAGTTACTTGTGCCTGTTTAACTACTGGTCGCGATATTGTTTTTTTTTATGTTTTTAATGATAATATCATAGGCATGATTTACAGTAAATAGTTGGTTGGTTGGTTGTAGTTACTGTAGCCCGAAAGTCGTCCCCTTTTGAACATAGGTCTCCCCCAAGTGTCGCCACGATAGGAACGGTCCTGTCACCCTGTGTCTGTGGTAGATAGTCGTGTATTTGGTTGACTTTAAATTTTCCAGGTGAAATCGCAAAGCTTTAGAGACAAATATGGTCAAGGGTGCAGTCCATCAATTTTCACGTCTCTCGCGCCAAGGCTTGGTTCAAGCCACGCTCCGGAGCGAGGAGGAGTGGCAGGCGGTCGCCTCCTTTTGCGAAGCAGTAATGCCAGCAAAGGAGGAGGCCGACCGCATTAGGCAAAGGCGCACACGCCGCCGCCGCCGCCGGGTTTCTGATCCCGATTTCCGGCCACCGTAGGCGCGGGCTCGCGGACGGTGGGCAATGGGTAGCTCGCTGTCCATCCGTCCGGTAACAGACCGGTCCGAGCTCAGGTCGTCTACGGCGCGCACTGTTCCCGCGCGCCTCAAGGAGTTGTCAGCAAACTGTAGGGGTCCAGCAGGGCCGAAGCCTACTGGGCCAAAGGTTATGCGAGAGTGTCACCACGGGCCCCGGGACAAAGGCAAGGAACGGAAAGGTAGGTTTTTAGTCAGTAAAAGTCTGACACTATTTCCCGCCCCACCCAAGGGCGGGATTTGTCATTGGATGATTTTACCTACCAAAAAAAAAAAAAACAATTTACACTGACTAAAAACCTACCACGTTTTTTCTTTGCCTATCATACTAGGGCCGAGACTTCCTTTCAGAAGCCGACCCTTAGTCCCAGTACGCTTCGACCCTGCCTGCCTGCAGCTAGCAGGCTGGGCCTTTACGGTTTGTTGATAGCTCCTTGAGGCGCGCGGGAACCGTACGCGCCGTCGGCAACTTGGGCTCGGTCCGGTCGGTTACCAGACGGTCGGAGAGCAAGATACCCATTGCTCGCCGTCCGCAAGCCCGCGCCCACGGTGGCCGGGAATTGGCAGATTTTCTGGCGTAAATATCTGTAACGATGTAAAAACCTATAAAGATTTATAAATTACAACTGGGATGAATAGCTTTACGTGTTTTCCGCGGCATAAGTTGTAAGTAACGTCATAGACGAACTTAAAAAAGAACATATAAATTGAAAAATCACATTGATGGTTTCGAACTTGAAAACCTCATGCATGAGAGATGTCCCCGTAAATAAAATGTACTTTTTTCTTTTTTTTTTTTCACTGGACTATCAAGACACTCATTCAAGCATAACTAATAAATACTTCCTAATTCACTCTACTTCGGATATCACTAACCGTAAACTGGTCAGTTAAACCAATGAGTTAATGTTACGATGATAAGGATAACAGCATACATGCCAATTGTAATTGGTAATGCGTAATCTGCTAATTAGAAATCGATCGGTAATTTAATACCTATCAATACCGCTACATTCACAGATCTATGAAAACAAAGGCCTCAAAATTGTTGTTGTTTTTATTCAACCATTAATTTTGTATAAATTGGTGGTAAAAACGTAATATGGGATAATTATTTCAAATTGTTAGTGAAAACTGCGGCATATGTATTTTTACTGCTAATGAGAAACCAGAGCTATTAATAAAAATAGGTCACAAGTGTCTTTTATGTTTAACATTATTACCAAATATTTCTAAGTAAAGTATGGTCTATTTGAAAACATGTGACATTCACCAACCCGCACTGGGCCCGCGTGGTGGATTAAGGCTCATTCCCTCTCTTAGAGAGGAGGCCTGAGTCCCAACAATGGGAACATTAAAAGGCTGATGATGATGATAAAAGTATGGTACTTACCTAGAGGATTCCAGACAGCCGGTATAGGTATATTGGCCTGCTGGACTCCTCAAGGAAAGCGAAACTGTAGTCACGCTAAGCAGATCTGGTGAAGAACGAACATCGCAGAGGCGAAGAACATAGGAAAGACCAGGCAATCGTGCGAGCGAGAAAGTGAGATCATTACACCCTATACGGTTCTATCCAATTAACAGTTCAGTTTAGGTTGTAATATGGATCGCTTTAAAAGCTCATGGTGCGGCCTTTAGAGAAATGTAACACGAAGTTCAAGACCGAATGGGGTAGGGAAGTTATGAATTTCAGTCAAGTTAGTCAGGTATACTTTAAATTAGTCAGGTATATTTTAAATATAAATATATTAAAAAAGTGGCATGACATAAAAAAAAACAAACAATAAAAAAGTGGTGAAAAGAAATAAGTTTATTTTTATAATCATAGTAGATACTTAGAAAGTTATTTTTTTTTTTTAATTATTAATATCTTCGAGCTATTCAAAACTGCGACAAATGTTTACGGAAACGTTCGTACGTGTATATCAATGTTACCTACATAACTACATTTTCGGAGTGTAGCAAAACATCCATATTTACGACGAGCCTCGAAATTGGCAATTGATGTCACATCATTAGCGGGTGTCGCGTCTCGCATGATTTGACGGTGTAATGTACCTGTACGAACTTGCGAGTGCGTTTCCTATCAATCTACCCATGATGATTGACGCCCCTGTAACTAGAGCAGTGGCTCTCAAAATTTTTCGACCAAGGACCATTTTTAATTATTTTTAAAGTTTTTTTAGATAATTGGTTCTATATAGAGAAAGTGTATAATAATAATAAAACTAAATCTCATATAGTGGTTTTTTTTTTTTTTTTTTTTTATGGTAGGTAAAATCATCCAATGACAAATCCCGCCCTTGGGCGGAGCGGGAAGTAGTGTCAGACTCTTACTGACTAAAAACCTACCCCGTTCCTACGTAGCCTATCGTGCCGGGGCCGAGCATTCCTTTCGGAACTAACCCATGACCCCAGTAGGCTTCGACCCTGCCTGCCTGCAGTTAGCAGGCTGGGCCTCTTCGGTGTGCTGACAGCTCCTTGAGGCGCGCGGGAACAGAACGCGCCGTCGACGACTTGGGCTCGGTCCGGTCGGTTACCGGACGATCGGACAGCGTGCTACCCATTGCACGCCGTTCGCAAGCCCGCGCCTACGGTGGCCGGAAATCGGGATCGGAATCCCGGCGGCGGCTGGGGCGAGCGCCCCGTTGCCTCTGCCTGATGCGGTCGGCCTCCTCCTTTGCTAGCATTACTGCTTCGCAGAAGGAGGCGACCGCCTGCCATCCCTCCTCACTACGGACCATGGCCTGAACCAAGGCCCGGCGAGAGAGATCGCTGCCGCCGATCGCCCCCACGAGGACACGGCGATGCTCCGCCCAGGCGGGGCACACCTCTACAGTGTGCTCCACCGTGTCCTCCGGATGTTCCGCACAGTGGCGACACCCGGGCGAATCCTCCGCACGAATCCGGAACAGGTACTTAGCGAACTTTCCGTGTTCGGTAAGCACCTGCGTCGTGCGGAAGTTGAGAACGCCGTGAGGTCTTTCCAGCCACGCCTCAAGGATGGGCCTTATCGCCCCAATTGTGGCGCGCCCCGAACGAGGTTGCGATAGTCGTTGACGCCATTTCGCCATGAGATCCCGCCGGAGCTCTGTCCGCCATGCCTCGACTTATCTCATATAGTGGTGGTGGACCGAAGTAAGAGGCGTGCAATGATTGTCAGCCGAGAAAGATAAACAAACCAAGAATGTTGACTTAGTTTGAGAGGTTGACAATATGCATAATTTCGGTTTAGATACACAAGCCAAGAAAATTTCATGCATTTCTAATGAATTCTTTACATAAAATTATGAAAATTGAATTTTTCATGCAATTCCAATAAATACTTAACATAAAATTATAATTTGCACAAATAAATAAAACACTACTATATTTTTTACTAGGCAAACAAAACCAACTTGCGGTGTTAATGGTCGTTTTTTTTTCATGTGAACGAAGCACAAGACGGTTCCAGTACTCATTGCCATCAAGTGGCTTTAGATTGCAGGAATCCATTAGAAGCAGATACTGTGAATTAATAGCGAATGGTCCTCACTCAATATACACTTCGATACAGTTTCAATGAGTTCCTTATTATGGTGTAAGGTTGGGTTTTTATTCTTTACTAATATTTTTATTGAAAAATCAGTGGTATGTCCTGATTACGGAGAGTTTTTCTGTCTTGGTATTTCAATATTTCAGGGTAGCAAACATGCATATGCAAATAATTTACTTCCTAGAAGGTTGTATATGTTATGATACTTTAAGTCTTTATAGTTCTTTAGGGCGGATAGAGCGGCCAACCCGAGATACATTTTGATCGCCTGTTGGTCTAGTGGTTAGTGGCCCTGACTGCTATGCCGGAGGTCGTGGGTTCGATTCCCACCCAGAACAAATGTTTGTGTGATGAGCACGATCATTTTTCCTGTGTCTGGGTGTTATTTATCTATAATATGTATGTATTTAGAAATATATAAGTATGTTTATCAGCTGTCTGGTACCCATAACACAAGCTCTGCTTAGCTTGGGACTAGACGGTGTTGTGTGATAGTTGTAGAAATATTATTATTATAGGATGTGTTATTTTTCTCAGCTCATGGCTGGTTTCGACTACATTTAGGGGCTAAATCCAAGTAAATGTAGAATGTATGATGTTTTCAGAGTAGGGGTGTTAGTATTATTATTATTTTTATACAACCGCTCTTAGGTGACTATGATGTTATTTTTATTACCAAAACATCTTTTTTCACATATTTTGAATACGCAGATATCTTGTAGATATTATCTAGGCTTCCATAGGAACATAAATTTGTGTAAAAATAATCCAGTAATGACCTCTGAAAATCTGCTATTTTGTATGAAGTTTAGCCCTCCATGATGTATACATATATTAATAATATAAAAAGTACGTCTAAAGAAGCCTTGAACATTTAATCGAGATTTTGAATGACCACAATTTTATTTTTCTCTAAAACTTTTAAGAGTTTAAAATAAAACACGTATTTTCTGGAATAAGTTTTCTGAAATATTCGAGTAAATCACGTAATTACCGAATGTCAACAGAGTTTTTAGGCGTTATCTCTCTTTTTACCCGACTGCGCCAGTCGGGACCCATTCTAGAAAGTCAGCCGTCTAGTCAGTAGATTGGAGTAAGCTGCAATAAGTATGTGCTCTCAATTCACTAAGCCTCCATTTCTAGAATGGGTCCCGACTGCTACAATTTATCTTGTATTTAAAATATTATATAGTTTAGTGGAATCGGTTACAACGACTTTCTTGTTTTAGGGCTTTTTCATGAATACTCAGAAAAGCAGTCGGGTTTTTTAGTTTTTTAAATTACCGTTTTTTATTTCGTGTTGGCTTTGCTTCAAACATTGCATTGGATTGCTTAGATGAAGCAATAAGCTTTTAAACTATGCTCGACTTTGATGATAGGCGAGTGTGGAAAGCCCTGGTACACTCATTAGTGAATCTTAATCAGCATTACAATAGATTACAAAATATTGAGAAGACGTTTCTGACCCTTTTAAAAATAGTAGGCTTTAATTAACCCAGCGCATTTACTAAAGCATTATTATTCAAGAAAAAGTTAGTCAGAACTTTAAAGGCATTTCAATTAAAATTCAATTTTCTGTACAATTAGCATAATGAATTACGTAACAGTGCACAAAGTGGACTGGTCCTTTGCAGGAAGACGCGGAGTGCATCTTAATTCAATTGACCGGCCGCTATTATGCAGTTGCCGGGTAGAGCAACTGTTGCCCCACTGTTGTGAGGGAACAGGAAATCCCTTTCTAATAGTTTTGTTAGAAGGCAAAGTTTGTTTGTTACTTACTTGTGGAGTTCTATAGAGGATAACTTTGTTAAAAATAGATCTTTATTGAAAACATCTGTAGCTTAATATGATTCGTCCTTTTTAGGGTTCCGTAACTCAAAAGAAAAAAACGGAACTCTTATAGGATCACTTTGTTGTCCATTTGTCTGTGTGTCTGGCAAGACCCTTTATCTCAGGAACGAGTGGAGAAATCGAAATGAAATTAAAATTAATTATATTCTTAAATTTGCGGTCCCTTGAAGCTGTGAATAAATCAAACTCCTGAGTTAACGAAAAAAAAAGATACGGCGCAAAAAACTAATATTTTTGGAATCAAAATTTTTAGAGTACTTCCCGTTGACCTAGAATCCTAGAATTTGGCATGAAGCAAGGTCTCATAGCAGAAGTATAGGAAAAAAATCTGAAAAATGTAAATTTGTAGTTACGTCACAAAAAAAAATACGATTCGGAAAAATCTTCATAATTCAATTCGTGAATTGAACTGTTATCATAGGTAGTTAGTTTGTACGGAACTTTCAGTGCGCGAGTCAGACTCTAACTTGCCTTGCTTTTTTAAATTTGATAGGCTAGGATGTGAGCTACCAAAACGGTGAAGTGTTCTACTGACCCTAAAAATATAACCTGCGTCTTTAAAACGTTAGCAAAATTCAAACATTGCTGTCTCTATTATTTTCCTACCTCTCTCTGTTAGCTTTGCCATCTGTCGTCTTCTAGTCGTATAGTTTTCAGAGCAGGTTTACATTAAGTCGGACCGGCAGTTTTGCTGTTAGCCGACGGTCAGGCGTTGGTGTTCAGTGTTCACACTAGAAGCTGCTGAACGACGCTATACTAGCCAGTATGCCAATATTATGTCCGATCCGACAGAAATCGTGGCTAAACGTCCGGTAAAAGTGTCGGCTTCTTTAGAGCCAAATTCACAATAAACTAATCGCGATTCGTTCAAACAAAACGCAGTTTGAGCGACTAATCGAGATTATAGCTTCATTTTGCGTTTCACTGCGATGAATGGAACCTAGTTTACGCTATACTCAGTTTCAATTCTTTTTTGTCGCCCATGTTTATGACACGGGTCTTTAAACTAAATTACGCTGAGCTCAGTTTACTAGAACTAAGTTTTTATATTGAATGATGAAATCAGCCCTTAGTTTTGTTGGGTTGCGCTAATGTGAACGGCGCTATTGAAATACATATGCCAATATGGATCTGACACATTTGTCGGTCCGATAAAACTGTCGGTCCGACTTAATGTGAACCGAGCGGGTTCACATTAGGTAATTTTTTGCAGTCGGTAGGTTTTTTTTTACAGTCGGTAAAAATAAAGCTATCTTTAGGGCTAAACTAGAGAGTAATATGAACATTACACATTTTTACTTTTAATTTTACTGGTTTTTAAGACCTCAAAACTAGACCGGCTGCCCTATTAACCCCTTACCCTCGATTGACCACCAGATACCTATCTTCTCGTTTAGAAATCTTTAATACATAGATACAATTCGGGCTTAATGGTCGTATCGACTGTAACGCCATCTATAGTACGGGCTGCGAAGTGTAAGCAATTTAACAGAATGCGCTCCATCGCCAGAGGATTCAATTATATAGCTATTGCATCTGTGAAGCAGAGCCCTGACGTATAGTGTGGTCGGAATTAGTGGTTCGAAAGCCTATTGTAGACGGCTGCATAGATGGATTCCTGCTAATATTATGGGACATGATACGGCTGAGTTCTAGGTGGACACAATTAAATTAGCTGGGAAGGTGTAGACAATGACATTTGTTTCTCAGCTTGTTGTAGTTTCAGTAATTACTATTAACCAACCACTGCTACCTGCAACTGCACATTGTTTATTAATCTTGACTTAGAGCCAAATTCACCAATAAACTAATCGCGATTCGTTCAAACAAAACGCAGTTTGAATGACTAATCGAGATTATAGCTTCATTGTGCGTTTCACCGCGATGAATTGAACCTAGTTTACGCTAAACTCAGTTTCAATTCTTTTGTTGTCGCCCATGTTTACGACACGGTCTTTGAACTAGATTACGCTGAGCTCAGTTTAGTTGAACTAAGTTTTTATATTGAAAGATGAAATCAGTCCTTAAAAAGAGTGGTGTTATAAGTTTGACCGCTACTTGGATGGGTCGTCTGTCTGTGGCACCGTGGCTCTTAAACAGGTGAACCGATTGGGATACGGATTTTTAATGAAAGAAAGGTTTTTCTTAGACAAGTTTGATCTAAATTGGTTCAGCATTTACAAGATATGTATAAGGGTGAAAAGCTGAATGTTTGCTGTATAGCGCACCAGTGACACCCAACCTTTCTATATTTATAGGTGGAGAGTGACTGGTGAAAATGTAGAGGAAGATGTGCATTAGATTGGAAGTCGTGGGATAACGTACAGCTCGCGGTTAAAAGTGGGCTCAAAACTGTTGCAAACTGGCTGCAAAATAATCTCCTGACGTTAAATGTCGAAAAAACTAAGGCAATTAACTTTGCCATTTCTAATCGGTCCTCCCCCAAAAATGTATCTTGTCTACGGTTGCACTGTTGTTTTACCCCAGACTGTTGTACTTGCCCTTTCATCCAACAGACTGATTCAATTAAGTATCTAGGAGTATTCCTAGATAATCGCTTAACGTGGTTTTCACATTTGAATGCTCTAAGGGGCAGGATTAGAAAGATGCTACGTATTTTTAAGAAGTTGGGTAAGATTGCAGATGACTCAGTTCAAAAAATGATCTACTTCTCTCTTTGTCAATCCGTCCTAAATTATTGTATAATAGCGTGGGTTGGGGCTGGCAAAACCTCATTAATAAGAGTAGAACGAGCTCAACGAGCCTTGCTTAAGGTGGCCTATGGACGACCGTTCCGATACCCCAATAACACACTATAAAATATAAAAAAAAAAAAAAAAAAAAAAATATCTATACACCGATGTGGGGGTTCTTAGAGTCAAACAGCTTTATATCCTAGCTGTTACCCTAAGATTTCACAAAACGTCCATGAACACTTGTATCAAGTCAAGTCGAAGGGTACATTGGCAGAAGGTGCGATTCCGTAAAGCGGTCGGCAGAAGGTCCTACAGTTTTATGGGTCCGCATATTTATGAAAACTCAATAACCAGCACAAAATCCTACCATTAACACGAAATCAATGTAGAAATACTGTATCTGAATGGCTTCTTACATTAGATTATTACCGCACTGGAAGTCTCCTAACTTAAAATTCGCTAACCACAAATAAATAGGTGACACATATTCACATTATATAAACACATTCACTGTTGTAACATACAGACATACACTCTAAACACATTAATGTAACAGTCTTGATTACACCATCATGCATACATACACGGTAATCTGTTGTAATTATTTTGTATTAGTCTTTCAAGATTGCATTAAAGCACTAAATGTAAAAAACGTAATACAATAATAGCGTTAACAAGAAATGTAACGATAGAGCCTGGCTCTCACAACACAGGGGATCCTAGTGTGAGTTCCAGGAATTCAACACATAAAATGTATTTTTTCGTTAATAAATATTATTATTATTATTTTCCGAAAGTGTATTTTCTTCTCAGCTCGTTGGCTGGTTTTTGACTACATTTACGAGCCGAAACCAAGTAAATGCAGCGTGTGGCGTGTTATGATGTTGAGGGTGTATTATGATAGGGAACTAATTCGTTTTCGTCTATTTGCATGAACTTTCTAACAATTGGGCAAGTATTAAATATGACGGCTTTTTGTAAGGTTATATAGAGAGTTTCTTTTAAGTTAAGTAATTTCAGACTGTGTAGGAGACAATTCGGAATAACGCCTGTTGTGGAAAGGACGATTGGGACCACATAAACTTTTTCTTGTCTTATTATTATTATAGATTGTTTTTAATATTTATAATTTAAGTTTTATTGCTTGTTTCTTACTAAGTACCGCATCAAAATCCGTTGCTTGTGTTTTCTTGAGGTGGAAAGAAAAACACATCCTTCAGTTGTTTGTATTGTTTTAGGACCACGGGTTTCCTTTTCAGAAATTCCTCACGGACCTAGCAGGCAACGGCCCTGCTGGGCCCCTACGGTTTTGCTGATATCTTGTTAAGGTTCACGTCAAAACTACGTAATGTCGAAGACTCTGGTACGGCCTAGACAGGTACTGGATTCACCCATTGCAAATCGTCCGCAAACTCGTGCCCCGATGCACACCGCCCTGGGCGTTTCACTGTATCCTCCGGGTAGTCAGCAGGTTGGTTACTTTCTCCTGCTTGAATCAGAAAACAAGAACTTCCCGTACTTGCCATGTCCGGTTAGGACCTACGTCATGCGTAAGGTGAACACGCTGTGGTGTCTCTCCAGCACTCCTCAAAGACTGGACTTACCGCAATGATTACGTGCTCACTGCTGGATAGTGACAGTTGCTGTCTTCATAGGTACCGCCATTAGATCTAGTCAGAACTCTGTCAAATGTGAATTTTATCACATTGGTTTTAATGTTAAAAAAACTTAGGTACCTCATTATAAAATTAAATAATTTTATTCACAGAATGTAGGTTATTCGGTCACTAGCATACGTTCGGAGGTTAAACATAGATATCAGATGTAGATCCCCAGCCAGTGCGATTCAATTATAGGTATCGATGCTTCCAGCGATCGGTAGATACGTAGGTAGGTTGGAGGTACTCAACGCTGAAATGCAGCGTGGAGTGTTGACAGAATTAGCACTGCATCGGAGATAGGCAAGTGAACACGGTTTGAGATGGAGGTAACGACGAGAGGTAGAGATAAATATATCACAATTAACACAGCTCCACAGAATCATAGTATCTTAACTTTTCGTATGCCACTTATTAGTGACACAATTAAAAAGGATTGTGCCTCGCGTAGATCTACGCTTCCGGCATTCAACGTTATTAGAAAGAGTGTTTTTATCTGAGACAATAATGCTTAGGATATGTATATTTTTTGACTTCAAAAAAGTAGGAAGTTCTCAATTCAGTTGTATATATATTTTTTTTTTGTTTGTTACTAATAAACAAATAAAACCAGACTTCTGAAATAGGCTTTAAAGAACCATTCCAATTTAGTCAGGTGAGTACAATGAAAACATTATCTACCCGACTTCAATAATGGTTAGGTGGGGGTTTTTTTTTTTTTTTATGGTAGGTAAAATCATCCAATGACAAATCCCGCCCTTGGGCGGAGCGGGAAGTAGTGTCAGACTCTTACTGACTAAAAACCTACCCCGTTCCTTCGTAGCCTATCGTGCCGGGGTCGAGCATTCCTTTCGGAACTAACCCATGACCCCAGTAGGCTTCGACCCTGCCTGCCTGCAGTTAGCAGGCTGGGCCTCTTCGGTGTGCTGACAGCTCCTTGAGGCGCGCGGGAACAGAACGCGCCGTCGACGACTTGGGCTCGGTCCGGTCGGTTACCGGACGATCGGACAGCGTGCTACCCATTGCACGCCGTCCGCAAGCCCGCGCCTACGGTGGCCGGAAATCGGGATCGGAATCCCGGCGGCGGCTGGGGCGAGCGCCCCGTTGCCTCTGCCTGATGCGGTCGGCCTCCTCCTTTGCTAGCATTACTGCTTCGCAGAAGGAGGCGACCGCCTGCCATCCCTCCTCACTACGGACCATGGCCTGAACCAAGGCCCGGCGAGAGAGATCGCTGCCGCCGATCGCCCCCACGAGGACACGGCGATGCTCCGCCCAGGCGGGGCACACCTCTACAGTGTGCTCCACCGTGTCCTCCGGATGTTCCGCACAGTGGCGACACCCGGGCGAATCCTCCGCACGAATCCGGAACAGGTACTTAGCGAACTTTCCGTGTTCGGTAAGCACCTGCGTCGTGCGGAAGTTGAGAACGCCGTGAGGTCTTTCCAGCCACGCCCCAAGGATGGGCCTTATCGCCCCAATTGTGGCGCGCCCCGAACGAGGTTGCGATAGTCGTTGACGCCATTTCGCCATGAGATCCCGCCGGAGCTCTGTCCGCCATGCCTCGACTTGTCGTGGCAGCGGAATTTCGCCCCGGCGTTGCATCTCCATGCGCTTGTCGTGCATGTGTGCAAGGACTGTTGCCTCCAGATCCCACGGCGGTTGGCCAGCAAGGAGGGTCGCCGCCTCGCGGGAGATCGTTCGGTACCCTCGCACCATGCGTATTGCCATGACCCTCTGGCACGCATTCAGCTGGGTCCTCGGTTGCTGTTGCAACGTCGGTGCCCACACCGGAGCCCCGTAGAGAGCCATGGACCGAACGATTTCCGCGTAGAGCTTCCGGCAGGAGGCGTCTGGTCCCCTGAGGTTGGGCAGGAGCCGCCCGAGAGCAGCCCCAGTCCGATTCAGTTTGGGAGCCAGACGTCGGAAGTGCTCCCTGAAGTTCCACCAGCTGTCGAGGACGAGTCCCAGGTACTTCATCGTCGACCCGACGCTGATGTGAACCCCTCCTACATGGTTAGGTGGGGTGCTATCAAGGAGCGACAGCCATATTTTTTTGTGAAAACGGTGTCAGAATATGGGCACAAGTTTATTGAGATACTATTCTTGACCTTAACCAAAAAAAAAAACGAGTAAATAGTTCGAAACAAGCCACTGTAAGTAGTCTGATGCATCATCAGATTCGCCATCATCATCATCATTTCAGCTGAAAGACCTCCACTGTTAAACATAGGTCTACCCAAAGACATACTAATATAGTTGGTGGAATTTATGAGTATATCAGTTCAATCAAAGATTTGACACCTTCACGTAAAGGAACATGTTAAACATAGGTCTACCCAAAGACATACCAATATAGTTGGTGGAATTGATATTAGTTCAATCAAAGATTTGACGCACGTAAATAGTTACGCACTATGTTTGTAATAGTCTAAGATCCGATTAAGAAAGACGTTCACATAGCTGTTTATTGGATGAAATTTATTTTATATCAAATTGAATGCATTAAACACTATATCGTAGTTGGGTTGCCCAAAAAATCCAGACCAAACTATCATTAATTAGAAATTGAAAATAGACTTTTTCTTTTTAAAAATACACCCATGTGTTCAACGAATAAAAATACTACAAGTGCTGCAAATCGAAACTTGTGACAAAGAGGTCCAAAACATCGAACCCGTATTTTATTCGCAATGAAACAGCACTTATTTTGATACACCGTTAAATTTTGATCGTTTTAATCCCGTGGATGGTTGATCCGGTATATCTCTGACTCTATCGATTTTTAAAGATAAAATAAAAAAAAATACCGTACTTTTTGTTTTCTAAACCTCGACTTAATCCATTCAAAAAAAAAAATTACGAAATTAATTTCTTTAAGCAAACGAGCTAATGACCTTGTCGGTTGTTGCTTACTAACTACCTACAGGTCTTTGTTCTCGCACAGTTGACGTTTACTTAAAGAAATTAATTTCGTACATCTGTAAATAAATTCGAGTTTACAAAAAAGTACTTTATTTTTTAATTTTATCTTTACAAATCGATAGTGTTTCATGTACTGAATCGACCCGATTAAAACGATCAAAATTTGACGGTGTATAAAATGTATTTACTACATAATTTCTTTTTAGTTTCACTACATCAAATCTTACTTTTTGACTATAAATACTCGAGTTCTCCATGAAAATACCAAAATCACTATCGTTGAAATTTAATCAAATTGAAAATTAATAAAACTAGGATTTACAAAGGGAAGTGAAAGTGTGTCGACAATATTTTTAAAGCGTTTAAAATCAAATCAATGTAAAAGTGTTAAGGTGTGCGTGTGTGTGGTGGTTATAATGATTGAAACGGAAATTCTATCAAGCAATGTATGATACGAAAGACTCTGTTTTAGTATAGTACTGCTCTAAAATTTAAATTGAATTACATTATGTGGCTAGCCTGTCACTACGATCACATTTCTGAGTATGTGATGTTTAATTTCAGTACTAAAGCAATCAAATTAGACTTGTCGTCCAGTGAGTAGGTCCCATCGCCACCAGTTGGCAAGTTGTATGTCTTCCCGCGGTCACTCGCTGACAACTCAGCCAGCGGCAAGCTTAATTAGTTTCTGGCCTGTCTTGAATATACTGTGATGGTTTTTGGCAAGATTTTTTCGAATGAAATTGATGTGGCCGTTTTTAACCGACTTCAAAAAGGAGGAAGTTATAAATACCAATCTTTATATTTTTTCATATTCTTTTTTTGTACAGACACACTGACATTGACAGCTGATGTACATAGGTGAGCTTAGCCCACAGTCAGGTTTTATGTATGTTCGGGCTAACTCCGTCATATTCAACATTATTTTTAGTATTTGCGAAACCTGAATATAGTTTGTTCAGAATCAATAACCGAATCGATTTTAATTTTTTTTACACCATGTTATATTGATTTTTTCTTAAAACTATTTAAAAAGGTCACAAGTTGGACAATTCCAACACTAAATACAACAAAGGTCACGGCACGTCATAGAGGGCATTAGGCCCCAGTGAACAACCGGGTGCAGGAGTAAAACCACTCCTCAGTCACCCGGGTGACCCGGTGACCATCTATTTGTGCGGACAACCAGGTAACATAACAAGCTTATAGCTTTGTGATTTTACATGATACAGTTATGAAATTTTTTACAAAGACTTTTCGTAAAAATACTCGACACGTGTTTCGGGTTTCGCATATGCTAAAACTAATGTTGTATAAACGGATTTTCTAAATTCTTTCTTCATTCGAATAGGGTTTATTTCAAAGTGGTTCCGTTTAAATTTCAAAATAGATCAGATTATGAATTTCAGAGACAGACAACGGAATTTTTCAAAATATGACAGCAAATCAACCGCATTTGCTGCAATCGCATAAAAATTATTTACACAGTCACACAACACAACATGACGCCTGTACACGCAAAAGACTTACACACATCGAAATCCTTTCTCATATAAAGAAAGAAAGAAACATAAAGACACACATAGTGGGTATACATAGTGTAACCTCTGTATGTTTCTTGTTGACCTCTAGTACTTCCATATTTTCTATCAAACTTATAGCTGTCAAATACCATAACAAAAAAAAAATATTATAAAAAATCTATAACATATGAGCAATTTAAAAAAAAGCTCAAAAAATGCAAAATACCCTTAATTTCGGAAATGGGTGTCAATGATGATGTAACGACATCTATCTCGTCACAAATGAACTAATCCTGCATCGCACAAGTAAAATTATCCACGCGATTTGAACATATAGAACACCCTGAAAGTTGCCCACCAGATATAACACCTGTCTGGTCGGTGGTTCCTTCCTTTTCAACGGCGGTATGTGGAACTTTACTCTCTGTTTCCCAAAATGAAACAAAACCAAAAACCCCGGCTTCCAAAAATAATTTACTGACTCACTTTCCTTTTTGATAAAGATTTTGACAGCCAACCAATCAACATCCAAAGTTTCCTCATAGTTCATAACTCTTTTTCACATCACAAAACTTTATAGCAAAATCTATGTCACTACAAAGGAACTAAAAAATCACAATCCTGCATATCAGAGTTCTCAGTGTTATTCGAATATACACAATGGTCCGAAACCAACTACCGAGCAGTTAACCAAACTACAATACCAGGAAGATCGAAGGATGCTACCTTTTGAATAAAAGTACAATGAAGATGTAAATTGTTATATACCTGTATACATCCTACAAGGACAGAACTGGAGTCAGCGACAGCGCGTAGTGTTCCACACGTGCCTCAGAGAAATGTCAGCTAAGCATGGCCGATGCCTGCTAGGCTCATGGAGAAAAGTATAAAAGAGATACCTACTCGTGGTCTAAGAACGCAAAAGGTATCTGAAGGAAAATAGGTGTGGGTTTAGCCAGTAAAAGTCTGACACGTCTTTTCACTCCACACTAGAGCGGCAAAATTCATTAGATAAATTACCACCTTAAAAATACCTGTATACATACATAGAATAATATAGTAGAATAATGTAGTAAATTGTACACATATATATCTTGCGGCCTCTAAAACTAAAAAATTTTCTATTTTTTTTTAATAAGCTCTTTGGTCTTCTAAAAACACCAAAGTAACCGACACTCAAAATGATGGAACTGCACTACCTACCTTCCATCCTTCTAACGTTAAGAAGTTAAATATTTGTGTAGTGTTCCACGAATATTGATTGCTGGTCACCTTGACAAGGGTATAGCAGCTCCCGAAGGTGCGAAGCTTTTAGCTATTCGGGTCAGTATTCTGTTTCTTAAATGGATTTAATGTGATTTAGTTATTACATTAATATTATAAAGGCAAAAGTTTACATCTACAGTCAGGAGTCAAAAGTGCAGTGGCACTCTACCAATGCTTAAGTGCCTAAAACTTCTCTGTACTGGAGGTTAAATATTCCACAACTAGTTTATTTAATACCTAGGTATTCTATAGGTACTAAAAATTAAATTAATTATGAATCTCTTCTCTACTTTTCCCTCTTCTACAAAATTTTAGACAATTTTAGCATTGGTAGACTGCAACTGCACTTTTGCGTGGATGTGTTCGTGTGTGTATATGTTTGTAACTCCTTCTTGTTCAAACGTCTAAAAGAATTTACATTTTTGACACACGGGACAGACTACGTCCTGGAATACTTATAAATAAATAGCGATATAGAAACGCTATCGCAACGTCCAACTCAGAATAAACTCTCAATGGATGGGTCTCGGAATTTCAGTGGTTCACAAAGGTGTATTGTTTGTTCTAGGCTAAGATTAAATTTGTTGGTTCTATCTGAGTGAGGCCTGACGTGTCGCCAGACCAAACTATTTCTTTATTGTCTCCCAGTTATTTTAACTTGAGTATATAGGTTGTTTGTCTTCGTGATAGAGTGGGGTTTTGAAAGGATATTGCCGTGTCATCTTTGAATTTTGGATGAAAGAAGCACGTCATTTATTTTGTGAATAGGTGCCTAGCCTTATTTTTCTATATTTGTGATAATTGTTAAAAAAGAAACAAGCAAAAAAAAAGTAACAAGCGACTTACCTAGAATTGTTGAAAAATAAACAGCAATTTACCTGGAATATAACTGAGTGATCATCCTGCTAGGGCTACAAGATTCCTCCCTCCGGAGACACTAGGGCTCCGGAGTCACAGGACGATTTCCGGCCACCATAGAAATGGGCTTGCAGACGGCGAGTAATGAGTAGCTCGCAATCCAGCTGTCTATTAGGACCAAGCCTGGGTCGACGAAATTTTGTGTTCCACGCGTTTCAATGAGATGTCAGCAAAATTGACAGGGCCAGGACAGACATATGTCATAGTTTTTTTTTTTTTTTTTTTTGGGTAGGTAAAATCATCCAATGACGAATCCCGCCCTTGGGTGGGGCGGGAAACAGTGTCAGACTTTTACTGACTAAAAACCTACCTTTCCATTCCTTGCCTTTATCCTGGGGCCTTTGGTGACAGTCTCACATAACCTTTGGCCCCAGTAGGCTTCGGCCCTGCTGGACCCCTGCAGTTTGCTGACAACTCCTTGAGGCGCGCGGGAACGGTGCGCGCCGTAGACGACCTGAGCTCGGACCGGTCTGTTACCGGACGGACGGACAGCGAGCTACCCATTGCCCACCGTCCGCGAGCCCGCGCCTACGGTGGCCGGAAATTGGGATCGGAAACCCGGCGGCGGCGGCGGCGTGTCCGCCTTTGCCTAAGGCGGTCGGCCTCCTCCTTTACTAGCATTACTGCATCGCAGAAGGAGGCGACCGCCTGCCACTCCTCCTCGCTCCGGAGCATGGCTTGAACCAAGCCCCGGCGCGAGAGATCGCCGCCGATCGCCCCCACGAGGACACGGCGCTGCTCTTCCCAAGCGGGGCACACCTCGACTGTGTGCTCCACCGTGTCCACCGGGCGGTCCGCACAGTGGCGACACCCGGGCGTCGTCTCCGCACGAATCTTGTACAGGTACGGACCGAACTTGCCGTGTTCGGTCAGCACCTGCGCCAAACGGAGGGTGACGACGCCGTGGGGCCTTTCCAGCCACGCCTCAAAGAGGGGCCTTACCGCCTCGATCGTGGCGTGCCCAGCACGAGGTTGCGACAATCGCTCTCGCCATTTCACCATGAGATCCCGCCGGAGCTCTGTCCGCCATGCCGCGACTTGTCGCGGCAGCGGAGTTTCGCCCCGACGTTGCATCTCCACGCGTAAGTCATGCATGTGTGCAAGGACTGTTGCCTCCAAATCCCACGGTGGTAGGCCAGCAAGGAGGCTCGCCGCTTCGCAGGACACCGTACGGTATCCGCGGATCATCCGGATGGCCATGACCCTCTGGCAGGCGGTTAGCCGGGCCGCCACTCGCTTCCGTAGCGATGGCGCCCACACCGGCGCACCGTAAAGGGCCATGGACCGAACGATGCCTGCGTAGAGCCTCCGGATATGTCATAGTTGTGGATTGCTCGAAGTTCGTCAACTGAAGGAACATTATGAATTTTTGTCAGTAAAAGTCTGACACTTCTTCTCGCTTCACTCGTAGGGGGAAAAATTAGTTAATAATAGCCTTTTTTTTTTTTTTTTTATTTAGCCTGTTCTGTCCCACTCCTGGGCAAAGGCCTCCCTCCACGCCTTCCACCTCTCGCGGGCCTGCGCCTCCTCTTGCCAGTTCTGGAGGAATCTGTCCAGCTCATCGCGCCATCTCCTTCGCGGTCTGCCGCGACCCCGTCGCACTGTCTTAGGGCACCAACTTTGTGCTATTTTTGCCCACAGTTTGTCGGGCATGCGGCAAACGTGTCCTGCCCAGTCCCATTTCAGCTGGGCAGCCTTTTGAGCCACATCAGCTATTTTGGTTTTGGAGCGCAGAAAATTTTATTGAGTCATCCTCAACATTTCAGCCAGAAGCCATCCACTGCTGGACACGGTCTCCCTATAATATCACCGTACCGACCGGTTCTTTACTCTTCGCATCAATAAACCTTCAAATAGAGTAGCTCTTTGAGTACTACTATCCATTTTAAACCCTACAACACTCTTTTTAACGCCGAATTTCACTTCAATTTTCCTCTATCATAGTTTATTTTCCTTATTTTTTTTACATTACGCAATCAATTCCTGCCCTGTCACGACCTACCCATTGACCGTAATTACCTATACAAAAACCTCCCAAAAAAACTAAAGACTTGTTCACACAAAACGTTTAACCGTCCATTAACTAGACTGTACTAAAAAAGGCCGAGGCGTCAAAAGGCTTCATCTATCAACGACCCTTAAACTATGCCCAGTGAAGGCGAGAGTACGAACAAAGCGCTAATGGAAACCGAGCTTAATTATACACGTCATCAACATAGACAATGGAAGGTAGTTTTAGGCAAATTGTGTGTACTAGCCCTTACGTTATGATTGAGTATCTTTAAAATGGGGAGATTGCCTTTAGTGACTGGAATAAATACGCTAGGTTCCGGAGCAGTATGCAGTAGAAGTCTACCTCATTTGGCCTGTGATCGGCGACGGTGACCTCTCGTATCCGACCTTGGTTCAAACCATAATGCGAATCAAAATCTCTTTCTGCGAAGTAGTAATAAGAGCAAAGTATATGGCCGCAACCGTGAGAGAACTGACATCCTTACACCCCAGCCACCGCCGCAGGAGACGCCCTGGGCATCGTGAATCGCAGGGCGATACCCGGTCACCGTAGGCGCGGGCTTGTGTACGACGAGCAATAGATAGCATTCCGTCCAGCAAGCCGGTAAATATTGAGTCCGAGTCACTGGTGCGATATATTGCATGCACACGTCAAAGATACGTCAGCAAAACCGTTATATGGCTGTGGGATCGTTTCTTAGAGTTACTAGTGCCGTAGAACCTGAATTAAGTTACTGAGGTAAGTTTTAGTCGGTAAAAATCACCTTAAAGTGGAAGAAGTTATTTGATTATTTCCGAACACAAAAAACTACTGCTCATTTCGCTAAATTTACCTACGTATCACATAACTGGATATTTAACAAGATAAATACTGCCTTAATTCTTAAACATATCGATTTAATTGAACGATATCGATAGGTAATACTTTGGCATTAGGTTTGGGAGGGGAATAGCATACTTTCCAGTATATTTATACTCTGAAAAACGAAGCTTTCATTATTGATTATTTTCTTACAACACTGCTATGACCACAAAGCCCATACAAACTACTTTTTTTTATTCAACTTAATAGCATCTCAGAAAATTACCCCAAATCGTATCGACCAATTTTCAAAACTCCCCGGTTGATAGTACAGTTACCCAAATAAAATTTTACCACGAGCCTAGACGTTTCCTTTTTCCTAATCTAATTTGATATTCATACAAACTGGTCAGTGGAGTATAATAAAAAAAATCCCAAAATAAGTGCCTAACACTGAAATCCTGGCTATGATCACTGGATTAAGTAGAAAATCCCCGACTTTGCAACACTGGGTGAAATTACAAAGCTCTGTTGGGCCTTGTAGTAGAAATAAACGGAATGTGAGGTGAAACGAGCGGGGTCGAATCGGCCCCATGTGTGCAAGGAAGACATTTTCTATGTCGCACTGACGTTTTGTTTACCTTTCCATTTTTTTTTAAAGATATTTTTACTTACTGTGCTAGTTGTATTTACTTCTCAGTGACTAACCGGCGAGGAGTTTGCCCGATACATGACCTGTTTGTTAAAGTTGATTTGAAAATCTTAGTAAAGGTGCAAAACATATTTTCGTTTTTTTTGTTTACTATAGGTATGTTAAAATACAATGAGCCGCAAAAATAACGGGTCACTTAGAAAAACTGCAATCAATAACTACCTTGCAAGAGTTTCAGAGCACGTCAGTGGAAAAATGATCAAAAATAACCAAAATAGGGAAAAAAAATCTAGCATCATAAGGAAGAGATGCGGGCACGAAAAGAAAATACATTTTTTTTTCTTTAAAAAAAAACTGTGGTGTGTACCTTTTTGTCATAAGTTAGAAATGTTTTTTTATATTTAATTAAAATTTAATAATGAACGAAACGTGTTATGTATTAATCTTTTATGTATCATACTACACTTTCATGACTTCATCTTACGTATAACTATCCTACTTTTTGCTAGCGACCCGAATATTTGCAGCCCAGTGTATTATGAACTATTTCATGACATAGCACTACTAGTATTTAGTGATTTAATCTAAAAAATAAAAAAAATATAAGAGTAATGTAAAATCCAAGACAATAAAACCTATTATTTTACAAATGAACAAAATAAATCTTTTTCATTTTCGCATTTTCAGATTACAGATTTGATTACGAAATTGATAACTACCATCTTCTATTACAATTTAAGCTTTGTAATAAAATTTGGACACAATTCATTACTTCTCGTAAATTGGTTTCTGATACCTTAATTGAAATAGTAGATATTCAAAGACATGCAATGTTTTTCCTTATGAAGATAACTGATTGTAAATTAGAAATTTTAATTAGCTCGAAAATTATTATTTTTTTTATAGTAGGTAAAATCATCCAATGAAAAATCCCGCCCTTGGGCGGAGCGGGAAGTAGTGTCAGACTCTTAATGACTAAAAACCTACCCCGTTCCTTCGTTGCTTATCATGCCGGGGCCGGTTATTCCTTTCGGAAGCTGACCCATGACCCCAGTAGGCTTCGACCCTGCCTGCCTGCAGCTAGCAAGCTGGGCCTCTACGGTTTGCTGACAACTCCTTGAGGCGCGCGGGAACAGTACGCGCCGTCGACGACTTGGGCTCGGTCCGGTCGATTACCGGACAATCGGACAGCGTGCTACCCATGGCACGCCATCCGCAAGCCCGCGCCTACCGTGGCCATTAGCTCGACCATAGTGTTTTTGTGGTTCAAAAAATGAAAATAAATTCAGCTTTAAATATGAGAAGCCAACCCAACCCGCACTGGGTCCGCGTGGTGGAATACGGCTCATTCCCTCTCTCAGAAAGGAGGCCTGTGTCCCAGTAGTGGTAACATTAAAAGGCTGATGACGACGAAATATGGGAAGGTAATTTAAAATACGTTTTTTACCAATACCTGTATACTCCATTCATCATCATCTCCCTGCCCTTGTTCCGTGTTACTCGTATTTGGGGTCAACCATCTTTTCTTTGGCCTCTCTTTCCATTTCTATTCATCCACAAGTATGTAGTTTATACTTATAACTCTTTTAGTAACATGTGTTTCATCTGTCCTCTTCATATGCTCATATAAAAACAAACGATTACCTTTCTACTTTTCAGTCACTGGTGCCACTTTTGAAATTCCTCTATTATGTTTTTTTTTAATTTCTAAGGGCTGATTTCATCATTCAATATAAAAACTTAGTTCAACTAAACTGAGCTCAGCGTAATCTAGTTTAAAGACCCGTGTCGTAAACATGGGCGACAACAAAAGAATTGAATCTGAGTTTAGCGTAAACTAGGTTCAAGTCATCGCGGTGAAACGCAAAATGAAGCTATAATCTCGATTAGGCGCTCAAACTGCGTTTTGATTGAACGAATCGCGATTAGTTTATTGGTGAATTTGGCTCTTAGTTAATCTAATCCCGTCACACCACACATGAATCTCAAGATTTTTATTTTCTATAAATACAAATCTTTTTTCATCTTTTGACAACTCAACCTATATGAAATTATAATAATTTTTGGAGTATGTTAAATTATTTTAACTACAGAATTTCAAAAGCCTATTCTTTATAATACCAAAAACATTTAGTATGACAAACAAACATGCCCGATGTTTGATCTAAATTAATTTCTATTGGAATTAAAACTGAACGAACAGATTTGCAAAATTAGAGCAAAAAATAATCGGAAATGAAAAATTAGGGATCTTTATTTGAAGAATTAATGTAAATTAAACTGTAATTGAAATGAATTAGGACATTAATGAAGTTGATGCGACTAATTAATACGGTGAGAGCAGTAATTAATCGAAATTAAAAATAAAGGAATGAAATTCCAAAAATGATGAGGAAAATTATAATCCAACTTGATTAGTCATGAAATTGAGGCTAAATTAATTATAACGGAATTAAAAGCAATTGTTAACAAATGATGGATTGATTATATATGTTTTATGTAAATACCTACTTTAGGTATGTGAGACTTTTTTTCTATAATACGTAGATTATTATTTTTTTACTCACACTATCACACAACGTCGTCTAGTCCCAAGCTAAGCAGAGCTTGTGTTATGGGTACTAGACAACTGATAAACATACTTATATATTTCTAAATATAAACATATTATAGATATAAATTACAGACACAGAACAAATGATCGTGCTCGTCACACAAACATTTGTCCTGGGTTGGAATCGAACCCACGACCACCGGCATAGCAGTCAGGGCCACTAACCACTACACCAAGAGGCCAGTCGAATAATTGTTTTATTAATTGATGAATTGTGTTGATATAGGTTTGATTTTATTGATGATGATTTGATTTTGTGTTGCATTGTTTTGTTATTTTTTAATTAATAAATTATATTGGTGTAGGTATGATTGTAATGTTTATAGTGATTTTGATGATGATTTGATTTTGTTTTGTACTGTAATGTTTTAATTAATTATTTATTTTTAAAGTTTTTAACACCATTGTAATATGCTAATCATCGATATATATGTACTACGCACTAGATGACACGTGCCGTACATTCACTTTTTTCTAATTAGTTGTTAGGCATGCAGTACAATCTGCGCTCAGCTGACGTTAGTGCAATTTTGACGTTCATGCAGTGTAGGAGAGCCGCTAATAAATTCGAATCAAAGTAAACTAGGACATAAACAATAATTCTGTAGTTAAATAAATAAAGCTACTGGTTATCCAAGCGATGTAATAGCTTCTAAAATCGTAATAATATAATAGAAAAGATAATATTCCAAAAAAGCGCCCTCCATTTTACAATCATAGACTAAAACATACAGATGCTCCCCCCTATGAAAACGAATTGTAGGTTTTTACCTACAACTGTTTTACAGAACACAGACTTTATGCGGTGTTTTATAACCAGTTCGATATTTTTGAATATTTTTTAGGGTTCCGTACCTCAAAAGGAAAAATTGGAACCTTTATAAGATAACTTTGTAGTCCGTCTGTCCGTCTGTCAAGACCCTTTATCTCGAGAACGCGTGGAGGTATCAAATTGAAGCTAAATACTCGAATCGATTTATTTTATCACCACTGCTCTCAAAAACGGTGAAGGAAAACATCGTGAGGAAACTGACATGTCCTAGAACCAAAAATTCGAAGACATGTGACATCCACCAATCCGTACCGGGCCCGCGTGGTGGATTATGGCCCATTCCTTTTCCTAGAGAGGAGGCCTGAATCCCAGTAGTGGGAATATTAAAAGGCTGATGCAATGCAATGCAACTCAAATCTGTGTTGGTACAGCCTGCTAGCTGCAGGCAGGCAGGGTCGAAGCTTGCTTGGGTCATGGGTCAGCTTCTGAAAGGAAGGCCCGGCCCCGGCACGATAGGCAACGAAGGAACAGGCTAGGTTTTTAGTCAGTAAGAGTCTGACACTATTTCCCGCTCCGCTCAAGGGCGGGATTTGACATTAGATGATTTTACCTACAATACCTACAATAATAAATCTGAAAATTTGTTGTTGCGTCATAAAAAAAACTTTTTTGCGATTCAAGAAATCTTCAAGACTCTATTCGGGATTTGAAGTACGAACGCTCAGAGCGCGAGTCCGACTCTCACTTGCCGAGTTTTGTGTTCTTTCTTTTCTTGTATTAATATTAGACATCGTTAAATTTTAGTTGTTTCAATCCCACGGAGGGTCGTTTCGGTACATGAAATACTATCGATTTGTAAAGAAAAAAATAAAAAATAAACTACTTTTTTTCAAAAACTCGAATAATTTAACGGTGTATTAACATATTTTTATCAAAGTTTAAAAATTACGACGACATTTTTTGATACCCAATAAAAACTCATGAAGAAATGTCAACGAAGAGAATTTATACCATCGAAGACTATTATTACATTTTGAAATAGAGTATTATTGTAATGAAGTATTGTAGGCAAGAAACTGTGTCACGTCTGCGGTATAAAAATCTATATAGATGTCATGTCATTACACTAAGTTGAAAGCAACGCGTAAGTACTAGGATATTCATGGCGTTTTAGACCTTTTGGTCGCGAAAAAGTATCCTCTATAAGCTATCTTAGCGCTGTAAGTTTTAAAAGTTTTGTTAGACGACATAATAGCAATCTAGCGCTGCAGCGATTAATTGTTTGATTTTTTCAGTATTTTGACAAAGAGTTTATATGAACGTGCTGGTCTATCGCAAGAATATAGGTCAATGATGCTAATTGATCAATAATGCTCATTTAGTGACGCTCATTACCAAATATTTTTGTTAAAATGCGGATAATGCAGTGGGCTACAATATTGTAATCACTTATGTTCATTGTTAATTTATTAGTAGGCATTGTATATTGTGGTTGTTAATTGTCCCTAAATAAACAAAATAAAATAAAATACGTAACTAGTGAACTTTGTTTTAAATGAATTAAAAAATGAATTAAAAATCCTATGGCCATAAATTTATCATATAATGACTTCAGGATTATCGTTATATTTGAAGACTCTTTACTTCCAAATTGATAGTAGGAAAATTCTTAAAAATATAGTGAGATTAACATTTTTAAATCTTGTTTATTTTATTTTTAGTAGGTAACTATTACAATTGTATTGTAGACATCTTCAATGTTAGCTGTCTAGATGGCGCTGCCATCGTATAAACATTACGCTCCGCTGACTTATTTTTATTTTTATTCTTAAAAATGTTTAAAACAGTTACTTCATCTCGATATTAGTATAAACGTGGATGTTTAAATATAAGAATTAAGTGAAAGTGTTATTCAAACGAAACTAACAGTGGACAATAATATATTACAATGTTTTAATGTGTGAACATTATCCCGCCATAAATTTTGAATGTGTAAACAAAACAAATATAAATTAAGATTATAAGTACCTGAAACAGTAAAATAATTAATATCAACAGTGCAAAACTTTAACAGGTATGCCATAATAGTTGTATACTAGTAATATAATCAATATCAAACAGTGTTAAAAAATTCAAACAGCGCGTCGCTTTTTGAATAAACAGATTCATAGTTGTATTCTAACGAACTTTTTAAAATAAATTATAAATACAGAACTCTAATTTGAACATTAAAATTCGACACCGATGTAGCTGTACGTAAAAGTGATCGCCTCACATGACAGTGTATTCTAGTTCGAATCTCACCGATACCGATGACTCTTTTTGTGTTTTTATTTTGGATTGGAGTACTCTTTTTGTGTTTTTATTTTGGATTGGATTAATATTTTAACTCTTCATAACAATAAATCATTAATACCTAAATAAAAATGCCTCTTCCACGCACTCCTACTACTTCTGTGAGTGACAATGTCACTTTACGTCGTCATAGGACAATCACCATGGATTCACTTGATCTGTCTTTTGGATCCACACACTCTGAAATCGGAAGACATAGTTCACTGAACCTGGATCTTGAACTAGACCTGTCAACACGATATCGTTGTGATATAGAAGATTTGAAGAAAGAAATATCAAAACTTAAAAACGAATTAACAAATGCACATATAGAAATAAAAAAACTAAAAAAAAATACACTGCAAAAAAATAACGAACAATCTCAAATAAATCTGGAAATTCAGCTACCTAAAAAACAAAAATTAAAAAATAAAACAAAGGAGAAAGTGTCCAAAAATCCTAAAATATCGCCTTCGTTCAATAAAATAACGAACACTAGCTGTTTGGATGAGTCGATAACAGATGGCGACACTGAAATGGAACCAAACAAATTAGCATTTGACCGGGGTGCGGGCGATACGACGCTCTGCGCGCTGACAACAGATGGCGTTACCATTTCGGAACCCACTCAATGGGAAATTAATCAAGACTCTTTACTGCTTCACAAGATGACAACAGATGGCGCTTTAAACAAAACAAAGGGTCAATATTCATCCAAGACAAAAGTCATAATCATTGCAGATGAACAAGGCAGAAAGGTTCGTGGTACTTTGGCCAGTCTTCTGGGGTCGAAATTCAATGTAACCTGCTTTATGAAACCAGGAGCAAAAATGTCTGAAATACTTAATTCGGAAACTGCAGAAATAAAATCCCTATCTTCAAAGGACTTTATTATAATTTTAGGAGGACGTAACGACACTAACCCCTATGACTTTCAACTTAATTTAAGCAGCTGGATTAAGTATGTGTCAAATTTGACAAATGCTAACATTATTGTACCAGAAATTCTGTATAATAGAAACTTAAATGAACAAAAATTAAATAACTTGCTACGATTTATTTGTAAAAATCAACAAAATGTCACATATGTAGATATGGCGTACAGTCGTTACACACCAAGATACGGCCAGGTTGTAATAAACCTATGTAAGTCACTTTTAAGAGAACTTCTTCGTCTTGAACATAACTTGAATTTTTTAAAATATAATTCAACAAACAACCCTTGTCCTGAGAAAACATTATTTGACAAATGTACACAGACCGATTTACCAATACCCAAGCACATTGTAAACCCTTCAATAAATGAGACTCAAAACCAGACATTAAATTGTATACAAAATAATTTTTTTCGTGAATAATTGTTTACTAATTTTTCATCAAAATATTAACGGTCTGATAAATAAGTCTGATATCTTAACTATTAATTTATGTGAACTCTCTGACAAAGGTAAACCAGTAGATGTAATAACGATAACAGAACACAACATGAAAGATGGGGATGAATCCCAGCTGTACATACCAAACTATACTCTTGCATCACATTATAGTAGAAATAACAGAAATGGAGGTTCTTGTATTCTAGTTAGGAACAACCGATCATACAAATTCCTTGATGATGTTGTTAAGTGTAGTGTACCAAATGTTGTTGAGTGTTGCGGAATAGAACTGTTAGATGAACGTATTGTTATAATTTGTATATATAGAGTACCTAACCAAAGCAATGAGATGTTCAATATCTTTTTCAAAAAACTAAATTTTTTGTTAAGATTATTCTGTAAAAATCCGAAAAGTCAAATTATAATTACTGGTGATTTCAATATTAATACTCTGAAAAGAACACAAAGGTCCTTACAATTAGAACACCTACTGCTAAGTTACAATATAAAAATAGGAATAAGCAAGCCGACACGAATAAGTAGTGGCACCTGCATTGACAACATTTTTCATAACATCGGTAATGCTAAAACGGAAGTTCTAGATCTTGCATTGTCGGATCACACAGCGCAGTTATTGAGATGTCCAACAAAGAAAAAACCTATTTTAAATTATTGGTTTACATACAAACGTGACTATAGTACTGACAATATAACAAAATTTGCAGATTGCCTTAAAAGCCTATCTTTTAGTGAAACTTTTGAGAAAAATAATCCTGAGGAAGCATTTAACAGTTTCTTTGAGCTATTCAAGCTATTCTATGATTTATGTTTTCCAATAATAAAAGTGAAAAATACTTTTCATAAAAAACCAATTTGGCTAACCGATAGCATTAAAAGGTGTTGCAAACGTAAAAGAGAACTACTGTGGCAATATAGATTACATCCCAACAAGAAAAATAAAATTTTATTCAAAAAACATTCACTACGTCTTAAACGCATATTGAAACTTACACAGAAATCACAAAATGACTATTATATTAAAACAGCTCTAAACAAGTCAAAAGCTACTTGGAACATTATAAAAAGGAACAAACCAAAACAACCGAATCCAAATATTACTAAGATAAAGTTAGGTAAAAAAATTATAACTCAACCTCAAGAAATAGCTCAAGCTTTTAACGATTTTAATATCGATTTAGTTCAGCCAATCGTAAATAAGGAAATTAATAAAACAACTCTAACTTTTAGTCACCCAAATTCAATATTTATGCCACCTGCTACCCCACCAGATATACATGATATTATTAAATCACTAAAAAACACTCAAAGCACAGGCCATGACGGCATAAGTACCAATATAGTAAAAAATGTTTCCATGATAATCTCACCTATACTTAGTCACATAGTAAATCTTTGCATTGAATATGGAATGTATCCAAGCTTGTTAAAAATATCTATTGTGAGGCCGCTTTTCAAAAAAGGTGAAAAAGATAATTTAAACTGCTACAGACCAGTGGCACTATTATCCATTTTTTCTAAAATAATTGAGAAGTTTATTTACAAGGCTATTTACAAATATTTTGAAAAAAAGAATTTATTTACAATTGAACAGAAAGGCTTCCGTAAAAATATTAGTATAAATTTGGCGGTGCATGATTTGATCAAAAAGATATTGAATAATATGGACAACAAAACACCAGTGTCAGCCCTGTACATGGACATGAGTAAAGCTTTCGACCATGTGGATTACAGTATTTTGATAAAAAAACTTGAAGCATACGGAATAAGAGATAACATTCTTGATCTACTCAAATCATACATAAGCAACAGAAAACAGATAACACAAATTACAAAAATATGTCCTAAGACTAAAACAGAAACATTTTATAATTCAGATCCTAGAGACATACGCTTCGGTGTCCCTCAAGGTAGTGTATTGGGCCCGTTGCTTTTTCTTATATATATTAATGATCTTCCTAAAATCGTTAATTATCCAGTGGTTCTATTTGCCGATGACTGCACCGTAATATTTTCTATTGAAGGAGATGAAAGTATTCAAACATATGAGAGGAAAGTTAACGAAGCTATTAAATCAATTATCGAGTGGCTCAATGTAAATAACCTGAAGATAAACTTAGATAAAACTAAAATTGTACATTACAAACAGAAAGTAAAAACATTAGACACTATAAAGGTTAAGTATGAAAATACAAATATAGAACAAGTCCATACCATAAAATTTCTGGGTGTATGGATTGACCAAGACATGACATGGAGAACACAAATTGATGCCATCTGCAAGAAACTTAACAAGTTCTCGTATGCATTATATATGCTTTCCAAGGTTGTTACTCAGAAAGCAGTTTTGGCAGCGTATAATGCGTATGTCTTGTCAACTTTAAGATATGCCATCATATTCTGGGGAAATTCAATAGATAGGGAGGAAGCCTTTAGGGCTCAGAAAAAATGCGTAAGGGCTATTTGTAAATTAAGGTTACCTGATACTTGTAAACCACATTTCCAAACTTTAAATATTCTGACGTTACCATCTCTATACATATTTGAATTAGCAGTATTTGTCAAGTCCCATCCAGAATTGTTTGAAAGACTTACCAGCCGACGCCATTGTAACAAAATAAAGTCAATAAGTCATACCACATCTTTATATGATAAAAATATTCTTGGCATGGCACCAAAAATATACAACAAAATACCAAAATCTGTAAGAGAAATCAAAGACCTAAAATTTTTTAAAAAGGAACTAAAGTTATTTTTGATCAAGAATACTTACTACTCAGTCAATGAATTCCTGTTGGATTATGAGACTGACAATCACACTTTATTTCATAGGTATAGGTAAGCCTGGGTAAGCCACACTATTAATTTCAGTTTAGTATCCATATTTTAAGAAAATAACATTTGATGTAAATAGTATTTTTTAAATGTTAGTTTTTGTGCTTTAGGTTAAGCAATACTAGAATGTAAAAAGGAAAATGAGCGTGCATGTAATAAATAAAATAAATAAATAACCTTGTAAATATTAGACAGTAACTAGATAATTATAAATATTATTCGGTTGGCGTAATAATAATAATTATTTTTATTAATATTTGTATGCCACTAACCGTGGCAGAACACAGAGACACTGTATAAATTTTTGTAACACCTAAATTGTACCTGTGTGCACAAATAAAGTTTTTGTATTTGTATTTGTATTTGTATTTTTAGTTTTCTAATATCGATTCACTCAAAATAACTTTGAGTAATGCATAATATACTTTTAAATGTTCCCTTGAGATAATGTCCGACTTAAACATGGACACTTCCGCTGATAGAACTTTAGTTATTATATTTAGTCTATAACAATACATGTATAAGTAATACTCAAAGATAGACAAAGTACATCATCACTCTAATATTTATGATAATATAATATTTATGAATGTGTATGTTCTTTACTTATTCACGCTTAAAAGGCTGAACGAATTTCAATAAAACTTTGTTCATGGATAGACCTTGTTTTAGAATAGCACATAAGATACTTTTTATTTCGGAAAATTGTATTAAATTTAAGTTAATTTTAGGTTTTTTGAAATGTATATTATTATTATTATATTCTATTCTATATATTACCCCGTAAAGAACCCAGTAAAGAAGGCCCTAGTGATCCCAGAAAGGATAAAAGGCAGAGGGCGCCTCCGCCGTAGACAACCGTATCCAAAAACCTGGAACGAGCTCAGCTGGACACAAAAACAACCCAGGATAGACTATCTTGCCATCTAAAGACGAGAAGAGCCGACACCAAATGAAGGTTTAAGGCAAGGAAGAAGAAGAAAATATTCTATACTTTATTTTATTAATGCCAAATAGAGCGGCCGATGTCGACTATTCTGCTCATATAGAAAGTAAATTGGATAAGCAACTGCATAAGTAACACAAGGAATTAGGGCGGGTTTCTGAATTGAGAATTTTGAGTTAAGAACGTCTCAAACCATACTTAAATGCCAAATTTTGACAGTTTTACAGGCTAAAGTAGAGTTTGAGTAATTCTCAACTTTAAATGCTCAAATCAGAAATCGGGGTGAGTTTGCTAGAAATGAAGTAATCATACATAGATGTATGAATCTTCGATTGATACATTTTATTATTTTATATAAACCAGTTCTAACCACTTATTCAATGTGAAATATAGTATTATTTTAGATAAAGACCACTTGTAGATTACCAACCGATCGCGCAATTTCGATAAATGATGATAACAGTAACTGTTGTTGTCAATTTTTTTTTCTTAATAATAAAAATAACTTTACTGACACAAGTCCTTACATCAGTTTATGTTCACAATAATTAAAGGCACACAAAAGTTGATACCCTGACTCCTAAACTAGGAATTCCTGTGTCTTAGCAGTCAGTGTTCCACTGCTACTTACTTGGACACTATAAACCTAATTATGTACGAATTTTGAGCTGAAAAGCTGATATTGCACTAAAAATATGTTATCAGGTACATAGTAAAAAAGCAATTAAAATAAAAGTAAAAGATTGAATTAAAAGTAAAATGACTGTGGGGATTGAGAATCGTGTTTTTGATGTGTGAGCGTGTGTGGGTGTGAGTGTGTGTGGCTATGAGTGTGTGAGGGTATGAGTGAGTGAGGGTGTGAAAGTGGTGGTACTAAACGAGTATATTTGTTACTCTTATCAACAACACATACCAACAGTACAATAACATAACAACAGTTACTGTTATCATCGTTTACCCTATTTTAATCAAAACTCTTATCGGCCCAATTGATAAACTCTTCGTGGATCATGTCTTTTATATTTATCAAGTCCACTAGCTGTGGAGAAAATTGTAACGAGGTTTGGTTCTGGTCAAACGAAATTTCATTAACGAAAGCATGACGATAAAGATTGATGAAAAGTCAAAAATCTAACGAGTTAGGTTTTTTTTTTATGGTAAGTAAAATCATCCAATGACAAATCCCGCCCTTGGGCGGAGCGGGAAGTAGTGTCAGACTCTTACTGACTAAAAACCTACCCCGTTCCTTCGTAGCCTATCGTGCCGGGGCCGAGCATTCCTTTCGGAAATAAACCCATGACCCCAGTAGGCTTCGACCCTGCCTGCCTGCAGTTAGCAGGCTGGGCCTCTTCGGTGTGCTGACAGCTCCTTGAGGCGCGCGGGAACAGAACGCGCCGTCGACGACTTGGGCTCGGTCCGGTCGGTTACCGGACGATCGGACAGCGTGCTACCCATTGCACGCCGTCCGCAAGCCCGCGCCTACGGTGGCCGGAAATCGGGATCGGAATCCCGGCGGCGGCTGGGGCGAGCGCCCCGTTGCCTCTGCCTGATGCGGTCGGCCTCCTCCTTTGCTAGCATTACTGCTTCGCAGAAGGAGGCGACCGCCTGCCATCCCTCCTCACTACGGACCATGGCCTGAACCAAGGCCCGGCGAGAGAGATCGCTGCCGCCGATCGCCCCCACAAGGACACGGCGATGCTCCGCCCAGGCGGGGCACACCTCTACAATGTGCTCCACCGTGTCCTCCGGATGTTCCGCACAGTGGCGACACCCGGGCGAATCCTCCGCACGAATCCGGAACAGGTACTTAGCGAACTTTCCGTGTTCGGTAAGCACCTGCGTCGTACGGAAGTTGAGAACGCCGTGAGGTCTTTCCAACCACGCCCCAAGGATGGGCCTTATCGCCCCAATTGTGGCGCGCCCCGAACGAGGTTGCGATAGTCGCTGACGCCATTTCGCCAAGAGATCCCGCCGGAGCTCTGTCCGCCATGCCTCGACTTGTCGTGGCAGCGGAATTTCGCCCCGGCGTTGCATCTCCATGCGCTTGTCGTGCATGTGTGCAAGGACTGTTGCCTCCAGATCCCACGGCGGTTGGCCAGCAAGGAGGGTCGCCGCCTCGCGGGAAATCGTTCGGTACCCTCGCACCATGCGTATTGCCATGACCCTCTGGCACGCATTCAGCTGGGCCCTCGGTTGCTATGTCAACGTCGGTGCCCACACCGGAGCCCCGTAGAGGGCCATGGACCGAACGATTCCCGCGTATAACGAGTTAGGTACTTAACTCACGAAGCGGTTTTCTCCCGCGGCCGCGACGACAGAGAAAACGGCTATTTTATTTAAAAACTCATGAGGCGGTAGATTCGCCGCCGCCGCCGCTCCCGCGACTGGTACGATTTTTGACGCGGACGCCACCAACCGACCGCAGAGCGTGCGGGCGCAAACCACCAAGACGGCGGCGGACGACCGCGGCGCCGGTAAGCGACAGCCACGAACAACCGCGCGCGCCGCGACCGAAAACCGCGTCATCAAAATTGCTTTAATTTTTTACTCAGATATTTTGCATTCTTCAGAAGCTGCGGGCCCGTAACCATGGCGGCCGCGAAAAAAACTGCTCCGTGAGTTCTCTCCCTCAAAAAGCGTTATTCAAATAACTTGTGATCAGCCCCTCACATTTTGACATGACGACAATGAAATGAAATATAATTCACCAGGTGGCAGCACTGAGGCGCCAGCTCCCGGACAGCTGTCAAAACGCTTATATTAATGACATTAGGTAAACATGAATGTCAACATCAAAAATTAGACGACCCATGAAATTGCCGTTTTTCAAAACGGGTTGCTTTGTGAATTAACACTTTATTTCTTTGAATTACTAGAATTACTAGTACTTTGCAGCAGCGGGCCGCGTCATAGCTCGCGTAAACACAAAAATATGGCAATGTACGACGGACCGCCCAACGCGCCGCGAACCTGGCGCGCAACGCGCCGCGTCTCTGTAATCGAACACTAAGTGGCGCCAATTCGGCGTGAATTTTCCTGAACACGCATACTAGCAGATAAAACCACAGTTCATCTAGTTAAGAAAGTTTTCAGAAAGTTGTGTTAGGTAGGCTGATTTTTTAGATGACAGGTGGACAGTCTACTAGAGCGAGTTGTGTTAAGAAGGAATTCTTAAAAACAAGTAAAAAGACACTTTCTATTTTCAAAATGTGTAAAAAAATAGTGAACAACCTAAATAATGTGCCAACAGTTTCACCACTAGATATAATTATGCAAACTTATCCTTAATTTCGAGAAAAAAAAAGTTTAAAATTTAGTAAATTCTTCAAATAGAAAAAGTTGTTTTTTTTTCTCAGGTGTTGGTCTTAAGATCTCTCCCCAAAGAACACGAATGTTTAATTATGTTTGGAATTTCTAAAAATCGTAGTTTTTCAACACTACGCCGTCTAGTTCAAAAAACTAGGCAGAGCTTGTATTATGAGTACTAAACAACTGAGAAACATACTTATGTATTTCTAAATACATACATATTGCAGATAAATTACACACAGACACAGAACAAATGATCGTGCTCATCACAGAAACATTTGTCTGTGGGAATTGAACCCACAACCTCCGGCATAGCAGTTAGGGCCACTAACCACTAGATCAACAGTCCAGTCTAATATTGTGAATGAAGTATAAACCACTACTCGTAAAGGCTCCTCCAATGCACCGTACAGGTAATTTAATCTTTAACTCAACAGGTATAAGTAAACTGCTACCGTCTAGACTAGTCTAGCCTTGTATACTTCACGAAGCACATAGTAACTAGTTAACTGAACAGTCGCTCATAACCGTGGAGTTATCAGCAGCGGTACACCGGTGTGTTCTAATTAGTAATGCTTATGGACTTTCTCATCAATTTATTGCAATGTACGAAAGTTTGCTTATCGTGTTTACTAGACACTGATTTTGTTTAAATTATGTTTAATTTTGCAAATCACTACATAGTATAAAACAAAGTCGCTTGCCGCTGTCTGTCCTCTCTTTCTTTAAAACTACGCAACGGATTTTGATGCGGTTTTTTTTAATAGATAGAGTGATTCATTTTGACTGGCCTGTTGGTCTAGTGGTTAGTGGCCCTGACTGCTTTGCTGGAGGTCGTGGGTTCGATTCCGACCCAGGACAAATGTTTGTGTGATGAACACGATCATTTGTTCTGTGGCTGTAATTTATCTATAATATGTATGTATTTAGAAATATATAAGTATGTTTATCAGTTGTCTAGTACCCATAACACAAGCTCTGCTTAGCTTGGGTCTAGACGGCGTTGTGTGATAGTTGTGGAATATTATTATTATATTATTATTATTCAAGAGGAAGGTTTACATGTATAATACATGCATAATATATTTAATATCCCCATTGCACCCGGGCAAAGCGGGGGCGGGTCGCTCGTAAAATATAAATAACATTTTTACTTATTTTTTTTTTAATTTCATTTAAACTAGATCGATATAGAATAGAGTTAGATCTAACAGGATAGAGGTCGAGGATGGAGGATGTCTAGGAAACATAGATTTGTCTAGCTTACTACCTACCCTGAGAAAGAACACCAAAACAAACTCAGCGATCGAAGTGTTTTTTTAAAGTTCATACAAAAGTCAAATTATGAGAGTAACCAGCAGATTAGTGTAATTTTTTTAGTCGGGAAAATCATCAAAATATATCTCGCCCCTGGGCGGAGCAGGAGGGCGTGTCAGACTTTGTCTAGAATCCGGTGCAGGAACCTTCCGAACTGACCATGTCCGGTGAGAACTTGCTTGCGTCATGCGGAAGGTGAGGAAGCCGTTAGATATTTCCAGTCACTCCTCAAAAAAGAGATTTACCGCTGCAGATTAGAGTCGGAGATGGCCTTTTAAGGAAAGAGCTACACACACTAAAATCTATATAAAAGCATTCAATCAGTGTAAGCATTTGTCAGTATACGTGTAACTCAAGACTAATAAGGACCTCCTTTTGTTTCGGTTCTATAGATAAAAAAATATGTTGTGTTTTGTTGAACAGAAACGTTTGGATTTTTCCCTGGTAAGTACAAGTAGAATAAATAAGTTCATCCCCTACGATATAACAATAATATTCCACAACTTGCACACAACGCCATCTAGTCTCAAACTTAGCAGAGCTTGTGCCATGAGTACTAGAAAACTGATTAATGTGATGTATGTAAATCGATATATTTTTAAATACATCCATATTCTTGTATATAAAAATGATTAGCTGTTCGTTAGTCTCGCTAAAACTCGAGAACGGCCGGACCGATATGGCTGATTTTGGTCCTGAAATATTTGTGATATTCTAGGGAAGGTTTAAACGGTGAGAAAATAAGAAAAAATTCACGAAACAAATTTCGCTATTAGTCAGTAGTGGCCAGCTAGTTATAGATCCGCGGGGAAGCTCTGAAACGGAAAACCGTAGTCTTAGCACGTAACGGGTAAACACAGAACAAACGAGCGTGCTCATGAACATCACACAAAAATTTGTCTTAAGAGACTCATCTTTGAAATACTTAACTATCTTGTGTCGGCGGCTTCGCTCGAGTGAGTACATTATCATCCAAAAGGATACTCTTCAGATAAAAATATTTTCCATTTGAAGTATCTCATTAATTTGTTCTTTTAGAGCATAGTCTAAATCATTTCAGCCGCCGTAAGTCTAAAGTTTTTATAAACATACACACAAATACACACAAGTATTCACCTTTGTAATATTAGTGTGATGATATCACTATATTGCTGATCTTTCAACACACTATTCCAATAAATTGAAAGTTTTACTGTTACCTTTTTAAGCTCTTAAAAATATCATATCTCATAATACTCGTACTTACGTTAATTTTTAATGTTACAACATTATCATTAAAAAATACGCTTGAAAACATTAATTCCAAACACCATCAAGCATGTGAAACCAATTTCAAATTATGACGACTAGAAAATTATGACTGCGAGCAACACCACTACGTACTCATTAGAAAACTAAGTCGCAGTATTAATTTATGGCAACACCACCCGCCCCTAGGAGCTTATAAAATAGTTTAGTTATAAAATCTGGACTGCATTTTATATGCGTTTTATTATGCCTGGAGTGAGGGCCTTGAGAAGTTGTTGAGACATTTAAGTGAAAAGTTAGTACGATTAATGTGAAGTAGTCTTTTAATTTTTCCGTAGAGAGGGTCAGTGACCTCAGACTCTCTCTGCCAAATTCTTGATACCGTACCGTTATCGAAGCTGAATATTGACCTAAGAAATGTAATAATTATAAATAGATAATAATAACAATTAAAATTTTATTTAAGATCAAAGTCTAAATAGTTTTAGTAGACACAATTCGCGTAATATCTAATGTTATATACGAGTAGGTACATTATAAATAAAATTATGTAATTAAAATTTAATTTATTTAAGTGGAATTTAATCGAAATATATTGAATTATGTTGATTAAAATTGAATAAAAGTAAATACCATTTATTCAATTATGTAAACTGAATAAACGTGAATATTATTAAATAAAATTGAATTAATTATAAATTTAATAAACTATGTAATTATTTGCTAATGAGTCACTGCGTACTAAGAATATTTGCCCTGTCCGTCCATAATGTTCCAAGCCCTTTTTAAAGGTCGTTACTCCGTCTAAATGGAGACGTATCACTTACCTTTGCAGAAAGTATTATAAAGTTTGAGGCTTCTAAGAATTCGAAATACTATTTTTTCCTACAACCTGTCAAAAAAAAAAAAAACATAACTATCATAAAAATATGCTTATTTTTATAATAATTAGGTTATTTTTTGGCAGGATTAGCACCTTAGCACGTTTAAAACACAGTGTCTACACTTGATGAGCTTTCTAGAAATAAAATCTATAATTATTTATTTATACTTTATTGTATACCAAGATAAAAAGAGTATACAATTTTGAAACTTAAAATTAAAAACATACAATGGGCGGCCTTATCGCTATCTGCGATCTCTTCCAGGCTACCAAGAAAGAATAGAGATTGCCTCGACATAAAGTGGGGTTGCACTTGGTGCGTAAAAAAACAAGTTAAACAAATAGGTGAAAAAACAAAGTACATACTTAACACTAGATAGATACATAAATACATACAAACTAAAATATAGGCGAGAATTTATTTATTTATTTAAACTTCATGTATAGTAGTGGTACATAGGCAGACTAAATGCAACAAGGCATTCTCTATCAGTTAACCTATATTTACATAGCTACTAAGAAACTTAAGACAACAGAATATTTCTCAACTTTCAAAATGAATTGTATTAAATTCTCATTCTTCTAAATTTTCTCTATTAAACTTGGTAAACGTAATCCCTAATTCCTACACAGAAATAAAAATAATTCTGAACTGCAAATTCCCCAAAAACATCTCACATAAATTCAAGTTCCGCAGTTAATAAGAAGGGAACAAAAAGTATACTATTTTATTAATTTGCAAGGAGACAATAAGCCTACAAATCCCCAGTAACAAACGACTGTTGGGTACAGTTGGCCTCTTCGCACACCTGAACCTGGCCTCTATTATAAGTTATTAATACACCCCACTTTCCCCTCTGAACTGTGGCCACTTATGAAAACTGATTTCGGTACGATTTTTAAAAGAAAAGAAAATTTGGAAATGAAAACTGAACTTTCTGAAAAAAAAAACCGGGCAAGTGCGAGTCGGTCTCGTGCACTGAGAGAAAACAGTTCAATTCCTGGATCGTGTTTCGAAGATTTTTCTTAATCGCAAAATACCTTTTCAATACACTTGCTCAGAAAGTGGCTCTTATTGCACTACACTTAGATATAGAATGGCACCTGTTACCAAACTGTAACATTTGGATTACCATTACGCACTAGCTACATTACAGTGTAGCTATAACCTTTTCGTTCAACCTCTCTGTTTGCAAATCAAATTTCGAATACGAAAAAAAATCAAATAGGTTACTGGGTCTTAATACCACCTCGACGGTAACCAAATACATTACACACTTGTATCATAATGTACTATTACATACATTGTTACTCAAAGGAGTGAAATTAACTTATTTAATTCCGAGAAGGAGTTAATATTATGGAGAATAATTCGAGGGACTAAATAAGTCTTTAGCCCGAGGTAAACAATTTGCTTTTCATTACGAATACAAGTAAAAACAAAATAAAAAGCATAAAAAACCTAAGGCGTTTTATGGTTTTCTTTCTTCTGATTTAAGCGGTAAAAGGTTTTCCGCTACTGCTTTAGCCTCTTGTCTTTTAGAAGCAGGTGTTATATTTGAATGTGATGAACATAAATCATCACACCACAAGGGTGGAAGACATCGTGGAGTACGTGCGCCAAAACACAAAGTACGCGCTGAGGGTGTAGCTGCTGGAGTCGCATCGGAACGTCAATTTCAAGGCGTTCGTGGTGCGAGTCCCGAACACTTTTCTGTTGCTTGTGTTGAACGAAGACTTTTGGCCAGTAAGCTTTTGGTTCAGTTCTGTCGGTTTCGCGGACAGGTGCCACAGAACAGCATGAAATGAATCTAGTGCAATGTGAAGTGTTACTAACGTAGTCCTAAGTTTTATTTACTAACTATAAATTGTATTTACTTTTTATATGTTAGTCTGTAAGGTATGTATCTATGGGCCAAGATGCCTGATAATAAACGATTTATTATTATTATAAATCTCTGCTGTACAAAAATGTAAGTAAAACTCTACAACTAAATAAAAAAATTAAGATATGATTGCCGCCATTGCCGGGATTACCACTTTCCCGACAATTTTTTTTTTCTATTGCTGGCCAGCTATTCAGGCGTTATATTTCATTTTCGTTATTGAAAAAATAATTAATCGTTTTCTTAAATCGTTTTTCTATATAAAGTTTTTTATTTTAAATAGTTAGTATTTTAAATAATAGTCATCTAAAAAAATATATTCTTTAATTAATATCTACTAACTTAAGTTACTACTTCTTTAAGTTAATTCAATTTTACCTTGCGCTGTACTTGACTGGCTGTATAAAAAGTTGGGACATAGTTCAGTAGAAATGCGAAGATAGAACAAGTTTTTTTTTAATAGTTTGACAGTTGTCAGTTGAAAGTAATTCTCCTTAGGGGTGAAAAGTATTACTTTCAATCCACTCCTCAGCAAACTTCAGACTTACTTTCAGAGTATAAGTAATGAAAAAGACGTAACGACAAAATTATAGTTTTTAGATTTTTTCTGTACTTGTACTTTTAGACCTTGCTTCATGCCATATTTCAGGATTGTAAGTCAACAGGAAGTAGTACCCTGAGAATTTAGATTCCCTTGAGAATGTCGAAATATATACGTTGTTTGCTATATAAGCGCTCGTATCTTTTTTTCCGTTACTAGGAAGTTTGGTTTTTTTCACAGCTTTATGGTACCGCAGATCTGAGTATATGGTTTTAATTTCAACTCGATACCTTCACGTGCTCCTGCATAAAGGGTCTTGACAGACAGACAGACAGACGGACAACAAAGTGATCCTTTATTGGTTTTTTTCTGGCCGATGGGTAAAAATCATCCACTGGTATCCCCCATCCATGGGCGGAGCTATAGTGTGTTATAGTGTAAGACTTTTATTGACTAAAAAACCCACCCCCTTCCTTCTTCACATAACCTTTGGCCCCAGTAGGCTTCGGCCCTGCTGGACCCCTACAGTTTGCTGACAACTCCTTGAGGCGCGCGGGAACGGTGCGCGCCGTAGACGACCTGAGCTCGGACCGGTCTGTTACCGGACGGACGGACAGCGAGCTACCCATTGCCCACCGTCCGCGAGCCCGCGCCTACGGTGGCCGGAAATCGGGATCGGAAACCCGGCGGCGGCGGCGGCGTGTACCTCCTTTGCCTAATGAGGTCGGCCTCCTCCTTTGCTAGCATTACTGCTTCGCAAAAGGAGGCGACCGCCTGCCACTCCTCCTCACTCCGGAGCATGGCTTGAACCAAGCCCCGGCGCGAGAGATCGCCGCCGATCGCCCCCACGAGGACACGGCGCTGCTCTTCCCAAGCGGGGCACACCTCGACTGTGTGCTCCACCGTGTCCACCGGGCGGTCCGCACAGTGGCGACACCCGGGCGTCGTCTCCGCACGAAATTTGTACAGGTACGGACCGAACTTGCCGTGTTCGGTCAGCACCTGCGCCAAACGGAAGGTGACGACGCCGTGGGGCCTTTCCAGCCACGCCTCAAAGAGGGGCCTTACCGCCTCGATCGTGGCGTGCCCAGCACGAGGTTGCGACAGTCGCTCTCGCCATTTCACCATGAGATCCCGCCGGAGCTCTGTCCGCCATGCCGGGATAAAGGCAAGGAACGGAAAGGTAGGTTTTTAGTCAGTAAAAGTCTGACACTATTTCCCGCCCCACCCAAGGGCGGGATTTGTCATTGGATGATTTTACCTACCCAAAAAAAAAAAAACCCCTTCCTTCTTAGCCCTTTATACTTTTGTAGTTTTCGTTTCGAGTGCAAGTAAAAATGAACCTAGCAGTGGTCAGGCGGGAGTGTCTTTGATGGTACTTACTGTCATCATTTGTCAGCTGCACCTCTCAACTGAATTAATAACCAGTATCAAAGCCCACGCGATTTATGATCTTAATATAACTGATTTTGCTTGTAATTGGATTCTACTGTGGTTGTAATAGTAAGGTAGGTGGGTAATAGATTTACAGAAGGATATGATACATGGCACAATTAAATTAGTTTGCGAAATTCCATAGAAATGATTAGTATCAATATCAAAATACTGTAAACCTAAAACTAAAACTACCTACCCTCATTTCCAATTCATAGTTCAAGTAACTAGGGTTCAATGACCGCAACATTGCCTGCGCTGAATGCGTGAGGAACTTTGTACTTTTGAAATATAGAAAGAAAGCAAAATATTTTATTTGCTGGAATAGACACATACCTAAGACTAACATGATTATAACAAACTACATACATTTAGGAAAAAAAGTATACATACGTCACTTCCATGCAAAACGGCCGAATGCTCAGCGTTGATTTTCAGCATAGGCCAGTAACGGTGTCGACTAACAGAAGTCGATAATGGTATCGCACGCCACAAGTATGTGGAGTTTCCCTAAATTATTTTAAATAACCTAGTAATATGTTCATGTTACCGGCCAAACCCGATTTTAAGATGAACTAATTTCGCCTAGGCCAAATCAGTGCTCCTTGCACGGGAATTTTATGGCACCCTGACACGGTCAGGTTAGGTTAGAAGATTAAGATGAGAGCGGAGCTGAGCATTGGCTTCACCAATAAGTAAAGTCGCAGTCAATACATTTTTTTAGGAGGGAAATCATCCAGTAACTTCTTCCGTTGTTGGGCGTAGTAGGACTGTTAGACTTTAATGACTAAAACTCACTCCTGTTTCTTCACAACCCAAGGCCCCAAATAGGCATTAAGCCTAGTGGGCGCCTATCATTTTGCTAACATCTCATATATGCGCGCGTGGAACATTACCCGCCGTCGACGACTCAAGCTCGATTCTGACAGTTACCGGACGGCCTGACGGCGAGCAAGGTACCCATTGCTTACATTTCGCAAGACCACGCTTCAGATGGTTGAAAATCAGGGTCGGCGGTTGGGGTGCGAGGAAGGTTGTTGCCTCATGTGTTGTAAGCAATACATGGATGGGATCTGCATGATCTTTAGTTTGTCTCGTGATACATTTAATATTTATTTACGAGAAAAAAGTCAAATAGATAAATTTTGTTTGTCTAAAGTAGATATTAATAAATTATAACCTGTATTTTTGTTTGCAATAAATAAACACAAAAGGCTACTGGACCGATTTTAAAACATTCCTTCATCAGTAGTAGGATGCTATTTTATCATTAAATAATACTTTTTTTAGTTTTACGTGGACAATGTCACTGTCGAAGCTTAAGAATAGGAGGCACAAAAAACCATTATGAATCAAGTTTATGTCCTGACTTTTTCTATTTTAAATAATTGCAAATTTATACGGCTTTTATTCAATAAACAATGAACACACATGTTTTTGTCCGAAAAAGTTTTCTAATGTTTATTTTCCTTAAGACTCACACAGAAACTTAATTATAACCAATATTGATTGTACTAATATTATTGGTACCTACTAACAACCTAGCCGAGGAGTCTAGACAATTAGGCAATGCATATTCATACTCATATTGTTTCTACAAACATCGTTACTACGCCGTCTAAAATGTGTACAGACAGAATTTATACTTATTATTGTCTACATAATCCTCCTGATCGAATTTCGATCACGGTGGCCATTCTCAACAAGATTAGCCAAGTACGCAGGAGATATTATAACATAAGTGTATTTGCGCATACATTCAGGTGCAATCGCTGTTTTTTTTATCTCATAGGGAAAGAAATCTGGCTTGAAATACGAGCTGAGCTGAGTAAAGGCCCATTTAAATGGAATGAATTTTTCTTTTCGAAGATATAATAATCGAAAGAATATAAAAAATAAATAAAAGAATGAATTGGAATGTCCTGCCGAAATCTTTGTTTCCTGATAGCTAAAAAGTGTGGGTGTTTTAGTTAAGTAAGAATCATCATTATCGTTCCAGCTGAAGGACGTGCAGTGTTGGATATAGGCCTCACAAGTGTCGCAACAAAAAACAGTCCTGTGCGTCTCGCATCCACCGGCTCGCGGACGGCGGGCAATGGGTTGCTCGCTGTCCGTCCGTCCGGTAACAGACCGGTCCGAGCTCAAGTCATTTACGGCGCGCACTGTTCCCGCGCGCCTCAATGAGTTGTCAGCAAACTGTAGGGGCCCAACAGGGCCGAAGCCTACTGGGGTCAAAGGGTATGTGAAAATGGCACCTGGGGCCCTAGGACCAAGGTAAAGAATGGAACGGGGTAGGTTTTTAGTCAGTAAGAGTCTGACACTACTTCCCGCTCCACCCAAGGGCGGGATTTGTCATTGGATGATTTTACCTACCATAAAAAAAACCGCATATCTGCGACTCTCACCAGGTCATCGGTTCACCTTGTGGGAGGCCTTCCAACACTGCGAAGTATGAACCATTTACAACATTGTTATACGAAAAATCCATAAATGATTTACAGGCACTTTTGAATTGTCAAGAGATCAGTCAGTCAGAATAATGATCATATTTGCATTTTCCAAAGCGTAGATCTATAAAAATGTGCAAAAATCTCTATGAAAAATATCCCGGTAACATATTTCTGGTCACTACTTTTATGTAAGAACAACGTAAGTAATGTTTAAACGCGAGCCAATCAAATAATGAAGCGGGGACGGCCATGTTTTTGAAGAGATGAGTGTACCAATTTACAGAACTAAGTTCACGTACAAAGTAAAACAAAAAGGTTAAAACACAATACAATACGAAATAATTATCTTAAAACACAATAACTTAAGATATAGAAGACAATGCCGATGTAGAGAAACAAAGGTATTTGAGTCAATAAGTTACTCAGTGTTATTGTTTTACATCGTACAATGTTCTCTTTACTGAAGTTCAATTGTTTTTGTGACTCAACGAACTTTGCTGAAAAAGCTCGTCACACACGGTGAAAATGCTATAATAATAGGTCTTTACGTCATATAAAATTACCGTTTTTTAAAACGGTTTGATTTAACGACTAGGTATAAGATATACCTCTATATATTTTTGGATTGACTCGGAATTATAAGTTCAAATAATCGTCATATTAAAAATACGTTTTTCTTTTTTTTTAATTTATTGTTTTCTTTTTTTGTGTTTTGTATTTTTTGTAATATCGTGGCAGATTTTTATATATGTTTTATAGAATATTACTCTAAAATAGTATCTTAAGTCTCAGATACTTTCTATGGACGAATACTTTTGTTAGACGCTTTTATGCTCCACTAAAAATAAATGAACTTTACTTATTTTTACATTTCTGATTTTGAAACATGTTATTAAGGAAGCTTTTTTTTTTTTTTTTTTTAATGGAAGTAGAAAGCAATGACAAACGGCGAGTCTGTCTTATCTGTCACATACAAATGTGAGTACAAAGGAACTGTTTTTCTGTAGATTTCTCTTTCAAAAAAAGAGTTTAAAAGAAATGTAGTCTGTAGTTTATAAAAACAAAAGTTTGTTTTGTGTTGTGTGTTGTTTGTTTGTTTGTGTGTGAAGTCTTAATCAAATATATAATATCAAATAAACCTACACATATATATGATTTAAACTTTAATAAATATTTAACACATTGAACGCCATTTTAATTTTTGGGCCGCGGGGGACACCGTTTGGTCAACATGGTAGCCGCGGAAGGCAACATTATGATCGTGAGTCAGAACATACCTATTAGACCGTCGGGCACAGGCCTTCCTGTGCCTGCCTGTGCTTATGTTTTTAACTAAATAACTCCACGGTTTTATAGAAAAACGGAATGTTTATGGTTTATTGTAAAAAAAAAAAAATGACGAATAATGTTGGAATAAGATTTACAAAAAAATATATATATTTAATAGAAATCTAATTATATTCCTTGTGGCTTTTGTTTCATTCAAAAATGTACGGTTGTAATAATGTAACGATAGTATAAAATATATACTAAGATAGTGTATAATATTTTTATTAGATATCGTACCCGTATGTAACGTGGCCTTTATCTTGTTTTCAATATTCGAGCATATTTCTAATGCTCTATGGAAAATTAAAGTGTTCTGAAAAAAATAGGTATAAAGACTAGCTTTTTGATAGGAGATGGATGGATTGTGTGAGGAGTGATATTAAAGAAAAGGAAGTTAGTGATAGTGTGACGGCTGTCAGGATAGAGTGGAAGAAAAAAACATGTTGCGCCGACCCCAAGTAATATGGGACAAGGGCAGGAAGAAGAAGAAGAAGGCCTAGCTTTTTCCGTGGCTTTAATCTCGTGCCCAATCTTATACACCGTTAAATTTTGTAGAGGGTCGATTCGGTACATGAAAAACTATCGATTTGTAAAGATAAAATTAACAAATAAAGTAGATATTGTCTTTTTTATCAAATTAATTTACGAATGTACGAAATTAATTTCTTGAAGTAAACGTTAGCTGGGCGAGTTTAATAACCTGTAGGTAGTAAGTACGCAACGACCTACAAGGTCATCGACTCGTTTTCGTTCCTGTCTGATTTGATAATGGTGCAGGATAATGGCCATAGAAACTACTGAACGCAATAAGAGTTACCCTGAATGGAGTTACCCTCTCTTGTTGTTGTTTTTAATCGGCTTCACAAAAAGGAAGAGGTTCTCAATTCGGTTGTATTTTTTTTTATTTTCGTTACCTCAGAACTCCATCGTTTATATCCGATATGCATTTTTTTTTTTTTGATCTTGAAAGGAGATGCTGCCAGATTGGTCCCATTTTTTTCAAAATCCAGTTCTGATGATGGGATCCATGAGGAATCGAGGTAATTCCTCAAATATCATAGGCAACTATATGGTGATTTTGGTATTTTCGTCGAGAACTTAAGCATTAACATTCTAAAAGTAACATTTGATGAAGTAGAACCGATGAAGAAGACCAGAAATGGCAAACGGACCTTCATACTAACATAGATATCACAATGAAGAAAGTTAAGCGACTATGACAATACAAATAAATTAATATTGTGAATAGTTATGTTGAACGAGGTATCAACGAAGTGACGTCCTGATGATGATGATGGAGGCGGAAGATAGGCACGGGAACTCCGTAATTAATCGATGTATCCTAGCCGTGTTTGGGCTTATTAGAATCATCATGAGATGCACTTTGGCTACAAGATACCGTCGAATTGATCTGATGATGGAGCCGGAAGGTAGAAGGGAGACATGATAAATTCATAATAAAACGATGTATCCTAGCAGTGTTTGAGTTTATTGGAATTATCATGAGAAATGGGCACTCTGGTTATAAATGCATCGCAACTAAAAAGTGTGGAATAAAAAACTTTAAAAAAGAAAAAAAATAACCTACTTCACTAAAAAAAAAAATCACTAAAAGGATTAAAATAACTTTCATTTCGGAAGGCGGTGTTAAATAAGAAACAAACAATGCCGAGAAGCACCGACGAGAAATTAAAGTTATTTTAATTCTTTTAGTGTTTTTTTTAGTGAAGTCTGTTATTTATTATTTTTTCTGTAAAAAAAAAAATCTTGCAATACAGGTTCATACTGCCGGGATAAAAAGTATTTTATGTGCTATTCTGGGACATAGGACTAGTGTATCAAGGCCACCATTGAAATCCTTCAGCCGTTCAAGCGTAAGGTAATCACTCTCAAACTTTTGTATTTTCAATATCAATTTGATCATACGCCCATACTTTATCAGCAATTAAAACCTAAAGCCTAAACTATGCAAAGTCTAATTTCAGATATTTTCCTGGCTCCCTACCCTGGAGACTTCAGCCTGGCCTTGTGAATAATGAAAACTAATTATTCGCCAAGACATTATGAATATTGTTGTGGTATCATAAGAAGGTTCTACCTATATTGTACATAGAACCTTCATGCCTTAAAACCTTATGTTATAATAAAGTGAGTAAACTCTTTGGTCAGTTGTTAACCAAACTACAAACGTGTTTCATTACATGGTGACAGCGGTGAAAATAAAATCTGTAAAATACATAATAATTGAAAATTGTTGTGAGTATTTTACCTACGCAGTGAGTATAAGTATTGTCCGAGTATGGAACACGCGCGACCACCGTCGGAACTAAGTTTGGAAGGCAGCTCCGTCAGCCGGGCTGACGCTTGGAAGAAATGGAAAACGCAATTTATGTTGTTTTTAAAAGCATCGGGGGTGCATAAAGAGGAGCATGGTGTGCAGGCCAGTTTACTGGTCAACTTAATTGGACCCGAGGGGTTCGATATTTTTGAGACTTTTACATTTGACAAAGAGAGTGACAAGGATGATGTCACTCTGCTGATGAAAAAATTTGATGAATATTTCGGTGTCAGACAGAATATAACTTTAGCTCGATACAATTTTTTTACGAGGAACCAGGAGGCTGGCGAATCGATTGATCAATATGTAACGTCATTGAAACTATTGAGCAGAAACTGCTGTTTTCAAATAATAGAAGAGGAGCTGATTCGTGACCGTATTGTTTGCGGTACGAAAAGTACAATCGTACGAGATCGATTGTTGAGAGCTGATGACCTAACTTTAGAAAAAGCTATAAAAATCTGTCAAGTTAACGAGATATCTCACGACAGTAATCGCTTGTTGGAGACACGAGGTGCAAAAAGCTCGGCAGAGTCGGCTTCCATGCAGGTCGATACGCTTGGCGTGCGCGGCGGCGGCGGCCGTGGCAGCTGGCGTGGCCGGGAGCGTCCGCAACGTCGGGGACGTGGCGCAGTTGGTGGTTCCAGTTCCAAAACGCCTCGGCAATCAGGTGCATCTGGATGTTGTCTCAGGTGTGGAGGTAATTGTACTGAACCTGCATCGTGTCCGGCTATTGTCGTGCAGTGTTATGTTTGTGAAAATTATGGTCATTTTGCAAGGATGTGCAAGGTAAAAAAAAATGTTAAAAAAATGTACGACATAGGTACTGATGAAGAGAAAAACGAAGGAGACGACTGTGAGTCATTTTTTATATCCGTATTATATAATGTTTCTGAGATAAATACTTCATCTGAGGACTGGTTTGAAGTACTCCAAGGGGAGTTTGGTTCTGAAAAATTTAAACTGGACACGAGTGCAGATATTAGTGTTTTATCTGTTAAGCGATTTTTATTACTTGGATATGATAGTAAAATAATAATTAAGGGTAAATGCGTTCAATTGCAGTCTTATAGTGGTAATTTCATACCAATAAGAGGTGTTTGTAATTTAAAATGGTGGTACAAGAATATTCCTTACGTATTAAAATTTGCAATAGCTGATATAGAATGTCAAAGTGTGCTGGGACTGCAAGCATGTCTAACTTTAGGATTAGTTAAAAGAATGCATAATATTAATATCACAGATTACCACGACTTGTTTAGTGGATTAGGATGTTTGCCAGGCGAATATCACATTGTAGTAAATAAATCGGTGATGCCGGTGATATGTGCACCTCGTAAAGTACCATTAGGTTTACGCGATAAGCTACAAGATGAATTGAATAGGATGATTGAGTTGGGAGTTATTAGAAAAGTGACTCATCCAACTCCATGGGTTAATTCACTAGTGATTGTGGCTAAGAAAAATGGTCAGTTACGCATTTGTTTAGACCCGAGACCACTTAATAAGGCTATACAACGTGCACATTTTCAATTACCAACAATAAATGAATTGGCTACTAAGCTTCATGGTGCTAAGTATTTTTCCGTTTTAGATGCTAACTCAGGATTTTGGACAGTAAAACTTGATAATGCGAGTGCAGACCTATGTACATTTAGCACTCCCTTTGGGAGATATCAGTATTTACGATTACCATTTGGTCTGAATTGTGCACCTGAAGTGTTTCATGCGAAAATAAAACAGTTATTAGAAGGATTAGAGGGGGTAGATTCTTTTATAGATGACATTATTTGCTGGGGGAGAAGTAAAAATGAGCACGACATGCGATTAAAAGCTCTGTTGAATAGGGCCCGGGAAATCAATTTAAAATTTAACAAAGATAAATGTCGGATATGTGTGGAGGAGGTTACGTATTTAGGCCACATTTTTAGCAAAAAGGGAATGAAAATGGACTTGGAAAAAGTTAGGGCTATTCAAAAAATGCCTGAGCCAACGGATCGCAAAGGTCTAGAAAGATTTCTAGGGGTTGTTAACTTTTTATCAAAATTTATACCTAATTATTCAGACCATACATTTCCGCTAACAAGATTATTGAAAAAAGATATTTTATGGAGTTGGGAAAGTGGGCATGTGCAAGCATTCAACAAATTAAAGGAGTTAATATGTAATGCGCCGGTATTATCATTGTATAACGTCCGCGGTCCGGTTCTGTTGTCTGTGGACGCGAGCAGTGTCGCGGTGGGGGCTGTGCTCATGCAGGACGGACGCCCGGTCGAGTACGCATCTCGCACGCTCACTGAAACCCAACAAAGGTACGCGCAAATTGAAAAGGAAATGTTAGCTATAGTGTTCGCGTGTGAAAAGTTTCATCAATATATTTACGGTAAAAATAATGTAATTGTTGAATCTGATCACAAACCACTAGAAAGTATTTTTAAAAAACCTTTAGATGCGATCCCAGCACGCTTACAACGTATGATGTTGAAAATTCAAGGCTATGACTTATTGGTTTCTTATAAACCAGGAAAGTTTATGTATATACCTGATACATTGTCACGCGCACCTCTTCCGGATTTGTATAGTGATAGTATTAGTAAAGATATTCTTTGTCAAGTAAAAATGATTGTTAGTAACGTTCCTATGTCACAAAATAAGTTCACTTATGTGAAACGGGCAACAATAAAAGATAAAACTTTAAAATTATTGCTACAGTATATTAATCAGGGTTGGCCTAATAAGTTCTATGTAGCAAATGATTTAAAATATTATTGGTCTATAAGAGACGAACTATATTCGGTGGATGGGGTGATATTTAAAAATAAACAGGTAATAATACCTCAGTCGATTCAAAATGAGATGTTGAAACTAATTCATGAAGGTCATTTAGGTATTGATCGTTGCAAAAGACGTGCCCGTGAAGTATTATTTTGGCCGGGTATAGCAAAAGACATCGAATGTTTTGTAAAAAAATGTAAAGTGTGTCAGGAGAATTCAAACAAGCCGAGTAAAGAACCAATGATACCTGTATCCATACCAGAGTTACCATGGAATAAAATTGGGACGGATATATTTGAGTACGCGAAGAAGAGTTTTTTAATCTTAGTTGATTATTATTCAGGTTTTGTAGAAGTAGCACAATTAAGGGACACTTGCTCTAATTCGGTAATTAAAATAATGAAGGAAAATTTTGCGCGATACGGAATACCTGATATGGTCATTAGTGACAATGGTCCACAATATTCTAGTCGCTCTTTTAAAACTTTTGCGTTAGAATGGGGTTTCGAACACGTCACATCTTCACCATATTATGCACAATCAAATGGAAAGAGTGAAAGAGCAGTGCAGACTATAAAGAGAATGTTAAAAAAATCTTTACAAAGCGATACAGATTTTTATTTAAGTTTACTAAGCTACAGAAACACACCGCGGGAAAATTTGGATTCTCCTGCGCGACTAATGATGGGAAGGCGATTAAATTGTAGATTGCCTGTTCATCCTGATTTATTAAAAAGAAATGATTGTAATGACGAAATACAACATAAAATTTTATTAAAGCAACAAATAAAAAATAAAACGTATTACGATCAAAATTGTAAGTCGTTACCTGAATTAAATGTGGGCGATGACGTTATCATGCTTGAAAATAATAATGAACGAATCCATGGCAAAGTAGTAGCAAAGGCACCAACGCCCCGTTCATATATTGTGAAAAATAAAAAGGGTATCTACCGCCGTAACCGCCGACATTTGATCAGGAGTACGTCAGTGAGTAATCAAAAGGAAAAAATAATGAACGATAATGTTGTTGTAGTATCGGACGATGATGACGACGATATCTACCTTTCAGGTAATGAGGATGATGAAGACTATGTGCCTAGTAATAAAATAAATGAAAGTATGCAAGGTTGTTATTCACCACCTGTTACACGTAGCAAGAAATGAAAGATATAAGTTATTTATTAAAAAAAGTTATTAGTTTTAGTTTATTAGTATATTTTAAGTAAGAAACAGTTTAGTTGGATATTATTAATAAGTTTATTTATAAGGGGAAGATGTTGTGGTATCATAAGAAGGTTCTACCTATATTGTACATAGAACCTTCATGCCTTAAAACCTTATGTTATAATAAAGTGAGTAAACTCTTTGGTCAGTTGTTAACCAAACTACAAACGTGTTTCATTACAAATATGAATCACCCTCGGCCGGATATCTACTTATTTTTCTCTGGCGACAGACTGTTCTCCAGCAAAATGATCTCGAACAATATCGTTCTCGGGAATAATGAGAATAAATCTTCTTTTGCGACGTCCTCATAATTATTTTCTCAGTATAAAAACGATTGTAATTATTGTGTGTCAAGTTTGTTATAAGAGACGAAGATAGTTATTAATTCATTTTTAGGGTTCCGTAGTCTAAAGGTAAAATGAGGACTAATACTAAGATTCCGATGTCCATCCGTCCGTCTTTCTGTCTGTCCATCTTTATCTCATGAATAGGGTTACCAACATTTATTCGATAAAATATAGTATTTATCAAACTATGCTATAAAAAATATAGTACACTTCAAAAAAATATAGTGTTTTACGTATTCTTATAGTATTTGTTATTTACCTATTTATTTTCATAAAAACTATATTTTTCTGCATACCTTGCATTTTTTTATCTCAAATAAAAGTGTCTTATACCATAACACATTCAATTTTTAAATGAAATGCTTTTTTTGTAGTTCTTTTTTTATCGGTGGTAGCGACACACTTACGTTATCGCTACTATTTTCTATAACTAATTTATTTAGGACTTTAACTTCCTAAAGGAAAGGACAATATTTAATTGAAAATAATCTAAAAAATCAAAGAACGGAAACATTCGTTTGACTATTAAAAAGTAAGACCAAACGCAGTAAGAGAGAATACGTTCGGCTACTCGTTAGCGCATCAGTCAAATGTTGAAAATATTGTATTTTTGCGTACTATATATTTCTTTAACAGTATATAGTACACAAAATAGAGAAAATATAGTACAATACTATATATTATAGTACGGTTGGAAACCCTACTCATGAACCATGATAGCTACACTGTTGAAATTGTCACAGATGATGTATTTCGGTTACCGCTATAACAAAAAATACTAAAATTATAGTAAAATTAATATTGAAACGGGGCTCCCTTAAGTCAAAGGTGATTTTTTTTGCCGTTTTTAGGGTTCTGTACCCAAAGAGTAAAAACGAGACCATATTACTAAGAGTACTGCCTGTTTGTCTGTCCTTCTATCTGTCACCAGGCTATGTCTCAAGAACCACGATACTAGCTATACAGTTGAAATTTTCACAAATTATGTATTTCTGTTTCTGCTTTAACAACAAATACGAAAAACAAAATAAAATAAATATTTAGGGGGGGCTCCCATACAACAAACGCATTTTTTTTGCTCTTTTTTGCTCGATAATAGGAACAGGTAGTCACTAGAAATATTCATAAAATATTCAGTTGTATTTTCACTTTAATAATGAAATTAAAAGAAAGTAAAAATTTAATGGGAGCTCCCATACAAAAAACGCCTTTTTTGCCTATTTTTGCTCGATACTGTTGTATACCTAGTCAATGGTACAAAACCCTTCGTGCATGAGTCCGAATCGCACTTGGCTGGTTATTAGACAATTTCTACACTAAAAACATAATTCGAATCTTTTCAGAAAGAAAATCATATATGACAATTTGAGTTTTTTTTAAGACTGGATTTTCTTTTCTATAATCAAAAAGTATTTATCATTTTAATTTATAGTAACTATTTTATTAAATCACTAGTTCATCAACATCATCATCATTTCAGCTGAAAGACGTACACTGTTGGACATAGGCCTCCCCCGAATGTCGCCACAACAACTGATCCAGTACGTCTCGCATCCATCGGATTCCTGTGACCTGCACCAGGTCATCGATCAACCTTGTGGGAGGCCTTCCATCACTGCGTGTTCTTATACGTGGTTGCCACTCCAGAACCTTTCGTCCCCATTGACCATCTGTTCTGAATACATGTGCCCTGGCCACTGGCACTTAAGTTTGTTGATTCTTCTGGCTATGTCGGTAACATTGGTTCTCCTGCAAACTTTATTTCTCATGTTATAGCCCTTTCCATTGCTTACTTTAAGCTTTTTGATGAGTCCCATCAGAAGGCTTCACTAGTAATTACTTCAAGGACTGGCTTTTACCTTGGATAGAGGATAAGCATTGCCATACAGCTTGGCAGTGTCTCCAGGCTTTTGGACACATTACCAGTCGATAGCGATGTGGAGTATTTCGACGCCAGAATTATTTTAGTTTGTTTTAATAAATTTAGTGTTTTTATTATTATTATTTGGTTTTACTATATTTTAAATAGTTAGTTAAGTATTTTTGATGGAAATAAAACAAAAATGTATTTTTTTAGAATAATGTTTTTTTATTGTAGGTAAAATCATCCAATGACATCTCGGGAGCCCTTCGGCGCAGCAGGAGATAGTGTCAGACTCTTCCCGAATAAAAAGCTACCCCGTTGAATCTTAGCCTTTTATACTGGGGCCGGACATTCTTTTCAGAAATCAGTCCATGGCCCTGCTATGCCTGGTTTGCTGACAACTTGAGGAGCGCGGGAACATTGCGCGCCGTAGAATTATTCTTAAGATTATCTTAATAAAAAGAGCCAATATGTACTTACAACTTTGTTTGAATTAATTATTTACTATGATAAAACACGGGCACTTATTTTTCGGCTTTCATTATCCATTTATTTATTATCTTGACTGAGAAATCATCAAATAACTATTTCGTTCGAGAAGAAGTGTCAAATATTTACTTTCTAAAAGCCACCTGTGTTTGTTCAGTTGCCTCTTGTATTTCAAGGCTGAAATAACTCTTTCTTATATGTCCACGCTCAGTGCTGTGTTATGAATAGTTTATATTATTCTTCTCTTTCACCGAATTTTTGTTTCCGTAGTGTTGTGCCTGTGCCCGATATTTAGTAAATATTTCCTTTTTATCTATATCGCTTACTGTAAAGAGGAAAAAAAGTAATTTTATATTTTAATTTGTAATTAATAAATTCAAATCAACTGGATTAATTTAATATAAATTTCGACTGTATATTGTTACTTTGTCACTTAGTGATATTTTTTTTTATGGTAGGTAAAATCATCCAATGACAAATCCCGCCCTTGGGTGGAGCGGAAAGTAGTGTCAGACTCTTACTGACTAAAAACCTACCCCGTTCCTTCGTTGCCTATAGTGCCGGGGCTGAGCCTTCCTCTCAGAAAACGGCCCTTGAGCCCCAGCAGGCAGGCACTTAGTGATATGGTACTTTTTTATATTTTTATGCTAGAAGTCACTGGCTGAAATTTTTTTTTATTTTTTTTTAGGATGACATTCCAAAGAAGAGACCAAAATCATTACTTTGTCTCATCTTAATCCTGTCTTTCCTATTTAAAGTCCTTGAACGCCTTGTCCACAGTCAGCTTAATGTTTTTCTGTGTTAGAATTGTTTGCTATATTACCTTCCAACCCGGATTTCGTCCTGATCATAGCACCACTTCGGCCCAAATAAACATTTCTGAAGCCAATTGACTGGTTTCGTAGTTACCTGTTTGGCCGCCGGCAACGTATTTCCATAGACGAGTCCTGATCTTCTTGGTGTAGTAGATACTTCTGCCGGTGTTCCTCAGTGTGGCGTCTTATTTCCTTACCTCTTCGCAATATTCAGTAATTCCCTTACCTTTACGCTAATGATTTGCAAGTGTACAGACGATCTCTTCATACGAACTATGCTGCTATCAAAATCATCAACCAAGACTTGGCTTTAATTTAGAATGGAGTGAGGCACATGGTTTGCAGGTAACCCGTCAAAAACCCAGGTCATTCTTGGCAACTTTAGGTTAACTGGTCGCAGCTTCCTCAGATTATTTTAAATGGCAAACCATAGAGGCCCAGCCTGCTAGCTGCAAGCAGATAGGCTCGAGGCCTACTGGGGATAAGGGCGCAAAGGAAGGGTCGGCCCCGGCATGATAGGCAAAGAAGGAACGGGGTAGGTGTTTAGGCTGTAAGAGTATGACACTATCTCCCGCTCCGTCCAATGGCGGGATTTATCATTGAATGATTTTACCTACCATAAAAAAATGGGTTCCGACTGTTGCAGTTAATATGTTCGGTCTTAAAATTTATTTATTATATATGGGACAAACATTATTCTTCTAAGATTTTTTTTTCTGTTGTTTACAAAACAAAAAAAAAACTAAAATCTCATCGCATTGGCACGTCACGTCTGTCTGTGGAGAGCTTTATTCCGTCAATGAGTAAGTGTTATGTAACACTCCAAATATCGATTGTGTGATCATCGACTTTATCTGAACACTATTTATCGTTTAACTTTATTATAAAATCCAATGAAAAACTGAATATTTCTGACAATAATTTCAGTCTTCACCATGTTGGCAAAAAGTGTAGTTTTTTCTATTTTATTGTTGTTAAACTATGTAAAATGTTTATTTACAATCGATCCTTTAGTTGATACAAATGTAGGACTGATTCGAGGGTTGAAGGCTGATGATGGTGACTACGCTATGTTCTTGGGCATACCATATGGTCAAGTGGACCCAGAAAACCCTTTTGGAGTAAGTAAAAATTGATAATAATACTTCGTTTTGTGGTAGTTCAATTAAATTGCATATAATAAATAGGAAGCTGTCGACGCAATGTATTAATTCTTAAAAAAAAAAAGGTTTTTGTTATGGTTGCTTTGGGTTGAAGTGTATTTCTTACAGGCTACGTAACTTTGCTCTGTTCAGCTCTGAATCACGTGATATTTTATAAGCATATATGTCAAACCTTTACTTTTCGATTTTTTTGAATCATTAGCGCTGATAAAACTGCTCCGTTATTTAGGGTTCTCTAGTAAGCTATACTTGCTTAGTTTCTATAAAAAAAAATAGCATCTCACCTTATTCCTTCAATTTGTTACCGAGTACATGTTTAAACAAAGCAATTTTACTTGTTACATCAAACTTAGATCAAAACAATATTTTTATGGGACCAATTCGGGATCTTTCCATCAAAACGAAAATTTTCAAAATAGTCCACAATTGACTGAGATATCGATGAATATACATAAAAAAATACAAACAGACGAACATAGAGCCTCCTCCTTTTCGAAGTCGGTTAAAAAAACAAAAGGTTCATTGCATTGCCAGCCTGTCTGCAGATTCCGGCGGGATCTCATGGTGAAATGGCGAGAGCGACTGTCGCAAACTTGTGCTGGGCACGCCACGATCGAGGCGGTAAGGCCCCTCTTTGAGGCGTAGCTGGAAAGGCCTCACGGCGTCGTCACCTTCCACTTGGCGCAGGCATTAACCGAACACGGCAAGATCGCGAAGTACCTGTACAAGATTCGTGCGGAGACGAAGCCCGGATGTCGCCACTGTGTGGACCGCCTGGAGGACACAGTGGAGCACACAGTCGAGGTGTGCCCCGCTTGGGAAGAGCATCGCCGTGTTCTCGTGGGTGCAATCGGCGGCGATCTCTCGCGCCGGGGTTTGGTTCAAGCCATGCTCCGGAGCGAGGAGGAGTGGCAAGCGGTCGCCTCCTTCTGCGAAGCAGTAAGGCTAGCAAAGGAGTAGGCCGACCGCATCAGGCAACGGCGCACACGCCGCCGCCACCGCCGGGAATCCGATCCCGATTTCCGGCCACCGTAGTCGCGGGCTCGCGGACGGCGGGCAATGGGTAGCTCGCTGTTCGTCCGTTCGGTAACAGACCAGTCCGAGCTCAAGTCGTCTACGGCACGCACTGTTCCCGGGCGCCTCAAGGAGTTGTCAGCAAACTGTAGGGGCCTAGCAGGGCCGAAATCTACGTGGGCCAAAGGTTATGTGAAAATGTCACCCGGGGCCCTGGGACAAAGGCAATGAATGGAACAGGGTAGGTTTTTAGTCAGTAAGAGTCTGAGACTATTTCTCGCCCCACCCAAGGGTGGGATTTGTCATTGGATGATTTTAGCAACCATAAAAAAAAGCCTGTCTGCAGAGAGTCGTTCCGTCAATCAATAGGGATTATACACTCCATAATTCGAGTGTGCTATTATCAACGACTTTATCTCAACACTATCATTCTATCGTATTATCTTTATCATAAAAAGCAATGAAAAATCGGAATTCTATACACATTTTTTCAGAGTTCACAATGTTGGCAGGAAGTGTAGTTTTTTCTATTTTATTGTTATTAAACTATACAGAATGTTTATCAAGAGTTGATCCTTTAGTTGATACCAATGTGGGGTTGATTCGAGGGTTGAGGGCTGATGATGGGGACTACGATATGTTCTTGGGAATACCATACGCTCAAGTGGATCCAGAAAACCCTTTTGGAGTAAGTTACAATTTATAATAATATTGCGTTTTGTAATAGTGCAATTATTTTCATAATGTGTTTTTAATAACGTGCGGATTTCATTAAGCATGTGGGATTGCTTAGCAGCGCGGACTTAGGCGTTTTTAGGGAGCCTAAGATTTACCGTCGACCACGACATAAAGGACTTTCGGCCACGGAGCAAACAACAATGGTGCAGACACGTGGAAATATTCGCGACGCCTACACCTAATGGATCCCAGTACTTAACGATTTACCTGGGATCCCACTTCTGACACCAATTTGTTAGGATGGCGATCCGTGGGTCCTTTTAAAAAAAGAAACTTGTTGCTGCTAAAAGAATATTTAATTAACAGAGGTTACACTAGGACACACTGGTTACACAACAACTGAACTCTGTATACGGAATGTATAATATGGACTGCGAAATGGTTATGACTGAACTGACTGAGCACATGGAAATGCCCTTTTATAATATTGGTAACAATATGGAAGCGGCGGGGTTTTTATCATAGTCAGCATTTGATGCGTTACAAAGTCCGTTTATAACAGCACGCATAGCCCCCGCAAATGCTTTTCATGCAAGTATTTATGGTAAGGCGTGGAATACGCATGCGGGATGCTGAGCGTGATATCTGGCAGCAGCTCCGCATGCGAAGCAATTCCACGTGCGTGATGAAATCCACACGATATTAAAAACACACTATTTTGTAAGTAAATTGCGTATAATAAATAAGACGTTGTCGAAGCGATATTATCATCTATATATATAAAAGAAAGTCGTGTTAGTTACACTATTTATAACTCAAGAACGGCTGAACCGATTTGGCTGAATATTGGTGGGAAGGTAGCTTAGAACCAGGAGAAGGACATAGTATAATTTTTATCCCTTTAAATAAAAAAAAAACAAGAACCTGCTCATTTATTGGTATAGTGTAGAGTAGGGTAGAGTAGGGTAGAGTAGTGTAGAGTAGCGTAGAGTAGGGTAGAGTAGGGTAGAGTAGGGTAGAGTAGGGTAGAGCGGGAGCAAAGCCGCGGGTAAAAGCTAGTTTTTTATAAAAAATAGGTTTTTTGTTATGTCTACTTTATATTGGATAAAATCAGTGTAATTAACACCTAATAATCTTATCCGTAGATCACAAAGTGCATTTATTACGTAACCTTGCTCTGTCAGTTATATAAATTGGAGTTCTAAACTAGATATGTTATGGAACTCGGTAGTCGTAACCGAAACTATCCTAAATAAAAGAAATATCCGTAATCGTAACCAAAATTGACACAAAACTTTAGAGGTATGAGGAACAGCATGTACAATTCCGCACATCTCCGTTATAAAGGGGGGATCCTCCAACCAGATGGGTGTTAAATCAGGTTTAATTAACTGCCCGATAGATGATTACGGGTATTTAAGTTTGAATCTAAAAAGCTTCGGATACTTTCGGATAAAGGCGGAATCTAAATGATACGTTTTGGTTTATGTTGCCCGGGCAAACAAATAATAATCTAGACTATGAATAAAAGTCAAATCTTGCTATTTGTATTTTACTAACCGAAACTAGCGAGAATCCGAAATTATTTCATATCCGTAACCATGTCCAAAACCGGTATGATATTATTTCTGTATCCGCGCCCAGATCCGATATATCCATAAATCCCTGCTTTGAGCTTCTGGACTATATATGATATTTCAAAAGCACATGTCAAACCCTTACAATACAAACTTTTTTAAATCTCTGATTAATCAATTCTTTGTCTAGGGGTCTCTAGTAATTTACAGGTACTTACAATAAAGCACTTTATAATATTTTTTTTTTTTAATAGCTTAATCAATTAAATAACCTTATAATATTCCCACTGCTGAGACTCAGGCTCCTGTCTATGAGAAAGAATGGACCGTAATAAACCACTCATACCCAATTCGTAGGTGGTAAGGCCCCTTTTTGAGGCGTGGCTGGAAAGGCCTCACGGCGTCGCTGATCTCGCGTCGGGTCTTGGTTCAGGCCATGCTCCCGAGCGAGGAGGAATGGCAGGCGGTCACCTCCTTCTGCGAAGCAGTAATGCTAGCAAAGGAGGAAGCCGACCGCATCAGGCAACGGATGCACACGCTGCCGCTGCCGCCGGGTTTCCGATGCTGATTTCCAGCCACCGTGGGCGCGGGCTCGCAGATGGTGGGCAATGAGTAGCTCGCTGTCCGTCCGTCCGGTAACAGACCGATCCAAGCCCAAGTCGTTTACGGCGCGCACTGTTCCCGCGGGCCTCAAGGAGTTGTCAGCAAACTGTAGGGGCCCAGCAGGGCCGAAGCCTACTGGGGCCAAAGGTTATGTGAAAAGTTACCCAGGGCGCTGGGACAAAGGCAATGAATGGAACAGGGTAGGTTTTTAGTCAGTAAGAGTCTGACACTATTTCCCGCCCCACCCAAGGGCGCGATTTGTGATTTGATGATTTTAACTACCATAAAAAAAAAACCTGAGCGATGGTAAGCAGTGGTGCAATCGTAGATGGTGAGGTGGACTAGCTTACTAAGAGCCCATTCACTTTAGCCTTGAAGACACCTACATTATACTCGGATGGGAAGACCGCAGCAGGCAAATTAATTTGTTTTGAAACATTGAGCACTTTTGATTCCAGAAATCAACGCCACAACCCAAGTTTGAAGAAATATTTGAAGCGTATGATGACTCTGCAATCTGCCCTCAGCAAAATAGCGGCACTGTTCTGGGCACACCCGACTGTCTGCATCTCAGTATCTACGTACCCACCACGGCCACTTCTAGTAACCGTGTCCCAGTTATGATCTGGTTGTATGGAGGTGCCTTCCACAGGGGATATTTCGCGAAAGAAATATTTGGACCATCTTACTTAGTGAAGCATGACGTCATTGTTGTGACATTCAACTATCGTGTTGGCGCTTACGGCTTTATGTGCCTTGACACTCCTAAAGTACCAGGCAATCAAGGTCTCAAAGACCAGTTCATGGCAATGAAATGGGTGAAAGATAATATAGAAGCATTTGGAGGCGACGTAAATAAGATAACTGTGTTTGGTGAAAGTGCTGGAGGACACTCAATAGATCTGCACTTGTTGTCCTCAAGAGAAAAAGTATACGACAAAGTGATTATACAAAGTGGTAGCTCTTTAGCTGCAACGGTGTTATACGAACCTGACAGATCAGTTCCTATAAAAATAGCAGAGCATTTGGGCTTTGAAACCACAGACATAAATGAAGCAATTTCTTATCTTGCTAAAAGTGATTCGAATTCAGTAGTAGAAACAGCAGATGATCTAGGTATTATTTTTAAACCTTGTATAGAAAAAGAATTTGATGGAGTTGAACCTTTTCTGTCTAGTTCTTGGCTCAGTGCTGGAACACCTAAAGTAAGAAATATACCAATATTGATTGGTTTCAATGAACATGAACTGGCCAGTGCTCATTATAATAAGGATACTGAATGCTTTAAGAATTTAGACATTGTAACAAATTATTTTGAACGTATATTTAATTTTGAAGATGATGAATTACAAAAAATGAAGGATGTGACATCTCATTTCTACTTTGGAGACGAAGCGTTGAGCGAAAATGTCAAATGGAGTATTATCAACTTTGATTCCGATTTTACTTACATCCATCCTGTGCAAAGGTCTATTAACAAATTTTTAGAGGCTAAAGCTGGGAATATTTACTACTATATGTTTTCGTATGTTGGTGGAAGGAATGCTGTTATCGTGGAAAAGGATGGCAGTAGCTCATGCTGTGCCTCACATGCTGATGAATTATTCTATTTGTTTAATATGACCCACAAGCCTGACCCAACACCTGAAGATGAAGTTATGATTGAGCGAATGACCACAATGTGGACAAACTTTGCTAAATTCAGGTTGGTACCATATCATGCTGTTGATGATAACAAAGTTGCGTTTCTGAAAAAGACGTTTAGTTTTGCAGAATTTAACAGGATTTATGTTCTTAATAGCTACTGTAAAAAATATAAGATATTAAAAAATAGCCACAAAAAATGCTCTCGAGATAAAAGTATTACGTAATTATAAGTGACGAAGTAACAAACGTTCACCCTTATAATAGTGTAATCACAGTTTAAAGTGACCCGATTCAAAATACTTAATGGCGAACCTAATGACGCTACTTACGAAAGTAAAGACCTTATGTCTTTATTTATTTCTTCTTCTACAGTTCTTTTATTTATTTTCCAGTGACCCAACGCCGCAGACAACAGATTTGCTTCCTGTCAAATGGGTACCGATAACAAAAGAAGTCTACACCTACATGAACATCGGTGCCGATCTATCTCTGGGCAGCAGACCAGCTCACGACCGGATGGCTTTCTGGGATCTGTTCTACAAACTAAATGAAAATAAGCAGCTTGATTTATAAAAAAAATACCGAATATCTTATAGTTTATATATATGGTAAATACTGCTATCTGCCAGCATTTTTGTCACATCCTATAACCTATCAGCCTTCTAAGTCAGGTTTAACTTATCAGACCTTCGCTAGCTTGTTCAGTCGCCGTTTTAGACCTCTCGATCGCCCGATCAAGAGCGAACACAAGGAATAAAAATAATGAAGTTATATTTTCAAGCAATCCAAAAAAACGATCATTGTTTTATAAAGTTACGTATATGTACTGTTACTTATATTATTTGTGTTTTTTTATTAGTAGGTACCTACTGATAAGATTGTTATAAATTAATAATAAAACAAAGACGGTTTATATTTTTTTCTGCGAAAAAATAAAAACAATTTTTATTTTAATCATGTCTTTATCAAACCGCTCATTTTATTGAAATCTAAATCCTGAAATATCGCAAAAATACCATGTTTATAATAAAGATTATAATCATAATTATCATAAAATTGATACATCAAGAGTCGGAAAAGTCTTTCGAATCAGATAATTATCGCCAAATTATTCACTCAATCAACTTTCCACCGTATTATCAACTCAATGATCTGCCAGTTAATCAGTAGTTTGTTCCGTAAAATGTTCAATAAAGGAAATGATCAGGTCTTAATTAACACATAAATGCCTGTCAATCAGTTGGACAGTATCGCGCGACAGTTTAATTTGTCAGACTTCAAATAAGTCAGTTAGCCGACATAATGGGATGAAAGGGAGCGGACGCTGTGTTTTTAATGATGGCTTCTTTTTGGAAAGCTGCATTTAAATTGTGAAAATAGCTGCGTCATCGAATGTTGAAAACATGGTTTATTTATTTATATATTATTTATTGTACACCGCATAAACAAAAAATATAGGACAAACATTATTGTTGTTGTTGTTTTTGATGGTTAGTGGGTTGTGAAGAAAATGTATTGTTAGGTGGATACTTTATTATTTTTGAGAGTGAGTTCCACTAACTAACTTTAACGTATTAGGCATCAAATCTATTAGCTACGAGTTGTGCCAAATTATCAACAGTTTTAATGCGGTTATTCCCCACAACATGCTCTAGTCCCGCTTTGCTCTATTCGAAAAATCCATACCGAAAGCCTACTACAATTAAGTTTTTCTGTGCTCAAAATTCTTCGATTTTAGACAAATAATGGAAAATAAAATAGGCAAGAAATGTGTTTGGATTCAAGTAAAACTTTATGGCATTATTCGTGTGATAAGTGTCTGTAAATAAAAAATTTGTTTTTTGCCGCTCTGTCAATTAATGCACCTATGAACGACGATAACGAATCCGTACATCTGGGTCAATAATTGCGTCCTCCCTCCTTCCCGAAATGAGAGGGGTATACCAAACTCTGCCTAGTGAGGGACCCTCGCGCACAGCAGGTACCTACTCTCCTGGGGTAATTTATTCAAAGTTAAAGTCAAAATGTTTTTATTTCATATAGGCCTACATGGGCACTTATAAAACTTCAGAAGCTAGTGCACTATTTATTTATATATACTTTATTGTACACCAATTAGATACGCTATTTAAGCTTAAAACTTATCGCTTAAATAATAAAAACAATACAATACAATATTAGTAATATTTATTATAATCAGATCACAGCTTTGCCTTTTTGGCAATGGGGGTCAATCCCCAATAAACACGTTGGCCATATCGGCCCACTCTAAAACCGTATTTATATAGTTTGACATTGAAATGTTTCATGAAGATTTCTAACCTCAAGTAATGACTTAATAAGAAATTTCTTAGCAACAAATTACTTCTTTATAAACACGGGTAGTAGTCTAAGAAACAAATGAACTCTTTTGCTTATTAGAATTTTTTATTAACTGCTCGGAACAGATCTATCCAACAGTAGATTCTTTCGGCTGAAATGATGATTATTAAAGGAAAATCTTGATTGCCAGAAATAAATACGAAATATCCGAAGAAACAACAAACGATTCCGTACACCCAACAATAAATCCCACACACAGGCAATCTTTGGAAATCAATACAACCGTCGGCTGGTATTATTAATTTTCCCTGCTAATAGAAAACTGTCAAAAACTGGAGAACGTTAATTTTACACGTCATTACGTCTACAGGGTCGAATCGACCGTGCGATATCCCATTTCGTTAGCGATTAATTAGCTTTGTAGAAATAATTGGGTTAATTGAAGTTAAGTAAGGATTGAGGAGTGAGTACTTGGGACGTGATTTTTAGATATACGTACGTTAATTCAGTTCTAGAGTGAACGGGTTTGATTTCGTTTTTTCATCAAAATGTTTTAAGCAGAATTTGGGATATTCAATTAAAATCTGTCGATGAGTTTAGAATTATTTCTCCTGTTTTATGTTGGAACAAGAGGGAGTATCAGACTATTGCTGACTAAAATCCACCTATGTCCTTCAGTAGCTCTGTACGTTCTAGGGCCATGGTCACTTTAGGTGAGCAAGTGGTATATCGCCATCCGACCGTCCGGTAACCGCCCGGACCAAGCCCAAGTTGTCCACGACGCTTATTGTTCCACGCGCGCCTCAAGGAAATGTCAGCAAAACATAGGGGCCCAGCAGGATCAAATCCAAGGGGCCTAGGGCCTGCTTCTGAAAGGAAAAATCGAACCCGTATAAAAGGCAACAAAGGAACATGAGTGGATTTTTAGTCAATAAAGGTCTAACACACCCTCACGATCCGCCCCAGGGCGGAAGATGTTATTAGATCATTTTCACAACAATAAAAAAATGGTTACTTTTTCAAACGTTCCCGCTATCCTACGAGTATATTCAAGAAACAAAATGTATGTTAAGTCTATATATAATAGTTTATAGCTGTTCTTACGCACAGACCTCAACCTAATGGTCTCTAACGATAGCTATTAAGAAGGTAAATAAATTAATTAAAAAAACAACTAAACTCTTGGTGATGGATGCGGGAATCCGCTGGAAGCGAGAAGGATGGACGGGCAGGATAGCTTGACGTGGCAATACTTGGGGGGGCTGAGCCAGCTTTCGGCAGAATGACGATAATGCTTTTTTTAAAGCAAACATTACCCTACACTAGAAATTATTTCTGTATCGTCGGTGTGTTCGCACGCACTTAGATCCGAAATAAATTTCTACAGGTCATACAAATATTTATTCCATGCAGTACCTAATCGAACCCACGACACAAAGCGCAGCAGTCGATCGCTCAACCACTACACCAGCCGTGATGTTAGATCGCTGGCCATGAACCACGAGAAGCTCACTATAGTGCGCAGCAAATAACTTGAACTAAATTGGCCGTCGTTGCTATGGTTACGCGCAGCCCTCCGCTGTGCTGCACTTCGATTGAGGCCCGAAAAAGGCGTTGCCAGATTTTTTCTATGCCAAGCCGGGATTTTGAAACTTTTTTAGCAAAAAAAGCGGGATTCTTTCGTCGAAAGCGGGACATATAAGAAGTTTTAAAATATTTTTTATCTGAATTTTAAATTACGTGTACACGACAATAGATAGCAAAAAATTCAATAAAAAAGCAACAAATTGTTTAAATCAGATTTACTCTATCGGCAGGCGGCCAGTCACATTGACTATGCGACCCGGCCGTGTTTCCTCAGCATGCTGCACGCACGGTCGAGTTATGTTTTATTTATTAAATTAGGTTCACCCACGATTGTACACATTGAATACAATAACATAACACATAATTATATAAATTTAAACAACAGCGCAACAATCACTTACTGGTAAACACCTCATGCATGAATAATAAATTAGAAATTTAAAACTACCATATAAATTCATTCAGAATCTAAAAAGGAAACAAAAAAAAACCATGAGAATTCATAAAAAAACATGGCAATTCACAAAAAAAAAACACAAAAAGTTACAAAAATCCATAAAAGTTCATAAAAATTCACTAAAATCATAAAAAAAAAACAAGATCATAAGAAATCATAAACATTCATTGGTTATCCGCGAAAAGCGGGACTGAGCCTGTCCCACTCGGTTCATTTAATTTAAATTAAAAAATCGGGACGTCCCGCCAAAAACGCTGCCTGAAATGCTATCACTATGCATTGAAGGTCATCGGTATTTTAGATAAACTTATATGCCGCGTATTGTACTAGGATATTTTCGAAGACAAACAGACGCATACATTACGTAGAATAACAAAAAGACAGTCAGAAGCTCCTTAACAATAACGTACTCACACCAGGCCCTATCAGAATACCAGCGCTGCGTTATTTTGCCTTTTTTTTTAGGTAATATCGCAGCATAAGCTGAGATAGAGGCCTTTTTGACCTCGCACAGGTCTTTTATTTTCAATCTTTTTTTTTGTGTGTTCTTTTATTTATTGTTTTTTTATGTTGTAAAATCTATTTATAGTTTTTGTATTGTTGTTGTATATATATTTTTTGTCCTGTGCGAGTCTCAAATAAATGTTTTTCTTTCTTTCTTTCTTTCTTTACTCATAGCAAAACTGAAACACAAAGACACGTTACAGTAATTCACAAAGATGGATAGATTGTCATAAAAGTGCTTTTTATTCAAATAAGAAGCTTCGGCTTCACTCCCGTCAAAAACGAATGCTGGTAAAGATAAAATATGATGCAAAAAGTGAATTAATGAACGTCTAAAGTCTGTTATATTAATTACGTTTCCCGTTCCCTAAGTTTGTATGTTGAGTCCTTTGTTTTTGTTTGTGAAGATTTGCAATGAGTTCGCAATGAATTGTCTCGTGAGTTAGTAAATATTAATTTGAAACAGTTCCTCCTTGAATGTAAAATGGTACGTTTATGGAATCATTGTTGGGTGAAACGGTTTCTCAGCAACTGTTACTAAATAAATAGATACAATATTTTGAAGGATGGAGAATGAGATAAGGCTAAACTAGACGAAAAGTATTATAAGGTTTATTTAAGTAGATTGCCGCGTAATTGTCCGAAAAAGTTACCGTGGAACCGCAAATGGCAACTAAAAGAACATAGATTGGTTTTCTTCAGTAAAAGTCGGACTCCTACTCAGAGCGCGAGTTTTATTCTAGACGCCATAACTAGATACAAAAAGAGCATAGGATACTTTTTATCTTGGCAGTAGCCAAGATAAAAAGTATCCTATGCTCTATATTAGAATACAATCGTCTATCCGGGTACCAAGTTTTATCGAATTCTGTTCACTCGTTTGTGTGTAAAGAAGTAACATACATTCATACAAACATTTAAAAACTTTCGCCGATGCAACCTTATTTTCGTATAATGCGTATATTTTTATGCAAAGAATCTATGTACACAATGTCATAACTGTATCACGAAAAATCACAAAGTTATAAGCTTGTTATTTTACCTGGTTGTGCACACAAACGCATAGTCACCGGACCATCTGGGCCACAGGGGTATTGCTCCCGCATTCAGCTGTACCCTAACTCCTGATGCCCGCTATAACCTGCCGTGATAAATATATAATAATATATAACGTAATTTTTTGGGATAAAATATATAACATGGTGTTAAAAATTATTGGAATTGATTCAGTTACTGATTCTGAACAAACTATATATTCAGGTTTCGCATGTACTAAAATATGTAATCATGTTGAATATTAGCGTGATAACTTTGCAAAGTCTAAATCTCATCACTACAGCGTGGCCGCGCCGTACGCTCGCTACGGTGCACGATAAATCATACTTAAGTCTGTCTGTAGCCAAAAGTCTGCCTGCCCTAGGGAGCAGAGAGGAAACTAGATACAAATCCATAAAGTTACATAGTCATCAAATATTCACAATCTGCTCGGATATCGTCCGGTACAGGGTCCATTTTCAATTTATTTGTACTTGGGGAGAAAACTTGGCGAGTACTTCAGATTTCAGATTAGTGCTGAATTATTAAACAAGTTACATTGATGTTATATTCATAACTGGTATCGCCTGTATTGATTTGGATTCTTAGCCTTGAAATATTTATTGGTATAAAAAATACGTTCGGAGAATTGAAGTGGAAATATTAGGATGACCACACACTGTATGGCCTCATCAACGATAGTGTGAATGAACATCTAATGAATGAATCCCAAGAAGAAATGTATTGAGCATGTGCTGCCGGGCATTGTGAAGTTCAGGGAACATTATTCTGAAGTCTTCTAAGAGATGTACAGTGAGAAATTGTACAAATGGATTCCAGGGTCATCTCATCCTCTAGAAGGACACGGGACCTTATCCATGTGCTCATGGTGATCACCGGGGAAAAGAAGGTAATCTTTGGATAAAGAGATGGATGGTTTGTGTGAGGAGTGATATGAAAGAAAAGGGAGTTAGTGATAGCGTGACGAGTGACAGGACAAAATGGTAGCAAAAACGTGTTGCGCCGACCCCAAATAAAACGGGACAAGGGCAAGATGATGTTTGGATAAAGAGTCTTCAATTTAACAAAACTTCCTCAAAAACTGATTCTTATCGCACTATAATTAGATTCAACATACCATGTCTATCACCCTCGTGTTTTTTTTATTTGTCACTACAAGAGTTTTTTTTTTTCGATTTCGTCACGGTCAACGGTGATTAGTACAAATAGATGCAAATTTTTATTACGAAAATAAATAATGAAAATTTATATTACGTTTCAACAACTTAACAATTCCCTGTGTTAAAATTCAAAAATATTTGAATTTCTATTTTTAATTTATTTATTTGTTTATCCTTACATCGGAACGCCTCACAGCAATTACACCAATGGAGTACAATTAGTTTAGAATCTGCTACTTTCTAACGTCATGTGCGCGGTGGAGTGATAGTCATTAAAGGAGCGGTCCGGTGCTAATAATAGAAGACGGTTAATATTAGATTTATTAGGTATTCTTAACCTTTACTTCTCCTTCAACCAGCAAAAATTAAGCGAAGGAAAAAAATATATATGAAAAACTGAAATACTAACTTATTTGTTTGAGTTATTTGTGATAAAAATGTTGAATTTAAAATTTGAAGAAGATTATTTATCGCATTGAGGTAAAAAATATCTGCTTGCGATAGCCTACTATCGCAAATCATATAAGTCAAAACTAAAATGTATGGCAACTTTGGAAAATTTTCTTCAGTACAAAATGAACAAAAATGCGTAGTAATTTTCAGAGAAAGTATTTCTTTGTAAGTGAATCAATGCTGAACAGCTGAAGCTTACACTGGGGCCATGGGTTAAAAGGGAACCCTGGTATAGTTTTAGTAAATAAAAGTCTTGGATTTAGTGGCTAGTGGATTTTTCTAGAGCTTTCGATTTCTTGGGAAAAATTCGATCACTTGGGATCAATCAGCACCATAGAATCCATAATTATCAATCTGATACCGACGATAATCAAATACTCAATACTCAATACTCAATATTTTATTGCAATCCATAAGTATACATAGATGGTATTAAAAAAAAAATGTCAAACAAAAACAAAAAACAAAAACAAAAAAACAAAAATTATTCGTCTGAAGACGAATTAATACATAGCTTTTATTTAATAATTTGTATGTTGATTTACCTACTAATGTTAATTTATCCACAAATGGTATTTTGATCATCTGATTACTCATTTTTATCACTTATTTATTAATTAATATGCCTACTTATTTTATTTCGCAAAACACATTTTTTAGTGGGAAATTTTGCGATTTTGTGTGTGGGATAAATTTTTGTTAGTGGTTTTCTGATGGTTTTAAAATTTAACTCTAGTTGGATAGTTGGCAACACTGGACGTACCTCCTCAAAACAGTCTTGTCGCAGACAAGTCTGCGGTGTCGTAGGCAAGTCTGTGACGACGCCGACGTAGACAAGTCTGTCTAAGACAGTCTTGTCTTGAATGTGCGCAGGCCATAAGTGTATTTGTACCGGTAGATATCTACTTAATGTTACAATGTTGGTCGGTGTAAAAATGGCCTGGTGATCATAGTGTCCGCCGTTCCTAGTAGGGTCATAGTAAGATTTTTTTTAAGGTGGTAAACACTCTAGGTGGAACAAGAGGGCGTGTCAGACTTTTAGTGACTAAAACCACACCCGTGTCCTTTAGTTGACCTTTGCATTCTAAAACCACGAGTTTTCCTCTTCAGGAAACACCTAAGGCCCTGGTTTGCATTGGCCCTGCTGGGCCCCTTTGTTTTGCTAACAACTCTTTGAGGAACGCATGGCACATTAGCACTGTGCACTGTCGACGACTTGGGCTCAGTTCGGTCAATTACCGGAAGGCCGGACGGCAAGATACCCGTTACTCGTCGTCTGCAAGCCTCCTTCTGCGGTAGCAGTAATGCTGGCGAAGCAAGAGGCCGCATGCTTGAGGGAACAAACACCCTCACGCCGCAGCCATCGAGACTTGAAACCTGACCACCAGCTGTGGTAAACAGTCCTTGTATTGTACGAAGTAGTAAGCAAATTCTTTAATTTGTGATACCTACGTCTATAATTTGTTTTCAGAAGCCAGAGGCAAATTTATCAGAAGACTTTTATAAGTATAGACTAAAAGTTGAGTAGCTCTTACATCAATAGGTACATTTTATTTTGCATTGTTCTTAGTCAAGTAATATTATTTCAAAGTCATCGTTTTCCTTTGAACAAACAACACTTAAGTTAATTTCAATGTTACAATTGACTGAAACAAAACAACTCTGGAACGCAAATCTCTTCGTGTAATTCATCAAAATATTCTCAAATACAATAATTTTACAAAACAAACATGGACGACCCTCGAAAACGCTCACAGCAATAACCTTTAAAATATCAGCGGAACTCGTAATCCTCTAGGTATAATTAATTATTTTGTATACGCCATGTCTTCCCATGTTTTAATGGAGAGAAATAGTCATTTAAAATGAATGGCCGACCATCTTGTTTCTCATCAAGATGAACAGTTAAATAAACGTGGAGTGGGTTCGTTGAGTTACAGTGTAGGAATGACAGTAGGTCAACGTGAATTGTGTTTTCATTTACAGTACGATAAACATATGTTATGAAGTTAGGCGTTCAGAACCAAAAAGCCGTTCCATTCCTTTTTAAAAAAGAATTACTGCGCAGTCAATTGTTCGAAGTTCATCATATATTATATCAGCCGAAAGACGTCCACTGTTGGACATAACCCTCCCCCAAGTGTCGCCACAATGAACGGTCCTGTGCATCCCGCATCCATCGGATTCCCGTAACTCTTGCCAGGTCATCGGTCCACCTTGTAGGAGGCCTTCCAACACTGCGTCTTCCGATACGCGGTCGCCATTCCAGAACCTGGAATGGCGCAGCTCTGGGATCTGGGGAGCTAAAAATCTCCGGGCGAGGTCGATTAACCGTTCGAAGTTCGGAGCGATCAAAATATTTCGGCCATACTTGTGATATAGAAGCATAACAACGATTTTTTATCAATTTATCGATTGAGTGTAGAGAAACTATAAAACATTAATTCGGTTTTAATGGTATATCATCATCTTCACCGGGTACTAGTGGTAGATCTTTGACACTCGTTACAAGTAGTCAAACGCTAGATAGTTTGACCATCAGTCTATCTAAGGAGTATCGGGCTACACAATAGATGGGTTGTGGAACTTTGATAGGCAGTCTCTTCATGTAAAAATGTGAAATGAAAATGAAAAAAGTGTGAAATGTGTCATGTGTGTATGCGTGGGATATTCAATCGTATCTGGTTAGACTGAAGCAGAGCTAATTGAGAAAAGAGAGATGATCATTTTATATAAAATACCTGCTGGTATTTATTTTTTATTTGTTGATAGGCACGCGCTTGATCAGTACTCAAATAATGGAAAGCGACGATGCGGTCGACAATAGATCATGCTTGCCTAGAGAAAATCTATTAACTCTTGACTTTAGGATCCCCAGGTTTGGCTATACACCGATTCCGGCAGGGAATTTCACTTCTTAACTGTAGGCATAATGAATTGTCTTTTCAAAACGTTTAAACATTCAATTCCAGAAACTATGTTTAGTAAAAAACAGTTGGTTTACTGCTTTTCCTACACTGTGGCCCATTACAGACGCAGCATAAACAAACAAAATTATCTTTTGAGCTTTAAACTGAAGTTCACGACGAGTAATAGATCCGTTCAGTACCTACTTACCGTGTTTCGTTACCTGACATTTTGTTCCGAATCGTGTTTTATTATGCTCTCTAAGCTAAGATACGATCACGGACGAAGAAATTCTTGTTACTGCGACTGGAGACTTTTTGGCTTACTTAGCTGGAAATGTCGAAATGTTAGTGATAGCGTGACGAGTGAGAGGACAGAATATATATATATATATATACATATATATTCCACAACTATCACACAACACCGTCTAGCCCCAAGCTAAGCAGAGCTTGTGTTATGGGTACCAGACAGCTGATAAACATACTTATATATATTTCTAAATACATACATATTATAGATAAATAACACCCAGACACAGAACAAATGATCGTGTTCATCACACAAACATTGAATGGAAGAAAAAAACGTTTTGCACCGACCCCAAATAAAACGGGATAAGGGCAGGAAGATGATGATGATGGTGAACTAGAGATGTCTGATATATATTTTTTTGTACGGAACTGTGTGCGCAATGGTTATCAGCTACAGTGATATGTATCGAGAGTTACATCCCTGCATGAAACAAATATTTGTATGATCTACAGTTAAGTTTTTAGGTCTGATTGTCTTTTGTAAGTGAGTTTATAGTTTACATGTTTGTGGTCGCACCCTCGACATAAATATTTGAAATTTAGCTTGTTGCTAGCTAGAATTTGTCGTGAAAAACAGGTTATAATGACTCGTCAATTACTATCTATCAAGATGCCAAATTTTAAATAGTTCACAATCTCTCGCTGGACCCGCGTAAACATAGCCTTAATCAATCAAATGGACTATCCAATACTAAAATAATTAAAAAAGATATTTATATACTGTTGTGATGCGAAGCATTAACCAAAGGTGCTAGTGAAACCGCAGACAACAGCTAGTTTTTAATTAAAATTTATAGCAGCTTAAATTATAATTACATCTATTCATCAAGACCCATTTCAAAATACCTTAGATTCCCAATATTAGAAACTGAGTTATAGTTTCTAGGGAGTTGTAGGTAATAATAACCGTCCTTCAAGTCCCAAATTCATTATAAAACCAATCAAACGGTCTAATATTGGGAAAACAATGGCTGGTGTTGGCTGGAATGTGCGACTGACGGAGGCAGCCAAAAGCGTTCCAGCTGGTAATCCACTAATAAAAGGCATTGTGATGTCGCTGTCGATACCTAGATATGCCTAGTTACTCACTCAAGTCAGAGTCTTGTGACTTACGGAATGGAAGACGATCGAATAATTTCCAAGCAGTCATGAATAAAAATGGCTAACCCTTTAACATGTTTTGGAATTAATCTGCTCTAGACCCGCATATTGATCTTAAAACGGTGAAGAAAAAACATCGTGAGGAAATCGGCATGCCATAGTCCGCAAGACCAAAAATTCGAAGACATGTGACATCCAAACCGCACCGGGCCCGCGTGGTGGATTACGGCCCATTCCCTTTCCTAGAGACGAGGCCTAAATCCCGATAGTGGGAACATTAAAAGGCTGATTATGTTGTTGTGCTATGCTATGCTAGAACCGAAAAGTTACCGGCTTAAGTCGAAGAATCACGTTGCAGTGGGCAGGGCACATTACTTGCAAAACAGATGGTCAATGGGGCCGAAAGGTTCTGGAGTGGTGACCACATACTAGAAGACGGCCTCTAAATCCTTCTTGTTTTATTTTCTTATTAAATAATGAAAAATATCAAAGTTAAAATTGTAGATTTATCTACAGCTTGCTAAATTGTCATAATAACACGCTGTCTGACAAGTTCCGAATCATTCTCAACAGTGTGTATCAACTAATTTTATATTCCCAAGAGGAGACCAGGTTTAGACTATTCCGTGAATCTAAAACAGGAACTATTGCGATATATTCCTGTGTTCCTAAATGAAATAATCATAATCCTTATTGATGTGTCTATGTTTGTGCTGACAGAAGTCTTACCGTATTTAGTTTAGAAACCATTTCGATAATGGATTAGACGAGTGATGCACTTCAAATCAGTCTATGATTGGACGTTTATTCCTGAATGGAGCCTAAATGGAGTATCTTACATACTGGTATTAGAATATCGAATGCTCAAAATGTGTCCTCTTAGCATTCGACCGCTCATTGTTGAAATATACTTTACATTAACATGCAGAATGGTATAATTAGTCAGTGAACAACACCAACTGTTTAATATGTTTCTAGGTAAGTATTTGAATGATAATATTAGTTTTACATACATGCTTATTTAGTATATACTTTATTGACATTAGGCTTATAAAAAGGAATTTAAAACTCATGCATACAATGGACGGCATTATCGTATTCCGCGATCTCTTCCAGGCAACCTGGAACATATTTTATTTGGTTTTAAAAAGTTTGCCTCTGAACTGTTAATGGTACTCGTGGCAATGAACCGGTGCGTTCACGTGGCGCCTTTCAAAGCTCTCCTAAAACGGGACGAATCATGAGAGGTCTTATTGTATTGCATGCCCAATACTTACCAAAGCTGTGCCTATTATCATCATCATGTTTTGAGCCAAAAGACTCAGCTCAAGATAGTCTTTTGTTGGACATGCACCTCCCCTCGTCATCAGTCGTCATAACAACTGATCCTGTCCAATCCGTCGGATTCTCGCAACCCTCACCATTTCATCGATCTGTGCCTATAAGCGCGAAAATTTCATTTCAAATAATCTCCTAACCATTAAGATCACAACCTAAGCCTCAAAACACATCATAAAGTCCTGAAACAATTCATTTCTCGATAGTGAATTTTGAAACGACTAGCGTACGAAAGCCGACTAGTTGCCAACGCCTTCGTCCACAATAAGTTGACAGGAAGACTCGCGGAGATTTCATTTAGTTCAGTCGCTCTCAAACTTTGTACGACCTCATTCATTTAGACTTGAGCTGAGAAATTAAAGTAAAAACGTTTTTAAGTTTCGAGGATGTTGATAAGAGTTTAGTGAGGGTAACTTTTGAATAAAATTTGTCAAACTTTATATTTTGTATTTATTATAGTTCCAGTAAGCCTATAATAATTATATTTTTGTTGAGATTGGAAATCATCCAATGACTTTTTCCACTCTAGTCTGACACACCCTCTCACTCCATGAGAGGGTATGTCAGACTTTTACAGACTAAAACCTACCTGTGTCCTTCAATTGCCCTTTGCGTTCCTGGACCATGGTCACTCTTTTCAATGCTCTTGCAGTTCAAATATGCTATGCCTTGTCATTAAAAAACTAGCTGCTACCAGCAGCTTCTCACGCGTGATAGTAGTAAATGATCCCAAGGGGATATATTTCCCAGATAAAGAGATCCTATAAGCTGTTCCAGGACATTCTCTACCCATGTGCCAGATTTCATGTAAATCTATTCAATCGTTCGAGCGTGAAGAAGTAACAAACATACTCTTATATCAATTAGTGTTCTTACAATGTGCCTCATCAGAAGGCTTACAGTCACCCAAAGGGCAATGAAAAGGACTATGCTCGGAGTTTCCTTGCGTGATCGTATCAGGAATGAGGATATCCGCAGGAGAACAAAGATCGCCGACATAGCCTGAAGAATCGCCAAACTAAATTGGCAGTAGGCACATTGCTCGTAGAACAGTCGGTGGGGCCAAAAGGTTCTTGAGTCGTGACCGCGCACCGGAAAACGCAGCGTTGGAAGGCCTCCCATAAGGTGGACTGATACTGGTTAGAGTCGCAGGAATGCGGTGGGTGCGAGACGCGGTCGTTGTGGTGACGGTTGGGGGAGGCCTATATCCAACAATGGACGTCCTTCGGCTAAAATGATGATGATGATAAACATTAGTGTGATGAACACAAAGTATGCTGCTATCCATCTAACTGATAAAAAACTACAGCACCCAACATTTTCCATTATTCTTAATAACAACTCCAGATAATCTTGCTAAAGAGCAGGAAGGCAGCCACAATAAATCTTTGAGCGCCGCAGACTAACCCGATCGTGTGACGTCGTGAAGAGCTGAACAAATGTTTGTCCTCCGTTAATTAAACCTATATTGCTTACTTCGTGCCGCTCTCGGAAAAATACACCCACTGTTTTCATAGAACCAGTCAACTCTAAAAAATAAATAACAATATCAACGTTGTTTGGATTTGGATCTAATACCGTCAGTTCATTCTGGCTGCTAGGGATGTTGCGAAGAAAATTACAGGAGGCAGAGGTCCGATGACGGAAGTAAGTTAAAGACATGGAAAAACAGTTTCTGTAATTGCTCTATAATTATTCAGCCCAAAAGCCTCTACTATTGGACACAGGCCTCCCCTAAATGTCACCACAACGACCGGTGTTTTGCGTTTCACATCCATCCGAGGGCCATGACCTGTAGTATATTTCCAACGCTGCATCTTCCTGTACGTGGTCATTATTTTACAACCTTTCAGCCCCATCCAATCAATTCTGCGAGTAATGTGGGCCCCTGCCTACCACCACTTGTTGGGCGATTGGAGACAAGTGATGGTAAATAGTTTTTATATTTCAGTCAATTTATTTAATTAGTAGTAGTTATTTATTTCTTTGTACCTACTATTTAATTATGACATAAATATATCTAACGTCCATTTGACATAATGATATTTGTACAATTTATGCATGAAATGTAATGACTATACCTATATACATTTTTTTTTTGGTTAACATCATATTTGTAATGTTAATGATTTGCTTTTTTTATTTCCTTTATTTCTTGTTTTACATATTTTTTACATTTTTAAATATTTTTAACATATAATATATAAAAAAAAAAACATTTAAAAATATAAAATATAGTGTCCCACCGGTATCGGGAACAGGGTCCAAGCTACCGGCGGTCAGGGCTCCAGAGAAAGGAACCTCCTAACAATACGAGCCGTGTCCAGGAGTACCGCTTTCTGAATCAAGCCCTTGATCCAGCCGCCTAACGAGAGCCTCCTAAGGTGTTGGTCGAGGCTCTTGGCTATTAAGCCATTACCCGACACGACTATCGGTACAATGATCGCCGAATCCACTTCCCACATGTCGACAACCTCGCGAGCCAAGTCAATATACTTGATTTGTTTATCTTTCTCGGCTTTCACGAGGTTCTCGTCATGCGGAACGGATATGTCAACAATCATTGCACGCCTCTCGTTTCGGTCCACCACCACTATATCAGGCTTATTGGCTACAATAGTCCTGTCAGTGATGATGGACCGATCCCAGTACAACGTGATATGACCATTATCAAGGACTGGGTCGGGCTCATACCTGTAGTACGGCACTTCCGATCCCACAAGAGAGTATTTCAAAGCAAGTTGCTGATGGATAATCTTGGCTACGAGGTTGTGCCTATGCAAATACTCGCCGTTAGCCAGACGAGAACAACCGGAGATAATGTGACGAATTGATTCTCCCGGACGGTGACATGCCCGACAGATGTCAACCGTGCCGTCCTTCACAATAAATCTCCGGTAGTTATTCGTCATGATAACTTCGTCCATAATTGCACAGATAAAACCTTCGGTTTCCCCAAAGAGGTCACCGAAACGCAGCCAAGCTACGGACGCCAATTGGTCTACATCGGGCCTGTGAAGGGCCCGGAAAAAGCGTCCGTGAAGTTCCTTGCTCTGCCATACTTCCCTGCGATCGTCAGTGTCAAGTACTACCGGTTTGCGCCAGTTCTCGTTAGCCAAGGAGAGCGGTGTGAGTCCCTTGTCCACTGCCACTACATCTCGATGCATACCCACGTCGGCAGCTAGGAAATATTCCCTGAGACTGCATACCTCGCGGTTGTGTAGGGTCTTAGCATTTAAAAAACCTCGACCGCCACACTTCCGCGGGATATACAGTCTCATCACCGACGATCGTGGGTGATGCATTCGGTATGCAGTCAGCAGTGTTCGGACCCGCCTATCCAGGGCGTCAAGTTCCGTTTGAGTCCATTTGAGTACGCCGAAAGAGTACATCAATACCGGCATGACCCAACCATTGAAGGCGCGCACCTTGTTTCCGCCTGAAAGAAGGCTATTGAAAACCTTCTTCAGGCGTCCAAAGAAACGCTCCTTCAACGATTGCTTCATGTCAGTGATATTGATGCCTAGAGCTTCCGACATACCCAAATACTTATAGGTTTCGGTTGAAGAGAGAGATCTCAGGTTTATGGAATCCGTGAGTTGAGTGCCCACAGATTCCACAACCTCCCCTCGCTTTACATGCATGACCGCACATTTGTCCACACCAAACTCCATCCTGATGGCACTACTGAAGGTTTCAGTTACCTTCAGTAGCTCCATCAGTTGCAGGTTGTTGGGGGCAATGCTTTTTTTATTATTATTATTGAATTTTGATTATGATTATTGACTAGTATTTATTGAATTTTGATTAATATTATTGATTGTTGACTTATTATTATTGATTGATTATTTAGTTATTGATTGCTGTTGATTTACTTAGTTTTTATTTAGTGTTAATTTACTGTTTTTATTTTTGGATGTAATAAAATAATTAATTAATGTACAACAAAAATTCAAACACAATGCAATTTGTTACTTGAATAAATAAATAAAGATTCTTCAGGATTACAAAACAATAAAATTTAAGTCACTAAATTGCATTGTTTTGTTGTTATCATGTTTCATTAGCCTATACTTTTAAAACTATGTTAGGGTCGACTACTAATCTAACTAAGTACATCTATAGTCCATATTGTGTTCAAAAATGTAAACGATAGAAAACAGACAGACTAACAACTCGGCGTCGATGCTCAAGACTTTGGAGATGAGAAATCATATCTCTCTTTTATTGAATAAAACTAACCTGTGTTCCTTCACTTGCGTTCCAGAGCCACGATGACTCTTTCGGATTGTATTATCATTAGTACACCTCTGCATAACCTTTGCTTGTTTTTTTTTTTTTTTAAGTTAAGTATTTTTATGGTATGGTAGGTAAAATCATCCAACGACATCCCCCGCCCTTGGGCAGAGCGGGAGATAGTGTCCGACTCTTACTGACTAAAAACCTATCCTGTTCCTTCATTGCCTTGATTCTGGGGCCCTGGTATGCATTTTCATACCTGCCCAGAGCCCCCGAGCCCCTACAGTTTGCTGACAACTCCATGAGGCGCGCGAAAACAGTGCGCGCCGTAAATGACTTGGGCTCGGTCTGGACTGTTACTGGACGGACGCACAGCGAGCTACCCATTGCCCGCCGTCCGCAAGCCCGCGCCTACGGTAACCAGAAATCTAGATCGGAATTTTAGTACGCGGTAAATAAGTTGAACCATTTGTTATGGTTACGTGCAGTTACTTCAATTGAGACCCGAAAGTCGCTTATAAGTAAATTAAGAACAAAGCGCGTTTTTGTTTTACAATTCGTTGAAGTTTTAGATTTAACGTGCAAAGTTCGGAAATAAAGAAAACAAGAACCTTCTCATACATTCTCATATTTTAACATATCCAAAAACATATTTAAAACATAATAACATTTTGTTCTTTTAATTTGTTCGCTTATCACTTAGCGAGCACATTGTTTAACAAGCATTCAATAAATTCCTCACAAACTTTTTGAATTTCTAATGAGACAAAGAACAAGTATCAAGAAATGAACGTTTGTTTAATAAAGCCATAGTATACAGAATCGCTAGCAGCGACTTGAGATGTAACAGGCATTTTTTTTTTGAGGTGGGAAATCATCAAATGACTTCTCCCGCTCTGGGCGGAGCAAGTGTTCTTGTCACACGCCCCAGCTACTGCAGGGATTCCGATTTTTCAAACTTTTTGTGACTAAAAACCCGCTCCTGTTCTTTCTTTACAATTCTTCCAGTCCCCCAAAGATCTCACATCATGCTGCTGCCAAGAACTGCTGAATTTCTAATGAGACAAAGAACAAGTATCAAGAAATGAACGTTTGTTTAATAAAGCCATAGTATACAGAATCGCTAGCAGCGACTTGAGATGTAACAGGCACTTTTTTTGAGGTGGGAAATCATCAAAAGACTTCTCCCGCTCTGGGTGAAGCAAGTGTTCTTGTCACACGCCCCAGCCACTGCAGGGATTCCGATTTTTCAAACTTTTTGGGACTAAAAACCCGCTCCTGTTCTTTCTTTACAATTCTTCCAGTCCCCCAAAGATCTCACATCATGCTGCTGCCAAGAACTGCTGAATTTCTAATGAGACAAAGAACAAGTATCAAGAAATGAACGTTTGTTTAATAAAGCCATAGTATACAGAATCGCTAGCAGCGACTTGAGATGTAACAGGCACTTTTTTTGAGGTGGGAAATCATCAAAAGACTTCTCCCGCTCTGGGTGAAGCAAGTGATCTTGTCACACACCCCAGCCACTGCAGGGATTCCGATTTTTCAAACTTTTTGTGACTAAAAACCCACTCCTGTTCTTTCTTTACAATTGTTCCAGGCCCCCAAAGATCTCACATCATGCTGATGCCAAGAACTGCTGAATTTCTAATGAGACAAAGAACAAGTATCAAGAAATTAACGTTTGTTTAATAAAGCCATAGTATACAGAATCGCTAGCAGTGACTCGAGATGTTATTGGCATTTTTTTGAGGTAAGAACTCATCAAATGACTTGACTCGAATTAATTTACGCATGTACGAAATTAATTTCTTTGAATAAACCTCAGCTGAGCGAGGCGAATGAACTGTAGGTAGTCAGTACGCAACGACCGACAGCTACTTACAAGGTCATTGACTCATTTACTTAAAAAAAAATGATTTCGTACATACGTATATTACGTCGACTTTTAGAAATTTGTACTTTATTTTTTAATTTTATCTTTTTACAAATCGATAGTGTTTCATATACCGAATCGACCCTCCACGGGATTAAAACGACCAAAATGTAACGGTGTATATATTCAGTAGCCACCGAACCGTCTCACTGGTCTGTGAATACAACCAAAGTTTTAGATAATAATGTAACGAAAAGTTAAATCCAAATTCGTTGTTTCATAATTAGATTTGTTTATAGGACCTCATTTCGACCAAAGGGTCGGGTTTTAAGTCGATTCGAAACGACACTGAAGTTTCCGACATTTTGTCAAGTTCTGATTTTGAATTCGCTTGAGTGGTCATTGGCTTGCTTTGAAACCAAGAATCCTCGCTAATATTATAAATACGAAAGTTTGGCTCTTTGTTCGTCTTGTTTAATTTTAACTTGGTTGTCACGGTCAATTTAAATTAACTTTTTGGTTTGAATTTAACCGTGGCTTTCATAACAACAAGATTAAAAGGCTTTATACAAAGCTTTGGGTATTGTATGTAGTTTTGTAATGTAAACGATACATAATATTTTTGAAATAACGAACTCATTTTTTACTTTTAACAAAAGTATATGTCAGATTAAAAGTACAAAGTAAGATAGATCTTAGGTTTTTTAACCAACTTCGAAAGGGAGGAGGTGCTATGTTTGTCTGTATGTTTTTTTGTTTAATGTATCTTCACCGATATCTCGGTCAAACATAAATAGAATACAAATAGTTACATAACGAAGAGACCAAACCATTAAAGGTTTTTTTTACATTAAAGTCTGTTACAATTTTTTTTTTTTTTTTTTTGTAAAAAACCATATTCAATAAAGTCTTACCGTCATGAATTTATGAATACAAGTATTTATAAAAATAAAAACTTAAACTTTAGAACTTACACCATCAGAAACTGCTACATGCTAGGTTTTATTAAGGATTTTTTTACAAAACACGGGTAGGATGACAGCAGGACCAAAATATACATATTTAAGATGACAGAAAAGGATAGGTAGCATTGTATAAATACGACAACTGTCACCCGCACCATTCCATAACAATTGTACTGTAGAAGCCAATGTGGCAATGCTGCCAGCGTTCTGGGCACTTTTCCCATTGATATCGATGTGGATGAATTTTTTGATGCCCAGTAAGTTCTTTTTCTACCCGTTTGTACATATTATTATTTTTAATTTGTATATATATCTGACGGCGCGACACATGACATTTGACGTTTGCTGTCGACGACGTCGGAACAGAATGGCAGCATGACATATGTCAGCTGTCTGTCAGCTGCCATTCTTGCGGAACGTCACACCGGTGGGAGCGGCGCGGCCATCTTGTTGACTTCGGAATCGAGAACCGCGGACGCACCACGCGCTCGACGAATCGCTTACTTCCGACGCCATCTTTAACAGTTTCTAAGTTGATTTAATTCAGTATCGTTATCTATGCCTAATTAAAGAGTGTTAGCGTTATATTTTGTTAATCTGTGAAGTTAAGGAGAAATAAATCATTGGAGAATCAATTTGTGACTTTGTTCGAGTTTCTGACCCACGTGAAACATGGAAGATTCTGATATAGGCCATCCTGAGTCTATATCAGAAGTGGGATCCCACGGGCCACAAACAGGGAACACGCAGCCTGCAGAAAACATCCCTGCAACGAGAATATTGTCGAATATGGAGGAAATGTTTACCCGGATTTTTGCGATGTCGCAAGCATCAACTCCTGTGAGTACCAACACGATAAAACTAATTGACTTTGATCCTGATGATTCCGAATCTGACATCGAGGGCTGGTGCAACGTCACAGAAGTAATAGTGCAGGAGAAAAATCTTGTAGGTGTTGATCTGTTGATGGCACTTACTAAGGCGCTCAAAGGTCGCGCAGCGACCCACTTGACCAGAATGAACCTCAAGGAATTAACATGGGCTGCAGTTAAAGAAACTTTGCTAGCTAGATTTGCTAAACCCAAACTAATGCAAGATCATTTTGATGACATTTTACGATTTCAAATTAATGTCAAAGAAACCGCATCAGAGTCTGCAATGCGATTGTGGAACTTGGTCGAACGTATACCAAAAACTGACCTTCCTGAGGAAGTTATCACTGGGTTCGTGATATCAGTGCTATGTCAAAAGGATAATTTGATACGTAGAGAGTTGATAGCACATGTGATAACTACTCGTGCTCAGTTGTTTCGGATCCTCAATGGCATATCACTAAAGCGACGGTTGGACGTCAGTGATGGAAATCAAGACGCCGATTCTAAGCGACCTCGAATGACAGACTCTAGATTCCCTGGAAAGTGTCATTGGTGTGGCGTGCCAGGACATCGACAGTTTGAATGCAAGAAGCGAAAGGATGACTCCAAATCATCGAAGTCTCATGAAGCATCCAGTTCTACAAATAATCAAGACAAGCCGTCTATAACCTGCTACACGTGTGGCAAACCTGGTCACGCGTCTACGACTTGTCCAGAAAAGAAGAATGGAGGAAAGTCTGAAAGGAAGGAAGTCAACCTTTGCGACCACCAACTTTCCAGATCTACGTTAGAGACATCAGCGGGTGAGAGATTTCCATTTTTATTTGATAGCGGATCATCTTGCTCTCTCTTATCTGAAAGTATTCGCTGTCGGTTTCCGGGTACTGTGCGCAATAATCTAGTTCATCTTTCTGGTATCGGAGGTGATGACGTGCAGTCCACTTACCAAATTTTAAGTACCGTAAAAATTGGAAATGCCTCAGTAGACCTTATGTTTCACATCGTTCCAGATACGGTAATGTCTGTGCCGATTATTGTAGGCAGGGATATCTTAGATAAAGGCTATTCTGTGACGATCGATAATGACAAAGTCCTATTTAAGACCAAAGATCATACTAATTTTTGTGAAACTAAATCGGCAGATTTTGATATTTCTTCAATCGATACTGACTTAGAAGGTGAAGATAAAATGCTGCTGTCAAAAATAATTAGTAAATATTCAGACTATTTTATAGACGGTATACCTACTAGGCGCGTTACTACAGGGCAGTTGAGCATTAAATTGATAGACCCTCATAAAATAGTTCGAAGGTCTCCCTATCGACTAGCACCAATAGAGAAGCAAATAGTCCGAGAAAAAATACAACTATTGTTAGATGCCGGTATAATTCGTGAGAGTTCCTCTCCCTTTGCAAGTCCGATACTCCTCGTAAAGAAAAAGGATAATACCGACAGAATGTGCGTTGATTATCGGGAACTGAATTCCAACACACAGCCGGAACACTATCCCTTGCCTCGCATCGAGGAACAGATAGACCAGCTCAGTGGAGCCAACTACTTCTCCTCATTAGATATGGCTAGCGGATTTCACCAAATTTTAATTCACCCCGATTCAATTGAGATGACTGCATTCGTCACTCCGGAGGGCCAATATGAGTACCTCGCGATGCCTTTCGGTTTACGCAACGCACCTTCTGTGTACCAGCGTTGTATCACAAAAGCACTACAACACCTTAATGACAGGCCTCTCATCTATATGGACGATGTACTTTGTTATTCTTCCAATATTTCGCAGGGTTTGGACCGCCTAGATGAGGCCTTACAAGCCTTAACTGCGGCAGGCTTTTCATTTAACTTTCGGAAGTGCAAATTCATGAAACAAAAAGTAGACTATCTAGGTTATTCCTTACAGTCCGGGGAAATTAGACCCAATTCCCGCAAAATTCAAGCATTAATCGAAGCACCATCACCACATACAGCTACGCAGGTTCGCCAGTTTCTCGGACTCGCGTCATATTTTAGGAAATTTATACCTGGGTTTACAAATGTTGTTGGACCGTTATACCCGTTAACTAAACTAAAAGGTCCCATTAATTGGACCGACAAACATGAAGATATCCGTAGAAATGTGGTTAAAATACTAACTTCAGAACCAGTTTTAACGATTTTTAATCCTGAATTGCCGGCCGAGTTGCACACAGACGCGAGTGCCGAAGGTTATGGTGCGATCCTTATACAAAGAGCGAATAACTTACCCCATGTTGTGGAGTACTTCAGCCGGCGTACATCTGAGGTAGAATCTCGCTACCACTCGTACGAATTAGAGACCTTGGCTGTCGTACGAGCGGTAGAACATTTTCGGCATTATTTGTACGGCCGACATTTTATAGTTTACACTGATTGCAATTCGCTCAAAGCATCAAAATCTAAGGTTGATCTGACGCCTCGCGTGCATCGTTGGTGGGCTTTCCTACAAGCCTACGACTTTGAGATAGTATATCGTGAAGGCCGTAGTATGGAACATGCAGACTTCTTTTCCCGTAACCTTCAGTCAGATGCTGGCGCGTCTTCGTCCCAAACCCCTACTACTAAAAGTGTCCAGTTTGTTGAGTTACATCAAGGATGGCTCTCAGTTGAACAAAAACGCGATAGCGAAATCCAAGACTTGATTAGTAAGCATAACAACGGTGACTTCCCGGAAACAGTAGCACATACTTACGATGTTAGGGATGGTATCCTGTATAGAAAGGTTGGGCGCAACAAAACAATTTCTTGGTTACCGGTCGTTCCACGCTCTCTGATTTGGACTCTTATCAACCACGTCCCTAACGAAATTCAACACCTTGGTAGTGATAAGACACTAGATAAACTCTACGAACAATACTGGTTCCCGCTAATGTCCAAGTGCGTTCGTAAGTTTATTGACTCCTGCATAGTTTGCAAAGCATCGAAGGGACCATCAGGCGCTCAACCCATTCAGTTACATTCGATCCCAAAACTATCCGTGCCATGGCACACAATCCACATAGACTTTACCGGGAAGCTTAGTGGTAAGAGCGACCGGAAAGAGTATTGTTCAGTCATAATAGACGCGTTTACTAAGTATGTCCTGCTAGAACATACAGTATCACTAGATGCAAGTAGCGCGGTGCGAGCTCTCGAAAAGGCTGTTTGTCTTTTTGGGGCTCCTGCACGCGTAATTGCTGATCAGGGCCGATGCTATGTGAGTAGTGAATTTAGAAACTTTTGCAAAAATTATAAAATTGATCTGCATTTCATTGCAACCGGCTCCAGCAGGGCTAACGGACAAGTTGAGCGAGTTATGCGAACACTAAAAAGCTTGCTCACAATAGTCGAAAACGACCCCAATAAGACATGGCGCGATGAGTTAGGCAATATACAACTAGCGCTCAACAGTACAAAATCGGCTGTTACTAAGTACTCACCTACGGAACTGATGTTCGGGATACGTGCAGAATCATTAGGTATGTCCCAGATATCTTCACATTCTGATGAGCGAAATAACCGTTTAGATTTAGAGTCCATTCGAGAAAGTGCATCGGAAAATATTCAAAAGGCAGCCGCGGCGGATACTCTAAGGTTTAACCGGGGCCGAGCTACCATTAAACCATTTGCTCAGGGCGATTTTGTTTTCATCAAGAACAGTGAACGAAATCAAACTAAACTAGATAGAAAGTTTAGGGGACCGTTCGTTATTACCTCCGTGTTAGAAAATGATCGGTACGAGCTAAAAAGTGTAAGTGGTTCACACCGCACTTATAAATACGCACACGAGAGTTTGCGCGCAGTGCCTCAGGGACACGCTGGGTTGCTTGAAGTCACTACCTGTTTGTTGAACGATGAGGAGGCCAAGACGGCGCCGGAAGATGCGGAGCAATTAGAATCCAGTAGTGATGTCATGCTACCCCAAAGCCCAATTCAGGAAGGCGATGACCTAAATATTAGAGATGAAAGGTCGAACACAGACTCGGACACTGTCTCGGCAAATTCAGTTACCGTTACTGCCGGGTCAGGTACACTCAGTGTGTACTCTGATCCCGGCGCACTAGATGAAGTCGAAATTCAGAATGAGCAAGATTGTCCGTAACTTATAGGTATGCCACATTTCTGTTCCTTTGTATTTAAAATGCTGTGTTATAACTGGTCGCAAAGACGGTGCCGTCCGGTCCATGCCATTGGGGCTGGTCGAAGGGACACACTTGTCTAGACCCTGTCTGTGATCTGGTCGATAGGACAGTGCCGTCCGGTCCATGCCATTGGGGCTGGTCGAAGGGACACACTTGTCTAGACTCTGTCTGAACCGGTCGAAGGGACAGTGTCGTCCGGTCCATGCATTGAAGCTGGTCGAAAGGACACACTCGTCCGGTCCGGGTTGTGTTGTCCAGCTTGTGAGATGTCATCCGGTCCATTATTCATAATGGTCGAAGGGATACATGGTTTCATAATGTTGCTTCTGAAATTTGTTAGAATTAGTGGTGTATTGCTTTTCAGGCTGGACGAGCAGCTAACCATGAAATAATAAAATTGCCTGTTTTAGGACAACGTTAGCTCTACGCCCGAGGACGGTCGAATGTCAGTCCGGCCGTGACGGCGCGACACATGACATTTGACGTTTGCTGTCGACGACGTCGGAACAGAATGGCAGCATGACATATGTCAGCTGTCTGTCAGCTGCCATTCTTGCGGAACGTCACACCGGTGGGAGCGGCGCGGCCATCTTGTTGACTTCGGAATCGAGAACCGCGGACGCACCACGCGCTCGACGAATCGCTTACTTCCGACGCCATCTTTAACAGTTTCTAAGTTGATTTAATTCAGTATCGTTATCTATGCCTAATTAAAGAGTGTTAGCGTTATATTTTGTTAATCTGTGAAGTTAAGGAGAAATAAATCATTGGAGAATCAATTTGTGACTTTGTTCGAGTTTCTGACCCACGTGAAACATGGAAGATTCTGATATAGGCCATCCTGAGTCTATATATCTATTAAGTTTTATATAGAACTAGATTTAATTATTATTAATATTGTAATTTAAAGGTATTATCATTAAATAAATTTATGTGTAGAAGAGGATAGTAAATGTTTTTGGGATGAACACTATAATTATGATTAAAATCTCGATTCAGAGCAATCTACGCACTAAGTTAGTTTCTGCTAGGTTAAAACTGGAGTTCCCTCCTCAGCCTTCACGGTTATTTTTTTAAATCACCCTGACATGTCTGTTGATCGACATTAACCGTGTAATTTGAAGTAGATTTGATCCAATGACATCTTCTGCCCTTGGGCGGAGCGGGAGAATGAGTCAGACTCTTCCACCCCGTTCCTTCGTTGCCTTAGATACCTGGGCAAAACCTTCCTTTCAGAAGCAGACCTTTGACCCCAGTAGACTTCGACCCTGCCTGCCTGCAGCTAGCAGGCTGGGTTTACGGTTTGCTGACAACTCCTTGAGGCGCGCGGGAACAGTGCGCGCCGTCGACGACCATTATGCTTGAAACAAAGATCACAAAGGTGTCTTCAAGGCTAGGATGGATAGGCTCTTAATAAACGTATGCCTAGTAGTACGCCTCACCATCAACGATTGCAGCACTGCTTACCATCAGATGAGATAGAATAGAATAGAATAGAATAAAACTTTATTGTACACCAAGAAAGTTACTTAATCAGTACTAAACTTACAGTCAAGCACTAGCTTACATTAATAAAAAAAAAAGATTTTTATCGTACCTAACTGGTAGTGTAAATCTAAATAATTACCGTTCTTCGGGTTTTTACACGAACATGTACATAGTTAATTTTTAAAGACAATAAAACATATTACATTCATCAACCTTCACTGGACCCGCATGCTCTATTAATTATGGCCCACTCTCTCGAACTCAAAAAATGCCTACTCTATAAGCAGGATACGTTATCGATAAACTGTCTAATAATAACAATACCTAAATTCAAAAATAATACAAAATCCTTTTTTTTGTCTGGGAAATCATCTAAACGACATCTCCCGCCCTCGGACGGAGCGAAAATGTTTGACACGCCCGTATCAAACTTTTTCTGACTAAGAACTCACTGATGTTCTTTCTTTGCAATTGTTCCACGGCCCCGAGGATCTCGTATCATGCTGCTGCCAAGAGCTCCCACGAGGACACGTGTTCTCCGGGCGCTCCACACAATAGCTACACCCGAGCGTTTCTTCCGCACGAAATAAAACATCCTATATTATACAGTAAGTTCTACTGAAGCCGCAAGCTAAATTCATTGTCTCAAAGAATCCAATACAATCCTGAATCTACCAACAACCTCACCATAGACCGAATTCTAATCAGTATGCAGGCGCTAGTTGACAGAATGTCTGGCATTCTCTGCGGTTTTGTGCCGAAGGATAGCTGAAATTTCATGAAACGTCGAAACCGCAAGTACTGAGCTAATTGATAATAGATTGTAGATTTGTACGATCATAATATTTGAGAGAAACACTGATGGAATACCTGTGTTAGTACGCCGATGTGGTGAGAGTACACCTAAGGTTTTTAAAAGCGTGTGGTTTTTTTGTAACAGCATTTTGAACGTTAATTCAGGTCTAAAAGCATTTAATAAATTAAACACAGAAAAATATTTTTCCATTGCTAGGTGTTAATGGAAGTATATTATTTAAAAGGGATCAAATAAAATCGTTCTGCCAATACTTTTTAAATATTTTTATTCAAATTTTATGGGTTTATTTTCAGTAAAATATGGTTGGAAATCCTCTTGGATAAAATAAACTTCAACAACCTCTACTTTTCCTATAACTGGCTACTCAAAGCGACCGCTGTTACTTTATTTTTCGATGGGAAAATCATCCAAAATCAATATCTTCGCGCCCTTGAGCGAGACAGGGTATAGTGTAAGACTCTTACTGACTCTCTGTTGATAATGCCTTGATCACACGTGCCGAGTAAAAGGGTGAGACAGTAAAATGTTGTTCGGCCGAGACAGTGATGTAAACGAGTTGTAGAGAACCCTAAAAAGTATGCAGTTTTATTCCATCCATGTATCAAAATTCGTCCAAATCCCTTCAACAGTTTGCAGAGAGAAAAAGTGAAAAACATACAACTACACAGACACTCACAAACTTTCACATTCATTTAGTATGATATCGTATAGTTTATCGTATAGTAGTAGTTAGTATTAACAGGTATTCTGTTAATACTAGTATTCTCTACTAACAACAAAGAACTAAAGTAATCCTGAATTAAAAATAATGTGAACACTGCACTAAAGGGTAGAGCTTAAATAAAGCTGCTAATAGCGATGTTGATGATAAGTTTTCATCATATAAACATTCAGAAGCTATTGACGTTTCCTCAACAAATAGGTACAACATTTTTTTTATTACTGATGGGCTCACGCTTGACCTCTATCTCATTTGATGGAAAGCGACGATGTGGTCGACGATGGACCACGCTTACCTAGAAGTAATTTATTCACTCTTACCTTAAAGATCATAATCATCATCATTTCAGCCAAAAGACGACCATTATTAGACAGAAACCTCCCGAAGTGTCGCCAAAACGAACGATCCTGTGCGTCTCGCATCCATTGAATTAAGGCGACCCTCGCCAGGTCATTGACTCCAGAACGCTTCGGCCCCATGAATCATATATTCTGCAAGCAATATGCCCTGCGGCCTGCCCACTGCCACTTTTTGGTAATTCTTCGGCCTATATCGGTAGTCTTGATACTTTAGCGGATATCTTTATTTCTGATGTGATCACGCAAGGATCCTTGTAAATATTAGACAGTAACTAGATAATTATAAATATGTCCTACCTACTTCAAAGAATCGCAAGTATTTTATATATATAGATAATATTAGTATAGTTAATAATAGGTTAGGGATAGGGAATTTAAAAAGTGCAACATTCCAGAATGAAGAAATACCGAATTATCCAGATTATTTAAAAGGTTTCTAATTGGTTCCTAGAATAATGGGCATTCAATAGTAATGTGTATATTTTTTTTATATTATTCAGTAGGCGTAATAATAATAATTATTTTTATTAATACTTGTATGCCACTTACTGTGGCAGAACACAGAGATACTTGTATAAATTTTTGTAAAACCTAAATTGTAGCTATGTGCACAAATAAACTTTTTGTATTTGTATTTTGTATTTGTAAAGGAAACTCCGTCAAACGTATAAATACCCGTATAATTAAATTTTGGTTCTACTATATCTAGGTTTCATAACGATATCTTCCATCACTTTTATAAAAGTAGCATGTATTTGTTTCACACTATCTATACAGGAAATTTTTTTAACCACTGCGTAAATTTTTTTTGGTGGCTCAGTGTAAGCAATAGAACACATTTCCATTTTTAGTTTATGACTTTTTTTTTTCTCATTTTTCTACTTTGTCCCAATTTGAAATAAGCAAGACATGGATATAATTTAATAGTAATACTATGAATGAGCATGAATGAAAACGCGAAGGCCGCCGGCCGCTGGACCACGCCCAGCGCACGAGACGGGGGTGCGGGGGCATGCGGCGCCGGCGTTTGATAAACAAAACGCATGCACATGCAGTACGTCACTTGCGGAAGTGAAGGTCGGACGTTCGCGCCCTTCGCCGTCCCTGCGCGTGTGCCGCGTACTAGACTAGCGTAGTGACAATGTCTCATTTTACTCACCGCGAGTATTATGAAATTGTGCGAGTGTACTTGTTAAGCAATGAAAATTTACGAGCAGCACGAAGAAGATACGAAAGGGAGAGCGTACCTCGTATGCGAGCCCAAGGGATCCTCAATCCTACGGTCCCTAATGAGAGGACAATTTTAGCAGCTAACCAAAGGCTGCTTGATCACGGCCAGTTCAGAACACCGAGCCACGCACAAGGATCTGGCAGACCTCGACTGGCAGTCGAAGCCGATTTTTTTGAACGCAATCCAAGAGCCAGTACCTACGACGCAGAACGACGTTTTGGTGTTAGCCAAAGCGCAGTATGGAAGCTAAATACAGCCGGACTCCATCCATACCACTTTCAGCCGGTACAACAACTCCATGACCCAGACCCAGCACCACGTCGAGCCTTTTAAATCACACCACAATTTTTTAAATACGCCAAAATGCAATTGTTTCAATCTAAATTGTATCATGTCTAAATACCTATCATACCTAAATGTTTTATTTTGAATGGATTAAAACGTATTACCTACTTTCTTACTTATTATGATTTATTTTCTGCATTTTGATGGTCCTAAGCCCATGAAAGTATGAAGGATAAATTGGAATTACGTTTACAAATAACTTTACACAGTCTAAACTTAAAAAATTGTAGCGCTAAACTGGGGTCAATAATCGCACCGCGTAAGTAGGTACCGTCGCATAGAGCGAGCGCGCGTGAGTACTTCTGATACCAGCTGGCGCGTCAGGCGAGCGGTCGACGCGCGGCGTGAATCGGGCGACCAGTCGACGGACTGGCAAGCGACGTCCATAAAATAAATTTCTGAGTAAACAAGTCTCGTAAGCGTTAACTTAATTTTTTACTATTGAAACATATCAAAATAAAAAATACGTGTTTATTAAAATATATTCAAGTTTATTATGTCAAAATTTGCGCACTGGTTAAAAACTTTTCCTGTATACGAGTATATAATAAAAGAAAGTCGTGTTATAACTCAAGAACGGCTGAACCGATTTGGCTGAAAATTGGTGGGAAGGTAGCTAAGAACCAGGAGACGAACATAAAATAATTATTCTGTTAAATAATCCAAAAAAAATGCGAAACCTGCTCATTTATTGGTATAGGGTAGAGTAGGGTAGACTATGGTAGAGTACGGTAAAGTAGGTTAGAGTACGGTAGAATAGGGTAGAGTAGGGTAGGGTAGTCAGTTGACGGGAGCGAAGCCGCGGGCAAAAGCTAGTTATACTATAAATGCAAGTTTAAATAATACTACAAGCACACAAAGAGCATTATTCGCCACGCGTCCGTTACTCCGGATCGAAAGGGAATTGATTCTGAATCCCCGTTCAAATCTCCACACAAACGTGTTCCGTTTCTTTAGAAGCTGCCTCTGTATCGAACTAGTTCGCAGACTAGGTTTTTTTATAAAAAGAAATTATTGAATTTCATGATTTTTATAAAATTAAAGTCCAAGAGAAAATTGTCTACGAAAAATATTTTTTAAAAACAAAACTTTTAAAATTTGTCTACCATATTAGTTATATTGTAACGTAGTTATTTTGTCGTATTTTTCTCATCTTACCTTTTAATAAAATTGACAAATATTTATCATTTTTATTTTCTTTTTGTTTTAAAATTTATTTGACCTAAACAAATATATACAAACATAGCAAGTTAGTAAACAAAAACCTTGTAAAATAAGCACTACCAATTTTAGCACCTTTACAGTTTTTAAATTATGTACAAAGGTACTAAGTAAACACAGTAGGACAAGTAATTACTGTCTTTTGTAAGTGAACTTTGCCATTCCATAGAAAATACATCTGAAACTTTCACACTCTTTAAGAATTCATTTAATTTTCAATTCACACCGTATAACCCACATGACGAAGAACGTAAACATAATTTTAATAATGCGCAAAAGCACTTAAAATTTCAACACAAACCCGAAACATGAAACCTAAAAACTGAATACATTGAAAAACAAACAAGACAGGAGCTTACTCTTAAAAATGTCAGGAATATCCAACTGGAAATTTTAAAGAAAACGCCTTCAGACTTCCAACACAGACATCAAAAATAAAATTCGTCCCCACCTGAGTTGGACGTTTCAAAAATTGGTTATTTCAGCTATCTAGCCGCATTTCCTAGTGGGGGCGCCTCATGTAATATTAATACGATGCCCCTTGCCGACTCTTTGCTTCAAAGTACCAATATATATTTAAAAAACCCCCTTAGGTACAAAGTAAAACCTAGCAGGGTTACAGAATAGTTGAGTACTTTTGGAGTTCATGTACCTACGTTTTGTATGAATGTTATTACGACGGGTTTGGGCTTATGGAATCTTAAGTGAGACCTTGCGTGATCACATCAGAAATGAAGATCAAGAGAATCAAAGTTACCGACATAGCTGAAGAATCGCCAAGTTTAAGTCGCAGTGGGCAGAGCACATTACACGCAGAAGAGATGGTCAATGGCGACGAAAGGTTCTGGAGCGATGACCACATACCGGAAGACGTAGCGATGAAAGACCGTCCACAAGGTGAACCGATGACCTGGTGAGAGTCGCGGAAATCCGAAGGATGCGAGACGCACAGGACCAGTCTTTGTGGCGACACTTAAGGGAGGCCTATGTCCAACAGTGGACGACTTCTGGCTGAATTGATGATGATAATGATGATCTTTAACTTGTTGAATATCGTAATTAGAGACACAATAGAAAGACAATAGGTGTTCGGACGCCGGCGTCCTCTTGGGAAATAATGAATTAAGTAAAGAGTGATAGATTATTTCTAAGCAAGCGTGCTCCATCGCCGACAACATCATCGCTTTCCATCAAGTGAGATAGCGGTCAAGCGTAGGCCCGTCAGTAATTAAAAAAAAAATTGTATTTATTGAGGATACGTCAACAGCTTTAAGAAGTTGTGGCCTGTTTATATGATGAAAACATATCATCATCATCGCTATTAGCCGCTTTATTCTACCCTTTAGTGCAGTTTTTAATTCAGGATTACTTTAGTTCTTTGTTGTTAGCAGACAATACTAGTACAGAAAAGTATTAATTATACGTTATCACACTAATAATGAATGTAAAAGCTTGTGGGTGTATCTATAGTTTTATGTTTGTAACTCCTTAACGCTGGAAACTGTTGAAAGGTTTTGAACGATTTTTGACACATAGATGGACCATGTCCTGTAATAAAACATTGCATACTTTTTAGGGTTCCGTATCACAAAAGGAAAAGACGGAACCCATATAGGATCACTCTGTTGTCCGTCTGCCTGTCTGTGTGTCTGTCAAAACCTTTTATATCAAGAACGCGAAGAGAAATCGATTAGAAATTGAAACCAACTTAGGTCTGCAGTCCCTTGAAGCTGTAAAAAAATCAAAGTTCTAAGTTAAAGGAAAAAAGATATGGCCGTTTATATCGCAAAAAAAAGTATAATTCGACACTCAGGGGAATAAAAATTCAAAGGGTAGTTAGTTACTTCTCGTTGCCCTAGAATTCTGAAATTTGGCATGAAGTAAGGTATCATAGCACAGGTGTGGGAAAAATCTAAAAGTTAAAAGATTAGTTACGTCACAAAAAGAAATGCTATTTGGAAAACTCTTCTTAGGTCAAATCGAAAATTGAACTATTTTCATAGGTAACTTTGTACGGAACCCTCAGTGAACGAGTCCGACTCGCACTTGCCTGGGTTTTTTTCCAGTAGTAGGTATGTATGTTCTCTTGGGGTGATATTCTACTTTCACGCAGAAGCCACTGGCAGAAGCTAGATAAAATATATATTTTTTCGTTTAGTTAGGAAATAACTTTCATCAAATAACTTTTACAATTCTGGGTGGATTTCTAGCCACCGTAGACGTGGGCTTGCGGACGGTGAGCAATGAGTCGCCGTCCAGCCGTCTGGTAACCGCTCACTGAGCCGAAGTCGTTGACGGTGCGTAACGTTCCACGCGCGTCTCAAGGAGATGTCAGCAAAACCGTACAGGGTCCCCAACAGGGTCGAAGCCTCTGGAACCATGGGTTCGCTTCTAAATGGAAAACCTGGAACTCTGGAACGCAAGGCAATGAAGGCACATTGGAGTGGGGTTTTAGTCACTAAAAGAATTACACGCCCTCATACTCTAGAAGTCATTACATGATTACCCACCTAAATGATAACATTCTGGGTGGAGAGAAGGCCTACGTATAACAGTGGACGCCTATCGGTTGAAATGATGATGATGATGACAAAAAGTGTCTGACTTTTACTGACTAAAAACCACTTGTGTTCCTATCTAGCTTTTTGACCAATCCCGTAAGCCTGAGTGAGACTCAAGCCACTAATACAGCCCTCTAATTCCACCACTAACTGTTATTGCGGTAAACCGAAGACTGACCGACATTTGCTCTATAAATTAGTCTTTACAAATGAAGCCTATCAATAAGCAAGTGTACCCGGAGCAGTGACAAGCTGCGGTCATCAGTACCTCTACCATGAGTTTTAAGCAAAAGTATTCGTCGCTACTCGATATCGCCTAATCGGTAATTTTGGTTCTGCAAGTGACCGCTAGAGGCGCTGCAAAATTTGCCATACAAAATATTTACGGCGTCGATATCGAGTAGCGACGAATACTATTGCTTAAAACTCATGGTAGAGGTACAGATACTAAGTTTGCGGTTACATTGACGGCTTCGAGGAATGTTTGGATTGTGTTCGTAGTACTGGCTTGGGTAGTTTGTATCTAGTACTAAATTAATTTTGATTTATTGACTCATGAATCTCTCTTATACAGATCTTTATATCGACGCTTAAAAGGCAAAAATTACTAAACGACAGACTAAACTCTATAGAAGAGTGAAAAAAATAATAATTTAAAATGACGAAATAGTCAGAACCTTAAAAGAGACTCGAAGACGACTTCTGGGTTTATTTCAGCTGAGCTAGGAAACATCAGCCTCATCTAGTTTAAGTAGACAAAAAATATGATTTAGTAAAAGTGTAGTTTGGGTTCCCTACTCAAAGTGTGTTTCAGGGAATCAATTTTGTGTTTGACGAAACCACCCTCGATTGACATACTACAGATATATCCAACCGAGTCCCACTTGAGCATATCCTATGCCAACTTTCTATTATACCATTGCAAAACAAACCATAACACACTAATACTCATAATAATATTCACCTTATGAAACGTACAGTCAACACTATACACGGCGACGTGTAATTGTTAGCTGGCCTCCACCGCAGCATTTACATAAATAAATAAATATAATGTAGTTCGGCTGAAAATGCAGCCATTCGGATGCGATCGGCACTCCGCGGGACTACCGCCCCCTCTTTTCTACAACTGAATATTAAAACAACACGTGACTTCCAATATTCAGTGTGGTACAATACGCAGCTAGTGCAGGGTTAAAAATTTTAGGGTTGGGGCAGATCTGCGCGATCTGAGTTACATTCTTAACACGTATTATTGGTAATATAAAGTCCAATTATATGAGAAACATTTTATCTGCATGATTCTCATTTGATTTGACTATTAAATGGATTTGAGATGAACTTTTGAAGAAAGAACCACACAGATTTGAGTAACCTATCCAATCAGTGCAAGGATTTGTTAATATTTATGTAGCTCTCAACCAAAGTTGAGCTGAGTTAGTGTTCGTCAAGTTGTTGTCTCCAATGACTTGATGAACAATACCAAGAAATGTTGGCCGCATAAAGTACCCAAAACTGCCAAAGATAGATTCGTTAAAATTAAAACAAAAAAAGAAATATGTGATCCATACAGTCCCCAAATCCCATGGGAAAAAGGCAGGAAGATGATGATAGTCCCCAAATCCATAATAATAAAATAAAATTTATAAAAATGTAACACAATAATGTCACATTGATATTTAAAAATGTAAAATAATAAATTACAAATAAAATTTTTTTTTAAAAACAAGCTTTCAATTAAATGGGCCAAAAAGAAGAAAATAAACTTTTCCTTTATAACTTTTACTATCAATTTATAACGGCATTACACAATTTATATGATACAAAAGCTTGTCGCGAGATTTTGAAAATATTAAAATGAATTGATAAAGTTATTTAACTTATTTAATTAATGAAGTTATTTAGCTATGTAGTGTGTAGGTATTTACACAGTTAAATCTCGCGACAAGCTTTTGTATCATATAAATTGTGTAATGCCGTTATAAATTGATAGTAAAAGTTATAAAGGAAAAGTTTATTTTCTTCTTTTTGGCCCATTTAATTGAAAGCTTGTTTTTAAAAAAAATTTTTATTTGTAATTTATTTTTTACTTTTTAGTTATACCTTATTTAAATCACATTTGTATTCTCAGCAAATACTCACATTTGCTACCCATATTGTAGGAAAGCATAAGAAACTTAGTCTGCTATCTTTAGAAGTCTGCCAGGATTTTATTTTTATTTTCTTTTTTTATGGTAGGTAAAATCATCCAATGACATCCCCTGCCCTTGGGCTTGGTTCGGTCTGTTACCGGACGGACGGACAGCGAGCTACTCATTGCCCGCCGTCCGCAAGTCCGCGCCTACGGTGGCAGGAAATCGGGATCGGAATTACGGCGGTGGCTGCGGCGTGAGCGCCGTTGCCTGATGCGGTCGGCATCCTCCTTTGCTAGCATTACTGCTTCGCAGAAGGAGGCGACTCTTAAGAAGTCTACCAGGTTGGATTTATGAAACAAAAATGATGGTGGTGGATCGTAAGACGAAGTTGTCCAGAGTTTATCTACCTGGGATCCACAATCAAAAATACTGGGAAATGCGGAGAAGATTCAAGCACCGTAAAAAGATTGACGCTTTTGAAATGTGACGCTGGAGGCGTCTACTGAGGATAAAACAGACTGCTCATCGTACTAACGTTTCCATTCTTAAAGAGCTTTGCATTAAAACAAAAACTTTTGCCGATTGTGCAACAGCGAATTTTTAAGATGTTTGGATATATCATAGGCAATGAAAGCTCTTTGGAACGTTTAGTGGTACAGGGAAGAGTAGAGGGCCTACGTTCTTGCGGCCAATCGCCTACCAGATGGACAGACCTCACTAAATCATCTTCGAAGTGTTCCCTCATTGAATGTACACGAATATAATGAATAGAGAGAGATGGAGAAGTCTCGCAAAAGCCGCAACCAACCTACCAGACGATCCATTAACACTACCACTCCACCAAGAGTTTGACTGAGAAAAAGGAAAATATTGGATTTAGGGTAATGTCACTTTATTTTTCATGTTACTCTCTGCAAGCCCTTTCAATTGGTACCTATTTTGTAGGAGTGTATTAAAACTAACTAGTACGATCGATGGGGTTGTGTCGTTTAACTGCGGAGTTCCAATGACCACGATACAGCTCCATCATCAGACCCTGGTTACCATATAGGATCCAAATACTCGTCATTAAAAACCAAATGAGCCTAAAGTCGATGGGGTTATATCGTTTATTGCGGAGTTCTTAGGGCAACCTTCCAGCTCCATCATCAGACCCTGGTTACCATATAAGATCCAAGTACTCATCAATAAAAATCAAATGAGCCCAAACTCGATGGGATTGTGTCGATTTCTTACGAAGTTCCTATGGTAACCTTCCAGCTCCATCATCAGAATCTGGTTACCATATAGGATCCAAGCACTAGTCAATACAAATCAAATGAGCCCAATTTCGATAGGGTTGTGTCGTTTAACTGCGCAGTTCCTATGACCACGTTCCAGCTCCATCATTAAACCCTGATTACCATATAGGATCCAAGTACTCGTCATTACAAATCAAATGAGCCTAAAGTCGATAGGGTTATTGGTAATTGCGGAGTTCCTATGGCAAACTTCCAGCTCCATCATCAGACCCTGGTTACCATATAGGATCCAAGTACTCGTCAATAACAATCAAATGAGACCAAACTCGATGGGATTGTGTCGATTTCTTATGAACTTCCTATGGTAACTTTCCAGCTCCATCATCAGAACCTGGTTACCATATAGGATCCAAGCATTCGTCAATACAAATCAAATGAGCCCAATTTCGATAGGGTTGTGTCGTTTAACTGCGCAGTTCCTATGACCACGTTCCAGCTCCATCATTAAACCCTGATTACCATATAGGATCCAAGTACTCGTCATTACAAATCAAATGAGCCTAAAGTCGATAGGGTTATTGGTAATTGCGGAGTTCCTATGGCAAACTTCCAGCTCCATCATCAGATCCTGGTTACCATATAGGATCCAAGTACTCGTCAATACGAATCAAACGAGTCCAAATTCGATGGGGTTGTATCGTTTAACTACGGAGTTCCTATGACCACCTTCCGACTCGATCATCAGACCCTGGCTACCATACATGATCAAAGTACTCGTCAATACTAATCAAACGAGCTCAAACTCGATGGGGTCGTATCGTTTAACTGCGGAGTTCCTATGACCACCTTACGGCTCTATCATCAGACCCCGGCTACCATTTAGGATGAAAGTACTCCTCAATACAAACTAAACGAGCCCAAATTTGATGGGTTTGTGTCGTTTAACTACGGAGTTCCTATGACCACCTTCCGACTCGATCATCAGACCCTGGCTACCATACATGATCAAAGTACTCGTCAATACTAATCAAACGAGCTCAAACTCGATGGGGTCGTATCGTTTAACTGACGAGTTCCTATGATCACCTTCCGGCTCCATCTTCAGACCCTGGCTATCATAAAGGATCAAAGTACTCGTCAATACGAATCAAACGAGCCCAAATTCGATGGGGTTGTATCGTTTAACTGCGGAGTTCCTATGACCACCTTCCGACTCCATCATCAGACCCTGGCTACCATACATGATCAAAGTACTCATCAATACTAATCTAACGAGCTCAAACTCGAGGGGGTCGTATCGTTTAACTGCGGAGTTCCTATGACCACCTTCCGGCTTCATCATCAGACCCTGGCTACCACATAGGATGAAAGTACTCGTCAATACAAACTAAACGGGCCCAAATTCGATGGGGTTGTGTCGTTTAAGTGCGGAATTCCTGTGACCACCTTCCGGCTCCATCATCAGACCCTGGATATCATACAGGATCAAAGTACTCGTCAGTACTAATCAAGCAAGCCCAAATTCGATGGGGTTGTATTGTTTTATTGCTGAGTTCCTATGGCTACCTTCCAGCTCCATCATCAGATCAGCTCCATGTCATCATATTGTTGCATTGTCACCCGATTTACACATGCATGTAAAATTTCAGCTCAATCGGTTCAAGATATCTGCTTCAAAATTGAGTTGCAAGATTTGAGCCGAACATACATAGTTACATACAGTGCAAGCTAATAGAAAGCTTGTAAAAATATTCATTCATGTCGAATTGTACATAATAACAAAAAAGACGATTAAAAAAAAATACAACACTTAAAGTGATTACTTTATTACACTTATTACAGACCATGGGCACGAAGACGCTACTTAATATGAACAGTAAGAACTTCAAAATTAAGCTAATTCGCATAAAACTAAATTATAGTTTCAAGTTAACATGATAACATTAACAGATTACCATAACTCGAAGTTATTCCAAATTAACTTAACGATGTCGCATAAATAAGGTTTGTTTAACACAATTTTGTTTCTCAAGTTTAACTGAATTTACCTTAATTAGCCACGTTTACAGTAATCCATTACAATTAAGTAATGAATGTTGCTTTTAATTTAATAATTGTATTTTGAGTTACAAATATGTTTGATGAATATATAAGTGGAGAGAATTTTGACAGTTATAATGCTTGTACAACTTTACTTCATCACGTTTTTGTTCAATAACATCTTGAAAATTGTGTTACTTTTACTTTATTATTTATTCAAGATCTAGTTTCTGCCTGTAGCTTCGCCCGTGTAAAAGTAAAAAATTATGACTCTACCATCCCTATATTAGTGCAATGACCTGTAGGTAGTTACTACCTACAGGGTCATTGCTCGCTTAGCTCTTGTTTACTTAAAGAAATTAATTTCGTACATGCGTATATTAATTGGATTTTAGAAAAAGAAACTTTAATTTTATCTTTACAAATCGATAGTGTTCCATGTACCAGATCGATATTTTTGTTATTTTAATTATGTATTTTATCTGCATAATTGTACATTTATTTACCATTATTAACTTTAATATTGTAAACTAACTGTATTACACGATTTATAATAGTTATCATATTATGTTTTTAGTCAATCAGATTCTCTCCTTTTCTATACATTACAGATAAGTATATTTTTAATAGCCAAGAATTTGCCTAAAGAGGATTGAATCAAAATAGTGCAAGAAATTTTAAAATTTATTTGAATAAATATTTTACTTTTCATCATATTTTATTATTCACATTTTACACATTCGCTGGTCTACACGAACCTTCTGTGCAGTATAGCGTTTGTACTGAAGCGCACGTGTGAGATGCAACAATTTTTACTTGTGCTAACGTTTACCAACACAATATAACAGACAAGGGAACGATGTAGAGGAAATTATTTGGGGTTTTTTTATGATAGGTAAAATCATCCAATGACAAATCTCGCCCTTAGGCGGAGCGGGAAATAGTGTCAGACTCTTACTGACTAAAAACCTACCCCGTTCCTTCGTTGCATATCGTGCCGGGGCCGGTCCTTCCTTTCTGACCCATGACCCAAGAAGGCTTCGACCCTCCCTGCGTGTAGGCAGCAGGCTGGCCTGCTGCCTACAGGCAGGGAAACCGTAGAGGCCCAGGCCTCTACGGTTTGCTGACAGCTCCTTGAGGCACGCGGGAACAGTACGCGCCTTCGACGACTTGGGCTCGGTCCGGTCGGTTACCGGACGATCGGGAATTATATGGGGGTTGCTCTTTTTGGCTCTATGATGTCTAAGTTTTATTTAATTTGAAATCAATTAACTGTTTCGTTTTTTTGAAACAAAATATATCAATGTAGTTTGTAAGATAAAATATCATTCTGATAGTGAATGTTTTTTTTAAATTGTCGGTGCAAAAGTTTTTGAGTTTATTTATCCATATTATAATATAATATAATATTCCACAACTATCACACAACGCCATCTAGTCAAGCTAAGCAGAGCTTGTGTTATGTGTACTACTTACATACTTATATATTTCTAAATACATTCATATTATAGATAAATTACACCCAGACACAGAACAAATGATCGTGCTCATCACACAAACATTTGTCCTGGGTGAGAATCGAACCCACGACCTGCAGTCAGAGCCACTAACCACTAGACCAACAGGCCAGTCAGTCAGTCATTTTATACAAAAATAAACCTATTTTCTTTAGTCACGCCAGATCTTGAAACTTTACCGATTTCTTTAATCATTTTATTTTTTATTTTTTCTAATACAAAGTAGGATAAATTAGAATTTAAACCACCGATCTAAAATATTTCCGAGACTATTACTAGGTTTAATCCTGATTAAACACTATCTAAATGTAGTTTTCGGGATTATTACTAAATTTAATACCCAATTTGCCTATTAAAACTAGTAATAATCTCGGAACTATTTTAGATCGCGTTTTGGAATAAGGCGGAAAAGGTCGCCAGTTCAGCAATTGCTGGACGTCAGATACCCACCGCTTCACGGCGTTCTCAACTTCCGCACGACGCAGGTGCTTACCGAAAACGGAAAGTTCGCTAAGTACCTGTTCCGGATTCGTGCGGAGGATTCGCCCGGGTGTCGCCACTGTGCGGAACATCCGGAGGACACGGTGGAGCACACTGTAGAGGTGTGCCCCGCCTGGGCGGAGCATCGCCGTGTCCTCGTGGGGGCGATCGGCGGCAGCGATCTCTCTCGCCGGGCCTTGGTTCAGGCCATGGTCCGTAGTGAGGAGGGATGGCAGGCGGTCGCCTCCTTCTGCGAAGCAGTAATGCTAGTGTTAGGTTTAATTTAAATCTAAATTAATAATTTATTTTAGTGGCAACATTTTAAAATATTAAATTGGTGCAGATCAATTTTATTGTAATGGCAACACCGAAAACGGTAATTTGGAAAAAAGACGCGGCAACGCTCTCTTTCGGTTCCGGCTGTCATAGGAGAAAGACGTGCTCCGTGCTTGAGTTAGTTTAAGCGGAGATACAGTTGGATATTGGTGTTCTACTGTAACATTACAGGTAAATTAATAGTTATGAATGATTGTAAATTATTATATTGTAAATGCAATAAGAACTGTGGAAAGTAAAAGATGTGATTGTGTACCGTATATCATTTGGTTTTATAGTACAATGGAAATAAATGAATTTATAAAGTGTTTTAGTGTTTTCTATTATTATATCCTGCCTTTACATTGGACATCTGTAGCTTCAAAGTATAAATCTATAGTTTCACATAGTACCCTCACACATAAATATTAGAAATAGAGTTAAAGTAACTATTATATGAAGTGTTGGAAGTAGATTCTTACATTTCAGAAGTGGGATAGTAGCCCGCAATTGCCTTGCATTAAAATAAAGGTGTCATTCGTTAGCACAAAATATAAATATACCCACATCACATCTTTTGTTCTTTCTCGTGGTAATATAAATGTCTTGTGTGTTGGAATCTTATTGTTTGGATAAGGTTTTCAAATGACAATGACACTTAATGTCGTGTGTGACAGCTGATATTTTAAAGTTAGAAATAACTGTCGTCTAGATGGCGTTAGTTTTGATATCTGTTTGTTTTGTCAAATGACGATTTTACATTTAAAGTGGTGCATTAAATAATTCTTGAACTTTATGTGACATTAAATCAAATGTTTCAGACATTTATATTTTTGTAAGGATTTTTCTGGTTGTCTTTATACATATACTTTCTTGAATAAATAGTTAACTGTTTCTGCCAAGATGGCGGTAGATCCGGTCCTCAATTTTAATAATAGCGGGTGTTCGCACCCACTAGAGTAGTCGGTTGTCGATTTTAGAAAGGGCAAGTCAAGGAAATAAAAGTGCTGTGTGGATAAAGTCAGTAATATTGAATTAGTGATCCAAAATGTGTGAGTATTATTTGGAATTTACACCTGCAAATTTGAAATACTCTCTCAACTGAAAGACGTCCACTGTTGGACGTAGGCCTCCCCCAAGTGTCGCCGCAACGCGCTTTTTCATAGTCCACAATCGCTAGGCAGATTATACTCCTTGGTATTCTGTATATAATTGGAAATACTGCCCAAGTTATTTCCAGGTCATTTCCAGGTCAATATTTTTTTTATGTATTTGGTTACGGGGTACCCTACAGGGGGTCTACGGGGAAGCCAAATCTTGTTATTTTTGAGCTACGATTAACCGTTTAGGAGATATAGGGCATTTTAACCTTTTTATAGAAATTGTTCGAAAAGGAGTCAAGCCGTTTTGTACAAGTTTCAGATTATGCCACGCGACCCGAGCAGATGCTCGGGTAAGGTTGAGTCACAGTCATAGCCACCGCCATGAAAGCCACGAGAAACACGAGCGTGAGCGGAGTCGCAGCGGGACTAGCCGTGGACCTAGCAGTGGGCGTAGGCGTTGAGAAGAGTTGCAGTCGTGGCAGGCAGAGTGTAGACGTGGGGCTACAGGAACGCGAACAGGAGCTCGACAGGCAACGCGCGCGGCTTTTGTGCTTGAAGAAGATGTTGACAAGGAGCGCAGCCGGCTACGCCGTCAAGATGACCGATGTCGGGATGATAGCAGAGTCACCACGAGTAATACAAGGTCACGTAGCCCTCATTTTAATTCTAAAGACTTTCTTGAGATTATAAAAAAAAAATCTTTGAAATCCCAACCAGTGACAGCAGGCACCTCATTACCTACTAGTACCATTAACTATAAAAATATTTTACCGGATTTTGATCCATCGGCTAAGACCCAGAGAACTGATATATTTGGATCATGAAGGTCAATGATTATGCATCTGTCTATGGGTGGGATGAACGAACAACCGTTCACTTTGCCATGCAAAAATTTCAGGGATTGGCCAAAGTTTGGTATGAAAACCAAAATTCTATTTTATTTAGCTGGTCTGAATGGCAAGAAAAACTTACAAGTACTTTCCCCTGCGAACAAAACTGTGGCCAGTCCTTGGAAGACATGCTTCGTAGGAAAAGTACATACAATGAACCCCTAGACGTTTATTACTATGAAAAGATAGCCTTGTTAAACCAATGCGACATATTCGGCAAGTATGCAGTTGATTGTATAATTCATGGCCGAAACGAGAAAACTTTGAGGTCTAGTGCTAATGCGTTACGCTGTACTCAGCCTGATCAGCTGCTACAATTTTTAATGAATAATCAAAATGTTTCACACACAGTCCTTCAATCTAATAGTAGGAATAAGTCGAAATATGAACAGAACGACGTTAAAGCGGATAATAATAACGTTTTCATTACTCATACGCTGAAAGTAGGTCTGAAGTTGCCTGAGAAGCGGGTTGAAAGTAATACTTTTCATCCCTAGGGAGAATCACTTTCAACTGACAGCTGTCAAATTATTAAAAAAAAATATAGTTCTATATTCGCATTTCTATTGTCTATGTTTCAACTTTCTATACAGCTAGTCAATTACAGGGCGATTTAAAATTGAAATTAAGAGATAAAAATGTATATTTTTTTAAAAATTACATATTTATTTAAAATTTACTTTCAATTAATTCTTTAATTTTTTTTTAAACTAACATAGATATGAGAAATATTTACCATTTTTCACTGATATAAATGGAAAAAATGATGGCTGAATAGCCGATTGGCCATAGAAAAAAAAAAAACAAAATGGCGGAAAACTTGTTGTAGGATTTTGTTTATAGTTACTTTACTAAATCTCTGCTGTAAGAATTTTTTTAATTACACAATAATCAGATTCAGTTAAGGATTCAACGCCTGATTCTTAAGAGAAGAGGTTAAAGCAATAGTCGGAAACTTTTTACGGCCTAAATTAAAACGAAACATATCTGAAATCATACGACGACCTTTGACGACGACTCAGGTTTTAATTTTTATTTTCCTTTTATTCGTAATGAAAAGCACAGTGTTTACCTCGGGTGAAAGGCTTATATGACTAAATAAGTTACTTTCACCCCTAGGGTGTGCTATTATATATGTACTATTTTACGGGTCAAATATTTTGTTTAATTGTAGAGAGAAGGGTCATCCTTATTCGAAATATCCTAAGCCGCTAGTACAATGTACAAAATGCAATTGTTATGGACGTTTCTATCGGACCAGAAACACAAGGCTGACCCAATCTCAAAGATAATGCTAATATCAACTATACGTACTAACGCGAAGTATTTAAAGGATTGAACGATAAACGGAGTTTTTATAAAATGTTTTGTTGAATTCGGCAGGGACGTTTCACTTAAAACACTATCAATTGTAGAAAAATTAAAATTAAATGTGGACAAAGTAACGCTATCTTTATAAGGTTTTGGCAACGAAATTGTGCATTCAATGGGCGAATTGTGTAAAACGGTGTAGGAGCGAAAGTCGTATGCCATGTAGTTAAAGACGTGTTGTTGGACGTTCCGTTGTTGGTGAGTCAATCGTTTATCGAATAGTTACATATTAGTTTATAAAAATGTAAACAATGATTTTTTTATGATAAAATTGATTCGAATATAAATAAAGCACTGATAGTTTTTTTTTATTTTTATTATTGGACGCGTTCATTATTCTAAAGATGATTTATTATACTTAGAAATTATACCTATGATGAAGGTTGTTCTATTGCGAGAAGGGATGGAGTAAGGGGTACTAGGGTACAAAATACATAATAGTTAATCGGATACTCACGACAACGGTTGAAGTATTAGTATCAGACCAAGATAAGATTGATGAAAGTAACGTTCATATAAACGATACAATTAGCGATTCTCAAAGACGCGATTTGTTAAAGTTGATGCAAAAAGTGTAGACATTGTTTTGCTAAATCCTTAAAAGATGTAGGTTATACCAATGTTACTGAGATGGACATAAAATTAAATAGTTGCAAACTTATTATCTACCGCCCCTATAGACTATCCCATAATGAACGCGAACAGATTAGGAGGCTAGTTGGGGAGATGTTGGACGCGAGAATAGTAAAAGAATCTGCTACGGAATACGCTAGTCCAATTTTATTAGTCCGTAAGAAGGATGGCGGGGTAAAGATATGTGTGGACTATCTTATGCTTAATTCGCGCGATACCCTATGCCTCTTATTGAGGATGAAATTGCTTGATTATCAGGGTGAGCATATTTCATTACATAAGGCTTAAATCCAGTTATTATTAAGTACCGATATCAGAAAACTCCAAGCCACTCATTTCGTTGGTCACTCCAGTCGGACAAAACGAATTTAATCGTATACCGTTGGATTGGCAAATGCTCCCGCCGTCTTTCAACGCACAATAAAATATAGGTTATTTAATGAGGTTTGAATAATAGTCTAAAAGACGACCGGTAACACACCTTCGGAAGTTATGTTTGGGTTCTGAATGAATTTTAATAACGATGGCAAAAGTAAAAAGCTTTTCCATCTTTTCTAGGTGTATATTGAGCTGTAGAATTACCTATTAGAAAATGACAATGATAAGAATAAATGTAAAACAAGTTGCTGCTGCTCGCGTGTCGCCTTGGGTTCATATAGCTTCCTTAGACTTAAATGATGATATTGATGATGATACTGAAAATGATACTGATGATGACAATTATGATAAGGAACCAATATTAATGATACTGAATTTAACAAAATGTGTATGGATTAGAATTGCAATTATACTATTTTACTATAATGTTTTAGATCACTTTTTAAACTGAAAAATAAGAGATCATTGTTATTTTTCTTTAATTAAGATATGAATATTATTACAATAGGAAATTGCAGTACTGATGAATTTGATTAATAATTAAGAGGTGAATAATATTATAATATGGAATAAAGGATCTGATGAATTCTATTTAGTTGGTTGCAAGAATTGAGGGTTTGCACCAGTTACGTAGACAAATAGAATATATAACTAAGTTATTGTGAGAATTGAGGGTTCGCGATGGCTTATTTATATAATATGGAATAAAGGATCTGATGAATTCTATTTAGTTGGTTGCAAGAATTGAGGGTTTGCACCAGTTACGTAGACAAATAGAATATATAACTAAGTTATTGTGAGAATTGAGGGTTCGCGATGGCTTATTTATATAATATGGAATAAAGGATCTGATGAATTCTATTTAGTTGGTTGCAAGAATTGAGGGTTTGCACCAGTTACGTAGACAAATAGAATATATAACTAAGTTATTGTGAGAATTGAGGGTTCGCGATGGCTTATTTATATAATATGGAATAAAGGATCTGATGAATTCTATTTAGTTGGTTGCAAGAATTGAGGGTTTGCACCAGTTACGTAGACAAATAGAATATATAACTAAGTTATTGTGAGAATTGAGGGTTCGCGATGGCTTATTTATATAATATGGAATAATGGAACTAGTGAATTTTATTTAATTGGTTGTAAGAAATGAGGGTTTACACCAATTAAGTAAACATTAAAATATAATTAAGTCTTTGTAAGAATTGAGGGTTTGCAATGACTTGATTATGTAATGATCTGAGATGACTATGAATCTATGCTATTGGTTGTGAGAATTGAGGGTTCACGCCACTAAAATAGAAGGATGAAACTAAGTATTGCTAAGTTTTGTGAGAATTGAGGGTTCACAATAACTAAGTAATGCGTATTTTTGAGTAATTACCATGACATTGCTGTGAGAATTGATGACTTACAGTACTTTATTTATATGATTTGCATTACCATAATTATGATGTACAACTTGTATTTTATTCATTTTAATTTGATTCGATGTGATTTCATATTGTTACTATTTTTTAGAATTGTTTGTCAAGACAGTTGAACCAAAAGAGAGCCAAGTGTTAGGTTGTTGTTTTGAAATTGTGCATGGGGACATGCACATAGTCAGGATGGTCGAGTGTTAGGTTTAATTTAAATCTAAATTAATAATTTATTTTAGTGGCAACATTTTAAAATATTAAATTGGTGCAGATCAATTTTATTGTAATGGCAACACCGAAAACGGTAATTTGGAAAAAAGACGCGGCAACGCTCTCTTTCGGTTCCGGCTGTCATAGGAGAAAGACGTGCTCCGTGCTTGAGTTAGTTTAAGCGGAGATACAGTTGGATATTGGTGTTCTACTGTAACATTACAGGTAAATTAATAGTTATGAATGATTGTAAATTATTATATTGTAAATGCAATAAGAACTGTGGAAAGTAAAAGATGTGATTGTGTACCGTATATCATTTGGTTTTATAGTACAATGGAAATAAATGAATTTATAAAGTGTTTTAGTGTTTTCTATTATTATATCCTGCCTTTACATTGGACATCTGTAGCTTCAAAGTATAAATCTATAGTTTCACATAGTACCCTCACACATAAATATTAGAAATAGAGTTAAAGTAACTATTATATGAAGTGTTGGAAGTAGATTCTTACACTAGCGAAGGAGGAGGCCGACCGCATCAGGCAGAGGCAACGGGGCGCTCGCCCCAGCCGCCGCCGGGATTCCGATCCCGATTTCCGGCCACCGTAGGCGCGGGCTTGCGGACGGCGTGCAATGGGTAGCACGCTGTCCGATCGTCCGGTAACCGACCGGACCGAGCCCAAGTCGTCGACGGCGCGTTCTGTTCCCGCGCGCCTCAAGGAGCTGTCAGCACACCGAAGAGGCCCAGCCTGCTAACTGCAGGCAGGCAGGGTCGAAGCCTACTGGGGTCATGGGTTAGTTCCGAAAGGAATGCTCGACCCCGGCACGATAGGCTACGAAGGAACGGGGTAGGTTTTTAGTCAGTAAGAGTCTGACACTACTTCCCGCTCCGCCCAAGGGCGGGATTTGTCATTGGATGATTTTACCTACCATAAAAAAAAAAAAAAAAAAAAAAAAAAAGATACCCACCGCTGGTTTTTAGCTGGCGCACCGGAGTGACGCACGGATGATAGTAAATAAAATATATTAATACACCTTTATTTAGATTAAATATTGATGCAAGTGTATTTGTGAGATATTTTGTTATTACGTGTAGAAGTATGGAACAGTTTGCCTGCTGTGGTCTTCCCTTCCGATAATAATTTAGGCGTCTTCAAGGCTAGAGTGGATAGGCTCTTTCTAAACTAGTGCGCCTCACCATCAACGATTGCATCACTGTTTACCATCAAGCGGGATTGAAGTCAAGCACTAGTTTAAATAAATTTAAAAAAAAAGATTCTTACGGAAAGAAAACATATAAATTGCAAAGTTTTTTTTTTAATTTGTCTCTAAACCCAATTCTGATATCCACATAGATAAAGTCGTGGGCAAAAACTAGTTATATAGAAATACTAGTCGTCTCTGTTCAAAACAATATAAAACCTATCTATTTAGATGTAGAATATGTTTTTTCTACTGCCCAAGCCGAGAAACTTTAATAAAACGGAATATTTAAACTCCATTTACATCAATTTTCATTGTTACACGATCTCGATACCTCAGCGGGCTTGTGAACGTGTATATTGAAAATTCTTTTGTGCCAGTCCCGAAAGAATCCGATGATATACGAAGTCAGGCTATTTTACAAAGGAATCGAATGAGCCCAAGTGCGCAATGAAGTGGAGATCAAAATGTTGATTTTAGATTCAACGTAAACTCAATTTTGTACCCATATTGAACGAAAATCCGATAGCATTGTAATCGCTTCATGTAAACTGATAGAAAAGAAAAGAAGTTGAAATAAATTGGTCTGGTCGTTGTGGCGACACTTGGGGGTAGCCTACGATCAGCAGTCCACGTCTTTTGGCTGAAATAATGATGGTGGATGATGAATGACAAACATTACCTTTATAACTTCAATTACAGCTTCAATCATTGAGTTTTTATATTGATGTGGGACAGAGTGTAAGCAGACCTTCATTGAAAAGGAAGGATTCTCCGACTAGACTGGTGTTATGCCTAATCCTGGCAACTGCCCGATAGATGATTTCAGGCTACTGTATATTTTCAAATAGCGCGGAGAACTGTAATCACTCGATACATTGTTTCGTAGTTTAGTTCCCATGTGACGTCATAAATGTTTAAAAAGCGATAATAGTTTTTTTTTAACTTACTTTCTGTATCCCCCAAACTCTTCCGAACATTATTTTTTCACGTACGCTTTTCCCACTTATTCATGATCAGCGTGTGAATCATCACACCACCTCTATCTGGGCTGTCTCCAGTGGCGCTATCTATCTGCAAAATCGTGCAGACTCTTGCTCAGCGGTCACTGTGCATACGGCTAACATGTCCCACCTAATCCTATTTTAGCCTGGCAGCCTTTTTGCTCACGTAAATAAAATAAAAAAATAAAATATTATATAATAAAAAATATATTAAAATATAATTTGTAATAATATTTCTTTGTTATTTATAAATATTATAATAAATGTTTATTATTATATAATATATTTTATTTATTATTTACAATAAAATATATTTTTTAAATAAAAGAAAAAGCTCTAAGGTCTAGTATTGCAGAAAGATATTTATTTTTATACAACGGAGCATGGAGCTAAACAAGCAAAAATATTACGTTGTTTAGTTACTCGTGACTATAATTAAATTTCAGTAAGTTTAGTAACTGTCCGTTGCATTCATTTAATAACCAAGACTGCATGAGAAAAACTTTGACAGCATGAAAATTTCTAAGTTAAAGTTTACTAGGTAAATTATTGTTTTAATAAAAAAGTCCATTAAGTGAGCTACGAAGAAATATAATATACATCACTACATACTACATTACACTGAGAGGTAGACTTAGGTACATTACATTTAATAAAAACACTTCTCACTACTATTTCTACTTCCATCTTATTTTTTACCTCGATCTCAGCTCATGGCAAGCGACGATTGGGGTCTAACACGGAGAGAGCGAGTCCAGCAGATGCCTGTCCACTATTGCTTTGAATTGTGACAATTTTTCAAGCTCACAAAGAGACTCTAAGGCGTAACAAACAATGTTTTTTTTTCTTTAAAAAACATTGTCTAACACTAAGAATTACTCATGTGTTGGGTGCATATACAAACATTAAAACTCATTTAAATACACAATACGCCCAAGCTCGGAACAAATATAATCTTAGGCTATACAAATATTTATTCCAAGCTGTAATTGAACTCTCCATGCAATGAAGCAGTCAATCTCTAAACCACTGTGATAACCGTACTTTTGTACATAAATATGGAAAAAAACACTTAATGTGCTTAATGTTCGTGAACGCACCCAGGATAGTGGATTCATTCCTAGTGCATATCAAGCTTTTTCTTCTTCTTTTTTGTCTTTTGTCCATTCCTATCCCCATTATCTGCGAACGGGTTTCCTTACTATTCTGTGCCAGGAAAGTCAGTCTTGGATTGTCAATTTTGGCAATTGGGCTTTCTTGAGGTCTCTCTCGATTTTAGACCACCAGGATAATGGCAGACGGTCTCTAGTGAGTATATCAACCAAGTGCATAATTATACACTTTCAGTACACCTAGTATTCTACACGGCAAATAAGTTGAATAAAAATGTCATTGCTATGGTTACGCGCAGTCACTCGCTTGTTCTTGAACGCATGCACGATTTGCGCATACAGATGCAACGCCTCCATCCTCTCTTTGGCTGAAAAAAACTCACGGCGTCCTCACCTTCCGAATGACGCAGGTCATCACCAGGCATGGTAAGTTCGGGAGATTCCTGCACCGGATTCGTGTGGAAGTGACGCCCGGGTGTCACCACTGTAAAAAATAAAAAATTAAAAAAAACCACTGTGTGGACCGCTGTGCCTTACTTCGATTGGGACCCGAAAATCTGTTACTGCGCATTGAAGGTCGATCGCCATTATAGATCAACATATATGCTGCGCACTATTAGTAGTGAAAAAAAGATAGAACTAACGCCGATTCCTCACATTAAACAGTTCATTCACTTTTAGTCGGACAATTAAATCTTGTAGGTAGATGCCATCACTTTTTCATCTAGTTAGTACTGATCTTACAACAATACATTTAATTTACTCCCACTCGACTGCCTTTAAAGGAACTTAAAACAAAAAAGGGGGTTGTAATCGGATTTCAGGAGCTGTTTATACAGCCACAGAATAAGCAAGTGCAAAAGGTCAAGAATAAATGATTATAATTTACTAACACAGCAAACATTATTATACTGACATTATTATACCGTCAGGGTACGCCGCACGACTTCTCGCCACTTTTGTCTGCTGGCAGTCATCCGGGCGCACTCGTTCAATGAGCTGCCAACAGCCGTTTTGACTTGGTCAGTCCATCGCATCAGTAACTGCCACGCGGCCTTGTTCTGTACAACTTCTGTTGTATAACAAAGCGTTCGGTAAAGTCACATCCACGTCGACAAATATGGCCAAAGTTTTCCTTGATGTTCAGTTCCTCGAGAATGGAAGCGTTTGTTCGAAACTCGGTTCAAGAGACCCCGAGTTTCGGACTCGGGGTCTCTCAATCTCTTATCACAATTCTGTATTCCTTACGAATATTTGTTCCTTGCGGAATTCGGCTTGCGTCGCGCAGCAGCCTATAATTGCTCAACCACTGCACCGACGGTGTCATTGTTTACCAATATCTGTAAAAAAAGAAAAAACATAGGGGCCCAGTAGAGCTAATGTCCAGTAGGGCAAATGTCCACTAGGGCCAGGTAATATCTGAAAAACAATCCCGTGGTCCTAAAACGTAAAGGGCAACTGAAAGACAGGTGACAGGTGTGCTTTTAGCCATTAAAAGTCTGCTACGGTCTCCTACTCCACCTTAGAACGGGAGAAGTCATTGGATGATGTCCCACATAAAAAAAAACGTTTTTTTTGTATACTAAATCTTGTTATACATAAAGTATTTATATATCAAACTTAGTTCAAACTGACCCTTCTGTGTGTTTCTGCTCAGTGTCACAGTCTCGAGTAGCCGGCACTCATTACGCGGGTCGATTGGACCCGTTTTTACTTTGCCAGTGGCCTTTTAATTACCGTCTAACCTGTAATTACTTGGTGTAAAGTACACGTAAAGCTTAGCGCTACAAGACAAATTAGTCTGTCGCCACGTTTTCTGTTACTGCATAAAGTTATTGCCTTGTTTCTATGTTTACTTAAGTGTTATTTTTCTTTCATTAGTTTAAAAAAGTAAATTTTATTATTAGGTATTATGCATAGGCTCGCGGTTTACCACTGTCTCACCTGTACCTCTACCATGAGTTTTAAACAATAGTATTCGTCGCTACTCGATATCGACGCCGTAAATATTTTGTATGGCAAATTTTGGTTCTGCAAGTGACCGCTAGAGGCGCTGCAAAATTTGCCATATAAAATATTTACGGCGTCGATATCGAGTAGCGACGAATACTATTGCTTAAAACTCATGGTAGAGGTACTGATGGTAAGCGATGATGTGGCCGACGATAGAGCACGCGTGCCTGGAAGTAACCTATTCACTTTTGACTTAAAGTCTCCTAGAATGTAGCCGTCAGGAAACACACTCCGGCAGGCAATTCCACTCCTTAGCTGTACGCATAATGAATGTGTTCGGGTCGTCTAGTGGTCCGATGATAGAACGTACTTGCCGTAATCAAATTGTGCAATTCCAATGAAAGGCTAGCAAATCTGCGTCGATGCTCAAGATATTGAAGCAAGATATTTTTTATACAAAAAAAATATATATGTATAAAAACCTGTACCATAACGACTCATTTGAAACAGCGTAGGGGAAAAATATCTGGAAGGACTTTTTTTATGGTAGGTAAAATCATCCAATGACAAATCCCGCCCTTGGGTGGAGCGGGAAGTAGTGTCAGACTCTTACTGACTAAAAACCTACCCCGTTCCATTCTTCGCCTAGGTCCCAGGGCCCCGGGTGCCAATTTCACATACCCTTTGACCCCAGTAGGCTTCGGCCCTGTTGGGCCCCTACAGTTTGCTGACAACTCCTTGAGGCGCGCGGGAACAGTGCGCGCCGTAAACGACTTGAGCTCGGACCGGTCTGTTACCGGACGGACGGACAGCGAGCTACCCATTGCCCGCCGTCCGCGAGCCCACGCCAACGGTGGCCGGAAATCGGCATCGGAATCCCGGCGGCGGCGGCGGCGTGTACGCCGTTGCCTGATGCGGTCGTGGAAGGACTTGGGGAAGGCATTAGCTTAAAGATAGAATAGAAATGTAACGGCTAAGGGAAAATATAAATGGTGTAATCAATATTTTATTAATAAAGGCATTTAAAACTATAACAAACTAGTTGCCACCAGCGATTTTTCCCGTGTGATAATAGAAATTATATCATGAAAACACTCCCGGAATAAAAATGAATTTTGATTCCTTTGATTGTCGAAATATACGTTTTTTGCGACATAAACGGCCATATCTTTTTTTTTTTGTTAAGTTTGATTTTTTCACAACTTAAAAGGACCGCAGACCTGAGTATATGGTTTTAATTTCAATTCGATACCTGCATGCATTCTCGAGGTCTTGACAGACAGACAGATAGACTGACAGACAGTTGGACAACAAAGTGATCCTATAAGGCTTCCTTTTTTTCCTATTGAGGTCCCGAATTTCTAAAAACGGTATTGAGTATAAGGTCCAAGTTACCGACGATCATGACCCTTACCTGGCCGTACTTGCTTCGGCAGTACATATACTAAAATTGGATCGATACAGAGAAGATTAGCATGGCCCCTGCGCAAGGATGACACGCAAAATCAATCGTGAAGCGTTCCCGCGTGCCTCAAGGAGCTGTCAGCACACCGAAGAGACCCAGCCTGCTAACTGCAGGCAGGCAGGGTCGAAGCCTGCTGGGGTCAAGGGCCGTTTTCTGAGAGGAAGGCTCAGCCCCGGCACTATAGGCAACGAAGGAACGGGGTAGGTTTTCAGTCAGTAAGAGTCTGGCACTACTTCCCGCTCCACCCAAGGGCGGGGTTTGTCATTAGATGATTTTACCTACCATAAAAAACCCTTACCTGTCCAAAAAAAGGAACCTCCTAACAATATACGCCGTATCCAGAACTACCGCTTACTAAATTAAGAGAGCCATTGGCTGATACAACTCGGTACAATGATCGCCGAGTCTACATCTCACATGTCGACAACCTCGCGAGCCAAGTTGTTGCTGGATAATTAAATTATTGTTGTTACTACTATTTTTCCAGACAGTTTGCTGCGATGGGCAGGTGGAGTCACTAGACTGAATAAAATCCCCAATAAGTAGATACGTAAGAACTTTAAAGTGGCTGAAATACAATATAAGATGCAGGAAAGCCGCTTGCGATAGTATGGGCATGCGCAGAAACGAAGTCCATAAGACCCGACGCGCTATAGTCATAGACGAGAGCAAAAGAGGAAGAGTTTTTGAAGACTCAACCTTTTAGGGGTATTTTTTTTTTGTGGGGAAAAATCATCCAATGACATATCCAGCCATTTGGGCGGAGTGAGAGATAGTCTCAGACTTTTACTGACTAAAAAAAGCTCTCCATTCCTCCGTTGCCTTTCATACCAGGAACAGACCCTTGGCTCTAAGTAGGTTTCGACCCTGCTTTGTCCCTACGGCTTGCTGACAACTCCTTGAGACGCGCACGGCACAGTACGCGTAGCCGACGACTTAGGCTTGGTCCAGACGCTACTACTCAATGCTCGCCGTCTGCAAGCTTGCGCCTACTGTAGCTGTAAATCGGGATCGGAATCACTGCGGCGGCTGGGACGTGAGGCCCACTGCATCTTGCAGTCGGTCTCCTCCTTTGCTAGCATTACTGCTTCGCAATCAAATGGTGTATTTACGAAACGATTTGATACTTTAGTTGCTAAACACAAAAACCTTTCTTCTTAAATTTATTTTTGTATTATTAAAAAGACCTTTTCAGTTTTATTACCTACTACGTTTTTTAGACAGCAAAGATTTTTTTGTATGTTAAATACAAACTTTCTTTACCTAGTTTTAGGGTTCCTTAGTCACGAACCCCCACAGTTTCTCCATGTTGACTGTTTATTCTTCCGCGGTTTTTTTGAGGTAGGGTAAATAACATAGTATAATAAATTTGCGTAATTTGCGTATTTTGCGTTTTTGCCTTTTGCGTCTCAGGACCACGGATAACCCTTTCAGAAGTTGACCCAAAACCGTATGGCAGGCCCGATGCATACTGAGGCCCTAAGGTTTTGCTCTCAAAGGCGCCCGTGCACACTACGCGCTGCTGCCGTTGACAAATCCGGCTCAGTCCGAACGGTCACCGAATGTCTTGACCCTTTGCTCGTCGACCTCAAGTCGTTAGGCATCAACTTGAAGTAGCTAATAGTCGGGGTCGAAGTCTCGGCGGCTGCAGTGTGAGGATGTCCGTTTCCTCACCCTTGCGGCCGTCTTAATCGCTAGCATTACTGCTTCGCTGAAGGAGGCGATCACCGTCCATGCTCAGGGTGTTAAAAACATTGAATACTTCTATACTTGAAACAACATCTACATCTCATTTTTTACACACAAAAATACACAAGTGACAGAGGATAAGCCGTGCAAGTCTGCTTCTATGTGAATTCGTTCAACCGACTCTAATGACATCCACATGAGGAGACTGATGGGTTGGCTCAATTATTCTTACACGTCGAAACCCAGTATACCACAATCCAAAGGTTATGTGAGACTGTCACCACGGGCCCCAGGACAAAGGCAAGGAACGGAAAGGTAGGTTTTTAGTCAGTAAAAGTCTGACACTATTTCCCGCCCCAGCCAAGGGCGGGATTTGTCATTGGATGATTTTACCTACCCAAAAAAAAAAAAAAAGTATACCACAATGCTTAATCAGTTTAAAGTTATCTATTTATACCTTTTATATAAAAATCAATCGCTGTTCGTTAGTCTCGCTAAAACTCGAGAACGGCTGGAACGATTTTAAACATTCTGGAACGTTTAAAAGCAAAAAAGTGTATGTAGATAGCTAGGTAGGTAAAGTAGGTAGGTAAATAGATACATAGCGTAGGGCACACAAATTCCTCTTCTAAGTCCATATATTGTAATGGAAGACTACAGAACCTTACACAGCACATGGCCTTAACACGCACTCTTTTACAATAAATAATTTTGTATAAGAATTAAGATACCCCTGCTCTGCTAATACCATAATCTAGATAATCCTTCAATACGACACGAGACTGTCTACAGTTACGTCATCTTTGATCCCAACTCTTTGCCTTAAGAGGCTCCTTTCCGATCTAGACCGATTGTCAAATAAGCATGGTTTAAAAGTTGCTTCATCTAACCACATCTAACGCAGTCCAATGCAATGTTTGGTAAAGAGGCAACGCGGAAAATGTTATGTTATATATTTTATTTACCTTTTGATTTATAAGAACATTATGAAGGGCCCAAGTTCACACAAAATAGCAGATTTTCTACTGGATTAGTTTTACATAAATTTAGCTTTGATTTCAATAGAAACCTAGATAATACCCACAATATATCTGTGTTTTCAAAATAATTGTATCTGGAATGAGATGTGTAATAACGTTATAAGAATCACATAGGAGCGGTTATATGGAAACGTATTTCAGGTTGGCCGTCAACGTCGAGCATGGTTTAAAAGCTTGTTTGCTTCATCTAACACAATCCAACGCGATGTTTGATGGATAGGCAACGCGAAAAAAGAGAAATAACGCCTGAAAGCTCTGTTGGCGTTCGGTAATTCCGTGTTTTACACTATTATTTCACAAAACTTGTTCCAAGAAATATGTGTATTTTTTAAACCCTTAAAAGTTTTTGAGAAAAATTGTCATTAGTTAGAATTTTGATTAAATGCGCAAGGCTTCTATGGATGTACTTTTTTATATTTTTAATTATGTGAGTACATTATGGAGGGCCAAATTTCACGTAAATTAGCAGATTTCAGAGTCTTTACTGAATTGGTTTTACACAAATTTATTTTTTGATTTCTATTGAAGCCTAGATAATATCCACAAGATATCTGTGTCTAAAGAAAGATGTGTAATAACATCATGATCACGTAAGAACGGTTATATGAAAATATACCTCGGGTAGGCCGCTCTTAAGAATACAATTCAATAGAAAAGAAGATCTAATTTCCAAGTCTTTTTATAGAGATTCGATTTCAATCTGTGTGAAAATATATCGGCATCACAGATGCACATGACATGTAATTTAACATCCTATTTGTTTTTTTATTAATAGTAACTAATTTTAAAAGCGAGTGGTTTTAAAACACCGTTTTATTATAAAATGATTTATATCTTTAGATAGCATGATTTATTTTGGCACTTGCGTTAAATTGGAGTGTTTTGTGTGTGATGAATTTTTTATTGGTTGTTACTCGTACAACTCAAGAATTCTTTTTTTAAATGAGATACAGTTTTGGTTACAAAAATCTGAAATTACAATTTTTGGAAATCGATTGGAATTCATTAATTTAAACTTAGTCGCTGTTACTGCATTTTTATATTTTATAAAAAACGGGTTTACTTGTACACCAAGCTATTTATAAAAAAAAATAGGTTCTGTACCCAAAGAGTAAAAACGGGACCCTATTACTAAAACTTGCTGTCTGTCATTCTGTCCGTCTGTATGTGACCAGGCTGTAGCTCAAGAACCACTATAGCTAGACAGTTGAAATTTTCACAAATTGTGTATTTTTGTTGCCGCTATAACAAAAATCACTAAAATTAAATAAAATAAATATTTAAGGGGGCTCCCATATAACAAACGTGACTTTTTGGCTCGTTATCAATAATGGCAACACGTACACACTTGAAATATTCACAAAATACTTGAATTTTTACTTTAATAATAAAATTAAAATAAAATAAATATTTAAGGGGGGCTCCCATGGAAAAAATGCCATTTTTTACCTATTTGGTTGTTGTTCTGCTGTTTACCTAGGCAATGGTACGGAACCCTTCGTGACCGAGTCCAACTCGCGCTTGGCCGGTTTTTTATTATACAGTTAATATATAATACTGCTGATGTTTTTCAAACCTTTTACTTAAGGTAAGTAATGGTTAAAGAACAAGGATTGAAAAGGCTTCAATTCATCGAGGAATCAGTCTAACTTAGGAGCGTCATGCTATTTTTTAGCTGTATTACGATCTATCACCGCTACGCTCAAAACTGTGAAGGAAAACTTCGTGAGGAAAACGGCATGTCATAGAACCAAAAATTCGAAGACATGTGGCATCCACCAACCCGCACTGGGTAGTGGATTACGGCCCATTCCCTCTCCTAAAAAGGAGGCCTGAGTCCCAAAATTGGGAACATTAAAAGGCCGATAATGCTATGCTAATGCTAGTATTTAAAACAGAGTTTTGAAATATAGACTGTCAATGATGAAAAAAAAAATAGGAAATATATAAAAGTATTTTTAAAAGGAATTGAAAAATATAGCTTCGATTGACAATATAAGAGTGAGAGTACATAAAAGCTCTTTGATTTACGTCTCCACCCACTACAATACCATTACTATACATGAAGTTTAAATAAATAAAAATAACATAAATATGCCAGCAAAAAAACCTGCCCATCATATTTCCTGGCAGTGTTAGTTAAAACAATGGAACCGCGGCGCATAAACGTCATTCAGAGATCGTTTCCAGCTTAGTTAGTTCGCGGCTTTTGTGGCCCGCGGCCTGCGGTCCCCACCGCGACTGCACAGCATTTAATAAAATCATTCACAAATGCAATCAAATCGATACCGGGTGTGTTTTGAATTCGTTTTGCTTTTAGCAATATACTTTTGGGTAAGTTTTTGCAGAGTCATCATACGCTTCAAATATTTCTTCAAACTTGGGTTGTGGCGTTGATTTCTGGAATCAAAAGTGCTCAATGTTTCAAAACAAATTAATTTGCCTGCTGCGGTCTGAATCCGAGTATAATTTAGGTGTCTTCAAGGCTAAAGTGAATGGGCTCTTAATAAGCTAGTCCACCTCACCATCTACGATTGCACCACTGCTTACCATCGCTCAGGTTTTTTTTTATGGTAGGTAAATTCATCCAATGATACATCCCGCCTTGGGCGGAGCGGGAAATAGTTTCAGACTCTTACTGACTAAAAACCTACCCCGTTCCTTCGTTACCTATCATACCGCGGCTGAGCCTTCCTATCAGAAACCGGCCCTTGACTCCAGCAGGCTTCGGCCCTGCCTGCCTGCAGCTAGCAGGCGGGGCCTCTATGGTTTGCTGACAGCTCCTATGACATAGCACATAACAGTTTTTATTTTATTTTATATTCTTGTATTTTGTTTTATGTAATCTAATCTAATTTTATTTATATTCATCTAGGATCTTAATTTTTAAATTATGGGATGTAATTTAATTCAGGAGATTTAATTTTAATTTAATTAATTCGTAATTTGTATTCCAATTCCATTATAATTTGTTTGACATAGTTATTCTAATTCATTTTAATTTTGACATTACTTTTACTATTATTTGCCTTTTATATTTTTTTTTTATACGTCATATCGCATGCTAATCACTTTTATATTTTGTAGTATTTACATAATTATTTAGAGCCATAAACACTCGGTTATGCATAAGCTGTGGTTGCTTGTAATTGAGTGTGCATTATAGAATTAGTTTAGGTGTAACAATTTTTATTTCCTTAAGAATTTTAAAAAGAAAATAGGTTTATTTTTGCATAATATGACTGACTGACGGGCCTGTAGGTCTATTTTATCTGTAGTTTATCCTTCTCAGCTTTCACGAGGTTCTCGTCATGAGGGACCGCTATATCAACAATTATTATAAATAATAATAAATTATTATTATTTGTTAATGTTTTCTTCTTGTTTTCATGTGTGCTAGCGACGCATACAAAAAATAAAAACAGTTTTCGAAAAATTTTGAGGTACACTGTAAATATTTCCGCAAACACTCTTCTATTAAGTACACCCCTTATTCCACTCTTACATGAAACAAACTGAAAGCAAAAAATATAAAGGAAACATACGTCTAAACGCGAGAATGAGTCCAAAACTCATTTCCGCTGTTGCCTCACAGAGGTGTCGCGTAAAGTTTTCAAATTTCATTTTCTGACCCACTAAATTCTTATTTCATATAAATGAACGTTTAAGTCTTACTGTGTTATTAAGTTTTCTGTTTCGTTGCTCGAAAGAGTTATTGTGATGTCATTTTGCTGTCATGTGAGGACTTTATCACGATGTTAAATTGGTTATTTATAAGTCATACACAAACCCTTTGATCCTTGCTAGCCGATCAACATCTTAGCGTCGACGACGTGGCTGTCTTGTCCACGAGCCCAGCATTTTGCTAAACGGTGGCTGTTTTGCGTAGATGTGACGCAAATCTTTCTAATATTTGGAGTTGTTTTTTTTATTTTTTGGTATGCGCCAAGTTTGACGCTTATAAATTCTTTTCAATTTTTTTCTTTAAACACACACAGGTTTTATATCTAAGTTACTTAATAATTGTATATATTGCCATGGAAGAGCGGAGACGCCTAATATAGGAATTACTTGCTAAATAGGAGGCTCCAATCACCTACTAAAGTAAAACTTTTTGGTATAGAAATAAAGAATTCGTATTTATGTATTTTGTATTTGTAAGTTTAAGTTACTTAGTTTTTTCGTCTTTCGTTTTATGTTGGTTTTGAGACTTTTACTCACTAAAACCCAACATGTTTTTTTGTGGTGGGAAATTACCCAATGAGCTCTCCCGCTCTGAGATGGAACGAAAGAGCTTGTCACACTTTTACTGACCCAAACCCACCTGTATCATTCAGTGGCTTTTTGTTTTCTAGGGCCACGAGCACTCTTTCAAACGATCCTGCAGCCCAGACATGTGAATCGGACATTCTTATGAAATCTTTCCATGGACCTATGAAAAAAACTGCTTAAGATAAAAATTTTAGATTTTTTCTTCAAATACGCTCACTTCAAATCTCCATCAAGTGATTATGACCACTTACCATCAGGTGCTCCTCCTGCTTGATTCTTTATAATTGAAATCGGTAGCATTAAATCAAAAGCTTTTTGGCCAACTATGTCGGGCACCGACCGCAACAGGCAACGGCGCACACGCCGCCGCCGGGATTCCGATCCCAAGTTCCGGCCACCGAAGGCGCGGGCTCGCGGACGGCGGACCATGGGTAGCTCGCTGTCCGTCCGTCCGGTAACAGACCGGTCCAAGCTCAAGTCGTTTACGGCGCGCACTGTTCCCTCGCGCCTCAAGGAGTTGTCAGCAAACTGTAGGGGCCCAAGAGGGCCGAAGCCTACTGGGGCCAAAGGTTATGTGAAAATGAAACCCGGGGCCCTGGAACGAAGGCAATGAAAGGCCAGGATTTGTCATTTGATGATTTTATCTACCATAAAAACAAACCTTATCGTGAGTGAAAAAAAGCTATGTCGGGGACGACTTCTATTCAAAAATAACGTCTCTCGCTCTGGGAGGAACAAAAGGTTAAGTCAGAATTTTAGTGAAAAAAGCCCCACCCGTAGTCTTTAATTGCCTTTTGACTCTAAGATTGCAGTGATTATTTTGAAAAATAGCTCAACTGCCTATCTGACCTCCTTACCCAATGATCGGGTACCATGAAACCCCTTGGTAAGACTTATATGTCAGAGATCCTGGTCTCTGACTATCCCTGACGAATGTAAAACGTCTATAAATGACAGCCGAGACGGCTTAAAGTGCTTTCCAAAACATGGAAGGGTCTCGGTATGTTAAAATGGTCACCCATCCTCAAACTAACCTCGGCAAGTGTTGCTTAACCTTAGAAACTCACCCGTATAGTTGATATTATTATAGTAATGAGCTCCTTCACATTAGATCAATAACCTCCTAGTATTCTTACACTTATTACATATAAACGTAATAACTTTAAAGAAAATTCAAAGTGTTTTTCATTCACATAGAACTTAATAGGCACTTATAAAACATCAGAAGTTAGTGCACGGTTCCAATTAGTTGTTTGCTATAGAGAAGAACCGGCAAGAACTTACCATTTTAAAAAGTTATTGTTTTTACAATATTTATATATTATAATATTAATAGATATGTGAAGACAGTGTAGATCACAAGAAAATTAGAAAGAAAAAGAAAGAAAGAAAAAAAGAAAAAATATTTTATTTGGCACGCATGGATACACACACTGTAAAACCAAATTTATAAAACTTAAGATAAGATAAGATACAGACACAATGTGTGCCTCACGGCGACGCCAAATAAGTCCATAAATGCCAGACAACTACATGATAGTGAGTGGTAGTTGCCTGACGCTGGTTTTCAACTGAACCTTGCTGAGAGTGAACGGTAGTTGATAACTTAATATGTACTTGTAAATAAATAAATAAATATATATAGATAAGTTAATGTGTGATAAATAATAACCAGGTGTTTAGCGTTAGGTGTGTAGGAAATCATAAAATACTAAAATAACAAATAAAATTACTGACAAAAAAAATTGTAGTTAACTCCAGTTGAGGATACTTCCGCTTCTCTGTGGCGAGATTCTCTGTGACAAATAATCAAAAATTTATTTTTTTAATACAAATTAAACGGAGTGGACGTTGCTGGGTCGCCGTCGTAGCACACCCGATTGCGTCACAGCTACAACGCCTCGGTGACGGCTACGCCGTAGCACTCGTAGCTGATAATCTACTACGCGTCCATTCATATTCTTGGAAAAAATCCTTGTCCTAATAATAACGGTATTTTTAGGATGTAATTTCTAATATATTATTTCAGTCCGCAATCCAGAGATATTGTCAAATAATATATTTATATCGTTTTTGATTTTTGCCGTGTACCCGATACCATTTTCCATCGGCCAGAAGGATAAATTCTCACGTAAAAATGAGAAAAATGGTACAAACTGTAATTCCCTTTTTGAACCATTTAGGTGAAGAATTTTGCGAAAATCGTAAAATTTCACTTTCGTTATAAAAAGAACTGTTTTGCATTTTAAGCTTCAGAGTCATTTGAAAATTTCCAAGCACAAATAAACGACAGGTCCTGTCCTTCGAAGTACGCGGTATAAAAGCGAAACGCTTAGTGTAGACCGTTGAGGTTTCAACAATGTAAGGGTGTCGGAATACTCGCCGTATGTCGGGTTGTCCGATGGTAGAAAAGTAATGGTGGAATCAAGTCATGTAATTCTTGCATATACTCTCGAAAGTGCATCCTATAGAATAACAAAAGACTGTCTACCCTACGTCTGAACTCTTGGCTTTGTAAATGGTCTTAACCAAATCTGAATCGCCAATTGGCTCTTTCGCACGCCTCTCCAACGAGTCTCAAACCGATACATGACATTTTACAATACCAGCCCATACAAACGTTCAGTACTCTGCACAGATCGGACCTGTGGTTTGTATAAAATTAGAAGCTGTCCCGGTGTGAAGTACCGTCAGACCTCTGCAAGAACGCCGAATACTCGAACGACGACAAGATTAGATTGAAGAAGGATTGCTCAAAAGAGTTACTGCGGTCTTGGACTTATTAAAAGCCTAACACTCCCACTTGTTCCACCATAAATGAATCGTCGTCTCGGTTAATTAAACTATACTGATGTAAAAAAATCTTAATTCATAATCATCATTATTTCAGCCGAAAGACGTCCACTGTAAGTTGGATATAGACCTCCCGGGACAAAGTAACACCACAACGACCGATCGTACTATCCGCAACCCTCACGAGATCATCGGTTCACTTTGTGGGAGGCCTTCCAACGCTGCGTCTTGTAAAATACCTGTATTTAACATAATAAACCGGTAACTAGTTCAATATGCTCTAGACTAACAGCGTGAGATAACTTATGCACACGTGCTGTACGTGGCTTCGAGCTCTGCTAATGCATCTTGCAGTAACCCTAACTTTACATGAAAAGATAAATCGGCTTCTTCGCTTCTGTGATTTATCAACACTGATATGTAGATAATCTATAAGACTGTTTATTTAGAGAGCAATAATGGGTATAGAATGTATGTTTGGACAAACTGCCCCCCTAACCAAGTTACAATCGTTTCGTTTTGCGTTAACGCTTTGAGTTGGGCACGCCCTCAATTCGTTTGTTCGAACAAAGGAGTTGGGGGCGGGGCCAACTCCAAGCGTTAACGTAAAACGAAACGATTGTAACTTGGCGAGGGGGGACTTGCTAGAAGTTTCAAGTACCTAGTACAGGGGCTAATCGGTGTTATGAGTGATTGTGTTCGCACACATTTGCCATTGTACACCTACGACAAAAGAATTTTTCATCAGCAATTTCCTGATCATTTTCAGAGTATCGTAGTATATCCCAAATATATGTTTATTTTAAAAAGGCCTGTGTGCCATAAATTACGTTTATATTCGATTCAGTGTGCCGCTGCCATAAATGTCATCGGACGGGCAAACGACACCACTGGGGGCGGACTGTATCAGCTGTCGTTGGCAGCTTGGTGCAAGGCAGGAGCTGAGGGCATTTTAGTTTCTATAAAAACAAAGATAAATAGGTTTCGATGGGAGTTATATTTAAAAAAATAAAACGAGTATAGTTCTTACGATCCATCCTAAGGTTGTCTGGTAGAGATCGCTTTCAGCGATAAGACCGCCATTGTACCCATAGATTTAAGTTTAGTATTGATTAATTAACTTTCTTGGTGTACAATAAAGTTATATTCTATTCTATTCTATTCTATATTTTTTTATACCTAATACATTGTTTTTGCCTGACCTCAAAAAAAAATTCTGTAATCGGCTCGTGTTGCATGTCCGCGATTTTCTTAAAAACTACTGATTCACTTTTCAGGATACTATTTCCAGAAACAAACAATGGATTTTTTCAATAATTTTCATTAAATGACCCGTGATTTCTGTAATCTTATGTCTATTTCTTATTTACATCATTTTATAAAATAACATATCCCCGGTATTTTTTTTTATTATTGATAGGTTCTCGCTTGACCGCTATCTCACCTGATGGAAAGCGATGATACGATCGACGATGGATCGCGCTTACCTAGAAGAAACCTATTCACTCTTGACTTAAAGATTCCCGGGTTGTAGCCATCAGGAAACACAGACTCCGGCAGGGAATTCCACTCCTTAGCTGTAAAAGGGAATAAGCAGATGTGTATAGTGTTCACCGTGGTAGGGTGTACTGATTCTCATACAATAACAACAATATCCAAATTGGGTAGTTATGAGCATTTTTTCATTCTCATTACTCATCTTGCTTCACTTTTATTCGGAAATTGAAGTCGGTTCTATTATGCAAAAAGTTATTTTTATATGTTGAGCATTATTGGTCGCAGTCAATTCATCCGCTGAATCTTCCTCCATCGGATCTTGGGACAGCTGTGCAAAAAATTGCTAAATAACTTTAATTTCAGAAGTCGGTATTAAATAACAAAGAGACCAAACTATTATAGAAACACCAACTTTCGAAATTAAATTGCATTTTTTTGTGCATTTTGAAGTCGGTCGTATTTTTTTGTAATTTTTTTTTTATTCACTATGGCTGCCGAGGTGACTAAACGGTCTATAAATCTATCAAAAATGTTTGACTGGGTTACTATATTTTTAGGAACTAGAATCGGACTTAAAATGACAACTGTCAGTCTAGCCTACCTTACATTTTATTTACAAACTCATTAATTACAGAAATTAATGACGCACTATTTTATTGGAAACAATCGACTACGACAACACACAATATTCAAAGGAAATAAACCACATGAACTCAACAACTTAGCTGTGATCCGAGACGAAACCAACGACCTCACTGCGCAAGCGCTGTCTGACGAAAAATAAGGTTGTGAACCGATTGACAACCGAATTATTAGTTTTCGGGTGAAACGTCAGGGATGACAGGCGTACAATCAATGTAAATATCGATTATAACCTAATAATATTTTATAAACACAGTCTAGTAAGTAAAAAAATATTTGAAAGCGCTTCCGCTTACATTTTGCGCCGCGCATAAAGTGTGCACCAGCAAAAATCACTTTAATATTTTATCGGAAATAACGTTAAGTTTCTCAAATTACCGTAACTACATTATTATACCTACTGCATTTCAATCGAGCCGTTATTTCCAGGCCGGGAAAAGAATGGAAAATATTAAAACAATCCACTTTTCATGCAGTTGACGTTACTTTGAAGGCTATTTGATTTATTTACTCGTATAATTTAAGTTATGATTTATGAAGCCATGAACTGATTTTTTATGAGGTCTCAGAACAAGTTTATAGTGATAAGCCATGCTGATTGACTATCATCATTAGGTACCTATCATTCGGTGCAAAATCCGACTTCACACAATCTTGTCTACCCTACCCCTAGAGTGTAATTCAAACCTGCGTAGGCGCAAAAGGGTTGGACAGATGATTTGAAGGCCCACCGCCGCGGCTGAAGTTGGTCGGCCACGCCGGCCAGCAAGCCGAAGCTCCCCGCAATGCCGGAGCCGTGACAGTAGACCTTCCATGGTGGCATAATGAAGGTTTTGAAACATAATACTTCGACAAAATGTTATTTCGGCTGAGTCTTACATTGCTGAAAAGTTTTTCGACCAATTGAAACACCGGAGTAACGAAAAAAATCGAATTGAGAATATGTTAACTGATACAGTTTGGCAGACATGACTTCGATCATATAAAAAAAAACGAAACGGTAATAGTTGAAAAGTTTTAGGTGAAATGAAATTCGGTCAAACATTTTTCGAACTTATGATGGGTAACCATTCTTAGGCCGTGTTTACGTAGACGCGGTGCGTCGCGAGGCGCGTTGGGCGGTCCGTCGTACATTGCCATATGTTTGTGTTTGCGCGAGCGATGACGCGGCCCGCTGCTGCAATGTACGACGAAACGCCCAACGCGCCGCGCGACGCACCGCGTCTGCGTAAACACGACCTTAAGGTAAATGTTTTCTTCTTCTGTTTTCACGACTTTCACCAAGCTATCCGTCCACCTTATGTGCTTTCCAACGCTGTGTCTTTAAGTCGCCACTCTAGAACCTTTTAGCCCCATCGATCACCTATCCTGCGAGTAATGTCTCGTAATTATAAATTGGTGACGGTTAATTAACAATTATTTGGGGGCACGGAAGTGTCCCCCACCCAGTCGAGCAAAAAAGCGGCACGGCCGTAGCATCCCATATAAATATATAGGATTACAAAGTTACATTTGCAGTGAATGATTCAGTGTACCTCTATATTTTTTTATTATCTAAAGGAATCTACAAAAAATATGACATTGACTTAGCAATCGGGTTACTTGTGACGTACATTTTTCATACGATTGCCATGTCAATCTATATAAGAATATACTTGGTGATTTCACAATCACAACTTTGTACGGCAAGAGAACTGATTGGCGACAAATAAGTTGAATAGCCAAGTTTTTTTTTTGACAATGAATCATTATGATTGAAAAATATTGCAAGAAAAGTTAATGCACATTTAAAACAAGTGGTTTAAACTGGATTTTTAAACTTATTATTTGCCTGAAAACTAGACTCTTTTCACCGAAGAAAAACTCGATGAGTCTACGAACTGCACCTGAACGTTATCTTCCTTTAACCCAAGTTTTAACTTTTAGTTTGTCCTGCCGCTAAACTGTCGTATGTTTTTTTTTTCGGTGGGTAAAAATCATCTAATGACCAATCTCTAATAATGCACTTGGGTGGAGCGAGAGATAGTGTCAGACTCTAACTGACTAAAAACCCCCCCGTTCCTGCATTGCCTTGGTTCCAGGTACCTGGTACACATTTTCACACTTTCGACCCTGCTGGGCGTTCGACCCTGCTGGGAAAACTGTCGTATGTTGTAGCTAGCACGTATTTACTCACGTGCTCTGTTACCTGTTCACGTAGGGATTTAATGACAGCTTCAGTGGACAGCATTACCGTGCCCGAATACTGGGCCTGGCAAGGAATTTATCTAGTTTTGCCATCGACACGCTAACAAGGTGAAATTCGTTTATATACGCTGAGTATTATCTTTACAGAATGGAAATTGCGTTTTTGAAGACAAAATATTTAGTTGAAGACGAAAAGCGGCGTACTAGTTTTATCCTATTCGAGTTTGTGTATACCGCTTCACGGCCAAAATTACTTAACATCAATTTGATCCAGTATCTTCGGATTTAAAACCGAAATTCCAGATGTATAAAAAAGACTACCAGAAAGGTGTCTGTGGAATGAAATCGCAATTTTTAAATCCAAGCGGTCTTTTAAAGGCCAGATTATTATATATGAGTGTTTAAATGTGTCCACCACATATCCTTTGCATTTGATGTTTACAATTTTTTTTAAGTCTGTTTCAAATACTTGAAGATAAATTCCTCTTGTTACTTTGAATTGATTTGAAATGAAAAGTACGAAGTGAATATAGTGCAATGTGAAGTGTTACTAACATAGTCCTAAGTCTTGTTTACTGACAATAAGTTTTTTTTAATATACTAGTCTGTAACTTATATCTATGGGCCAAGATGCCTAAAAAAAAATTATTTATTATTATTTATTTTTATGTATTTATTTAACTTTACGGAAGGCTATACGAGGAACCCCTCGCAGAGACCTCTTAGGCGGTTTTCAACGAACTTATTTCTTTACAAATACCAACACTTCTGCTTAGCCTACACCACCTATGAAAATAGAGCAAACAAAATATAAAGGGGTGTTTACACACGCCCACTATCAGCTCCCTTGAGCCACGTTACACCAGCGATATATTTACATTGTTGATTAAAAACTGGAATTTGTGTTCGTGGAACAAGGCATTTTTTTAATTTGTCGTGCTGATCTAGATTGTGATATTAATCGTGAAATATGTGTTTGAGGTAATTTTGTGATGGTAAATTGACAACATTATGATTTACAAGTATTTTTCAATGGATTTGACCATGTGCGAGCCGAAAATTATGTTTTTTTTTTTTTTGTGTTGGATAATCATCCAATGATATCTCCGCGCCTTTGTGCGGAGCAGCAGATAGTGTCAAACGTTTACTGAATACTTTACAGTCCGACACCTGTCCGGCCCGAGCCCATATCGTCGACCGCTCGTAGTGTTCCGCGCGCCTCGAGGAGTTGTCATCAAACTGTAGGGACCCAGCAGGGTCGAAGCCTACTGGAGCCATTGCTAATGTGAAAGTGAACATGAGGGCCCTGGAACGAAGGCAAAGAAGAAACGGAGTGGATTTTTTAGTCAGTAAAAGTCTGACACTATCTCCCGCTCTACTCAAGGGCGGGAGATGTCATGGATGATTTTTAACCATTAAAACAAAAAAACTACCGCGTGGTAGATTTCGAACCATTTCTTTTCCTACAGAGGAGGCTCTGTCTGTTTCTGAAAGGAAGGCTCGGCCCTGGTATGAAAGGCAACGAAGGAACGAACTATCTCCCGAAAGGTGTAGTGGTGCAAAATATTTTCGATCAGTGTAGAAGTATCACGAACATGACCGAACGCAGCTGCACACCCCCAAAGATCACCCCATTTTAATTAAAAGCGACTTTAATCGGCTGATTGCTAAAATTCATTCATAATATTCAGAAACTCAGCTGAGTTTCCTGCTGAAGTTGTTTGGAAGAATTTCAATAAACGTCATAACACTAATTGCCAGGATTGTAGGAACAGACAAATTTTAATAGATTAAGAAATTGGGGAGATTCTCGGCATTGTTTAATTTTGACAGGAACTAGGATAATAATAGCAGCATTTACGAGTAATTAGATCCCGTACCTCAAAAGGAAAAAATGAAATCCTTATAGAATCACTTTGTAGTCTGTCAAGACCCGCGTGGTCGTATCGAGTTGAATATATTAAACTTCCATAAGTCCACGCACACACATCCATATACTCAGGTCTGTGGTCTCTTGAAGTTGTGAAAAAATAAAACTTCTAAGAACGAAAAAAAATAGACATGGCCGTTTCTGTCGCAAAAAAACGTCAATTTTGTCACTCTCAAGTATTCAAAATTTTAAGGGTACATCCCGTTGATCACAATCCTGAACTTTGGTATAAAGCTAGGTCTTATAGCACAGGTGTAGGAATAAATCTGAATACAGTTAATTTATTGTTACGCCATGAAACAAAAACACGACTAAGAAAAATCATCGAGACTAGATTCGAGGATTAATGATCGACGGGCGAGTAAAACCATCTTATGGCTCGTCGGTAAAGCCCGTAGGTGTATCATTGCAACACGAACGACGAGCCTGGCTTGCGGCTCGTCGTGTTTGCTTCATTTTCTACTCGCCTCGTCATTCAAAACTGTTTTACTCGGTAGTCGATCCCAACGAGCCGCGAGTAAAATCAACGTTCTATAAAACCTCGGTATTGGCTCGATTGCTGGCTTGGTCGATCACCCGCTTTAGAATACCATTTTATTGAAAGCCAATTTTCTTATCTGACATTCGAATTGTCATCATCATCATCTCATCATCATCATCTTCCTGTCCTTTTCCCATGTTATTTGGGGTCGGTGCAACACGTTTTCTTCTTCCATTCTGCCCTGTCACATTCGAATTGTTATCATGAAGTTTTATATACAGGTGTGCCACGGTTCTAAAAAGAAGCTGTTCTGAAAACCTGGAAGTTTTCATGACCATGACAAAAAAAGGACCAACTAAGACAAGGTCTCCCAGTCTTTAAAAAAACACCTTCTTTCCTAAAAGTAACTCAAGAAAAAAACGTAAGACGCTTCCACAAAGAAATTACAATTTCTAAGTGCAACTTAATTAAAAAGATCGCACTTTGTTCAAGAAACCCGATTTAAATTGCAAAATAAAGGCCATCGTCCACACTCACAAGTTAGCATATTACAAGGGCTTGCTATAATTGTGTTAAGGCCAGTCTACCGGCGGCAGCGGCGGATTTACATGGCTAATGAACGAGCGAGGCGAGGAGATGTTTTTCACTAGTTGGCTTTAGTTAGGGTTGGTGCTCATCGGCTGGTTGGCCAAGCTTACAGTGCAACTGCATCTTTAAAGATGTGTAGCAAACTGGGAACAACGTCTCCTTTGTTTGTAGAAGAAAGAGCGGTTGTGGATCTATGGTAGCAGCCCTGACTTACTTCGCAGGTTTAACCCTAGCCATACAAGCGCTTTACTATCTTTATGTGGTTTCATCACCACTAGTCTTAAATTGGTACAATTTTCCTGCTGCGGATTGCCCAGCTGATTATAATTTAGGTATTTTCAAGGCTAGGGTAAATAGGCTCTTAATAAACTAGTGCGCCTCAGTATCAACGATTGCATCACTGCTTACCATCAGGCAGGATTGCAGTCAAGCACTAGTTTATAAAAATAAAAATAAAATATACCTATATATAGAAAAACATACTGAGGAAACCGGCATTTCCTAGAACCATAAATTCGAAGACATCTGACATTCGCCTACCCGCACTAGAAACGCGTGGTGGATTACGGCCTGTTCTCTTAGAGGGAAGACCCAAGTCATAAACGTAATCAGTCTTGAAACGGCAAATGATAAATTGGTAGATGCCACAACTGCCGTTTTGAGAGTATACCATCTGTTGAATAAATCATCATCTTTCTTTTGGTATTTTTTTTTAATTTACATGAGGTTCTTGCACATACTTCTCTATTAGTAGTTATTCACATCTTCTTCCATAATTATAATTTTCCTCATTTCACATGGGTACAAATGGATAAGTTAGTTGTTTTTATTATATAATCATTACTATACACAGTTAAATATTGAACGTTTTAATCCCGTAGACGGTCGATCCGGTACATGAAACACTATCGATATGTAAAGATAAAAAAATAAAGCACTTTTTTTCTAAAAATCGAATTAATATAAGCATGTACGAAATTAATTTCTTCAAGTAAGCGAGTCAATGACCTTGTAGGTAGGTTTCGGTCGCCCAGCTGAGGTTTACATAAAGAAATTAATTTTGTACATGCATAAATTAATTCAATTTTTAAAAAAATACTTTATTTTTTTAGTTTTATCTTTACAAATCTATATATGTTTCATGTACCGAATCAACCCTCCGTGGGATTAATTTAATCAAAATTAAGCGGTGTATATAAAATTATTTGTTTCAAATGGGTGTAAATGGCCATATCTTGAACTATAAGTAGTAACAATGCGGTAACGCGAATTCATTGAGTCTGCATTAAAAGAAAGGCGCGTGCGTAAGTCGACGCCGCCACCGGAGGGGATAAATACTCAAAAGAGTTACGTCATTGGTTTAATATAAAAACAATACTTATTTTAAGCCAGGAGTCGAGTTGCAGAAAGGTACGAATGTGTCACTGCTGCCCTGGAACGTGAAAGGCAAAAATGGGAAGTAGCTGGGTAATAAGTCACTCCCAGTCGCTCAACCTAGAAGAACATAAGAAAGCCCGGAAGAACATAAAGATAATCTAAAGAGATTTAAAAAAATACATACTATGTTAGTACACAGTCCAACAATATTGCTGATTCAGAAAGTAAGCTTTAAAAACATTTAAAATTCACAACACCTACTCACAATACTCTCGTTATATTTGTTCCTTTTTCTTTTCATCTTCTTATACACTATGACTGAACAGATCCACTCAAATCAAGGTCCTTTCCTCAAAAGACCTTCACAGACACTAACTTGCGTGGTTCTCATGTGATTTGACCATCACATATTTAATGTATGAACTTTAAAAAAGACTGACCCCTGAGACTATTCCAGCCGTTTTTCACAGGGTAGTCAGCTAGGAAACACCGACCTCATCTATTTGAAACTGACGAAAAAATTAACGAGTAAAAGTGTTTTTTAAAACCTACTAGCAAAGTAAATATCGTTTATAATATTTCCCAAATTTATTTCAACCAGAAGAATCTACAAATAACAACAAAATAATACAAAACATGCTCTAGGTTAAGGCTATCACTACACTTTTCACAAACAGCGTTAGTGCTAGTTTAAAACTGGTACAAGGTTGTTTCCGCGAGTGTGCTCGCAGCTCAAGCAAGATTTCTTGCACTCAGTACCGCTGAGTTCTTGCGTCGCAATTAAGACGGCACTATCACGGGCTGTGTTTAGGTGGTACAAGAAACAAAGAAATAAAGTGGATATGGTTGGCAAGTGTGATTATTATTTCTGTACTTACATCAAATCTAACACCCGTATATATAAACCAATATAGTTAAGAAAAATTTCAATTTTTAATGAAAAATCTAACCTCAAGTAATAACTTAATAAGAAGTTATTACTTCTTTACAAATTATACGGGTGTTAAACTCACTTCAAAGTTTTAGTATCGACACTAAGTTGCTACCCAGTCGGTTTTCTATCGGCTGTATTTCAAGGAATAATCTTTTTACATCATCTTTTTTTTTAATTTTCCTTTTTGCCTTTTCTTTACTTGCTTTTGGTCTGCAATTTTACATAAAAGAACTGCCTATCAAACTTTTACTTTCCCAGTAACTAGGTAACATGATATTTCTTGGATAGACTGATGGCCTGTGTTACTGACGTCTGATTACCTGTAACAACTATCATAGATCTACGTATGACATCCCGAACCCGTCGGAATTGCAGTCTAATTTCGCCAAACCCATTCCATCATTGGGGCACCAAACTTACGGCATTGCACTACTGGTCCATGGTGGACATCCCCCTCATATACACAAAACGATTTAGAAACATATTCATCGTGCGTGCAGCTAAGAGGTAGAATTTTCTACACAGACTCCGCATGCCAATTTTGAGCATATCATGGGGACCATTCACAAATGTATTAACTTGCTTACCTCATTCATTTCTTCCCACTGTAAGAAACAAACCTCTTGTGAATTAGTAATTCAAATTGTTCACTAAATACTTTTTGATTTATAAGCGGGTGGAGCTTTCGTGCATTTTAGTATTGTTTTTGTGTAACAAACGTAATATTAAAGTAATGGTTGTTTGAAAACAGCCGTTAGGAACACGTCTTAGAATATTATGTTAACTTCCATGCTTGATATAAACAGAATAATTGCATATTTATTTGATCCCGGGTCTGGGGCCCGCGTACCGAAAGACGCAGGTTGAATGGTCTCCTACAAGGTGGACCGATGACCTGGCACGAGTTGCGGGAATCTGATGGATGCGATTTGCAAAGGACCGTTCATTGTGGCGACATTTGGGGAGGCCTATGTCTAACAGTGGACGTCTTTTGGCTGATATGATGATGATGGACGATGGGTCGGGGCGTGAGGGCCGTTAGCCCGCGCGTGCGGCCGCTTCCTTCGCTAGTATTACTGCTTCGAAGGAGGCGACCGCCTGCCATCTCCTCGCTCTGAACAATTGCCTCTACTAGAGGCGGGTGTGAGAGGTTGTTGCGTTGATCGCCCCAAAAAACGGGACCCTATCCACTGTCCGTCTGTCTGTTACCAAGCTGTATCTCATGAACTGAGATAGCTAGATACCTAATTCAAAGTTTACACAGATAATGTATTTTTGTTGCCACTATAACAACAAATAAATACTAAAAACAGAATAAAAACAAATTGTGTAAAAAACATGTAACAATAAACATGTAAACAGTATGTAGTGATGGGACTCGCACTTGGCCAAATTTTTAAATGCATTCCATAAACATGGTATTTGCAGAATTATTAAACGAGCTACAAGACCATACCAATCCTACTAAACAAACTTTCCAAACACCACCATAACTCCCAGCACTAAACGATGATGTCCCCAACAGTAAGTCAGTTCCAATCAACAATGATAAGCCTCATGATTAGTGGCTCAGAATGCGCGCCACGTGTTGATAATCAAGAAAGTTGGCCGACGACGTCAGAGGACGTGACGCCCATTCTGCCAATATGGCACGTGACAGATGGCATAGAGTAGGGAGGTGTGGGTATAGACATGACAGGGAAGAATTTTATGCCTATATAGTTTTTGTAACGTTGCAATCTGAATTAGGTACTTGGAATAAGCAAAATAAAAACATCAACAATTTATGTACACATACACATAGAAATCCGAGTCAGGCTCACCCGCTGAGAGCAGTTTCGCACTACGTCCGACTAGAATCCGTTCCGACAAAAACTCGCTCTTACCCCACCGCTTTTAGGCACGCAATTGACAGATTTCTGTGCTAGTGCAGAAAAGTGCGCGTGCTCGCCCCCGCCACGTTTTTATTGTAATGAAATAGTTCTACGTCTATTACGGACCATACTTTCACGGGTTTCGATTGGATTCGGATCGAACATAGTGCGAAACCACTCTGAGAGGGTTTCGTACAAACATACCTACGAAAACACCTACTCTAAGAGAACAATAGGTACTATTTCATCATCCGGGGCGGGAGATAGTGTCAGACTTTACTGACTAAAAATCCACTCCTGTTCCTTCATTGCCTTCGTTCCAGGGCTCTGATGTTCACTTTCTGTTGAAGCCTACTGCGTTACTGCAGTAACTGTGTGGTTTTGTGTGTATGGATGGTGGGGTGGTAGTATTTTGATACAGGCGAATACTTAACTATGAAACAACTGTGATAAACGGTCAGTAAGTACTTTAAAAAGCTTAAATATACAAAAATATGTTCCAAGTTACAGCATTTATTTCAATGTACCTTAGGAAAAATGTTATAATTTTTGAACATGTTTTCATTATTTCTATTTATTGGACATTTCCAGAAAGTTTATTCTTTTCAAACAAAAATACAAATCTATCATCTTTACTATAACTATAGATTTACGCCTAGTTTGTGCAATTGTCTGAATGCTTAGCTCCGCTTGAAGCTTTTTTAAACATCGATAAAATCACAAAAGATAGCATCTAAGTTGGCTATATTATAGTACGCGGCAAATAAATTAAACTTTTTGCTATGGTTACGCGCAGCACCCCACTTCGATTGAGACCCAAAAATCGGTCACTGCGCATTAAAGGTTGAGGATTATCACCAATTTTCGGGTCTCAAACGAAGTTAGGGGCTGCGTGTAACCATAGCAAATAGTTCGTCTTATTTGCCGCGTACTGTACTCAGATACCTATGTCACATCTATAAAACAAGATCATAATCTATGACAACACCGAATTACTCAAAGGTCTGCGTTGCATTATAACTTAGAAGTTTCCGCGTGCGTACGTAAACCGGGATTTATTCATGTAATCTTCCTCCCTCGATCCGACATCAGAAGTATGTCGGATGAGCGGCCGATCTCCCGATATTGCCTGCTTAATACTGTCGATGCATGATCATTTATGTCAGGAGATTTAAGGCCAGTGTGTAATGATTAGATTTTAGCATACTTATAGCATAGCATCAGCCTTATAATGTTCCCACTGCCGGGACTAGGCCTCCTCTCTAGGAGAGGAACTGGGCCGTAATCCACCACGCGGGCCCAGAGCGGATTGGTGGATGTCACATGTCTTCGAATTTTTGATTCTAGGACATGCTGGTTTCCTTACGATGTTTTCCTTCACCGTTTTGAGAGCAGTGGTGATGAAATAAATTACACAAAGTAATGCGCCTGTCTGGGTTTGAACCCGCGACCTACAACTCGTAAGTCGGGACCGTTGCTACTCCGCTGGCTGGCTCATCCATAATTCGACTGTTCTGTTTTGTGTTGCATGGCATTCCGGTTTGCAATGGTGACGATATGGTTGGCCCAGAGGCTGAGTGACTGGCTGCTAAATATCTGCGTGTCACGGACTCGATTCCAACACGAAACAAATATATATAGATTGTTGTTTCGCTGTGTCGTGTGTTTTTCAACCACCCTTGGTTGACTGTAGAGAATACCCAAGGCACTAAGTCCACCTTTCTACCTTTGTGTTGCATGAAGTTTTAAATGAGTAAATGTTTAAAAGATGACTTTTTTATCATAACCCCATATACGTATTACTACTGTATCGTTGCTATCCTATTCGTGTGAATGCACTTACGATACGCCATCATCTATGTGTAAAATATCCATAATCTTTAATTGGTTTGTCTAACTTATTGTCTCTTTTGAAAACCGTAATTAGAGACGCAATTGAAAGACAATAGGTATGCGGACACCGGTGTCCTCTTGGGTTTTACAGTTTAACTTGACCCGCCACTATTTCACGACTTTTCTGATGTTCATATTATCATTATTTGACCATGTTTCAAGAAAACGATTTACTTGACTTGACTTTACCTGTGAAAACTATTGTTTAAACCTGTGTGGTTCTTTCCTCAAAAGACCATCTCAGACACCAATCTGCATGGTTCTCATACGATTTGACCATTACATGTTTGCTGTATGGCCTTTAAAAGAATCTTTAACCCCTTAGTTTGTTTCGGTGTTTCTTCTCAGGGTAGTCAGCTAGGAAACACCGCCCCCATCTAGTTTCAACTGACGAAAAAAAAATTGACGTGTAAAAGTGTTTTTTAAAATCCATTTCCAAAATAAATATCATTTACCACAGTTCTATATGAAATTACATTATTGTGATCATATTCAATATTTGGGACGTGAAATGGCGGTTCTTGGCAATCTTACATTTGGATTTTTTTGACAAACGCTACTCAATAAAAAAAATCATCATTTGTTTTAAATAAAAATTCGATTCGAGACTCATTTCGACAACATCATCATCACTCATTTTATAACATCACAAACAGTTTTCTAATTACTTATAATAAAATTAGGTCTGACAAATTATATCAAACAAAACATTAAAAAATGAAATTGCATTAGGTTACAATTATGTACCTATATTCTCGTTCAGTCAGTACCTACATAAGCAAAAATATTAAAATAAATTGCATAAAATAAAATAAAAAGATTTAAATAATATAAATTACATTAGTCAGTCAACCTAATATGAATTTGAACAGTTTGCCAAAGCCATGCCCCACATAAGGGCAATCTAATCTCGTCATCGTTGCGTCTTCAAGGCTACAATGAATAGGCTCTTAATAAACTAGTGCGCTTCACCATCAACGACTGCATCACTGCTTACCAGAAGGTGGGATCAAAAACTAGTTTATATAAATAAATAATCTCTAGAGCGCCTAGTGTTTCGGCAAGGCTAGAAATAACTTAAAGTCACCTGCCAATCCATTTCTAATATTCCAAATTTTATGTCTCACATAATCTAATTTGCTTTTATAGAGTGAGGCACCTTGCTGTTTATCTCTTTATAGTATACGCAGTAATAAAATTCACAACAAAACTTGCAGCTCAGACGACCGGGAAACTAACCGGAACAGGGTGGCCATGCCTGTCGCATACTGCACAACCTATGAACCGAAACAGCAGTGAGGAGGCAGACAGAAGGAAATGATATTACCTACAACATGCAGGAGACGGTACAAACTCGACGGTAGTCTACACACGTTTGGAAAATAAAGGCAAAAGTCGCCCCCTCTTGGTACGTATGAGTTGGGTGTTGAACTATAGTAGGTATGCTGATTTGAATATCGACTGTGAACTGGCAACCGGTACTATCTCGTTTTTTTTTTTTTGTAAATACTTTTGGCCTGGATACTAAGTCCTTTAAGCCATGTCTTTGTATGAATAGATATTTTGTTTAGGTACCATTAAAATATGGATGTAGAAATTCTAATCTTTTTTCTCGCCAAAGTTCGCTGAGCTAGTTGACACTACAATATTATTCTCAGCTCTATTTTATCGAGATCGCGCCTGTTTCAATGATTTCACATATTATCCAGTTGCACAGAAACTTGAGATACAAAACTATACCAATATTTATATTACAATATCCATTATAAATTAATTTGCAAATAATTAAAACAGTCACTCGAAGATATCCCGAGAAAAACTCGTTTATTTTCTCAATTTTAACTACTTTACAGGTTAAAGAAGACTTGTTGCTATACGCATTTGGTATATTGAATAAAAATACGTATTTTATTATTATACATCTTATTAAAAAGTTACCTAATTTGCTTCCTTCTAATATAAAAACGGGATAACTATAATAATATATAACTCATCAATCAAGAAAAGAAGTTGAAGTTAGCACAAGTTGGGATGGGATTTCTTGCAACGCTGCAGAATATGAAAAGGTATAAAATGCTGTTTAAAAGTGAAATCCAGTTCACACTCGATATGTCATTATGTGGGTGTTCCTCCTTAGTTTTTCTTTAAAGTTTGCAGCATCTGACAGATCATCTGACCATCTGATTTGTTCGCCTTTTTAAACTCAGTGGGTGGTGGCATACAAAAGCACACAGAGGCTAAATCATAATTATTTCAATCATCTTTTGGCCTCTATACCAAGAACATTGAAGCACCACAGCTGCAACCGGTACTTATTACTAAATATACGAAAAAATAAAAATCCTATAAAAGTTTCGGAAAAATACGGATTTTAGATGACAAGCTCCGATAGTGTTTTATTTTAAAATTTTGGCCGGTCCAAAAATATATAATCTAGACTAGAAATCAAATTCAAATATTACTATTTGTATTTTACTTTCATAGTTTTAAAATTATAATATCCGCAACCGTATCCGAAACCGGTATAATATTATTCCTATATTTGTATCTGTATCATCATAATTTCAGGAAGGTCCATTGTAGGAAATAGGCCTCCCAAAGTGTCACTATATCGGCCGGTCCTGTGCGTCTGGACCGTCTGGACCGTCTGGACTAGCTCATCGGTTCACCTTGTGGGAGACCTTCCAAAGCTGATGCAACACATTTTTTTCCAAACCATTTCTTTAGTATCATTCCTTATATTCTTCTTATTTACAACCATCTTTTCCATGGCCTCTGTATCCGTCTCCATATATCAACATTTATATTCATTACTCTTTTTACTTTTCTAATTTGTTCAGTTATTTATCTAAATCCTAAAATAACTTCCAATAACGTTTCTATTTCAACTAGTATATATCCTAAAATAACAGTTACACACAAAAAAGAAACGTATTAGTTCGAAAAAGTTTATACACTTAAACGAATCCCTTTTAGAAGTAATACAAAGAAGTTAAGCAAGTTGTTAAATTACAGATTTAATAAAAAAAAACTTCAAATCCATACTAGCGTCATGCCAAAAAGCATCATGTTAAAATGAACACCGGGGCCCTGGATCGAAGGCAATGAATGGAACGGGGTAGGTTTTTAGTCAGTAAAAGTCTGACACTATCTCCCGCCCCACCATAGTACTGCATACTACTGTTGAAAAAAATTTTAAAATTGATTCAGTATTTTTATATAAAAAAAAATACATTACGAACAAAACTACATTTCTTTCCTCTTTATATTATTAGTACAAATATATAATCCTTGAGCATCCAACACAGATTACGTCAACGATAGTACATTTTTCTATGAGTGTCAGGTACAGCTACACTTTCCGCGAGCCGCGCCGCGCCGGTCCGGTCTCAATAATGGCGCGAACATTGTCGCAACTGACTCTAAAGATACAGACACAGGCTTGTATTGTAAATGGTGGTTGTACACTGAGAGAAATACTATATAGTCAGCATATGATAATCAGCCTTATAAAGTTCCCACTGCTGAGACTCAGGCCTCTTCTCTAGGAGAGAGAATGGGCCGCAATCCACGACGTGGGCTCAGTGCGGATTAGTGAACGTCACATAATTATCTTCGAATTTTTGGTTCTAGGATATACCGGTTTCCTCAAATTGTTTTCTTTCACCGTTTGGAGAGCAGTGGTGAAGAAATTTGGTTTGAACTCACGACCAACTCTAGAAAAATACTTCTGTATGTAATATCGAGAATGAAAAGGCATAGTAAACTTTATGAAAGAGGTTTGTAAACTGATTATTTGACGTGTGTGTGACAGATCAGGCACACAACTTTTCTAAAAACTGAAACTCAAAATATTTATTTAAAATATCCTTTTAAAGTATCGATAAGTTGGTTAGTCAGAAAAATAAAACTAATTGCACATTCAAAACCGTAGATCTCTATCAAAGAACGTGCAAGAAACTCCATGGCCAATTTTTTTCATTTGGAAAACAGACACAAAAGATTTTTTTTTGTGATCCCTACTAAAGTATCGTTTTTATAAATTAAAAACTATGATATATAAATATTATTATTGGTTTTTATTAATTAATAACTATGATTTCAAAACGTATTAACTTAAAAATAGTGTTGAACAATTCTGCCCTAAGTGAGGCGCAATCCTTATTCCTTAGCAAAGAAATCACTACATTTGTAGAAAGCTAGACAATAAGTGGGAGTAGAAAAAGATGGCTCCGATAAACAGGTACTGGCCACTGGAAATACACTCCGAGGCGGAAACTATTGGTTTTTAAGTGTGCAATGTTTTTACTGAGAGAAAATATTTTTTAATCCTCTTCTTTCAAACGGGACAATAGGGTCGGGTATGAATTTGTTCTGGACTTTTTCTAGAAACTTTATGTTGTCTATGAATTGGTTTATTTGTTTTTGGCTTTACGAGTGTTATGTTTATGAGAATTTTAGGATTAAAATCTAGACGGTAATACTGAAGCGAGAGATTTTCTTGGAAATCTTCAAACTCCTTTAAAATCACACAAAATGAGAAAAATGTTGCTTAGAAATACTAGTGAAGACAATCATGACAGCTGACGGTAGAAATAGTCACTATAAGATGACAGAAGCTAGTGGAGGGGTCCAATTGATCAATTTTAATGGAGAAGAACAGGGAAGAAAATGCACGGTTACTCTATAAAAACAAAAAGAGTTGATTTTTACATTTTCATTATTTGCAATACTAATAGGTGTAAGAGGAAGACCAAATTAAGATGACGCAAACTTTTCAGAAAACTGAAATCAGGAAAACTACTTAGATTACAAAATCAATATTTCGCCACCATCTATGAATAAACATTCATCCAAACCATTTAATTATAGCTATGAAAGCAACATAATATAAATTTTTAAGAACAAAACAGCAAAGGGTTTCATAAAAACCATGCCCCGTGGTGTTATAGAGCAAAAACATTTTTATTTCTGCTAATAAAAAAGTTTCAGGAATGTTTTTTCATTGGACGCTATAAGAGGTCGGAACGAAGCGACGCTGGACGCCACTTAACCCAACCCTTTGAGGGACAAATTTTTGACGAATTCGAGAATTTTTAGTGTGACTATGTTTTTTTTTTGTTTAATGTTCCCAATCATCCAATGCCTTCTCCCGCTCTAGGGTTTTTTTTACGGTAGGTAAAATCATCCAAAGACAAATCCCGCCCTTGGGCGGAGCAGGAATTAGTATCAGACTCTTACAGACTAAAAACCTACCCTGTTCCTTCCTTGCCTTGGATCCAAGGCCCGGAGCGAGAGTGTCAGACTTTTGCTGACTAAAACAAACCTATGTTTCTTTGTTTTGCATTCCAGGACCTCGGGTTTTCCTTTCGGAATTCAACCGTTGGCCACAGCAGTCATGACTATGTAATGTGAGTAAAAGCTGATTGAATTGAGTCAATTGAGTTATTGAAGAAAGAGCAGACAGTTTATCATGTCGTTAATGGTGTTCTTCTGACATATCCACTCTGTGCTCGAAGTTTTAGTTTAGTTTAGTTCGGTTTCCTGTAAGCTACAACCTAAGGATCTTACAGTCAAGAGTGAATAGGTTACTGCCAGCAGGCCTAACCAAGTTACGACCATCCACTTACATTCTAAGTGATAGACAAGCTCGTTCATGGAAACTATTTGTCACAATACTGAAACGTTAAAACAAGAGTTCGCTGCAACGCTAAATTTTCATTATGACGTCTTTTAAACAAAACCTTTAAAACTTACAGCGCTTATATACAGAAAAACTGCATAATGTCATCAAGTCAAGTTGTACGGCATACAGTACACGTAAGTCAAGCAAAGTGATTGTACGGCATGCCTAATCTAGTGCGTAGTACATATATATCGATGGTTACGACTGTTTCTTCTCTTTTTGTTCTGAAATGCTTCTGTTCTGACAGTCGTCTCAACGCTCAGTCACGTGGTCAGAAAAAAGGAATACGTGGCGTGGCCGTCTCGAGGCGTTCGACGCAAAAGAACCGAAACAAAACGGTCGTAACTTGGCTAAGGGGGCAGGTAAGCGTGCTTCATCGTCGGCCATATCCGCGCTTATCATCAGGCGAGACAGCTGTCAAAAGCGAGCCTATCAATTTACAAAGACATTTTGCGGAAACTTGGCTAAGACTTTCAGTTAGTCCACCAAGATCGACCACAGCGGCAACCTTTAAACTTGATAGACTAAAACTTTAAATACCGAAGTCCCATAAATAATGACATCTATTACACTTCCCCCTTAATTTATTATTGTTGTTGTGGTCATGTCTTAAAATACTTCCCAAGGCTTTAAAACTTTTTAGAGACCCCGAATTACATGTTTTTTTCGAAAAAATAACGAATTTACTCTCGAGTTTTATTTTGGGAAGGGATCAGAATTGGTTTATGTAAAAGTTGAGTAAAAGTTTGAGGGTTTTACTGTATTTTGGGTTAATGGACCAGTGTATATACGTACTGTGTGCCTTGTTTTAGAGTGTTATAGAGCTAGAATTTGATACAGAATATTCCGGTTTGGGTGGGTAATAGAATAGAATAGAAAAACTTTTATTCAGGACAGTCACAACATAACGTTTACAAACTAAATAGGAAAACAAAACAAAAGTACAAAATGCGCCGAGCGTGCCCGAACCAAACGAGTAACCACCTCAGCATTTGCTGGGGGTCAGTCGACCAACGCTGGTTTTCAGTTGGCACCTCGTAGTGACACACGGACGAATGTAAATAAAATCTATCAAAATCATCAACACCCACCTATTTCTTCAGTTGTTCAAGGGTAGCGGTAACTCTTTCAACGCTTACAGGGTACGACTGAAATTGAAAAAAGAAAAATGTAAAGAAAATTGTGAATAAATGTGGATGGCTGATAGAGTACTGCCGTTCTTTGGCCACCAGAAAAATGGCCACAACATGGAACAACTTTTAAGGTTATGGCCATTTTTCGTCATAACTGGCATAGTTGATGACAAACGACAAGGGACCGCAGCCAAAAAGATGGGCAGATCAGGTCTGCTCCACACTGGACCACCAATTACACGTCTCACTTCATGACACCAAGTACCGTCACAGATGGCGAGACACCATCAATAAGAAATTAATCCAGCGGGAACTTCACGACCCGTAATGAAGAATACGAATCGAGGAGAAGGATAAAGTAGAAAAAGACCAAAGAGTTGCTGGATAAACTGCTTTTCATTTTAGTACGGAAAATCAACAAATAACTTCTTCCATTCTGAGTGAAGGGAGAAGAATTATACTTGACGATTCTTCTTCGGGCTATATAAAACCAATTAACAACTAATTCATGTATAGTATAGCCTTATAATGTTCCCACTGCTCAGACTCAGGCCTACTCTTTAAGAGAAGGAATGAGCCGTGATCCACCACGCGGGCCCAGTGCGCATTGGTGAATGTCACATGTCTTCGAACTTTTGGTTCTAGGACATGCCGGTTTCCTCACGATGTTTTCCTTCACCGTTTTAAGAGCAGTGGTGATGAAATAAATTACAGAAAGTAACCTGAATAAGTTTGAACACGCGGTCTATATCACAAAAATCGGGGTCGTTACCAATGGGCCGCCACTCATCCATGTAATTTCAATTTATTTATCAAATAAGCAACCAATTCTGTTCTCCTCAAGAAAATCTCATTCACCTATTACCTAAAATCTTCTAAGAAAACCTCACGTGAAAGCTTACACATTTATCAAATACATCTGACGTTTCCTTTACCACGCCGGTGTAAAATAACAAAGATGGAACGACACGGCTTTGTGGTGCAAAAACCAGCGCTACATACAGCCATATTAGTTGAACAGAGGAACGGCTTGAAACCGAAGAGCGCTCGAGATAAGCGATCAAAGCGCTTCTTTGTACAGTGCTGGTAATATTGGATGTTTTGGAATTGAATAAAGTTTGCTATACAAGGCTATACACCTTTTTCGTGTTTTACATTATTTTAATTCGAGTTGGTTGATTAAAAATTATAATCGTGGCTTCTTGAAGATATTGGGTTTTTTTGGTTTTCAGTCTGGAAAATACTCACAGTTTAAAAGAAAGTATTAACAAAAAAAAACACATACAAACAAATAATGGCATATAAATAAAATATAATGTCATATGAAAAGAAACTATGAAATGCTACGGCTAGGAACACAAAAAGAAAAGACTGTAACTTGGCTAAGAGCAAATATTACCATTCTAATTTCGTCATTATCAAAAACTGCAACACTTTCATTGTTTATTTGTTTTTGGTAATTACAAAAACAGACAAGCAATGGAAATATTAAAACTTGGCCTGAATACCGTATACTAGGAAATAAATACAAGGGACAGTTTTCGAATTATAGATTCCAGTGAAATCAGTTATTGAGTTTTACGGAAAAACAAAGTTATAAGAACCAAGATCCGCCGTTTTCATTTGGGCAAATTATTTAAATAAACCTTCAGTTTATTGCGGCTTTTGTTAATAAAATTACCACTGCTGGGACTCAGGCCTCCTCTCTAGGAGAGAGAATGGGCCGTAATCCACCACGCGAGCCAAGTGCAGGTTGGTGGATGTCACTTGCATTCGAATTTTGGTTCTGGAACATGCTGGTTTCCTCACAATGTTTTCCCTTAACCGTTTTGAGAGCAGTGGTGATGAAATAAATTACACAAAGTAATGCGCCGGTCTGGGTTTGATACCGTGACCTATAACTCGTAAGTCGAGGCCGTTACCACTCGGCCACTACTGCTCATTAGATCGTCATTATTAATGAAAACCAGATCAAAATCTGTTACATGGTTTAAGAGGAATTAGCGCATAAATAGACAGATGCAAAATGTGTCTTTGTTGTGTCACACTGATATTACAAAGGCGAAAGTTTGTGAGTGTGTGTTTGTAACTTACTCACGCTCGAACGGTAGGACGGAATACGATGAAACACAAAACAAAGGCAAACCATATCCAGAAATAGCACATGGAATCTTTTTAATCCGGGAAATATGTTTCCTTGGGATAATTTTCTACTAATAAGCGGGCAAAGCTGCTGGCAGCAGCAAGTTTCATAAAGTGGACCGGGAACGCAAAGAGCAAGTAAAGGACACAGGTGGGTCTTAGTCCGGAGAAGTCTGACAACCTCTCTCGCTTCACCCTAAAGCGGGTGAACCGATTGAATGATTTCCCATAAAAATAATCATGGTTAGCACGCAACAGCTAGTACCCAGTAAATAATAATTATAATAATCTTTTATTATCAGGCAACTAAGGCCTATAGATACAATACACATATAATCTTACAAAATAATACACTAATACATATAAAACTAAACTATAACATAACAAACTAAACTATTGCACACGAAGTGACGGCGTCGTGTTTCGCTGCGAGGTCGGTATCTTTCCACGAAATCGTCGATACACGACACCCTTCGGCCAAAACTCTCCCTTGAGGCAAGTCTCCAGAAAATAATAATAATAATGTACATTTCATAAAATAGGAACTAATTGCAGTGTATACATAGTAGAGTTATTATATTTACATTAGTGCAATATTATTGACTCTATCCGTTAAACTAGGTCTAGCCTTTATCTTAAGATATAGAAAGAAAGAAAGAAAGAAAACACGTTTATTTGGCTTCCAATGAAGCACAATACAAGTTTTAAAACTTAAACATAAATGAAATAAAATAATAAAAAATAAATCAACAGCAACAAGAATATGCCTCACGGCTGCGACATAATTATAGGTTTAGTTCAGATAGGATTCAACCATATGCGTACAATTTATATATGACATTCTACAGCAAGTAAAACAGTGTCTGTGTCACAAGCAAAAGTTAGTCGGTACCCGCACCACAAACGACTTGAAATTTAAAGATAGGAATTACTGTTATATTAATTATATTTAAAGAAATAACCGAATTAAGACGTCATTATTAAATTTTCTTTCCCATAGGCCTTATTAGCAACTAATTAGTAGCATACAAAGAAACACCCAAAAGCATATTATCTGTAATCCAAGGCAATTAAGATCTTGATTCAGTTTCTCATTTGAACCGGCAGCGGTTTCAATCAGGCTTCGTAATTAGCGGGTCCCGTTAATTAGGACTCATTTAGACTGATTGCTTCAATTTAAAGGCGATCTTAGCGACGCCTTGAAATTTCACGTTAAGCTCTATCTCGCGTTTTGATTGATTATGGTAATATGTACGGCTTTTAATTTTAAGTGTTAGTGTAGGGTTTATGTGGATTGTGTTTAATTGGTGTAGTATACAGGGATCTATGATGTAGACGTTGATCAAAACGGATTACTTTGAACTAAACTCGCGAGTAACCATTGACTAAACATACAAGTACGCACTTGCAGATGTCTTTCTTAAAAAATACGAAACCGTTTTTTAAAAACGAAATACCGTTGGAAAGCCTGAAACTTCAACTTTAAATTGGTATTATTTTAAAAATTGATTCAGTATTTTTTATCAGATGCATAAGAAAATATGTTTCCTACGGTACCTACGAGTTGAGGCACAAACTACCCCTGTGAATACCCCGTGCAACCGTTTCCTCTTATTCGTAGCTTATCAGAAGTTGACTTGTACTCGTCTCCGCAAATACGATTCATGTTTTTGTTGAAATTATGGAAACGACACCAGACAAAGTCGGTAAATAGTTGCTCTTCTGAAATTAACTTAGCGTACAGTTGCTGCTCAACTCAATTTGAGCCAGTCTGCTCTATCACACTGCTCTATTACAAAACCTACAAAACACAAAGAAACCAATAAATAATACAAGAAAAGAATAACGTAACTTTAATACAAAGTTAATTTGAACTAATAATTCCTAGTGAATCAAAAGGTGGTGAATCACAATACAAAGTAACCTATTAAAACGAAAACATAGGCAAGGACCTAATACATGTGTACTGTATAGAATACAGCTTTGTATATACGTTTTAACTGTATATAAAAAATCTACAATACAATAACCATGAAATCATTTTATATTCTGTCAGACTTCTCACCAATGTTATCCTAATCCAGGATATTATTACTGGTGCCCAGCAACAGTAACAACTAAGGAACAGCTCGTTTACAATCACAGCGTTTGATCTGACTCAACGAACGTGATATGAATCCCGTTCTACAATAATATATCGATTCTTTATAATATCAGCGACGTTAAGCGCCTGATAAAAAGTTAATAGCAAAATTGCACCGAGGAAAAATGATTGCTCAGATTTATTTAAAAGGAAGGTAATATTATTTTTCTATTGAGAAACGGGATAAAACTCAATCATTTGGTTTCGATTTTCAATTCTACCGATATATCTAAAAAAGCGTGTGCCATACTTCAAAGCGATATTAATTCTAAATGAATAAACCATTTGAAGCCACATGTGAGTCCCTGAAGTAATAAGTGGGAGCAGCTCGTTTACAATCACTGCGTTTGATCTCAGTTCAGAACGTGAGCCGAATGCCCATTCTTCAATATATTGATCCTTTATCATTTTTAAGGAGCGGCGGCTGAAAAGTTTCAGGTTGAATTTATTGGCTGGTGCATGGCGGGCTGATGGAAAAGTATTTTAAAACTTAAAATAATCAACAGCAATATTCACGTAAATACATAACTAAATAATGGCACCGATTTTCTTGTGGATTAACTAAACTTATTTTAAACAATTGCTCTCTCTCACAATAGTTACGTATACCTAAGAAAGATATCAAGAATTTCACTCCTGTCTAATTAGTCTGGAAAGTCTAGAATTTTATTTACTATAAAATTTTAGACAGATAGATTTCAGAACGTTAAGATTAACAGTCGGGTAAGAATACAAAGAAGAGCATCACGTAAACTAATTTGACAGAAGAAAAATTATTGCCATCTCTTTCTAGTTTTAACGATTAATGAAAGAGAGCGATAGTTCAAAACAAGTTTAGTCGGTGTAGAAAATATCACAAAATCTTAAGTCTTGATATCAATTCACAAAATTAGGAGGGCTGTTTGAAAAGTTCTCGGCTTGAACAATAAAACATTGAAAATTGGAAAGAAAATATTATTGTTTTTTTACATCGTTTCCTCTTATTTAAGTACATTTATTCAATCTACGTTCTAGGGCTTCTTTACCTTTCTTATAAGCCGATTCCTTCAACTCCTCGAAAACTACTCCATATCAGCTATTGCAGCAAAAAAAAACGTTTTTTTTCAACACTCTCAAGGATTTAAAATTCATAGGGTACTTCCCGTTGAGCTGGCAAACTGTTTTCAATTATTATTATATTCCATTTATTCATTTTATAACTTACTCATTACATTTTTAAATATTTTTTTTTAAAAAACTTACAAACAAAAAAAAAACATTTAAAAATATAAAAAATAGTGTCCCACCGGTATCGGGAACAGGGTCCAAGCTACCGGCGGTCAGGGCTCCAGAGAAAGGAACCTCCTAACAATACGAGCCGTGTCCAGGAGTACCGCTCTCTGAATCAAGCCCTTGATCCAGCTGCCTAACGAGAGCCTCCTAAGGTGTTGGTCGAGGCTCTTGGCTATTAAGCCATTACCCGACACGACTATCGGTACAATGATCGCCGAATCCACTTCCCACATGTCGACAACCTCGCGAGCCAAGTCAATATACTTGATTTGTTTATCTTTCTCGGCTTTCACGAGGTTCTCGTCATGCGGAACGGATATGTCAACAATCATTGCACGCCTCTCGTTTCGGTCCACCACCACTATATCAGGCTTATTGGCTGCAATAGTCCTGTCAGTGATGATGGACCGATCCCAGTACAACGTGATATGACCATTATCAAGAACTGGGTCGGGCTCATACCTGTAGTACGGCACTTCCGATCCCACAAGAGAGTATTTCAAAGCAAGTTGCTGATGGATAATCTTGGCTACAAGGTTGTTCCTATGCAAATACTCGCCGTTAGCCAGACGAGAACAACCGGAGATAATGTGACGAATTGATTCTCCCGGACGGTGACACGCCCGACAGATGTCAACCGTGCCGTCCTTCACAATAAATCTCCGGTAGTTATTCGTCATGATAACTTCGTCCATAATTGCACAGACAAAACCTTCGGTTTCTCCAAAGAGGTTACCGAAACGCAGCCAAGCTACGGACGCCAATTGGTCTACATCGGGCCCGTGAAGGGCCCGGAAAAAGCGTCCGTGAAGTTCCTTGCTCTGCCATACTTCCCTGCGATCGTTAGTGTCAAGCACTACCGGTTTGCGCCAGTTCTCCTTAGCCAAGGAGAGCGGGGTGAGTCCCTTGTCCACTGCCACTACATCTCGATGCATACCCACGTCGGCAGCTAGGAAATACTCCCTGAGACTGCATACCTCGCGGTTGTGAAGGGTCTTGGCATTTAAAAAACCTCGACCGCCACACTTCCGCGGGATATACAGTCTCATCACCGACGATCGTGGGTGATGCATTCGGTATGCAGTCAGCAGTGTTCGGACCCGCCTATCCAGGGCGTCAAGTTCCGTTTGAGTCCATTTGAGTACGCCGAAAGAGTACATCAATACCGGCATGACCCAACCGTTGAAGGCGCGCACCTTGTTTCCGCCTGAAAGAAGGCTGTTGAAAACCTTCTTCAGGCGTCCAAAGAAGCGCTCCTTCAACGATTGCTTCATGTCAGTGATATTGATGCCTAGGGCTTCCGACATACCCAAATACTTATAAGTTTCGGTTGGAGAGAGGGATCTCAGGCCAATGGAATCCGTGAGTTGAATACCCACGGATTCCACAACCTCCCCTCGCTTTACATGCATGACTGCACATTTGTCCACACCAAACTCCATCCTGATGGCACTACTGAAGGTTTCAGTTACCTTCAGTAGCTCCATCAGTTGCAGATTGTTGGGGGCAAAAAGCTTCAAGTCATCCATGTAAAGGAGGTGAGATATAACCTGACCACCTCCCTTCAACCGGTTGCCTAGACCTGAATTCTCCAGCAGTGTGCTCAGAGGATTCAAGGCTAGGCAAAACCAAAGCGGACTCAAACTGTCACCCTGGAATATACCTCGCTCGATCCTTACCGGTTCGCTATTCCTTCGAATATGTCGACATCCTGGATAGCGAAGGACCGTCCTCCATTGCCTCATACATGACATCAGGAAGGTGCGTAGTATTGCATCAATTTTGTACAATTCTAGCACCCTCATGAGCCATGTATGAGGAACTGAGTCGTAGGCCTTCTTATAGTCTATCCAACATGTCGACAGATCCTTTCGGGAACGCTGAACCTGTTGGCTAATGGCCATATCGATGAGGAGTAGCTCCTTAGTACCGCGGGACCCATTCCTACATCCATTTTGAGAGGCAGACATAATAGCGTTATTGTCTACGTGGCAGTTGATCTTACCTCTCAAAATGGATGTAAGAACTTTATAAACAGTCGGTAAACATGTAATTGGCCGATAGTTTTTGGGTTCCGCGGTGCTACCCGATTTGTGGATATTATTATTAGTCATTGCAACAATTGACAACAACTTTTTCAATTAATTTATCTGTGTATTGGCCTGTTATAGTTTGTCCCTTGGGAAGTAATCAATAAAATGATGTATTATCACGCTCTTCATTGTAATCTGATAATAATATAATTTACTTGCAATAAAGGAAATAAAAAATAAACTACATTAGAATAAAATAGATTACAATAAAAAAAAATCATAAAATGAGTTACGTACAATATAATGTGAAATGAAAACTTTAGGTTAAATTGAACAAGATTAGAAGAAATCACTTACATTATGCTCATACATATTTAAACAAATAAGTGAACCATTCATTTCGTTAGAATATGCTTATGATTAAATAGTGAACTGAAAAATAATTCCCTTGTAATCCCAAAACAGTGAAGCCACCACTTTTCCGGCCGACGCGACGCATGAAACTTGACTTTCTTCGGCGGAGAAGAATCGCTATGTTTCCATTGTTTTGATTATTCTTTTGTTTCAGGAATATAGTGGCAAATCTAGATGTCATGAGTGGTTATACATGAATCTTTTCAAAAATCTTCTATCCTTTTGAAATAACGCCAGATTTTCTCTACAAATTTCAACTCAGTTAACAAACGCGGCTCCAACCTCGCTGAATTTTTTTCAATCCTAATTCGTCAACTAAAATATGATACACCCGCTCTCTCGAGATGCACTTTTAATCTTCGGTCTTCTAAAAGCATTTTATGGATTTTATTGATGATTTGTGGTGGACGACGACGGCCTACCGCTCCTCGGATCATCTTCGACGCTCTCTCTACCATGTTTTAACAAAGCTGCCCACTTTTTAACAGTTGAATATGAAGGCGTTAATTCTCCCAATGTGCTATCCAAGTTCTTCTTAATTTGACTAGGCGTCATATTCTTTTTAACGAAATATATTATCACGGCTCTAATTTCCGTTTTCTCCATATTCCTAGATAGAAGCAGACTCGATAAAATGAAAAATCGTAGAAAAATAATTATCCAACCAATTATTGTAACGCAACTTGACACACAACTTGTTAATATATCTAGCTATTGAACGAATAGAAATTTATTTACATACTACTCAGTATTCAGTTCAAAACTAAGTGAGGCTGAAAACTTTTCAAACAAGATATTATTTTTCTTCTGACTAAAAAATACATTGATACTATCCGCACATTCAGTTTCAAAACTACAAACCAACGCATTTCATTTTCAAAAACGAAAAAAATAACATTCTAAAAACAAATATAGCTAAAAACCTTCGAGTTTCGAACGGACGACGGAAGTGAGGAGTGGCGGTGTTTCCGTTGTGTGACGTCAGCGGCCAGATGTGGCGGCCGCTTCCGGCCGGTCATGGCCGGTCCGCCATATTTGATGCAGTATGTGACCGTTGATATATTTAATTGTATTTTTTATATCTTCTTTATCTGTTGTGTAATAGGTTTATATCGAAGTGATTTCATTTATATTTGTTTTACCATCCTTGCTGGCCTACCACCGTGGGATTTGGAGGCAACAGTCCTTGCACACATGCATGACCTACGCGTGGAGATGCAACGTCGGGGCGAAACTCCGCTGCCGCGACAAGTCGCGGCATGGCGGTCAGAGCTCCGGCGGGATCTCATGGTGAAATGGCGAGAGCGACTGTCGCAACCTCGTGCTGGGCACGCCACGATCGAGGCGGTAAGGCCCCTCTTTGAGGCGTGGCTGGAAAGGCCCCACGGCGTCGTCACCTTCCGTTTGGCACAGGTGCTGACCGAACACGGCAAGTTCGGTCCGTACCTGTACAAGATTCGTGCGGAGACGACGCCCGGGTGTCGCCACTGTGCGGATCGCCCGGTGGACACGGTGGAGCACACAGTCGAGGTGTGCCCCGCTTGGGAAGAGCATCGCCGTGTCCTCGTGGGGGCGATCGGCGGCGATCTCTCGCGCCGGGGCTTGGTTCAAGCCATGCTCCGGAGCGAGGAGGAGTGGCAGGCGGTCGCCTCCTTTTGCGAAGCAGTAATGCTAGTAAAGGAGGAGGCCGACCGCATTAGGCAAAGGCGGACACGCCGCCGCCGCCGCCGGGTTTCCGATCCCAATTTCCGGCCACCGTAGGCGCGGGCTCGCGGACGGTGGGCAATGGGTAGCTCGCTGTCCGTCCGTCCGGTAACAGACCGGTCCGAGCTCAGGTCGTCTACGGCGCGCACCGTTCCCGCGCGCCTCAAGGAGTTGTCAGCAAACTGTAGGGGTCCAGCAGGGCCGAAGCCTACTGGGGCCAAAGGTTATGTGAGACTGTCACCAAAGGCCCCAGGATAAAGGCAAGGAACGGAAAGGTAGGTTTTTAGTCAGTAAAAGTCTGACACTGTTTCCCACCCCACCCAAGGGCGGGATTCGTCATTGGATGATTTTAAATAAGTTAAAAAAAAAAAAAAAAAAACCTAAGTTGACGGTTCGACTAAGTCTTTTTAAATTTTTATACTCGTATCTTCCATTAGCTACGTGTTTTTTGTGTAGGAACTCAATCAATCTACTCAGCCTTTATCTAACAATGCCACTCTATGGTAAAGCGAGAAGGCATTTCAAACTTTCACTGACTAAAACCCTTTGCTTTTTAGGACCCCTGGCTTTCTTTCAAGAAATTCCCAATGACCCTAGTAAGTATCAACTTTACTAGGCCCCTTCCCAGGTTTTGTTGACGTCTCTTTAAGGTGCGCGTGAACTTTGGTTCGGTCTGGACGGTTACCGGACGGCCAAACGACGAACTACCTATCGCTTGCCGTCCGTAAGCCCACGCCTACGATGGTCAAGGATAACCCTGCAAACCCCTAAACACAGGGCTTCTCAACGATTTGGTAGACATCAGCGAATTACTAGGAGCGACAGCATATCTGCTTTTCACAGCCAAGCCTAGTAGCTGGGTATCATGTTAGACCTAAGCAAGACGTGTTTACAAGCTTTTCGGAATTCCGATTATCCCTAACGACTGTCAAAATTACAACCTACTGTTTATTTCTAACTTCCAGTAGTCTTGCAAAAGCAGTGTGAATAAACTAGATAAACGCTCATAATTTCAACCAAAAGACATTTATACCCACGGATATAGATCTCCACCAAAAACCGTCACAATGACCGATCCTGTGCGTCTCGCATCCATGAAATAACCGCAACCCTCACCATGTTGTCAGTTCACCTTGTGGGAGGACTTCCAACGCTGACACTCCAGAACATTTAGGTCCTATCGACCTTCTGTTCTGCGAGTAATGTACCCTACCCACTGCCATTTAAGTTCGGAAATACTTCGAGCTATGTCGTAACAACTGCATCAGGTTCATATTTAACTTGAAAAAATATGACCACATCTCGAGTTCCAGATCCGAGCTAAAATGGATGCCAATTCGCCAGAGAAGAAGCCTGCGAGCACTGACTACTCTTTACTCTCTACTCAACTCACCCACTCCTCCTTCTTATTTTATTTCTCACTTTCAATATCTTTGTTCTTCTCACGATAAGAATCTGCGTTCTTCTAACAATCTTTTATTGCTTTGTCCTTCTCATACTTCTGATTTTGTGCACTCTTCCTTTCATATACAGTCCATACTTCTGTGGAATGTGCTTCCTCTCGACATCAGGATGGCCACCAGTCAGTATGTATTCAAGCGGAAGTTGCGGAATTACTTTCTTCAGAGATAGCGAAGTCGTCTCATAAACCCCTTTCTTTCACTTCATATAAATGTATGTATATGTAGGCATATATTATATGTATGTGTATTTTATTCATATATATATTTGAACCCTTGTTTTCTTAATAATGTCTTGTTTTTTTTTTATGCACCTGCCATGATTTCTGTTCACCACCCTTGGTTGACTGGTAGAGAATGCCTAAGGCATTAAGTCCGCCGGTATACCCTTGTATTGCATATAGTTTTAATAAATAAATAAATAAATATATGGTCACTTATATCTTTTATCCGAGTTTCACGACAAACACACAATTTCACCGAACACCAAAACAAAAGCAGCAGTTTTCTCATTAATTTCCATGAAAATGTAAAACCTCATTCCCCAAAAATGAACTTTAAATATTATAATTACCAAACATTCGCGAGCACGAATAACTTTTCTAGTAAAATTAATGCGACTATAAACTTTATTGTCAACACCATAATCATTTCTGACTTGTAAATGAGTCCATTTAACTGATTAATTTGGCCGTTATGATCCCGATTTGTTTATGTAAATGATAATCGGAATATTCTGCATTCATTTACAAAGACTTTTATCTTCTAACAGATGGGTTTAGATTACCGGTTCAAGATTGCAGAAGTTTGAAACGCCCACGGTTCGAACTAAGCGCGTCGCCTCGTTATTACCGCTTACATAGAAGGATTCGAAAAATTTTCGGTCTTTCCTTCCGATTATAATTTATGTGTCATTAAGTTTAGAGTCAATAGGCTCTTAATAAACTAGTGCGTCTCTCCATAAACGATTGCATCACTACTTACCATCAGGGGGGAACGCAGTCAATCGCTAGTTTATTATTAGAAAAAAATTACTGGAAAGTAGATAGATAATAAGCAGGTAAACAAGTCTTAAAAACAAGATTTTTCAGTCCATCCACGTGATACCAAACTTTATCAGTGTACCTTGGAAGTCCATCATTGATCCAGGATCAGATAGATAAGACTCGGTTATAAATGGCAAGGAAGCGATAATCTCGAAAATTTAAATAATCCCCGAGTTTGCCGAGTTTGGGAACATCACGGAATGTGTAATTTTTTTAAAGGGAGTATCCCTTTTGAATTTTGATTGGGGGTTACAATATTCTTTTCCTTATCTTGATAAATTTAAGGTTTTTAAAAAAACTATTTTACGTGCAATGCAATTCAGTATTAGATACAAAGTAAAAAATATAATCATAGGTCGAATCGGTACATGAAATACTATTGATTTATAAAGATAAAATTAAAAAATAAAGTACTTTTTTTAAACTCGAATTAATATACGCATGTACGAAATTGATTTCTTTAAGTAAACGAGTCAATGACCTTGTAGGGAGTTGTCGGTCGTTGCGTACTAACTACCTACAGTTCATTGGCTTCGCTCAGCTGACGTTTTCTAAAAGAAATTAATTTTGTTACGGATGTACAAAATTAATTCGAGTTTAAAAAAAGTCCTTTTTTTCTTTACAAATCGATAGGGTTTCATGTACCGAATCGACCCTGCGCGGGTTTAAAACGACCACAATTTTTACGGTGTATGTGCGATAGTGACATGTATTTGTTTACACTATTACAATTAAAAAAATTAAAATTAATAATTTGCTGAATTTATCGCAGTGCTGAAGTTTTTGAGGTTGAAAATCATCCTATGATTTGTCCCGTCCGTGGGTAGAATAAGAGGGCGTGTCACACTTTTATTGACTGAGAGCCAAATTCACCAATAAACTAATCGCGATTCGTTCAAACAAAACGCAGTTTGAGCGACTAATCGAGATTATAGCTTCATTTTGCGTTTCACCAAGCTCAGTTTAGTTAAACTAAGTTTTTATATTGAATGATGAAATCAGCCCTAAGAGCTGATTTCATCATTCAATATAAAAACTGAACTGAATAGAAACTGAGATCAGCGTAATCTAGTTTAAAGAACCGTGTCGTAAACATGGGCGACAACAAAAGAATTGAAACTGAGTTTAGCGTAAACTAGGTTCAATTCATCGCGGTGAAACGCAAAATGAAGCTATAATCTCGATTAGGCGCTTAAACTACGTTTTGTTTTATATAATCGCGATTAGTTTATTGGTGAATTTGGCCCTAAGTGTTCGATTACGGAGACGCGGCGCGTTACGCGGCGTGTCGGTCGGTCCGTCGTACATTGCCATATGTTTATGTTTGCGCAAGCGATGACGCGGCTTGTTGCTGCATTGTACGACGAAACGCCCAACGCACTGCGTCTCCGTAAACACGGCCTAAGGGTTTTTTAATGGATTCGTACGGATTTCATCACGCATGCGGGATTGCTCCGCACGCGTAATATCGCAAATATCCTTTTCATACAAGTATTTATTGTAATGTGTGGAATACGCACGCGGGACGCGAGGCGTGACACTGGGCATCAGCCCCGCATGCGTGATGAAATCTGCACGATATTAAAAACACCCTAACCCACCTGCTTTCTTCAGTTGCTCTTTACGTTCAAGAGGCAGAATCACTTTTTCTAACGGTCCCGCAGCCTTAACAGGCATCGGCTCTGCTGGGCTTCTTCAGTTTTGCTGATACCACTTCAAGGGGTGCATGGAACACTACACAAGGACGTGGTGGAAGTATAGAGAACAATTATAAATAGTTTTTTTTTTTATAATAAATGTTTATTTTCTCCACAATATTATAACTCCTAATTACTAGCCTTATAACTACGGTAACATATATTATGTATATGATGGGTATTATATTGTGGGAGACTGGTGCCTAAACTAGGCTCTGAAGCTGTAAAGCGAGCCTCTAGGGGGAGCTGTAGCCCTCCCCCCTGCCCCCCTTGGCGACTTCCTTGACACGTCGTTTATGCTTGCCGGACAAGCGAATGACGGCTTTAAGCCCACAAGCCTAAGAATATGCATATGATCTCTCTTATGTAGATCCACTACTACCAAACTTGTTCATACAAAAGTAGACTCTAAACATCGGAATTATGGCCTATAGTGGAGTGGATGTGAGAGGAAACCGGTGTCCTCTCGAGCTAGGATAGGTTAAAGTATACGTAACTCACGTATACTTTGAAAGCAATCCCCTCAACACAAAGCCTTTTTTTTTATGGTAGGTAAAATCATCCAATGACAAATCCCGCCCTTGGGCGGAGCGGGAAGTAGTGTCAGACTTTTACTGACTAAAAACCTACCCCGTTCCTTCGTTGCCTATAGTGCCGGGGCTGAGCCTTCCTCTCAGAAAACGGCCCTTGACCCCAGCAGGCTTCAACCCTGCCTGCCTGCAGTTAGCAGGCTGGGCCTCTTCGGTTTGCTGACAGCTCCTTGAGGCGCGCGGGAACAGAACGCGCCGTCGACGACTTGGGCTCGGTCCGGCCGGTTACCGGACGATCGGACAGCGTGCCACCCATTGCACGCCGTCCGCAAGCCCGCGCCTACGGTGGCCGGAAATCGGGATCGGAATCCCGGCGGCGGCTGGGGCGAGCGCCCCGTTGCCTCTGCCTGATGCGGTCGGCCTCCTCCTTTGCTAGCATTACTGCTTCGCAGAAGGAGGCGACCGCCTGCCATCCCTCCTCACTACGGACCATGGCCTGAACCAAGGCCCGGCGAGAGAGATCGCTGCCGCCGATTGCCCCCACGAGGACACGGCGATGCTCCGCCCAGGCGGGGCACACCTCTACAGTATGCTCCACCGTGTCCTCCGGGTCTCAACACAAAGCTGACATAGTAGCAATTTTTTTCCCAAAACTCTATGTACTTCCCTTGAAAATTTCAGCACAAGTCATTAAAGAGATCCTTTAATAATTCTCAAAACCTTCGTTACTCCTCACCCGGCTTTGCCCGGCATAACGTGGATTATTCCAAGCACTGGACATTATAACGCAGAACGGGAATACTGAGGCAGGCTAGATAATAAAAGACAACATTGGAAGTGTGTTTTTAAATAAATTATTAAATGTTAAGTTCGTGGTGCACTGAGCTAATTGTTATTTTAAGTCGTTAAAATATATCATTTATTTATTTATTTAATGGAAGGAGAACCAAAAGTTTTTACAAAAGGATTAAAATTTGATTTACTGGGCTTAGTTTCGGTCACGCACAGGGCAACTGAAGGAATACAGGCGGGTTTTAGTCAGTAAAAGTATTAGCTCAACCCATAGCGGGAGACTTTGTTACATAATTTTCTACCTCAAAAAAATGAAAAGTAGTAGAAAAGTAGCTCCAGTTAGTGAAAAAGGCTCTGCTGTAGACGTACGAGTATATAGTCCATCTTGAGCCTTCACCTAGTAGAACTCTTACATAGTTGAATGTTTATTTGATTAGCATTATATTCATCACTACTCAATTCAAATCCCTCACAGTTTCAATAAATTTTTCCTAATGTAGGAGCGCCATGAAAAATGGATTATTCCGGCGCATTTTTTTTTTTACGCACACCTCAAAGATAAAGTTGCAGGGTGGCTCCTTGGGACGTAAAATGCAAGTGATGGAACATAGATGCATAGATGGATTAAGGTACGAATAGACTACGACACTTTATATGATACACTCAGTGTATACATCGAGTTTCTCTGTATAAACACGAGTGTCTCTAATTGCACACTCGATGTATGAGTGTACTGTATAAAGTGTCGTAGTCTATTCATAGCTTAAAGGTATAGTGTGTTACGTACACTCAGTGTATACATCGAGTGTCTCTGTATGAACACTTAGGGACTATCGTGTTCACATACAGACACTAGATTTATACACTGAGTGTTCTGTGTATAGTGTCGTAATCTAAACGTACCTTTATGTCAGTAAATTTCTGACACTCCCTGTCACTCCATATAAATCATGAGGTGTCATTTAATCATTTTCCTCCCCAAAAAATCTGTTTTTATTTTTTTTCTGTTTTGCTTACCTTTCCTGCCTATCTAAAGATTAGATAATGCTATTAGCTGTATTTAAAACTCCATTGAACAACCATAAACTCTGTTTAGTTCGCCTTTTCTCGCTTTTTTCGTGAATGTGAAGTGTGAACTCAGTGTACCGACATCTCAAAGCGCTCCGCTTCGTTCCATCTCGATATTTTTTATTCACTGTAAGAAGTTCCCCAGTTACCTCAGGCTTATCCTATATACTAGTTTAAAGAAATTACTTTTTTGTGGAACAGTTTCATTAATTTACTCTGCTAATAAAAAAATAGGTACTTCATTTTGCGCTGAAATACTCTCTTTTAGGGCCGTACCACAGGTATGTGAGCGACCCAGTTCTCTATAACGGTTATATCACATTGTACTGGGATCAGTCCATCATCATTGACAAAACTTGTAGCCAATAAGCCTGCTGTAGTGCTGATACGCCCAAACGAGAAGCATTCAATAACTGTTGATTTAATCGACCCGCATGATAATATGATAGAGTTGTGGACTCGTAGACATACGTACTTAGTAGCCATGAGCTTTGACCTAACAATCAAGGCGGTAACCCTCAGGAAGTTATTGTCAAGGGCTGGATTCAGAAAACTGTAACTCTGAACACGGCTTGTATTAGAAAGTTCCTTTCTTTGAATCCCAAGAGTACAGGGTCCAAACTACAAGTGGTTACAATTTAATTAGCATTTGTTTATACTCGTATGTATACATATTTAAATAAATAAAAAATAAACAATGCGCCGAGCGTGGCCCTACCGAAAGGGCTACCACTTCAGCATTATGGCTGGGCATCAGACACTCAGCGCTGGTTTCAGTTGGCACCCTGCAGTGACGCACGCATGATGTAAAATAAAACTAAATGTTTGTTTTTGTGTACACAGATGGTCACACATTGGTCGAAAAAAATTTGAGTCGAATTATTAAGAAAAAGGAGATCCGAATCCAAGGTTTTTTTTATATCATGCAAACATGCCTCTGTATACTACCTACTACCTACCTACTTCTAACCTAGATTTTGAAAGTTAGTATATAGATATGTTAAACTAGTCACATAATAATACTCGTATGTTATCGTAGAGGATCAATAGTGTAACAAAATGATAAAACATTAGTCCTATGCTCGGTATTACATCGCCTGTATCGAAACAAGTTGTGGTGGCAATTCCCTATGTAGAAATTCCATTCACGCTTCATAGTGTAAGAGCTAGTATCGGGAATAACACTGCTAGGGCCGCAAAATAGCTTAAAAGAATCTGTAACCCTAGAACTCAAAGGGCTGCTAGAGTTACACTGGTTGTTTTTAGTCAGCAAAAGTCTGTTACTCTCTCTTGCTCTAGGTGGAGCGAGAGATTTGTTTGATGATCACCCAAGTAAAGTAAAGTAGAGTAAGATGGGCGTAAAGTTCATGTGTTCTGGTAAAATGTCGTAAAAAAACTTGGCTTTTGTGGTCTAGAATTATTAATACTTTTTGGGTAAGGATGGTTTTTCTATTATTAACTACGCCACGAACTACCTGTGTTATATCTTTTTCTCTTCTGTCAAATTCATCCAAAGGTTATCTGTAAGAGGTCGCTTTTAGCGATAAGATCGCCCATTGTGACACCTTCCTACTTATTGTATTTATGGCGTACCTACAATCTATCTATTAATCCTTGATTGATCTATTGAAGCTTGAGTCCTGTTAACTCATAACCTTCCTGTTTTCAATCTGGCAGTAGTGGACAGTTACCTACACAAAAACTAAGCGTGTATGGAGTACTATAGCCAAATATGGGCTGGTGCTGCAAAATGGCTCCTAGCAGTTTTGGACTCGGTGAAAAAGCGTGCGAGGAGTCTAATTGGTGATCCAGATTTGCTTAAGTTCGACCTACAAAGCTTTGAGCACAGACATAGAATAGCCAACCTTTCGGTATTTTAAAGGATGCATTTTGAAGAGTGTGCGCGGAAATAGCATGACTTGACTCCGCCAGCTCCGTTCTACCATCGGAAAACCCGACATAAGGCGAATATCCACCCTTACGTTGTTTAACGGTAGGAGGAGTTCACATCGGCGTCGGGTCGACGATGAAGTACCTGGGACTCGTCCTCGACAGCCGGTGGAACTTCAAGGAGCACTTCCGACGTCTGGCTCCCAGGTTGAATGCGACTGGGGCTGCGCTCAAGCGGCTCCTGCCGAACCTAGGGGGTCCAGACGCCTCCTGCCGGAGGCTCTACGCAGGCATCGTTCGGTCCATGGCCCTTTACGGTGCGCCGGTGTGGGCGCCATCGCTACGAAAGCGAGTGGCGGCCCGGCTAACCGCCTGCCAGAGGGTCATGGCTATCCGGATGATCCGCGGATACCGTACGGTGTCCTGTGAAGCGGCGAGCCTCCTTGCTGGCCTACCACCATGGGATTTGGAGGCAACAGTCCTTGCACACATGCATGACTTACGCGTGGAGATGCAACGTCGGGGCGAAACTCCGCTGCCGCGACAAGTCGCGGCATGGCGGACAGAGCTCCGGCGGGATCTCATGGTGAAATGGCGAGAGCGACTGTCGCAACCTCGTGCTGGGCACGCCACGATCGAGGCGGTAAGGCCCCTCTTTGAGGCGTGGCTGGAAAGGCCCCACGGCGTCGTCACCTTCCGTTTGGCGCAGGTGCTGACCGAACACGGCAAGTTCGGTCCGTACCTGTACAAGATTCGTGCAGAGACGATGCCCGGGTGTCGCCACTGTGCGGACCGCCCGGTGGACACTGTGGAGCACACAGTCGAGGTGTGCCCCGCTTGGGAAGAGCATCGCCGTGTCCTCGTGGGGGCGATCGGCGGCGATCTCTCGCGCCGGGGCTTGGTTCAAGCCATGCTCCGGAGCGAGGAGGAGTGGCAGGCGGTCGCCTCCTTTTGCGAAGCAGTAATGCTAGTAAAGGAGGAGGCCGACCGCATTAGGCAAAGGCGCACACGCCGCCGCCGCCGCCGGGTTTCCGATCCCAATTTCCGGCCACCGTAGGCGCGGGCTCGCGGACGGTGGGCAATGGGTAGCTCGCTGTCCGTCCGTCCGGTAACAGACCGGTCCGAGCTCAGGTCGTCTACGGCGCGCACCGTTCCCGCGCGCCTCAAGGAGTTGTCAGCAAACTGTAGGGGTCCAGCAGGGCCGAAGCCTACTGGGGCCCAAAGGTTATGTGAGACTGTCACCACGGGCCCCAGGATAAAGGCAAGGAATGGAAAGGTAGGTTTTTAGTCAGTAAAAGTCTGACACTGTTTCCCGCCCCACCCAAGGGCGGGATTCGTCATTGGATGATTTTACCTACGTTAAAAAAAAAAAAAACCCTTACGTTGTTGAAACTTCTACGGTCCGGACTAAGCGGTTCGCCCGTTGTTTATATCGCTAGAGTCAGTAATAAACTAGTGCGCCTCACCATCAACGATTGCATCACTGCGTACCATTGAAGTCAAGTCATCATCATTATTATCAGCCTTTTTAACGTTCCCACTGCTGGGACACATGCCTCCTCTCTAGGAGAGGAAATGGGCCGTAATCCACCACACGGACCCAGTGCGGTTTGGTGGATGTAACATGTCATCGAATTTTTGGTTCTAAGACATACCGGTTTCCTCACGATGTTTTCCTTCACCGTTTTGAGAGTGAGTCAAGCACTAGTTTATACCAAATAAAAATTCAAGTATATCTAAATTTGTTTTTAGCCAAACATCACTGTCCAAAATACTAGTACTCTTTCTGAAACAGAACAAAACACAAACTGCCTCCGGGGCTACATCGCAGTGCACATCGCTCTGGTATTAATATTGCACGAACATTCGCAGGTGGCGCAAGCGGCCAAATTGAAAATTGCTCGCATCGGCGCGGCGGCGTTCGCCACAGTCGCAATTATACACGCTCAATCTGTATCCTTGCTAATGAACATATTAATTTTGTGTTTTTTTATAGTTCAGATAGATATTGTCTCTTGGTGCCAAACTTTAGATTCTGTGAGACTTTTTCTCAGCATTGCCAACTTCAGGTTAGCTAACTAACCAAGTAGCTATTACATTAGGATGGTGCGAGTGACAGTAGTCGGATTCATACAATATAGCTATTCTTTTCTCTCATCTTAAAGATTCATATTTCCGTCCTGTTTTTTTCTTTCCGTTGCTATGAAATAGACCTTAAATGCATTAGTAAGTAAATCTATGATCTGATGATATGATGGCTCAGTGGTTAAGTCACCAGCTTCTCATGCATGACAAGTACCAATACGATTTTATCAATTCATTTATGTACTTTTGTAAATTTATCTTAGACAGTACTGTCCCATGCCACAAATAGAGCCATTGGTGATCGTTGATATTCGTTGCAGGTAGTCTGTTGCCAGAAAACACACAATAAAATTATAAATAACTAAAAAGAAATTAATAAAAAAGAAAAAAAATACAAAAGACTTATGTGCTATCGAAATATTTCCTATTCTTTATCAATACCAAACAAAACATCAAAAGATATTCCGATACAATAGACCTTTCGTGTATTTAGATTCTGTACAAAGAACATGAGGCAAATAACTGTTGTATGTTAAGGAAAACCTATTCGTATATGAAACAGCATCCATTTCACACTACCACTTTTCTTCTTCGTACTCCGCATCATATGTCCAGTCTTCTGCATCTTCGGCATCTCTGAAACTCTCTCCCATACTCCCTATGCGATTACCCTTCTCTGAATATGGCGACCAGAAGGCCTAGCCAAGTTACGACCGTTCTGAGGTCATCTCAATGCTCAGTCACGTGATTAGAACAAAGGAATCGAAGGCGTGGCCGACTCGAGGCGTTCGACGCAAGTGAATCGAAATGAAACGGTCGTAATTTGACTAGGGGGGCAGATGTGTGACTACCATTGTGGTAACCTTACGACAGCAAATGGTATATACTTCTTTAATGCCAACTAATTTCTCTCCTTACTAATTTATTGACTTGTGTGTACTTTCTTTTTGTATATTGATTCCTTTATCTATGTGGAGACTTGACTACTAAGCCGCATATATTCAATCGAATACTTACAAAATATTAATTAAATTTGGTTCAATAACTGTTTTTTTTTTGTAATGCATGATGTATTATTGTGTAATATTGTTTAAGCACATACCGTTACTGTAATTCACTTTTTTTATCAGGCATGCTCTTCACAGTTAACAATATGCGAAAACATGTAATTGGTTATTAGTTGCATATGTTGTTATTTTTATTAGTTGTTAATACTAATTGTTTTCCCGTTACAATAAAATAAAATAAATAAATAAAAACCACTCCAGTTACTTAGTTGCCTTTCATACCAGGGCCGAATCTTCCTTTCAAAAGCAGACCCTTGGCCCCAACGACCCTGCTGAGCCCCTACAGTTTGCTGACAACCCCTTGAGGCGAGCGTGGAACACTACACGCCGTTGACAACTTGGGCTCGGTCCGGACGGTTATCGGACCTTCGGACGGCGAGCTACCCATTGCTCGCAGTCTGCAAGCCCTCGCCTACGGTGGGCGGAAATCGGAACCGGGAGAATGTCAGACTTTTACTGGCTAAAACTCACTTCTGATTCTTCTTTGCGTTCATTGCAGCAGGGCTCCGGGGTTTTTTTTTTTTTTACGGTAGGTAAAATCATCCAATGACAAATCCCGCCCTCGGGCGGAGCGGGAAATAGTGTCAGACTCTTACTGACTAAAAACCTACCCTGTTCCTTCCCTGCCTTGGTTCCAGGGCTCTGATATGCATTTTCATACCTTCCCAGAGCCCCAGACTAGGCCTCGACCCTACTGGGCCCCTACGGTTTGCTGACAACTCCTTGAGGCGCACGGGAACAGTGCGCGCCGTAAACGGCTTGGGCTCGGTCCGGTCTGTTACAGGACAAACGGACAGCGAGCTACCCATTGCCCGCCGTCCGCAAGCCCGCGCCTACGGTTGCCAGGGCTCCGGGGTTTTTTTTTTTTTTTACGGTAGGTAAAATCATCCAATGACAAATGCCGCCCTTGGGCGGAGCGGGAAATAGTGTCAGACTCTTACTGACTAAAAACCTACCCTGTTCCTTCCCTGCCTTGGTTTCAGGGCCCTGCTATGCATTTTCATACCTTCCCAGAGCCCCAGACTAGGCCTCGACCCTACTGGGCCCCTACGGTTTGCTGACAACTCCTTGAGGCGCACGGGAACAGTGCGCGCCGTAAACGACTTGGGCTCGGTCCGGTCTGTTACCGGACAAACGGACAGCGAGCTACCCATTGCCCGCCGTCCGCAAGCCCGCGTCTACGGTGGCCGGAAATTTGGATCGGAGTTACGGCGGCGGTTGCGGCGTGAGCGCCGTTGCCTGATACGGTCAGCCTCCTCCTTTGCTAGCATTACTGCTTCGCAGAAGGAGGCGACCGCCTGCCACTCCTCCTCGGTCCGGAGCATGGCTTGAACCAAGCCCCGGCGCGAGAGATCGCCTCCGATTGCCCCCACGAGGACACGGCGATGCTCTTCCCAAGCGGGGCACACCTCTACCGTGTGCTCCACCGTGTCCACCGGGCGTTCCGCACAGTGACGACACCCGGGCGTCACCTCCGCACGGATCTTGTACAGGTACGGCCCGAACTTGCCATGTTCGGTTAGTACCTGCGCCATGCGGAAGGTTATGACGCCGTGAGGCCTTTCCAGCCACGCCTCAAAGAGGGGCCTTACCGAGGGCTCCGTGGTAATAACACCATTTTGTGCGGCTAGAAAAAATCATTCACGAGAAATGGCGGTATACCATATTAGAATACTATTTCATTTTTGTTTTTTTTTTTAATAATAATATACATTTATTTTGCAAACATGGGTGTGGACGACGCACGTCAAAAAAATTAGATGTAATTTCTAATGCCATACTGTACTGGCAATGTATCAAACATGTCTTTTATTTTTTAAATATATGACGATGTTGCAAGGTGCGAGTGGAACCGACCCAAAATGTTTTTTGTTGTTGTCAACACTGATCGATCTCTTCATGTCATGTCCGCGCGTCGTTCTAAAGAAAATAAGAAAAGTTCTTAAAAATTCATAATATTCAAGTCTAATAGCCACTCGCATCCTCCAAATCGTTTGTTCAACCAACATTTTGTTTTATTTCGCCTCCATCCGTAATAAATCTGGTCTTCGAGCACGGATCTATTTTGTGACGCTTCGAGCCGTCGACTCGTGAGTGAAAAAATATGGCGGACCGCGCAAAAACGCCGACTGTGCAGACGCGTCGTATGCGCAAAGAACAACTGGAACATCAAAAATTGGAGTGTGCGCCTACAAAGGTTAACAAACAGACCATATCCCATGGCAGCGATTGTCCCATAACGCCACGGGAACTCAATTATACAATGACGCCGGCGCCAATAAAACAGTCTCCACGTGCCACCGGTACCGTGCCGCAATCTACGTGCGCTTCAAAAACTACAATGCGTTCGTACAAGTCATCAGCTTCTTCTATTGTACGGCGTAAACAGCTTGAGCTGCAAGCTGCTGAAGCAAAAGCGAAGATTCAAATGGAACTTATTGAAAAAAAGTTAGAAGCGGACCTTGCCCTTGTCGACGCCGACAACAAAAACCACGCCGATATTGAGGGAACTTGTGATGATCAAGGCACGAACTGCTCGGTATCCCTGCCGGATCGACAGAAATATAATGATGTGGAGACATGGATGGACAACAACAGTAAGTGTCCCAATATTGATTCCCCTCAGGACAGCTTTCAATTGCTTGCAAACACTTTAAATAAAATGATGAAACAGACAGCCACGCAGCACGAGGATCGGCTGCTCAGTAGGCTCGCTACACCACGCGAACTGCCTATTTTTAGTGGTGATTGCATTGAGTGGCTACATTTTAAGCATGCTTATGAAGACTCAACCCGTGTATGTCGTTTCAGTGACTCTGAGAACTTGTGCAGACTCCGTCGTGCACTAAGAGGTGATGCTAAAGATGCCGTAACTGACCTGCTGATCGGAAACACACCACCCTCGGCAGTACTAAATGCACTGGAATTAAGATTTGGTCAAGCTGACACCATCGTTTACAATATAGCAGCACAGTTGAAAAAGTTACCATCATTACATAATTATTATCAACAGGAAATAGGCTACTTTGCTGTGAAAGTCAACAATTGCGTGGCAACAATACGAGCCCTGAACCAACATGACTACCTACGAAGCCCTGAGCTCGCTGCAGCTGTTGTATCCAAACTGCCGAGCACGCTGCTAGGTAAATGGACAGATTTTGCTTATAATCATCATGGAGAAGGCACACCCAAGCTGGAGCTATTAGCTACATTTTTGAAAACTGAAGCCGAGATGCTATCAATAGCCGGATGCATTCCACCCCGAGAAACAAAGAAAACTGTGGACTCCGGCAACACTAGAACAGCTGATGACAAGATTCGACACCGCTCTGTACTTACTTCTGTTGCAGTTGAAGACACAAAATGTTCATTTTGTGAGAAAGGGATGCACACCCTACCTGAATGCCGCATATTCAAACGTGCGATGAGACGAGACAGATGGAGATTCGTCAAAAAGCACAGATTATGCTACTGTTGTTTATCAAGTAAGCAACATGGAAGCAAAGTGTGCCCTGCGCCTGTATGTGATATTAACAGCTGTGGTATGGCTCATCACCGACTTCTGCACTGGACGAAATCTGAAAAGACGTCACAATCAGAGCATTAGACATTGTTGATAAGACTGCACGTCAAGTAGGTACTCAATGGGAAGTAGGTCTACCTTTTAAAAAAAGACAACTTCGAAATGCCCGACTCGTATAATAACGCCTTATCGCGTCAACAAATGTTATTACGTAAATTTCAAAAAGATAGTGACTATGCTATTAGGTATAAACAGGAAATCAGTAAATTATTTGACAGTGGTTATGCTCGAGTACTACAAAACGAAGAATTACTTTCTGCTAATCATGTTTGGTACCTCCCACACTTTGGTGTTCAAAATGTAAACAAACCGGGAAAGCTGAGGTTAGTTTGGGATGCTGCCGCGAAGGTTAACAATGTATGTTTGAATGATTATTTATTGACCGGACCCGATTTGTACAATTCCTTGTTTGGTATTATGCTGAGATTCAGAGAAAATCAATTTGTAATAGTAGGTGACATTATACGTGATATGTTCTTAAGAATTAGGATACGGTCAGAAGACCAACATGTGTTTAGATTCGTATGGCAGGAGTCAACCAATACAGTTGTTCAGCATTGTGTCATGCAGAGCCTTATCTTTGGTGGTACAATGTCTCCTTTTATTGCACAACATATAAAGAATAAAAATGCACTTAAATATAAAAATGTTAACCCGGAGGCTGCAGATATAATAATAAAAGATCATTATATGGACGATTGTTTACATTCTACAAGTGATGAGAACAATGCAGTTAAATTAGTGAATGATATTACCGCTATTCATAGGAAAGGTGGATTCGAGATAAGAGGTTGGTCGAGTAATAGCAAACGAGTTTTAGATTCTATACCTACAGATGCATTAGCCCACAGCGCTATACAGTTCAAAGATGGTGTAAACAACACAACTGAGCGCACTCTAGGATTAATATGGTATCATGCAGATGATTCATTTGGTTTTAGGATTAATTTGACCCGTATACCTAAAGATATTTTAGAAGGAACCGTACCGCCTACAAAAGCAAAAATGCTTAGCATTATTATGTCAGTTTATGATATTCACGGATTCTTGTCACCATTTCTGATAAAAAGTAAAATCATTTTACAAGAAGTACATAGATCTAGTGTCGATTGGAAGTGCCAAATTCAACCTGGCGAACATATCAAATGGGTAAAATGGCTTGATGAATTAAAACAGTTAGAGTTGTTACGAATACCTCGGTGGTATTTTAATGCAGGTATGTGGACTCAGTGCTACTCATCAACTGTAGGTACACGAGACGTCAACACGATCGTAGATACACAGATGCACATATTTTGTGACTCATCCATTAAAGCTTATGCTGCGGTTATTTATTGGCGTTTGACCCGGCAAAATGGGAGCGTACTCGTTTGTTTTGCAGCCGCGAAGAGCAGAGTGACCCCACTCCGCCCTGTCTCCGTACCTAGGTTAGAATTACAAGGCGCACTAATAGGCTCACGTCTTGCTAATGTTGTTCAACGAGAACATTCAAGTTTAAAGGCCGACAAGCGTTACTTTTGGACGGACTCACACACGGTTCTCCAATGGATTCGTGGTGACCCTCGGAATTATAAACCCTTCGTTGCTCATCGCTTAGGTGAAATTGATGAATTGACTAAGGTAACGGAATGGCGGTACGTACCGTCAAAGCTAAATGTAGCTGATATTGCTACCAAAGAGGAAGCTCCACCACTTACGTACGATAATGTTTGGTTTCAAGGACCTGGGTTCTTACGGCAGCCAGAGGATACATGGCCTAGGGATCTCAAGTCTACCAAGTCAACAGATGACGCAATATGCGAGATGAGGAGCGTTAACGTAATGACGTCACAGGTTATTCAACATTCCATACCTAATGAAGACGATTTCTCTTCTTGGACGCGACTCATTCGTGCTACCGCTCGTGTATTATTATTTATAAAACGGTGTCGACGTATAGACATTCAACTTAATGTTGAACTATTGTTCGAAGCAGAAAAGCTTTTAATTAAAAAGTGTCAACAAGATTCGTTCGCGCAAGATATTGAACTACTCAAACAAAACAAACCCTTAATGTCTTCTAGTCGTTTGTTATGTCTGACACCATATATTGACTCTGACGGTATCTTACGAGTTCAAGGTCGAATTGACAAAGTTAAAGGTGTTGAACAGTCAACAATGAGACCAGCCATACTCGATGGTCGTCACAAGTTGACGCGACTGTTGGTAGAATACTACCACAGGAAAGCGCTTCATGGAGCGCACGAACTGGTCGTAAATGAATTACGGCAGCGATACTGGATTATAAAGATACGGCCGACCGTACGCGCAGTAGCTTCACGTTGTTTGTTCTGTCGGTACCGTCGCGCATCCCCGCAGCCGCAGCGCATGGCTGACCTTCCTGCCGCACGTTTGCAGCACCACCGTAGGCCTTTCACATTTACAGGCGTCGACTTCTTCGGCCCTATGGAAGTTACAATAGGTAGAAGGAGAGAAAAAAGATACGGTGTAATTTTTACTTGTTTGACCATTCGCGCAATTCATTTAGAGTTAACCGACAATTTAACTACTGACTCGGCAATCATGGCCCTTAGGAGGATGATAGCTCGTCGTGGTACGCCCAGCGTTATTTATTCTGATAACGGGACAAATCTAAGAGGTGCTGATAACGAATTAAAACGTAGTTTATTAGAACTCAACCGTAGTAAACTTCAGGAAGACGGAACTGTGAAAGGTATAGAGTGGAGATTTATTCCACCTGGTGCGCCCGAGATGGGTGGCGCCTGGGAGCGGATGATACGAACCGTAAAAACGGCTTTGAAGGTCGTACTTAAGGAACGCGCGCCACGTGCGGAGACGCTGGCTACATTGTTTGCGGAAGTAGAAGCGTTGGTTAATAGTCGCCCTATAACTTACGTATCAAGCGACCCTAACTTTCCTGAAGCCCTAACACCCAATCATTTTTTAATAGGTACATCGTCTAACGGTCCCGCTTTTGGTATTTACAACAATGACGACTTGTGTTTCCGTAAGCAATGGCGCATAGCGCAACGTTTAACTGATGCTTTCTGGGGGCGGTGGATAAAAGAATATTTACCTACTTTACTACCCAGATATAAGTGGAATAAAGAGCAAAGAGCGTTGCGAAATGGAGACTATGTTCTTTTAATTGAACAAAATTTAGAGCGTGGTGCTTGGCGTCACGGAGTAGTGAGTGCGACCCATGGCGGCCATGACGGTCGCGTCCGAGTGGTAGATGTTCGCACACGTACTGGTGTGGTTCGGCGTCCTGTGACGCGCGTCGCCCTACTCTCCCCAGCGGAATGTTAGTGCTGAACTAGTTGTTTTGTTATTTAGTTATCTAATGTAAACCTGTATTTCGCTTCAAAATAATTTGTTTATTTTTCTTAACTTAGCTCAGCACTAGGGGGCGGATTGTGGACGACGCACGTCAAAAAAATTAGATGTATTTTCTAATGCCATACTGTACTGGCAATGTATCAAACATGTCTTTTATTTTTCAAATATATGACGATGTTGCAAGGTGCGAGTGGAACCGACCCAAAATGTTTTTTGTTGTTGTCAACACTGATCGATCTCTTCATGTCATGTCCGCGCGTCGTTCTAAAGAAAATAAGAAAAGTTCTTAAAAATTCATAATATTCAAGTCTAATAGCCACTCGCATCCTCCAAATCGTTTGTTCAACCAACATTTTGTTTTATTTCGCCTCCATCCGTAATAATGGGTATAGTTCAAAGATTTTATTTTTCTAACCTTTCTCTATTGTCGGACAAAATAGTCGGTACCTCGATGCCAATCCCACATTGCTGCATACAAACATGCATAGAGCAAAATTTTACGTGCATATGGACTCACAATGTCTGTGAAAATCCTTGCTAAAGTCCATAGAAACCGGATTAAAATAGCTTGTGTAGCCTTCATTCTACACAAACACTGGTATGAGGTTTTAAAAAAATGTCTAAAAATCTACCAGTATTTTAGCTACCGCAACAAGGTTTTTTGCGGGTAGTATGAAGTTCATTATTACATTCGTATTTTTTTTTTATGGCTATAACCAGAAATTATATGCAATATAATGTTATAATATGTATGCAAAACACGGTAAAAATAAAGGGTAAAATAGGTACAATGAAAATTGTATTTAATATTTATACGTTAGCGTTTATTTTCAAAAAATTTATATGAATATTTATGTATTATAATATTTATTTATATAGAGTTCCTCTACTGCGGCGCATTCAGCCAACGCTTAGCCAACTGACCGGGCCCACTCAGTGCATTGACTGAGTGGTAATGAGACGCAAATGTAACACTTCTCTGTCTGCGTCTCTCCAGCGTCACCCGCATCAATACAACATCCCTGATTCATTTAACTAATTAAATAAGCACTATTAACAAAAAAAAATTACTAAAATACAATTATGCAATAACGCTGTAAAAATATCGTTTTATGCATTTGCATATTATATGCAATTATGAAAATGCATATAACCCAATATCTCGCTGTACAACTGACGAAATCATTTTACTTATGATTTATTTGTACTTTTTTTTTATTTTCATAATTTGAAAATGTCACCTTCATAATTAGCAGCCTTGTTCCACATATGATGAGGATTACATGCAAGTCTTGAATATTATCCAAAACACAAGTTTCACTGTCTTGCTTTTCTCCCGTGCCGTTTCGAACAAGTTCTCGTGGTACGCGTCTAGATCATCTTGCCATCACTTTCTGGGCCGACCTCGACGGCGCTTACCCTTTGCAGGCACCCACGGCTTGGCGACACTTGCCGAACGGTCATTCGGTGCGGCCAACGAAACCCGCTCAATCCCCTTAGAGACTGGTAGCTTTTTTGCCCACTTAAAGTAAAAAAAAACTCTTTTCATAAATACAGATTTTATTTTTCACCTTACATTTACGTTATCACCTACTTAATTTTTCTAAATCGATGCTAGATACTACTCCTTATAATCGAAACTTTTATTCGTAACACTGTAATTGTCTTTCTTTCTCTGATGAATATTTTCTTTCGGTATCGTATCTTTTTTTTTCGCCCCAATAGCCTCGGCTTCTTTCACTGTATCAGGTAAAGCATCGTTAGAAATATCGGGAACTAGGAATGTTACTATTCCCGCTATGAGTGAAGAAATCCCGAATACAAATGACGGAAATCCTTCCCAGTACTGCGTCTGAAATTAAAACAAAACATTATAAAAATCATAATTTTTGAAAACTGAATTTAGCTGCATTTTTATAAACATGACATAGATATCTTAATGCTTCGTATTTATTTTTACCACCCTGAACTTCAAAGATTGCAGCTTAACGTTCGAGTAGGAGCAGTAACGCAAACTGCCCAGAAGTACTCCTTCGCAAGGCTCATCTACTTCATTTATTTTCACTGAACTTTACCATGAACAAGCGATAGACTAGGTGATGATGTAGTACAATGTCACGATCGACTTGTCGCATGCTTAATCATAATAAAAAATAACTTCAAATTAGGATTTAACGATTGAATCAAGAAATCTAATATGTTATAGGATTGAATCTTTTGAATTCTTTCTCATTACTGTACAGGGCATGGGCAGATGGCTATAGTTGCCATGTGAACTGATGAGCCCAATCTGGACGACAGGTGATGAGCGATGGATAGGCGATAAATGATTCTGTTCTATTCGCAATAAAAAGGTATTGAGCCAGTTACCAGTAGCGGAGTTTGCGGTGCCACAATAGAGCCCACTCTTCCGAGCGACGAGCACAGCGCGTGCATGGAGTTCCTGGTATACGTGGGGAATAGCTCCGACGTATACATGTATGTGATCGTGAAGTACAGCGTTGCCATCAGCTTGCCAATCATGAACATTAGTATTGAGAGCCAGGCCATATCTGAAAGACAAAAGAAATTTAAAGTTCATGGAGCAAAGTTTTTAAATGAGGACGTTGTCATTTTTGGTAATGGAGGAAACAGCGAAATCTATCCTGTTTGTATCGCCATCTAATACGTAACCAGCCGCAACCTCGTCTCTCTGTGCTACTTTAGACTACAGTTTGTCTAGTTTACAGTGAACATAATTCTACCCCTTTTCATTGATGTTTGCCCAATTTAAACGCCTTATCAACCACATCAGTACCCCTACCATGAGTTTTAAGCAATAGTATTCGTCGCTACTCGATATCGACGCCGTAAATATTTTGTATGGCAAATTTTGCAGCGCCTCTAGCGGTCACTTGCTGAACCAAAATTTGCCATACTAAATATTTACGGCGTCGATATCGAGTAGCGACGAATACTATTGCTTGAAACTTATGGTAGAGGTACAGCTATCTTGATTTTGGAGCGCAGTATAATGTTTTAAATTGCACCCTATTCCTCGGCAATTACTATAGAAATGAGTAACTATTGAATCAAAAGCATTGATCAGGTCAGGTGGTTACTAGTAAAAACCACATAGGAAAAAGGCACCTGGAAAATTTTTAAGAAGGCCTTTGACCATACTGAAGCAAAGGAGGTTAGATATTTTTATCCAACCTCCTTACGCTGTTAATTATCATTATTGTCCTATTGTTCTATTGTCAAGGCGCTGTTCAAATTCACTGTGATCATCAAATATATTAATGATACAGTAGCACGCTTGCCTAGGTGTATTCTATTCACTCTTAACTTAAAAACCCCCAAGTTTAGCTAAGGAAATACAAATTCGGGTAAGAAAATCCACTCTAGCTGTACGCGCAATGAATGTGTTCCCAAAACGTTTTGTGTGCTTGAGTGGAATGCTCATCTGTATTGCTTTAGTTGCATTTCGTGTTCTAAAGCCACGGTAACTCTTGAACATTGCCAAGCGGGCATCGGATATAACCGTCGAATACGACTACCGTCGAATCCAACTCGGCTGGAAAGCTGCACGGTGTCTTCTCGTCCGACATACCAGTGTCTAAAGACGAAAATCTATGACCAGTGCTTGTTGCCAGTGATGACATAATATATGGCTCCGAAACGTGGTCGTACACAACGAGCCTGATCAGAAGGCTTAAAGTTACCCAAAGGGCAATGGAAAGGGCTATGCTCGGAGTTTCCTTGCATGTTCGTATCAAAAATGAAGATATCCGCAGGAGAGCCAAAGTTAGCGACGTAGCACGAAGAATTGCCAAACTTAAGTGGCAATGGGCAGGGTATATTGCTCGCAAAACAGATGGCTGTCGGGGCCGAAAGGTTCTAGAATGGCGACCGCTAATCGGAAGAAGCAGCGCTTTAAGGCCTCCTACAAGGTGGACTGATGACCTGGAAAGGGTTGCGGGAATCCGATGGATGCGAGATGCACAGGAACATTCATTGTGGCGACACTTGAGGGAGGTTTGTGTCCAACAGTGGACGTCTTTCGGCTGAAATAATGATGATGATGATCGGATATAATTATAATAATATTCCGCAGCTCTATTGCAAGTAGTGATCTAATAATGATAGATGTATGTAAGTAGTACTCGTATGTAGCTATCTATGGTAATGTAGAATAAATAACCCTACAGATTTTTACAACAGCAAAATATTTGACATAGAAAATTACAAAAAAAAGTAATCGATTCTATATTGTTCATTATGCTAACTGCGAAAACTAGGTTATCGATCTCAAAATTAATTCGTCACAATCATTAACTAGTTATAATGTTTGTGACGAAGTAATTTTGAGTTTTCATTTTTCTTTTTTGTGTTTGACTGACTACAATAAACTAATGATTATTTGTAGTCAGTCAAGTATGAAGCAATCTCTGCTTAACAAACAATCTCTGGTTAACAATACCGTTTAGAGTGTTAATGTTGATACTGTGGTACGTCAAAATATGAATTATTATATATATTATTTATTTATTTATTATTAATATTATAACTAAGAAAAACTTTAGAGGTTTGCAAAATAGGGTATAAAAACCCACAAGCTTTCGTTGAAAAGAGAGAATCCTCCGACCAAACAGGTGTTGTGTCTGGCCCGGGCATCTGCCCGATAATTGATTTCAGGTTGTTTCGTTTTTTTTATATAAACTAGTGCTTGACTGCGATCCCATCTATTGGTAAGCATTGATGCAATACATGTTCTAAACGCGCGCAGAACTCTAATACCGTAATGTAGGAATTTGAATTTTAGTTCCTATATCGCGTCATAGATGCCGCTGCAAAACGACGATAGCCAAACATATCGTGTTTCTCAGTAGGAGGTTACGACTTATTAATATCAGCCCCCCTAGTCCAGTAACAAACGTTTTGTTTAACGTGAACGCTTAGAGTTGGCCACGCCCCCAATTCCTTTGTTCTGACGTCATATCAACAAAGGAATTGGAGGCATGGTCAACTCCTAGCGTTCACGTTAAACGAACCGATTGTAACTTGACTAACTTGTAAATAGGTCGGTATATGCCAGAGGTGCGGAATTGTTCAAAAGATTTGCCTTGGCCCTGGAACGCAAAGGGCAAATAAAGGAACATAGCTTTAACTGCAGGCAGGCAGGGTCGAAGCCTACTGGGGCCATGGGTTAACTTCCGAAAGGAATACCCGGCCCCGGCACGATAGGCTACGAAGGAACGGGGTTGGTTTTTAGTCAGTAAGAGTCTGACACTACTTCCCGCTCCGCCCAAGGGCGGGATTTGTCATTGGCTGATTTTACCTACGATAACAAAAAATATAAAAAAACATAGGATGGTTTTAATCAGTAAAAGTCTCACACTCACTGTCATTCCATTCAAAGCAGGTCATCAAATACCTGTTGTATTTGAAGATTTTACACCACAAATAAAAAAGCTAAAAAAAATCCTGCCAGCGACTTTGCACATGTGAAAGTTGGTTTCTCCATACAAAGTGCATTGATATGTCTGTCAGTCAGTTTCTTCTTTTACAGATATAGATAGATATATAGATAAAAATAGATAATGTATAAAATTCTTACTTGTAGGCAAGAACGGCTGTCCCACACAAAACACGCCAGCCAACAGAAAGCAAGTGATCAACGGAAACTTTCTCTTATACTTCATCAGCACATACATAGCTATAAAACTCCCTGGAAGCTCCGTGAGCATTACAAGAGCGTAGTTCACGTACTTATTCCCTTCCAGCGACACCGACGTTATTGTCATTCCATAGTTCACGAAGGTTGATGTGGTCCACCAGATCACGCAAACTACGAATCTTTTGAACAAAGCCGTCGATGTAAATGTGCTTTTTAAGACTTTCCCAAACTCCACATTCTCGTCTTCATCAATTTCGCAAACTAAATTGTCTAGCATTCGCTGATCGATTTTAACTTTGTTCTTTTTTGATATTTTTTCTATGACAGCTACAGCGTCATCCTTTTTCCCTTTTATTAGCAGCCATCTTGGACTCTCGTCTATGACAAAGATGTAGAGGATGAAGAGTAAGGCTGGGGCGTATATAGCTCTGAGGAAGTTCCTCCAGTCAGGAACCATCCAGGCTATTAGGGCTTTTAAAACGCCTCCTACGCAGTAACCGATGCCGCATAGCATGTAGTAAGGAACTCGTTTCGTTGTGGCTATTATTTCTACATCTGTGAAAAAGAAAGAAGTGATTGAGTATAAGTTTTTACATATGGCCTACAAATAGTTGTTTCGGGCCTGGGTAAGCTCAAGAAGTTTACATGTTTGTCACGATACAGGAGTAATTCCTAATGAAGGGTAAAGTATACAAAATAAAAGAAAAATTATAGGATCATTTTGATATAAGTAGAGAAAGATTTTCATTGAGAATGAGTTTTTCACCCGAGCTGCTGGTAAGGGTGTTATACAGCCAAGTGCTGCATTGAGAACTTTTTTTTATATAAACTTACCAAAAAATAAATGAACGGTTACGATAATTATTTTTTATCATCATCCGTAATAATGATCATCATCGATCATTATTACGGATGATGATAATTATTAGTGCTTTTTATATAAAATATTTGATAACTTGTAAATAGAGAAGATAAAAATGAGCGAAAAAAAAAAAGATTCCACAAAACGTTAAATAAAAATTTGCAAAATTTTGATAATTGAGTGTTAAATTATTTTCAATACGAACACGCAACGGTTGAAAAAGTTGTTTAGATATTGAAGATATTTGTTGACAAAACTTTACAGACATGTAAATCATCTCTTCGATATTATATTGTAACATGAACTCAGTTTGATAAGTAGGTACTCTTACTACAATAGTACGGAGGAAGAGGGAATGAGAAGCAGTCACTTCTGCGAATCGGTTATACTAACGTTAGAGGTAGAGGAATTATTTGATAAATGTATTTTTTTTTGCTAAGTTTTCTTCTAAAATAATAATACGTATACTTAGTAGGCTAAGACAAAGACAGCGAGACAACCTTGGCCTTCTCCGAAAAATCTAGTCCGCACTAGAAAATGTTATGATTATATAGAAAAGGAAAACGAAGTGGTCCAGTAGTGAGACAATATAGCCTGGTCAAATTAGATTAAAAACAAGATAATATTTAAAAAAAAAAAAAAGAATCTTTACAAAAAATTTCAACCATAACGGATTTATCGAGACGTTTTTTTTATGTTTTTCACAATGAACCCGTTTAATTGATATAATTGAAGGGCAATATATAAAAAAATAATCCGCCAAATTAGTTTGATGATGATGTTAACACGCTAAGCATGCATTATCATTTAAATTTAAGCACAATCGGTTAGAGTTAACTGTTTTAAAATTCATTCACAAGATTTGCTCTAAGCAAACATACAAAAATTGCAGGTTGAATAAAATCTTTTATTAAACTTACTTAAAATATAAGCCGGTGAGCATATATCCCCGAAGGCTGACTCCAGAAACTCAAGTACTACGTAAAACCAGTACGAGGAAACGAAGCTCCTGGCGATGCCTAGAACTCCACCAATCACACCAGTTGCCACTATCATTGCTTTTCTGCCTATCCTGAAAAAAGTATGTCATTAGTGTAATTTCTACAATCTCTATGATATAAGGATATCTGTCAGCTTAAGTGACCTAAGAAAACTAGAATCACGACCATAGGTGACCTAAAAAAACTATAATCTCTAGCTTAGGTTACCTCACTGGGGCCAAAGGTTATGTGAGACTGTCACCACGGGCCCCAGGATAAAGGCAAGGAATGGAAAGGTAGGTTTTTAGTCAGTAAAAGTCTGACACTATTTCCCGCCCCACCCAAGGGCGGGATTTGTCATTGGATGATTTTACCTACGTTAAAAAAAAAAGCTTAGGTTACCTCAGAAAACTACAATATGTAACTTGAACGGTGATCTAAGAAATTGTAATCTCTAGTTTAAGTTACCTAAAAAGCCAAAAGTGTTACAAGGGTTATTAAGGAATGTCAACGGCTGCGAGATCGTTTGAAAGTTTCCCTGGCCCTGAAACGCAGACTGAAAAAAAATGGGTGGATTTAGTTACTAAAAGTCTGACACTCCGTCTCGCTATACCCAAAGCGAGACAAAGTATTAGATGACGCCCCAACCGCCGGTAAAATCATACAATGATATCCCCCGCCCTTGGGCGGAGCGGGAGATATTTTCAGACTCTTACTCACTAAAAAGTTACCCCGTTCCCTCTTTGCATTGATTCCAGGGCCCTGGTATGCATTTTCATACCTCCTTAGAGCCCCAGATTAGGCTTCGACCCTACTGGGCCCCTACAGTTTGCTGACAACACCTTGAGGCGCGCGGGAACACGCCGTAAACGACTTGGGCTCGGTCTGGTCCGTTACTGGACTGACGGACAGCAAGCAACACATTGCCTGTCGTCCGCATTCTCGTGCCAAATTGTGCAGGTACTTTTTGGTCAAAGAAAATATTGTTATAATAGCAAACAGAAAAAAAAAACTAGTTTCGTTGAAGGCATCTCAAAGAATATTGAGATAAATAAGTAAAAACTGGCAACCTCCTATTTAATAAATTAGGTCGGTTCCAACTACAATTGCGATAATTAAAATTCATTTTCCTTCTTAAAATATAATATGTTATTTTATCGTACTAGTATATATTTTTCTTCGACAGTATATACTGTTGTTGCTTTAGATAATGGTCTCAATAATGATGAATAATTCCCTTCTGTAATACAGTACCGACCACATCTTGGTGTTGTGACTGTTAATGGCAGCCTTGATATTTACAGTATTGTCGACAGTATACTTAAGGTAGTATGGTAATGTATACTTTACAATTCCTACATACGTATAGAATACTTAACTAACCATAATTACACATAATTACCCAAAAAAAAACCAGGTACTGGTCTAATTAAAACAATCTAAAATGTGCCCAAAAGACGAACGTCATTGCCACGCTGTATATCAATAATCATCTTTTTTTAAAATAAATAAATATAGTATGCGGGGCCAAAATGTATGTAATCTCAAAACTTTATTTCAATCTATAATGAACATGTCAGATGATAAATATTAAATAATGAAAATAACTATGGACCCTGTCTGACACGGCATAATATTAAATGGTAAGAGAGATGACTAAAATATTTTTTTTAGTTTTCCTTAATTGTGTAAGTATTTATTGTTAAATTTATTTATGAATTTAAATATTTTGTATTGCTTTTTATTTTCTGTAGATATGTACATATATTTGAAGAAATACTTTGATATTTATAAATAAAAACATATATAAAATATACGAACATAATATTTTATTGGTAATATGTTCGTATATTTTAACTAACGTTTTTAAAGTAGGTAAATAGAGTAATCGTCTATATTGTAATAAGTTTTATTAATTAAGAATTTTATTGTTTTCATTTATTGAAAAATATGTTTGTTTTATGTTTTCCGGTAATTTTGTTTTATAATTTTATTGATATATAAAATGGACTACAATAATGCAATTGGTTGCGCGAATTTGCTGTGGACTGTAGGTTTAAAAAGCGATCTAAGGTTTGTTAACAATATGCAGATACTGCGCCTAGCGTTTATTAATGGGATAAATGTATTAGGAGGAACACTGACCTTTTGACTTTCCTCGAAGGTTCCACGTGGCGCCGGCCGGCGAACCTCGACTTCGCACATTTAACCACTGCCAGGTCCCGTATTGCACTACACTGCACTATTGTTGAGGTTTTGAATGGTTGGATCACGAAATAGTCAATTTTCTTGTAATTTCGAGCGGGCGTTGTTAGCGGTGCGGTCACATTCACAGTCGATGCACAAAACGTTAATGTCATTTCATTTCTTGCGGTCGTGCGGGTGAAGGAAAACGGAAGGGATAGGATTGCTAGGCCAAAAAAATAAATTACAAAAAACAAAGTCGCGGATCATAGCAAATTGGCGCAACCATTCCCCCCGGGTTTGAAGGGTTACCTTCAAAGAAAAGAAAAAAAACAAAAGCGAAACTAAACCCTATTACTATATCTAAACTATCAATACTAGGTAGCGAAACAACTTATAACTAACTATGCCACTACTGCTGATTAGGCAGAGGGCAGAGGCGAATAACCGGACGCAGGTACGATCCAGTTGCGGTTTTAACCTTTACGACTCGCGTTATTCCGTTCGAACCCGGAAAAACTTCTTCCACTACACCAAGAGGCCAGTGCAGAGGAGGCGCACTCTCAGTCTTCAGTATCACCACAGTACCGACTGTGACTGGATCTGAAGGAGTGTTCCACTTTTGACGCGACTGCAGCGTATGCAGATAATCTGTCCTCCATCGCTTCCAAAAGGACTGAACTAAGCTATCTAGCAGAGCGTGACGCGGGTGAAGCTGCAGTTTGTCAGTCTCGACATCTAAAGCGGGCAAATATTTAAGAGGAGTCGTCGTCAAGAAGTGAGCCGGCGTCAACGCTAGCGGCTCCGATGGATCACTAGACAAAGTCCGACACAACGGACGCGTATTCATCAACGCCTCTACCTGAGCGAGTACGGTGCTCAACTCCTCGTACGAGAGAATCAATTCAATTCAATTATTTATTTGCGTTCCACAATGTACATGCAATAGGTGGTAAATAAAAATTTAAATAGACACAATTGTGGACCCTGATGGGCACAGCAAAAGATAATGTGACTAAGACTTATAAACTACTTGTTTTTTGTACAATTTCATTAAACATTAATTACATTATTAAAATTAATTACATAATATTAAATATTTATTATGATATATTAAAAATTAAATACTTTATGTCAAACCTTAATTAAATTATAACATTCATTTAATTTTATTTAACATTCATTACATTATAATATAAACTTTATCATTACTAGTTTGTATTATTATTTTATATTATTATTTGAGCTGTATAGATGTATCATTAAAATATTCACCTACGCTGTAGTAGCATTTATTTAATAATAGTTTTTTTAGTTTATTAGTAAAAATAGCAATCTTTTTTTCATTTCTTAGAACCTCGGGTAATTTATTATAAATTTTTATAGACATTACTAGTGGGCCAGATGAATGTATTTTTAAACGAGATGTTGGTAAGTTTAAACGTGTTTTGTGTCGGAAAGTGAATCTTGTTTGAATGTCTTCTCGTTTAGTGTAAAAGTCTTTGTGAGTGTGCGCAAATTTACAGATTTCCAGTATGTATAATGATGGAAGCGTTAGAATATTTAGCTTTATGAAATGAGGTTTGCAGCTATCAGTTTGTTCGATATTAACCAAAATACGAATTAACTTTTTTTGGGTTGAAAACAAAGCTGGTGCGTCTGTGCTATTCCCCCACATTATTATACCGTAATTGAGCCATGCATGAGCATAGGCGTAGTAGGTAACTAGAGCTGTCTGTAAGTTTGTGGTCTTTTTTAATTCGCGAAAAGCGTACAAAAATGTAGAAAGCTTTGTTTTAATTTTCTGAATGTGAGATTTCCAGTTTATGTTTGTATCTATGGTTAAGCCTAATAATGAAAATTCGTTTACCAGTTCTAATTTGTGGTTGTTGAAAGAGAAATTTACATCTAGGTGCCTTTTTTGGTGAGGGTGGAATGAAATAAGTTTAGTTTTTTCAAAATTAATTTCTAGATTATGATTATTTAACCAGGTTATTGTTTTAGTGAGAATATTATTAAGTGTATTGTTTAGGCTTTCGATATCATGACAGGGGGCAAGAATAGAAATGTCATCTGCAAACAAGACGCATGGTCCGGAATCTTGGATTGTTTTTGGAAGATCGTTTATATAAATAAGAAAAAGAAGACATCCAATTACACTCCCTTGCGGTATTGAGGCATTTAATGCCCTACTGTCTGACCGGAACTTTTGAAGCTCGTTAGCTTTATCATTGAAGAACTCTATTTCGACCATTTGTACTCTGTTTGTTAAATATGACTTAAACCATTCGTGTGATTTGCCACGGATTCCCACTCCATATAGTTTATTTAGTAATATTCCGTATTGCACTTTATCGTAGGCTTTACTCATATCTAGTAGCGTGCCAATTGCATATTTTTTATTATTTATTATATTGAGAGCTTCCTGTATAAATTTGTAAACAGCCAAAGTTGTAGATTTATTTTTACGAAAGCCATTTTGACATTCATCGAATATTTTATATTTCTCGCAGAAGGCGTACACACGATTACACATAGCTTTCTCGAAAATTTTTGAAGCAGTAGGCAGTAGAGCTATTGGACGATAATTGCTTGGGTCTGTTTTATTACTTTTTTTGTATACAGGTTTCACAAGTGCAATTTTTAGCTGGTCAGGGAATACGCCCTCTTCAAAAGATTGGTTTATCAATTTATAGAACGGTAATGTGAGTTCGTCTGCACATTGCTTGAATAAACTTGGTGGAAGTTCATCTATTCCGTAACTATTTTTGGTTTTTAGGCTTTTGATCAAAGAATTTATTTCATATGGGTCTACAGGGCTAAGAAACATTGAGTTTTGGGTAGGTGAAAGCACAGGGGAACCTTTGGGCTTACTTGTTCGTGAAGGGCTTTCCTCACCGATCGACGCAAAAAAGTTGTTGAAGATGTTTGCAACTTCCTTGGGTTCAGACGTTATACTATTGTTTTTTGTTTGTAGTTTTATATTGTATTTCTCTTTTTTTATGGTTTTATTAGTTCGTTCATTTATTATTCTCCACATTGTTTTGATTTTATTAGTAGATTTTTTAATTTTGTTAATGTATTGTAATTTTTTAGCTGTGGTTATTATTTTTTTTAATAATTTCTCATATTTTTTGTAATATTTAGCTATTATTGGGTTATTAGTTTTTAACGTAAGTGTTTTTAATAATCTCTTATTTTTGCAGGAGATTTTTATACCTTTAGTTAACCAATATTTCTTGTAATTCGTTTTTATTTTTATTTTACGTATAGGTATGCATTTGTTTAGGATGTTAGTTAACGTTTCAAGGAAAGCTCTATAGTTGTCGTTCATATTCTGGTTTGGTAATATAATAGAGTTCCAATCAATGATATTTAATGCAGATTTAAATTTTAATATATTTTCTTTGTTAAATAATCTCTTATTTGTGTACCAAGTTGTTTTTTTGATGGGTGTATTTGGTATGATGATATGTATTTCTGTTGCGCAATGATCCGAAAAGCCTAATTCCTCTACACTAGTGGAAAATTCGTTAGTGTTCAGGTTTGTAAATATCAGGTCCAAGCAAGTAGATGTAGTTTGAGTAATTCGGGTAGGTTCTTTTATTTGTTGTTTAAGTTGGTATTCTAACATGAGATCTAAGAGTTGACTAGTCTTCCGGTTATTTTCCAAAATATTAACATTGAGATCCCCACCTATAATAACATTTAGTTTTGAATACTTATCGTTTATATAATTCAAAATCCTTATTAATTGACTATTAAAAATATCTTCTTCTCTCTTATTCCAATAAATCGTTAATAATAAAATATTTTCTTTTGGTAATTCTATTGCACATATTTCAATTATATATTCTATGGACATGTCTGAGATATCTTTTCTCTCTATACAATCGATGTGATCTTTAAGCAGAATGCAGACGCCACCACCACCGCGCCTGCTTCGGCAATAAGACGCTGCTATTTTGTAGCCGTTGAATTGGATCATAGTTAATTTTTCATTTGAAAGCCATGTCTCAGATATGCATACTGCATTGTAAGTAGGGTTTTCTTCAAAAAATGCTTCCAGTACATGTTGCTTATTATAAATACTTTGGATATTTTGGAACAAGATTTTAAATTGCTGGCCTTTTGTCTCGAAAGGAATTGGTAACAGTAGAATTTACATCACTGTTTTTTTGTAAATTAGTAGTATACAATTTATTCTGTGTTTCCGTGTCTGTTAAAGATTTTTGTTGATTCTTTTGGAAATTATCAACTTCTAGTTGAACAGCATTTAGTATCGTTAAATCATGAATGAGGTCTTGTAAATCTGATATTATAATTTCTTGACCTTTGTAATTTAAGGTTCCAAAACGTTGGCTGTACGTATCGCTAGTATAAGGTAAATTTAAATTAGAGTCTAAAATATAGGCATACTTAAAGGTCTCGGCGTCCATGTAAAGTAAATTATTAAAAGCTTCTACTCGGCTATTAAACATAACATTAGTATTATTCATGTATTTAAATGTTGGTAAACAAATTATAAAGTTAGTATGATTAAAAGGTATAAGGTATTCATGAATGGACAATACGAGATCTTTATAGTTTTGTGTCCTCCGAAAATCTTCCTCACCAATATAAATAACACAGTAATCAGATTTAGTAAAATCACGAACTTTTCCTCTAATATTACTTAGGATATGCTCTATTCCGCAATTTGGTGTACGGTAGTGACAGACTTCATAATTACATAATTGTGTCCGTTCAATTAAAGTGTAAAGTCTGTTTGAGGCTTCACTGCTTACGAGGCATAGTTTTTGCTTCGTGGACGCTGTAGAAGGCAGCAATGATGTATCCGGAAATATGGTATGACAAATATTTTTGTTGAGGCCTAGTTTATTTGTGTAGTTTCTATCTTCATTTTCTAGTTGGATACTATTTGTTGGTGTGTTTTCCGATGTGTTGTAATTGTTCTTTTTCGTGTTCTTCTTTGGCGTAGCTTTATGTTTTATTGGACTACAGGCAATTTTTTTAAACATTTCGTTCTTCTTCATTAAATCTTCGTTGATATGCTTTAATTTACTATTTTCCAATGACAAAGTTTCAATTTCATTGTGAGCGCTATTTAGTTGTGAACTTAATTCTTCAATCTTATCCTTCTTTATCTTTATTTGTTGATCAGTTTCATCATCTACTGGCACGCCTGGCATACTGTTTGAGGTGTAGTTTAATGTTTGTGAGATTATGTCACTTTCACTTAGTTCAGAATTTTCTGATCGTGTGCGCGTGCGACGGAAAGTAATGTTCTCTAAGAAATTCATTTTCATATATTATCATCAGCAAGAATCAAAATAAATTATATCTATGTCTCAGTCCTTTGAACGAATACTAGCTCCCTCTATATTGGTTTTGAGTAATGTACTTTTAACTGTAATAGCTCGATCCCACTGCGTAGGCGCAACGAAAGGTAATGGCCCATGTAGTTTTGCTATTGACCGATAGGTGTCGCTAGTAAACTCGAGTCTTCTCTAATAGCACAGTATTAATTAGGTGTGGTGATTGGCATCAAAGTACTGTTATTTGGTAACAGATGTCACTTCAAGCGTTCAGTGCGAAAACTCAAAGAGAGTGCTGCTATCTAGAGTTACTATACCGTCAACATTTCATGCAACGGCTTTATATTTTTAAAATTTGCTTGCGGCTCCTCGTCACTAGAGGCAGCACCATAAGCATACATATTTTAGTTTATGTGCAAAAAAACATATCCACTTTTGTCACATTATTTAGTTCCGTTAGATAAAGGTTTTTAATATAAATTTTGATATAGATCGAAACGAAGTTAAATTTCCTCAAGTATTTACTTGGTATGTCACCAAACTGTCAACTTCACTGCACTTGTAATAGCTTGAGTTTTAGGGTGTTTTTAACAGGGATAACACTTTCACGCAGAGAATTCAACACTACGACTGTTTTTAAGCACTCGAAATCACTAGGTTCACGCTAATATAATTATACAGAAAATATTTAAATTGATTTGACAGTATCAGATGTTTACTTAACAGCGCCACCTGGCGGATCTGAATGAATCTGTTCGCCTATGACCCGAAACAGGTGCGACTTAAGGCTTTTAATATTCGCCTCCCAATTGCCACCAAAATGACTAGCCGCTGGCGTATTAAAACACCAATCAATGCGATTCTCAGCTAAGACATGGGCGAATTCACTTTGGTAGTACTTGGAGCGTAAGAATGTATGTAATTCCGAAATATTGCAGTCACGCTCCAACATAATTTGTGCCGTTGTCAGAGTATAAGCGCTTAACGGGACCACGGCGAGATAAAAATCGTTTAAATGCAGACATAAAACCCTGCGTACTCAAATCACTGGTTAACTCTATGTGAACTGCACGAGTTGTCATACAAACGAATAGGCAAATGTATGCCTTTGTGGAACGTATACCACGACCACGGGCAATAGTGACTTTAAACGGTCCAGCATAGTCCGTCCCAGTATGTATGAAAGGTTTCACCGTCTGTACAACACGACAAGAACGATGGTCGGCCATTTCCGGCGCGTTGAAACGCGGGCGGAGCTTAAAGCAGGGCACACATCTGTGCACTCTAGCGCGTATCAAATTGCGAGCGGAAAGTATCCAGTACTTCTGTCGAAGAATGGACATTAATAAATCGGGACCAGCGTGACAATTCACCTTATGGTGATAGTCCACCAACAAATCCAAAACGTGATCCCTGCGTGGTAGAACTACTGGATGCATTTGTTAAAACTCTAACTTAGCATTTCGCAGACGGCCACCGACACGAATGAGTCCGTCTTGCAAAAATGGTTTCAAATGTTGAAGTGCGCGACTACAAGGTTTTTGTGATTCTAAACTACGAAATTCTATTGAAAAATAAAATTTCTGCAACTCTCGAAGTACAACTGATTCAGCTCTATCCAAATCAGCTGCGATTATAGAACCACGCGATGGTAATAATCTCAAAAATCTTAGGACGTAAACTACACAGCGTAATAGTCTCGACCAAGACGAGACTCGATTAGACAACAACAAAACAACTGACTCGTCACGCGGAACTGATACTACAAGCGTATGTTTCTTCTCCTCGGGTGGCTCTGAAACAGTAGCGGGGTTAAACGGAGCATTTGGCCACTCGTTAGGAGTGGTATGCAGCCAGGGAGGGCCACAAAACCAAAGCGGATGATTTAAAATTTGCGCAGGAAGCAAACCACGTGAGAGACAATCAGCTGGGTTTTCTGTTCCAGCGACATGGAATATATTTTCCGGTGACAATTCAGCTTGAATCTTAGCCACCCTATTTGCGACAAACGTGCCCCATCGATGGGGTGAAGAGTGGGCCCAACATAGAGCAACGGTTGAGTCTGAAAACGCTACAATTCTCTCTATATTAATGCGAGGACGACAAGTTTTGACTATAGATGCAATCAATTGAACCAACATAAGAATAGCGCAGAGTTCGAGACGAGCAAGAGAGACAACCTTACGAGGAGATACCTTTGATTTTGCGCTAATGAGGAAAACTGAAATGTTATCGCCATTTTGGACCTGAAAGTAAACCACTCCCCCGTAAGCCCTCTCACTGGCGTCTGCGAAACCTACCACATTGACAACAGTGTCTGGTACTATACCAACATGGCGAGGAATCTGTATCTGATCGAGCATTGGAAGCTCTTTCCTATAGCGAGCCCACAACTTAGCAACACTGTCAGGAGCGGTGTCGTCCCAATCACAGTTGGAAAGCCAAAGCTCTTTTATAAGCAGCTTTGCATACAAAACGACAGGAGCTACAAAACCCATTATATCCCATATCCGAGCTACACATGCTAGGATAACGCGTTTGGTACAAGTTGGCGGAGTCGAGCTAATTTTAAGACTGAACATATCAGTTGCGGGTGACCAACTTAAACCAAGGATCTTATGCGAATCACTATCATCGAATTCCTTTACCGAAGTCAACCGGTGTGACGGTGGAATCGACTCTAATGTAGCTTGCGAGTTGCTTGTCCATTTCACCAGATCAAATTGACCGGACTTCATGAGGCTGATTACTTGAGCAGCGGTCTCTATAGCCTCTGCTTCACTAGGTACACTGTACACAAAATCGTCCATGTACAATCCGGTTTCAATAGTGGCCCTTGCTTTCGGGTATGTATCACCCTCGTCAGCGGCCAACTGCTTGATAGTGCGAAGAGCGTGAAAGGGACTAGACTTAAGCCCAAAACAAACACGATTGAATTCGTAAACCTTCAAAGGTTCCTGCGGAGAAAATCTATACAAGAAGCGTTGGAATCTACGGTCACATTCTCTGATTCCAATACTAAGAAACATTTGCCGAATATCGGCAGAGAGCGCAATAGCAAACAAGCGAAAATTTACTATTATTTCAAATAAGTTACCCTGGAGGTTCTGACCACAATACAAGATATCGTTAAGCGATATGCCAGTACTAGTTTTAGCGCTACCATCCATAACCACACGCAGTTTAGTTGTAAGCTTGTCTTCTCTAACAACTCCATGGTGCGGGATGATGTAAAACGGGTAATCACGTGTCTCCTCAGTCTCGGCAGGCGCTGATGAGATATAACCTTTATCTAAATATTCGATCAGCACATCATCATAGGCTTGCTTCAACTTAGGAGACGCCTGCATCTTACGTTCCAAGCATAGAAAGCGTTTTTCTGCGGAGGCACGGGAGCCACCGAGCGAAAAAATATCACCCTTGAAAGGGAGCGCGACAACATAACGACCATCTTTATCACGAGTAGTCGTGCGGGTATAAATCTCCTCAGTGACCTGATCCTCAGGGCTGAGAATAGACGGGACATTGACCTCTTCAATCTCCCAGAACTTGCGGATGGTAGACTCAAGCGGCGGCTCGACGGTGCAACAGTGCGACACAGTCGAGTAACTATTTAAACAAGCGGGTGCGGAACCAACTATAACAAACCCGAGAACTGTTTCCAGTGCGTGCGGAGCGGGGTACATCGGAAGACCTTGAATTTTACGTGATAACTGGAGATGCGGGAGAATCGAAGCACCGATCAATAGATCGATATCTCCAGGGAAAGCGTAATTTCCGTCGGCTAACTGCAAGTTCTTAAACTCCGTCAGCATGGACGTGTCAACCGGTACCGTGGGCAACCGTTCCGTAATCTTATCTGCGACTAGCGAATCCATTTCAAACGAAATATTACGATTAAAACGTGAACTAAATATTATTTTAATGGAACCGTGAATGGTTGCCTTTAAACCTCCAAAACCTTTCACTTCTGAGCGGGATGACCAATTATTAAAACTAAAACCAAGGCGTTGACAACAATCCCGAGTAATAAAATTACTCTGGGAAGCGCCATCTAGTAGCGCTCGAACGGTGTGCGGTTTGCCAAAGGCATCTACAATGACAACTTGCGCGGTCGCAAGTAAAACGGTAGTGATTTGAGTACCAGCGGCGGAAAGCGAACACAATGTTACGTCGTTTGCACTTGCAGCAGGCCGCGCGTCACAAGCGTCGCGCGTCTGCGCAGGCTGCTGCTGCGATGGCAGCTTACTACTCTCAAAATGTAAGAAGGTATGATGTCTAGCTAGACATTTACGACAGCTAACACCACTGTTACATGACGTAACCAGATGTTTGTCACTTAGACAATTAAAACACAAATTATTAGTGCGGACAAACTTGTAACGATCCCTAGGCGATAATCTCTGAAATTCCGAACACTTGTACAGCTGTGTATGGCTACCCTTACACAGAGAACAGTCAGGTGTTGAGGCGGTATTAACTAGCGTATGTGCAGTCTTGACTGACTTCGATGACGCGTCTATACGGCGATCGGAACCTGTCCTATTCGTGACTTCATGACGTGCCGACGTGCGCTGCAATACCTTAATATGGTCGCGAATAAAAGATTCTAAATCTTTGAACTTAGGTATTTCGTTACCGCGCTGAGTCGTTTCAAACAGACGAACAGTTTCAGGATCTAATTTCTGTAAACCGATATACAAAAACAAAAAGTCACAGAGGTCATTGACCTTTAGGTTCTTTACTGCACGAACAGATGATGCGAAAATATTTAAAAACTTCTCTAAATTATGATCGTTACAAACGGAAAAACTTTTCAAATCGAATAATTGATCTAAATATGCGGTGGCTACTAATCGCTTATCTTCGTATTTTGTTTTTAAAGTGTCCAAAACTAAAGTGTAATTTTCAGCGCTAAACGTAATTCCAGCACAGACAGCCTTTGCCTTACCGGTCAATTTTTCTACGAGATAATGCAATCTCTCGTGATCTGTCAGCGATGTGTTCCTATGTATTATATTTTCGAAACTATCTATAAATAAATTCCAATTTCGAATGTCACCATTAAATTCAGGTATTTGAATTGGCGGCAATCGTGGGCGTTCGCGAGGAGGGTTGGATAAACCACTCGCGGGGGGGGGGAGTCTCTAAACTCCTAGCAATACGTTTGATACGACAATACAAGTCATCAAAGGACGACAATGCCTGATAACTCACACAGTAATCAGGATTTAACTCCAACTCTAAAATGTTTATATTCTTAATTGTAGATTTAAAATCCGCGCGCAAACTATCTAAAGTTTCCAACGAACACAAGAAAGCATCTCTAATCGTCAGATCCGAGATTTGCAAAGATTTATCACAAATTGATTGAACACGTGAAAACTGTGAGTCCCTTTCAGCGTATAAAAGCTTTAACTGAACCTTTAAATCAGTACTAACCTTGGTTCCCTTAAGAGACATCTTGTTTTGATATATTCACACTATACACTCAAACAAACACTTAACGAATTATTAAGTAAGCGATAATTATCAGATAACAATATGGTAATATTGTAAACAACAAAGTGAACGGCGAACGAACGGAATAACCTGTCTATATAATCTATGGTTTATCCGTTTCCTACAAATATTCACTCAACAATGAACGGGTATTTTTGAAATGCGTCTACCTACATGCAATTTGTAGGACTTCCGAATGAATTTTGTCAAGAAAAAGAATGCGATCGATTTATATCTACGCTGATATTTACGTAGCTAACTATAATTATGCGGTGCGGTTGACGGCGTAGGTACCGTAATTATCAATGGCTCTTTAACTATACGAGCGAAATAACGTATAAATGCCTAGATGCGGGTTTTCTACTATTATATCTAGGTAAACAGGCGCGTTGCGTTTATTCCCTATGGAACAAATACTATATTGCGAAATTACAAGAAAATGATTCACGATCCTGCTCGTAGGACCAAAAATAATGGTTGCGCGAATTTGCTGTGGACTGTAGGTTTAAAAAGCGATCTAAGGTTTGTTAACAATATGCAGATACTGCGCCTAGCGTTTATTAATGGGATAAATGTATTAGGAGGAACACTGACCTTTTGACTTTCCTCGAAGGTTCCACGTGGCGCCGGCCGGCGAACCTCGACTTCGCACATTTAACCACTGCCAGGTCCCGTATTGCACTACACTGCACTATTGTTGAGGTTTTGAATGGTTGGATCACGAAATAGTCAATTATCTTGTAATTTCGAGCGGGCGTTGTTAGCGGTGCGGTCACATTCACAGTCGATGCACAAAACGTCAATGTCATTTCATTTCTTGCGGTCGTGCGGGTGAAGGAAAACGGAAGGGATAGGATTGCTAGGCCAAAAAAATAAATTACAAAAAACAAAGTCGCGGATCATAGCAAATTGGCGCAACCAGCAATGCTATTACATTTTATAATTGTTTGGTTGGTACCCCAGTTCCAACAGTGATCTGATCACCAATTCTTTAAACTAATGGGTCGAGCACCCATTACGTTAAAGTCGTGATAAATATTACTATAACCATTGAATCGTTTTGTTGAAATACTGTGGCATTTTGTAATTTACCTATAAATTCGTAGATTTTTGTACGCTTTTTTTATGAGTAAGCAACCAAAAACTGGTGATTCAGAAGACGATAATTAGGATGAACACCCAAATCATAATGCCAAGTTATTATACAATCATAAATTTTAAAATAGAGAGGTTTTTCCACGCCATGTCACACACTTACATAAAAAAACATTGTAGGATCATTATTTCGCCATTCAACAGAATTTTCATATTATTATTATCTTCAATACCCATTTTGTAGTCGTATTTTGCATTGTTAAAACAGCCAATTAACATTTTTGCAGATGAAATATCATTGTAACAACATAGTTATGCACGTTTAAATGATAAACCATCAAGTATGTTTAATTATGTGTGAAGGGAGCGTATGGAAATACTTAATGAACATGTTGTATTTTATTTTTAAACACAGCAAAAGATAGATAACAAAAGATAATTTACGCATCTTAGTGGCTCGTTGGGCCACAACGTAGTGGACGAACTGGCCAGGAGAGGATCTGGTACGGTGGTGTTCGGACCTGAACCCATTGGGCCGGTCCCCTTTGGTCAGCTGCGTAATTGGCTACGTGAACACACACATATACAAGCAGAGCGCTGGTGGTTCTCGACACCAGGTTGCAGGCAGGCCAAAGAGGCCATGCCACATCTTAACAATGCCCTCACCAAAAAACTCATGCGACTTGACAGAGGCAGCCTGCGCTTGGTGACGGGGACCATCACTGGACACTGCACATTGAATAAGCACCTTCACACAATAGGCATCACGGATAGTCCCCTGTGTATAGCATGCTTGGAGGGCGAGAGGAGTCAATCGCGCATGTCCTTCGGGACTGCACAGGTGTACACGAACACACGAACCTTAGGATCCCCGAACTCCCTTATTGACGCCCTGAAAAACCTGAGAGACCTAATCAGCTTTTGGAGGGAGGTGAGCGGGTTGGAATAAGCCCACCAAAGATTATGACCGCCATGGCTCATGTACAATGGTCCGCATAGGACTAAGTGCGGAAACCATACTCAAAGATAGATAGTTAGGTAATTTACGAATCTATTGATAGCAAAATGTAATCAAATTTTTTGGAGGTCGAAAATGAAAAATCAATGATCTTGTTTAAAACACACCAAATTTTTGAATACTGAATCTACTTTGTCAACTACTTAGACGCAAATTTGTAGAAGTAATAACCCGTTAATAACGAGCAATGGAGCGCAGCATTCTGGATGTCAAAAGAGCCGACAGAATGAGGAACACCACGCTGCGCTTAAAGACGGGGATCATAGACGTGGGGAAAAAGGCTGCCAAGCTAAAGTGGGATTGGGCGGGTCACGCCTACGCACTGACCGTTGGGCAAGAATCTTCACAGGATGGGTACCTTTACGCCTACCGCAAGAGCTGGTTCGAGGTGGTCCGAGACAAAAATACCTGGAAGGAGTTGGGGAGGCCTTTGCATAGCAGTGGGAAAGTATAGGCTAAAGAAAAAAAAGTAACCCGTTACTAATTTCTAAACTTGTACAGCATTTTTCTTAGCGTTGTTGTCGGTCGAGCAGACTGCCCAATAGTATGGCATTGTATACATGTGAAAAAATAATATGTGTATTTAGTTTTAAGTTACTAACAATTTATTTCGCAAATACAGAAACAGAAGAAACTTAAATATTAATTAAGTATTTATACTAAACCTATGTACATAAAAACTAAACTAAGAATTTATACTAGACCTAACTATGTACATAATTTTTGAGTAAGTATAACTACCAACAAAAATATGGATCTGTTTTTGTATCTGAGGCAAGTAAATCTATTTATAGGTTTTGGACCTTTGGAAGACGTACGAGGAGCCAAAAACAACTCGCAGAGGCCCTTTTAATAGACCACTTTTAAATTTGACCGTAATCCAAGAATTTATTATTTTGATTTATGAGTTAAATTTTCTCAGGTTAGTACCTGGTGTTCTCTAAGAATGTCACGTGTGTAAACCTATGTGAAATCCTAGTTAATAGTTTAAGATGGTAAATCGTTTTGTACTGCATTTAAATTATTATTTATGTCCAATTGTAAAAAAATCTTATTATGTGGAATGTGTTCAAAATGGTAGCTTTTTGTAGTTTTAAATAAAATTATTAATATTTATTTTCATAAGGAGTTAACTGCCTCACTTATACCTTTAACTTAAAGTAAGATGCGGTTACTTGCTCAGTCAGCTGTAGTATAAGAACTCTATCTAAGTTTAAAGATTTTATTTCTCATAAGAACAATGAAAGATCACTTAAAATGAGATTCATAGAGTCATTTTTTTAAGTTTATATTATGTTAACATACACCGTTGAATTTTAGTCGTTTTAATCCCGCGAACTGTCGATTCGGTACATGAAACACTATCAATTTGTGAAGAGAAAATTAAAAAATATATAATTTTTTTTAAACTCGAATTAATTTACGCATATAAGAAATTAATTTCTTTAAGTAAAAGTACTTTTTTTTCTTTTTTTCTTTACAAATCGATAGTATTTCATGCACCGAATCGACCCTCCGCGGGATTAAAACGACTAAAATTTAACGGTGTAATAATACTATCACACTTCTGTAATACTTTTTTTTTATTTATGTAAACTAGTGCTTGATCAATCATTGATCAATACTTCCGGTAAATGATTAAACATTATATTCAATCACGAATTAGTTTAATATGGTTTTTTAACCGTATAGTAACAAATATGACTTACCTATCAGACAATGGTCCTACAAACAGTAGACCAATCATGTAAGCGAGGCTGTGGACTGTCCCGACTAATGTTCTCTTCCAGTCGTAACAAGCTAACTGAAACTGAAAGAAAAAAAAAATGTCAGTAAAAATTCAAATATCTAAAATCATAGAGGATTCCTTACAACCTTATTTTTATTATAAGTATGCGAAATCTGAAACACAGGTCTATTATTTTTATGTAAAGAATCTATGCACAAATTTTCATAACTGTAACATGAAAAATCAAAGTTTTAAGCTTGTTATGTTACCTGGTTGTCCACACAAACACATGGTCACCGGACCTTTCGGGCCCCTGAGGTGTTGTTTTGTAATGCATCAAGCTCAGGCGCCTGGGACCTGCCGTAACCTGTGATTTACTTAGTGTTGGTGTTGTCCAACACGTGAAATTTAAAAAAAAAAATGGGAAAAAACCTAACATGGTGTAAAAATAATTTAGAATCGATTCAACTACTGATTCTGAACAAACTATATTCAGGTTTCGCATATACTAAAAATAGTGTTGTATATTCAAATAACTTCTAAGGAAGCAGTAAGCACAATCTAAATAAAAGTAATAATAAAGAAGTAAGATATCATAGAAAAGGGCGTAAAAAAAATCTCCGAAGTGTGCCCAAAAGACTGGTGGCATTGCCACATTATCTGTCAATGCTTAATCTCTAGCTAAAGCAACTGTAATACATCTATAAATAGTGTATTACATTCAGATCCTAGTGCCCAGAAGGCAAAATTGGCTAAAAGTTTTTAGTTGCGTCATTCCGTGTAAATAAAATGTTTTTCTTTCTTTCTTTCTTTCTTTCTTTCTTTCTTTCTTTCTTTCTTTCTTTCTTCCTTTCTTTCTTTCTAATCATCAATAGATTTTAATGATTGATGAAATTTTAAAGATTGTAAAAGAAAAGCTTTCTAGAAGATTTTATTTTATTACGATATAAGTCTTGCACTGGCCATGGAAGTGAAGTAAAAGGGAAAATGCTAGTTATTAATGGGTGAAATGATAACGATGATGAAAAAAGTTATATCGATGAGCAACAACCGTCACAATAAAATTAAATTATGAGCCTTGACCTTTTATGTACCCTAACCCATCAATTCCAATCGAAAATGTATACGCCTATAGGATCTACGTTTCCAGCATACTAATTCCTTTTTTTAATGATATACTTATATACATACTTGCTTATCCAATTTACTTTTGACATTGGCAGAATAGAAAATAATATAGAATAGAATAGAAAATAATGACTTACTTCTGCAACGAAACTATCATTTTTATCGTACACGAACTCTGGACACGACGTCCCATTGATCTTTCCGCACATATCGCTCGCAAAACGTTCGTCTTTGCATCTGAAACAAATGAAACAGAGTTAAAACAATTGAATGTGCTAATTCCTACCAGATTATTGCTACAATAAGTGCTCGATTATGGAGACGCGGCGCGTCGGGTGGTCCGTCGTACATTGCCATATGTTTGTGTTTGCGCGAGCGATGACGCGGCCCGCTGCTGCAATGTACGACGAAACGCCCAACGCGCCGCGTCTCCGTAAACACGGCTTAAGGCCTACTGTCGACGGATGCATAGCTTCATAGACGCATATTCGTCATTGTAAGCTTGGTGTACACCTGCTTACACCTGCTGCGGTATTCTATACCCGTCAGCCTACGGTAGGTTGACTGGTATAGAATGCCTAAGGCATTAAGTGGCGATAAAAATCTCTAGTCACATTGTTTGTTATCGAACACCTCTGTAATGGCTTGACCGATGTATATTTGTTTTGCGTTTTGGTAGGTCTGAGAATAGGTCGTAGGCTATCCCCACCCACCTCCCTCCCCCCCTCCTCCCTCCTGTCTCCACCCCTCATTTTTTTATTTGACAATTTTATGGTAGAACAACAACGTTTGCCAAGTCAGTAATTATTTTATAAACATTATTTTTAGTATATGGGACAACTGAATATAAATTGTTCATAATCAGTAACTGAATCGATTCCAATAATTTTTAAACCTGCACTGCACTGCATCAGCCTTATAATGTTCCCACTGCTGGGACTCAGGCCTCCTCTCTAGGAGAGGGAATGGGCCGTAATCAACCACGCGGGCCCAGTGCGGATTGGTGGATGTCACATGTCTTCGAATTTTTGGTTCTAGGACATGTCGGTTTCCTCACTATGTTTTTCTTCACCGTTTTGAGAGCAGGGTTGATGAAATAAATTACACAAAGTAACGGGCCTAGCTGGGTTTGAACCCGCGACCTACAACTCGTAAGTCGGGGCCGTTACCACTCGGCCACCACTGCTCTCACACCCACACACACACTCATTTTTACACCATGTTATATTTATTCCCAAAAGTAATTTAAAAAAGGTCATAAGTTGGACACTACCGACACTAAATACAAAACTGGTCACGGCAAGTCATAGCGGACATTAGGAACCAGCGCACAGCTGGATGCGGGATCAAAACAACCCCTCAATCGCCCGGATGTCCGGTTACCGTGTATTTATATCGCCAACCAGTACCTCTACCATGATTTTTAAGCAATAATACTACTCGATATCGACGCCGTAAATATTTTGTATGACAAATTTTGGTTCTGCAAGTGACCGCTAGAGGCACTGCAAAATTTGCCATACAAAATATTTACGGCGTCGATATCGAGTAGCGACGAATACTATTGCTTAAAACTCATGGTAGAGGTACAGGTAGGTATCATAACTGACTTATGATTTTGTGATTTTTCTTAATACAGTTTTGAATTTTTTTGTACACAGGTTCTTTACATAAAAATATTTACTAGACAGGAGTTTCAGGTTTTGCATAGTTTGTATACAAACTTATTTTCAGTAAAATAAGGTTGTATACAAAGTAATGAGCCAGCCCATTTTCGAGCAGCCATCACTTGCCACGGTACCGTCCAACGTGTCCCACAATACGAACATTCAAATTTAAACTTTATTTCAATAGAATAAGTATTAAAAATCGATAAATTTAAAATCCAATCCGACCCTTCCACCTACAGTTAGTCTGCATAGACCATAAGTGGGGGCCGTTATAACTGCTCTAAACGCTATAATTGCTCCAACACCCGAAATATTACCAATGCCCTACATAGTAGCATCGATGTCATTATTTATGGGTTTTAAATATGGTAATTTACAATGCGGACAGCTTGTAACGGAATGTATGGTATGCATCTCTATAATCAAAGTGTTGTAAAGTCGGGCACGTGGCGCTCTGAAGTTTATGTTATAGGGACATTTGCCCTCATAGATATCTAGTTCAATGTATCCTCATTACCATTTACACATACCACACACACACTATCACAAACACACACATGTATTCACATATATTTGACAATAAATATACATGTATTTATAAAGGAAATTATGTTAATTTCAATAATTTATTACTTTTAATATTTCATAATAATTTTAATTATAGAACTATTTCAATTATAATTTTATAATAATGTGATTTTGGTTTTCTATATCCAATCTAATCAAAAATAGTATAATAATGTATTTTGGTCAATGTATTTCATTCAATTTTTAATGCAATTTTAGTATTAATGCACTAAATATTTGGGAGATGACACTGATACCTGTAATACAAGTGCGAGACAGGCCCTCACTTTTTTCTTCATGTTTTTATGCCCCAGAAGTGGGAGTCAGGGCCTAATTATTTTTCTTCATGTTTTTTTATGTAACATAAGTCAGGGTCTCAGTTCTTACTTTTCTTCTTCATGTTTTTATGCCAATAAATCTTCTTAATTCTAATAAATTATATCAAAATATGCGTATGTTTACGGAGACCAATATCATCCAGCTTGAGCTATCGGAACCTATCTTGCAGATAATAAACATTGAATCACAGACGCATGTATGAGTGTTAGTTTAGTAAATAACTTTATCTTAGTTACATGTGTAATTAATTATCTTTATCATTTACCCACGTTCATCTATTGATAGTAGCTTGATTAACATTCGTTTATTTTAATGAAACAGACAATGAGAAATGCGGAAACAAATCACTGTGAAATGTAATTTATCTGCCAATTGATTTTTGACCGATTTTGAGCATAAAATACGTCAAAAACCCTTTTTAATCATTTATAAGAGGGTTTTTTAGGTGGAAAATCATCAATGAGTTCTCCCGGTCTGGGGTGGATCGAGAGGGCGGGCATCAAAAGTTGGAATTTCAGCATCGGTATCTTTTATATTTGACCAATTCTTATGACAATCAATACATTGATTGTGATCTTCATATTTGGTCCTCAGTTGAGTATGGAAAATATGGCGTGTCAGACTTTTACTGACTAAAACCGCATCTTCTCCGTCTTGCCACCGCCTCTCTCGCGATGCGACGCCATGGGCCTCTAGGTTTGGCGGATTGGGAGTTGTCAGGGGAGATCATGATTTTTGATGATTTCAACCTTTTGAATACCGTCAATACAATAGGTGTGCGGACACCGGTCCTCTTGGGGTTTAATGAATTAAATCCAATACCACGCCCGCATGTTTTGAAAAAAATAAGTATGGTAAACTAGACTATTTGCCTAATAATCTGTATTTTTTTTATAGAACTTGGTGTGATTTATTATCAAAGTTTTATCTAACACAAACAAAAAAGCGAAGATCAGGCAAAAACCATTTAATGTATTTTTATGAAACTTTCACAAACTAAAAGATAATTTATTTAACTACCAATCTTTTGATATACGGTTTTTATTCATATTGTGTATAATAAATGAAGGATATATTATTATTCGAATAATCTTGATGCGCGGGGAGTGTCGCTAGCTCCGCTTTTGTTCGCTTAAGGTCGCTGGCATTTAGTGTCGCCTTAACGCTGCAGTGTGTTACAAATTCGATAACAATTTTTAGACTAAAAAAAGTCGATTAGTGGGAGCATCTCTACGTCACCGCGTCCCATCGCCTCGCACTAGCATCTTTGACAGTCGAACAGAGAATTACCCGCTCTTTTTCACAGTGTCATACTTTTGAATAGTATGGAGTTGTAATTAATGATTTATGTGTTAAAACAACATTTATCTTTATTACAATGAACAATGTTTAAGGCACGATAAACCTTCCAAAAAATATTAGTACAAAATTGGTTTTAGACACGTTATATTTTAGCGAAAACCGATTGTCACCCTCTAACAATAATGTAAATATCGTAGTCACGCTTGAAATTAAGTTTTTCAATACTGTTTTATTTCAAATTTAATAATTAATAGATAAAATACATACCTACAATGATTCAACGATTTTAAAATAGCTAAAATTATTTTAAATTTATATTTGCGTGACAGAGTGAACGAAATACACCTCCGTCACACATTATTTAGAAAAAAGAAACGTCCCCCGTACAGAAACCATGCGTGAATAATTGATTTTCCAGTATTTAGCCATGTGTGTTAAGCTATAAATTGGCGACACGTAGTATTTCATTGGTTCTGTCGTCAGACTTCATAATGATTTATTTGGTTAAAAATATTTGTAAAAATATATATACCGTGAAATTTTACTGTATGCTTCGAAAGTACCTACTTCTGATGGCATGTAGTTCTGCCGCAGAAAAAAAACAATCATTAAAATTAGACGGTGTATAAGTAGTGGTTCCATCAGACGTTGACCTGCTCGCAAGATGACATTATGTTAGACAAAACAAAAAAACAATAATCCGATTCAGTGCCACATATCGGGTCAATTGTATTATCAAACCATCCAGAGATCCACTCAAATACACACAACATCCAACTCGATCAAACCGTTTAGGAGGACTTTGGTGACAAACACACGTACAAAATAATTATAAAACAAAAATAGAAAACATTAAAATTAAAATAGCTTCTTTTACATTCAAATCTCTTCACCCGTTAAGATATAAACAGGTACGTAAGATATAAACAGACCATGTCACACTAATATTATAAAAGCGAAAGTGTGTATATTTGTTACTTCTTCACGCTCGAACAGCAGAACGGATTTCGATGAAACTTGGTACACGAGTAGACCATGTCCTGGAATAGCTCATATGATACTTCTTGTCCCAGGAGTTCGTTAATTTCCTGCTATAACACAGGCATAGCCGTTGGCAGCAGCTAGTTTAAAATATTAGTAGGTATGGAGTATGTTTCGCTGTCAGTACCATCTAGCTTGCTATACTCATCCATCCGGCTAGGCTTTACCCAACTAGATTAGATTTCGTCTTCTAGGTAAAGAAATAACTCAATATTTTTCAAGGTAACTGGCATCTGAGTTTCATAACCCAATTACTCGAAGCCAACTAAAATATGGCGTCAAAAACTCCTCGACTTCGCTATCGACTGGTAATGAAACCAAAAGACTGGCGGCATTGCCAGGCTATGTGCATAGTTGTCCTCTGTTCGAGGTAAAAACCAGGCCTTGGATTACGCGAAGTGTCAGCTAGACGTTTCGACAGATCTTTATACAACTTATGAGTACTCGGACCCCATGATCCGAGAGTTTGAACCCCAAACGCTTCGAAAATATAACTTCCAACAAAGTTATTATATTTCCGCCGCTTGAAGTTCTCCGCAGCCGCAGCGGCAGCACAACACGAGGAGCTAGGAACATAGGATGGCGCAAGATTTTGTTTTACTCGTAGTATAGTTAGTTGTAATTAGTTTAGAATTTTTACTGTTGTAGCATAACATACCATCAACCTTTATAATGTTCCCGCTACTGGGACTCAAGCCTCCTCTCTAGGAGAGGGAATGGGTCGTAATCCACCACGCGGGCCCGGTGCGGGTTGGTGGATGTCACATGTCTTCGAGTTTTTGATTATAGGACATGCTGGTTTCCTCACTATGTTTTCCTTCACCGTTTTGAGAGCAGTGGTAATGGAATAAATAACACATAGTTATACCAAGTGTTGAGCCAACATATCACTATTCTTTTTTTACTTGGCCAATCCCTATGACAATTCAATACATTGGCAGATTGGGGTCGTTATATTTGGCACACTCGACTTCATCCAGCGCCTACACTATAAATAAGACTCGCTAAATGTTCCAAAAGTTCACAAAACCAAACTGATCGTTACAGGCGTAATTGATTTTCAAGTATTTATCATTCAGTGCTGTGAAAAATTATTCTAACAAGAGGAACATGTGTGAGACAGGTAGATAATAGCCATAAGTTTAATTTGTTCCATCGCCAAACAAAACAAGGTATTATTTTGTTAAAAATATGGCCGCCTCACCGCGTAATCATGTTTGTCGCGCGTACATAATGTTTGTTACAAACTACACTGGCATTCAAAACTTTGTACTGCGCATTAGCACATCGGTGTTCGGCTGGGCATTATCCTTTCGAGTTTTTTTTTTATGGTAGGTAAAATCAGCCGATGACATCTCCCGCCCTTAGGCGGAGCGGGAGATAGTGTCAGACTCTTATGGCGGGTTTCTGAATTGAGTATTTTGAGTTAAGAACGACTCAAACCATACTTAAATGCCAAATTTTGACAGATTTGCAGGCTAAAGTACAGTTTGAGTAATTCTCAACTTCAAATGCTTAAATCAGAAATCGGGGGTTAGGCCCGTATTACAGAACTACAATCAAGACTCAAGCTTTACTTAAAACTAGTCTCAGTTGGAGTTTTAATTTTAGAACTTAACTTGAGCAGAGAAACTACAATCAATATCACCTGAGCAATGTCACTTTAAAATTACATTTTTTACGTATTATAGAACAGTGTATGAGGCTTGACTGAGCTGTACTCAATGTGTCCTTATTTTAAAATCACAATCAGCTCTGAATCACTGCTTGAGGCGAGATTTGATCTTTGTTTTCGCAAGTTTAGTCGAAACCACGCTTGAGCATTGATTCTCATGAATTTTTTTGTGGATTTGGAGTGAATCGAGTACCTACCTAATCAAAATGGATATATATTTGCAGAAGTGGATAATACAAATCAAACGTTTAACTTAAATGTTTCTCTGAGATATCTACGAGATACGCAGGACCCTTATAATTTTGAAAATTTTAAGGAGAAGTACCTACAGGTTTTCAAAAGATGTTGTGAAACATTAAATTTTACTAATGATTGAGCACGATTTAAGAAAACCACATAACCGTGGGCATCCGATAGCCCCAGAATTGCAAATTCTTGTGTGTTTACGTGTTTATTTTTTGACTTGGTAACTGAGACCTGCTTATTGTCATTTCTATCTTTTTTGAGTTTCATTAGAATCACCCGCACTCTTCATTCAACACATATATTTTTTTGCAGTATTTAGCAGCAAACGTAACAAGTCAGCCTTCTCGCAACCTTCGCTTGGGTAGTCAATACCAATAAAATTCTCAGCTCCATTTTACCGAGATAGCGCCTGTTTCAATGATACCACCCACATATTGTCCAGTTGAGCAGACACTTGAGATCGTCCGCCTCGTCATCCGGTTTTGATCCAGTTTAATCGTGCGAAAAAAAAAGATTTGCAATAGAAAACAAACTATTATTCATGGTTACCACAATAATAGCTTACTCACGTAATCAGAAATCAAAATCTCTACTCAAGCGTAGTTTCGTTTGATTTGAGTTTGAGGATAGTTCTAAAATAAACAGAACGCTTAAGTCGAGATTCTTCGCTCAAGCATCCAGAGATCGCCGCCAATGTCGCTACAATGAACGGTCCTGTGCGTCTCGCATCCATCAGATCGGACCCTTACCAGGTCATCGGTTCACCTTATAGGAGGCCTTCCAACGCTACGTCTTCAGATACATTCTAAGTAGTTAGAATAACAGATTTGTAACCAAATGTTCCCAAGTCAACAACATATTGTTATCATAAAGAACATATTTGTAACACGAGGCAAGTTAAGCGAGCGCATTAACGACAATTTTGTTACATGTACCTAATATTGTAAGAAACAACCTGATTTTGCAACAGGCAGATAGATATCAACTGGTTGATATATGGCGTTGCCGCGGTTATTTTTATTTATTTATTTCTTTCTTTAAACTTAATGTATAGTAGTAGTACATAGGCGGACTTAATGCAACAGGGAATTCTCTACCACTCAACCTTTTGGTTAAAAAAGACAACACTATAGTAGGAGTGCAAAATAAATAAATAACAGATATTTTAAATAGAATGTAGTATATGCCAATATTATAAACTAGTAAATACTATGATTAATATAAAATAATTGTAATTAAGAGAACTTAAAAAATGTCAATTATTACGAGGAAGACTGAAACTAAGGTTGAAAAGACTACCAGTAGTAGTTCCGAATGTTGCGCTTGAAGGAAAATTTACTTTCAGCTTTTTCATTTCTTCAGTGCGAAATAGTCAAATGCGGAGACATTTGACTATTTCGCACTGAAGAAAGAAGAAATTCCGCTTTAAGCGGAGCGTCATCAGACTATAGCTGACTAAAATTTATCTTTGTACATTCAGTTGGCCTCTTCGTTCTAGGCCCACGGTGACTCTTCGTAAGGTTCCCGCAGCTTACTCACAGAGAGCCTTTAGTCGCTTTTTACGTAACGAGGTACCAGCTTACGTTCATTCCTGTTCGCGCTATGCAAATACACGTAACTCAAGAACAACCACCGGTTGATGACAAACGTTGGTGTCATACGGAAAACGAAAATATTAGGCCCCTCGTACACCTTCTAAAGGTCCAGTAAAATTAAATGCAATTTAGTCCGCATGGCTCCAGTAGAACATCATCGTCAAGTATACTTGCCTGACATAATATTCTGAGCTGGACTAGTGCGACATTGAGATTTTTTTTATCTTTTTTATTTACGGGATTTTTGTACACTCACTATTGTGACGATGTCAATCCCATCGTACCTACTATTACACTACAATCATACAAACAAAATAGAAAACAAAAAATGATTTTCTTGAATCTATGAAGGAATACAAAACTTTTGCTGCACTACAATTAGGATTGACTAAGAAGCCAATAAAAACTCTTACATCCGTTGCGGTCAATTTCAACGATTTTAAAAGAATGCTTCTCTTATATTTATACCGGACACGTTCCACCAACACAGTTGGGGGAGTCAGTTTTTCACATGAGGTAAGCAAAGTCGTTCAGTGGAATGTGTCCTGACCGCAATCGATGCGCAGCAACAATTTGAGAGCGACTCAATTTTACGTCAGAGAACCAAGGTATATGAAGAGGCTCACACTGTATACTTTTATATGCACACCGTACTATTGGTCTTATCTATTCTATTCTGTGCTATGGACCCATCACAAATTACGCTTTATTTTTTCAGTATTTAGTACTCGCTGTGTCGACACAAACACGTGTAAAAAATATATTTCTTTTAATTTTCTTTTTGTTTATAGTGTAAGTTGGTACTTAGTTTTGTTTTAGATGTGAATGTGCTGTGGTGTAAATTTTATGTTATAACACATAAATATTTTATCTAACTATCTATTTACACAAAAAAGAAGGCCCGACAGGGTTTATGTCGGATGTTGATGTATCTCAATGTACTAACGTCCAGCCCCTAGGATCTACAAGCCAAATATTTTCAGAAGTGTTTGTTTATATAACGTAGCCAAGGAAAAAAAAAACATATTTTTCAAAATCCAGCCCTTAAGAGAAGCAGCGTGTAAAAACTAGTCAAAAATCATAATATTGCTACAGCAACAGTACACAAACAGCTGTTGTAGAATACGTAGAAATTCCTGCAGCAGGTTGCTTGTTGAATATCGGGTTTTCGTAGTAACTAGCTTATGAAGCTTAGATGCCAGCTGCCTTAGGAAACATAGAGATATTGATTAGTTTTACCTAGAAGTCGTAACCTAGTTGGATGGGCGACTAAGCTAAATGGACTGACGACAGTAATCCATAACTCCACACTAATATTATAAATATAAAAATAATTTTGTCTGTTCGTATGTCTGTTACTGGTAAAATGAAGCATAGAAAAAGAGAGTGAGACCAAAGAAAAGATGGATGCCATGGATGAAATATGTAAGGAGTGGTGTAAAATTAAAAAGAGTCTCCAGAGGAGACATCGGCCTTGCTGTGCTCCTACGGTATTGTTTACATCTCTTTGACATGATACGTAGCGCGTGGAAACACTGCGCAATCGACAACTTGGTCTCGGCCGGGACTGCTCGTCGTCTACAAGCTCGCCCCTACGGTGGATCTGGATATCCCTGGCATCTCTTGTAGCAGCTACTGGGGTGTGAGGATGTCTTTTTCTTTACGCTATTTCCTTCTCTAGCATTACTGCTTCTCAGAAACAGGCGATTGCTTCCCTTTCCTTTTCACTCCGGAATGATGATCCCTCTTGCAAACTAGTGCTGAACTGCGATCACACCAGATGGTAAGTAGTGATGCAATCATTGATGGTGAGGTGCACTAGTTTATTAAAAGCCTATTCACTCTACCCTTCAAGACACCTAAATTATAATCGATCCCTTGATGTACGCGATATAAACGGTATAACGATTTCTACGACTTATCAAATGTTTTTGGTAAATGGGCAATCAGTAGCTGTATAATACTGGTACAGCTGCATAATATGTACCCCATTAATAAGCATAACAATATGCTTAGTAGGTAATGCCATTATAAGAGCTAAGATCAAGTTCACACGAGCACAATAGTGTTGCCTGGGAACGCATCTATATTGCTTCCGCTATGCAAACACATTCTCAGACTATTACTGTTACTTAGTATTTACAAACTAGAAAATTCAATAGATTCTTTGGATAATTAACATAAATTGTTTTTCGTTCGGATTTTTCAAGGCAATAGTGTAGACGCTCAACCTTGTAATCTGTATACAACATTATTTTTAGTATATGCGGAACCTGAATTTATTCAGAATCAGTTACTAAATCGATTCCAATAATTTTTACACCATGTTATATTTTTCCCCAAAAATATTTGACAAAGGTTACAAGTTGGACACCGTCGATACTAAGTACAATACACACACAGCTGGGTGCGGGAGCAAAACAACCGTTCAGTTACCCGGATGGCCCAGTGACCATGTGTTTGTGTGGACAACCAGATAACACAACAAGCTTATAACTATGTGATTATTCATGATACAGTTTTGAAATTTTTAACATTGATTGTTTGCATAAAAATACTAGACCCGTGTTTCGGGTTTCGTATAATACTAAATATCTTTTGCCCGCGGCTTCGCCCGCGTACATAAAATATAGCCTATATCATTCAGGAATAAAGCAATCGGACCAGTAAACAAACTTTACCTCTATAGAATATTAGTGTAGATATGAATGTCTAAATGCGTTGCCAAGAGCCAAACTTAAGATTTATTAAACCTTTAGTGTTCGATTACGGAGACGCGTGTTTTGAGATTGCGCGGGCGATGACGCGGCCCACTTATGCAATATACGACGAAACGCCCAACGCGCCGCGCAACGCGCCGCGTCTCCGTAAACACGGTCTTAGAGGTATGCGGAGTATTGTGTGAAGTACCGTAAACCTCCTCCTCAAAGGGAGGATTCTCCAACCAGACGGGTCTTGCATCAGCCCGATAGTTGATTTCATGCTATTGTATGTATTCTAATCGCGTAGAGATCTCTAAAACCACGATGCAGTATTTAGAACTTTAGTTACTATGTGGCGTCATACATGTGGCTATAGACCACTTTAGACGATATTTTGTTTTATCTGTGTCTGGGTTTCCTTATAACAATCACCTGGCCGTCTTTAAAGTCAAGATTAAATAGTTTACTTCTAGGCAAGCGTGCTCTATCGTCTAACACAACTATATCATCGCTTTCTACAAGTGAGATAGCGGGCAAGCGCGAGCGTATAATAATTAAAAAAAAAACTGGACGCGTACTAGTCGAATTTGCACACTGAGGGTTACGTACACTATGTAAATAGTTCAATTCCTGAATAGTCCCGATTTTTCTGGTTTTTTTTTGTGACTTAACAACGTATCACTGTAATTGATTACTGATTATATTTTATAATCAGTAATCAATTACGCTAAAAACAATTATTAAGCTATTTTTTCTAAAATAAATAATATACAACAAAAAAATTTTTTTGGTCTTGACTCATAGGACAGATTTTGGAGCTGACTGGTGTGTCAGACTGATTGGTGTTGGCCTGAGGATCAAATGCACTATGTGTTCATTCTGGGCTGCACTTGTTCCAACTCCCATACAAAGATATATCAGTATTCAGGGTCAACACTGTACACTTTGATACCCTTGAATACTATTTATTTTCTCTGCCACACTATATACAAAAAAAAAACTTAAAAATTGGTCAAACCGTTTCGAAGGAGTTCAATAACAAACAAACAAGGTTATATAATAGTTACAGTATAGATTTAGAAAGTGAACCACTAACCTATATCCAACTTCTTCGACAGCAAACACATAGTTTGAGCTATAGGCCGTGTTTGATGCGTAGGCGAGACCGATCAACACCATGAACTGCGCGTGGTACCACCCGAACATGCCAAACTTTGACAATACATCGTCTAAATGAACTCTCTTCGGTATTTCTTCGGAAGTCATCGTAATTGCACTGAAATATTTTTCTTCACAATTTTTTTATAAAATCTTGAAAAAACTCCTTGGACAAAACTATTTTACTATTTCAAATTATTTACCACTTTTTTAAAAAATAACTATACAATATCTTTATCTGTTTTCCATTATGTTTTCTTAGTTAGTTTTAATTATAAATGCTTAATACATTTTTAAATATATAATTTTTAATTTTATTCGTTGTTTTTAAATATTGATATTGCCGGTAAACCGCCTGTTCAATGGAAGTTTTACTATCAACTAACTATGCAATACACATGTTTTTAAACACATTAATAAAGACATAATGCACTGTGCTATGCTACAATGTCACTGCCACGGCCCACGAACGGTAAACAAAAAAAAAACAATTAAAATGCTTTGCTTTCCACCAGACCATATCGCGCGGCTAAGTCTCAATAATGAATGTAAATCACAGTTTGTACGACAACAAGGTACAGTTCGGCCGACGAACAAATGCATTATGACTTGATTGCTATAACGACTCCCATTCACGGCGCGACTGTAGGTAATCGCGCATCCGCTTCTATATAAGTCGCGACTAAATCGACGGTCGCAGAGCATATCTTATTTTGTCTTTTCTATTTTTTTTTATGCAAAATGCACTTTTTTGCATTACAGATTAACATAACCTGTCTTCAATTTAATAATACTAGCATAAATTCAATTTAAATAAATTACACCAGATTGATGTAGCTCAATCAGGAAATAAAAATTGACAAAACGATTTCGTATTCGAAGTTTTTTTTTTGTGTAAAAACCCGACCGCAAAAAGCAATTCAATTAACAAGTAGTCTGATGCTGATAATTACAGTGATATTAATTTAATCTCAGATTTTGCTTCTTCAGGGCAGTCCGGTCAAAAACCTATTGTTAATATCGAGCAAAAAACTGTAAAACTATCACGTTGGTTGTATGGGAGCCCCATTTACATATTTATTTCATTCTGTTTTTAGTATTTGTCTTAGCGGCAACAGAAATACATTTTACGTGAAAATTTCTCCTGTCTAGCTATCCCGGTTCATGAGCTACATCCTGGTAAGAGACAGACAGATAGAGAGTCTTGGCAATAGGATCCCGTCTTTTCCTTTTGGAACATGCCAAAAAGTGCGTTTCGTAAAATAAAATGCACTTTGTTCTTTGTACCTTCCTACTCTGTGGCGTCAAAATTGTCGTGATAATTTCGCGGACAGACAATTGAGATACTATTTTTAGTTTCAAATAGGGGCGACTTCTGACTTTACAAACTTTTGTATTGAGTCACAATAATGTACGATGATTTATAGACCAAAACTGAACAGGTCTAGGTAATATAATGTGACAATTTTGGTACAGTTAACCGCACGTCGGGGACTGACTCTGACCATGACCTGACCATACAATGTTTAGCTCCGGTGGGATCAACGACTATCGCAACCTCTTTCGGGGCACGCCACAATCGAGGCGATAAGGCCCATCCTTGAGGTGTAGCTGGAAAGACCTCACGGCGTTCTAAACTTCCACACGATGCAGGTCCTTACCGAATACGGCAAGTTCGGTCCGTACCTGTACAAGATTCGTGCGGAGACGACGCCCGGATGTCGCCACTATGCGGAAGACCCGGAGGACCCGGTGGAGCACACTGTAGGGGTGTGCCCCACCTGGGCGGAGCATCACCGTGTCCTCGTGGGGGCGATCGGCGGCAGCGATCTCTCTCGCCGGGCCTTGGTTCAGGCCATGGTCCGGAGTGAGGAGGGATGGCAGGCGGTCGCCTCCTTCTGCAAAGCAGTAATGCTAGCTAATGAGGAGGCCGACCGGATCAGGCAGAGGCAACGGGGCGCTCGCCCCAGCCGCCGCCGGGATTCCGATCGCGATTTCCGGCCACCGTAGGCGCGGGCTTGCAGACGGCGTGCAATGGATAGCACGCTGTCCGATCGTCCGGTAACCGACTGGACCGAGCCCAAGTCTTCGACGGCGCGTACTGTTCCCGCGCGCCTCAAGGAGCTGTCAGCAATCCGTAGAGGCCCAGCCTGCTGGCTGCAGGCAGGCAGGGTCGAAGCCTGCTGGGGTCAAGGGCCGTTTTCTGAGAGGAAGGCTCAGCCCCGGCATGATAGGCAACGAAGGAACGGGGTAGGTTTTTAGCCAGTAAGAGTCTGACACTATTTGTCATTGGATGATTTTACCTACCATAAAAAAAACCATATAATGTTTTAAAAGATGAGTAGCTAAGTTATATTGGTGTAACCACAAAAATGCTGCCGACTGTACCTAGTATTTGAACAATATTTATTACTAAAATTATTTGAAACTCCAAAAAGTTTGTTGGAAATAAATATTTAAATAAAATCGCATGGTAAATGAACCTACGTTTTTAAAAAGTATTTATTAAGTCACGGCCTTGCTTAAAATAATGACTGGATTTAACTTACACACACCGTATTATCGAATTTGATTAGAAAATTATTTGATGCAATGAATAGAAACGTGTTAACAGTAGCATTCACACTATATAAATTAAGACGTGAAATGATTTTTTAATTTAAAAAAAATGCCAGGGTTTAGTTGGACACATGTTGTATAGTTTAAAAGAGAGATGTGAATTTAATAGGTAGAATATTAGAACATTGCAGTTAAAATCTATAAGAATGATTATTTCTAAAAATCCTACTTGTATTACACTAAGGATTTAAGTTTGAAATTACCACTTCGTACTGAAAAAATAATTTCGTACTGAATTGTATTTATTTGTTTAAAATATTTGCCTTCATCTATACATTTCTGTCATCTAATTGGAAGATCATTTAAATGTTTTACAAAACTCTAAGTGTATTTTTTACTATTTCCTGGATTTTTTCCATGCAAAAATTGTCCAAATCGCAAAAAAAAATTATATTCGGTAGGGGTGAGGTACCGTCATCATCTCGCCAGATGATGACGGGTGTTTTCTAACTGCAGGTCTTGCAGTGTTAAAACTGTTTCTGGAGTAGTCAAATTCTAATTATTTATTTATCTTATTGTGATTTAAATTAAGTTTGCTACACTGGTAGACCAAATTAAAAATATCATCTACATCCTTAACACTATTTTAATATCCTATTCCTTAATACTATTTCGGGAAATGTCCTGGAATGTTACATTTGATACTTTTTATCCAGGAATATTTTTTAAATAATTTTATATTTTTACGCGGACAAAGTCGCTGACAGAAGCTATTAAAGCAATAAACAACAATATAACCTTTACTTACTTTAATAACCGCTCTAAAAACTTAACAACTTTTGTTTCTTCAATTCAATGCCATGCATGGCTAGATGAAGGCCTCGGCAATAGAGCGTGTAATGATTCAAGCATTGATACAATCACAGAAAAGATACAATTAAATTGCCGAAATTTACAATTAAAATTAAATCTTGTTTGATTTCTTTAATATTTCCTTTGTTGTTGTGACAATTCTTCGTTTAATGTGACAGCATGAGCCGCTGCCACAAATTAAAATTGAAATACCTTTGAAGCTTCATCCGACTGTCTTCTACTATGTTATGATGTCACTTTGAATCCAGGAATGAATTTTTAATAATAAACTTTGCAAAAAAATATATATTATAATTTTGTACTCCATTAAATAAAAATCCTCCTCTGATTCCTAAGCGTTGATGCCTAGTTTACGAAGCAAAGTGAATTAATATGCATCATATTTTACAAAAAACACACACACATACACATTACATCATTCATATTTTATTTATTTTACTTGATGCGAATTGTTTTATCAACCGCCAGCTGTGTAAATCAAACAGCGCCTTTACAATCAACTTTGAAAGTACTGCAGGCATGTAACTACGACCATAATTAAATAGTAGGTACGTATTCTATAAAGGTCGGCGTTATTATCAATTATTTACTAAATAAAATAGCAGAAACATACTACCGGGTATGTAGAGCTAAAAGTACCTTTGTTTGTTTTTGTGTGAAGTGTTAATTTTAATATTTCAAACAAAATTTGGTAAGACAGCTCGTCGTAAATGATTCCACGGGCATGTTGGTACCACTGGGATTAATAGCATCTTATTTTTAAATTCAGGACATGTATCAAGGGGTAGACCATAGTTTACCTTATCGCAAGTTATTCAAATTCTTTCAGTCCTTGAAAAGAGACTGATTAAAAAAAGTCTACTTCAGATTTAAAATTTTACTAGCTTCAGCTAGCATTTTCACCTTATTAACCCAAGGGATACTGCTGGTATAAAAAGTACCCTTTGTGCTATTCTAGAAGATGATCCACAGACTAGTGTGCCAAACGAGCGTGAAGAAGTAACATACACACCAACACAAATTTTCGCCATTATGTTATTTGTGCGTTATGTGTGATTATTATTATTTGTGTGATAAGTGTGATTCTTATTATTTGTTATGTAATAGTATCCGATTTAAATTGCAAAGAAAGATAGTGTGTGTCAAATAATTTATTAATTGACTAATTAGACGGAGAGTGCAGTAATTTGTTTAGCCTGCAAACTGTCTTGAAATGAGATAAGATTGACAACTTCTTCAGGACCAAAAGCATTAAAGGGACGATATTCACATCACTTTGTTATCGATATTGTTTTTCTTCAATTTTGCATTCAAAGAACTCGTGGTTCTAGGACGCAAAAGGCAACTGAAGGACGTAGGTATAGTTTTTGTCAATAAAAGTCTGACACGCCCTCCCTCTCCACCATAGAGTGGGAGAAATCTTTGGATGATTTCACTCCTTAAAAAAGACGCGATGTTTTCCTTTTTTATTAGGGTTCCTTACCCAAAGGCTAAAAACAGGACCCTATTACTAAGACTTCGCTGTCTGTCCGTCCGGCTGTCTGTCACCAGGCTGTATCTCAAGAACCGCGATAGCTAAATAGTCGAAATTTTCACAAATTATGTATTTATGTTGCCGCTATAACAACAAATACTAAATCAAAATAAGATAAATATTAAGGGACCCCCATCCCATACAACATATCAATAATGGCAACAGGTAGGCACTTGAAATATTCACAAAATACTCAGTTGTGTTTTTGCGTTACTAATAAATAATAAAAATAAAATAAAATAAAATAAATATTTAAGGGGGCTTCCTTACAAAAAGGCCATTTTTTTGCCTATTTTGTTGTTATTCTGTTGTTTACCTTGTCAATGGTACGGAACCCTTCGTGCGCGAGTCCGACTCGCACTTGGCCGGTTTTATTCAAGTTTTTGTTAGCATAAACCGTCTCTCTAACCTTTCCTTAAACCTTGAAAAACTTGGTTGACGACAAAAAATTAAGCAGCCAATATAAACTAATTCTGTTATTGCATCTTATTGCTTCCCAAAAATGTAAACAAAGTAAAAAAAAACCATTCAACTTCCACCAATACTGGTTTAATAATTTAGCAGAGACGCTCACGAACTTTTGGTTTATGTTGATTGCATCGAACATGCGCATACCCACATAACCTTAAAACACCAAGGCTGACTGAGGGCATTGAACTTACCTTTCTAATCGTTCCCAGTTAGATTATTATCACATTCCTATCGACTGCCTTGTCAAACTTACGACGTGACCCTTAAGGTAGAACTACATTAGGCCCACATGGGTAATGTAGGTACGCTAATCTGGGCACGTCGTTCTCCATACATTTTAAATGGCCACTAGATTAGTAGAGCTACATTAGACACACGCCACGCGACACTACTCTACGTACAACTCAGGCATCGCCCACGTGTGGGTCGGTCTAATTTAGTTCGCGCTATAACTACAGAACAGCGGTAGAACTACATTAGGCCCTCGTGGAAAACATACAATGATCTGGGCGAATTTTTTTCCATAAATTTTATATGGCAACTATACTTGTAGAGCTACATTATACCCACCCCACGTGATGCTGCGCTAGTTACCTACAAATCCTATGTCGCCCACGTGTGCCGCGGTCTAATATAGCTCACGATTTTCCGCTTCAGTTGATTGACCAATAATAACAAAATATCACGCTGATATTCTTCAAAGGATGAAGAGAACTCTGTGTTCCACGCGCACCTCAAAGAAATTTCAGCAAAATTGTTGGGTCCCGTCCGATGTCCGATGCCTGCTAGAGATGTCGATCAGTCAGTCAAGGACAGTCCTCGCAAATAAAGCGAGGCCTTTGCTGCGCGAAGCAGCTCGGTCAGTGTGGACGTACCTCGGCCGAGGCCTAGTAAAAAAAATCGTGCTTGCCTTGCCGAGGTACGTCTTCACTACCCTCTGTATGGACCCGCCTAAAGAACATTATGGGTTTTAGTCAGTAAAAATCTGACACTCCCACCGGTTCCACCTAGAGAAGCTGAAGTTAGTTAATAATCTCTGACGCCACAAAAAGGTTCTACTATCCTTTAGCACAAAAGAAAAAGGCTTCTTCGGTGAAACCATGACGTTCCAAAGCCAAGAGGCTTTCGAGCTGTATCGTGAGCGGGAAGATTTAGATTGGAGAAGAAGGCGTCGGGCACGCAACCGCCTCGTCGTCAGCTAAAACGCCAAACCTCTCCCCCCAGTGCACAGTGTGATACCCAGGCGGGAATACAGAGAAGCGACTGCTCAGAGTGGAGACCCGGTCCAATCAATCAAGTCAACCAATTGATCTCAGAAAAGAGGCGAGAAATATGAATTTCTTTTTTTCTGTTGCACAGCGAGACTTGTGAAGTAATTTGTAGATAAATAACTGCAACAATCAAGAAAAGGAATATGAAGTATTTACTTTTTTTTAACATAAATAACGAGTCAAACATGAATATTAATGATAACACAACAAAACAAAACACGTCTTTCATTTTTATTGCACATAATCCAGTTTTGAAACGAACAGAAAACATTGACATTGTATATACATAGTAAATTAAAAACAATGTTTAATATGTAACTTGCAATATTTTACTAATGAGACACTGGTCTTGCTACTGTTACTGTTCATGAGTGGTTGCGCGAATTTGCTTGATGTGGACTGTAGGTTTGAAAAGCGATCTAAGGTTTGTTAACAATATGCAGGTATTATGCCTGGCATGGGATAGGGAGGAACACTAACCTTTTGACTTCGAAGGTTCCACGTGGCGCCGGCCGGCGAACCTCGACTTCGCACATTTAACCACTGCCAGGTCCTGTTTTGCACTACACTGCACTATTGTTGAGTTTTTGAATGGTTGGATCACGAAATAGTCAATTTTCTTGTAATTTCGAGCGGGCGTTGTTAGCGGTGCGGTCACATTCACAATCGATGCACAAAACGTCAATGTCATTTCATGTCTAGAGGTCGTGCGGGAAGGGAAACGGATGGTATAGGATTGCTAGGCCAAAAAAATAAATTACAAAAAACAAAGTCGCGGATCATAGCAAATTGGCGCAACCATTCCCCCCGGGTTTGAAGGGTTACCTTCAAAGAAAAGAAAAAAAAAAAACAAAAGCGAAACTAAACCCTATTACTAATCTAAACTATCAATATTAGGTAGCGAAACAACTTATAACTAACTATGCCACTACTGCTGATTAGGCAGAGGGCAGAGGCGAATAACCGGGCGCAGGTACGATCCAGTTGCGGTTTTAACCTTTACGACTCGCGTTATTCCGTTCGAACCCGGAAAAACTTCTTCCACTACACCAAGAGGCCAGTGCAGAGGAGGCGCACTCTCAGTCTTCAGTATCACCACAGTACCGACTGTGACTGGATCTGAAGGAGTGTTCCACTTTTGACGCGACTGCAGCGTATGCAGATAATCTGTCCTCCATCGCTTCCAAAAGGACTGAACTAAGCTATCTAGCAGAGCGAAACGCGGGCGGAGCTTAAAGCAGGGCACACATCTGTGCACTCTAGCGCGTATCAAATTGCGAGCGGAAAGTATCCAGTACTTCTGTCGAAGAATGGACATTAATAAATCGGGACCAGCGTGACAATTCACCTTATGGTGATAATCCACCAACAAATCCAAAACGTGATCCTTGCGTGGTAGAACTACTGGATGCATTTGTTCAAACTCTAACTTAGCATTTCGCAGACGGCCACCGACACGAATGAGTCCGTCTTGCAAAAATGGTTTCAAATGTTGAAGTGCGCGACTACAAGGTTTACGTGATTCTAAACTACGAAATTCTATTGAAAAATAAAATTTCTGCAACTCTCGAAGTACAACTGATTCAGCTCTATCCAAATCAGCTGCGATTATAGAACCACGCGATGGTAATAATCTCAAAAATCTTAGGACGTAAACTACACAGCGTAATAGTCTCGACCAAGACGAGACTCGATTAGACAACAACAAAACAACTGACTCTTCACGCGGAACTGATACTACAAGCGTATGTTTCTTCTCCTCGGGTGGCTCTGAAACAGTAGCGGGGTTAAACGGAGCATTTGGCCACTCGTTAGGAGTGGTATGAAGCCAGGGAGGGCCACAAAACCAAAGCGGATGATTTAAAATTTGCGCAGGAAGCAAACCACGTGAGAGACAATCAGCTGGGTTTTCTGTTCCAGCGACATGGAACATATTTTCTGGTGACAATTCAGCTTGAATCTTAGCCACCCTATTTGCGACAAACGTGCCCCATCGATGGGGTGAAGAGTGGGCCCAACATAGAGCAACGGTTGAGTCTGAAAACGCTACAATTCTCTCTATATTAATGCGAGGACGACAAGTTTTGACTATAGATGTAATCAATTGAACCAACATAAGAATAGCGCAGAGTTCGAGACGAGCAAGAGAGACAACCTTACGAGGAGATACCTTTGATTTTGCGCTAATGAGGAAAACTGAAATGTTATCGCCATTTTGGACCTGAAAGTAAACCACTCCCCCGTAAGCCCTCTCACTGGCGTCTGCGAAACCTACCACATTAACAACAGTGTCTGGTACTATACCAACATGGCGAGGAATCTGTATCTGATCGAGCATTGGAAGCTCTTTCCTATAGCGAGCCCACAACTTAGCAACACCGTCAGGAGCGGTGTCGTCCCAATCACAGTTGGAAAGCCAAAGCTCTTTTATAAGCAGCTTTGCATACAAAACGACAGGAGCTACAAAACCCATTATATCCCATATCCGAGCTACACATGCTAGGATAACGCGTTTGGTACAAGTTGGCGGAGTCGAGCTAATTTTAAGACTGAACATATCAGTTGCGGGTGACCAACTTAAACCAAGGATCTTATGCGAATCACTATCATCGAATTCCTTTACCGAAGTCAACCGGTGTGACGGCGGAATCGACTCTAATGTAGCTTGCGAGTTGCTTGTCCATTTCACCAGATCAAATTGACCGGACTTCATGAGGCTGATTACTTGAGCAGCGGTCTCTATAGCCTCTGCTTCACTAGGTACACTGTACACAAAATCGTCCTTGTACAATCCGGTTTCAATAGTGGCCCTTGCTTTCGGGTATGTATGACCCTCGTCAGCGGCCAACTGCTTGATAGTGCGAAGAGCGTGAAAGGGACTAGACTTAAGCCCAAAACAAACACGATTGAATTCGTAAACCTTCAAAGGTTCCTGCGGAGAAAATCTATACAAGAAGCGTTGGAATCTACGGTCACATTCTCTGATTCCAATACTAAGAAACATTTGCCGAATATCGGCAGAGAGCGCAATAGCAAACAAGCGAAAATTTACTATTATTTCAAATAAGTTACCCTGGAGGTTCTGACCACAATACAAGATATCGTTAAGCGATATGCCAGTACTAGTTTTAGCGCTACCATCCATAACCACACGCAGTTTAGTTGTAAGCTTGTCTTCTCTAACAACTCCATGGTGCGGGATGATGTAAAACGGGTAATCACGTGTCTCCTCAGTCTCGGCAGGCGCTGATGAGATATAACCTTTATCTAAATATTCGATCAGCACATCATCATAGGCTTGCTTCAACTTAGGAGACGCCTGCATCTTACGTTCCAAGCATAGAAAGCGTTTTTCTGCGGAGGCACGGGAGCCACCGAGCGAACAAATATCACCCTTGAAAGGGAGCGCGACAACATAACGACCATCTTTATCACGAGTAGTCGTGCGGGTATAAATCTCCTCAGTGACCTGATCCTCAGGGCTGAGAATAGGCGGGACATTGACCTCTTCAATCTCCCAGAACTTGCGGATGGTAGACTCAAGCGGCGGCTCGACGGTGCAACAGTGCGACACAGTCGAGTAACTATCTAAACAAGCGGGTGCGGAACCAACTATAACAAACCCGAGAACTGTTTCCAGTGCGTGCGGAGCGGGGTACATCGGAAGACCTTGAATTTTACGTGATAACTGGAGATGCGGGAGAATCGAAGCACCGATCAATAGATCGATATCTCCAGGGAAAGCGTAATTTCCGTCGGCTAACTGCAAGTTCTTAAACTCCGTCAGCATGGACGTGTCAACCGGTACCGTGGGCAACCGTTCCGTAATCTTATCTGCGACTAGCGTATCCATTTCAAACGAAATATTACGATTAAAACGTGAACTAAATATTATTTTAATGGAACCGTGAATGGTTGCCTTTAAACCTCCAAAACCTTTCACTTCTGAGCGGGATGACCAATTATTAAAACTAAAACCAAGGCGTTGACAACAATCCCGAGTAATAAAATTACTCTGGGAAGCGCCATCTAGTAGCGCTCGAACGGTGTGCGGTTTGCCAAAGGCATCTACAATGACAACTTGCGCGGTCGCAAGTAAAACGGTAGTGATTTGAGTACCAGCGGCGGAAAGCGAACACAATGTTACGTCGTTTGCACTTGCAGCAGGCCGCGCGTCACAAGCGTCGCGCGTCTGCGCAGGCTGCTGCTGCGATGGCAGCTTACTACTCTCAAAATGTAAGAAGGTATGATGTCTAGCTAGACATTTACGACAGCTAACACCACTGTTACATGACGTAACCAGATGTTTGTCACTTAGACAATTAAAACACAAATTATTAGTGCGAACAAACTTGTAACGATCCCTAGGCGATAATCTCTGAAATTCCGAATACTTGTACAGCTGTGTATGGCTACCCTTACACAGAGAACAGTCAGGTGTTGAGGCGGTATTAACTAGCGTATGTGCAGTCTTGACTGACTTCGATGACGCGTCTATACGGCGATCGGAACCTGTCCTATTCGTGACTTCATGACGTGCCGACGTGCGCTGCAATACCTTAATATGGTCGCGAATAAAAGATTCTAAATCTTTGAACTTAGGTATTTCGTTACCGCGCTGAGTCGTTTCAAACAGACGAACAGTTTCAGGATCTAATTTCTGTAAACCGATATACAAAAACAAAAAGTCACAGAGGTCATTGACCTTTAGGTTCTTTACTGCACGAACAGATGATGCGAAAATATTTAAAAACTTCTCTAAATTATGATCGTTACAAACGGAAAAACTTTTCAAATCGAATAATTGATCTAAATATGCGGTGGCTACTAATCGCTTATCTTCGTATTTTGTTTTTAAAGTGTCCAAAACTAAAGTGTAATTTTCAGCGCTAAACGTAATTCCAGCACAGACAGCCTTTGCCTTACCGGTCAATTTTTCTACGAGATAATGCAATCTCTCGTGATCTGTCAGCGATGTGTTCCTATGTATTATATTTTCGAAACTATCTATAAATAAATTCCAATTTCGAATGTCACCATTAAATTCAGGTATTTGAATTGGCGGCAATCGTGGGCGTTCGCGAGGAGGGTTGGATAAACCACTCGCGGGGGGGGAGTCTCTAAACTCCTAGCAATACGTTTGATACGACAATACAAGTCATCAAAGGACGACAATGCCTGATAACTCACACAGTAATCAGGATTTAACTCCAACTCTAAAATGTTTATATTATTAATTGTAGATTCAAAATCCGCGCGCAAACTATCTAAAGTTTCCAACGAACACAAGAAAGCGTCTCTAATCGCCAGATCCGAGATTTGCAAAGATTTATCACAAATTGATTGAACACGTGAAAACTGTGAGTCCCTTTTAGCGTATAAAAGCTTTAACTGAACCTTTAAATCAGTACTAACCTTGGTTCCCTTAAGAGACATCTTGTTTTGATATATTCACACTATACACTCAAACAAACACTTAACGAATTATTAAGTAAGCGATAATTAACAGATTACAATATGGTAATATTGTAAACAACAAAGCGAACGGCGAACGAACGGAATAACCTGAATCAATGAGTGAATATTACCCAATTTCTCGATTAAATCATTCACGTCGTTCATATGCGTATATAATCTATGGTTTATCCGTTTCCTACAAATATTCACTCAACAATGATCGGGTATTTTTGAAATGCGTCTACCTACATGCAATTTGTAGGACTTCCGAATGAATTTTGTCAAGAAAAAGAATGCGATCGATTTATATCTACGCTGATATTTACGTAGCTAACTATAATTATGCGGTGCGGTTGACGGCGTAGGTACCGTAATTATCAATGGCTCTTTAACTATACGAGCGAAATAACGTATAGTTGCCTAAATGCCTAGATGCGGGTTTTCTACTATTATATCTAGGTAAACAGGCGCGTTGCGTTTATTCCCTATGGAACAAATACTATATTGCGAAATTACAAGAAAATGATTCACGATCCGGCTCGAAGGACCAAAAAGTAATGGTTGCGCGAATTTGCTTGATGTGGACTGTAGGTTTGAAAAGCGATCTAAGGTTTGTTAACAATATGCAGGTATTATGCCTGGCATGGGATAGGGAGGAACACTGACCTTTTGACTTCGAAGGTTCCACGTGGCGCCGGCCGGCGAACCTCGACTTCGCACATTTAACCACTGCCAGGTCCTGTTTTGCACTACACTGCACTATTGTTGAGTTTTTGAATGGTTGGATCACGAAATAGTCAATTTTCTTGTAATTTCGAGCGGGCGTTGTTAGCGGTGCGGTCACATTCACAATCGATGCACAAAACGTCAATGTCATTTCATGTCTAGAGGTCGTGCGGGAAGGGAAACGGATGGTATAGGATTGCTAGGCCAAAAAAATAAATTACAAAAAACAAAGTCGCGGATCATAGCAAATTGGCGCAACCAATGAGAATGACTTGAACCATCATCATCTTTTTGCCCTTGTCCAGTATTAATATATTTGTGATCGGCGCAACACGTTTTTTTTCTTCCATTTTGTCTTGCCACCTGTCATGCTATTAAATATGCTAGTATTAAAAGCTACCACGGCATGGATCAAACATAGAAAGATTGATGTTTCTATTAACATTTTATTTCACGTTAAGCCAACTAATAAAATTAAAAATATGAGAACAAAAAAATATCCAAATGTTTAAACATTTACAAATATTACATATTTATTTATTTATGAGAATTTTCACTCACATAAAGTAAGTAAAAGACAAAACTCTCTTTTCATTCTTGCGATAATTTTCCGATTTTTTTGTTCGAATTTTATTTTACCGAAAAATATAGACCGACATCTTTTTTGTCATATGCATTCTTTGACACATTTTTAGACCATCGAAGTATCATGTGTCATAGGTATTATTTTACAGAACTATATTTCGTCGCTTTACAAAATTACTTTTTGCTATGCTATGTATGCCTGCTGCATGGGAGGTATAATGAATGTCCGGAAAGCTAATACTTCGAACAAATGTTATTTCGACAAAGTGTAACTTTGGTGAAAAGTTTTTCGACCAAATGAAACGTCGGACTAACGAAAAAAATCGAATTGATTTTAAGTCAACTGATACAGTGGCAGACGTGACTTCTTGAAATAAAATTAAAAAAAAAACATAATGATACTATTTGAACAGATTTAAGTGAATTATTTCAAACGTTTTATTTAATAACAAACGTAAATAAATATTATTAACAGTTTTATTGATTGCTACACCTGTTTAACTAATATACGTCAACACTCCATTAAAAGTAAATAAAGATAAGCGTTTAGGTGTATGCACAAATGATAGCGTAGTTTGAAAACCCACTAATTAACTTATAAAGACATTACAAGAAAAACCACATTTAAATGACACGTGGGTACGTTCACAAACATGTAAACTCGCTTATACGAGGTATTCAGACGCGGAATAACTATTTTTAGGTTATACAAATATTTGTTGCGTGCGGGTACCGAACCCGTGAAATGTAGCACAGTAGCCAATCGCTCAACCACTGCGCTTTCAGTTGCCTTTTACTGTATTATGCTGACTGAACTGAACCCTTTTAGCGCAGCTGTAAGGCGCCCCATACACCTACAATAATATTGCACAACAAAATTTAAGCTCGGTCAAACCTTTAATAAATCATTGCGCAATGTTTCTAACACTTTTTGTGTTTCTAACAATACTATCCCTATACGTTGAATAATATTGTACAAACAGATATATTGTGCAATATTATTGTGTAGTGTATGGGCGCCTAAGACACACAATTTTGTTCTTTTTCTCTTTGTTTTTTTTTTTATTTACATTTGTTTGTACCTGTTTATGTTTAAGGTTCTATGTACTTGTTTCTTCATTGTGTGTGTCTGTGTGCTAAATAAACGTATTTTGTTTCTTTGTTTCTTTTTAGATATTCTCATGGTAGGTACTAGCGGAAATAAGCCCTACTGGGGTTTTTTTTTTATTGTAGGTAAAATCATCCAATGACAAGTCCCGACCTTGGGTGGAGCGGGAAGTAGTGTCAGACTCTTACTGACTAAAAACCTACCCCGTTCCTTCGTTGCCTATCATGCCGGGGCTGAGCCTTCCTCTCAGAAAACGGCCCTTAACCCCAGCAGGCTTCGACTCTGCCTGCCTGCAGCTAGCAGGCTGGGCCTCTACGGTTTGCTGACAGCTCCTTGAGGCGCGCGGGAACAGAACGCGCCGTCGACGACTTGGGCTCGGTCCAGTATGTTACCGGACGATCGGACAGCGTGCTACCCATTGCACGCCATCCGCAAGCCCGCGCCTACGGTTGCCGGCAATCGGGATCGGAATCCCGGCGGTGGCTCGGGCGAGCGCCCCGTTGCCTCTGCCTGATGCGGTCGGCCTCCTCCTTTGCTAGCATTACTGCTTCGCAGAAGGAGGCGACCGCCTGCCATCCCTCCTCACTCCGGACCATGGCCTGAACCAAGGCCCGGCGAGAGAGATCGCTGCCGCCGACTGCCCCCACGAGGACACGGCGATGCTCCGCCCAGGCCGGACACACCTCTACAGTATGCTCCACCGTGTCCTCCGGGTGTTCCGCACAGTGGCGACACCCGGGCGAATCCTCCGCACGAATCCGGAACAGAAACTTGGCAAACTTTCCGTGTTCCGTTAGGACCTGCGTCGTGCGGAAGTTAAGAGTGCCGTGAGGTCTTTCCAGCCACGCCTCAAAGCCCTACTTGGGTAGGGTTTTTACTGATATCTCTATGAGGCGCTCGTGGCTACATGCCATCAACGACTCGAGCTCAGTCCTTACCGGACGATCGGGCAGCGAGCTACTCATTGCTCGTCATCCACAAGCCCGCACCTACTAGCTGGGAATCGATCAAAAAAGTTCGCAGTAGGATTTTTCGAAAGAGTTACTGCGGCAATGAAACGCAAAAGGCAAAAAAAAAGTGTAGTTATTAGGTAGTCACAAAAACCCCGCACTCGCTTGCTCAGTGCATATACCTTTTTGATGTTTTCCCAAAAAAAAATTCCTTGACATACTACCACTCTATAGCATGAGTTGCAAGATTATTTCAGTAAACAATTATTTATCAGCTATTATTGTCATGAACATTGCAGTTTATCATTAGAAATGCAATTATCACGTGTCAACTGCTAAGACATTATCAAGTAGGTAGGTTTTTAAAAGTCGGGTTGGGGTTAATTATGCAATGTAATTTGCAAATCAATTTACTGTTTTAATGTAGCCTCTCTAGATACACATAATTGTCCCTATCCATATAATTGATAAGGAAATCTTTCCAATTAAAACAAATCAAATATCTCCACCTTTCAGACGAGGTTATCAATATATGGTATGTGGACTCAAGTGTCATTGTGCCAATTGTCGTGAGCACCAACGGCCTGCGGGTCTAAAAAGGTCACATTTAGCAATTCATTTCCTGAATTCTTGTCATACTTACGATTTTTAGCAATTCTGCTAATATTCGTAAAATTTTACGAATGTGCTGTCATTTAGACCCGTCTGTCAAAAAAACTGTCAAATAGATGAATTGCATTGCAGAATCATACCTAATAAGAATATTGTTTACGTATAACAATATGAACTGCGAATTTGTGACCATTTTGCGATTTTTGACTTGATTCATATTATTATCCGAATGCAGATCTGCTAAAGTGGCCTTTTTAGCCCTCCTGATAGCCAAAATCCTCGGAGAATATTGGTCGAAGCTGTCATTACGCGGTTGGATTAAGGGCCTGATACTGAAAACGACTCTTTGATACGGCGCAAATCGGGTTTCGGTATCTAGAGCCTTAACCACTGGTAGCTTGGACCCAGTCATTTACTTAAAGAAATTAATTTCGTACATGCGTATATTAATTCGAGTTTTAGAAAAAAAAGTGCTTTATTTTTTTATTTTATCTTTACAAATCGATAGTGTTTCATGTACCGAATCGATCCTCCACGGGATTAAAACGATCAAAATTTAACGATGTATACGTTAAAACTTATATCATATACCATCTTCGGATAAAATATTTAATTAAATTAAAATATTTGCCTTCTCATTGAGAAAGACGTTCCTCTTGCCCTGTACCATAGGCTGAACCCAGGACCATACCGCTGCTCCGCCTAAGCGTATCCGCAAAATGACAAGCTTTCACCTACCCGTACTCAGTTTTCCTGCTTGTCTCTCACAAGCAAGCAACACACATTTCCGTTATCTAAATCTAAACCCACACCTACACATATAAAACACTAGTGATATATAGCCAGACGACAACCCAATAAACTAAGTTAAGATGAAATTCTTCCGACTACCAGAGCACTTATACCATCCGTCATGCGAATAGTAATTCAATTAGGCAAGTAGTTCTCTCGAACTTTCTTAAGGTACACACCGACCGGAGATAAATAAATTGATGAATACATTGTTGTAGAACAGAAAAAACATTATTATAAAAATTGTACAAAGGTACTGCTTATTTCAAAGAGAAATTTCTTCCAGCAGACCTGCGAAAGGAGAAATTGGAAGAAATGAAGACGATAGTGTGCAGAAATAAGAAAAGAAAAGATAGTGAAATCTAAAATTAAATTAATAAATACTTATATAACTATACATACCTTGTATATATTATGTATAAACATATATATTTATCACACTAAAGAGGAAAGATAGTGCTCTTTTACTTTGGCTTTAAAAATTGAAATAGTTTTCAGATCTCGAATGCTAGGCGTAAGAGAGTTCTACAACCTTACTGCGTGGACAGAGAAAGAGTAGGAGTAATAGCTGGATTTATGAGGAGGGGACTTAAGAAGGGATCTGAGATGTGATCTGCACGGAGCGTCGCTAGGGCGAGCGTAAGAAAATCGGTCGCGTAGGTAGGAGGGATAAGAAGGATTGTGAAGGATGTTGAAAAGGAGACATAAAATTCGAGTGTTCCTGCGAAGACGGATAGGAAGCCACTTGAGTTCCTTGCGAAGATGAGAGACGTGATCATACTTACGTAGACCAAAAACAAACCGAATGCATAAGTTTTGCAGTCGCTCAATCTTGTTTAATAGCTCCTCAGTAGCATACAGGTAGCAGGCGTCGGCATAATCTATAATCGGCTGAATAAGTGTTTGGGCCAAAAAAGAGATTTTCGTCTATTCGTCGTTTCGAATATTCGTAGATGTTGTCATGAATAGACGTGTGTGTGCATGATGGTGCTTTATTTTTGAAGTCACGTGTACACTCGTACCTACATTTAAATACTAGATTATACAATGTTAGTTTTAGTATATGCGAAATCTGAAACACGTGTCTAGTATTTTTATGTAAAGAATCTATGTATAAGACATACCTAACTGTATCATGAAAAAACACTTTATAAGCATGTTATGGTATCTACTTGTCCGCACAAATACATGGCCACCGGACATTCCGGCTGACTGAGGGGTTGTATTGCAGCCGCACCCAGCTGTACGCTGGTTCCTAATGCCCGCTATGACCTGTGTTGTACTTGTGTCGATGTCCAACTTTTGACCTTTTTAAATATATATTTGGGAAAAAATATAACACGACGTAAAAATTAATGGAATCAATTAATCAAATAATAGGTTACTGATTCTGAACAAACTATTTCAGATTTCGCATATACTAAAAACAATGTTGTGTAAAGGAAAATAAAATACACTTTATCGAAACTTGGTTTCAATATACACGGTTTATACATGCACTAGCAATGTATTTGTTCTATGTATGTAGTTATTTTTTTTCAAATGGAAAGATTACTATTGGGCTTACGTATGAATAAACTATTATCCATGCGCTGAAGGCGAGTCAGCTATCTTCAGCTGTTTTGATTTAATCTAAGCTTATGCACTATAATAGACTTGCCTAATCTCTGTTAAGATTGGCTACGGTCTGGAGGGTTATTATTATTATTCATAGGTGCAGAAATACAAACAATACTAACATGCCATTGAAGCAAACGGAACTAATTGACATACAGAAACATTAAAGACTCCTAGAGTGAACATAGAAGTTTTTTTTTTCATAACTAGCACATACCGCCATCTAGTCCCAAACTAAGCAGAGCTTATGCTATTAGTACTAGACAAATGATAAACATACTATATTTCTAAATAAAATACATAATATTATAGATAAATTACACCCAGACACAGCAAATGATCATGCTCATCACATAAACATTTGTCCTGGGTGGGAATCGAACCTCGAACCCACGATCTCCGGCATAGCAGTCAGGGCCACTGATAACTAGACCAATAGGCCAGTCAAAAAAATAATTTTTAATACCCGTAACACAATGAGTTATTATTATCTACTAAGGACAAATATATTGAAGGTAACACCACTTTTTTTAGGGAGCATTCATCAATTAGCTTCTCCCGCTCTGGGTGGAACAGGACGGTAAGGAAGGAACGTCAGACTTTTACTGATTAAAACCCACTTTGGTTCCTTCAGTCGCCTTTTGCGTTCCTGGGCCACGATTACTCTTTCCAAACATTCTCACAGGTCTAGCAGGCATTGGCCCCACTAGGCCTCTTCAGTTTTGATGATATCTCTCTGAGGCACGCCTGAAACACTACGCGAAGGCGACACGTGCTTGGTCCTTACCGGTAGGTCGGACGGCGTATCCATTGCCCGCCGTCTGCAAGCCTGTGCCTACGATGGGAATCAGACCCCGACTCCGGACGCTTTGGGCGTCTCCCGCGGTGGCAGCTGGAGCATGAGAATGACCAGCTCTCCCTCACGGTTTCAGCCATGTTTTGCGTCCACATTTACTGCTTTCCCATTCCCTCTCGCCCCGGACCATGGCTTAAACGCGAGAAGTCTTTGCCGATCGATCAAACGAGGACACGGCAGTGCTCCACCTAAGCGAGGCAGACTTCCACCTTTTTCTCTACCGTGATCTTCGAGTTATCTATACAGATTAAATATAGCCAATACAAGTATGTAAATATATAAATCAATTGAAAAAAAAACCCCTCAGCGTCTATATCAATTCAAAATATCTTTCACAAATAGAATAATAGGTACATTGTCTGTGAGTGACTAGTTTTTTATTATACATAGCTATCAAACTGCCATTTGCCATGTAAAAGCTAATAATATCCCAAAAGGCCCAAGTAGAATTTTATTTAAATAATCACTCTATGTCAAGTTTATCCCATTATTTATTTAAATTCCAAATTAGAACTTGAGAAATAAACAGTCAGCAGATGCTTACTTTCTCACACGTAAACTAAAAAAACAATAAAATTGAAAAGTTTACCAAAAAAACAAATTAATCCCTTTACCGTTTCAAACTACAAAGTATTGTAATTAAGGAGTACGTACATACGTTAAAATGTTTAAGATTTTTAAAATTCAACTTGGAAATGGAAAAACAGTCTTAATAATAATTTGTTATTGCTTTAGTGATATTTGATTTTAAAGTACCTTCTTAAACATGAAGAAAATTAGTAAAAAAAAAAACAACTTCACTTATTTCTTTGCCCCAGAATCCTTATCCTTACATATTTTCCTTTTAAAGCATCTAGCCGAACTTCCATCGACCCCGGATACTTTTTTCAAATAACTCCTCAAATATCTGACTTAAAGTGCTGATATTTACTCGATCAATTACTATTAGTACCCTCTACAATCCTCCTACCTCTACATAGATCCATCGAGGGCAATTTTGCTATGGCAGTAGGGCTAGGTCCTTTATTCTTATAAAACTAACTCCCACACCTCGACTGCCTGCCTTTATGCGATCATTTATTTATTTATTTAATCTTAATGTACAGTATTGGTACATAGGTGGATTTAATGCAACAAGGCTTTCTCTACCAGTCAACCTTTGGGTTAAGAAACATACTGTGATAGATGTGCACAAAAACACTAAAACAAAAACCAATAAAAAAAAAACAAAACAAATCTCAAAAACTTCTTAATTCATTTTCATGACGTTTTCACTTACGAATAGAGTAGCTAGGATTCGCTATTATTACTTACAAATCTACCAACGTAAAAATATATGAACGCATAAATATGAGATTTCCTTCTAAAAATAAGTCCCAAAGCGTATCTTTTAAACGAAATATATCTTTGATTGTGATAAAAGAAAAAGATAAAATTCAGTATTCAAATCCTAAGCGTATCATGAAAGGCTTTCATGTCGAGAGCATAAACAAAGGTGGTTCAAAGGGGTACCGACGTCAAGTTAAAAGATTTACTCGGAAACGTAGCAATAATTGAAGAATTATCCATTCTTCAACTTTTCATTTCTTGGAATCAGTCTTTATGTACATAATTATTACACATTCACACACCTACATGACAATTCCGGTAACATAAAAATTACCCGAATGCAGTTAATATCATTTCCAAATTTCCCTGTCGAAAACCTATATGGAGATATAGCTCACGTCGAACTACTATAACATTGTTGATTTTTTTAGGAAGAGAACTGCGTCCTGGAATACAGGCTTGGGGTAGCTCAGCAGGCCTAGCCAAGTTACGACCGTTTCGTTTCGATTATCTTGCGTCGAACGCCTCGAGTTGGCCACGCCTCCGATTCCTTTGTTCTGAACACGTGATTAAGTGTTGAGATGACGTCAGAACAAAACACTCGTAACTTGGCTAGGGGGCAAGTGCAGTTGCACATTTTTTGTTAATCTTACCCAGTTAGTGCCACGATATTTGAAATGTATTGCTCAAAATGCATTTTTAAAGAAAAATAAATTATTATTATTAATTACGAAATAAATAATTCAACACACTTAAAAAAACCTGAATATTATAATACCTTTGAATGTGTATTGTTATATTTTTGTTATCTTTTCCTGGACTTTCCCCTCTTTGTCTTTTTCGTTTCTGATGAAACTGAGTTACTGGAGTCTTTGTCTATGGGTATGTAGTAAGTACGTAATCCATCTAATGAAAGAGCACACGAGCAGAAAGAAAAAGATTTAATAAAAATAGTCTCCTAGAAATACATTTCTACTTAATGTGAATTTCTGGTTACAGATCACAAATTAGAAACGACTTGAACAGGTGTATGAAATGTCGAGAAAAATTGTTGAATTAGGTACAGAAATAGTAAATGTCTTTAAGACGGCTAAGTTCACTAACCTCTTATAACGGGCTTTCTTTTATTAATTCTGTTTTTAGAGGTATGTAGAACAGAACAGGATGTAAAGTCGCACAAACCTCCATTTTTTTCTTTTTTTTTATTGATATTGATGTAAACTATTGCTTGACTGCAATCCCACCTGATGTTAAGCGGTGATGCAATCGTTGATGGTGAGGCGCACTAGTTTATTAAAAGCCTATTCACTCTAGCCTTGAAGACACCTAAATTATAATCGGACGGGAATACCGCAGCAGGCAAACTGTTCCAGTCTCTCGATGTACGCGGTATAAACGACGAGGCAAAACGCTTAGTCCGTACCGTAGAAGTTTCAACAACATAAGGGTGGATATTCGCCGTACCGGCGTATGACCGATGGCGGAATTATGTCATGTAATTCCCGCACACACTCTCCAAAATGCATCCTGTAAAACACCTCCATTGAAAAGGGAGGATCTTCTGACCAGACGGGTGTTGTTTTCAGTCCAGGCAACATCCCGATAACTGATTTCGGACTGATATATCCGCTCTAATCGAGCAAACTCTGATATCATGGTCTAGGATTTCGTGGTTTAATTCCTATGTGGTGACATAGATGTCCCCACATGAGTGTAGAGTTATGTCGCTTATGCATCTTGTTGTCATAACGCCCTAGTTGAGGTAAGTTTTCATATTTCTCTGCAGATTTTAAATCATGTAAAGTAAGATGTGTGAGAAGAATAAAATATTTTATTTCCTAATCTGTAACCAGTTTAAAGGTAGGGTGATGTATATAGGCTGCAGGGTTCTTTGAAAGAGGCTCCGCAGCCGTGAAATACAAAGAAAAGGAACTTTTCCTCATTCCGCCCGAAGTATATATATAATAGAATAATCAGCCTCATTATGTTCCTGCCTCTGGAACTCTGGCCTGAAGAGGTCGTGGTGGGTTGCGGCACATTCCCTCTTAGAGAGTCAGAATCTACCACGCGGGCCCAATGCGGGTTGGTGGAGGTCACATGTCTTCAAATTTTTGATTCTAGGACATGTCATATCTGATGTTTTCACGATGTTTTCCTTCACCGTTTTGAGAGCAGTAGTGATGAAATAAATTACACAAAGTAATGCGCATGGCTGGGTTTGAACCCGCAACCAACAACTTGTAAGTCAAGTCCACTGGACGACCTCTCCCTCCTCCTTGCGTCGTATTCCTCAATGCTGAGGGTCGTGACCTCCCTGCTTCATCATTTTCATTCGCACGACGTTTCTCCATCTGTTCCTGTCTCTGGCGGTGTGAAGGGCATTATATATCGTAGAGTTAAGAGTGGTGCGGATCTGGTCGGACCAACGTATTGGGCTGCGTCCGCGAGGACGACCTCTACACCACCCGAAATGGGTGAAGATATATGATAAATTGTATGGTGAATATTTTTTTGTCTGTAGAAAATGAGTTGTGATTTTTTACTAGAGCCATATCTTCCACTCCGCTCCAGTCTCGTAGCTTGCGCCCCCGTGACACAAGTGCGTAGTAATGGAACTTTGTTTGTCTGTAGACGACATTCACCGACTCAACCATTATGCCATTAAACGAGTAAGGGATGACGATTTATTTAATAACCCCTCATTGTACACTGTACAGTCGACTTTTACTTGTTACACGTCATAAATTGGATGAAGGAGACAAGTTTGGTGATGATGTTGAATTTTTGTGTTTTCGGCTGTATGTACCTAATATTTGGTAAACTCTACTTCGATCATTTATTGTTTCTTTTATTGTTATTTTTTTTACTTGTACTTCAGCTTTCCCTAACGGCTTGTTTACGGAGACGCGGGGCTTTTGGTGGCCGTCCTACATTGCCATAATAATATGTTTGTGTTCGCGTGTGCGATGAGGCGACCCGCTGCTACAATATACGATGAACGCCTAAGGCGCCGCGTCTCCGTAAACACGGCTTAAATTCATGTATGTCACACTAATATTATAAAGGCGTAAGTTTGTGACGATGTGTGCGTGTTTATTACTGCTTCATGCTTGAAAGGCTGAATGATTTTCGATGAAACTTGGTACATGGGTCGACCATGTCCTGGAATAGGATATGGAATACTTTTTATTCGAGAGTGTCTTTCCTTGAGATAATTTTCAACTGTAACACGGGCCAAGCCGCACGCAAAAGATAGTCTTGAATAAAGATTTTTTTTAAATTGTGGTAAGAACCTTGAAGGTCCACAGTTGGGTCAAAGGTCCTACCTTTAATGCGATCTTGATTTTCACATCGACAGTAATCATTACGTACAGCAGTTTATAAATAACATTGCTTAATTATTTTAGTAACGTTTTGGAACTGCAGAATGCGTACCTAATGTATGATCTCCCTTATAAACTAGGTACACGTTCGTAGAAGTTTATCTTTAAAGGTACTGTACTTTGTGATCAATCCCCCTAGCCAATTTACAATCGTTTCGTTTAGCGTGAACGCTAAGAGTTAAAACGCTCAATCCCGTGATCAGAACAAAGGAATTGGGGGCGTGGTCAACTTCAAGCGTTCACGCTAAACGAAACGATTGTAACTTGACTAGGGGGCAGATGATCACAAAAAACTGATACAAATCATTGACATTGATGACTCTGATGGTGTAGATGTCTATCTCAGAAAAATGTACGACAACGTGGAGTACGGGATGGCAGTGAATTCTTGGAATACCTTCGGTAGTACCACAGATTCTTTTATGAGCGGGTCTTTTGCGATAGGCCATGAAAGCGAACGCGAAAATTAAAACCAGTTTTGCTAAACCAACAATTTTCATCATCTTCCTAATAAGAATTGGTCTTGACAATCTCACAAAGCATACAGACTAATACACAGGCAGTCAGCAACATAATATGTAGTTGAATATCAAGTACTATGTAGGTTGACTAGACATCAACTGTCAGAGCAAGTTGGCTTTCTCTTGTAACTAACTCCTACGGGACCTGGGATCTTAACGGAACTATTACAATATGAATCGTGTAATGGAGCATGAAGTATTTTAAATGGAATGTTAGCTTAAAACCTACGGCTTTCATAGACGCGGATTCCTCATTATACGCTTGGTGCACTCCTGCGTGAAGGTTGTTTACAAAATTATGAAACGTTACGACAAAATGACACGATACACGACGCTGTCACGTAGGGGTACACCAAGCATACAATGACGGAGAAGCGTCTGTGGACAGTAGACCTAACTTGATCGCCTTAGGGCTTTTTATTTTTTTTATTTTTTTTTTTTTTATGGTAGGTAAAATCATCCAATGACAAATCCCGCCCTTGGGCGGAGCGGGAAGTAGTGTCAGACTCTTACTGACTAAAAACCTACCCCGTTCCTTCGTAGCCTATCGTGCCGGGGTCGAGCACTCCTTTCGGAACTAACCCATGACCCCAGTAGGCTTCGACCCTGCCTGCCTGCAGTTAGCAGGCTGGGCCTCTTCGGTGTGCTGACAGCTCCTTGAGGCGCGCGGGAACAGAACGCGCCGTCGACGACTTGGGCTCGGTCCGGTCGGTTACCGGACGATCGGACAGCGTGCTACCCATTGCACGCCGTCCGCAAGCCCGCGCCTACGGTGGCCGGAAATCGGGATCGGAATCCCGGCGGCGGCTGGGGCGAGCGCCCCGTTGCCTCTGCCTGATGCGGTCGGCCTCCTCCTTTGCTAGCATTACTGCTTCGCAGAAGGAGGCGACCGCCTGCCATCCCTCTTCACTACGGACCATGGCCTGAACCAAGGCCCGGCGAGAGAGATCGCTGCCGCCGATCACCCCCACGAGGACACGGCGATGCTCCGCCCAGGCGGGGCACACCTCTACAGTGTGCTCCACCGTGTCCTCCGGATGTTCCGCACAGTGGCGACACCCGGGCGAATCCTCCGCACGAATCCGGAACAGGTACTTAGCGAACTTTCCGTGTTCGGTAAGCACCTGCGTCGTGCGGAAGTTGAGAACGCCGTGAGGTCTTTCCAGCCACGCCCCAAGGATGGGCCTTATCGCCCCAATTGTGGCGCGCCCCGAACGAGGTTGCGATAGTCGTTGACGCCATTTCGCCATGAGATCCCGCCGGAGCTCTGTCCGCCATGCCTCGACTTGTCGTGGCAGCGGAATTTCGCCCCGGCGTTGCATCTCCATGCGCTTGTCGTGCATGTGTGCAAGGACTGTTGCCTCCAGATCCCACGGCGGTTGGCCAGCAAGGAGGGTTGCCGCCTCGCGGGAGATCGTTCGGTACCCTCGCACCATGCGTATTGCCATGACCCTCTGGCACGCATTCAGCTGGGTCCTCGGTTGCTGTTGCAACGTCGGTGCCCACACCGGAGCCCCGTAGAGAGCCATGGACCGAACGATTCCCGCGTAGAGCTTCCGGCAGGAGGCGTCTGGTCCCCTGAGGTTGGGCAGGAGCCGCCCGAGAGCAGCCCCAGTCCGATTCAGTTTGGGAGCCAGACGTCGGAAGTGCTCCTTGAAGTTCCACCAGCTGTCGAGGACGAGTCCCAGGTACTTCATCGTCGACCCGACGCTGATGTGAACCCCTCCTACCGTTAGCTGGGAACGAGGTGGTGGCGCACCCCGAGGGCCGTGGAAGCACATGGCCTCGGACTTGTGCAGTGCCACCTCGAGTCCCAACTGCTGGATCCTGTCAACGACCATCGCAACCCCGCGTGTCGCTAATTCGACCGCCGTCCGGTACGACTCTCCCCGCGCTAGGACCAACGTGTCGTCCGCGTAGCAGACCACGCTGACCCCGTCGGGGAAGTCGCCGCGCAGCACGTAGTCGTACCCGATGTTCCACAAGGGTGGTCCTAGTACCGATCCCTGCGGAACACCGCACGACATCTCTCGACGTTTCCACTCTCCCTGGTGACCGGGGTAGATGATATACCTCTCCGATAGGTAGGCCTCGATCACACGACAGAGGTAGTCGGGCACCCGGTGGTACCGGAGTGCCGTTCCAATGCAACTCCAGGGCAGGGAGTTGAAGGCGTTGGCAATGTCCAAGGACACTGCCACGACACACCTGCCCTGGGACACCGCATCCCCCGTCGTGAGGGCTCGCACGCGCATGATGGCGTCCACCGTGGAGCGCATCCTGCGAAAACCGAACTGTCCGTCCGACAGGTCCGGCCCCACCCTTGCAAGGCGCGCGACGAGGCGGTTTGCAATGACTCTTTCAAAGAGCTTGCCCACCTCGTCGAGCAGCACAATGGGCCGGTACGCGGACGGAGAGTCCGCAGGGCGCCCAGGCTTCGCTATGAGGACCAGTTTCCCCGTCTTCCAGCGAAGTGGGAACTGGCCCCTCTCCAGACATGCGCTAAAGAGCCCCCTCAATCGAGGCCCGAGAGCCTCCATAGCCAGGACCCAGGCCCTCCCAGGCAGGCCGTCAGGTCCTGGGGCGGTATTCTTGGCACTCAGCCTTCGTACCGCCACTCTCATCTCTACCTCGGTCACCTCTGGAACATCGTCGTCGTCGTCGTGGTCCGCGTCAGGTACTGCCGTGTTTACGGAGACGCGGCGCTTTGCGCGGCGCGTTGGTCGTTCGTCGTTCACTGCAGCAACGGGCCGCGTCATCGCACGCGTGAACGCAAATACATGGCAATGGACGACGGATCGCCCAACGCCCAAGTAATCCTAGAATACAAAGAGTAACAGAACATAGGTTTGCTTTTAATTAATTAAAATTTGACACGCCCTCCTGTCCCACCCTAGAGTGGAAGAAGTAATTACATGATTTTATACGACAAAAAAACCTTATTTCCAAATATTCTTCCTATAACACTCCGTTGTCTCTTTCATCTGTTGTTCAGGTCTTGTTATGATTTCTATGACTACTTCGTAATTGAAGTCAAAGTAGACAATGTCTTCGAAGTTGAGAACTGTTGCGACAGGAGCCGACGAGCTGGTGAACTGTGAAATGTGGTGATGATTGAAATGAGAGACACAGTCGGACTCATAACGCAAATCAAAGTAAAAGTAAGTCGACGCAAAATAAGAATGTTTACTGTGTTTTTTTTTTGTGGTGGGTAAAATCATCCAATGGCACCTTCTGCCCTTGAGCGATGTGGGAAATAGTGTCAGACTCTTACTGACTAAAAACTTACCCCGTTCCTTCGTTGCCTTTCATACCAGGGCCGAGCCTTCTTTTCAGAAACAGACAATTGGCCCCAGTGGGACATTTCTTTCTTTGTGCTGGATTTTGTAAGTGGATTCAAAAGATTTTTGAATGAGAAAGAAATTTAGACAACCTAGACCTGTGTGTTTCCTATCGATAAATACTTCTAGGAGATCAACAAATATTTGTAATTTCCTGTATATGGACAGAGACCCAGTCCTTCCTGGAGTGGGAGGTCTGAGTCTAAAGGGACTATTATCAGGCTGATCATGCTTATGCTTACATTACTTTTGTATTCAAAATAATACTTAAATTAAAAATACTCCCGACCTACATACAGTTCTGGAATAATTTGAACTTGAATAACCCCACTTTTGTTTATTACCACTTTCATCCCACTATTATAGCTTGTAAATTGCTAAACCGATTTAGATCGAACATGCCTAGGAACCATCGCTAAAAAACCTACTTTTTAATTGAAAAAAAAAACAGGCAAGTGCGAGGAGGACTCGCGCACTGAGGGTTATATACAAACCTACCTGTGAAAACAGATCAATTCCCGAAACCAGGTTCAAAATTATTTCTAAATCGCAAAATTTTTTTTTTTTTTTTTTTGTTAAGTAGCTAAAAATTTACAGTTTTCAGATTTATTTATATATTTGTACTATGAAACCTAAGCTTGCTTCTTGCCGAATTTCTTTGTGTTTAAGCTATGGTATCACAGACACAGATACACATACTCGGTAGTCAAAATAACACTACTCTTTTTGGGTCGGAGATTAATAAACATAAGTACGTTTAAGCCCCCATACCATACAAAAGGATTGTATTTTATTGTCGCCGGGTCACAATAACTCGGTCAACAAGAGTCTGTCCTTTGAGTCGGCCGGCAGCTGCCAAATCGCACAAACTTCGTATCTTCACTGAACGACTTGCTTCCTGGTCCAAGCGATAAGAGCCTGTTGAAATTGGAAAGGGCGGAGAGTCATCAAACACTAATTGTACATCTAAATTACCAGATTTATTCCTAGAAGCTCTATGCTTTACCGTATCACATGTCACACTCGGGAGTGGCTGGACAGACTTCATGGGAGTCCTCACCTACCACAGGTCCACCGGACATAATTAGTTTGGGGGGTTCCTGAACCTGATTCGTGCGGAAGAGACGCCCGAAGGACACGGTGGAGCTTATAGTGGAGGTGTGCCCCGCTTGGGAGAAGCGCCGCGATGTCCTCGTGAGGGCGATCGGCAACAACCTCTCGCGTCGCTCTGGCTGCTCTGGAGTGAGGAGAAATGGCAGGCGGTCGCCTCCTTCAGCAAAACAGTAATGCTAGTGGAAGAGGTAAAACAGTAAACCTGCCGCTCATGCCTTATACCACCAATATTTAGGAGCACGTGTAAACAGAATTAGCGGAGTTTGTGCCGTGTGTGAGTCCTTGAGCAACAATTGAATTACGTCGAGCACCGCACTAATTACGTCTCGTCCTCATCGGGTTTAGATAATACGCCGCCTGGTACCAGGAGAGAATCAGGAGACAGGAGTACTGTTCAAGCATTTTTGGTCAAGTGTCCGGTTGTGTGGTGTGCTTGAAGTGTTTGGTATTGTTTGGAAGTGATGTGCCTGTTCTTAATTATGCAGAATGGTTTCTTTTTTGTTACCTAAAGGTATCTTTTGTTAAATGCTGAAAAAAAAATTAAAAACACTGCATAATGAAAATTAGTTGATTTACATCAAATACACTTGTTACGTCTATTTAGATAATACGTTGCCTGGTGTACCAGGAGATTCTTTAGACTATTACCGGACACTTGACTAAGAAAAACCTAAGTGACCGGCTGTTTTGGTGTGCACATGTTTTTTTAGTTGAGAGATCATCCAGTGACGGAGCAGTGATGGAGTGAGGCATGCCAGACTTTTACTGACTAAAACCCACTCCTATTCCTTCATTGCCACCTTTGTTCCAGGGCCCCGGAGTTCACTTCCAATTTCACATAACCCGTGGCCCCAGTAGGCTTCGACTCTACTGGGCCCCTACACCTCACTTTGAGGCGTGCGTGGAACATTACGGGCCTTCGGCAACTTGGCCTCGGTCTGGATGTTACCGGACGGCCGGACCGAGCCCAAGTTTTTGACGTTCGTTCATTTATTATAATTAAAAATTACATAAATCGTAATTTCCGCACATGCAACCACCAACCAACCAACATTTATAGTACCTCCCTACAAACCTCAATGCACAAAAAGATTACCAAAAAAAAATACTTTTCATGGAAATGAGAATTTCCGAAAAAAAAACTGTCGCAAATAAATAACACTATGCAGGAAAAGTTACCCTCCACTGACGATAAAAAGAGGCCAAGTAAAAAATGAATTATGAACACCGTGTGAATTCTGAAATGCAGTGAAAATTGCACCCGCACGGCTAATGTGTAACAGTTAATGTGAAAACATTAAAGTTCTCACTTAATATTGTACCAACTTTAGCGATGCTGTTTCTAGAAGTGGAAGGAATGTGGAATATACACCGTTAAATTATGGTCATTTTAATCCCGCGGAGGGTCGATTCAATACATGAAACCCTATTGATTTGTAAAGACAAAAATGAAAAATAAAGTACTTTTTTTTAAACTCTAATATCTTACGCATGCACGAAATTAATTTCTTTAAGTAAACGTCAGCTGATCGAGGTCAATGAACTGTAGGTAGTTAGCACGCAACGACCGACAACTCCCTACAAGGTCATTGACTCGTTTACTTAAAGAAATTAATTTCGTACATGCGTATATTAATTCGAGTTTTTAAAAAAAAGCACTTTATTTTTTATTTTATCTTTATAAATCGATAGTGTTTCATGTACCGAATCGACCCTCCACGGGATTAAAACGACCAAGATTTAACGGTGTATTTATGTTCACTGGATATGCAGCAAAAACCGCAACGTATTAACTTAATTAGACTAAAAAATACATAAAACACAAAAAATCTACCTAGTACCCATCATATTGGCCATAGGTGTGTACTAGGTGTAGACAACAAGCAACCGATGTGCCCTAAACCCGTTTTAATAGGAAGTTGGTTATAGACGTTTGGAATAGCATAGCATATATACACTGTTAAATTTTAGTCGTTTTAATCCCGTGGAGGGTCGATTCGGTACATGAAACACTATCGATTTGTAAAGAGAAAATTAAAAAATAAAGTTTTTTTTTTAAACTCGAATTAATTTACGCGTTTACGAAATTAATATCTAAGTAAACCTCAGCTGAGCGAGGTCAATGAACTGTAGGTAGTTACTACGCAGTAACCGACAACTACTTACAAGGTCATTGACTTGTTTACTTAAAGAAATTAATTTCGTACATGCGTATATTAATTCGAGATTTAGAAAAAAAGTACTTTAAAAAGTAAAATTTAACGGTGTATAAGGCTGATTATAATGTTCCCACTGCTGGGACTCAAGCCTCCTCTCTAGGAGAGGTAGTTCCCTCTTTTTTATTCATTGAATCGGAGGCCTAAAGACCTAAAGAAACAATAATCTGTCGACAAAACTCTAAACAAAAAAAACTTGATACGAACAGCTTCCAACTAAAAGTTATAGACAGATAAAAACCAAAGCACTTCACAACTTATTACAATAAACTATATGGTTTTATTTCCACGATACATACTTATCGTCTTCTTCCATTTCTATTACTGTGTATCGGACGGCTAAAGTACAAAAAAAACAAACTACAGTTTGTTAGAAACATGTTAGAAAACATAAATAAACATGGAATAAGTGAACTTTTTCAAATATGCTTTTACTAGCTTCTGCACGTGGCTATGCTTTTTTTTTTTTTTTTTTTTTTTATGGTATGTAAAATCATCCAATGACAAATCCCGCCCTTGGGTGGAGCGGGAAGTAGTGTCAGACTCTTACTGACTAAAAACCTACCCCGTTCCTTCGTTGCCTATAGTGCCGGGGCTGAGCCTTCCTCTCAGAAAACGGCCCTTGACCCCAGCAGGCTTCGACCCTGCCTGCTTGCAGTTAGCAGGCTGGGCCTCTTCGGTGTGCTGACAGCTCCTTGAGGCGCGCGGGAACAGAACGCGCCGTCGACGACTTGGGCTCGGTCCGGTCGGTTACCAGACAATCGGACAGCGTGCTACCCATTGCACGCCGTCCGCAAGCCCGCGCCTACGGTGGCCGGAAATCGGGATCGGAATCCCGGCGGCGGCTGGGGCGAGCGCCCCGTTGCCTCTGCCTGATGCGGTCGGCCTCCTCCTTTGCTAGCATTACTGCTTCGCAGAAGGAGGCGACCGCACGTGGCTATGCTGGCGTTTAAACGAAGGGAACCTACTGCTGGGATAAAAAAAGGTTAAGTATATGCCATTTCAGGCTATAGTCTACCAGTATGCCAAATTTCATCCAATTTCGTTCTGCAGTTTAAGCGTGAAGGAGTAACAAACATACAGACATACATAGATACAAAGTTTCGCCTCTAGAATATTAGTATGATGTCATTTGCCATAGTTTTAAATATAATGTAAACATAACTCTTCCGTATTATTATAACACGGCCTCGACTTTAACCTTTTTAATTTTGCTGATGCAAAATCATGTGTGTTACTATAGAATAAAGTGCAAGAAACAGTTTTAAATACGAAATAACACATTGTGACTTTTAGCGTTTAAATAAACTAGGTATATAATATTAATTTAATTATATTTTTAGTTCTAGATTGGTGGATGTGATCCATGAAGAGTGTCCATGGAGTTTCTTGCACATTCTTCTCCATAGAGATCTACGCTTTGGAATATGCAATTAGCAACATTTTTTTCTGACAGACTGACACCTTGACCTTTCAAAAGTGCCTGTAAATGGTTTATTTGAAATAAATGCTTTTGAATCTTTGAATCTATAGTAAGGGGATACCTTTTTATGTGAACACTAGATAAGAATATCTAATATACATCACGCCCGATATACCACTTAGGGTTAGGGGGGGATGAGGGAGAAGATTTTACGTTGAAATGTTTCTTGATAATGAATTACATTCCTCTTAATAGAGTTTTCTGAATTGAGATAGTACTAGATGCACATGAGTGGACGTCTCTAAGGTAAACAATGTGTGTATATAGACTTAATTTCTTTCATATCCACAGGCGAGGATATCATATATTATATCACCTTATATCACCTTTCGTTCTGTGTACTTAGAGCTAAAGCATTCACTACCAACTTATTTTATTACATGTCTTTATTCATCATTCTAGCTTATTTCATAATATTTTTAAATATGTCTTAAAAAAAAAAAAACAAAAAAAAAAACATTTAAATGTTGGTATTCAATCCCACCGGTATGAGGAACAGGGTTCAAGCTACCGGTGGTCAGGGCTCCAGATAAAGGAATCTCCTAACTATACGGGCCAGAAATACCACCCTCTGAATCAGGCCCTTGATCCAGTTGCCCAACGAGAGCCTCGTAAGGTTTTGGTCAAGGCTCCCGGCTATTAAACCGTTGACTGACACAACTATCGTTACAATGATGATATTATTATTATTGATAGGCTCGGGTTTGACCTAAGATAGTAAACGGTAATGTAGTCGAAGATGAAGCACACCTGTCTAGAAATAACTTATTCATTCTTGACTTAAATACCGGTTACAATAGCTATCAGGAAACACAGACTACGGCATGATAAAATGGTAAAAGTAAGTGCTGGAGGACTAGTTAAAGTACGTAAGTAAATAATACACCCAATAGAACAACTTAGGGAATTCTAAAGATCGTATGGGGGACTTAAGATTTATTTTTTATTTTTTAGGAACTTTCAACTTAGCACAAATTTAAAGCAAAATGAATAATAATATGTCATTATTACTTCTTGAAAACTACCCTCAAACTACGATTTAAGAAGTATTAAAAAAAAGTATGAAGACTTTCTAGCGAACAAAATCGCTGGTAAAGTGCGAGTAAGTTCAAAAATCAAAACACTCGAATAACAAATTTCACGCCATTTATCATAACTCTATTTATATTTCCACCACAACAAAGCTGTTATCATCAAACGATTTCAATACTCAAAGCTACTCAAAATATCCCCCAAAGAACAACCACCATTGAATGTTAACAATAAACCAAGTATTTAACAGACCACAGCAACTCCTCTGAACATAATATTTTCTATAATCCTACTGAAATATTCCAATAACTCAAAGTGAAAGAGGAAATACGCGAGGCCCAAAAGTTTTGCAGAATTTTCAACCGAATCGTCAGGATACTTATACAAGAATATTTTAAGGGATTAATAATGTTTAATTGAATTTTTATTACAATTTTCATAGTTTTAGGATTCCATACCTTAAAAGGAAAAATCGAAACCCTTATAAGATCACATTGTTGTCTATCTGTCTGTCTGTCAAGACCCTTTATCTCGGGAACGCGTGAAGGTTTCAAGTTGAAATTAAAACCATATACTCAGGTCTGTGGTTCCTTGAAGCTGTAAAAAAATCAACTAACTTCTAAGTTAACTACAAAAAGATACTTCGGTTTATGTCGCAAAAAACACGACGTACATTTCGACACTTTCAATGGAATCATAGGGTACTTCCCGTTGACCTAGAACCCTAAAATTTAGCATTTAACAAGGTCTTATAGCACAAGTATGGGAACAAATCTGAAAACTATAAATTTGTATCGAAAAAATACTTTTTTCGTATCGAAAAAATACTTTTTTCGTTTCGAAAAAATTTCGAGACTAGATTCGAGATTCGGGAAGTTAGTTTCTACGGAACCCTGGGTGTGTGAGTCCGACTCGCACTTGCCCAGTTTTTTTACACCTGATACGAGTTTGACCACTATCTCACCTGATGGTAAGCGATGATGTGGTTGACCTTCATTGTCGACCACACGCTTGCCTAGAAATAACCAATTCACTTTTGACATAAAGACCCCAATGTTATGCCGGAGGTCGTGGGAGGTCGTGGGTTCGATTCCCACCCAGGACAAATGTTTGTGTGATGAACACCATCATTTGTTCTGTGTCTGGGTGTTATTTATCTATAATATGTATGTATTTAGAAATATATAAGTATGTTTATCAGCAGTCTGGTACCCATAACACAAGCTCTGCTTAGCTTGGGGCTAAACGGTGTTGTGTGATAGTTGTGGAATATATTATATATTATTATTATAATGTTGTAGCTATCAGCAAACACAGACTCCGGCAAGGAATTCCACTCCTTAGCTGTGCGCACAATAAATGTGTTCCGGAAACTTTTTGTACATATGGGTTTTTTTTTTTTTTTTTTTTTTTTGTGGTAGGTAAAATCATCCAATGACGAATCCCGCCCTTGGGTGGGGCGGGAAACAGTGTCAGACTTTTACTGACTAAAAACCTACCTTTCCATTCCTTGCCTTTATCCTGGGGCCTTTGGTGACAGTCTCACATAACCTTTGGCCCCAGTAGGCTTCGGCCCTGCTGGACCCCTACAGTTTGCTGACAACTCCTTGAGGCGCGCGGGAACGGTGCGCGCCGTAGACGACCTGAGCTCGGACCGGTCTGTTACCGGACGGACGGACAGCGAGCTACCCATTGCCCACCGTCCGCGAGCCCGCGCCTACGGTGGCCGGAAATTGGGATCGGAAACCCGGCGGCGGCGGCGGCGTGTCCGCCTTTGCCTAAGGCGGTCGGCCTCCTCCTTTACTAGCATTACTGCTTCGCAGAAGGAGGCGACCGCCTGCCATTCCTCCTCGCTCCGGAGCATGGCTTGAACCAAGCCCCGGCGCGAGAGATCGCCGCCGATCGCCCCCACGAGGACACGGCGCTGCTCTTCCCAAGCGGGGCACACCTCGACTGTGTGCTCCACCGTGTCCACCGGGCGGTCCGCACAGTGGCGACACCCGGGCGTCGTCTCCGCACGAATCTTGTACAGGTACGGACCGAACTTGCCGTGTTCGGTCAGCACCTGCGCCAAACGGAAGGTGACGACGCCGTGGGGCCTTTCCAGCCACGCCTCAAAGAGGGGCCTTACCGCCTCGATCGTGGCGTGCCCAGCACGAGGTTGCGACAATCGCTCTCGCCATTTCACCATGAGATCCCGCCGGAGCTCTGTCCGCCATGCCGCGACTTGTCGCGGCAGCGGAGTTTCGCCCCGACGTTGCATCTCCACGCGTAAGTCATGCATGTGTGCAAGGACTGTTGCCTCCAAATCCCATGGTGGTAGGCCAGCAAGGAGGCTCGCCGCTTCACAGGACACCGTACGGTATCCGCGGATCATCCGGATGGCCATGACCCTCTGGCAGGCGGTTAGCCGGGCCGCCACTCGCTTCCGTAGCGATGGCGCCCACACCGGCGCACCGTAAAGGGCCATGGACCGAACGATGCCTGCGTAGAGCCTCCGGCAGGAGGCGTCTGGACCCCCTAGGTTCGGCAGGAGCCGCTTGAGCGCAGCCCCAGTCGCATTCAACCTGGGAGCCAGACGTCGGAAGTGCTCCTTGAAGTTCCACCGGCTGTCGAGGACGAGTCCCAGGTACTTCATCGTCGACCCGACGCCGATGTGAACTCCTCCTACCGTTAATTGGGAGCCCGGAGGTGGCGCGCTCCGAGGGCCGTGAAAACACATGGCCTCGGACTTGTGCAATGCCACCTCGAGTCCCAACTGCTGTATCCTCTCCACGACTGTCGCAACCCCGCGCGTCGCTAGTTCGACCGCCACCTGGTACGACCGTCCCCGCGCCAGGACCAGCGTGTCGTCTGCGTAACAGACCACGCTGACCCCGTCGGGGAGGTCGGCGCGCAGCACGTAGTCGTACCCGATGTTCCACAAGGGCGGTCCTAGTACCGATCCCTGCGGAACACCGCACGACATCTCTCGCCGTTTCAACTCCCCCTGATGACCGGGGTAGATGATGAACCTGTCCGACAGGTAGGCCTCGATCACCCGACAGAGGTAGTCGGGCACCCGGTGGTACCGGAGTGCCCTACCAATGCAACTCCAGGGCAGGGAGTTGAAGGCGTTGGCGATGTCCAGAGACACCGCCAAGACACACCTGCCCCGGGACACCGCATCCCCCGTCGTGAGGGCTCGCACGCGCATGATGGCGTCCACAGTGGAGCGCCTCCTGCGAAATCCGAATTGGCCGTCCGCGAGATCCGGCCCCTTCCGTGCCAGATGCACGACGAGGCGGTCTGCAATTACTCTTTCAAAGAGCTTGCCCACCTCGTCGAGCAGCACAATGGGCCGATACGCGGACGGAGAGTCCGCGGGGCGCCCCGGCTTCGCGATAAGGACCAGTTTCCCCGTCTTCCAGCGAAGCGGGAACTGGCCCCTCTCCATGCATGCGCTGAAGAGCCCTCTCAGTCGAGACCCGAGTTCCTCCATGGCCAGGACCCAGGCTTTTCCAGGCAAGCCATCGGGTCCTGGGGCGGTGTTCTTGGCACTCAGCCTTCGCACCGCCACTCTCATCTCCACCTCGGTCACCTCTGGAGCATTGTTGCCGTCGTTGCCGTCGTGGTCCGCATCGGACACCGCCGCTGGTGGCGGAGCCATAGGCGGGGGAGTATGCTCCCCTCGCGTAGGGAACAGAGCGCTCACCACACCCTCCACGAGCTGGGGCCGGAGACTCTGAGTCAGCGGGGGAGCCCATGGGCGGAGTTTCTCCATCACCATTTTGTATGGGCGTCCCCACGGATCGACGTTCAGAGACTCCAGCCACACGTTGCGGGCCTCGAGTTTGGCCCGCTTTATCTCCGCTCGGAGGGTGCGCTTTGCCGCTCTGTATCCCTCATAGAGCTCCGCCTCTATGGCCTCCGCACCCGGTGGACGGGTGCGGCGCCTGCGGTGTCTAGTATACCGGCGTCGCGCAGCATTGCACGCATCGCGCAGTGCCGCAATCTCTGGCGACCACCAGTGTACTTGGCGCCGGGCACGTCCTGGCCGGACTCGGGGCATGGCCGCGTCGCAGATTTGCGACATGGCCACCCGGAACCAGTCCGCCTCGACGTCGATGTCGACAGGCCTGTCCGGTGCTTGCACCCAGGCCTGTACTATCGCGGCTTCCTGGAGCAGGTCCCTGTCCAGCTGCCTCAGCGCCCAACGCGGACCACACGGGGTCTGTCGGACCGGCACGGTCGAGGTCTGGGCGGAGACGTCAAACCGGATGTACCGGTGGTCGGAGAACGTCTCCACCTCCTCTATGACGCGCCAGTCGACGACGCGCGGTGCCAGTGCAGGGCTGGCGAACGTGATGTCCACCACCGACTCGCCCTGCATCCGCACACACGTGGGGACAGAACCCCGGTTTTGTACGACTAGGCCCTGTCCTAGGGCCCATTCCTCCACCCTTCGACCTCGTTGGTTCGTAAACCGGGAACCCCAAGCCTCGTTCCAGGCGTTGAAGTCCCCGCAAACGACCACGGGGAGGCTGGAGTCAAACCCAGCAACGACGGCATCCAGCTCCAAAAGGGAGCTGTCTAGTTCGGCGAGAGATCTTTTCGGGGACAGGTAGACGCCTACCACCACTATGTCCCCGAACCGTGCTGCCACGCAACCCCGGCCTTTCTTGACGGCCTCGAGTGCCGGGGTACCGGCGGCGGCCGACGAGATGAGTGTCACCGAGCCGCTCAGGTCCTGAACCCAGTCGGCTCTGGGCAGGACAAAGTGCGGCTCGGAGACAACGGCGATGTTGATCGACCACTGCGCCATGCTCTGGAGCAACAGATCCTGAGCGGGGGCGCAGTGGTTGATATTCGCCTGGAGGAGACGTAATGGAGCCGTTATTGGCAGTCCATTACAGTCTCCTCCCGGGCCCTCCGTGAGGGTCCTGCCACGGTGGTAGCGGCGGCGGCGTCTGCGGAGGCGATGGCGGCGGCAGCCAACGGGGCAGCCGCGGCGGTGAGCACCTTCGCGGGGATGGGCCTTGGGACCTTGCCCTTGGCCTTGGCGGGGGGATCGCAGGTCCTGCTCCCAGCCCGGTGGTCGGCCGACTTGCCTGCCGCCGCGCATGCGTAGCAGTGCGGCGCTGCACCGCAGGCATCGGCCTTGTGGCCGGGCTGACCGCACTGGAAGCAGCGGTCGCTGCGATCTTCCTCCGCTGCGCAACAGACCCCCACGTGGTGACCCACGTGGCAGCGATAGCAGCGCAGCGGTCTGGGCTCCAGCAGCTTGACTCGCGCGGAGACCCAGCCCACCAGGAGTCGCTTACCCTCCCCGGTGATGCTCCTGGCCGCTGACAGGGGGCAGTTCACTGTAACCGCCCCCATGCCAGTGCCGTCAACACGGATGGTGCCCGCCCGGACCTGATCGGCAGGGCACCCACCCGTCCTGGCGACAGCGGCCACGACCTCCTCGACCTCGACAGAATCGTCCAGGCCCATAATGCGCATGTCGACGCATCTTGTGGGCCTGGACACCCGGGCCTCCTCCGCATTCAAGATCGCCCTGATTCTGTCAGCCAGGGCGTCTGCGGTGGGGCCGCTGTTGGCTCCGGGGACCTCCAACATCAGGGCACCAGTTGCGGTGTGCCGCATCTGGAAGCCCCCGGTGATCCCAAGGTCGGTGAGGTTCACCTCCTGCTTCGCCTTACGGAGGACCTCGCCATAGGTCGCACCCTTTTTCAACGCTTCCGGCTGCAGCGTAATTACTACAGCCGTAGAGCGCGGGGTGCGAATCCTGGCCGCGAGGGCCGTCCGCTTCCGCAGCTTTTGCCGCTCACGCCTCCTGGCAGCCCGAGCCGCCTTGCCAGCCTGTTTTTTGGCTCCGGCCACTTGCCATCCGGCTTCGGCCGGAGGATCTGCAGGTTGGGGAGGCGGCCTCGGCCGCCTGCTTGCCGCCACAGCAGCAGCAGGGGCTCCCGCCGCCTTAGGGGCCGGTGCCGCCTTGCCCTTCTTGGGGGGAGCCGCAGGGGTTGGCTTCCCCTGCTGCTGTTTTCTGCCCTGTTGTACATATGGGTGAGATGTCCACCATGTAGTGACGGCGTAACGCTGCACAACTAGTGGTCCGAATAACTTGAAGACAAGTTATGTAAACGTTATATGGAACCGCTTACCTGTATACTGTGATTTTTTATTAAATGAAGTAAAGTGACAGCAGTGGACAATGCCCAACTGTCAAATAACAATACCCAACTGTCAAACAACCATTGTTATAGCTGTCACTTTACTTCATCTAATAAAAAATCATAGTATAGTTGTACTCAACTAGCCTAGACTTCCACTATCATAAAATCACTAACATATTAAAACTAGGCTTCTCTACATAGAACCATCTCGGACAGACGTTAGACAAACTAAATTAGCTCGGAGACTCCTCCGCCAGCCTCACATGGGGAGTTGTCAACGTTCGCACCTCGGGAGTTACCTAAACTAATCTGACGCCTGCATTCAACAACTACCTTACAGTGTAATTTAAAAGGAAGTGTGCATCATACAGTGCAGAAAATATGGGTTATTTAGGTCGGAAATCATCCAATAATTTCTTTCGCTCTAGGGTGGAGACCTAAAACCCACCTTTTTTTTTAAACCAAAACCATCTAATGACTTCTTCCGCTCTGTGATGGAGCGAAAGGGCTTGTCAAACTTTGACTGGCTAAAACCCACTTGTGTACTTTCCTTTTGTGTCATTTTTATTTTTACCTAGATGCATAAGGTTAAAAAAAATACTGTACAGTTTCTTTCAGGTATAAGTTAGTCATTATAATCACAGTTAACAGTTCTGGTCAAGTGGTAACGGCCCCAGCGAACGAGTTGTAGGTCATAGATTCAAATCCTGGTAGGCGCTTTACTTCGTTTCACTTATTTCATCAGCAGAGCTCCAAAACCAATAAAGGAAAACATTGTGACGAAACCGGCATGTCCTAGAACAATTAAATTCAGAGATATGAACATCGACCAAGCCGCACTGAGCCCGCGTGGTGTATTACGACTCTCTCCTAGAAAAGAGCACTGAGTCCCAACAGTGGGAACATTATAAGGTTTATTATGTTAGGTAAGTAATAGTTCTTTTCAACTGGACAGGTACAGTTTTCGAACACATTCATTCTTGTGCGTACAGCTAAAGAGGAAATTCCCTGCCGTAGTGTATGTTTCATGACAGCTTGAACCTAGGGGTCTTTAAGTTAATAGTAAACAGGTTACTTTTAATTAAACGTGCTCTACCGTCGACCATATCATCACTTACTACAAGGTGAGATAGTGGACAGGCGCGAGAAAAGAATTAGAAAAAAACTGGGCAAGTGCGAGTCGGATTCGCACACTGAGGGTTCCGTACAAATTCAAAATTTTCAAAGATTTTCTGAATCGAAAAAAATATTTTTTTATGACGTAACCACAAATTTACAGTTTTCAGATTTATTCCTATATTTGTGCTATAAGACCTTGTTTCATGCCCAAGGTTCTAGGTCAACGGGAAGTATCCTATGAATTTTAATTCCTTTGAAGGCGTCGAAATATACATTTTTTGCGACATAAACGGCCGTATCTTTTTTTCCGTTAACTTAGAAGTTTGGCACAACTTCAAGTGACCGCAGACTTGGGCATATGGTTTTTATTTCAACTCGATACCTCCACGCGTTACCGAGATAAAAGATCTTGACAGACAGACAGACAGACGGACAACAGTGGTCCTATAAGGGTTCCGTATATTTTCTTTTAGAGGTACGGGACCATAAAAAACATATTATCCTCATAAAAATAACAATTTCGTAAAGCAATCAAATCCACAGATAAGCGGTCGAATATTTCTGTACGTTTGTCAAAAACAAAACGCGGAGCCACCATTTTGTGCGTGCCATGATAATGGATAAAAGTTTTAATACAAATTTATTATACTCGTAGCAACAGCTCTGTATTATGGGCACTGAAGTAAAACAAATGGGATATTTTATTGCAGCACGCCGTTATTTTAATGTACGACCCGAATATCATCAGGGTTGTTGATGATACCGGGGACAGGAGCTGTGTGTTCACATTTCGTCATTCGTTCGTGCTCGTTTGTTGTCATTTCGTCATTGGATAAATTGTGAACATAGAACCTCCTGCAACGAAGGAACGGGGTAGGTTTTTAGTCAGTAAGAGTCTGACACTACTTCCCGCTCCACCCAAGGGCGGGATTTGTCATTGAATGATTTTACCTACCATAAAAAAAAACCTCCTTCTTTTCGAAGTTAGTTCAAAGTTCTTCACCACTTTACGATCTTCAAAACTAAATTAATTTATTACGCCTATACACTTGTAGATAAAGAGAACACAGGACATTACCTCAAACCTTGCTAACTATATGCAGCCACAGACGTGTTCCAGACATACCCGGACTATGCGCTAGTCATGTCCTTAGCAATGTACCGAGCGATGTACACCGCCATGCGATGTGTTGCTGAACGTGGCTTTACATGACTGTACACAGGCTGCACATGGATTTCGGACATGAATATTCGAATGTACAGTGTACATGAATTATCTAGGTTTTCTGACAATTATAGAAGTAGTAAAAGACAAGTGGTTTTTATTTTGGAGCGATTTTTTCGAGAGAAATTCAGTGGCGGTTTTATATATTTGCAAATTGATTCCTAGTGGATATTGTGATACAAAATTGAAGTAATTTGGTATCTCAAGTGTATGCACTGGTGTATGGATAGCATATGAGAAGGACTGTCAGAATTTTACTGACTAAAACACACCTGTTTCTTCAGATGGCCTTTTTTTAGTTGTTTCTTCCTTTGCCTCGGCCCTAACGAGCCCTGTCAATCTTGTTAATATCTCTCGAACCAAATATTCATTAAGGAAATTTAAATAGTACTGAATATTGTAAGGAGCGGAAAGTAATCGACGGCTATTGTGCATCTAATTATCGGGTATATTCCTAGAAAAATACACTTCATCCTATTATTTCAATAATTATTGAAATAATAAAAAGCATATTATAAGGTTAAAGACTATGTTGAAAACATGCTTGTTTGGCAATGACTGCTTCTGCACATGTGGCCCCCTGGTAACTCATTGATATTGTGTAGATGTGTCTATTGACTGCTCCATCTTTGTTTTTAATATGTGACACATATTTACTTTTTTATTTTGACACATTGCTTTTGCAATATTTTTTATATTATTTAGACCATCAGATAATGTAATTGTTGGAGTGATGATTGTAATTATTTATTTTTATATATATCCTCTTTTTATATAGCCTCTTTCTAACTATAATGTAAATGTGAGAATACTGTAGATTCGCAAATTCTTAGATTACTTCTTATCATGACTCACTTTTTTATGATTATTTTTGTTGTGCTTTCTTTTCTTATTATTTTAAAATATGAAATTCAAACAACTATTCTTTATTGACATAATTTTTAAAAACATAATTGTTTAGTCAGTCTTTAAGTTAAGAGGGCCCTTCCCGCCCGTCTACTGTTAACCTGAGCATGTTTTAAAAGTTTGTTGGTTCATCCAACATAATCTATTACAATGTAAAGAGGCAACGCGAAAAAAGAGAAACAACTTACCTGAACGTTCTGTTAGTATCCAGTAATTCCGTCATTTACTCGAATATTTCACAAATCTTGTTCCAAGAAATACATGTTTTTTTTTTTAGCTTAAAAGCTTCGGTGTTCAGAATCTTTTTTAAATGTGCAAGGTTTCTATAAACATAAGAGCAATAACATCATGCAATCTCTTTCGATCTCAAAATACTGAGTATGTTTGTGGCGTGCACTCAGCGATCACGTTCGATGGCGTCGCTGCATTACAGTACCTCTACCATGAGTTTTAAGCAATAGTATTCGTCGCTACTCGATATCGACGCCGTAAATGTTTTGTATGGCAAATTTTGCAGCGCCTCTAGCGGTCACTTGCAGAACCAAAATTTGCCATACAAAATATTTACGGCGTCGATATCGAGTAGCGACGAATACTATTGCTTAAAACTCATGGTAGAGGTACAGGAACCCAACAAAGGCATGCTCATATACTACAGTATTTTCGTTTTACAAACAACAAAGCTATGACGGATCGCCTGGCTCTCACCTGCATACAAAAACAATTCTTTACAACAGTCGCCTTCGTAATATTTTAAAAAGAAACCTGTTGAAAAGGTTGTTGAAGAAAAGTCTAAGCTTCTTACTTTCTATGTACCTTTTGGTCTCGAAGTACATCGGTTGGCAAGAAAATATTATCTATTTGCTAAACGAACAAAACTGTGTAGTTGCTACGTTTTAGCATGGTAGATGGTCATTGTACAGCAAGATCATTTTAGCCGGACTAACTTAAGTTTGGTGATTTATCATCCCATCTACTTATGCAGTCAGTTAAAACGACTTTATCGCCTTGAATTAAAGTATAACAAGATGCTCAAAAACTTATGAAAGGTATATGATGATTTCGCGCGTAACAAAAAGCTACCACGCACATAAGAGTTTTTAGGGAAAGTCAAAGACCCTTAATTTCAGGACTCCTAAAACGAAACTATTATACTAAATCTATATAAGTTAGAATATTTTCTTTGTTTTGTGTTTCATTGTGTATTACTCGTATGTTAAAAATTGTGTTTAATGTATGTTCAATTTTATGTCTTTTGCATGTCTATATGGTAAAATATGGCTGAACCTGTTATATATATTTTTATGTCATTTTTCACTGTTACCCATATTTGCAAAATAAAATTATCTTATCTTTATCTTATCTTTATATATATAAAAGCGAAATACCACTCACTGATTAATAACGAAACGTATAAACTTAAAATTTGGCAAGTAAAGTGCTTATAGGGTGTAGATATTCGCTAAGAACGAAATTAGATTCTCCATAGAGATCTTCGCTTTGGAATGTGCAATTAGCACCATTTTTCTGACTGACTGACTTCTTGACAATTCTATACCTTAATTATAAGAAGAATTGCGAGAATGGTGGATACAAGAAATAATCTGCTACGTCGCCTAACATCCACTAGATGGGCGAGCATCTCCCTAGTCCTGCGAACAACTGCAATGGCGCTCTGTTTTTCCGCTGGTGAATATGCCTGTCCAAAATGGAGCCGCTCCGCCCACTCCAATTTGGCGGATACAGCACTAAATGAAACGTGCCTAATCTCCACTGGTTGTCTTAAACCGACTCCGGTACGAATGCTGTATCCTTTAATTGGCATTGCGTTCCTAGAAATTCGCAGGGCTGTGGCTAGTTGCGTAGAAAGGGTGAAACAACAAAACTACCCTCGCCATCCAATGCACAATTATAGCCCGGTGCCCCTAAGACTTAAAAGTCGAAAAAGTTTTGTTGCAAGCGTGAGCCCATCTCAAATCAACACCACCTCGGAGAGATGCGACCTCTGGCGGGAGAAGTTCAAACCTCCTGATGATTTTATCGAGCCGTCGGAGAGCCTCTCTCCTGGAAACGAGCTGCCTAATCAACCTGGAAAACTGTAAACAGACTCCGTACCCAGGTCGGGCGCAGCAAAGACAATCTCCACAGATGGGGGTTCTCGGACGGTTCTGATCTTCAGTGTTTGTGCGGCGTTTATCCGCAAACTATGTCCCACCTTTCGTCCTGCATCACGTGCTCCGTTAACTGTTCACGTAGGGACCTAATGACAGCATCAGTGAACGGCATTTCCGTGGCCGAATACTGGGCCAGGCAAGGAATTTAATTAATTTTGCCATCGACACGCTATGAAGAAGAATACCAAGGTCGTACACATATTTGATTCGTGCGGCAATCGAACTCGTTCACGTAGCGCAGCAACCGATCGTTCAACCATTACAGCAACGCTGCCATCAAACTTAGACAGTCTATTTTTGGAAAACACTAGAGTAAATTGGCTGCTATATAAATATGCATTCAGTACTCACTTCCATAATTATCTTACACCAGTTGTGTTTATTTTACATATGCAAAAATAAAAATCTGAATTTCAATATTGGGTTGGCCGCACCTGCTCGCCTCATGTACGTCGTATCGGAATAGATTATACTTTGAAATATGCAGAATTATAAACAGAGCATATGGTGAATCTATTCGGTTTATTTTTAGCATGAGATTTAATGATGCAAATAATCTTTCTGAATTGAGAAGTGAGTTAGTCCAGTAGCTAAGGTCAAACCAGACAAGTATCAAGGTGATATTTTTCAATTCATATGTAGGTACTTTTCTTTTTTTTTTATAGTGCATAGGCTCGCGTTTGACTACTGTCTCACCTGATGGTAAGCGATAATGTGGCCGACGATGGAGCACGCTTGCCTAGAAGCATCCTATTCACTCTTGACATATTTTTTTTTATTGTTATTGATAGGTTCGCGCTTGACCGCACGGTCGACGATGGAGCGCGCTTACCTACCTACCTACCTACCATATTATAGCCCCCTTTCTAAGTTCATCTAGGACATTACTGATACCCTAAACCTCAAAATCACATAAAGTCGTTGGTCCCGGCTGTCATTCATAGATCTTTGATGGTCGTTAAAGGTAGGCAAAGGCCAGAAGGTCTGACCATCAGTCTATCGTCTGTCCATCTCTACAATGAGTATCGTGTTGTGGAGGTCCCAGTAACTGGGCTGTGTAGGTCTGATAGGCAGTCGTACCATGTAAGACACAGATATTCAGTCACCGCGACTCTGAACCGCAAAGGGCAACTGAAGGAGCACAAGTGAGTTTTAGTCATAATTCAATAAAGGGTAATCGATTCAGGGGCAAAATAAGACCTCAACACTTGAACACTTTACAAATATGATCAGGAATAGAGCAGTGGTGGCCGAGTGGTAACGACCCTGACTTACGAGTTGTAGGTCGCAAGTTCTAACCCAGTCAGGCGCATTACATTATTTCAACACCACTTCTCTCAAAATGGTGAAGGAAAACATCGTGAGGAAACCGGCATATCCTATAACAAAAAATTCGAAGACATGTGACATCCACCAACCCGTACTGGGCCCGCGTGGTGGACTACGGCCCATTCACTCTCCTAGAAAGGAAAGGTCTGAGTCCCAGCAGTGGGAACATTATAAGGCTGATGCTATGCTATGCTATGATCAGGAATATGTATTTACAACATGATTAAAATAGATTTCATATTTCCTTGTCCTAGTGACAGAAAAATTTAAAGCATAAATAAATACCTTACTAAGGCCCGTATTACAGAACCTTACTCAAGTACTACTTAAACTGCGTTCAACCGATTACTGCTTGAGCGAAGAATCTCGACTAAAGCGTTCAGTTTATTTTAGAACTATCCTCAAACTCAAATCAAACTAAACTACGCTTTAGTAGAGATTTTGATCTCTGATTACGTGAGTAAGCTATCATTGTGGAAACCCTGAATAATAGTTTGTTTTCTATTGCAAATCTTTTTTTTTCGCACGATTAAACTGGATCAAAACCGGATGACGAGGCGGACGATCTCAAGTGTCTGCACAACTGGACAATATGTGGGTGGTATCATTGAAACAGGCGCTATCTTGGTAAAACGGAGCTGAGAATTTTATTGACTACCACAGCGAAGTTTTCGAGAAAGCTGACCTGTTACGTTTGCTGCTAAATACTGCAAAACCACACTCAAATCCACAAAAAAATTCATTAGAATCTATGCTCAAGCGTGGTTTCGACTACACTTGCGAAAACAAAGATCAAATCTCGCCTCAAGCAGTGATTCTGAGCTGATTGTGATTTTAAAATAAGGACACATTGAGTGCAGCTCAGTCAAGCCTCAAGCACTGTTCTATAATACGTAAAAAATGTCATTTTAAAGTGACATTGCTCAGGTGATTATTGATTGTAGTTTCTCTGCTCAAGTTAAGTTCTAAAATTAAAACTCCAACTGAGACTAGTTTTAAGTAATGCTTGTGTCTTGATTGTAGTTCTGTAATACGGGCCTTTGCCTACCTAATCGAAGGTTATCAACATCATTCCCTAAGGTTACTGTGGATAGATGCTCATCCAATTAAATAAATTGACAATGAAACTGTCTCCCAAGTCAAACACGCCGCGTTATTTAGGCAATGTTCGATGTATCCTCTAAATTGCGCCGTGTTATAACTACCTGAGTCAACAGAAGACTTCGCGGAATACATTAGCCACGTTACGTTTTAACTGCGTAATATTCGGTGGCTACAAACATCTAACGTGTAATTTAAGGTGCGTTCCCCTTACTGTTCAGAGAATTCATGACACAAAATACAACAAACCTGATTTCGAACCCAACTTCTGAATCAAAATACTTCTATTCTGAATGTACTTTTATCCAAAACATCACTACATAGTATAAAACAAAGTCGCTTAAATTCCCGCTGTCTGTCCCTATGTATGCTTAGATCTTTGATGCGGTTTTTTTTGTGATAGAGTGATTCGAGAGGAAGGCTTATATGTATAATACATGCATATTATATCTATTATCACACTTGCACCCGTGCGAAACGGGGGCGGGTCGCTAGTTAAAATTATAAAATTAATCTATTCTGATGGATAAAATAACTGGCCTGCTGGTCTAGTGGTAAGTGGCCCTGACTGCTATGCCGAAAGTCGTGGGTTCGATTCCCACCCAGGACAAAAAAAAAAAAAAAACCCAGGACAAATGTTTGTGTGATGAGCATGATCATTTGTTGTGTCTGGGTGTAATCTATCTATAATATACATACGTATTCAGAAATATATAAGTATATTTAATTTATTACGAGTACTCATAACACAAGCTTTGCTTAGCTTGTGACTAGGCGGCGCGGCGGTAGGATAGTTAAGGAATAAAAAAAAAATACAATAGATGACATTTATTATTTTTGTTACAGAGAAATTAAAAAAGCCGTGCAAGTGGAGTAAGAAGCTTTTTTACGAAAGATTAAGCTTGAAACTGAATTTCTTTCTTGCTTATCCACTTTCGGCTGGGCAGCATTCGGGGAGCTGCGCGCTGTCTTCTCGCCCAACATGCCATAGTGTCTCAAAACGAAAGTCTATGACCAGTGCTTGTTGCCAGTGATGACATATAGCACTGAAACATGGTCGCTTGCAATGGGACTCATCAGAAGGCTTACAGTCACCCAAAGGGCAATGGAAACGGGTTTTGATCAGAGTTTACTGGCGTGATCGCATCAGGAATGAGGATATCCGCAGTAGAACCAAGGTCAACGAAATGATCTGGTGAAAGTCGCGAGAATGCGGTGGATGCAAGACGCACAGGACCGTTCATTGTAGCGACACTTGGGGGAGGCCTATGTCCAATAGTGGACGTCCTTCGGCTGAACTGATGATGATGATAAACTCACTTTCGATGCTCGCGGTGTGAGCACACCTTTACGACATTCAATACTCTAGTCAAAATATTTGCACGCTTAACACCCACTGTATCGGAGTATTTGGGGTAAATTAGGGTAATTGCGTTGTCTGTAGTAAATAGAATGGCAAAATGGGGTAAACCAACTCACAAATGAATGGGGTTACTACGAGCAACCGCCCTAGCTTTACTGAGGAATTTTTTTTTTTTTTTATGATAGGTAAAATCATCCAATGACAAATCCCGCCCTTGGGCGGAGCGGGAAGTAGTGTCAGACTCTTACTGACTAAAAACCTACCCCGTTCCTTCGTAGCCTATCGTGCCGGGGCCGAGCATTCCTTTCGGAAATAAACCCATGACCCCAATAGGCTTCGACCCTGCCTGCCTGCAGTTAGCAGGCTGGGCCTCTTCGGTGTGATGACAGCTCCTTGAGGCGCGCGGGAACAGACCGCGCCGTCGACGACTTGGGCTCGGTCCGGTCGGTTACCGGACGATCGGACAGCGTGCTACCCATTGCACGCCGTCCGCAAGCCCGCGCCTACGGTGGCCGGAAAACGGGATCGGAATCCCGGCGGCGGCTGAGGCGAGCGCCCCGTTGCCTCTGCCTGATGCGGTCGGCCTCCTCCTTTGCTAGCATTACTGCTTCGCAAAAGGAGGCGACCGCCTGCCATCCCTCCTCACTACGGACCATGACCTGAACCAAGGCCCGGCGAGAGAGATCGCTGCCGCCGATCGCCCTCACGAGGACACGGCGATGCTCCGCCCAGGCGGGGCACACCTCTACAGTGTGCTCCATCGTGTCCTCCGGTTTACTGGGGTATTAGAAATCTTTAAAATTATCGCCAATGAACCATGTATTTATACACTGCAAACCTCTTTTTTATGAACAACAACAAAACCACAGAAAAAAATAATGTAGTCTTCTTTTCTGTGATCAAAACCGCATGGAAATCAGTAGTTTTTGAGTTTATGACCAACAGACAGGTAGACAGACGTGGCAGTGATTTTGTTTTTTAATATGCTAATTTTGTAAGTATTTAAAAAGCTTCAGATATTCAATTTAAAAAAAAAACTCTTATCGCACACTAGGATATTACAGTACGCGCCGTCCACGAATTGGGCTTGGTCCGGACGGTTACCGGACGGTCGGACGGCAAGCTTTACCTTTCGTTAAAGTAACAAATAAAACCGCCTCAGAAATAGCCTAATCTTTATTTCTAGCTCTCATTTATCTAACCTAACATTTACGACTAATTCGCAACTAAACAGCCAATCGACAATAAAATAAGAAATACCTTTCCTATTCCCTCTATAAAACTCTTATATTACTGCTATACGCCTTTTTGAAGAATAGACGCGTTAAATAATACAAAAGAAACAATATAAAGTGATATAGAACCTTGTTTTCAGTTTATGTGGAGCTCGTAAAAATGTTATGGCTCCAGGTACGACTTCTCTAGGGTCATGCCAATAAAACAGGTAAATATATGCTTTTTTATTTGATCATCGTTTCATATTTTTATTTTTTAGTGTTTTAAATAAAAGTTTCTTTGTTGTTGTTGTGTTACATTTTGTGATATTGATGGTTTTCTTGTTTTTTAAGGCGCGGGTCTACCGCGGCGCCTGCTGTGCACGGCGCACGTACGCACGTGCCACTACAATCAAACTGCAGTGAAACTGCGCTGCCATAAGTGACTGTACATAGTCGTGGGTCATACCTATTCGTGTACTCCAATGGAAACGTAGACCCATGTTGACAGCGTTGAGCTATGTAACCGCCTATTTGAGCAAGCCACGTATGTATCATTGACGTCAATTCGGGTTGCAGTGGACATAACCACATACATTTTCTTACAAAGCGAAGCTTAATACACGTGCGAAGCCTCTCCGTGCGCCGCGGTGGGCCCGCGCCTTTATGTCGGCTTTTTTTTATCTGTGGCGTGAACTATCTTTGCAGATAGGGTATGTAGGATATATAAGATCCTTGGTATAAATACGCTGCCACGTACACCTATAAAATCAGTCTTTAGTAAACCTTGATGGATAGGAAACGCATTGAATTGAAAATGAAACCGGCTTCATCTAGTTTAAATTAACGTAAAAATTGATGTTTGCAAAATAAATATCATTTAGTTTAGCTCTTAATAAACTAGTGCGCCTCACCATCAACGATTGCATCACTGCTTACCATCAGTTAACATCGCAGCCAAACACTAGGTTATATCAATTTAAATGAAAAAAAGAATAGAAAACTCAAACAGAAAAACACAGCGAATCATGGAATTTTGAACATACGTTCAACTAGAGTAACCAGTAAGGAAAAATTGAAAATTCCCTATAGTGGTGTAGAAAATTCTCACTTTCTTACACGATTAATGCTCATTATGCGTTTCAGTGGTGTTTTCATATTGAAAATGTTGACTATGATATCATCACTACATAGTATAAAACAAATTCGCTTCCCGCTATCTGTCTGCCCCTATGTATGCTTAGATCTTTAAAACTACATTTTGATGCGATTTTTTTTAAAAGATAGAGTGATTAAAGAGGAAGGTTTATATATGTATATAATACATACATGATATATTTAATATCACCATTGGACCCGTGCGAAACTGGGGCGGGTCGCTAGTGTGAAATAAACAAATTAGCAAATATACGCTCGTGTAAGTTAAAAATACAGTGTACATTCATATAATTATTTCGGTCCATAAATTTCATCTAACTAATGATTTATAAAAAAAGACATTCCATAAACGTCGAAACTCAAATGGAAAATACCATAAAAAAAAAATAAGTAACATGTTGCCACTAACTTTTTAACGATAACGAAGCAACTTTGTACGAAGAAGCAACAAGGAAACTGAGTTACAATGTTACCTAAATACTCGTAACTGAAATATAAATTAAGTAAAATACCTACTGTTTAATATCCCTGACAGCGTTTACTTCCACCATAACTAACTCGCATTGGGTCGGAGTGGACCAACCGAACTGCTCGCGTACTGGTATACGACCCATTCATTAATATCTTCCTAACATAAGATGATAGAAGAAGGTATAGATGTGTTTTTTTTAAGGTTCCTTAGCTCAAAAAAAAGGAACCCTTATAGGATCACTTTGTTGTCCGTCTGTCTGTCTGTCACCCTTTATCCCGGGAACGCGTTCCGGGATCCCGACCTCGATTTCCAGCCACCGTAGGCTTGGGTTTGCGGATGATGAGCAATGGGCCGTCCGGCCGTCTAGTAACCGTCCAAAACCGTAGGGGCCCAGCAGAGCCGAAGCCTATTGAGGCCATGGAACGCAAGGCAAAAGAAGGAGTGGATAAAAAAAAAGTCAGTAAAAGTCTGACACCGCTTGTCCGCTTCGCCCTAGAGCGGGAGAAGTCATTGGATGATTTCCCACCTAAAACAAAGAAACAACATATAGGATAGGGGCAATATTAACAAATAAATAGGGTATAGATAACTGCTACAATTTTTTTATATAAAAAGTTACTAGAATAAGAATAATTTATTTGATGAAATATCAGAAAAAAAAATCTCAATTATAATTAATAATTATTTATGAAAAAAATATAAAACTTCAATCAAATCATAAGTATAAAAAAAAAAATACAGTAAGAAATAAACAAAGAATCTCAACTATCACTAAACTCTAAACAAGCTTTGAAAATCGTAGAGCTGCCAACCATCATCCCATTATATATGCTCCACTGGGCACTGGGCATCTCTCGGTCTCTCCATAAAATATCTCGTATGACCAAAGAGAAAATATCTAATTTAATAGGAACAAGGGCTCGCGAGCGCTGGAGTTTCACGCAGGAGTGACAAGTGGACGACCCAGTGTTACGAGCGAAAGTTATTTTTTCTGATTTTTTTTTTCATATGAAAATTTTTGAAATGTCTTCTGGATGGTTATACCTCTTATTCCGATTAAATTGGTTGAAAAACAGAAGTTTTATCCTTGTTTTCCTCTCGAGATAAATCATACGTCTACGTTGAAGCCATTTCGTAAAACACGCCGAATTGCAAGTTGGCGTGCCGGATTAAAAAACGACGCTGTAACGTAATATGGCTATCTCACGTTCAGTCAGATTATAATTCGGCTGAAATGAAATACGACGCATTGAATGCGCACTTCATGTTCGTCAAAGTGGCTTAGAATTGTGAAATCCATATAAATAAAAATAGGAGCATCTTCGATATGCCGGCGTCGTTTTAAAAGTTTTAGTTCCAATAGTGGCCGCAAGTAGCGCTGTAGCACAACAAAAATGGTATTAGAAATGATGATGGTAGTAGAGACTCGAGGCCTGAGCTTCAGGTGTATGTTTCTAGGATCAGTATGACGAGAAACACCGAACAGCGTAATTATTTCATACTTATATTGTTACTAGTTGCTGCTAGCAGCTCTGCCCGCGTAATAGTAGAAAATTATCCTAAAGGAAAAAAAAAGTCCTATGTGATATTTCTAGACATGGTCTACCTTTGTACCAAGTTTTATCGAAATCCGTTCAGCCGATCGAGCGTGAAGAAATAACAAACACAGACAAACTCTGTAACATCAGTGTGACTTTCGGACACTCTTATTTATAACATGGTCTACCAAAATCCAACTGACTTAAACAATTCAATTTATTTTCCTTATTCAAATCCTGTTATTAATTTGCTGCCTGCATGCTAACAAGGTTTAGCAACCAACGTCTTCATGTGATCTCCAAAGACAGTACCTACCGAAGTGTCGTCGAACTAACAAATTGAAACAAACAAAGGATACCTGCCTGTACACATCCTGAAATCGTCGTCCCACCATCGAAGAAAACAATCTTCAAGCATCACACAATCTTGTCTATATTGTTAGCTAACACAATCTGACAACAATATTCCAAGTTTCAGTTGGTTCAAACTGGACGAGTACTGGAACAATCTTGTTGTAATCCGAGTAACGTGGGATAAGCAGTCACTGTTCCGAGGAACTGGTATTTTCAACTGTTATAGTACGAGTATTTCATATCGCATTTGAAGTGTTAAAGTGTTTAAAGTTTGTGTTGTTTTCGTTAAACTTTGTACGCCAATAAGTGGAGAAATAAAACGACATTTTTACTGTTTTATCTTTAAAAGGTTCTTTTTAAAGTTAATTTGACTGCCTTGTTGGTCTCGTGATGGTGAGAGCGAGCCTGGAACGAAGAACTATGACGATTTAAAATCATCATAATAGGGATGTTGAAATGAATCGTAGATATATAAAAAGTTACGTAAATACCGCAGAAGGAAATCATAAAAATAATATATTTTGTTGATATAAATATGCGTAATAAATAGAATAATTCATTTAATATAATACATAACTAATAAAACTCATACAACAAAAACAGACATGCTCAGAAGACTGACAGCATTGCCACGTTGAATGGCAATGCTTATTATTTGGGCAAAGAACGAGCCAGCCCTCTAGTCACGCAAAGTGTCGATCAGTCGGTGTCAAATTTCCTTGAAAAGGAGACGCGCACTCGGACCCCCCAACGGCCCAAAACTGTAATTACCCGTAATAAATTAAAAAAGTGTTTTAAAAACCTATTTGCATAATAAAATTTAAAAAATGTGTAGTATACTGTGTTATTTGCTGAAAAAAAACCAGACCGAGCCCAAGTCGTCGACAGCGCGTAATGTTCCATGAACTCCTCACAAAAATGTCAATCAACCGCAGGAGCCTCTTAGTGCCGATAGCCATTAGGATTAGGGCCGCGGAGATTTTCCGAAAAGGAAGCCCTTGTTCATCGAACGCAAAGGCAAATGAAAAACAGGCGCGCTTTTAGTCAGTAAAAGTTTGACTATCTCATTCAACCCTAGAGCAAGGGATTAAGTCATTGGATCATTTCACACCTCAAAAAATACCTAATGGTGTTTTTAATATCGTGCGGATTTCATCACGCATGCGGATTTGCTCCACATGCGTAACCTCCGCAAATGTCCTTTTCATACAAGTATTTATTGTAATGCGTGCAATAAGCATGCGGGACGCGTTTTTTGCTTTTTGAAATTTTCTGTATATAGGGTGACTGGTAATTTAGTGAACGATAATTAAACACATGATTGTAGTCATGATAAGAAACAACTTTTACTATGGGACCAAACCTGAAATCGTGAAAAAAAAACAGTCAAGTTCAGTAATTTTGACCAGTTAGGCGAACATAAATGTACTCACCAGCAGATTTTTCTTTCGCGATTTCTTGTTTGGTCCCATAGTAAAAGTTGTTTGTTATCATGACTACAATCACGTGTTTAAGTATCGTTCACTAATTACCAGTCACCCTATATGGAGCAGATTCGCATACATGATAAAATCCGCATGATATTAAAATAAACATCCTAAGTTGCAGATAGCAGGGTATGGTAGGTAACCCAGCAAACGGTGCATAGTCTGAACTGAAAACCACACTTTCTGGGTTTTTGATAGTTCAATATACACAGCACAGTACACAGACAGACATTGGGTCATTTATAGTATTACCACACTACCAACAAAATGAATAAACATGGCTTCCTCTTTCCCACTATTCACACGGTCATCGTATCCTGCCTGTCCCAGACACACAGCACTTTAGTGTTGCAACCCACAATAAAAGTCACACTAGAGACGAATTGATGCCAGACTTGGGAACCGCCGTAAAAGTAATGTGTCATTCGAGTCAAGTGCTTGTAAAACATTAAGTGGTATTCATTCCTATGGGTCATTTGACCGGCATTGAGATGAGTATCGGCTACCTGGGGATTTTGTGATGTTAGTTGTTGAGCTTCTCGTCAATTCCAATATGTTTTGTTTCGGCGGTGGCGATCTCTCGCGCCGGGCCTTGGCACAGGCCATGCTCCGGAGCGAAGAGGAGTGGCAGGCGGTCACCTCCTTCTGCGAAGCAGTAATGCTAGCAAAGGAGGAGGCCGACCGCATCAAGCAACGGCACACACGCCGCCGCCGCCGCTGAGATTCCGATCCCGATTTCAGCGCGGGCTCGCGGACGTTGGGCAATGGGTAGCTCGCTGTCCGTCCGTCCAGTAACAGACCGGTCCGAGCCCAAGTCGTTTACAGCGCGCACTGTTCCCGCGCGCCTCAAGGAGTTGTCAGCAAACTGTAGGGGCCCAGCAGGACCCAAGCCTACTGTGGCCAAGGTTATGTGAAAATGTCACCCGGGGCCCTGGAACAAAGGCAATGAATGGAACAGGGTAGGTGTTTAGTCAGTAAGAGCCTGACACTATTTCCCGCCCCACCCATAGGCGGGATTTGTCATTGGATGATTTTACCTACCACAAAAAAAAAAACAATGTTTTGTTCACAAAGAAGGCGATACTAACATTATTGCTGCTATTATTGGAAGGGGAAATCTACGTATCTATACATATAAAATGCTTTGTCCTAAATGACTGACTGATCAACGCACAGGCCAAACCGTTGATCGGCAAGGCCTGAAACTTGAAGGATATGTTCTTTGTATGAAGTAGGCATCCGATAAGAAAGGATTTTTCGAAATTCTACCTCTAAGGGCGTGAAAAAGAGGGGCAAATTTTGTATGGAGAAACCCACTTCCCCGAAGGCGAAGCCGCTGGCAGAAACTAGTCTGATATAAAAGACAAAAATATTTCTACCTACGTCCGTTACAGAAATCTCTTTAATACGAATATGGCTTGTGTAGTAAGGAGGTTCCTTTCTCTGGAGGTCTGACTATCGGTAGCTTGGGCTTTTCGTAATACAAGCTTAGCTCTATTTAATTCTTACTCTCTCTTATATTGCACACCTTTTCTTTCCCACGAAAAACATTTATAATAATATAAAATAAAATAAAAAATAAAGATATGAAATGTATAGAACGGGTCAAGACGAATCTAATGAGCCCAAAATAGATGGGTTTAGTGATAAGCAATCCAGGGTTCTTACCTTCGAGCTCTATCATCAGACCAGCTCAATGGCACCAGAATATATACGAGTATTTCAAATATTAGTCAGACATATGTTTAACCTGTTGAATACCGTAATTAGAGACACAATAGAAAGAAATTGGTGTGCGGATGCCGGCGTCCTCTTGGGAAATATTGAATTAAAATAAAGTAAATCCCCATTAAGTAAGATCCCCATCTTTTAAGATACAGGCTAGTCCTAGTTTAAAAGATAGAGTCTACTATTACATCATAATGTAAATATTATTTTCAAACAATGTATACAGTGCAAAAGGCCATGTTTTTGTGAAATAAACACATTATTATTATTATTATTATCTCTTTATTCCACTTACAAAAACTTATCAATTACATTTTTAAATATTTCTTAATAAAAAAAAATATTAAAAAAAACTTTTAAAGATATAAAAGATAGTAGCCCACCGATATTATTATTATTAAGTGTTTAAAAACCCTACCGCAGTTAACAAACGAGATGGTGACTTTAAACACCTGGACAGATCTTCATAAATTGTAGCTAAGATCGACGATCAAGCCAGCTTTCAAACAAAAAAACCACATCAAAATCGGTCCATTCGTTTAAGCGCTACGATGCCATGGACAGACACACAGACAAACAGACAAGTCAAACTTATAACACCCCTCTTTTCGGGGGTTAACAAACTAGCTGACCCGACAAGGTTTCCAGCCAGCGAAGCGACGCGCTGATTGGGACCGTCCCAGAAAATTACAGCTCCTGCAAATTAGGCCCCGATAGCAAAGCCGTATGAACAAACTACTTCTTTATACCAATCAGAAATATTGAAATTATTTGATAAGATATAAAAAAACTGCCTCCATTCGTACATTTACTCTGAAACTTACAATGCACTCAACTCCCGAAGGCACATAACCAAATAACATAAACACAACAGCATACAATATTTGTTCACACCCCCATTTTCCTAGCCACCTTATAACCAGCGAAATACGAGTGAAGCCAGGCCATGACAACGAGTAGCGATAATCATAATATTTTATTATAAACCGATAATATAAGGTACCAATGAGGACTCAAAACTTGAAGCTTGTGGCATAAAAGAAAACGATCAACTTACACTAGTTTCCCGCCGTATTACACGTAAGGGTGTAGGAAATTTGGATGTGGTGTTTTCTGGTATATATGACATACATAGGTATTTTATTTTTTACACATTGCTTTTACAACATCTTTTTAAATATTATTTAGACCTAAATCACCTTAATCAGTGATAGCAGTGGCGGCCGAGTGGTAATGGCCCCGAATTACGAGTTTTAGATTGCGGGTTCAAACCCAGCCAGGCGCATTACCACTGCTCTCAAAAACGGTGAAGGAAGGAAAAACATTGTGAGGAAAACGGCATATCCCAGAACCAAAAATTCGAAGAAATGTGACATCCACCAACTTGCACTGGGCCCGTGTGGTGGATTATGGCCCATTCCCTCTCCTAGAAAGGAGGCCTGAGTCCCAGCAATGGGAACATTATAAGGCTGATGCAATGCAATGCAATGCACCTTAATCATCATCATCATTTCAGCCCATAGACGTCCACTGTTGGACATAGACCTCCCCCAAATGTCGCCAAAATGAACGGTCCTGTACGTCTCGCATCTATCAGATTCCCGCAGCCTTTACCAGGTCATCGGTCCATCTTGTAGGAGGCCTTCTAACGCTGCGTCTTCCAGTACGCAGTCGTCACTCCAGAACCTTTCGGCCCCAACGGCCTTCTGTTCTACGAGCTATTAGCCCTGCCCATTGCCACTTAAGTTTGGTGATTCTTCGTGCTATGTTCGCAACCTTGGTTCTCCTGCGGATATCTTCATTACTGATTCGATCACGCAAGGAAACTCCAAACATATCTATTTAATCACCTTAAATTCGAATCTAGACGAAAGGAAGTCAGGAATCAAAATTCATCGGGTACTTCCCGTTGCCCTAGAACCCTGAAATTTAGCTTAAAGGAAAGTCTCATAGCACAAATATAGGAATAAATCTGAAAACTGTAAATTTTTAGCTATGTCACTTACTTTTCTTACACTGTACTAAGTACGGAGTTATCTTCGAGACTCGATTCGACAATTGAACTATTTACATAAGTTAGTTTGTACGGAAACCTTGGTGTGCGAATCTCTGCACGTCTACTAAGACATCGTAAAACCATCATAATTCTGGTGTAAGAAAGAGATGGAGCTATATAGGGCGAATAGTTCTATTCCTTTCTCACTACGAAATAATGATGGCATTGACACTTCGTAGTTCGACCCCTTATTTTTAGGTAGGAAATCATCCAATGACTTCTCCTACTCTAGGTGGAGCGCGAGGGCGTGTCAGTATTTTACTGACTAAATGCCATTCCTGTTCCTTCTTTGGCTTTATTCCAGGGCCCCGGGGTTCACTTTCACTTAACCCATGACTTTCACAATGTGGTTCGACCCCTGGTATGTTCTTACATGCTACAAGCAAACCAGCTCTGAGCCAAACTCAAATCTGCCACCCAATTAAGTCAAACCCATTATGAATAAATGACGACAGCGCGGCGCCTTACTTTTTGTAATTTATTTCATCACCACTGCTCCAAAAACGGTGAAGGAAAACATCGTGAGGAAACCGGCGTGTCCTAGAACCAAAAATTCGAAGACATGTGACATCCACTAACCCGTACTGGGCCCGCGTGGTGGATTACGGCCCATTCCCTATCATAGAAAGGAGGCCTGAGTCCCAGCAGCGGGAACATTATAAGGCTGACGAAAAAAAGAAAGAAATAGTATGAAGAATTTAAAGTATGACAGGAATAATTACAAGAACTGGTAAAATCGAGAACCAAAGCATTTATTTCAAAAACACCATTTATGCCACTTTTGAATTATTAAGAAATTAATTTGTCAAAAAAAACGATGTTAAATTGCACATTCCAAAGCGTCGATCTCTATGAAGAAGAATACGTAAGAAACTCCATGGACACTCTTTTATAAAAGAGAATAAATAATCTCTCCATATGAAAAGGCATAACCTCAACAGAGTCTCCAAAGACGTTAGAGGTAACTAGTATTGAAAAACAAAAAAGAAAAACAATTAATGCCTTCTACCTAGAAAATAAGAGCTCTATACACACAAACTGGGTTCTCATTGCGCCACACGAAAAAAGCGCGTACAATATTTTCTCATATCCCTAGAAAGTGATCCGCGGTCACCCACTCGCCGTAAGCTAGAAGCCAATCAGGCCGAATGTTTTCCGAGGCAGTATAGAGGCTCGGGTGGGCCCTTATTTCCTGTACAGTTATCGTGGTCCCTACTACGGACGATATATATAAAGTTATGAAATAAAATAAAAAATACATTTGTTATCTTAAATCGAATGCTAACTGTAAAAGAAAATCAAAATGGATTGAAGAGCAAATGAGATATTTTAACACTAAAAAAAATATATCTGCGTCTCTCGCAAAGATGTCGTTTTCGATGGCGGCCATTTATGAGTGTGAACGATTTTGACGTTAAAGTTTGCGTCGGACCTCTCTTTCTAAAGCTATAAAGCTTTCAGTATAGTTACTTCATTGTTTTTTTATAGTTATAGTTACTAAGTTTTTCTTTTTGAAGCTTTATTAGTCGTTGATGAAGAAAAATATATCCGTATTTGGTTTGAGTTAATAATTTCGATCTACTTATTGGATAGGTTTACAATGAGGAGTACCCAGGTGCTGCAAAGGGTAGCAGATCTGAGTATTTGATTTCTATTTGCACGTTCCAAAGCATACATGTCTATGGAGAAGAAATACCTAACAAGAAACTTTTACATAAAAATAAGTATCCATCATCCTCATCATTAACATTTCAGCCGAAAGACGTCCGCTGTTGGACATAGGCCTCCCTAAGTGTCGCCACAACGACCGGTTCTATGCATCTCGCATCCATCGGATTCCCGGGACCCTCACTAGGTCATCGGCCCACCTTGTGAGAGGCCTTCCAACGCTGCGTCTTCCGGTATGTGATCGCCACTAGAGAAACTTTCGTCTTCATCGACGATCTGTTCCGCAAGCAGTGTCCTTCTCACTACCGCTAAGGGCGCCTTTAAATGACGCGCGGTCGCAGCGCGGTTCAAGCACGGCAGTCTCACGCAGCGCTGCAAACGCGCTGCCGTTGCGTGGCATTTTGTAGCTAATTTGGAGGCGCTCTTAAGCCGTATCTCTTTCTCACTTCTATCTCACCTCACCTCTAAATCGTCGAATACAGCTACAGTTTTGTTTTCAGTGAACCAGTAGTAGGGGCTGGAACCACAAGCCGTAGCATACAGTACCCACGTCATCGTCGACATTGTGCTTCACAACGATCCCGTCTCATCTTTGGCGTTCCTATAAAGTGGTTTTGTATTGAGAATTGAATTGATCTGTTCTTTTATCAGTCCTATATGTTTTGCTTCAATGGCCGCGCAGGAAATTGCCGGGATTTTCTCTACTGTTGTAATGAGTTCTTGTTATTTTGAGGGTAAGGATGGAAAATGAGATGTCAAAATATTAGTATAATTTTTTTATTGTTTTCTTGGAAATATTTTTACTTCCTATACTCTAGTACACACTATTCTACTTAAAATCTATGTAACCGATGATGTAACCCTATTTTTAGTATATCTGAAACCCAAAACACGCGTCTAGTATTTTTATCTCAAGAATCTATGTAAAAAATTTCATAACTTTAGTATGAAAAATCACAAAGTTATAGGCTTGTTATGTTACCTAGTGGTCTAACACATAGTCACCGGGTCACTCAGGTGACTGAGGGTTTTTTTTTTTACTCCAGCACCCAGCTGTGCGCTGGCGCCTAATGCCCGCTATGATTTGCCGTGACTTGTATTGTACTTAGTCTCGGTGGAGTCCAACTTGTGACCTTTTTTATGAATTTTGGGAAAAAGTATAACATGGTGTAAAATGTTACAGGGCCGAATCTTTCCTGCTGGCTGTAAGTATAAGGGTGTGCATTTTTTCAATTACATGTTGTAAATGCTAAAATAATAAACATTATAACATTTACTAACTTCATTCCTTAAGTCACCATCCCTAGCTCTTAACTAGTTTGAGGGCGAAGGAGGAGGAGGAGTGGAATTCCTTGCCGGAGTCTGTGTTTCCTGATGGCTACAACCCGGGAATCTGGAGCTATACACCTTACATGGCTCCATCCCTCTTACAGTTCAGTTTAGGTCGTCAAAACGATCGCATTAAGAACTCGTAGTAGGGTCTTCGTCAAGAGTGAATAGGTTTCTTCTAGGTAAGCGCGCTCCATCGTCGACCGTATCGTCGCTTTCCATCAGGTGAGATAGCGGTTAAGCGCGAACCTATCAATAATAAAAAAAATAAAAAATGGAGGTCGGCTTCCAGTCTAACCAGATGGAGATGAATTCCCATGTTTTAAATCTTAACATACGTACCACGTATCAGACCTTCACGACCCAGTTACTGGGCAACATGATGCTCCTTGGACAAACTTGCAGCAACACAGGTTTAAAGATTATATGCACCGTTAAATTTTGGTCGTTTTAATCCCGCACAGGGTCGATTCGGTACATGAAACACAATCGACTTTTTTTCTAAAACTCGAGTTAATATACGTATGTGCGAAATTATTAGTAGGTTGTTGTCAACAGTTCATTGGCCTCATTCAGCTGACATTTACTTGAAGAAATTAATTTCGTACATGCGTATATTAACTCGAGTTTTAGAAAAAAAAATACTCAATTTTCAATTTTCTCTTTATATATCGATAGTGTTTCATATACCGAGTCGAACCTCCGCGGGATTAAAACGACTAAAATTTAACGGTGTATTTACATCACATCTACGGTGTCACATAAGAACTAAACTACGAAATTCTGCCAAATGATTTGAACATACAACAGCCCCAAATCATCTGTCAGGCAGATCAGGGAGATTGGATAACCAAACAAGACATAACACCCGTCTTGTCAAAGGAACCCTTTTCAACGGAGGTATATGGGACTCTTCTCTCTGTTCTCATCATCATCATCATCATCAGCCTTTTTAATGTTCCCACTGCTGGGACACAGGCCTCCTCTCTAGGAGAGGGAATGGGCCGTAATCCACCACGCGGGCCCAGTGCGGCTTGGTGAATGTCACATGTCTTCGAATTTTTGGTTCTAAGACATGCCGGTTTCCTCAGGATGTTTTCCTTCACCGTTTTTGAGAGCAGTGGTGATGAAATAAATTACACAAAGTAATGCGCCTGAGAGAAAAGGCTGATGATGAATGCGTCTGGCTGGGTTTGAACCCGCGACCTACAACTCGTAAGTCGGGGCCGTTACCACTCGACCACCACTGCTCTACACTACTGCTCTCTGTTCTGCATGCCTCTAAAGACTGACTGGTCAGATTTTCTAGCGTTTGCCTAGCTGTAACAACTGTCAAATATTTATTTACGAATGAAAACTAGTACCAACAGCTTTATGTGCTTTCTAAGGCAAGAGGACGTTCATTACTTAAGTCATATGAGCAATAAATACCCAACTATGTCCTAAAAGAGTAATTAGCCATAACTTTTCCAAAAAAACAAGTACAAGTGGTCTGTTCCATGCCATAGCTTGCATGACAATGACGTTTAATGGCTAGAGCAATTAGAACCGGCACTGAGCCGTCCAATTAGGGCCTCATTAGTCCAATAAGCGAATGGAACCGATCTACAGATTCAAATCAGTATGGATTTGAGATGAAAGCCATTTGGGTTAATCTCTTTGGAATTTATTTCATTTTAATTTAAAGCTGAGTGACTTTTTCTGTTGGTTAATGCATGTAAATTGCAAGCTGTGTGCAGTGTGTGTATACAACATTATTTTTAGTATATGCGAAACCTGAATATCTGTTTTTTTTTTTTTTTTATCATCCAATGACAAATCCCGCCCTTGGGCGGAGCAGGAAGTAGTGTCAGACTCTTACTGACTAAAAACCTACCCCGTTCCTTCGTAGCCTATCGTGCCGGGGTCGAGCATTCCTTTCGGAACTAACCCATGACCCCAGTAGGCTTCGACCCTGCCTGCCTGCAGTTAGCAGGCTGGGCCTCTTCGGTGTGCTGACAGCTCCTTGAGGCGCGCGGGAACAGAACGCGCCGTCGACGACTTGGGCTCGGTCCGGTCGGTTACCGGACGATCGGACAGCGTGCTACCCATTGCACGCCGTCCGCAAGCCTGCGCCTACGGTGGCCGGAAATCGGGTTCGGAATCCCGGCGGCGGCTGGGGCGAGCGCCCCGTTGCCTCTGCCTGATGCGGTCGGCCTCCTCCTTTGCTAGCATTACTGCTTCGCAGAAGGAGGCGACCGCCTGCCATCCCTCCTCACTACGGACCATGGCCTGAACCAAGGCCCGGCGAGAGAGATCGCTGCCGCCGATCGCCCCCACGAGGACACGGCGATGCTCCGCCCAGGCGGGGCACACCTCTACAGTGTGCTCCACCGTGTCCTCCGGATGTTCCGCACAGTGGCGACACCCGGGCGAATCCTCCGCACGAATCCGGAACAGGTACTTAGCGAACTTTCCGTGTTCGGTAAGCACCTGCGTCGTGCGGAAGTTGAGAACGCCGTGAGGTCTTTCCAGCCACGCCTCAAGGATGGGCCTTATCGCCCCAATTGTGGCGCGCCCCGAACGAGGTTGCGATAGTCGTTGACGCCATTTCGCCATGAGATCCCGCCGGAGCTCTGTCCGCCATGCCTCGACTTGTCGTGGCAGCGGAATTTCGCCCCGGCGTTGCATCTCCATGCGCTTGTCGTGCATGTGTGCAAGGACTGTTGCCTCCAGATCCCACGGCGGTTGGCCAGCAAGGAGGGTCGCCGCCTCGCGGGAGATCGTTCGGTACCCTCGCACCATGCGTATTGCCATGACCCTCTGGCACGCATTCAGCTGGGCCCTCGGTTGCTGTTGCAACGTCGGTGCCCACACCGGAGCCCCGTAGACAGCCATGGACCGAACGATTCCCGCGTAGAGCTTCCGGCAGGAGGCGTCTGGTCCCCTGAAGTTGGGCAGGAGCCGCCCGAGAGCAGCCCCAGTCCGATTCAGTTTGGGAGCCAGACGTCGGAAGTGCTCCTTGAAGTTCCACCAGCTGTCGAGGACGAGTCCCAGGTACTTCATCGTCGACCCGACGCTGATGTGAACCCCTCCTACCGTTAGCTGGGAACGCGGTGGTGGCGCACCCCGAGGGCCGTGGAAGCACATGGCCTCGGACTTGTGCAGTGCCACCTCGAGTCCCAACGACCATCGCAACCCCGCGTGTCGCTAATTCGACCGCCGTCCGGTACGACTCTCCCCGCGCTAGGACCAACGTGTCGTCCGCGTAGCAGACCACGCTGACCCCGTCGGGGAAGTCGCCGCGCAGCACGTAGTCGTACCCGATGTTCCACAAGGGTGGTCCTAGTACCGATCCCTGCGGAACACCGCACGACATCTCTCGACGTTTCCACTCTCCCTGGTGACCGGGGTAGATGATATACCTCTCCGATAGGTAGGCCTCGATGACACGACAGAGGTAGTCGGGCACCCGGTGGTACCGGAGTGCCGTTAAAAAGGAACTCCAGAGCAGGGAGTTGAAGGCGTTGGCAATGTCCAAGGACACTGCCACGACACACCTGCCCTGGGACACCGCATCCCCCGTCGTGAGGGCTCGCACGCGCATGATGGCGTCCACCGTGATATCTGTTTTTGGTTCAGAATCAGTGACTGAATCGATTCCAATAAATTTTTCAATACACTAACTCGAAAACTGCCTCTTATCGCACTAAAATTAGGTTCGATATGGCATGTATAACAACCGCATACTTTTCAAATTTATCACACCAAGGGTTTTTTTCATTCCTATTTCGTCACGGTCAAGGGTGATTTTTTTTTTTTTTTTAAGCAAGGAGGCGGATATTGTTAAGGTTTTAATATTTAACAGAATATAATTAATTACTAATGATTTGTTTTTACCAACAAATTAACATTTATCGGCGTTCTAAATTCAAAAATATTTGAATATCTATTTTTATTAATATTAGGATGTATCATGGTTGGATCCCTTTGCCTCTTCTTCAACCTGCAAAGATTAAAGCGGGAAATAAAAGTCTGTTATATGCTATTCTAACCTATTAGTGTTTTTTTTTTTTTTTTGGATGCTACTCCGCCGCCGCCAGATATTGTGATTAAAGTAAAAAATGCTTGTGATAGCCTGCTACCATCTAAATCGAAACTAAAATGTCTGACAACTTTGAAAATATTTCTACAGTTAAAATGAACAAAAATACGTTGTAATTTTCAGAGAAAGTATTTCTTCATAAGTGTATTGAAAAACGTCGTTTGATACACGTGCAAATTAGTCACTGCAGCCCTCGGCTTCATAACACACTCGCCTTCGGCTCGTGAGAATTCCGCCTCGGTCCCAATGACAAACTTTCTGCACTTGTATCAAAATGTACTATTTCACCATCTTATATTTTTACCCAAAAATATTTAAAAAAGGTCACAAGCTGGTCACCACCGACACTAAGTACAACTCAGGTCACGGCAGGTCATAAGCGCCAGCTTACAGCTGGATATGGGAGAAAAACAACCCCTCAGTCGCCCGGATGGCCCGGTGACCATGTATTTTTGCGGACAACCGGGTTGCATAGCAAGCTATAACTTTGTGACTTTTCATGGTATAGTTATGTTTTGTACATAGATTCTTTACATAAAAGTACTAGATACATGTTTCGGGTTTCACATATACTAAAATTTATGTTGAATAGCATTGTGACACTTAAGCGGCTATTGCAAGAGCAAGCATTTATCAAACTTTCTACACAAACCAAGCGAGTCAGTGTGTGACTCTGTGTGTCACTTTGTCTAAGTTTGTCACAAAAATTGATAGATTGTGACAACCCTGACCAAATATAACATTCTGCAGGCAATTGGTGACCTCACCACCGTATTTGTGACGTCACTGTTAATGGGAAAAGTGGCCAGAATACTGAAAGTATAGTACGTGGCAAATAAGTTGAACCCTTTGCTACAGTTACGCTCAGCCCCCCACTTCGATTGAGACCTGAAAATCTGTTACTGTACATTGAAGGTTGATCGCAATTTTGGTTCAACTTCTATGCCGCGAATTGTAATAAAGCGTCACGTAAGTAAATATTTTCGGTCTCACTTTTCCTGCAGCGGGCGTAAGATCTTTGTTACCTACATTTGCGTAGTATGTAGTTGCATAAGTAAATGGAGATAAACGTATGAGCACGGTCCAGCACTGTTGTTCGCAATATTGTTCGGAAATTCTGAGTAACAGCATGGATTTTGGAATTAAGGCTTTGTAGCGTGAATACACTGATTGGTGTTCCTTGTTGGATATTTGAGAAAGCAACTCACCAATATTTCACATTTTAATGGAACAAAAGACTTCATAAATATAATAACTTACACAGCAACATAAAATACGAATAAATTAGGTATCCAAAAAATACGATCACAACCAATACTGTGTCATATTATTATATTAAGCCTGTACTGTCCCACTGCTGGGCAAAGGCCTCCCTCCATTCTTTCCAAGTATCACGGTTACTCGCTTTCTCGTTCCAATTCTTAAGGAAGACATCCAGCTCGTCCCGCCATCTCCTTCGTGGTCTGCCGCGGCCCCGAGTCACGGTTTCCGGGTACCAATCCTGTGTTTTACGGACCCAATATTATATTGCTAACACAAAATCAGTAGGCGCTTTAAATAAAAACTCACACAAAGTGACTGCAGCAGAGGTCTTACTGTGATCCAAAGGACGACCTAAATTGAACTGAATACACCCTACATAGCTATAGGGTCCATCTTTCTCGATGGCACGCCTGACAATTCAACACGTCATGGTAAAACCCTTAATCACAGAATATATAATAGTACCTTACCGGTACAGAAATTTCACTCCCGAGTTTAGGTATGATAAACGCAAGCGTCCGGTCACCGGACTAGTCTCAATAGGCTGGCACTCGCTCGACTTGTCGCACACGCAGCGCACGCATCCGCGAAACAAATTTTAAAGTAAACTGTTAATTTAATACCGTAAGGTACTAGGTATTGTATATTCTGTTGGAAATCTAATCAGTTGTGTGTCGTGAGTGATGGAGGCACATAAAACAAAAAAGACAATAAAAATCAATAAAACAGTATTTAAAAGTAAAACAACTATAAAATTAAAAAAATAAGAAAACGTAGTCTGTTGTTATATATTTTAGTACCTACCTACTTAATTAAACATAATTACTGCATAATTTGGTCTTTGTTTATCATTATATCCCTATTTTTATTATTATTTTACAGGTAGGCATTTCATATTATTTAAGTACCAATCTCGGTTGTCTAGCTCCTAGACTATTGCCCGTTTGGAAATCGTATCAACATGTGTCGCCATCTGTCTCGCTTCGCGTGTATTACTTTCACAGATAAAGTAGTACCTCTGACAGCCCTGGCAGATTGAAGCGAGACGGCACACAGTTATTGTACTATGAACGCTATATGCAATGCAAAAGGTTGAAATTAGGTTGTTTTCCAGAACAGTAGGTTAATATCTCGACGATTTTGCGCCGCTTGTATGGAAGTGAGACAGGCCTGCCTTAATCAACAACATTTAAGCGTTTAAAAAATACTTATAAATAATAATAATAGTTTATTTCAGAAAAATACACATACTAACAGAAGATTGAAAAATGAAAATGAAAATGAAAATGAAAAATGTTTTATTCATTAACAGGATACGTTTAACAACATTCAGGTTGACCTCTCCTTTTAAGTGTGAAAACACCTGTGCCAGGAGAGGCCGCACTCCCATAACTTGATTACATTTATATTATATCTTATTACTTATATTAAATCTATTTGAGTAAATTATCTATAATTTAATCAACAGTGAACTAAGTCTATTACGTGCGCGCACACAATGTGCGCACGTGTGTGTGCGAGCGTGATTTATGGTGTTTATGTATGTGATGTGTGGAGGTGTTTATCTGTGTGTGTGTCAGTGACTGTGTTTATGTATGTGTGTGTGTGTGTGTGTGTGTGTGTGTGTGTGTGTGTGTGTGAAAATAGATGTATATATATAAATATAACGAGTAATAATTTGTGTATTAATCTTTTATTTTGTTTTATACATACATATATATATATCTTTATTTTTATAAATACATACAAGCGTATATATGACATATAAAACATTGTTTACTACTTAATAATATGGACAATTATATTTTCTGTAGCAACATAGTCTAGAGTTTTTAGCCAAACTGTTACTATCCGTTTACATTCCAAAGTAGTTTTTGTGTATATTTTAAGAATTTTATTAATGTTGTTATATATATGCGAAGATTGATTTAAATATTGGTGTCTAGCGAAATAAGTTCTACATACACGTGTTTTAGTTACTATGTCATTTCGTCTTTTTGTTAATATAGTGGGATCAACTGGAAGCGATTTATGTTTTTTTAGAATGACATGTAGGATATATAATTTACGTATAGTTAATAGGTCGGCTATTGAGTAAAGAGTAGCTGTAGGAAACCTGAGATTTTTAAAAAACATAACTTTCAGGAGTATCCTTTGAGAACGTTCTACCTCGAGAAATTTGATTTTCGATGCACCTCCCCACACTGGAATGCAGTAGATCATGATCGACTGAGCCAAGATTAAATTGATAAAACAGTTTTGTCAATTAGGAAGTGGTAATTACAGTAAAGTAAAGGAGTTTTGTTCGTACCTGAACTAATAAAATTATTACATCACAGGCATCAGTATCTCTCATGATAATGGATAACTTTAATTTTAAAACAGAACAAAAATAATTTACACAAGGACATGATTAATAAATTTAAGGGTGGACCAGACGGTCGCAATCTAGCGTTCCAACCAAGTCGATAATCTCCTATGGACTTACCAGCTATGGGCGTACATTTAAAACTTACCTGGATAAAATTCATAACCTGCAAACACGTATATTGAAACTCATAGTACCAAAATATGTTAAAAATAAATACCGAGACAATCACATTGGGTTATTTAAACACTGTAAAGTATTACCTGTTCAAGCGCGCGCTGAGTATCTATTTCTCATTGAACATTTTGATAATAGTGATATTCAGATACCGCTAAAATATGACGTGAACACACGGCAGGCTAAATCTAAGCTACTTCAAGTGCCACGAAAAAATAATTTTTATGGCAAACGAACAGCTTCTTACTCGATACCCAATCTAATAAACCAGATACCTGTAGATATTAGATGCTCATTTACTTAATAACAAAAACATAAAGCGTAAGTTGAAGGAGTATTTTATTCAGTTAATTGGAAGTTTATAGCGCGTTGACCAGTAATCAGGCTGTGGCACGCTGAGACAGACCCCAGGGGTCTAATTGTGTGCCTTTTTGTGAACTCTGTAAAACCATGGTTATAAATAAATAAATAAAAAAAAAAAAACCAAGCTCCAACCAAGCTGACCTTATTTATTTATTTAAACTTCATGTACAATAGTGGTACATAGGCGGACTTAATTCAACAAGGCATTCTCTAACAGTCAACCTTTGGGTTATAAAAGACAACACTGTGGTAGGTGTGCACAATAAATAAATAACAGAACATCTTATATAGAATTAGTATGAACTAAGTTACTTCTTTCACCTTGTTTGGAGCTTGGTTTGCGTGTTTGATTTATGTTGCGACTACATGGGTGTAAACCATGCGCCAACACGTTCGGTGGTCGGGAAAATGCGCCTCCCAACCAAGGGCGTTGAAGGTCATGGTTTATAACTGCTGTCTACACGGAATGACAATAGCAAGGTCACCTTGGTTGGGACGTCAGTTTGCAACCGCCTGGTTAACCTTTAAAAAATGTGACTTAAATGGTATAACAAAGAACTAAAGTACCATTTTTTGGAGCTCAAAATCTAAATCAACTGCGAAATTTATATCCAACGAAACCTCATTGCATTCAAAATTTCCTAATTCCATGAGCGAATTCTCTGAAAGCTGGGCGCAGGACTGATTTCAACTCAAAACTGACTCAATTATATCTAAGTGAAGTTTACGAGTGCAATGTAAACGGCCTCCGGGATGACCCCGGTATTTGTGTTAGGCGTCAAGAACTATTCAACCGCTGGAACTTTTCTCATAATAAACTCGAACCCTGTTGAATAATAGGAATGTCTAATTGCATAATGAAGGTTTTCAAGTGCTTTGTGAAGAAAAGGATTGTTCTCAAATGCTTCTATGTCACTTTTAAAACCAAGCTAATTTATAGTACGGGCACGCCATAATTATGGCGCTAAGTCCCATCTTTGAGGAGTGGCTGGAAATTCTTCATGGCGTCCTCACCTTCCGCATGACGTAGGTTCTCACCGGACATCGTAAGTTCGGGGTTTTCCTGCACCGGATTTCTGCGAAAAAAACGCCCGGATGTCACCAATGTTTGGACCGGAGAGCATACGGTAGAGGTGTGTCCCGCTTGGGCAGAGCACTATCGTGTTCTCGTGGGGGCGAACGGCGGTAATGACCTCTCGCGCCGGGCTCTGGTACAGGCCATGGTGCGGAACGAAGAGGAATGGCAGGCGATCGCCTCATTCTGCGAAGCAGTAATGCTAGCGAAGCAGTACTGCTCCTGATCCCGATTTCCAGCCACCGTTGGCGCGGGCTGGATAAAGGCGAGCAATGGTTAGCTCACTGTCCGGCCGTCCGATAACCGTTCAAAACGAGCCCAAGTCGTCGAAAGTACGTAGTATTCTACGCGCGCCTCAATGAGATGTCATCAACCATAGGGTACCCAGCAGGGTCGAAGCCCACTGGCCCAAGAAATAATGGCAAAAAAAGTTGTATGTACTCGTATCGGTCTTGGCAACCCAATGGTTTTGAAATGTCAGGTCATAAGCATACAAGCAGCGTGATTCATCATTGACCTTCTTTTACTAAACTATAATTCATATCGATTGTTCTTAATAAGCAATAATGTGCATATTAACGCTCCCACGAGCACAGCATTTTTTATGTAATACTCATCAACTGCATAATGAATTAATTTGCTTAAGTTAATTGCCTTGAAGTTAAAAAAATACTTTGATATTACGTTAATAACAATCTTATCTGAAATTATTTAATTTCTTGATTCTTTATTGTACACAAAAACATAACAAAATATATGGAGATACAGACAGCAAGCATAAGAACGGGTTCGCTCTATGTCCGATCCGAATCCGATCCGCTTTTAGGCACGCAATTGACAGTTTTCCGCACTAGTGCAAAAAAATGCACGTGCTCACACCGCTATAATTTTATTATAATAGAAATAGTTTGAAATAGTTCTACGACTACTACGGACCATACTTTCACGGGTTCGGATCGGATTCGGATCGGACATTGTGCGAAACAGCTCTAGTGAAGTAACTTTGACGCCATGGTTGTAACAGTGGTTAAGCGATTGGCTGCTACGCTGCGGGTCGCAGGTTCGATCCCGCACGGAACTAATATTTGAATGGCCTATAGATAAGTGTTCCGAGTATGGGTGTCTTGTGTTTGTGAGTTTACATGTTTGTGGACGTAATCACGATGCAAGAGTAATTCCTAAAGTAGATAAAACGTTTTTTTTTACTTGATAAGTGACTGAAGCGACAACTATGACGCCAGAAAATCACTAACACCCGTATTTATAAAGAAGTAACCACTCGTGGCTAAGTAATTTTTTATTAAGTCATTACTTGACGTTAGAAATTTTCTATCAAAATTTAATTTTTTCTTAACTAAAAACTGTTACTTAAGTAGTTACTTTTACTCAAGTAATTAGTTTTACTTGTTTATAAATACGGGTGTAAAAGTTCAAATCCTACATCGCGTATATTCATCATATTAGAGTCCTCCATGCGATTAGAACAATAAAACAGCCGAAATCGGGCAGTTGCCCAGACCAAACACAACACTGTCTGGTCAGAGGATCCTAGTTTTTCAATAGTGGTTTGTAGTAATTTTCACCCTATTTCCGCATACCTCTAAAGAACATTTTCATAACAAGCTGGATTCAATTATAGAATTTGATGATGTGAAGAAATAACGAATCTTAATAAAAACAATCATATTTTTATAAGTAACAAACCGACAAAACTGCAAGCAGAGAATTTAAAGCAAAAATAAAAACAATCTTTATAGGACGTCGAATAACGCTCTATCTTAAAAATGTTACTTCTTTATTTGTAGAAAAATCTCTGACTACCCTCAAAAATTCAAAATTTTATACGAACATGTCATAAATATTTAAATCATACTTCAGAAAGCGCTCGCTCTTCGCTCTCAAGATTAATGTATTTTCTTCAAAGCAAATGACAATTCTTAAAACTACTGAAATAAGTAACTTTCCAGCGGCCCTACCACTAAAGCCCGGTCGCGGAGCAGGAAGAATTTCATACAATGACCTTTGGGCCTACTGACAGTGGTCACAAACATTTTTATATTATGTGCGTTTTATGTTAAACATTTGAAGGAGAAAAAAATGACTAATTTACTAAATAAATTATGGTTTTTAAATATATAAATTATTTATTTACATTTTATATTATAACAATTTAAAAATCGAGTTATAATTACTAATTCGGTAGAAATATGATAAGAAAATAAAAATTATCATTGTCATTCATTATTTAAGTTTATGAATTTCGTCAAGGATTTTTTGTAGTGACTAAATGCTAACCAAAAACAACCACATTCAAAAAAGAACAAAACTTACAATAACAGTAAAAAGTTTACTGTAAAGGGTTTATAATCCCTGACAACGGAGGCCATTGCATCTGTGAGAGCGAGACGCATTATATTCACGCGGGAGTGACAGAGACAGATAATAATAGGTCAACGTACGAAATTCTTCCAGCTCCGCGTCCGGGCTTTAGCTCTAAACGCGATTCGTTTAACGATCTAAACTGATCAGTTAAAGGGAAGGCTTTAGAGGGCGTAAAGCTCCCTCCCTCTTTCACTCCCTTCTCTCCCCCTCTTTTTTAATTACCAACTTTTTTTCTTCTTTTTATTACTTTTGCAATAATATTTATTTATATTATTTCATTGATATAATTTATAAGGGAAGATTCGTTACGCGCTAACATAGCCATCAGAAAACCTTGACTCGAAACTCATACTTTACCTTACCTGTAGTCACTGATAGACAAGTACAGAGATAAAAGCCGGCGCTCTCGTGCGAGTGAAATAGCGTTAGCCACCGAATGTGTATGATTGTCGCGACCGATGTGAAATCGTGCCATGTAGGCACAATTTCAGCGGTCCATGCGCTAGAGGAGAGTCACCATCATCCGCTGTTTTGATTATTTAGACTCTTATTCAACCTCCTTTACTTCATTAGTAATTTATTTTTAAATAACCTTTTTTTATAATGTGAATAATTATAAGAACCGACGGATTTATTTATTTATTTATTAAATCTTCATGCAACACAAAGTACAAAGGCGGACTTAATGCCTTAGGCATTCTCTACCAGTCAACCTAGGGTGGTGAAGAGACAATGTGGTAGGTGCATAACAAGAAACATTTTTTGTTTGTTTTTGGGTACAATAATGACTGGTCTACAAGTGCAATTTTTACAAATACATCCTTTTTACAATATTTCCATTTTATTAATATACGAGTAATATTGTAATACGGAAGCATTGTAAAAACAATCATTTTTTTAAAAGAGAGTTTTTTTTTTAAGAGAGGTGGTCGCCGGTCCTTCGATTCGATCATTTGGAACCGTGCACTAGCTTCTGACGTTTTATAAGTGCCCATGTGGGCCTATGTGAAATAAAAAGATTTTGAATTTTTTCTCGCTCGCATAACTGACTTTTCAACACGCCATGGTACGGCCTCAGGTACTGAAACGGTAACACAAGAGGATCGCGTCTCATTCATCACGCTAATGACAGCCAGCACGTCTACACCAGGAATATTGATGGCTCTCATAATCTGGGCACTGCCCTTCTGGAAGTATTTTCTCAGAGCCATTTATTCTTAATATTTTGATTATTCACCTTTTTAGGGTTCCGTGAGCAATAGGTGTCCTACAGTGGACGTCTTTTGGCTGAAATCATTAATGATGAGCAATCGGTAAAATCGGGACCATATGACTAAAACTCCACTGCCTGTCGTCTGTTGCCTTTGTACTAAAACAGAATAAAATAAATTTTGTAAAAAAAAAAAAAAACAGTTGTATAAATAATAGTACAGAACCCTTTCGTGCGCAAGTCCCACTCGTACTTGGTCGGTTTTTACTTGACAAATGTCTAGAACAAAAACAAAAAGAAAGAAAAAAGTTTATTTGAGTCCCGCATAGGACGAACAACAAAATAAAATAAATGATTAAACGTCACATCTCATTAGAGCCACCCGGCGGCCACTCCGCACTGCCTCGCCTCTGGGGCTAGTATTCTGTATTTGAACTTGTGACATGCGCTCACTACATCCATTCCGTAGCTTCACCGGATCAACTCGGTCGTAAGTTTATGTAGTGAACGCATACGCATACAAGTCCATATAAATACTAGCCGCAGGAGATGAGGTTGTGCGGAGTGTGATCCGGGGGGCTCTAATGAGCTATGACTTAAATCAGCATAATAAGTAACTAAAATACTATAACAACATAAAAACAGAAGCCCAAAAAAGATCCTATTTCAGTCTAAGTTCCGAAAAATAAATGGGTCAAAAGACTAATTACAATTTAAAAAAATGATAAATTAAACAGATGTAAGTAACATCAATATAAACGGTATAGAATGCGTGAAAGGAACCCTGTTTGCAGTAGAACGAATCGGATTGCCTTTTTAAAAATGACTGTTGGCTCAAGGAAGTTGGTCCTTCAATTCGCAGTGTTCGTCTGCATATGGGTCCAAGGACTGTTCAACAAGTACACTTGGTTGATAAATTCAGTAAAGTTGAAACGGAATAAGTACTTATGTAAATATGTATGTTACCGGCAATCTGTATAATTCAGATATTCTATATAATACCGAAAGTGCAGCCAGTAATGTGCGTAAAAGACGAGAGCAGGGAAGATGATGTAATTTTATGGCACCCCGACACGGACAGGGTAGGTTAGGGTTATTTCTTTTTATCACCACCTGAAAACAAAAGCCTTACTTTAAACCGTATTCTATACATTGCCTAGGTATTGTATAGAATACCGGATTTTGTAGATTGCCGGTAACACATACACTTATTAACTTTGCTTTGACGATGTTTGTGGAACTTCCAGTTAATTTCACCATAAAATTCTTGTTGAAGAGATTCAAAAAGACGGATTCCCGTTATATTTTTTTTTCTGTTGACAGTAGTGTATTGTGTTAGACCGTGTTTGAGCGAAGAACCTGAACCATCAAAAAAGCTGAAAGAAAATTCTCCTTTAAGCGTAAAATTCGGAACTACTACTTGAAGTGCTCTCAACTTTAGTTCGGTCTTTGTCAGAATTGTCATATTTTGATTTGATATATATCATTGTATTTATTAGTTTATAATATTAGCATATACAACGTGTAACCAAAAGGGTATATATATCGAGAAGCGTTGAATATTTCAGGTTCTGTACCACCTGCTCTACACAAAGTTTCAGCTCAAAATAAATTACTCAAAGAATTGATACCAAATTCTTGGTATCGCCGGATTCTTGAATACAAATCATAACAAACGTGTCACACCACTACGAGGTTTAATTAAAATCCACGTCAATTGCTAATATTACGCAACATTGTAGTGTTATTAATACTCACACGTATTTCTACATCACTTCATAATCATTTCCATTCCTTTTTTATACTATTGTATTGTTTTTCGTTAGCTTTTACAAAATTTTATCATTTTCACTGTTTTGTTTACGTCTTGACGTATGACGCTGTCAGAACATTACTTTTTCACATTACTTTTTCTTTGTTATTTATTTTCTTCGCTATGGTTATTAAGGAGTTTTCATACTAGAATTTATTTGTAGGTCAGTTTCACACTTATTCACTTTTTTTCAAATTGAATGAGCTGCGCGCTAACGGACACGTCCCTACACGGCTGTTGAGATTTCCTTCACAGATGTCTGGCACACGCATTCGCTCCATTCGCTCTAGTTTTTGGCTTGGTTTTTTATTTTTATTAAATCATATGTTTACTTTTAAATATTTCCATAGCTATAATACTCCTTGATGTCCCTAACTAACATTCAGTGGGAAAGAAGCTTAGATAATGACAACGTCATGTCACACAAAAATAATAATACAGAAATTATAAAACTTAAGGTTATAAACTAACAGAAGACATTATTACAATAAAAAGGGATGAGAACAGAGATCAAGTAATTTAAGACAAGTGTTAGTATTAAATAGCAATACAAGGTTTGTTTTTATTCATAAACAGTTCACTGCCACTGATCAGCTGATTTTTTGCTAGTGATGTATTGATCTCAGTTTGAAATTTTCGGTTTCTGTTATCATTTGTATTAGAATAGTTCATAACTTCCTACCATGTAAACATAAGGTTAGAAAACCCCTTCCAGTATCGTATGTTTTCTAATCAAGAAGCCGTACACTTGATATGTATATGGGGTTTTTGTGACACGTTGTATAGATATTTTATTATTATAAGTAACTAATTTTATTGATACATTATATTTGAAATTACTGTTAGATAGATAGATAGATAGATGTATTTTTTATTTTGTACACCTACCACAGTTTTGTCTTTTTAACCCAAAGGTTGACTGGTAGAGAATGCCTTGTTGCATTAAGTCCGCCTATGTACCACTATTGTACATGAAGATTAAATAAATAAATAAATAAACCTTGAGAGCACAGAGTTTACTCATAGACGCCCTGAGCAAACTGAAGAGATTCATCTGCTTCTGGATTGAGTTGCGCTGGTTGGAGTGAAGGCCGTCATACATAGCCCACGCATAATGGTCCGGTAAGGACTAAGTGCGGAAACCAAACCACAAAGATAAGATAAGAAGACCGTGTTTGTCCAGGAGCATGAGAACTTTACCAAGACCAGTGGTTCATTAAATATTAAGACATTATTATTCATTTAGTTTTAACCAACCTTTCATTGTCATTGTAATTTTTATTAATGTTATCTTTGATTAGAATGATATGAGTAGGATTAGATATGTGACTAGGGACTAAAGCAGTGTCTTAGTCACGGGCGTCATGTTGAAATCCGAACGAAACGAAGGATGCTAAGTTTTAATCCCGAACGTTAGTGAGGGACTTATATAATTAACTCAAGACAAGGACAGCTTTATCCCTGTGTTGGCTACTTTTTACACCACCTATGAGATAATAATTAAAAATATAGATTATAGAAATATAAGTAAGTAATACTTAAAAGCTAATCTTTTAAAACTCAGCATTCAGTCAATTTAGTACTCTAAGATTACATAGTTTTAACTTTCTGTAACGCTCCCGCTCTTTCATTACTTTTTTTTTTTGTTAAGGCCAATCCGATTTTTTAATAGACTTATTTGATGCACGTACATTTTAATTCAAAGTCTTTGGTTGGCGTTCGAAATTCAAATCTCATTATTCACTAGGGATCGCCCATACTACATTACATTATCTCCCTAGCGACAGAAAGACTTGCTTTAAGTGATGGTTGTGTGACAAAGAGATGCCAAAAAAAAAAGTAATATATGTAGTTTAAAGAGGAGTTTAAAATTAGCCTAGATTTATTACGCCCTTGAAACATAAATGAGCACGTACTTAATACCTATTAGACTACGTAGTAACAACCTAGTCAATACATGTTTTCTCTTAAACCCTAGATTATCAGTAATACATAATTATATGCAATGTAGCTTTTATTTTTAATTATACGTTCTAATTAGACTATGCCTTCGCAGCAAATTATCTAAAAGACAAAGTTGTATTTACCGTCGAAAAACCACAAAACTATTAAATTAATCTCAACATTGTTGAATTAAGGCCGTCTTTAGCTTGATTAGATTACTTTGCATGCAAATGCAAGCTTGCAAACGTGCTCTTATTTCGTATCGCGGTGAAATTGACATCATTCTATCGAAGTCTGTTTGACTGAAACATTAAATTAACTGTGATGCATTTAAGTATTGAATATTCGGTAAGTAATTAAATTAAATCTTTATTTATAAGGCTAGAAGGTTCTTTGTAAATGTTCTAAAACTAAAAACATATTAGAATGGCATCCAGTCGATTCTCCTTTATGTTAATGGCACGTGAACATATTCGCAAGAAGTTGATAAAATAATCATAACTTTGATTTGTTAGATTCGTTTCTCACTTATAATACCACAAGAGCTTCAAAATTATCGGATATTTCCCGATAGGTTCGTTGTCGTCAAGTTTTTCAGGAAAAATCACTCGCGCTTCGCGCTCGTGATTTTTTAACCTGAAAAACTTGACTCCTTCATTTGTTTGCAGGGAACCTTGAGGGAAATGCCAGATAATTTTGAAGCTCGTGTGGTATTCGGGGGATTATTTTTCCGTCCCAAATGTCGGCCAATAGAATTGCACCATTCGACGTCACGTGGTACAACCTAAAAATTTTCAAAAAATTATCAGTATAATACCATGTAGGTTGTACCACGTGACGTCGAATGGTGCAATTCTATTGGTCGATATTTGGGTCGGAAAAATAATCATAATAATTTTAGTTATTTCAACGTATTGATATAAGTAGGTGTATTTATTATTGTTTTAATTCTCTATTTGTTTGTTTGCTAACTATTTTGATTCTGCACCACCCTAAGGCCGTGTTTACGGAGACGCGGCGCGTTGCGCGGCGCGTTAGGCGTTTCGTCGTACATTGCTGCAGCGGGCCGCGTCATCGCTCGCGCAAACACAAACATATGGCAATGTACGACGGAATGCAGCGCCGCGCAACGCGCCACGTCTCCGTAATCGAGCACTAAGGCCTTTATACAGTGTTTACTAGTGCATAAAATTTTAACAAATAAAAAAACGAATACATATCTTTCTTTATATCGACAATGAAGTGCCAATACTACTTACTAAAATTTTTGACTACTGACTTACTAAAATTTTTCGTGAAAATCATCTTTTATCGCTTTTTTAAGGTGTTTTTCTGTTTGTTTTAGTAAATGTCCGAAGTGCATTATTGGTTACAACTGCATTAAATTAAAATTTAGAAATACCTCCTAACTAAACCAACGTGTCTATTCTATGGTTACCTCCTAACTTTTAATGGACGCTACCGTAAAATATATTAATTTATTCTCAATAGATAAATGAAATACATTTTTTTAAACATTCAAAGGAATCAAACGCTTTTTTCAGTTCTTGTGAATTCTTGACAGACAGTTATTGGCACTTCACTGCCGATCCTATTTATAATTACATATTTTTCTACACAAAATTATTTATAACTTTCCTAGGACCACATCTAATTACAGACATAAAACGACACGTTACTGGTCAAAAACAAAACTGAAATCAATGATTCTTCTACAGAAATGATCGAAGATAAACCAGAATTCTTAGAGAAGAAACCCACAGTAAACAAAGAAACAAAGGAAGATGTAGTTTTGGAAAAAATATTATCAAAATTCCGGCCGCTAGGCCCATTTTATTTGCGATTTATGCCGTTCCTGATATTCGCATGTATGAGCAATGCTTTATACTGCATGAATTATGTTTTTGCCGTTGTTATAGTGGATTACAGGTAAGTTAATTAAGGAATTATAAATACTTCATTTACTCATTTAATTATAATTTAACTGCCTCTGGTCTGGTTGTCGCAAGCGCGACTGCTGAGCATGGTGTCCAGGGTTAGATCCTCGGGTCGCGTAAAAAGTTTTATTTTCTATTAGAAATTACTCTGTAGCAACCTGGAATTTGAAAGTAAGTGGTGTGAGACCCCCGTGCCTCGGAAAGCACGTAATACCGTTGATCCGACGCCTGCCTCCCAAGCCAAGTTACAATTGTTTCGTTTAGCGTGAACCACACTTTTATCTGTGGCGTGAACGCTAGGAGTTGGCCACGCCCCCAATTACTTTGTTCTGACCAGTTGACTGAGCGTTGAGATGACGTCAAAACAAAGGAGTTGGGGGCGTGGCCAACTCCAAGCATTCACGCTAAATGAAACGATTGTAGCTTGGCTAGGGAGGCTGACATAGAATATCTATAGGGGCTGATCTCTCTTCAGTCGCGTCGGATTGCTTTTCCATCGGACCGTGAGAGCATAAGAACAGAAAGTGCATCTGTGATTGCACACAGACTTGTGCCAGTAATATCCCCTGCGTACTTGGCTAAACTCTGTTTAAACGAACCATCGTTATAGAAAATCGGTCGGGAGGATTATTTTTAAGGTTGCATACCTCAAAACGAAAAAAAACGGTACCTTTATAGGATCACTTTGTTGTCCGTCTGTCTGTCTTTCTGTCAAGACCTTTTATCTCGAGAACGCGTAAAGATATCGAGTTGAAATTAAAGCCATATACTTGAGGTCTCTTAAAACTGTGAAAAAATCAAACTTCTGAGATAACGGGAACAAAAGATACGGCCGTTTATGTCGCAAAAAAAAAATATATTTCGACACTCTCAAAGGAATCAAAATTCATCGGGTACCCCCTCGGGGGCCCTGAAATTTGGCATAAAGAAAGGTCTTATAGCACAAGTATAGAAATCAATCTGAAAACTGAAAATTTGTGTTTACGTCACAAAATAATAAATGCTTTTTTCGAAATGGAAAAATCTTCGAGACTCTTTCGGGAATTTAATTATTTACAGAAGTGGTACGGAAACCTCACTGTGCGTGTCCGAATCGCACTTGCCCAGTTTTTTTTTGGTGGTATCATGCGCATATATGCGCAATCGAATCGATGGCTTATTTAGTCTATAAAACGGTCAGTGTTTGTTTCAGCTCATTCTGTGACGCGATGTTTTTTAGCATCAAAAGAGCGGAAAAAAGGTGACTGGATTCTAGCGCGTCGACAGCTTAAATTATGACAATTGTCACGATTTCACATCGGTCGCGACGATCACACACATTCGGCGGCTAACGCTATTTAATTTCGCTCGCACGACAGCGCCCGCTCTTATCTCTGTTCTTGTCTGTCAGTGACTACAGGTAGTGTAGATGTGTGTTCCGAGTCCAGGTTTTCTGATTGCGATGTTGGCGCGTAAAGTATCTTCCCTTATAATATATCAATGTATACAACCCTTACCGGGTTGCGGGAATCCGATGGAAGGGACACAGGACCGCGGGGACAACAGAAAGAGAGTTTCAGTTGAAAATCATTCCATCAGACGATGACGAGGTACTGATTACATTAATCCTCTTTCCTATTTCCAGATGTAATTACCCAGAATGTGGGAACAGCACATATTGGTCACAATTAGCAGTGAACCTGACACATGACACGTGCCACAAGTACCAGCTCACAGATCATAATGGCACGTGCTCAGTGGATAGCTACAACGTGTCCAATGTTCAAAGTTGTGGGGACTGGGTCTATAGAGATCCGCAGAGTTTTGTGGCTGATGTAAGTATTTTTTCCCGACTACGGCGAAGCCAAAGACCGGGTTTCCAAATTGATTAACTTCTCAAACCCTACTTAAATGCCTGTCAGGATTCCAGGCTAGAGTTTAAGGAATACTCTAAATCTGTGTAGTTATTTCTTAAAAAGACCGTCTCAGACACTAATCTGCATAATGCTCTTATGATTTGACCATTACTTATTTGCTGTAGGATTTGATTGCAAAAGAGATTGACCCTTGAGTTTGTTTGAGGATTTATTTTTTAATTTATATTAATTTTTTATTTACAAGTAATAAATAGCAATTCATTCAATTGATAAAATAACGTATGTTGGTAGTTTTTGTTTTGTATTTTGTAATTATTAATATATTTTTCTAAAAAAATTAACTTTAAACGACTCTTCTATAAATATTACTCAATGTCACTTACTAATTTTCGTCTTTCAAGCGTCGATATGTAATCTTAATTATTTAATCATCTTAGTTCCAGCTCGGCTGTCAAGACTGGAAGCGTGCGTTGGTTGGGACAGTCCACAGCTTCGGATACATGCTGGGGCTTCTGCTATTAGGACCAATTTCTGATAAGTAAGTCGGTGATCTGCTGAGGACGGTGACGGTAATGTTACAAAAAGAGTTATGAGTACACATGTGGATACATGGAGAGGGAGAAACGCATATTATTAAAAATGTTATGAGTTTACATGTGGATGGATGGAACGAAAGAGGGAGACCAAATAATAGATGGATGGATTGGGTGAGAAGTGATATGAAAGAAAAGGAAAAAAAGAAAAAGGAGTTAGTGATAGCGTGACGGGTGACAGGACAGAATGCAAGAAAAAAACATGTTGCGCCGACCCCAAATAAACGAGACGAGAGCAGGAAGAAGAAAATGCATGTAGAGGAAGAGGATGACCAAATAAAAGATGGATGGATTGTGTAAGAAGCGATATGAAAGAAAAGGGAGTTAGTGATAGCGTGACTACTAGATAAAATAGAAGAAAAAAACGTGTTGCGCCGATCGAAGTTATCTTAAGAGAATCAACCTTAAAAAGACCGATCGAATTGTCATCTATTTGATATCTATCAGACTGTGTGTCTAGTGATTAGTGGCCGTAACTGCTATGCCGGAGTTCGTGGGTTCAATTCCCAATCAAGACAAATTTTTGTGTGATCAACACAAAAATTTGTCTGGGTTGAACATCATCTGTTCGGCGTCTGGGTGTAAATTATTTATAATGTGTATGTATTTTTTGTGTGTGAGTGTGTGTGTATGTATCAGTTAATTAGTACTCACAAAACAAGCTCTTCTTAATTTATGACTAGGTGACGGTGTGTGATAGTTCTGAATTATTATTATTTCCAGACTAGGCAGAAAAAAGCTGATAGTCTTCACGGGAGTGACCGGTGCCATCATGGGGCTTGCCAAGAGCGTGGCTGCTTCCTACTGGGTCTACGTGGCCTTTGAGTTCGTGGAGGCTTTGTTAGGAGATACTTACTCGCCTAATTATATGTTAGGTAAGTAGTGTATACGTATCAACTCTTCTGCACACGATATGAAGCCCAAAGGCTTTACTGGTCATCAAAGAACTCACGCAAGAGAGAGAGAGAAAACCGATTAACGGTTACTATTAATAGTACCTACTATATCATTGCTAATACTATAGTTACAATACTAATAAATAATACAGGATATATAACTACTTATTACGAACGCTGGCGCAGTGATTAAGTGATGGTTGCTGGGCTGCGTGTCACGGGTTCGACTCCCGCAATGAATGATTGTTAATATTTGTACGGCCTACAGATAGTTGTTTTGGGCCTAGATTTCCAATATGGGGTCATATATATGTATGTAGCGACATCTATAAAGTCACATACGAACTAAAAACTTTATTATCCTGCATCGCAGTGTTAACATTCTTCGCGGGATTAGGATAGCAGCCTGAAATAAACTATTGGGCAGTTACCCGGATTAGACATAGCACACGTCTGGTAGGAGATACCTCTCTTTTGAATAGAGTCTGTTCTAAATACGAGTATACAAGTAGCAGCGTGAAAACTTGCTTTGCAAATAACAAGCCGTGATCTTTCTACCAAATATTGTAATTGTGATAATATCGGTATTTCTTCAGAAAACTTGAAGTTGATATACGAGTTATTACATGCTCAGCGTGTTTATTTTTCCGACATAATACTTTTAAGAATTTATAACTTTATTTTACAAATGCCAAATACTCTAAAACCTTAAATATGTTTCAGGTGTGGAAATGGTGGCCAAAGAGAACAGAGCCCTCTTCGCTCCCCTAATGATTGGATCCATGTCTATCGGAGGCATGCTAATGGCTCTAATTGCCTGGTTGATCCCCTACTGGAGACATTTCCTACGAGTCATCTACGCTCCAGCCTTGATCTTCATCTTCTACGCTTTCTTCTTAGACGAAAGCGTCCGATGGCTTCTCATAAAAGGAAGGAAGAAAGAAGCAAAGAGTATCTTACGAAAAGCAGCCAAAATCAGCAATGTGTACATCGAAGAAACGACGCTAGACAAAATTGAATGCGGAAAGTCTGACGCTAATGTTAATTTGATTTCTCTTTTGAAAATGACTATCACTTCAAAAACTTTACTACTCAGATTCTTAGCCTGTGCTTGCGCATGGATTACAGCAACATTTAACAAATATGGTTTGTTGATAAATTCAGTGTCTTTGGAAGGGAATAAGTACGTGAATTATGCGTTGACGTCATTTGCTGATCTGCCAGCCAGTTTATTGTTAATGTTCCTATTGATCAAGTTTAAGAGGAAGAAGCCTTTGATATTTTCATTTTTGATGACTGGATCGTTCTGTGTGGTGCAATCTTTTGTTCCCAAAGGTAAGATATATGAGTATGTATATAATATAGTTCTAATTATATTTATTGGAGAGCAGTGGTGGCCAAGCGGTAACGGCCCTGACTTACGAGTTGTAGGTCACGGATTCAAACTTAGCCAGGTGCATTACTTTGTGTAATTTATTTCATCATCACTGCTCTCAAAACGGTAAAGGAAAACATCGTGAGGATGGCTTCCTCATGATGTTTTCCTTCACCACATGTCCTAGAACCAAAAATTCGAAGACATGTGACATTCACTAACCCGCACTGGGCCCGCGTGATGGATTACGGCCCATTCCCTCTCCTAGAGAAGAGGCCTGAGTCCCAGCAGTGGGAACATTAAAAGGCTGATGATGATAAATTATATTTATTGATATTAATACAGTCTTAAATATTTTTTTGCGGAGGACCCTTCTTATTGTAAATCTGTAACGTTGCCTGGTTGTAAACTACAGAAACTTATTGAAATTAGTGATAACTACCCATCTTAGGCCACCAAGAAGCTGCTGCCTGCTAAGTTGCGCCTAGTTTCGGGCCTACAGCTACAGCCAATAAAAAACTAAAAAAAGTGTGAAATAAAAAACTTTTTACAAAAAAAATACAACCGACTTCAAAAACCACCAAAAAATGCAAAATAACTTTCAATTTCGGAAGTCGGTGTTTCTATAATAGTTTGGTCTCTTCGCTATTTAACACCGACTTCCGAAATTGAAAGTTATTTTGCATTTTTTGGTGGTTTTTGAAGTCGGTTGTATTTTTTTTGTAAAAAGTTTTTTATTTCACACTTTTTAGTAGTAGTACCCCTCAGCCAAACTTAAATAGATAGGTACCTTCCGCTATTCGGTTCCATCATCAAATCATCATGACAATTCTAATAATACCAAACACGGCTAAGATACACTGATTTATTACAAAGTTCCGGCTCTTACCTACCTTCCGTCTTCATCATCAGGTCAGTTCTATGTACCCCTCCCCTTTTTCCTTTAGTCAGCCACCAACTACATGTATAAACAAAGCAATTTTACTTGTTACGACAGTTCTGCTAAGGTTTTTTGAAGAATTCCGTTCTATGTCTTCGTAGTTCATCATCAGATCAAAACAATATTTTTATAAGACCAACTCGAGAGTATAATCTTTCAATCAAAACAAAAATTTTCAAAATCGGTCCACAATTGACCGAGATATCGGCGAACAAACATATACAAACGACAGTACTGCTATGATTTTTTGAAGAGTTTCGTCCTATATCTTCGAATTTTATCATCAGATCAAAAAGATATTTTTATGGGACCAATTCGGAAGTATAATCTTTCAATCAAAATAAAAATTTTCGAAATCGGTTCACAATTGACCGAGATATCGGTGAACATACATAAAAAAAAAAAAAAAAAAAAAAAAATACATACAGCCGAACATAGAACCTCCTCCTTTTTTCGAAGTCGGTTAAAAATCAGCAAGTTCAGTACATTATGACCAGTTAGGCGAACATAAATACTGACCAGCAGAATTTTTTTCTCGATTTCAGATTCGGTGCTATAGTAATAGTGGTTTGTTATCATAACTACAATCATGTGTTTAAGTATCGGTCACTAATTAACAGTCACCCTATATAATCCTATTGTTTAAATTGTTTCTTTGTTTCAATGAGTCCTGTGATTTTCCAGGCTACCCTATAATATCGACGTCACTGTTCTTCGCGGGCAAGTTCACCTCCGCCTTAGCTTCGGGCACAGTGTATCTGTACACCACAGAACTGTTCCCCACTTACACAAGGAATACCATGCACGCACTCTGTTCCTCTATTGGAAGGATTGGATCTATACTTGCTCCACAGACCACTTTATTGGTACGTATTTTATTATCTATTATTATTTAATTATATAATTTTACTTGCTCTGGACAGCAATCCACTGCCCACTACTGACGTCACTGGGGTGATAATCTTCACCACCACTCCCGAAGACTAACACAATGACACCTTCACGCCTATCCGGCTCAAAGGACCATGAACAGGATTCAGCAGGGTCCGTAGGTGAGAACACCCAATAAAACGTCAATCACTGTTTCAAACTTGCACTAAGTATACAGGGTGTCCAGTAAATAGCACGACATACTGCAGGGGGTGATAGCTAGGGTCACTACCTATCAATACAACACAATATATGTTCAGCAAAATCTTACGGATTTACAGTTTTACAAAATTTTCCGAAATATCGAAAAATCTCTACCTTGAAACAGATTTTTAAGCGTCTCGTAATGAAAAAATCCTTTTCTAGAACTTTTTTACATCAAATTATTCGTGAATAGGTTAATCTACTCATTATAAGTTTTTTTTTTGATCAAAAACAAGAAAGTTTTGAAGAAATAGTTTTTTTTGTTAAAATTTTCACAGAACGATTTTCTTTTCGCATAACTTTAACCTACAGTGGTGAAAAAAAAATGTATGTGGCTGTTTTGTACAACAAACTTAACAGATAGCCTCTTTAATGGTGATTTAGGAAAGATACAATACTAGTGCATTTTCATTAAAAAAATACAAAAAAAATGCTATTTTAGTTCCAGAGAAGCTGATTTTGTTGAAAATGTAATTAACGTAATTTTGACAAAAACCACTATGAGAATAAGTAATAGCTGCTCATTTACGCGAATTATTATAAAACTAGTTGTGACACGTAAAATGCGACATGCACGCGTAATGACTAAAGGTTTTTACCTGCTCGCCGACCGACCCGACCCGACCGGTTACTGTCTAACAAAAGAAGCGCATGTGCTATCCCGCTCTTTCTTGCATTGTGATTTTGTGTCTCACTCTCAACCTTATTTGCGACACTTGTCAGTACGCTACCTTAAACCGTGCGCAACGCATCTCTGTGTTCACAAATTATTGTTTCGTACTAACGACTGTTTTGTGCCTTGGACCCCGGACTTTGTTTGCCTTACGATTTGGATTTTTTATTGTGATCACTACGACGACTTGGCGACCACCTGGACTTTTGTGTTTTATAACATGGCCAACCGCCGCGTTTTTCCTGGTTATACGCAGCGAGAGTATGCTGAGATGCACCTTATTTACGGAGAAGCTGGCCAAAGTTCCCGAGCTGCTGCCACCCTCTACAGGGAAAGGTTTCCCGATAGGAGACATCCACACCATGAAATGTTTATCAGAGTGCATAACTCCTACATGGAAGGCAGACTCCCTGATCAACGTGGCGGTGGACGGCCTCAAGTTGTTGACGAAGACATAGTGCTTCAGCAACGAGAACAAGACCCGACAACTTCGGTTAGGGCGATACAACGGCGCATAGGGATACCGAAGTCCACTGTTCATTCAGTACTTAAGAGCTATGGATACCATCCATTTCACGTACGACGCGTGCAAACTCTTTTAACTAGAGACTACCTGCCGAGAGTTCAATTCTGCCGCCGCATGCTTGAAATGCATCGGGAGGACCCAAACTTTTTTAATAAGGTGTTATGGAGTGATGAGTCAGTCTGCAGAAAGGACGGCTACTTGAATTTACATAGTTGGCAATTAGAAAATCCGTATGTGTCAAGAGAAGACAGGTCCCAGTACCAATTCAAAATAAATTTATGGTGTGGGATTTTTAATGGCCAGATTGTGGGCCTACATTAAATGCCAATAATTACTTGGAGTTTTTACGAGAAACCCTACCCACGCTCTTTGAAAATGTTCCGAGTGAGCTAAGAGAGGTGATGTGGCTTCAAAATGATGGGTGCCCTGCTCATTATGGCCGGGAAGTAAGAGCCTACTTAGATGAAGCTTATCCAGGCAGGTGGATTGGGCGACTGGGACCGATATTATGGCCACCTAGGTCTCCGGACCTAAACCCCCTGGATTTTTTTTATTGGGGTGCCATGAAGGACAAAGTCTATGAAAAACCGATCCAAAATGACAATGAATTGAGAGCAAGGGTTAACATTGCAGCAAGAAAAATATCGGAAATAAGCCTGAGAAGACTCAAAAGCTCATTTTTAAGAAGATGCCGAGCGTGTATTAGGGCACAAGGGAAGCAATTTGAGCATTTATTGTAATTTATTTAAATAAATGTTTATTAAAGTTAACTCCTCTGTTTTTTTTACTATCACCTTATCCTTCAAGATGTCATTTACAGACCGGCCGGCCGGTCGGCTGTAGATTAATTATTATGTAATTCGAACCGTAGTACGACCTTACAACGATTCGAATTCAAAGTCACATTACTTGCATTTAAAATAAAATGCTCTTATTAACTAAAATAGCTTATTTTTCGTATTTTTTAAAATGAAAATGTACTAGTATTGTATCTTTCCAAAATCACCATTAAACAAGCTATTTTTTAAGTTTATTGTACAAAACAGCCACATACATTTTTTATTCACCACTGTAGGTTAAACTTAAGTGATAAGAAAATAGTTCTGTGGAAATTTAAACCAAAAAAAAGTATTTCTTGAAAACATTCTTGTCTTTGATAGAAAAAAGACTTATCAACGAGTAAAGTAACCATTCACGAAAAATTTGATGTAAAAAAGAGTACTAGAAAAGGATTTTTTCATTACGAGATGCTTAAAAATCTGTTTCAAGGTAGAGATTTTTCGATATTTCGGAAAATTTTGTAAAACTGTAAATCCGTAAGATTTTGCTGAACATATATTGTGTTGTATTGATAGGTAGTGACCCTAGCTATCACCCCCTGCAGTATGTCGTGCTATTTACTGGACACCCTGTATATTTGCACTTCACAAGGAATCGAAGGAACTGCCATAACATTCAAACCAATATATAGTTGCTAGGTAACGAAACCATAGCGACTTTTAAATCGACGCCAACGCCATCTATCGATTTCGTGGGTACTAATTTCCCAGTATCTAATTAATATTAGTCGCTATAAGTCCGCCCGTTTTACTTAATCTAAACACTAAGTGAAACTACTTTGGTCGAGAACAAGACTATATTCATTACAAATGCCAATGACTGTCTTACACGAAGTTTAGTTTAAAACTGGACTAATAATGTCTCTATATTTGTGGGACACTGGTTGCGCTAACATTCCCATGACCCCTTGAGCCCAGGATTATCAGATGTTAACGTCTGAGCTGAGGGTGTCGCAGCACAAGCACTTACGCAGTATTAAGCGCCTCCAATTGTTAGACTAAAAAGTCGATGAATGAGTGCATGCCTAATGTCACCATGTCTCATCGCCCCCACTTGCACGTTCTTCTCCATAGAGATCTACACTTTGGAACGTGCAATTTAGCTTCATTTTTTTTTATGGACTGACTGACATTTTGACAATTCAAAAGTGCCTGTAATTGGTCTATTTGAAATGAATTCTGATTCTGATTCCCACACTAGCATTTTTAACAGTTGAACAGAGAGAGAATTATGCGCTCCTTTTGCGGTGTTTTACTATTGAATATGTAGTTTTGAAGCCTTAATGTGTTAAATTATGTTGACCTTTAATAGCATATTACCAAAATAGTTTATTTTTAAGCCAATTGTGAAAGAGTCGCATGTGGTCGCGTGAATTACACACACACTTAATCCATTTTTAAATATGGTTCAAATCTAGGAAATTGTTTCAACCGGTTTATTTTACTTTTATATCTATGCAAGAACATTTAATATACCGTGTTACCGGCAATCCATATAATCCGATATTCAATACATTATTTAGGCAATGTATAGAATACGGTTTAAAGCAAGGATTTTATTTTAAGGTGGTGATAAAAAAAATAACCCTAACCTAACCTGTCCGTGTCGGAGTGCCCTAAAATTACTTCTCCTCCTTCCCTGCTCTCGTCTTTTACACACATTACCGGCTTCGGTATTGTATAGAATACCTGAACTATGCAGATTGCCGGTAATATATACATGAAAACTACAAGTCTGTGAAATACTCGAAAACATACAAGTAACCCTCCAGGGTTTTAGAGTATTTGACACCGTTCCGTGAGTTCCGCTACAAGAGCTGGAGCTCTTGTAGCGGAACTCAGAATTGTTTGAAACTCCGGATTGTTTGAAAGAGTTACCGTGGCACTTGCAAGGGCAACTAAAAGGACACTGGTTTTAGTCAGCAAAAGTTGCTGGTACTTTCTCTCGCCACACCCAAAGCAGGATGAGTTTCAATACCATGTATAAAAAAAAAATGTCTAAAGATTCTCTGCAACAATGAATTACTATTGTAATCTAAGCCACTAAACCACTCCAGGTTTAAATGAAACATACGATAAATTTCCGCTTAATGAGTCTGCGCAAGAGCCAATTCTTTTAAAGAACTCATCGCAACGTTACTGGTCCACTAGCGCCTTTCTAATCTCGTAGCAAAGAGCTTTACTTCGTGGATCAAAATGTAGAGATATTTTTACCAGTCACAAAAAAAATGAAAAAAAATTGATTAAAACATAGCCATTTAATTTCTTCTCCGCCACCCAATGCTGTAACTCCCTAATTTTCAGATACGTTACTGGTCTGGATTCCCATCTCTGATCATCGGAGGCCTCTCCCTGACCACAGCACTCATAATGTTGATGATGCCTGACACAGCAGAAGACGTGCTGCCTGACACAGTGCAGCAAGCCGAAGCACTTGGGACCAAACGTTTAGACGCTCAGGACAGAAGCGCTTCGAAGCCCTTGTTATAACTTGCTTAGAATATTTTTAATTGTATTAAACGATCTCTGTTTTTTCTTAGGTTAGATTAGATTTTTGAAAATCGTTGATGTGGCCCAAAAGGATGTTCAACTTAAATGGGACTGGGCAGAACATGTCTGCCGCATATCTAAAGACCTGTGGGTCATAAGGGTCGAAACACATAACCGCGTTGCGGTGTCGCCCGCTGCTACATAGAGTTTTGCGGTATGCACTGCGGCACGAATACCATAGCCTTATTAAATGGATATATCCAGTATCTTCTTTGACGTATATTTAAAATAGTAATATCTTCTTAATAAGCAATAAGTTTATTGCGATCCATGGCAGAGAGACGTCTATCCACACTCAAAAATTACGAGGAACTGGTTATCCCAATGAAAAACTGGATACGACAATAAACGCTGCAAGTTGCGTTGCAGCGTCGCGAAAAAGAGCGGTGGCCTTCACTGCCGATTTTAACGGCGTGGCACCGCGCCGCAACGCGATTTTTGTTTTCGGTCCTTAAAACACAGGATTGGCCCGGACACAGCGGCAGACGACGAAGGAGATGGCGGGACGACCCGGATGTCTTTCTTAAGAATTGGAACGAGAAAGCGAGGAATCGTGATCGTTAGAAAGAATTTAGGGAGGCCTTTGCCCAGCTGTGGGACAATACGGGCTAGCTATAATAATAATACATTCAATTTCACTTTTGTTGACACTTATATGGATCAATTTTTGATCCATATAAGACATTTTTCGCAGTTTTCTGCCGTTTACAATTCGGGGAGTGGACGTTGAAACTGCACAATTGAATTCCACCAAATCCGTTCCATCATCGGACCACTAGACGTACGGCGTTGCGCCATCGGTGGACATCCCATCCATACGTACAGAGCGTTTTGGGAACACATTCATTATGTGTAAATCTAAGGAGTAGAATTCCCTGCCGGAGTCTGTGTTCCCTGATAGCTGCAACCTAGAAGTTTATAAGTCAAGAGTGAATAGGTTAATTCTAGGCAAGCGTGGTCCATCATTGGCCACATCATCGCTTTCCATCAGGTGAGATAGTGATCAAACGCGAGCCTATCAAAAATAAAAAAAGTCTACGTAATTATGACACTATCGCGTCGGCAAGAACTATATTAGCCATGGGCTATGTAAGGGCGCCTTCAAATTAGCAACAATAAAAAAATACATGTGTTTTTATTGTGTCCATAGACTATATTATGCCCAATTTTTACAAAACTTGGGTTTCTTGAAGAATGCCTTCCCGTGTAGAGCAGTTCTTACAAATGAACAATTTTAGTTTAGGATCAAGATTAGTTTCAATTTACTTTGCACTGAAATAGGATTAAGTTTAGTTTTATTGAATTTGTTTTTTGTTTTGCAATAAATAAATGGTTTTTATTGATTAATCTTTTTTTTTAAATTTTACCATAAAATAAGAATAATTCCTGTATCGTGGTTGCGTTCACAAACATATTAACTTACATACAAGACACCTAGATCCGGAACAACTATCTGCAGGCTAAACAAATATTTGTTCCGTGCGGAGATCGAACCGGCGACCCAGAACGCAGCAGCCAATCGCTTACCACTGCGTCAAGAGTGATTTCAATCAAGTCTTTGTTCAGAGTATTGTTTGATCATAGAGTACTTTTGTAATACTAATAATAAAACATGCAGCAAAGATAACATTGCGCATCGTTTTAATCATAACTGGAACTTGATACCTACTCGTATAACCGTGCGCATGCGCAGTCAGCAATTTAAGCGACCTTGCTGACCAGGTTATGTCAGCAAGGTCAATAAATTATTTCATTCGTACAAATATGATAAACGGCAAATAATACATTATTTCATTCGTATAAATACGATAAACACCAGATAAATCACACTCCCAGCAGATTCGAAGCCTACTGGGGCTCAGATGGTGCGAAAGTAAACCCCATTACATGTTTGTGTATGGACTTTAAAAGAGACTTTGACCCCTGAGTTTGTTTCGGTGTTTCTTCTCAGGGTAGTCAGCTAGGAAACACCGGCCTCATCTAGTTTAAACTGACGAAAAAAAATATTGACGTGTAAAAGCGTTTTTAAAAACCTATTTACAAAATAAATATCATTTATCATTAATATCATGGATCTGGAACAAAAGCAAAGAAGGAACCTAAGTGGGTTTTTAGTCAGTAAAAGTCCGACACGACATCCCACTCTACCCGAGGGCAAGAGATGTCATTGGATGATTTTCCCACCTAAAAAAAAAGATAAATCACACTTATTTTGTAAAGGCAAAAGTTTGTGAGTGTGTGTGTACTTCTTCACGCTCGAGAAATTTAATATAGTACGAGGCAAATAAGTTGAACCATCCGCCAAGGCTACACGCAGCTCCCATCTCGACTGAGACCCGAAAATCGATTATAACCTTCTTCTTCTTCTTGAACCTTGAATGCGCAGTAACCGATTTTTGGGTCTCAATCGAAGTGAGAGACAGACGGCGAGCTTAATATTGGTACCTTTTAGTTCAAGATTTACACTTTTGTTTCACGTGAATTCTCCCTGCTTATAACAAAGGAACCAGACCTCTCGTGTAGCAGCGTGACATGCTGTTTAATAAATATTGGTTTGTCAATGTCCTCTGCAATGTTTTTCTCTGCAACCTTTGAGTAGGAGTTTGGTTTTAGTCAGTAAGAGTCTGACACTACCCAAGATAGCTCGCTTTTAGGTGCAGCCTGGGCTTCCATCCATGAGGATTTCCTACTCCTACCGAATAAAAAAAAACAAGAAATCTATGTGGTTCCAGGACAAAATAGTTTGGGAACCTCTGTCTAGAAGCTTGATTTTTTGGTCGAAAGTTCCTTATATAACAGAGGTGAGCTCTACGGATTTTTGAAAATTTAATCCCTAAAAGGGATTGGAAGTTTGTATGGAATTTCGCCATCTGCAAAAATGATTTTATATTCTACTCGGATTATGCTGAGGCTCGGCTCGGTCTGGATACAAAAAAAAAATGTTTTTCGCACATCTCTACTTTTGTGAAGTAACGAAGTTTAGTTAGCCTGTCGTCACACAGGTGTTCTTAATTTTAAAAATATATAAGAATATATAGTTTCTACGTAACATTAAATAGACAATGTGTTGTATTATAAACTATTTGATTATATGATGACACATCATAAAGCTAATAAAGAAAAAGAATTTGCACAGCCGTGTATTATGAATATTGAAATTCCATGGGAATGAATTGTTCTCCTGACAAAAAGACACAATATTAATACTTATTCATTTTTATGAATAAGTTCGACATCGAAAAAGAAATTAATCACGCTTTTTCTAGACATATAACTATCGGAAAAATTTCCTCTTCAAGTTGGACAAATGTACAGACGCCAGCACATCAACCTACCTAAATCTGTCAATTTTTTTTAATAGATTTTCAACCTTATCACAATACTAGAAGGTTAATGTTCAATTGGTAAAATTTGACCGATTATGGTAGATTGACGTGCTGGCGTCTGTACGATAAACTTTTCACTTCTACCATCTACAAAGCCTGGAGCACAGGCGTAGGATGGCCAGCCTTTCGGTATTTTACAGGATGCATTTTGGAGAGTGTGCGCGGGAATGGAATGACTTGATTTCGACACCTCCTTTCTACCATTGGACCATCCTACGTGCGGAAATTATCTACCCTTACATTGTTGAAACCTCTTTCGCCTCGTCATTTATACCGCGTAAATACGAAATACTGGAACAATTTACCTGCAGGGGTCTTCCCGTCCGATTTTAATTTAGGTGTCTTCCAGGCTCGAGTGAATAGAATCTCAATAAACTAGAGCACACAAGGTGAAATCGCAGACAAGCACTAGTTTGTATAAATAAAAATACTTGTGTGAGTATGGGAAAGGAGGTGTTATTACTTACTTCAAACCTTCAAGGAATGCATTTTATGGTTGGTCACTATCGCAAAAACTATTAACATTAGATAAAAAATAACTCGGAACATAAATCGTTTACCTATTAAAAACCATCATATGTACCTATTTTATTTGGTACCTACCGGTTTAAATATGACACGAGGTCAAACACGCAATTTGAAGCGCGGCGTGTTTTTTGAACTTCCCTTTTCTCTAGAACCGCAAGAATAAAGCTGTATATGGTCAGTAAAATGATATTTTTTTATGATAACAACAAAGTGAGAAATCCACGGTACAATATCTTTTTATGCCTTCTAAAGTAATGTTTTTAACCGACTTCAAAAAAGGAGGAGGTTTCTCAATTCGACTGTATATACTTTTTTTTTTTAATGAAAACGATTTCGAGACAATGTTGAAACAGCTGACCAAAACGTGGGGAACTGATGACAATCGCCCTTAGTTCCGCATGACTTGATTTAAAAAAATGTGTTTTTTATAAATAATAGGCATTGACTTGTGGAATTTCTTTAGAATTGACATTAGGTTAATTCTAAAGAAATTTCACAAGCGAACCCAGTGCGGTTTATTGGATGTCACATGTCTTCGAGTTTTTGGTTCTAGGACATGCCGTTTTCCTCACGATACACGATGTTTTCCTTCACCGTTTTGAGAGCAGTGATAATGAAATAAATTACACAAACTGACAATTACCACTGGGCTACCACAAATTCTCACCATAGTTGCCGATTATGCATATCATGATGAATAAAGTCCTAACAAAGCGCGCTAATAATAGAACACGGAACACAAAAAAAGTTCATAAGCTATTTATAATGACTTAATATTAGTATCCAGTCTAGTGGAAAGAACATAAAATAATCTACAAAACTACTAGTAAGTACTGTTTAAACATCGGAAATTCGAGTCTCATCTGCGAGTGTGAGAACACGTTCAGTTGAAGGTTTCGTTTGCTTATAATTTTGCCTACGGATAACGACAACACAGCGAACTCTATTCAATACTGAACTGGTCTTTAAAACAATGAAATGAATTAGTACAACATAACTCGTGACATAAAGAACATCTTTAGTCGTAACCGTAGTTATGGGAGCAGAAAAAGATGAAGAGATAAAACCAAAAGATGACAAAGATACATCAGTAAAAATTGAAGAAGATGAAATGAAGTGTACAGAAAATATGACGAACAAACCAGTAGAAGAAAAGAAAATAGAATCTTTCAAAACAGATGATTTAAAAAATGCAAAGAAAGAAGTGACGGACTTAGAAAGTGTGTTGCGTGAATTAAACATTTATGGGGTATATCATTTAAAATTTATGTTGTTACTTGGATTGCTGGCTTTTGGCAGTATGTGGCACAGTGCTAATTATGTGTTTGCAGTTGAGAACGTTGGATACAGGTGAGTCCATAAATACCTATAAGAAAGGAATTTGCTGTTTTTTTATATTTCTATGAGTTAGTCTAATAAACTGGGCCACAAAAATAACGGGTCGAATACAAAATTAAATACCTTCCATAGTTAGGTGCTTACATCGGTCGTATAAATAATTTGTTTTTTTGTAAATTAGTGGTAGTTGTTATGAAACTCAATGCTTCATTAGTACAAATTATAGCTTAAAAAAAAATAGATTTTAAATAATAACTATACTCAAAATTAGAAAAAGAATATTTATTTCGCTTTTGTTTCAAACCTAGTTGTTCAACTTTCTTTTTTTTTAAACTTTATGCACACTAGTGTTCAGACACAAACGTAATGCCTTAGCATTTTCCACTAGTCAGCCTTTAGATAATGTAGAAAGAAATAGTGGTAAGTGCAATTGTAAATTTTAACGTAATTTGTTTAAATACAAAGATAACACAAATACAATATAGTTTTACAAAATATACTGAAACTAATAAATTACATACACGAAAACATTTAAACAATAAAGAAATAGATAATTTAAAAGAGTGACCAATACTATTGTTAAACTCTTTGAAAAAGTACTTTTGCTATTTCAAGAGGCCGGTTTGAACATTAGAAGACCAGGAAACACCTGGGCCACTATGACTATGCTAAGAAATCGATGCGTATATTCAAAACATCGGTATTACTTGCAGAAGATTTAAGTCTTTATGCAAAGACTTAAATCACAGAACATGCATGGAACGAACTCAAGCTTTAACATAAACCAAAATCGTATGCTTTAACATAAACCAAAATCGTATTAACATTTTGGTTTACAGCATGAATAGGTACTCGTGTTTACGAGTATTGTGAAGTAATTCGGACTCGTGGACGCAATACAAAGTATTGAAACGACAAATTTAATAAAATTTTCTTCTTTAAGGTAGTTGCTATTTGCAATTTTGTTGTCATACGTTAAAAGTGTATATTTTAGTATTTCATAAAATTAAATACTGCACTAAACGTGTCATGTATTTTGCTTAATAAGTTAATCATATACAAAATACTACAGTGTCACATATTGATTTTATGTATTTATGCAAGTATCCCAGTTTTTATTTGCGACCCGATTGTTTTGCGTCTTAATGTATTTTTTTTTTATTTGGTTTGAAATTATGCTTTCACTTAAGTAATACTTTGTCCAAAATTATGCTGAAATTGCATGTTATGAATGAATGAATAGAATAGAAATACTTTTACTCTGGACAGACACAGCACTACGGTTACAAGCACAAACTAAAGATGAACAAAAATACAGAATGCACCGACAAAGTGACAACTTCAGCAATTGCTGGGCGACAGTCACAACTCACACGTCACGCATTTATTAAAACTCTATCAAAGTAATGAAACTGCACATGCCTTTTACTATAATTGATTTTTATTTTCAAACTTAGCATCCATTTTTATGGTATTATGGCATTAACTGGTTCTAATTTTATATCAAAACATAAATTAGGTAGAGTTTTACCTACCTATAAGGGTTAGCTCACACTGAGACGCGTTGGGTCGAATCGCGACTCGGTGTTAATTGACCCTAACAGTGCACGCACCCACCAGTTTTGTTTACGGTGAAATCTAAGAGCATATTCTCACTAGATGGCTCTGAAACAAAAATGTTTTAGTTATTTTTTTTAGTAGGTATAGCGTTATTACTAAAACACTATAGTTAAAGAAATGAACAATTTATTCACCTTTAGTGCCATATTCTATTGTTCTATTATTCTATAGATTCTATTGTTATTCAGATTCCTGGCAAAATTCTTTCCTTCCAACTTTATCACTTAGTCAGACCCAGGAATCTAAACCAGAACAGTAGATAGCTCTACTCGATGACCCCGGGCAATAGGTCGGTAATCGCAAAAAATTGTTTTTCCATTACCAACTCTATTGCCCGGACAATAAGTTGGTAATTAAAAAACATTTCTTTGCGAATACCGACTTATTATCTGGGGGCGTCGTACTGTAGCTGCATCATCATCATCAACATAACTTCTATGGAGAGACGTTGCACTGCTGGGCATAGACTTCTCCTAGTGGCACCACAACGACCACGCCTGTGCGTAACTTTCTTCAATGAGGGGATTATTAAGTCAAGAGTGAATAGGTTACTACTAGGCAAGCGTGCTCCATCATCGAAGACATTGTCGCTTACCATCCTCACTTACCACCAGATCAAAACTCATTTAGATCTGTGCACTCTAAGTAAGGTCCAGTTGAAAACCGCTAGGCTATTAGGCTACTGCTGCGTAACTTAACGTGCCCCCGTAGCCAAGTTACGACTATTTCGTTTCGATTCTCTTGCGTCGAATGCCTCGAGTCGGCCACGCCTCCGATTCCTTTGTTCTGGGATTCATCATGCCGAACTGGACCTTTTTAGCGCAGCCGTGAAACATATTATATTGTTTTTTTTTTATTATTTAACTTTCTATGTACTTGTTTCTTCATTGTGAGTGTCTGTGTGCTAAATAAACGTAATTTTCGTTCATAAATGAGATAAAACAAAATGTAACTTACATATTTCTCTTTCAGGTGTAAATACTCAAACTGCGATTACACAGAGCTATCAAAATTAAACTTAAACTCAAGTTTCGACTTCAAGTGTCACAAATATAAACTGTTTGATGATAATGGAACATGTGATGAAGAGAACTTCGATGTATCAAATACTTCTGATTGTGATGAGTGGGTCTATGACAGGCCTGACAGTTTTGTTGCTGAGGTTTGTATCTTTTCTTTATGTAGTATAAAAGACGCTTACTGCGTCTGTCTGTTTTTCTTTTCTATGGTAGGTAAAATCATCCAATGACAAATCCCGCCCTTGGGCGGAGCGGGAGATATATGTCAGACTCTTACTGACTAAAAACCACTACTTTATTAAGAGCCTATTCACTCTAGCCTTGAAGACACTCAAATTACGAGTATAATCGGATGGTTGTCCCATCCGATCCGCATCCGCAGAAAATTGTTCTATACTATGATTTTTTATTAGATGAAGTAAAGTGACAGCTATAACAATGGTTGTTTGACAGTTGGGCATTGTCTACTGCTGTCACTTTACTTCATCTAATAAAAAATCATAGTATAGTCCTTCGATTTTCGCGGTATGAACGACATACTACGGAAGAGGAAGGTAGATATTACAATCCTTTTCCTTAAAAGAGGATGGTATAGGCTTTCCTCGTCCGCTCGACATTCGACAAGCTACTATGACCGATCCATTAGCCAGGCATGGTAATCTGGCAATGTACTATGAAGGTCATTGCAATGTTTTATTAGTATTGTCATGTTCATTATTCAATACTGAGCAGCAAATAATTATCCTTTAGTATGGACGCCTGTGGAAGAATTGTAGCATTTAAATATCGTAGTTAGGGATGGCGATTCTGCCTAAATAAAATCGATTCGTATTAAAGTCTAAAGAATTGATCTGAATTGAAATCTAAACAATCGATTCAACAATAAATCGGTTTGTAACATATCGATTTCCTAACGATCTTCGATTTTTTTTTCCATTCTTTCGTGGCTGCCGTGCAAGTACTGAGTTTTAAAAAACATGGTATAGATGATGCTACAATTCAAATGTGTTTCATGACTGGTGAATAATCGGATGTTCAACATTTCCATAAAAACCGGCCAAGTTCGAGTCGGACTTACGCACGAAGGGTTCCGTACCATTGACTAGGTAAACAACAGAACAACAACAAAATAGTCAAAAAATTAAGTTTTTTGTATGGGAGCCCCCCTTAAATATTTATTTTATTTTAATTTCATTATTTAAGTAAAAATACAACTAAGTATTTTGTAAATATTTCAAGTGCCTACCTGTTGCCATTATTGATGTCGCAAAAAAGGGGCAAAAAAAATTGTTGTATAATATAAGGGGGATCCTTCTTAAATATTTGTTTTTAGTATTATTATCATTATATCGGCAACAGAAATACATGTTTTGTGAAAATTTTAACTGTCTAGCTATCACGGTTCTTGAGATACAGCCTGGTGACAGACAGACGAACAGACAATGAAGTCTTAGTAATTGGGTCCCGTTTTTACCCCTTGGGTACGGAACCATAAAAATTAGCTTAAGAAAAATAAGTGCTTTGAAAGAAAAAAATCGAATCATGATTTCATAAATAAAAAATCGATTTTCATAACCTATGAAATCTATTCTTCGATTAATCAATCTCAGAGCGCCATCCCTAGTAACATGACTATTTCCTCTTTTGTAATTAGATGAAATCTAAAATAAATTCGCTTAATCATTGATAGTCATTACTATCACCCGTATTTATAAACAAGTAAAACTAAATACTTGAGTAAAGTAACTACTATTTGTATTCTATAGTTAAGAAAAATTTGAATTTTGAAAGCACATTTCAAACGCCAAGTGACTTAATAAGATTATACTTAGTAACAAGTAATTACTTCTTTATAAATACGAGTGTGATTAACGATAACAAATAAGTGCGATCACTAGTGGCATTTCCTAGCGATCATCAAAATAATGTTCCGGCTATTATCACCACTTGGGTCACGGGATCGGTACTAGGACCACCCTTGTGGAACATCGGGTACGACTACGTGCTGCGCGGCGACTTCCCCGACGGGGTCAGCGTGGTCTGCTACGCGGACGACACGTTGGTCCTAGCGCGGGGAGAGTCGTACCGGACGGCGGTCGAACTAGCGACACGCGGGGTTGCGATAGTCGTTGAAAGGATCCAGCAGTTGGGACTCGAGGTGGCACTGCACAAGTCCGAGGCCATGTGCTTTCACGGCCCTCGGGGTGCGCCACCACCGGGTTCCCAGCTAACGGTAGGAGGGGTTCACATCAGCGTCGGGTCGACGATGAAGTACCTGGGACTCGTCCTCGACAGCTGGTGGAACTTCAAGGAGCACTTCCGACGTCTGGCTCCCAAACTGAATCGGACTGGGGCTGCTCTTGGGCGGCTTCTGCCCAACCTCAGGGGACCAGACGCCTCCTGCCGGAAGCTCTACGCGGGAATCGTTCGGTCCATGGCCCTCTACGGGGCTCCGGTGTGGGCACCGACGTTGCAACAGCAACCGAGGGCCCAGCTGAATGCGTGCCAGAGGGTCATGGCAATACGCATGGTGCGAGGGTACCGAACGATTTCCCGCGAGGCGGCGACCCTCCTTGCTGGCCAACCGCCGTGGGATCTGGAGGCAACAGTCCTTGCACACATGCACGACAAGCGCATGGAGATGCAACGCCGGGGCGAAATTCCACTGCCACGACAAGTCGAGGCATGGCGGACAGAGCTCCGGCGGGATCTCATGGCAAAATGGCGACAGCGACTATCGCAACCTCGTTCGGGGCGTGCCACAATTGGGGCGATAAGGCCCATCTTTGAGGCGTGGCTGGAAAGACCTCACGGCGCTCTCAGCTTCCGCACGACGCAGGTGCTTACCGAACACGGAAAGTTCGCTAAGTACCTGTTCCGGATTCGTGCGGAGGATTCGCCCGGGTGTCGCCACTGTGCGGAACACCCGGAGGACACGGTGGAGCACACTGTAGAGGTGTGCCCCGCCTGGGCGGAACATCGCCGTGTCCTCGTGGGGGTGATCGGCGGCAGCGATCTCTCTCGCCGGGCCTTGGTTCAGGCCATGGTCCGTAGTGAGGAGGGATGGCAGGCGGTCGCCTCCTTCTGCGAAGCAGTAATGCTAGCAAAAGAGGAGGCCGACCGCATCAGGCAGAGGCAACGGGGCGCTCGCCCCAGCCGCCGCCGGGATTCCGATCCCGATTTCCGGCCACCGTAGGCGCGGGCTTGCGGACGGCGTGCAATGGGTAGCACGCTGTCCGATCGTCCGGTAACCGGCCGGACCGAGCCCAAGTCGTCGACGGCGCGTTCTGTTCCCGCGCGCCTCAAGGAGCTGTCAGCAAACCGTAGAGGCCCAGCCTGCTAACTGCAGGCAGGCAGGGTCGAAGCCCGCTGGGGTCAAGGGCCGTTTTCTGAGAGGAAGGCTCGGCCCCGGCACTATGGGAAACGAAGGAACGGGGTAGGTTTTTAGTCAGTAAGAGTCTGACACTATTTCCCGCTCCGCCCAAGGGCGGGATCTGTCATTGGATGATTTTACCTACCATAAAAAAAAAAAAAAAAAAAACCACTTGGGTCACAGGGAATTTCTGAAAAGAATACCGTGGTCAGGGAAAATGAAGGGCAACTAATGGACATGGTGGGTTTTAGTCAATAAAAGTCTGACACGCCGTCTCGCTCTACCCTAGAACAGCTAGAGAAGATATTGGATGATATCCCACCTCATGAAAATAAACTTTAACTACTGTATCTAGAAGCATAACCGTACAAATATCTTCTTATACAAAAATGAATAGCTATTCGTTTATTTATTTATTTATATATTCTTTATTGTACACCAAGATAAAAAGATTATACATTTTTGAGACTTAAATAAAAACATACAATGGGCGGCCTTATCGCTATCTGCGATCTGTTCCAGGCAACCTGGGATGGAAAGAGATTGCCTGGACATAAAGTGAGGTTGTAAACTCGAGAACGGCTGGACCGATTTGGTTCATTTTGGTCTTGAAATATTCGTGATACTCCAGGGAAGGTTTAAACGGTGAGAAAAAAGAAAGAAGAAGTTAGTTCTTTATATTCCAAAATAGAGCAGAAAAGAAAGTATTTAAAAAAACATCCTCTGAACATGTTAAATAAGAGATATTCCGATCGGCCCCGGCACGATAGGCAACGAAGGAACGGGGTAGATATTTAGTCAGTAAGAGTCTGACACTACTTCCCGCTCCGCCCAAGGGCGGGATTCTTCATTGGATGATTTTACCTACCATAAAAAAAATCCTAAAAAAAAGTAATATATTGATCGGTGCTGCGATAGAAAATTCAATTGATCAAACGGTTTGTAGCTAGAATAAGATACTGTCGGAAAAAACCTGTTTCAACAATTGATTTGCAACCATATCTATTTACTTTTACAGTTCAATCTCGGCTGTGACGACTGGAAGAGGACGCTCGTCGGTACGATGCATAGCGTTGGATACATGCTGGGGCTGCTCCTGGTCGGCCCATTCTCAGACAAGTACCTATTCGAAGCTTTTTTTTTAACTGGTATAAACTAGCGCTTGACTGCGATCCCACCTGATGGATCAGAGATGCAATCGTTAACGGTGAGGCGCAGTAGTTTATTAAGAACCTTTTCACTCTAGCCTTGAAGACAGCTAGATTATAATCGGCCGAGAAGACTGTAGCAGGTAAATCGTTTAGATTTACAAATAGCAAGAGGCAAATAAGGTAAACCAAAATGGCGGTCGTAGCTGTGGTTACGCGCATCCTCCCACATCTATTAAGACCTGAAAATCTGTTACTGCTCATTAAAGGTCGATCGCCATTTTGGATAAACTTATATGCCGCGTACTATATATATAAGTACCTATCCAACAATGGCTGCAACACATAGCTATTGAAAGATGGGCCTAGATTATATAGTTATCTCTGGCATCATTCTTTGTTACATGTTTAGGAGCTTGTTTCATAGTTTGACATTTCACAACATACACACGTACAGAAATTCGTTCCATAATTATGGTATTTTGTCTTAAATACTGAGTAAGTCGCAATACTTATAGGTCCCAAGGTTGAATGAATCAAACCGTAAAAAAATGTTTTGTGAAAAAGTTCGCTAGTATCACTGCTTTGTAGAAGGAGGCAACCGCCTGCCATTACTCATCGCTTCGGGGCAAGGCCTGATCCAAGGCCCGGCGCGAGCCCGCCGCGAGATGTCACTCTGATCCAAGGCCCAGCACGAGACGTCACTACAGCTGATAACCTTCACGAGGACACCGTGGTACTCCGTCCAAGCGGGGCGTAACTCCACCGTGTCCTCCGGCCGGCTCACACAACGTTGACCCGAACGGGTTTGAACTTACAACCTACACCTGCAAACATAGAACTAGTAAGTCGGGACCGTTACCACTGAGCCACCCTGTGGACTGTGTCCGATACCACTGCTTATATTTTGTGTGGGGATCGGTAGAACGTATTAACATTAAGCTAGAACTTCATGAGACCGACGCACACGTGTGACACTCCTGATTTGTATGTAGAACGACGTCGCGTGGCGTGTATCATGTGTAACTCTACAAGTCAAGTTTCCATATAAAATGTATGAAGACCGACGCGCCCAGACCGGCGGCGGTGTGCGTGGCGTGCATTCTAGGTTAGAGAGCAGTGGTGGCCGAGTGGTAACGGCCCCGACTTACGAGTTGTAGGTTGCGGGTTCAAACCCAGCCAAGCGCATTACTTTGTGTCATTTATTACATCAGTGGTGCTCTCAAAACGGTGACGGAAAACATCGTGAGGAAACCGGCATGTCCTAGAACCAAAAATTCGAAAACATTTGACGTCCACCAACCCGCACTGGGCCCGCAATTACGGCCCATTCCCTCTCCTAGAGCGCAACCTGAGTCCCAGCAGTGGGAACATTATAAGGCTGATGCTATACAGGTTATTGAAATTTTCATCATTGCCTCTTTTCAGTGAGACTATAAATCGTCTTAGTCGTAAACACTTTATAAAAATAACCTTTTTTTATGAATCCTTCATGGCTTATTAATGATGGCAGTTTATTCACACCAAATAGCGTGATTAGGATAATGCACGTTGTTAAATATGACATTAAGTCATGTTGGACAATCATAGGTAGTTTATCACAATATTTAGCTACGTTAGGTCAGTTCCTGATTCCGAATATCTTTTTAATATACATTTTTTGACTGACAGGCCAGTGGCCTGTTGGTCTAGTAGTTTGTGGCCCTGACTGTTATGCTGGAGGTCGTGAGTTCAATTCCCGCCCAGGACAAATGTTTGTGTGATGAGCACGATCATTTGTTCTGTGTCTGGGTGTAATTTATCGATAATATGTATGTATTTAGAAATATTATATATAATTTATCAGTTGTCTAATACCCTTAACACAAGCTCTGCTTAGCTTGGGACTAGACGACGTTGTGTGATAATTGTGGAATATTATATTTTTATATAATATATGCTGATACTGAAGAAAATTTTCGAAATTTGTCACAATATCTGGCGGCGTAGCATTTAAGTAACGAATTCAACATTTTGAATTTCAAACTTAAATCCGACAAAATTCACAAATAAGTTAGTATTAGGTATTTATTAATTATACTTTTTTCTCGCGCTTAACCGCTAGGTAACATCCTAATATGAAAAATAGAAATTCAAATATTTTTAAATTTAAAACACAGATAATTATTAATTTGTTGGTAATATTAAATTATTATTACTATTTAAATTTTCATTAAATATTAAAACCTTTAAAACATCTGCCTCTTAGCTTTGAAAAAAAATCCCCGCTTACCATGACGAAATAGGAAGGAAAAGACCCTCGTTTTGATAAATTAAAAAAAAAGCCACCGGCGTGAAAATTATATTATTTAATATATTAATTTAAAATCGTATCATAAGAGTAAATTTTTGAGGAAGTATTTTGTATTTATGTTTTTTTTGTATTTTTTTTTTTACTATTACACAACATCGTCTAGTCCCAAGCTAAGTAGAGCTTGTGTTATGAGTACTTTCTAGACAACTGATAAAAATGTACATTTCTAAATACATACGTATTATAGATTAATTACATCCAGAAACCGAACAAATGATCGTGCTCATCACACAAACATTTGTCCTAAATGGGAATCGAACCCACGACCTCCCGCATAGCAGTGAGGGCCACAAACTAGACCAACAGGCCAGTCAAAGTCGAAGTATATTGAAAAAATATTTTAAAGTTGGATAACCCATTTGTCGAAGGAGGCTTTAGTCCAGATAACATCACGTTATGACCCACGGGTGCAGAGAAGTAACCAAAGATGCGAGCTAATTTTAAAATAATTCCTGTACATCAATGTTCCAGGTTTGGCAGGAAAACTGTCGTGATATTCACTGCAGTTGCCTGTGCTATAGTTGGGCTGTGTAAGAGCATCGTCCACTCATACTGGTTGTACATCGCTCTTGAGACCTTGGAGCCTTTTCTGGGAGACTGTTATTCTGCTACATTCACTCTAGGTAAACACTGTTTATTATAATTCATTCATACGCTAATGGATAAAGCATATCCTAAACCCCTGGGAATATTGAAAGTGGACTATAAGGAAGGACTTTCAAAAATTCATTCCATAAAAGTGTTAGGCACGTGTCTCACTGGGACGCTGTGGCAGTCCTGCCAGTTCCGATAGCCAAGAAATTGTTTGCAGATCTATGGTGTGTATCTGATGTGGCTACTTTTGCTTACGTTGCCAACCGCGCATTTATGACGTCATGACTGAATTATGGCTTCCCTATAAGGCGCAGTCCTTAATCTAAGAATGAAATCATACATGGCAGTTCGACCTTTTGCCTGAAGAACATCCCATCAGGCTTTCTTACCTTGTCTACTAATAGAAGCTATACACGAGTCGCTAAGCTTCTATATTGTTGTAAAACAAATGAAAAATATGCTTACCTATAATTTGTACAGATCAATGAGACCGAAAGGTTTTGCAGTGGTGATCAGAAATAGGCAGCGTTGGAGAGCCTCCCATAAGGCGATCCAATGACCTAGGGAGGGATACGGCAATTCGATGGAAGCGAAATGAATTTAACCGGTCTTTGTGGCCACTCTTTGGAGAGGCTTATATCCAGTAGTGGACTTCTTTCGGGTAAAACGCAGATCAAACACTACTTACCACACTAAATACAAATTTTGCATAATACAGAAGAGAGGTTTTTTTAATGGTAGGTAAAATCATCCAATGACAAATCCCGCCCGTGGGCGGAGCGGGAAATAGTGTCAGACTCTTACTGACTAAAAACCTACCCGTTCCTTTTTTGCCTATCGTACCGGGGCCGAGCCTTCCTTTCAGAAACCGACCCATAGCCCCAGCAGGCTTCGACCCTGCCTGCCTGCAGCTAGCAGGCTGGGCCTCTACGGTTTGCTGACAGCTCCTTGAGTCGCGCGGGAACAGTACACGCCATCAACGACTTGGGCTCGGTCCGGTCGATTACCAGACGATCGGACAGCGAGCTACCCATTGCTCGCCGTCTGCAAGCCCGCGCATACAGAAGAGAGGTGTTTAATATTGGTTTTGTGCTTAAATCAATCTTGAACTTTTGCATATTTCAGCCATAGAAACGGTAACAAAAGAACATCGACCCTTAATCATATTTGTACTCAGCATGTTCACGACTTTCGGAGGAATGACACTGGCAGTCATAGCATGGCTTGCACCAAACTGGAGGATCTTCCTAATAGCCATATATGCACCTGGACTTCTGTACGTCTTCTATATATTCTGGATGGACGAAAGCGTGAGATGGCTTTTAAACAAAGGCAAGAAACTGGATGTTGATAAAATGATCAGGCAAGCAGCTAAGACGAATAGAATAGTCATAGATGAGATGAAGCTGTCCAATTTGAAATGTGAAGAGAACTCGTCAAATGTGAGCTTGAAGATTTTGGTGAAGATGACATTTTCGTCAAAGAAGTTGTTTTTAAGATTGCTATGTTGTATTTGTATGTGGTTCACTGCATTGTTCAACGCTTACTCGTTATTAATAAACTCAGTGTCGTTGAAAGGGAACAAGTATCTGAACTATGGTCTGACAGTGACGACGGGAATACCAGCTAGTGTGGTGATTTTGTATTTACTGACGAAATGCCAAAGAAAGAGGCCGTTGATTTTCTCGTTTCTACTAACTGGAACTTTTTGTATAGCACATTCGGCGTTGCCAACAGGTATGTAAGAATTGAAATTAAAAATGTGTGTGTTTTTAGGTGACTTGATTAATTTATTTATTTTTAATAAAATCCTATGATTTACAATGATTAGAAGCATAATATAGAGCTTACTAGATAACAAGCGGCAACTGTTATATACTATTTTGTTTTCAATTTTTTGTATCAAAAAGTATCAATTATAAACGTAACTAACAGAAAGATTTTTTTAAAGTCCAGTCAAAATTAAGTAAGTTATTATAGGAACCTTTCTAATCTGGTGGATGAGAAACTGTTAATTGACAGAAAACCTATAATGTGACGTCACCGCAATTAGGTTACCGTTGTAGAAAACAGTTAGCGTGGATTATCCCACGACGCGCGCATGTGTTCCCAAAACGTTTCGTGCGTATTGGTGGAAAGTCCACCAGGTACCAGTAGAACAAACCTGTACAACTATTGGTCAGGTGATGGAACGGGTTCTACGGAATTAAGTTATGCAATTCAAATATTAATATTTATATTTTCCGCAGACTACGCCTGGCTATCCGTATTGCTATACATTTCTGGGAAGCTCTGTTCGACCGTAGCAATGCGCATAGTGTACATATACACGTCGGAATTGTTCCCTACTTACACGCGGAATACTATGCACGCATTATGTTCTGCTCTGGGAAGAGTTGCCGCTATCATAGCCCCACAGACACCCTTGTTGGTGAGTTACTTTTTCTTGGATTTAAGAATGTTCTATTGTCAGGTGCTATCGTACACAGAGAGGCTCAGGAGAGACTCCTTTAAAGCCTCCCCAGAAATAATCACTGACAGTTGTTGTACCGATGGGGTTCGCGATATTCCCGTACGATTATAATTTAGGTGTCTTCAAGGCTAGAGTCAAAACGGGTAAAAACGGGAGGCCAACCAAATCAGGCAGAGGGATCCCGATTTCCGGCCACCGTAGGCGCGGGCTTACGGACGGCGTGCAACGGGTAGCACGCTGTCCGATCGTCCGGTAAACGTCCGGACCGAGCTCAAGTCGTCGACGGTGCGTTCTGTTCCCGCGCGCCTCAAGGAGCTGAAAGCAAACCGTAGAGGCCCAGCCTGCTAGCTGCAGGCAGGCAGGGTCGAAGCCTGCTGGGGTCATGGGTCAGCTTCCGAAAGGAATACCCGGCCCCGGCACGATAGGCTACGAAGGAACGGGGTAGGTTTTTAGTCAGTAGAGTCTGACACTACTTCCCGCCCCGCCCAAGGGCGGGATTTGTCATTGGATGATTTTACCTACCATAAAAAAACCCTATTACAAAGACTTCGCTGTCTATCCATACGTCTGTCCGTCTGTCTGTCACCAGGCTGTGTCTCAGGTACCGCGATAGCTACCTGAGATACAGAACAGTCTTTATACACCGTTAAATTTTGGTCGTTTTAATTCCGCGGAGGTTTGATTCGGTACATGAAATACTATCGATTTATAAAGAAAAAATAATAATAAAATAACTCGAATTAATTTACGCATGCACTTAATTAATTTCTTTAAGCCCTTTCCTTTGCTAGCATTACTGCTTCGCAAAAGGAGACGATTTCCACTAGGCTACCACTGCTATCCTACGATACATAAAAAACCTAATTCATACTTTCTATTACAGATAGAATACTGGCCAGGTTTACCATCACTTCTCATGGGCATTCTGTCCCTATTGACAGCATGTGTGGTGACTCTCTTACCAGATACTTCAGATGATGTGCTGCCAGACAATGTGGGGCAAGCAGAGGCGGTGGGGAAGAAGGAGAAAGATGCTCATGTGTGTCCCAAATTGGAGAAGAAGAAAAATATTGATGTGTGTTCTAGATTGTAAATAGTGACGATGTAGCCTAAGAATATTATTGCATGTTTTTTTTGGGGTGTATAATCATCATCAAATAAAGACTTTTACTGACCAAAACCCACCTACTTTCCCTCAGTTGCCCTTTCCGTTCCAGGGTTGTAGTAACTCTGTCATGTATGTTTTACTGCATATATATTTTTTATTATACAGTAATAGCTGCCTACTCTATCACTTATATCTATTTAATAGAATAGTTCTTTTCTTTTTTTATTACATGATAACTCACCATTAGGGCAGATAGTGGTCAAGCGTGAAACTAGCATAGCAGAACATAGCATCAGCCCTATAATATTCCCACTGTTGGGATTCAGGCCTATTCTATTCTCTAGGAGAAGGAATGGGCCGTAATCCACCAAGCAGGCCCAATGCGGGTTGGTGGAAATCACATGTCTTCGAATTTTTGGTTCTAAGACATGCCGGTTTCCTCACGATGTTTTCCTTCATCGTTTTTAGAGCAGTGGTGATGAAATAAATTATACAAAGTAATGCGTCTGGCTGGGTTTGAACCCGCAGCCTATAAGTCATAAGTCTGGGCCGTTACCACTCGGCCACCACTGCTCCACCACCAGCACGAACCTATCTATAGTAAAAAAAAAATCCTTCAGCGAATTATTTAATTGTCAACCTGTATACAGTTACAGCCTTACTGAAAACCTCCCAAAGTTCTCTTCAACACAATAACTTTGAAAATAAACTGTAATACGAAAGGAATTCTCGTCACGTTTGATTCTCGGTTGAAACGAGAAGGCGACTGTATTGAAACGGCTTTCGATGTCACCACTCCGAAATATACTTACTACCGGTAGTGTGGAATACACGAACATTTTAACTTAGTTAATACTTATGTTTTGTTTCATAACTCAGTTGGCAAAAACGGAACCCTATCTCTGGAAAGCGCGGAGGTATTAAGTCGAAATTAATCAACATATACAGGGTGACTGGTAATTATTGAACTATACTTTAACACGTAATTGTAGTCATGATAACAAACAACTTTTACTATGGGACCAAACCTGAAATCACGAAAAACATCAGCCAATTAGGCAAATACAAATGTACTGACCAGCAGAATTTTTTTCGCAATTTCAGGTTTGGTCCCATTGTAAAAGTTGTTTGTTATCATGACTACAATTACGTGTTTCACCAGTCACCCTATATATTTATAAAAATGAACCCCTATTTCTCCTAGTCACGGTATTCGCTAGTTGCAATTTTAATTTTGCTCACCAGCATATAAGAAAGGTTTAAAAAAAACAAACACATAATTGGGCTAGGGTGCTGTAAGATAGATCAGGGTAGAGTAAGGTATAGTGGGTCAGAGTAGAATAGAGTAGTCAGTTGACGGGAGAGAAGCCGCAGGTAAAAGCTAGTATCAAATACTCGTAGGAGCAATCTTCACAGCGTGTCAATAGCAAAGCCAGTTTTTTTTTTTAATTAAATTCCTTGCCTGGCTCAGTATTCGGCCACGGCAATGAAGTCCGCAGAAACTGTCATTAGATCACTGCGTGAACAGGTAAAAGGGCACGTGACGCATGGAAGGTCCGACATGATCTGCGGAGAGAAGCTGCTTAAACGTTGAAGATCGGATCCGTCCGATAACCCCAGCCTGTGAAGCTGTATCTCTGTGGAGGTCTTTTCTTTGCTGTGCCCAGCCTGGGTGCGGAGCATGGCTATGTTGACATATTTGTGGTACGGAGTTTGTAGGTTGGCCATGGCAACTCGTGTCCAGGAGAGAGACTCTTCAATATTTCCATGAAATTATAAGGAGGTTTAAGCGTATCTCGCCAAAAGTCGATTGGAGCAGAGAAAAAATTAAACTTCTAAATCATAGCAATCTAAAGAGCCGTTTATGATCCGTTTACGGCACTCCGTTTTACGTTCCGATTTGTTGAGTGATCGATAAACGTTTTTTCAAGTTTTATGGTATTCAAAATTGTGTAGTGATAGCGTGACGATTTGCTGGATAAAATAAAATAAAAACGTATTGAGAGGAAAAAATTCAAAACATGTACCTATTGCATACATACATTATCAGCCTTATAATGTTGCCACTGCTGGGACTCAGGCCTGCTCTATGAGAGGCAATGGGTCGTAATCGTGATTCACCACGTAGATTCAATGCGGATGGTGGTCAAGCTAATTAGTTAGCAACATCCAATTTAGACACCATTTATCCCTTACATTTAAAAAATCATAAATGGAAAAGCAACGGCTCAGGGTAAACAATAAACCACATGTGAGTAAATTAACTTGTAGGGACGTGACCTTAAGAGCTCCTTTCATAATGATATTTATTTTGCAAATACGGGTTTTTAAATAGTTACATGTCAATTGCTTGCCGGTGTTTCCTAGATGACTACTCTGAGACGAAACACCGAAATAAAATCAGAGGTTAAAATCTCTTTTAAAGTCCATACAGCAAATATGTAATGATTGAAATCATATGAGCACTATACAGAATAGGGTCCGAGATGAACTTTTGAGGAAAAAACCACAAAGATCGTGTCCAGTCAATGCAAGCATTGCTCAATATTCGTGTACCTTGACCTAGGACTACTAAGGATCTCTATATAGAGCTATATAAATTACTAACTTTCTACTAATGTTCGTTTGCAATTTTGAAGATTGCTGGTAAAATGGTTAACATGAATTTCACAATTCCGAATACAATAATATACTCTGTACGTGACCTTACCTACTAAATACTGATATTCAAGTTTACAATTATGAAGATTTCAGGTAAAATGGTGAAGATAAATGATATTCCGATTTAATTAAAATTGCAGGTCATTCCTCTTTAAGTAAAATAAAAAAAAATAAAAAAATTATCTAGCCTTAATTTAAAATTCCACACAACCAATCCGAAACTCCACTTCAACAAGCTAAGACCTAATCACGATTTCCATAACCACAGCCTTCAGCAACAGAATATTCCGTACAACGAAAAATAAAGAAAATGCATCATACGTGTTCCTAATACGGATTCTAAGCTGCAGTGAATCATGCTCACTGTCACAGAGTAGATAAGAAATAGAAGGCAACCTCGTCCTCCTTACATCGTATTCGTATAATTGAGGGTTGAAATTCTTCCTTCATGAAGTTTATTTTTTATGACCTGTATCAAAACGCTTCGTGGAATTTTATATTTTAGGAATAGACTGCGGCCCGAGACCACTTGTCAAAGACCTTGCCGGTTAATATTACTTATACTACAATGAGTGAAAACAGGCATAAGCATGGAAAGCCCACTTACGTAAATCATACTTAACATACCTTACTTTATAAAATTTACGGTCAGCAATCAAATTACCACAGCTATGCAACTTAAAATAAACCAACTTACTCGTAGTTCTAGATCTGTAACCAAGGTCAAACAAATCCTGACGCGAATATACCTACACTCGTATTTTTAGCGTCATTTTAATTTAGCGTAACTTTTGACGTTGCGATACATCATATTGTTACTGCGTATGGAATGATGTACGTTGATCTAGAATGATATGACGTTAAAATCGGCGGGAAATTGAAAAGCGGCCTTTCTAATGTACTTTTTTTCAGATAGGAATTTGTCATATACCGGCCCCGGGCATTGGAGTGAGAGGACGGATCAGACTTTTAAAAACTAAATCCTTCCTGTGTTCTTTCATACGTCATGCTCCCCATTGCGTTCTAAGGTGACGTAATTCTGTCAAATGATATCGCAGTTTGGTGAGTGTTACTGTGCTATCGAGAATGATATTAGTGATAAGCATAGTTCTCTGAATGTCTGAGTACTTTTTCGCTTATCGATAAATGTATGTGGGTTTCATGATTGTCAACGCACGCACGATACAAGAGTAATCCTAGTCTGTGGTAACATTATTTTTTATTGCCTGTTTTATGTCTCACTAGTAGGCAAAAGCCTTTCCTTTTTCCTTCTAAACCTCTCTGTCTAGGATAATCTCTAGCGTAGGTTGCTTCGTGAACATTTTTTATTAATAAATAATTATTTATGTTGGCCTTCTGTTAGTTATGTATTCCGTGTCACAGTGCTCCCGTATTCGACCAGCAGCGTGCATTCGCCTCACGGACGAACGAAGGCGGCCGATTGAAACTAAGCTATATTGGAACGGTGAATTAGGCGTATCTTGATGTGGGATTGGGATTGGAGCCGTGGAAGACGAGCTTTTGATTACAATTTGGAGGTAGTTAATAGTTTCTAGAATAGTTGAAATGTTACGATATATGTATAGGTATTATGGTAGTACTGAGTTTAGATAAGATAGCTGAAAAGTCTTGACAGATAGACTACAATAATATTTACATATTATAATAGTCTCAAAACGGTGAAGGAAAACATCGTGAGGAAACCGGCATGTCCTAGAACCAAAAATTTTAAGACATGTGACATGCGGGTTGGTACCCCCACTGGGCCCGCGTGGTGAATTACGGCGCATTCCCTCTCTTAGAGAGGAGGCCTGTGTCCCAGCAGTGGGAACATTAAAAGGCTGATGATGATGAATAGTATCATGTAAACTATACCCCGTATTGTACACTATTATAATGTAAACTAATGTTATAAAGAGGAAAAATTCTAAAGAGATTTTTGTTTATTTTTATTTTGTATGTTACGATTTAACTCAAAAACTACTAGACCGATTTCAAAAATTCTTTCACCGTTAGAAAGTTAAATCTTCAGTAAGTAATATACGTTATATATTTCTACTTTCATGCGGGCAAGGCCGCAAGCAAAAGTTAGTATTTATATAATATAAAAGTTATTTCGTCCCTTCTTTCAGTTATACTATGATTTTTTATTAGACGAAGTAAAGTGACAGCTATAACAATGGTTGTTTGACAGTTGGGCATTGTCCACTGCTGTCACTTTACTTCGTCTAATAAAAAAACATAGTATAGGTACAGTTGTTTTTTCTACAGTTTTAATTAGTAGACACCTATAACAACAGTAGATTATATTATATCTAAACTACACATTTCTTAAAAACGCTTGTTGAAACGGTTTTCTTAACAAAACACAAAGCGAGTACGAAACCACAGCTTCCCTGTGTATCTCCAAGTGGACTGCCAAGATCTGACTTAACAGGATACCTCTTATCTAAAAAATTATATAAGCTTCCTGCAAGATACGAGGAACGGTCCTTCTCTGCACTAATATATTAACTTTGAAGGTAACTAACTAAAGTATTTTTAAAAGCAAGACGTAAATACGCATCTTTAAAATGACATAAAAGGATAAGTAGCACCATCATCATATAGTAGAGCTATTGTAGTGTAATGTTAGCGATTGACGATTTTTTTTTTGCATTGCATCAGCCTTATAATGTTCCCACTGCTGGGACACAGGCCTCCTCTCTAAGAGTAATGGGCCGTTAACCACCACGCGGGCCCAGTGCGGGTTGGTGGATGTCACATATCTTCGAATTTTTAGTTCTAGGACATGCCGGTTTCCTCACGATGTTTTCCTTCACCGTTTTTGAGAGCAGTGGTAATTAAATAAATTACACAAAGTAATGCTCCTGGCTGGGTTTGAACCCGCGACTCGTAAATCTGGGACGTTACCACTCGGCCACCACTGCTGTCAATTTTCTTTTTTACTTTTATGGTATTCAAGTTTGTTTAGGCTGCTGCTTCATTATCACATATCACGCAAAATCGCAAAACTGAAGTGACAGTGGGCCGGGCACACTGCTCACAGAACAGATAGTCGATGGTGTTGAAAGTCTGGAGTAGCGACCGCGTACCGGAAGACGCAGCGTAGGAAAGCCTCCTCCAAGGTGCACCGATGACCTGATGAGGGTCGCGGGAATGCGATAGATGTGAGACGCACAGGTTCCATCCGCTGTAGTGGCTGCTGGTAATGTGACTGCTCGTCGTACGTTATCATAACGTAGCGGTTGATAAGACAAGAATGGAGTACTTAAGAAACGTGTTGCGACGAAAACTTAAATTCAAAGCATTTGTTTCGTACACACATTATTAGCCTAATGCGCCCACATGTTGAGAGCAGTGGTGGCCGAGTGGTAACTGCCGCGAATTACTTTATGTAATTTATTTCATCACTGTTCTTAAAACGGTGAAGTCCGTGTGCGGGTTGAAGGATATAACATGTCTTCGAATTTGTTTGTTATAGGACATTCCAATTTCCTTACGACGTTGCATCGTCTCAAGAGCAGTGATAAAACTCGTAAGTCGGAGTCGTCACCAGTGAACCATCACTGCTCCCTTTATTTAGTATTCAATTAATCAGGATTAGGAATGATTTGATGAAGCGACTTCAACAAGGAACAAAGGAAGATGTTGATATTGTTTAGCCTGCTTGCTCACGTTATAAGTTGTGTAGACAGACTGACGTGTAACTTTTCGTAATGATAAGCATCTAATTCACGCTAATAGATACGGAAATACGTACCAGTAAAAAGTGATTGCATACAAATATTGATGAGTTTCAAACTTGTGGTTTTAATTTGGCGACAATAAGCGGCTGCAGTTTGAAATTGGAATTGTATGTTTTTAAAATGAAACAGGATTCCATTTTCAAAATGCATTGTTTGATGTGTGGTTTGTAAAAAGTATTAATTAACATCCTCTAAAGTACTTGAATTTGATACGATGGGCTTAGACCGTTCCGTACCAAAGTCGAGCGGGACTAAGGCCTCTGCCTCGAATCTTGCGGGTAGCGGGGCGGCGGCGACGGTGGCGTGGGAATGGCCGGATCTAATGCGTAAAATCAAATGGACCGGCCCTCGAATGTAGCAGCGCGGGGGCGGGTAACGAACAATGCACTCCAGTCAAGCGGTGCCCGCTGCCCGCAAGATCCGAGGCAGAGGCCTTAGCATAAGTTTGGTCCATCGTACCAAGTTCGAGTGTGTGTTAATAATAATTATGCTGCGTCACGCTCGACCTTAGTACAGACAGAAGACGACCTTGGTACGATGGATCAAAACCGTCCAAATTAGAGCCTGTAATAACAATAAAAATCCGAGCGTCTTTTAACACTATTATATCAGTCCCGTTTTTAAGTTGCCAAAATGTTATTACTCCGTTCACTTCAATATTAAAGGGGTCTAAATTTTTATCTAGCGGTATACAAACGAGAATCAAATAGTTGAAGGCTTGAATCATCTATACTCCATTCACTTCTGCATTAGACAAAACAGATTCATAGAAGCAGGAATGCACAACATTTAGTTTTCCGAGATAAATTCAAACAATTTTAATAAATGGTTTCAATATAAAATCTTAACATTACCTACTTAGATAAGTTTTATTATTGTAAGGTAAGTAATTAAATGGTAATAATAAGTAATAATAAGGTTAAATTAAATCCATTTTATTTACTTATCTAAGTATTGAGTACTTAGATAAGTAAATAAAATGGATTTAATTTTAAATAAACAACTTTATTTCTAACAATTTTTTTTTTTAACTGTCTTTACAACAAGTTTCCTCCTTATAAAACATATGAATTGTACACAATACAAGGCAATTCATACAAATAGAAATAACTAATATTATATAGTATAATAAAAAACGTTCCAGGTACTAACAACCCCTGCTTCTTTTAAGTTTTTAACATGAAAACTCGTTGTATAAGTAAGAATTATTAATTTATTTAATTAAAAGCCTCATAAATTTAGAAGATGTATAGTTAAAATAAATTCATTTAAGTATACTTAATAGTTGGTATATACGTTGATTATAATAAAATCTGCATCAATCTTAACTATAATAAAGCACAACATATGTATATTGTACTTTTATTACAAAGTGTACCCTAAAAAAAACCTTTTTAAACTTCTGTCCAATGCTATCGCGCATAGAGTATAGCTTTATAACTGAAGGCTAAATTCACCAATAAACTAATCGCGATTATATAAAACAAAACGCAGTTTGAGCGCCTAATCGAGTTTATAGCTTCATTTTGCGTTTCACCGCGATGAATTGAACCTAGTTTATGCTAAACTCAGTTTCAATTCTTTTGCTGTCGCAAATGTAAAGTTTACGACACGGGTCTTTAAACTAGATTACGCTGAGCTCAGTTTAGTTGAACTAAGTTTTTATATTGAATTTTTTTTCCCACAGATCTCAAGTCTCGTTAACAGACCCACACGAGTTAAGTCTAAAGTCAATTTACAAGTAGCTAATCCGATTTCCTCCCCAGGCGCAAATTCAAATTTCAATTTCCCAAAACCTTTCACAGAAACACAAGCGTATGAAGAAAATCTTAATTATTAAAATAACATACAAATATTCATGATCCATTAAAGCCGGGCCCTCAAACCTTTGATCCTCAAATAAACCTTTACGCGAATAAAATGAAGTGAAAATGAACTGCAATTAGCCAAATTGCCGGGAGCCCTAACGTGCGATCCCGAAAAAATCCTCTCGAAGCCCTCCCGGAACCTTCCCGGGTGACCCCCTCTCACCCACATTGTGGACCACTTTGGGTGACAATTTGTGGGAACATCCTGTTAGGGCTGCCAACCATTGTGGGCGAAAATTACTTATTTCGGAGAAAAACGTAAGCTTGTAAAAAAAGTAAAATTCGTAGAAACTGTAAAAACACGCGGTGCGTTTTTTTTTAGCTTCCTCTCAGAAATCCTTTTTCATTTTTTCTTTCTTTCCTTTTTAATCTGATGAAACTCATTATTATTTCCTTTGACATGTTTATGAATACGGAAACGCTGACTGCGTTTAATATCAGAATGTAAGTAAAAAGTTGGTTTCTGTATAGAAATTACGTTGCTTCGTAACATGACTTTTTCTATAAGTTCAAAAGTACCTACTTAAGAATCTTTCATAAATGTTTTTACTTTTTCTTGCTGTCTGTTCATTCCACTTTGTTCTGTTATTTCTGTTTTTTGTTTTATTAGCCCAATAGTGAAGTAAATTTACATAAGCATCCCATAGCCAACCAGTGTAGAGTGTTGTGCCAACTTATGTATAGGTATTGTATTTCTCTATTTCTAGTAGTTAGTTGCTGTTATTCTTTATAAAAAAAAAAAAATGTTTTTAAGCTGAAAAAAGGAAAACTAGTTCAAATGTAAAGAGATAATCACATGACATTCTACAGAGCAAACTTCATTATTTTATTCGATAATTCAGAAAATAAGATATTTAGAAAATACTTTATTTTTTATGATAGTTGGTAGCTTGGCAACCCTAAAGGCAGTGAAAATGGAGTCGTTCAGTAAAACAGTGGGTACGGTTTGAAATTATTCATGCAAATTTCAACCAATGATAGCGAGCGATGCATTTTAGCTCAAAATCTCGATTGGCGAGCAAAAATTAAATTCGCAGTCGAACAGTTTATACAATGGGGTTCCATTTATATGGCGATTAATACTGATTGATATTATGTAAATATGCTCGCTTACTTGCATATTTGGTGGTCACTCAATTTGCATAACATTTGATGCGTTACCACGATTATCCAAATGATTGTTGGATGCTCCCACTCATTATGTAATATCCGAATTTAATGAGAACCCGATTTTCGAAACTCTCTTTAATGATTTAGTTTTACAAGTCTGAGGACTGGTAAAACTAAATCATTAAAGAGAATCTGAATGAAAATCGGAGTTAAACAATTGTCAAAGCCTATTTTAGTGTGAGCACTAAAATAAGCTTTGACAATTGTTTAACTTTAATTTCGTTTTTACAGGCTTTTGCATCTATCTTTCAAATTAAATGTGATCCACTTCCCGGTTACCGATTGAGCTGAAATTTTGCATGAATGTGTAAATCGCGTGACAATGCAATATTACGATGACATGTAGCTGATCTGATGATGGAGCTGGCCACTATAGCCACCGCTATAGGAACTCAGTCGTAAACGACACAACTCCTTCGAGTTTGGGCTCGTTTGATTTGTATTGACGAGTATTTAGGTGCTAGATGGTAACCAGGATCTGATGATGGAACTGGAAGATGGCCATAGAAACTCGGTAACAAGTGCAATAAGATAACCACATCGTGTTTGAACTTTTTGGAGTGGTCTTGATGATTATTAATTATATAAGTATAAACCGCGCTATAAAAGCTTGCTATGAATAAAATATTTTCATTGAAAACTTGTTTATAATATGATTTAAACTATAGTGCGATTCCACCAGCGGGCCTAAAAACGTCACATGAGCTATTCATCTAGAGCAAATCATAATCCGAATTTCTAGCAGATCATAAGCAATTCTTCTAATGTTTGTAAAATGGTTGTTCAAATTAGTCGAATCATTCCTTATATATATAGCCGTATAAAAAAAATATGATTCATATTATGATTTAACAAAAGTGGCCTTTTTAGACCTGCTGATGGTAAGCAGATAGTGATCGTTGATTGTGAATCGCACTAGTTTATTAAGAGCTTATGCAGTCTAGCCTTTAAGACACCTAAATTATAATCGGATAGGAAGACAGCTGCTGGCAAATTGTTCCTACGAGTATATTTCAATGTGTGAAAATAAAAAAAAATGCACGTTCATCTATAAGCAGTTTATTGCTTTAATTTAAAAAACACATTTATTTTGAACATTTTAATTTCATAGTAGAATGTTTTAAATTCATAAAAGTATGTAGTACAGGCGGCCATGTTTTTTAATTAAATGGTAACCGTACACCTGAGCACAAACGTGGCACAAACGTACTCCAGTGAATTAATACTGGGTATGCTATGAATATCTTGCAATGTACCGAGAGAAAATGTATATATGTATATTATTCTATGAATGAGACGCGTTGGAGAAAAATTCTTACTTGATTAAGATGGTATGGTCATGTAATGAGAAGACCTGAAGATTAATATGACTAGGCAATTCCTATACGTGACTACTTACTGGTCCAAAAACGCGTGGTAGCAAGTTATGAATGTTTACAGATGATTTTTCCTTTTAGGTGGCAAAATTATTCAATGACATCTCGAGAATGTGTCAGACTTTCACTAACTTAAAACCCACTCTTGTTCCTTCTTTGCCTTTCAAACCAGGGAAGGGTTTTCCTTTCAGAAACGAACCCATGGCTCCAGTAAACGTAAACTCGGTGAATTCACTGACCTGTAGGTAGTTAGTACGCAACGAACGACAACTACCTACAAAGTCATTGACTCGTTTCTCTTCTTCTTCCTGCCCTTGTCCCATATTACTTGGGGTCGGCGCAACACGTTTTTTTCTTCCACTCTATCCTGTCAGCCGTCACACTATCACTAACTTCCTTTTATTTAATATCACTCCTCACACAATCCATCCATCTCTTCTTCGGCCTCCCTCTTCCTCTCCATCCATCTACTTGTAAAGTCATTGACTCGTTTACTTAAAGAAATTAATTTCGTACATGCGTACGAGTATATTAATTCGTAAAAAGTACGTAAGTAAGTTTACAAATCGATAGTGTTTTATATACCGGATCGACCCTCCACGGGATTAAAATGATCAAAATTTAAAGGTGTATAATTTAACAAATTTTATCACAAGCCTTTGTGATGTATGTACATGATAATGAATTTTCCGATTAGGTCCATGGCTCAGAGATTATCTACTATGAGTTAAAAATATAGGTAGTTGGAAATTTTTTACAATATCTACATTTTCCATTCTATTACATACTCGTAGTATCCCGAACAATTCCAAGCTCAACTATCAGAATCATATTCAAACGCTCCAAAAATAACATTTCATGCGTGCCATACAGATTAAAAATATACGAAAAAATGCCAGTGTTGCCATTTTGTAGGCTTATAAAAAATAGCTATTTGTTCGAATGTAACGTGAATATGTCACCGTGGGCCGGATTTGATGGGGTGGTCACATTGTGTTTAAAAACAAAAAAAAGTTTTTTTTTTCCACTAACTGACACGCATATTGAGCTGCGGGCAACAAAATATGTTTTTGCTATTTTTTTTAAACCTTTTGTTCCGCTGATATGGCAATGAAAATATACGTTTATGGTTTGGACACGAACTAAACTGGTGGAGATAAAAGCCGGAAGATTGTGATATGTTTGAAATATATGGAGCCAGTTTTATCTAATTTGATGGATCTGCTTTCATAGTCCCTAGTATCTGCCTATTTTTATTTTTTTACCCAACGCCAATAATATATTATAAAGGAAGATACGTTACGCGCTAACATTTCAATCAGAAAACCTGGACTCGAAACACACGGCTATGATCAGTGTCATCACAGTCACTAACCTATAATCACTGATGGACAAGGACAGAGATAAGAGCCGGTGCTGTCATGCGAGCGTAATAGCGTTAGCCGCACGTGTGTGATCTTCGCGACCGACCCACCCCAATCGTGCCATATAGGTACAATTTCAGTCGTCCACGCGCTAGAGGCGATAGACAGACACCTATCTTCCGCTGTAAGCACATCAGAACACATCAGAACATTTAGGCCTACCTAAATCCCTCCCGAATCAGAAATGAAGATATCCGCAAGAGAACCAGGGTTGCCGACATAGCACGTAGAATTGCCAAACTTAAGTGGCAATGGACTGGGCACATTGCACGCAGAACAGATAGCCGTTGGGGCCGAAAGGTTCTGGAGTGGTGGCCGCGTTCCGGAATACGCAGCGTTGAAAGGCTTCCCACAAGGTGGACCGATGACCTGGTCAGGGTCGCTGGAGTCCGATGGATGCGAGACGCACAGGACATTGTGGCGACGCTTGGGGGAGGCCTATGTCCAACAGTGGATGAAAAAAAATGATGAAATCCTCTTCTTGGTTTTCTTTCCAAGTTTCAACTGTACCTATACAGTTTCAGGAAAGAAAATGATTGTAATATTAATGCTACAAGTATTCAAGCACAATTTAGGATCTGATTGCTTGAATGATTTTAACAAACAATCCCAATAACTCACTTTTGTTTGTCTTATTTGCGGACAATTTCTTTAAGGAAACCGAGCGTTGTTTGATAAATCAGTAGAATTAAACTTATTCTTACAACTCACAAGCTTGTGTTATGAGTTAGATTGCAATGCAAGCCCATGCAGCACATCTTTGGCAGTAGAACAAGGGCAAACATGGTCAAAATTACAAAAAAGACTTGATTACCTACTTATGATTAGAAATGCTTTTTGAACTAGAGAGACAAAGGTACTCATTGAGTTTGTTCAAACACCACCAGAGGCAACTAGTGATTTTAACATTGACTTTTTTTACTCTCTCCACTACTACTGTAGGCGGCACATAACTTGACTAGAGATTTCCGTGGTAGGAGTAGCTAGAGCATAACCAAAATGTACGGAATTATGTGTGGTGAGAGCTTCCCCCACCACAAAATCTTGAGTCAAGTTATATGCCGCCTACTGTACTCACATTTTGGCGTAAGTACTTGAATATCAATCCGACATCTTTGTCACCACCTTCACTGGACTACGCTAAACACCTGCACTGTGGACTCGTCGCACTATGCGTGTGGCCTCGGCATTATGCTGAACGTTAGGCCCTTTTTATGCAGACGTGGCGCATATATTCCCTTTAATTTTTTTTTTAAGCTAGTTCTAACACTTCGTCATTTCCCGTAAATAAAATGTTTTTCTTCCTTTCTCTCTTTTTTTGCAATTTTTGACAAATGTGTCCTGTTAGAACCCCTTTTTCCCAGAGATTCAATATATTATATTAGTACTCAGCAAGCATCAAATAAATTAGAACCCTGAATTTGCTCTCCAAAAAACAAAGAAAACCCTAATAATATCGATGCCCGAGGTAAGTTTTCCACTAAAATCCCAGTGCAAACCGCCTCGTCGCGCACCTAGCACGCGTCGGGCCGAACCTGTCGGATGACCAGTTCGGCTTCCGCAGGATGCGCTCAACGGTGGACGCCATCATGCGCGTGCGAGCCCTCACGACGGGGAATGCAGTGTCCCGGGGCAGGTGTGTCTTGGCGGTGTCTTTGGATATCGCCAACGCCTTCAACTCCCTGCCCTGGAGTAGCATTAGGAGCGCACTCCGGTACCACCGGGTGCCCGACTACCTCTGTCGTGTGATCGAGGCCTACCTGTCGAGCAGGTACATTATCTACCCCGGTCATCAGGGAGAATGGAATCGGCGAGAGATGTCGTGCGGTGTCCCACAGGGATCGGTACTAGGGCCGCCCTTGTGGAACATCGGGTACGACTACGTGCTGCGCGCCGATCTCCCCGACGGGGTCAGCGTGGTCTGCTACGCGGACGACACGCTGGTCCTGGCGCGGGGACGGTCGTACCAGGCGGCGGTCGAACTAGCGACGCGCGGGGTTGCGACAGTCGTGGAGAGGATCCAGCAGTTGGGACTCGAGGTGGCATTGCACAAGTCCGAGGCCATGTGCTTTCACGGCCCTCGGTACGCGCCACCACCGGGTTCCCAATTAACGGTAGGAGGAGTTCACATCGGCGTCGGGTCGACGATGAAGTACCTGGGACTCGTCCTCGACAGCCGGTGGAACTTCGAGGCGCACTTCCGACGTTTGGCTCCCCAACTTAATCGGACTTCGGCTGCACTCAAGCGGCTCCTGCCGAACCTGGGGGGTCCAGACGCCTCCTGCCGGAGGCTCTACGCTGGCATCGTTCGGTCCATGGCCCTTTACGGGGCGCCTGTGTGGGCGCCGACGCTGCTAAGGCGACCGGCGGCCCTGCTGAACGCCTGCCAGAGGGTCATGGCCATACGGATGATTCGGGGATACCGCACGGTATCCCGCGAAGCGGCGAGCCTCCTTGCTGGCCTGCCACCATGGGATCTGGAGGCAACAGTCCTTGCACGCATGCACGATCTGCGCGTGGAGATGCAACGCCGGGGCGAATCCCCGCTGCCGCGACAAGTCGCGGCTTGGCGGACAGAGTTCCGGCGAGATCTCATGGTGAAATGGCGAGAACGACTGTCGCAACCCTGTGCTGGGCACGCCACGATTGAGGCGGTAAGGCCCCTCTTTGAGGCGTGGCTGGAAAGGCCTCACGGCGTCATAACCTTCCGCATGGCGCAGGTACTAACCGAACATGGCAAGTTCGGGCCGTACCTGTACAAGATCCGTGCGGAGGTGACGCCCGGGTGTCGTCACTGTGCGGAACGCCCGGTGGACACGGTGGAGCACACGGTAGAGGTGTGCCCCGCTTGGGAAGAGCATCGCCGTGTCCTCGTGGGGGCAATCGGAGGCGATCTCTCGCGCCGGGGCTTGGTTCAAGCCATGCTCCGGAGCGAGGAGGAGTGGCAGGCGGTCGCCTCCTTCTGCGAAGCAGTAATGCTAGCAAAGGAGGAGGCTGACCGTATCAGGCAACGGCGCTCACGCCGCAGCCGCCGCCGTAACTCCGATCCAAATTTCCGGCCACCGTAGACGCGGGCTTGCGGACGGCGGGCAATGGGTAGCTCGCTGTCCGTTTGTCCGGTAACAGACCGGACCGAGCCCAAGTCGTTTACGGCGCGCACTGTTCCCGTGCGCCTCAAGGAGTTGTCAGCAAACCGTAGGGGCCCAGTAGGGTCGAGGCTTAGTCTGGGGCTCTGGGAAGGTATGAAAATGCATACCAGGGCCCTGGAACCAAGGCAGGGAAGGAACAGGGTAGGATTTTAGTCAGTAAAAGTCTGACACTATTTCCCGCTCCGCCCAAGGGCGGGATTTGTCATTGGATGATTTTACCTACCGTAAAAAAAAAAAAAAAAAAAAAAAACTAAAATCCCAGTAAAAAAAATGGCCGGGATCCATGTAGGTCGGCAGGCATGTTATTTTTTCATTCCATGCGGAGAAAAAACAGGAAACCAGTCACAAAAATATACTCTACACCGCATAAGCTACCTTTCCTCCCGTTCGCTTTGTTTAAATAAAAATATTAAAATCTCTCATGTACGGCTTTTTTGTTCCTACCCTATTCTTTTTGATGCTCTTCATATGACATTACGTGAATGAGTTTAAATAATATCTGCATTACTTTAATGAAAAAAACCTTCAAAACAAATTAATGACGAAAACTTTGCAAACAAATAAATAAATTATGAAAGTGCACATGTTGTGAGTAATATTCGTTTTGTGTAGGTAATCTACGCATACTGTACAATTCTTATACCCACCAATCATTAAAATTATCACTAGATGCAATGTCGCCATCTTTTGGGCACATTACCAGTCGATAGTGATGTGGAGGACTTCAACGCCATATTTTGTGTAGGTTTAATAGATTAAGGGTTCTATTTATTTTTATTACTTTTAGTATATAATTTTATAATTATAATTAAGAGTTTGTCATGCTCACTCAAATGTCTCATTGATGATGGCACGTGTTATTGGGTCATTCATTTCCCTTCAAAATGTTTGAGATGAGTGGGACTGGCCGCAATAATTATAATAGCTACCAGCGGTTTAATTCAACTTCTATTTTTTAACCTTTTGAATACCGTAATTAGAGACACAATAGGTGTGCGGACGCCGGCGTCCTCTTGGGAATTAATGAATTTAGTTTATTTTATTTTTTTCATTTCTTATTTACTTTATTTACTGTACTCACATAATAGAAGCGACAAGAAATATGTAAGCAAGATTTATGTAGCTCATATTATGAATGATTTAATGTTTCTTGCACGTTCTTCTCCATAGAGATCTACGCTTTGGAACATGCAATTTAGCTTCACTTTTTTTTTGACTGACCGACATTTTAAAAATTCAAAAGTGCCTGTAATTGATGTATTTGATATAAACGACTCTGATTTCTGTGTTTTTAAATAGAATAATAAATCCAATAATAAACATTTACACAGTCGTAATCGCTGAATCAATTACATTTTGTATTAAGGCCCGCTGATGTTCTGTAAAGAAAACCAAACATGATCTATCTACTCCCAAACCTAATTAATTCTCAAGTGAGTTCCGCATCTTTATTAAAATAAACGTAGAGTCTGCAAAAATAAATTACTCGTAAATTAATTTCTTCACAATTGGTATTAGTAAGAATTAATTCTTCTTTCATGTTACCACTTATGTTATTAAAATTTAAATTGAATTAGTCTCCTTTTGATGTGCGAAAAGAAGGGTTACGTTTAATTTGTTTTTGCTTCTATTTGCGTAAGGGGCTCCTATTAGCGTATCATATAGAAACAGCGATTCCCAAACTGTACTCCGCAGACCACTGGTGGTCCGCAAAAAGGGTGATTTTACTATCATGCGGATTTTATCACACATTAATTGCCCCGCACCTCCCCGCATTACAATAAATACTTGTATGAAAAAGACATACGACCTACTTGTATAAAAAGTTGTATAACACCCTAACCGAGTGTCCACAGTACAGTTAGTTAAGTTTCAACAGTATAATTCTTATAGTTTCGGTGTGACATACGGACGGACAGACAGACAGACATGACGAATCCATAAGGGTTCCGTTTTTTGCCATTTGGCTACGGAACCCTAAAAAGGAACATCCAATTTAGGAACTAAAAATTGAAAAGGAAAAGTAATGAATTATTGAAAAAGGTTGGGAACCGCAGATATTTTTTTTATTATTATTATTATTGATAGGCGACGTTACGGTCGACGATGGAGCGCGCTAACCTAGAAGAAACCTATTCACTCTTGACTTAAATATTCCCGGGCTGTAGCCGTCTGGAATCACAGACTCTGGCAGGGAATTCCACTACTTAGCTGTACGCATAATGAAAGTGTTCCCAAAACGCTTTGTGCGTATAGACAAAACGGGTAATTAGGCTCTTTATTTTATTAGCGTTTGATTTGATTTACCATTTACCTACTTCGTAGAAGGGGCTTCGTTTATATACCTTAGACATTTCAATAGTGGTTGAATAGCTCTGAAAAATAATATTTCATAACCTATCAATTTATGCAAAATAAAAAAAGGCAAGTGCGAGTCGGACTCGCGCACTGAGGGTTCCGTACAAACTATCTATTAAAATAGTTCAATACCCGAATTGAGTTACGATTATTTTTCCGTGATTTTTTTTTATGTGACGTAACTACAAATTTACAGTTTTGAGGATTTTTCCTATACTTGTGCTATGAGCCTATATACCTTGCTTCATGCCAAATTTCAGGATTCTAGGTCAACGGGAAGTACCCTAAGAATTTTGATTCCTCTGAGAGGGTCGAAATATAAGTTTTTTGCAACTTAAACGGCCGTATCTCTTTTTTTCGTTAACTTAGATTTTTTTTCATTTTCACAGCTTCAAGGAACCACAGATCTGAGTATATGGTTTTAATTTCAACTCGATACATCCACGCATTTACAAGATAAAGGATCTTGACAGACATACGGACAACACAGTGATCCTATATAGGGGTTCCCTTTTTCTTTTCTTTTGTAGTACAGAACCTTAAAAAGTATTCACCCTATCACACTTTCAGGCTTTACTGATTCCACACACATGCTGGCATCACAAAACCACTACACCCCGATACACTCGGCTGCAACAACTCTCAATAGAGCGCCATGATCTGCATCACAAACGCTGAGTAGTTTTTCTGTTGAAGCGAAACCAGGGACGGACGCACGGCCGCACGCCGCTGCATACATTTCCATGAAGTTTTGCATTTTTGATGAACTAAAAAAAGATAGCGTTTCACTGGAAATCGCTGTTTTCTACTTTTTCTGTTAGAAATCCCGTGTTGCCATTTTTGGAAATCTGTTGGTTTGAAATTGCGGATGTAACGTTTCGTAGTGAATTGTCCACCTCTATTTAGTAGCAAAATTAGTTTTTCTTTTTTCATGTTCATTTCTTTTCCTAGCCCACTATTCGGCCACGGCAATGTTGTCCGCAGAGTCTGTCATTAAGTCCCTAAGTGAACAGGTAACATGCCCTGATGGAGAGTGGAAAGTGGGGCATTATCTGCGAAGAGACGCCGCACAAGCACTGAAGATCGGAACGGTCAGAGAAACCCCATCTATGAAGATTGTCTTTGCTCCGCCCGACCTGGGTGCGAAGTCTGTTAATTTTATCCTTTATTTGCATATTTTGGTATCATTCAAATATAAACTGCTAATCAGCAGGTCTCTTCTGCGACTGGAGGACATTGGTTCCTACACCAAGATCACTGTCAAAAGACTTAGGCAATGCCAAGGCTATACGGGATTGTTCGGAAGATTTACTGGTATTTTTTGTAGTGCGGAAAAATCATCCAATGACATCGCCCTTTGGCGGAGCGGGAGATAGTGTCAGACTTTTACTAACTAAAAACTCACCCCGTTCCTGCATTGCCTTGGTTCTAGGGCCCTAGTTTGCACTTTCATATTAACCTTGGCCCCAGTAGGCTTCGACCCAGCTGGGCCCCTACGGTTTGCTGACAACTCCTTGAGGCGCGCGGGAATAGTGCGCGATGTGGACGACTTGGGCTCGGTCCGGACTTTTATCGGACGGACGGACAGCGAGCTACCCATTGCTCACCGTCCGCAAGCCCGCTCCAACGGTGGCCGGAAATCGGGATCAGAATCCCGGCGGTGGCTGGGGCGTGAGCGCCGTTGCCTCTACCTGATGCGGTCGGACTCCTCCTTTGCTAGCATTACTGCTTCGCAGAAGGAGGCGGCCGCCTGCCCCTCCTCCTCGCTCTGGGCCATGATCTGTATCAAGGCCCGGCGCGAGAGATCGCCACCGCCGATCCCCTCCTCAAGGACATGGCGATGCTCTGCCAAGCGGGGCACACCTCGACCGCGTGCTTCACGATGTACTTCGGGCGGTTCACACAGTGGCGACAGCCGGGCGTCACTGCCGCATAAATTCGGGGCAGGTGACTCCCGATCTTACCTTGTCCGATGAGAACTTGCGTCATGCGGAAGGTGAGGACGCCGTGAGGTATTTCCAGCCATGGCGTGCCTAAAGAGTCTCTGGTGGGTATTAGTGGGTAAAGTTATGACTTATACCACCCAGAGCAGGAAAAAAAAGCAGGTCGAATAGAGAAACCTCCCTTTTTTGAAGTTGGTTAAAAAATTGTTATAATTTTATATAAAGAGGTGTAAGTTAGCAGATTCTCTGTTGCCACATAGTCCTCTTCAAATTCAGACGATTTAAAAACTTCCACCATTTGTTAAAATATAGTGTGTTAAAAAAATATTAGATATAAATTAACATAAAGAAAAGAACTATGAAATTCAAATATTTATGTTAAACATTCAAAACAGTGTAGCAAAAATAATTAAATTTCTTAGAAAACTGATGGCCAGACAAAATACCGATCTCAATTTTCAATTTTTTAGTTTCACAATGTAAAAGAAAATTGGCAATTACCTCATCAATGTCTAAACAATTATCGGTGTTATAAAAATTAAAATAAGATTTTCTCTCATAAAAAGACAGCGAAGTCTCGTAAAATTCCTAATATTTTTATACAATAGGCAACTTTTTTTTTTGTAGGGATGTCTCAAATAACTCCTTTCACTCTGGGTAGAGCGTGACGAAGAGTATCTGACCTTTACTGAGCCGAAGGCGGTTGCCTTTTGCATTCCAGGGTCGTGGTAACTCTTAAGAACAATATTTTATAATTAGTTCTATTCTATAGATCTATAAGTTGAGTTCATCAACAAAATTTGTATGGTAGTCATTCTTTCGGTATTCTATAGGATGCATTTTGAAGAGTGTGCGCGGTAATCACTTGACTTGATTGACATCATATCACACCACAAGGCAAGAATCATTTAGACGTTTAGGTTTTGTTTTAGGTAACAGTCAAGGTTTTAAAAACCAGGTAGTTATAAAGCACAACACAGCATAGCATCAGCCTTATAATGTTCCCACTGCTGGGACTCAGGCTTCTTCTAAGAGATGGGATGGGCCGCCATGCGGGCCCAATGCAAATTGGTGGATGTCACATGTCTTCAAATTTTTAGTTCTAGGACATGCCGGTTTCCTCACGATGTTTTCCTTCACCGTTTTGAAAGCAGTGATGATATAAATTACACAAAGTAATGCGCCTGGGTGGGTTTGAACCCGCGACCCACAACTCGTAAGTCGGGGCCGATACCACTCGGCCACCACTGCTCTGACTTTTAAATGCAATGAAAAATACGAAAGAGTACTGTACTTTTTCGTATTTAAAGGGCACAACTAACATTTCTTTTCGATTTTTTTTAAAATACATATTCGGAATCAGTGTTTTTTTTCTGATCCCAAATATGTATGCAACTTAATGCCTTTAAAAAATGTTAGTTGTGCCCTTTTTAATTACGACGGCAGTACAGTATTAGTGAGATGTGATACTTTAGGCTTAGCACGTACTGCGATTAAACGCCCGCGTTTTTCCGCAGGTCTGAAACCGCAAAAAAATTTAACACACACACAACGCTTTCGATACAAGCGCACGCATTAGCGATTTTTTCGGTGACTGATTTTACGATTTTACGAAGTGACACGTGGTTTTGCGTTTTCAGCTATTCCTAAACCGCTTGCGTTTGATCACAGGGCGTGCTAAGTCTTAGAGGTAACAACGGGGAACAAAGTAGGTTTTGAATGTCCCTACAAATGTTTGAAGTGCGGTGGCTCAGTGGTACCGGTTCCGACTTACGAATTGTAGGTCGCGGGATCGGCGCGCACTGTTCCCGTGCGCCTCAAGGAGTTGTCAGCAAACTGTAGGGGCTCAGCAGGGGCATGCCTAGTGTGAGGCTCTGGGGAGGTATGAAAATGCATACCAGGGCCCTGGATCTAAAGCAGGGAAGGAACAGGGTAGATTTTTAGTCAGTAAGAGTCTGACACTATTTCCTGCTCCACCCAGGGGCGGGATTTGTCATTGAATGATTTTACCTATTTGCCATAAAAAAAAACCCAGGCACATGCTATACTTGTGAGTTTTTATTTTATAATTACTAGAGCAGTTATAATAAAATAAAAACTGTGAAGTAGTGTTATGTTACCTGGTTGTCCGCACAAATACATAGTCACTGGGTCATCCATGCGACTGAGAAGTTATTTTCCTTCTGCAACCTGTAGCGCTTTGGTACTAATGCCCGCTATGACCTACAGTTACTAATGCCCGCTATGACTGTGTTGTCCTTAGTGTCGATGGTGTCCAACTTATGGATTGTGACCTTTTTTAAATATTTTTGGGAAAAATAAAACATGGTGTAAAAATTATTGGAATCGATTCAGTTAGTGATTCTGAACAAACTATATTTAGGTTTTGCATACTTATACTAAGAATAATGTTGTATATTCTTCTCTTTTCTAAACTACACCAAATTGAAGTTACAGCTTCCGCATGGCAGGGAAGAATTTGTTATTCTTAGCCGCACCGCAAGGAAGATTGCGCCGTACGAGGCGTATAAGACCTCGTACCAAACAAACTGTAGTAATTTTTTGAGCCATTTACTACATTAGAAGGCGCAGCTAAACCTAAACATTAGACTCACAATTTTAGCCAAAATACACGCTATTTATAATTTTATCTGAAAATTAATCGGACCATTTAGTTTTGGCCTAGATTCAAATTGCCTTCTTAAATTAACTTTAGCGTAAACCGAGGGGTCGTGGATTTTGCACGTTGCTTGTTTTTGTAATGGAATAAATAAGTATTTTGAGATAATTGCTTGCCATATAGGAGCGGTGCTGGCCCAGTGGTAACAGTCCCGACTTACGAGTTTATAAGATACCAAAAATTCGAAGACATATGGCATCCACCAACCCGCACTAGGCCCGCGTAGTGGATTACGGCCCATTTCCTCTCCTAGAAAGGAGGCCTGAGTCCCAGCATTGGGAACATTATAAGGCTGATTATGCAAGGCTATGCTTGTCATATAATTATGTTAGTAGTAGGTACGTAGAGACTAGGGGTGTGCATCCCAGGCGTGTGCTTTTGGGATCGGTTCAATCTGAAGAGTCTCCGCATAGCAATACTTTGATGCCTTTTTATATTATCTTTTATTTTGTTGACTTTTATTATTATTATTATATACTTTATTGTACACCTCATAATGAACACCAGCCCCATTGTAACCTAATAAGCCGTGTACACAGGTACGAACACGAACATAGCGAACAAAAAAAACAAGCTTGAACATTTGGTTCGTTCTTATGGACAGTACATTCGAACACGAATGCGAACATAGTTCGAATCGAGTTCACACACAAAATTGTGAACTCTAGCGTATTAGCCATAGCGTTGTTGTGTGAAGTAGCGGTATTTTTTTTTTTGTGTTCGCGGTGATTCAAGAAGAATATCCTTCACTCTGCACATACTAAAAGGATCGCCGCAAACATGCTTCACGAACAGAGTGTTCGATGTTCGTTGTACGCACATGCGAATCAAGTTGTTGCGTATCTTGCAACGGAAAAAGGACAATGGGCAAACATGTATGGAAGCTAGTACACCCCTCAAATAGCAATGACATATATATCGTTAGATAGGTCCTTTTAACTGGAACAACATTTACTATGACAGCTTTGTTGAAAAGCTTGTCCGTTCTGAATTTTAGGTAAAAAACAAAGGTTAGGTTAGGTGTTAAAACAAGGTAATTGGTACACCTCACCAATAGCTAAGACATATAAATGCCGTTGAATAGGTCTTTTTAACAGGAACAACATTTACTATGACAGCTTTGTTGAAATTTTTGTCCTTAGGATCGTCACACCCTAGCCAGCGAGACCCCGACCCCGACTACCAACCACACTAGATGCGGGCTTGTGGACGTCTAGCCATGAGTAGCTCACAGTCCGGCAGTCCGGTAATCGACTGGACCGAGTCCCAGTCATCGACAGCGTGTAGTAATACACGCGTTCCTCATAGAGATGTCAGCAAACTGATACCACTAGGTCCGCGGGGATTTTCTGTAAAGGAAACCCGTAGTCCTAGAACGCAAAGGGCAACTGTGTGGAGGGACACAGGTGTGGTTTTAGTTAATAAAATTCTGACACCCGCTCCACCCAGACCGGGAGAAGTCAATGAAAGATTAACACATTAAAATTAAAAAAAAAATTGTTCTAATTAATAAATGATAATATATTTTGAAAAAGGTTTATAAAAAAACACAAACGTCGATAATGGACTATAATGTCTACCTACTTTTAATCCATTCTGGAGAACCTATGAAACACTTATAGTCTTAGGGCGCCTTCTTAGCCGTACAGTGACCGCGGCACGCACGCGCGGCCGCAGAGCAGATGTAGCACAGCACTCACGCGTTTTTAACTAAAATTTGGAGGCGCCTTAAAACTAAAGTAGATATGAATTCACGATTTACAATACAAGTTATCAAATGTTAGCATTTATAATCCTTATTCATTAATAGCACTTCATGTAAAATATCTTCAGAGCGAAGTTACAAAACGCTATCAAAAATATTCCAACTCAGAAACTTTACTGAAAATATTACCTACCTGCACGATTTCCTCTAAATTCAGAAAGCCTGAGTTTTAGTTTACAAGGAATATCTCTTGCTAGAACTGTCTTCAAACAATCAAAATACCACGTCATCTGATTCAATAGAAATTCACCTCAAATTGTAGCCCAAACACAAATATTTGGACAAACATTCGCTATTGGACAATGCTAAGTAAGCGCCAAGAATCTGCGCTGTGGAGTGTGGGGCCATACGAGTAGCGGGTTACTTGTAAAATGACAGCTTGTTTTGTTGAAAATCTTCGAAACCCTTTATTCATGATCGAAATTATATAATATTGAGATGATTTAAGGCCTTTTTTTGGAGAGTGTGAAATCGTTAAATAATTTCTCTCGATCTTCGTCGAGCGAGAGAGTGACAGCCTTATGTTGACGAAAACGCACCTGTGTTCCTTCAGTTGCCTTTTTCTTACCAGGGCTGCGGTGAATAATTTCAAACTCTTAGATAATAACCTCTTTTATCCTCCTAAACATTTAAAGGGCATTATCTATCGTTATGTACCTACGTACCACGCAGTTATTTTTTTGTTAACTAAATTAATTTTTAGTTCTAATGGAAATTGCCCATTGTATTATCCGACTGTAACTCCTAAAAACTAAAATAAAAAATGGTGATGACTAGAAAAGAATCGAGGCAGTGAAGCTCAACAAGTCTTAGATTCTAAGACTTGACAGGCAGAATCGTTCTTCGAAGGACTTAGAAGAAATGTGGATTCTGTGCCACAAAAATTAAACTTTTTCTTTTACTGTCATCATAATAATCTACTATAAAATGGGGTTAATTTGGCCCTGGGATATTACTTTGGCACAAGTATAGAACATGAGAAATTGTGTTTACTGTGTTTCTATTGATTAATAAGCTTTTGCCGAAGCCCTTGGGCCAAAGTTACCCCAATTTGCTCGGTACTCTAACACCCATTTTTATAAAAAACGGTACCTAATTATATTTTGCTAAGTAATTTCTTATTAAGTCATTACTTGAGGTTAGAAAATAAAATAAATCTTCATCAATTTAATTTTTTCTTAACTATATAATACAAATTGTTTCTTAAGTAGTTACTTTTACTCAAGTAATTAGTTTTACTTGTCCATAAATACGGGTGTGAATATTTTATGTAGGTACGATAAGAGAGATAAGTTGATTTCGCAACAAAAAATTCATCCGCCATTTTAAAACCCCCACACTAGGAGTTCAAACATAGACGCTGGCTTCGTTCTAAATCACACGGAAGCCCGTTTGAGCTGCTGCCAACCTTACTAAACTAAATCGGATTTAAGCCTTTCGGACACTAACGAATTTTAAATATGGGTAGTTAGCTCCCTGATTTGTTAAAGAGGATTTCAACAGTTCATGTTGATTTACGTACAGATATTTAACGAAGTTTTTAGTAATGCGTTGGAGTTTCATTAAACAATCTTTGCACATATTTAATGAAAGTTTAAACTGATTTACATAAGTAAATAATGTTATAATAATAATAATGAGGTCCAGGAATTCAGGGCTCTGAAATATACAGATATATGTAGATAATAATAAAGCTTTATTTATATTCTACGCAATTTTTTTACAATAAATGGAATGACAAATTTGGAATTTTATTGGTATTTAAATAATTATAACTGATCAATATTATATAAAATTATTTTCCACATGTATCATATAAATTACTAGTTTATGCTCGCGGCTTGGCCCGCGTGGAATTCAAAGAACGAAATAATTTCAGGAAAAAAATAATACTTAGTATCATAATGTGCATCATAGAGTAGGTGTAGGACCCACTTTGTCCTTGCCTGCTAATATCTCTATCTCATCTGGCAGATGAAAAATATTGTTACTATTTGTGTATTTATTTCTAAACAGAGTCATAGGATATTTTTTTTAATGTTGATAGGCGCGTTTGACCGCTGTCTCACCTAATGGAAAACGACGATATAGTCGACAATGGAGCACGCTTGCCTAGAAGTAACCTATTGACTCTTGACTTAAAGATCCTCAGTTTTTAGCTATGAGGATACACAGATTCCTACAGGGAATTCCACTCGAACAATGAATGTATTCACAAAACGATTTGTACGTATGGGTGGGATGCCATTTACCGGTGGCGCATTGCTGTTTGGTGGCCCAATGATGGATATAAATGTATCCTATACTATACCTACCTACCTACCTATACTTAACCTAATTCAGAACATGGTCTCCCCGTAGGCCAATATCATCCCAGTTTGTTCAACTAACAAACATGCACATATTATACTCGATAATGAAAATGAGATGAGGTCAATCCAACTTAGTTATTTTCTAGAAAGACAATTGCATTAATTTAAGAATTCAGATAAATGCTGATTTTCCTTCCACCCTCTCAACAAAAGATCAGCCACATCTGCAGCAACAAAAAATCGGAAACCCCAAAAGATACAGAATTTAATAAAAGATAAAGACAATAAAATATTGTGGACTAGAAAAAAACAAATATCAGAAGCACAATATCAGAGAGATATCGTTTAGAATAATCGAATTTGGCAAAAAAACTTTTGAGGTTCGAAAAAATATGTAAATAAGGGAACGCGATAACAGACATTGTCCTTTTCCTGAAATCAAAGGATGGGTTCACCGACATAAAGAAGTTAGTATATGTTAGAATTTATTAAGATATGGAGATAGCTGTTCTCCTTTTGTTTTGGACAAATGCCCTGACATGGATGAAAGGATTTTATTATGAAACTTTTAGAAAACTTCAAATGTATATGCTTCATAGTGTGACCTACTAGAAAATCTTTTGTCATCTTGATAACATAAAGCTCCCGTCGACCTTTGTCTAGATTACCTACGTCTAGAAAATATATATTGAATTCTGTGAAAGAAAATATTTTTGAAGAAACTGATCCTGATGTTATTATTATTTATTTTTTTTATTGATTTGAGTTCAACATTTATTTAAAAAAGAATCTAAACAAGCAATGATTTTACTAACTATTCTGCAGTTTGACTGACTATCGTTTTTTTTTTTATGGTAGTTAAAATCATCCAATGACAAATCCCGCCCTTGGGCGGAGCGGGAAGTAGTGTCAGACTCTTACTGACTAAAAACCTACCCCGTTCCTTCGTAGCTTATCGTGCCGGGGCCGAGCATTCCTTTCGGAAATAAACCCATGACCCCAGTAGGCTTCGAACCTGCCTGCCTGCAGTTAGCAGGCTGGGCCTCTTCGGTGTGCTGACAGCTCCTTGAGGTGCGCGGGAACAGAACGCGCCGTCGACGACTTGGACTCGGTCCGGTCGGTTACCGGACGATCGGACAGCGTGCTACCCATTGCACGCCGTCCGCAAGCCCGCGCCTACGGTGGCCTGACTGACTATCGTTACTGAAAAGGGCGGAATCAGGTTTTTTATGATTCTTAATCTGTTTCGTGACTCGCCTCTAACACCCGCATTTATAAAGAAGTATTTACTTGTTACTAAGCAAAATCTTATTAAGTCATTACTTGACATTTGAAATCTGCATTCAAAATTAAAAAATTTCTTAACTATAATAACTTAATATATAAACTTTCTTCTTGAATCACTTTATCTATTAAAAAAAACCGCATCAAAATCCGTTGCGTAGTTTTGCTAAGCATACATAGGGACAGACAGCGGGAAGTGACTTTGTTATATACTACGAGTATGTAGTGATAGTGAAGTAAAGTACCTAATAGCGTCTTGTGTATGTGAGTTTAAATGTTTGTGAATGCACCCACTTTACGAGAACTATTCATAGTGTACGGTCGTAGAGCATTTCTATACCTATACAACCCACAAGAGATACAATTTCTACACCTGCCCTATAAGTAATGCAAATATCTATCTCAAGTTCCATTTTATAACACTTGAATATAAGACGATATGCCTTGAAATGTTCTCAAGAAAATGTACAGCATCATTGCTACATTATCCAGATAAATAGGCCTTCGCTAGGCACCAGATAGTGCGTTGGAGGACAGTAAATCAACTGGAGCTAGACACTGGAGATAACTCTCGTGTTGGCACGAGTTATACGAGATGCCTATGTCTTAGAGCTCCCCTAGACCGGCACGACGCGACAATACGACAACGATGAGACAAATGTTCCTATAGAAATTGCAAATTGAGGTTTCTTTTTTGTAATGAAATCATTAGCATTATCGGCCTTTTTGATGTTCCCACTGCTGGGACTCCTCTCTATGAGAGGGCATGGTCCGTAATCCACCACGCGGGCCCAGTGCGGATTGGTGGATGACACATGTCTTCGAATTTTTGGTTCTAGGACATGCCGGTTTTACTCACGATGTTTTCCTTCACCGTTTTGAGAGCAGTGGTGATGAAATGAATTACACAAAGTAATGCGCCTGGTTGGGTTTGAACCCGTACCCCGTACATACAACTCGTAAGTCGGTGTCATTACCACTCGGCCACCGCTGCAATAATGGAATCAAATAAATAATAAAAAAAGACAGCCAATAAAAATAAAATATTTTTTTTTGAAATCCACTCATCAAATCCTAGACGATAATCACATGCATTAACAGATAAAAAATTAAAAACAATTGGGTGGGTGTTCATTTATTAATCATACCCATCACATTGGATTTCTATGTATATTTTTTCAATAGCCTATGTTTCTCGGAACTATGCAAAGATTCTAACCATATCTCATACATGTTAATCCCATCAAACATTTTTTTTTTTTAGAAGTTATGATGGAATAAACAAACTCACATACAAACATGAACCCTGAAAACATAACACTCCTTTTTTGGGCAGTCGTGTAAATAGGGTTGCCTCATCGTTGATCCGCGTAAAGACGACACGACAATCGTGTCATCTTTCCGCGGATTCCTTTCTGCATTACCGGACCAAGGAAGAGGAAGTGTTCCGGGGAGCTACCCACTGCTCGTCGTCCGTCAGTCCGCGACTACAGTACACGAAGATCATTCTGCGACTCCTAACGCCTGGGTGTCTCCTGTAGCAGCTTGACCATGGCCTGTACCAGAGCCTGGCATGAGATGTCGCCGCCGATCTCCTCCACGAGGACACGGCAGTGCTTCGCTCAAGCAGGGCACACCGCACTGCCACCGTATGCTCCACCGTGGCCTCCGGCGTTTTTTTTGCCTGAATCCAGAACAGGAACCTCCCGAAATTGCCGTGTAATTGATAACGATTTCGACCTAACTATTAACACTTCGTTTACTTACAGCATATAGGAATTTCTCTCAATAGCCTATGAATAAGAAACACCCCAATAACTGTCCCGTTACCCTTGGGTACGCGCCCGGGTCCAACATTCTTGGTTATCAGTGTTCCGGGTAAAGCAAACATGTGTAAAGTCCAAGTTAAATTATAGTTAGCAATTGTTTAGGACGCCATACACTCAAGGTCATGGCCTTATCTAGGCCGTTCAATAGTTATTATGTATAGAGAAGTTTCGCAGTACGACGTCATCGTTGTTGTTTTGATTGAAAGGTTAATATACTCCCGAATTGGTCCCACAGATATATCGTTTTGATCTGATGATGAACTTCGAAGATATAGAACGGAGTTCTTCAAAAAATCATAGCAGAACTGTCGTAACAAGTAAAATTGCTTTGTTTATCTTATAGTCGGTGACTGACTGAAGTAAGAAGGGGAGGTTCATCTGATGATGAAGCCGGAAGGTAGATTAGAACCGGAACTCTGTAACAAATCAGTGTATCCGAGCCGTGTTTCGTATTATTAGAATTGTCATGATGATTTGATGATGGAACCGAATGGCGGAAGGTAGCTGTCTATTTAAGTTTGGCTGAGGGTTACTACGAATAAAAAGTGTGAAATAAAAAAAAAATACAAAAAAATACAACCGACTTCAATACAAAAAAAAAACACAAAAAAGTGCATAATAACTTTATTTTCGGAAGTCGGTATTAAATAACGAAGAGACAAAACTATTATAAAAACACCGACTTCCGAAATTAAAATTATTTTGCACTTTTTTGTTTTTTTTTTGCATTAAAGTTGGTTGTTTCATACATTTCATGTTTTATACCTATAAAATTATGCCCATTGTATGCGTATAGTTTTATAGCTATTAACCTTTCAAAGATATGTCACAACATTAGGGTTCCGTACCCAAAGGGTAAAAATGAGACCCTATTACTAAGATTTCGCTGCCAGTCCGTCTATCCGTCTGTCTGTCACCAGGCTGTATCTCAAGAATCGCCATAATTAGACAGTTGAAATTTTCTCAAATTATGTATTTCTGTTGCCGCTATAACAAAAAATACTAAAAACAAAATAAAATAAATATTTAAGGGGGGTCCCATACAACAAACGCGATTTTTTGCTCGATATCAATAATGACAATGGGTAAGCAGTTGAAATATTCACAAAATACTCAGTTGTGTTGTGTCAGTTGTTTGACTGGCCTGTTGGTCTAGTGGTTAGTGGCCCTGACTGCTATGCCGCAGGTCGTGGGTTCGATTCCCACCCAAGACAAATGTTTGTGTGACGAGCACGATCATTTGTTCTGTGTCTGGGTGTTATTTATCTATAATATGTATGTATTTAGAAATATATAAGTATGTTTATCAGCTGTCTGGTACCCATAACACAAGCTCTGCTTAGCTTGGGACTAGACGGTGTTGTGTGATAGTTGTGGAAATATTATTATTATTATATTATATTATATTATATTATTTTAATAATAAATAATAAAATTAAAATAAAACAATATTGAATATTTTCCCATACAAAAAATGCCATTTAAAAAAAAAAAAAAAAACCTATTTTGTTGTTGTTCTGTTGTTTACTTAGTCAATGGTATGAAACCCTACGTGCGCGAGTTCGACTCGCATTTGGCCAATTTTTATTTCTAAAAAAATATATATAAAAAGGCAAAGTAAATATAGGATATTTATCTTCGTACTGCACACTGGCCACATAATACACTTTCCAATTCACCTTAGTGAAGGCTCGAGCTCATTTCAATTACATCAGATCTGGCTGCCATGAGCTGAAATCGATCCCTGTAATCAGACATTACACCGTTAGATCCCTAGATTGTACTGTCCGGGATATGAAGTCTGGAAGGGCTATCATGAATTTACTGCCGTTCCATTGCTATTTATGGAGGAGGTACTTTATTCTTGGTGTTTTATATAAAGGGTTTTTCGAAACGTTTCTTCTTTTCGAATCGATGGTAAACTCGTTAAACTGTTTAGGCCCAGTAGGTGGCTACGTTAACTGCATCATCGGTGGTACACATTAAATCCTCCATAGTGCAGGTGTATGGGTACTTAAGGCACTCTAACATGTGCATATGGGGCATCGCACTCACATTGAGTATGCGACGGGTCTATAAGGGTTGCCGCACACGGGCCACAAAACAAAGCCGCCACAAAAAAATGCCACCACAGGCACACTTAACTAACGCCGCCACAAAAAGAAGCTAGAAGCCGCTTCCAGTTTCTTTTTGTGGCATCACCATAAAAAGAAGCCGGTAGTAGCGTTTTTTTTGTGGCCCGTATGCGGCGAAACTTAACCCCATTTCACCATGTTCCGTTGCAGCGGCCTTCCTGGGTAAATAAATACTAACGCTCGATCTTTGATAGTGCATCGAGGATATCTTGGTATAGCGAAATGGCTTAGATCTTTAGAAATATGGTTACACAAAAAAAAATCTGATTAAGTGTTCTTCAGAATGTACAAAATATATGTAAATCGATCAATATTTCGAAAAGAAAATGGATTTAAAAGTCAGCGGGGCTGTATCCGTGCGCATGCGGCCGGAATTTAATGCACACATGAAGCAAAGCCGCTGGTAGAAGCTAGTCTAACTACATAGCTTCTAAGAAAATTTTATTTATAACAAAAGCAAACTTAAACACACATCCATTCACCAACTTGTTTCTCTATAAAACACGTTACTGTGACAATGTGGAATAGAATTTCACCCCGCGGTCCCGTAAATAAGACATTCGTTGTGAAGGTGTGAAGAAAAATAGACGTGCGCCCCCCCGGGGTGCCATTAATGAATTGGACTGCACGTTAGGTCCGCCCTATAAATATTGTCTTGGCGAAAACATCGTTACTGTCCAAGTATCTCAAATAAATGACTTTTTTACAACTTCGAGCACATTTTTTTGTGTATATTGCTGTCGAGAAGGATCAAGGTGATGAGCATTATTAGATAAGGCAGAGGAGGAATAAGCAAAGGTGATGTATCTAAGACAGTCATTCCCAACCTTTTTTTGACCTGGGACCGCTTTTGATTTGCAGCTATATTAATTTATAAAACATAACTCTTCTTGACAGTCGGGTAAAACTGGTGGCGGTTTTTTTTATAATAAAAAACCGCGCCAGTGGGCTTTTGCCCGCGGCTTCGCTCCCACTCTACCCTACTCTATCCTACTCTACCTTACTCTACCCTACTCTATATACAATACCTGCTTATTTATTAGTATGGGGTAGAATCAGGTAGAATAGTTTGTTTGTTTTGGTAGTATACTTTTTTTGTCTGTTTTGTACTACCCTATACTAATATACTAATACTATACTAATAAATATTATAGGGTAGAGTCAGCAAAACGACTGATTTCACGTGACTGGTAGAGAATGCCTAAGGCAGTCCGCCTTTGTACTTTTGTGTTGCATGAAATTTTAATAAACAAATTATAATATTCCACAACTATCACACATGCCATCCAGTCCCAAACTAAGCAAAGTTTGTGTTATGAGTAGATATACAACTGATAAACACTATATTTTTAAATACATACATATTATAGATTACACTCAGGCACAGAACAAATGTTCGTGCGAATCACACAAACATTTGTCCTGGGTGGGAATCGGACCCACGACTACCGGTGTAGCAGTCACGGCCACTAACCACTAAACCAACAAGCCAGTTTCTCCAAATTGCAAATTATAAGTTGATTAAGTTGCTTATCTAGTTTCTAAACTACATCTTATTTGCAAATTGACGGATCGGTACCTCTACCATGAGTTTTAAGCAATAGTATTCGTCGCTACTCGATATCGACGCCGTAAATATTTTGTATGGCAAATTTTGCAGCGCCTCTAGCGGTCACTTGCAGAACCAAAATTTGCCATACAAAATATTTACGGCGTCGATATCGAGTAGCGACGAATACTATTGTTTAAAACTCATGGTAGAGGTACTGATAACAAAAACATCCATAAAAAGAACTCGCATAGGAATCCAAGCAAGCCATTGGTAGTTTTTAACCCACTTACAGTTAACACCTCCACTCCCCGGGGACGTCTAACAATTTCTTCGATTTGGTCAAATAAAAAGTTGAGGCAGAACCGCAACAACTCGGTTCAGTGGTTAAGTTTCTGTTACGGTTTTTCCGCATCCCTAGAGCGTGATTAGGTGATGTGTCTATTGAAAGCAATGCGATAGATATAAAATTAGCTAAATATATTTTAGGTAATGTGGAAAGCAATGGTGGCCGAGTGATAACAACCCAGACTTACGAGTTGTAGGTCGCGGGTTCAAACCCGGCAAGGCGCATTACTTTGTGTAATTTATTTCATTACCACTGTTCTCAAAACGGTGAAGGAAAACAACGTGAGGAAACTGTCGTGTCTTAGAACCAAAAATTCGCAGACACGTGACATCCACCAACCCGCATTGGAGCCGTGTGGTGGATGGCCTTAGTTCCCACATAGGGACCATTATAAGTCTGATTACGTTTAGGAGATAGGGAACGTTTATACTGTTCTAACTCGTGAAAATAGTACATTATGATACAAGTGTGTAATGTACATGGTTACCGTCGAGGCGATATTAAGACCCGAGCCTTGGCGAGGGTCTTAAGAGAGCCAAGAACGGTAACCATACATTACTCACGTGTATCATACGACGTTTTCAATACACTTGTGAAGAAAAATAATTTAGCTAACTATTATTACAACAGCAAAACTAGGAAAAAAATTCATAATATGGCGGTAACATTCATAGGCACGCATATTTTTTTTTTTAATTGACCCATAGCTGAAGGCTATGGCTACATATTGTTTGATCAAATTGCCTAGTCGTTATTTGTTTTATAGCGTGAAAAGATTTCACGATAATATCATTTTTAGTGACAATAGGATGTAACATTTTCTAATGTTTTTGTAGTATTTGCTTTTATTTCATTAATATAGACAATGAACTTCACTCGAAAAAATCACACCAAAAACCGCGCGCATTTTAAAATGGTGCTTAAAATGGCGACCATAAACCACAAAGAAAAAACAATTTTTATTTGAACGAACGATTTATACATTATATGTTTTGTTATTAAATAAATCGTTTTTACAAGTTAAAATGGCCGAAATTGCATGAAATAAGTAAGACACTAATTTACCTATACTATTGAACGAACGCAATAACCTAACATGAACTTTTTTCGTATTCAAAATTTGATTTGTGAACAAAGAGGTTGAACAAAAAGGTTATAGCTACATTACAGCACTAGTGCGTAATGGTAATCAAAATGTTACAGTTTGGTAACAGGTGCCATTATGTACCTAAGTGTAGTGCAATAAGAGCCACTTTCTGCAAGTGTATTAAAAAAATTCTTAATACAATGAATGATTAATACAATGAAAATTTACTTATTTAATTTTTGTCATATCGTATAGCTTTTACTGGAAGAAATGTGTTTGCTCCTCTAAGTGCCTGCTAACTTGCTCCTTTTACGACAAGTGTAAGTAATGGTTAAGTTGGAAGATACGAGTATTTTTATCGATCATAGGTTTATCACCTATGGGGAGGATGGCTGTCCCTGCACGGTTGCCTCCATCTTCCCATTCCCTCACGCCGACCATGAACCAGAGGCCGAAGCAGGAACCAGAGGACTGCTGCAGGCTGATTTTGATCTTAAGGTTTTTTTTTGTGATCACATAAAACAAAGTCCCCAACCGCGTCTATTCACCACAAATTTTTAACTAGTACACGTACTTAAAGAGCTTATTAGAAAATGTCTTGTTATTATTTAAGTAAAGTCTTAATTAATAAATAATATTCATAAACAGCAAAGTTATGAGCGTTGGTCTATACCTATCCCAAAATTTACAATAATTTTATTTATCTCAATTTATGGACATATTGTACAGACTTTTGATTATGAATGAAAGAATGACAATAAAAATGGAAAAATACTGCGCTTAGTATTTTATAGTAGTTATTGTTACGAATGATTGATTCAATTATGAATTTACCAATTATGACAAATTTTCGTGGACAATTTTGGGATTTCGTTTTTTTGTACATTACCTAACGGGTAATGATTGGGCTCCATTTTTTTGTGTACTAATTGAAAAATAGGGGTCTATATCTGTTTGTGATAAACTCAAAAACTACTAAATAGATTTTGAAGGAGACTTCAGCAATAGACACATTCACACTCTGTCTGTTGCTGAAAAAGGAGTCTACAGCAACAAACAGAGTGTGAGTGTGTCTGGAAGGTTTAGGTATAATGCATGCATATTATTTCAAAGATGTCTAAAACCCGTGTCAAGCAGAAGCAGGTCGCTAGTTTAAAACATTTTCGTTACAATATTTGTAGATCCAGCCAACTATCTTCACTTCCTCGCAATATAGTCTGTTGTCCCGAGAGACTACTCGATACTAAATCGAGTGAAAAATACATTTTCTCAGAGTATGAGGGTCATATAACCGGTTAACAAGTAACTCGATGCGATGCACAGCAGTTCACAAGTACTAATAGGTTATTCGAGCATATCCTGAACGATTTTTTTTTTGTTATGAGAAAACCGTCATTATGATATATGACAGTTATCCGGACGGATCCTCCCGACGATTTTTTTCGAGTGTAGGAATATTATTTTTGTATCTCAAGTGTCTGCACATCGGTTACCTATCATAAGTTCGAATAATAAATACGTGACGGACTTTCATTTCACCTAAAACTTTTCGACTATTATCGTATCGTTTTTTTTTTTTCATTTCATCAAAGTCACGTTAGATCGTCGTCGTTTGTTGACCTACTATGTATTATCAATTCATTTTTTCCGTTACTCCAACGTTTCATTTGGTCAAAACACTTTTCACCGACGTTACGCTTAGTCGAAATAATATTTGTTCGAAGTATTATGTTTCCAAACATTCATTATACCACTTTTTTCAACCAGGCATGCATCATGAAAGCAGGCATGCAACGTGTAACAAGCAGCATTTTTTTCTGTAACGACTCCGGCGCTGTGAGGTTTGGGCGGCTCCACGAGAGCTTATCGTCGCAGATGTCTATAACGCTTACCACCGTAGCTTCTCCTTGTTGGCCGGCTTCGCTGGCCAGCCTCAGCCGCGGTGGCGGGCCTTCAAACCAGCTCAGCTCAGCTTGCGGGTTTCCCTACCCCTCCGTGCTTATCTGGGCTTGAATTACACTATAGGGGTAGGGCAAACAAGACTGTGTAAAGTCAGTTTTGCAGCGATTTGTTTCTGTCACTAAATTTTGTAGCACGACATATTGACTGTTTATGACACCATTTTAATTTAATATTGAAAATGCTACCAAATACAGTACGCAGCAAATAAGTTGAACCATTTACTAAGGTTACACGCAGCCTCCCACTTTGATTGAGACCCGAAAATCGGTTATAATTCTCGTCACACTAGTTGAATTATTATGGAGATCGACCTTGAATGGACAGTGACCGATTTTTTTAGTGACCAAGTGAAAATACTACTATAACCGTATAGGTATATATTTTTATCAAAATTCTGTATTGTTATATCGGTGTGGTGAAAATATGGCAAATAAATCATTTGGCAAATGAAAAAGATCAAAAGAGACTTCGGCCAATAGCATAAAGTAATTTTGTAAATCGGCGAAACCTAGTTCTGTAAAAAACACTATGTAAAATAATGCATAGCAAAAAAGACTTTAGTCAATAGTGACAAGTGATCGGTTCCCCTGCACATCTGAACAATATCTAATGGAATCATAGAAGCAGGCAAAATGGAGCTGAAAACTACCTATTCGAAGACATGTGGGGCCCAGCGCAACTTTGTTTTTTTTCTATCATTCTGTCATGTCACTCGCCACGCTTTCACTCACTTCGTTTTCATTCATATCGCTCGTCACACAATCCATCCATACTTTTACCCTAAAAATCCATCTTACCCCTTTTATCTTATAACAGTAACCTTGAGTTCTAAATTCAAATAAAAATGAACGTCAAATACATAGTTGCAACGCCAGAATAACAAACTTTACATAAACCAACTCATAATTCCCCTCTTATAAGTATAGCTCAACAAACACGCCTGTCAAACGCAGATTAATTATGAAACTCAGATGAATGTTTGAAGAATAATTAAAAACTGAATTAAAAACCCGCTCGTTTGAAAAAGTGGGGATCAAAGGAATGCTAATAAAGATTGAATGAGCGTTTTAAGATGGAGTAGTTGAGAGAGGAATGATTAATGCTTCTTTTGCAGGCCTACGGTGTACGGCTTGATTCAAACTGTATCGGTCTTTAGCTAGTGCATTAAAAAGTAAATGCCTAGTAGGAGAGCTTTACTGCCTCTTCTTTCCTTACTTAAATTCAATCAAAATTATTTATGTTATTTTTCTATATGATTTTTTGATAGTTTTAAATCCAACATCACATCTATAAGGCTAGTCTGTATGTTTTGAAAAAACTTACGTTAAAAATAATAGTAATAACCTCATCGCCGTATCTCTACGTTGACGTCGTGGTGGGACTTGCGCGCTCCAATAAACCCAAGGTCTGTATCGGTAGTGTTTGCTTAGCCGTAGCATGCCTAGGTTGAGGGACCAGACTAAGAGAAATACAATTCGCAGGGCAGTTTTGTGGCGAACTGTAGGGCATAAGCGACCCCACGGCACCCGATCTCCCGGGAGAATTCTCGTTCTCCATTTCCAGCTTGCCTTTATTGGCCGGCCGTAGTGAACACTGACGAGGATCAGAGCTCTCACCTCTGTCTGGCCTTTATTGGCTGGTTTGAGTTGAGATTCGCAAGAGCAAACGTGCTCGGGAGAAGGATGTATAATCCAGTAAGGTGCTGGTAGGGATCTTGACCGTAATTCCGGGATTGTCCTGATAGCTGTGGTATACCTCTCCGAGTTCTCCACTCCTCTCACAGTTCTCCACTCCTCAAGCACCTCAGGATATGTTGCCCTCTTGTTGCTACGTCACTTCGTGCTAGTGGCCGTTTTTTGGGGCCCATTTATTGAGTGTGCAAATCATCCCTTGCCTGTTTACCGATGGATATTAATAACATTGTTTAGGCAGGGACCATATTTTAACATAATTATGTAGTCCCTAGTAACAAGTCTACTTAAGATTCCAAAAACCATAGCCCTATTATCTTTGTTTTCCATATGTCACAATAGTTTTCACCAACCGGGGGTTGTCCTTGGATGCACTAGCATTGCGCGTACAGGGATAATCGTCGGTACCACATTCCATTAAAATTTTCTAAAAGGCCTCTGCGAGTTGGTTTCACCTCCTCGTACCAAAGCTCCAGGACCTCAGGGTTCTGAGATATATGTAGATATAATAATAATAATTTTATTTATTTCAGATTTTATCGCGGTGTTGCAACTTTATATAATTGTATTTGCCACCTTATTTTTGTTATTTATATTTAATTTATAGCTTATTGGTACTTTTTATTTCCATTATTTATTTATTTTTATTTACGGTTACGGTACGGTTTTTTACAAGCTTTCTATTAGCTTGCACTGTATGTAACTATGTATGTTCGGCTCAAATTTTGCAACTCAATTTTGAAGCAGATATCTTCAACCGATTGAGCTGAAATTTTACATGCATGTGTAAATCGGGTGACAATGTAATATTATGATGACATGGAGTAGATCTGATGATGGAGCTGGAAGGTAGCCATAGGAACTCAGCAATAAAACAATACAACCCCGTTGAATTTGGGCTCGCTTGATTAGTACTGACGAGTACTTTGATCCTGTATGATAGCCAGGGTCTGATGATGGAGCCGGAAGGTGATCATTGGAACTCCACAGTTAAACGATACAACCCCATCGAATTTGGGCTCGTTTGATTCGTATTGGCAAGTACTTTCATCCTATATGGTAACCAAGGTCTGATGATGCACTGGAAGGTGGTCACAGGAACTCTGCACTTAAACGACACAACCCCATTGAATTTGGGCCCGTTTAGTTTGTATTGACGAGTACTTTCATCCTATATGGTAGCCAGGGTCTGATGATGGAGCCGGAAGGTGCTCATGGGAACTCCGCAGTTAAACGATACGACCCCATCAAGTTTGAGCTCGTTTGATTAGTGTTGACAAGTACTTTGATCATGTATGGTAGTCAGGGTCTGATGATGGAGTCGGAAGGTGGTCATAGGAACTCCGCAGTTAAATGATACAACCCCATCGAATTTGGGCTCGTTTGCTTTGTATTGACGAGTACTTGGATCCTATATGGTAAGCAGGGTCTGATGATGGAGCTGGAACGTGGTCATAGGAACTCTGCAGTTAAACGACACAACCCCATCGCAATTGGGCTCATTTGATTTGTATTGACGAGTGCTTGGATCCTATATGATAACCAGGTTCTGATGATGGAGCTGGAAGGTTATCATAGGAACTTCGTAAGAAATCGACACAATCCCATCGAGTTTGAGCTCATTTGATTTTTATTGATGAGTGCTTGAATCTTATATGGTAACCAGGGTCTGATGATGGAGCTGGAAGGTTGCCATAAGAAATCCGCAATTAAACGATATAACCTCATCGACTTTAAGCTCAATTGATTTGTAATGACAGTACTTGGATCCTATATGGTAACCAGGGTCTGATGATGGAGCTGGAACGTGGTCATTGGAACTCCGCAGTTAAACGACACAACCCCATCGATCGTACTAGTTAGTTTAAATACACTCCTACAAAATAGGTACCAATTGAAAGGGCTTGCAGAGAGTAACTTGAAAAATAAAGTGACATTACTCTAAATCCAATATCTTCCTTTTTCTCAGTTATACTCTTGTTGGAGTGGTAGTGGATCGTCTGGTAGGTTGGTTGCGGTTTTTGCGAGACTGCTCCATCTCTTTCTATTCATGTCACTTCGTGGACATTCAATGAGGGAACACTTCGAAGATGATTTAGTGAGGTCAGTCCATCTGGTAGGCGATTGACCGCGAGAACGTAGGCCCTCTACTCTTCCCTGTACCACTAAACGTTCCAAAGAGCTTTCATTGCCTGTGATATATCCAAACATCTTAAAAATTCGCTGTTGCACAATCGACGAAATTTTTGTTTTGATGCAAAGTTCTTTAAGAATGGAAACGTTAGTACGGTAAGCAGTCTGTTTTATCCTCAGTAGACGCCTCCAGCGTCACATTTCAAGAGCGTCAATCTTTTTACGGTGCTAGAATCTTTTCCGCATTTCCCAGTATTTGTGATTGTGGATCCCAGGTAAATAAACTCTGGACAACTTCGCTATTGGCTATATATTTCATGTAAATTAGGTTGATTGTATAGTCTTACGATCCACCACCATCATTTTTGTTTCATAAATCCAACCTGGTAGACTTCTCAGGTGGTCGCCTCCTTCTGCGAAGCAGTAATGCTAGCAAAGGAGGAGGCCCACGGTAGAGGTGTGCCCCGCTTGGGAAGAGCATCGCCGTGTCCTCGTGAGGGCGAGCGGTAGCGATGATCTCTCGCCGGGCTTTGGTTCAAGCCATGGTCTGGAGCGAGGAGGAGTGGCAGGCGGTCGCCTCCTTCTGTGAAGCAGTAATGCTAGCAAAGGAGGAGGCCGACCGCATCAGGCAACGGCGCTCACGCCGCAGCCGCCACCGTAATTCCGATCCAAATTTCCGGCCACCGTAGACGCGGGCTTGCGGACGGCGGGCAATGGGTAGCTCGCTGTCCGTTTGTCCGGTAACAGACCGAACTAAGCCCAAGGGCGGGGGATGTCATTGGATGATTTTACCTACCATAAAAAATAAAATAAAAAAAGTCCTGGCAGACTTCTAAAGACTAAACGGACTGAAGAACTTAGTCTGCTAAGACTAAGGTTCTTATGCTTTCCTATAATATGGGTAACATTAATGAAAGGACTTGCTGAGAATACAAATGTGATTTACATAAGGTATAACTAAAAAGTAAAAAATAAATTATAAATAAAAAAACTTTTTTAAAAACAAGCTTTCAGTTAAATGGGCTAAAAAGAAGAAAATAAACTTTTCCTTTATAACTTTTACTATCAATTTATAACGGCATTACACAATTTATATGATATAAAAGCTTGTCGCGAGATTTAACTGGATAAATACACAGCTAAATAATTTCATAAATTAAATAAGTTAAAAAACTTCATCTATTGATTTTAAAATTTTCAAAATCTCGCGACAAACTTTTGTATCATATAAATTGTGTAATGCCGTTATAAATTGATAGCAAAAGTTATAAAGGAAAAGTTCATTTTCTTCTTTTTAGCCCATTTAACTGAAAGCTTGTTTTTAAAAAAGTTTTTTTATTTATAATTTATTAATGTTAACTCTGTGTCTGACTGTATAGCTCTCCAGCATGATATAGATGCCCTGAGTGAGTGGGCTACTACCAACAAGATGGAATTTAACATCTCCAAATGCCAAATAATGAGCTTTGGCCGCATGCGGAGTCCTATACAGTACGACTACAGTATAAACAATGATCTTATAACTAGAGTTTCGACTGTGAAAGACCTTGGTGTCCAATTTGACACAAAACTAACTTTCCATACGCACATATTAAGCCTGGCTAAAGAGTCATTTAGGCGTTTAGGATTTGTTTTGCGTAACAGTCAATGTTTTAAAAACCAAGCAGTTATAAAGCTTCTCTATAATGCTTTAGTTCGGTGTAAACTCGAAACCAGCGCTTGTGTATGGAACCCTCATGAGGTTACTTATACACTTATGCTGGAAAAAGTTCAAAAAGCTTTTCTCAGGTACCTATACAAGCGTCTATTTGGATATTATCCATACATGTATCCTACGAAGTTTATCCTCGGATGCTTAAATTTCAACTCATTGAAGGTAAGACGGGCTGTTGACCAAATTACAACAGCCTATAAAATTATCAATGGTTACACTGACGCATCCGACTTACATGCGGAGTTGTGTCAATTATTTGTTCCAAATAATTACAATCGCTCTAGAAAGCATAAATTATTTAATGTCCCATTTTGTCGCACTGTAGCTCGATTCACCTCTCCTATACCGCGTATGCTAACGATGCTCAACGCGCTCATGGAGACCAACCCCGGATTGGATTTGTTTGCTGATGAATGAAGACGATATTACTAGAAAGTTTAAGGTTCTGTGACAAGACAGAGTGAAAGGTTTAATTTAATTTAGTATTAATGGCTATTTTGCTGTACTGAATAAATAAAATAAATAAATAAATACACATTAGTTACATACTAATATTGTTCGTAGTTTGAGTCGGACTCGCGAACTGAGGGTTCCGCACAGACTTACCTATGAAAACAATTCAATATATGAATCGAGTCTTGAAGATTTTTCGTATCGCAAAAAAGTTTTTTTGTGTCCTTAACTAAAAATTTACAGTTTTCAGATTTTTTCCTATAGTTGTGCTATGAGAACTGACTTTATGCCAAATTTCAGGGTTCTAGGTCAACGAGTTCCCTATGAATTTTGATTTCCTTGATAGTGTCGAAATGTATGTTTTTTGTAACATAAACCGCCATATCCTTTTTTTGCACTAAGAAGTTTGATTTTTTCACATCTTCAAGGGACCACAGACTTGAGTATATACCTAATGGTTTAAATTTCAACTCGATACTTTCACACATTACTAAAACGAGATAGTTCGCGAGATAAAAGGTCTTGACAGACAGACAGACGGGCAACACAGTAATCCTATAAGGGTTTCGTTTTTCCTTTTGAGATGGAACTCTAAATGGAACCCTAAAAAAATACAAATTTTTTGTCTAGTAACCAGCAGAACCTTTAATTTTATATTAAAATTAATTGTAACATACATTTTACCACTGTTATTATGAACGAACGAGTCTGTCAGTTTTTAGGTATCCTATCACAACCATCACCTCAAAGGCACTAGCAAAGGCTTTTGGAGGGGACGAATAAGCCCCTTTTTGGCTGAAACTAAAACTTCAGCTGAAATTCAATAAAACTCCATGGGAAAAATATCAACATATATCATACATCGAATCGAACACAATATGGCGGTGAATATGCGTATCTCCATTTTAACGTTCCAAGTTATTTCAATTTTAACAGCCACTGATAACGATATGCGCAAGTTTATGGCAACATTATTCCTTGGATGATCGATGTGTGTAATATCGATACTGAGAAACCAATATCGATACTGAGAATCGAGTATGGACGTGTCATACGACTCATGGGCGGAAGTCAATATAACGTCTCTCCCATTGACCACACCGGCCTCTCCTCTCTGAGTAGAGCGAGAGAGAGTGTCAGACTTTTACTAACTAAAACCCATCAGTGTTCTCTTCATGGCGAAATGGCTTCAGCGACTATCGCAACCTCGTTCGGGGCGCGCCACAATCGAGGCGATAAGGCCCATCCTTGAGGCGTGGCTGGAAAGCCCTCACGGCACTCTTAACTTCCGCACGATGCAGGTCCTAACGGAATACGGAAAGTTTGCCAAATTCCTGTTCCGGATTCGTGCGGAGGATTCGCCCGGGTGTCGCCACTGTGCGGAACACCCGGAGGACACGGTGGAGCATACTGTAGAGATGTGCCGCGCCTGGGCGGAGCGTCGTCGTGTCCTCGTGGGGGCAATCGGCGGCAGCGATCTCTCTCACCGGGCCTTGGTTCGGGCCATGATCCGGTGTGAGGAGGGATGGCAGGCGGTCGCCTCCTTCTGCGAAGCAGTAATGCTAGCAAAGGAGGAGGCCGACCGCATCAGGCGCTCGCCCCAGCCGCCGCCGGGATTCCGATCCCGATTTTCGGCCACCGTAGGCGCGGGCTTGCGGACGGCGTGCAGTGGGTAGCACGCTGTCCGATCGTCCGGTAACATACCGGACCGAGCACAAGTCGTCGACGGCGCGTTCTGTTCCCGCGCGCCTCAAGGAACTGTCAGCAAACCGTAGAGGCCCAGCCTGCTAGCTGCTGGCAGGCAGGGTCGAAGCCTGCTGGGGTTAAGGGCCGTTTTCTGAGAGGAAGGCTCAGCCCCGGCATGATAGGCAACGAAGGAACGGGGTAGGTTTTTAGTCAGTAAGAGTCTGACACTACTTCCCGCTCCACCCAAGGGCGGGACTTGTCATTGGTTGATTTTACCTACCATAAAAAAAAACCTGTGTTCTCTCAGTTACGTTTTGTGTTATTCCAGAAACGCGGTAAATCTTTCTAATAATCCCGCATCTGTAATATTAGTATGGTAATGTATCAATTGTAATTATATTTTAAGATCTACAGTTCTAAAGGCATATAGTCCCTTGAACATTTGGCCGGAATTAAATGCACAGCATGCTGTACTGCCGCGGTGGCATTTTTTTTTTTTTACGGTATGTAAAATCATCCAATGACAAATCCCGCCCTTGGGTGTGGGGCGGGATATAGTGTCAGACTCTTACTGACTAAAAACCTACCCTGTTCCATTCATTGCCTTTGTCCCAGGGCCCCGGGTAACATTTTCACATAACCTTTGGCCCCAGTAGGCTTCGGCCCTGCTGGGCCCCTACAGTTTGCTGGCAGTACGAGATCTATAAATATCCCCACTGACCTTTAAAACCATTTTATTTGCGAAATATTGATTGATTTACATAATGTTTTTGCATTACATTCTGAAGAATACTTACCCAGCATTTGTTTTGTGTAAACATATTTGTAAAGATCAAAGCCGTTTGAAAGGAGTAGGGAAAACCAGTGAAAAAATATCATGTAGTGATTGTTTTTAAAGTAATGTTATTTTTGAATCAATAATAAATATGTATTTATTTTTCAAGCCGTTACCGAGGACTAGGCTTCAGAAAATTAATTCTTTTTTTTTATTTTGACTCTGCTCGGTTTGTGAATATAGCCAGTGTCAGGTTTAGAAATCTTATATATAAAAATGAATAGCTGTTCGTTAGTCTCGCTAAAACTCGAGAACGGCTGGACCGACTTTACCAATTTTGGTCTTAAAATATTTGTAATAGTCCAGGGAAGGTTTAAAAGGTGAGAATAAGAAGTGTTCATTGACTATTAGGCGATACGAAGTTTGCCAGGACAGCTTGTAAAATATATTTTTTTTATAAGGAATATAGCCACTTTTTTTTAAATTAGGATGTAGACGTAACACATTCTAATAAGCCAGAATTTTTTGATTTTATCAAATTATTTATTTTTATTTTATTTTGCACTAATGACACTTCAGAAGCTAGCACACATATTTCGTTTGCATACTCTCATAAAAGCATGTGAGCGACAAGTTTTCTACAGAATAAATCCAATCACATTTTTTTTGTCAAATTCATTTATTTAAATTTCGAACGAAATTCGATCTAAAAACTATAGAGATGTAACCGTACCTCAACCCGCCCGACCTTAAACAATTCGATTTCAATAACGCATTGTAATCGATTCAAACCACGACCGAACAGTCAATTTGCATGAACGAAATCGATTGGGAATGTCTAAAGTCCTGTCCAATGGAAGTTGGGGTGAAAAAGGCGCGAAAGAGAAACTGCTACTTACACTGCTAGATTTAGTGTTGCTAGATTTAAGGATTCGTGGGAAGATGGGAGGAACCTTTTATCTAACTTATTATAATTTTTACAAAAAAAAAAAAACAATTTTAATCTTTTTTACTTGAAAACTATGGAGAAAACAATAATTTTATTGTCTAAATATATCTAGAATTCCAGAAATCGTAAGGGTTGAAAGGTGACGTTACCTATGTCAAATTACAATGATTGACGTTTGCCTATTAACGACCTATCAAAAATAGCATCGAAACGCAATTCCCAATTTATTTCGTCCCAAAGAAAACGCTTCGAACATTTAGGGATATTTCAAAATTCGTTGCGTTAACCCTCAGCCGTCTGACGATCGGACATTTAGACAGATCCCTGATTGGGTTCTCTGTATTTTCTGCTTTGTACAGACGGACAAAAGCGGCACGAAGAAAACTGGAACTGCCAGGTATCGGCGTGAAGCGTTTCAATGGAAATTGTGTTTCCATTCTCTAGGGAGTCGCGTACTAATTTCAATGGTTCGTGCCATGTTCGTGCTTACATCGGCCATTCTGTTTGATATACATTAGACAGGGCATTTTGTTTAGTATTCTTATTTCGTTCAGGGGGAAGCTGTCAGTGTATGTGGAATTGCGTACCTTTGCGGAGTGTGGTTTACGGAATTTGCGAAAATGTACCTTCTCCGTCTCGTTAAATGGTTACTAAGTATCTATGTATTTACCTGTCTGTTTTGCTTACGAATCAAATGGTAATGTTCTTAAGTTATTTATGTAGTTACTATTAAATAAAGTCATTAGGTAGGTATTGCGACTTTCATACCTGATAAAAATGCCTTGATATTCTTTTCTCTATAAAAAAAGAACTCATTTACCTGTCCCTTGAAAAGTAAACCACCATTTCTTATACTCATCGCTCAAGTGACGAAAACGGGACGAAAATAGGCTTTCCTATAGGAAAGCCTCCTTCCTATTTTTAAAGATTTCTCTCATTGTCTTTACAACCAAACAATAGAATTCCTCATACATCACAATGAACCGCAACATTAAAGAAATGAAACTCGTTAATTAAAGGATAATAGAGTGGCCCTTAATTATTAATTAATTATCGGTATACGTCGTTTTCAGGGTTGGGACACAATGGACCAGTCATTTGTGATGGGTGTCCATTGTTGTTTCTGAAAAGATTTCCGCACCCGAAAGAGCGGGAAATGATTAATAGTGGTCGGTAATCGAACTATTCGAGCGGTATCGATTAGGAGGGATCGATTAGCGATTGTTTCCCCGCACTATGAGGACAATTGTATTGAACAATGGGTTTTTACTTTTTTGTTGTAAATGTCGTGACTCGTGAGTTCTTGAACTTTGTCAACAATAGTTTTTTGTTTTTTTTCGCTAATGACAGCAGTTACTCATAGGAAGTCTGTTGATTAGGGTGGTTTGGGGGTTGCGATAATCTTGGAAAGAAATTAGGTGAGTTTGTTGGCTAAATATCAAACATTTTCCTTGAGGAAAGGAGACAAAGCTGGTAGAACATAGGTCAACTCGTGGATTAACTACTGAGGTAGTTACTAACCTAAGAGATATTAGACAAATTAATAAATACACGGGTATTTTGGTAAGTATTTAGGGTCAGGGGCGTAGTCACCGCCGTATCTGCCGTATCAATGATATGGGGCCCCCGAGCTACAAGGGCCCCGACTTAGGCAAAAATTTGCAACATGTTATCCACAACTGTCTCATAGGGCATTTGACAAAAAGTACCATTTTTTTATCCAGGGGCTAGCTACTCCACTGTTTAGGATACACTGGTATTTTTGTAAACATACACTAATTTCGACGGAGACTTCCCAATGTGAGGCGTCACACTGACGCAGGCCCTCCAGATTTTTCGGAAGGCGTCCACTTCGTTCCATCCAGAGTGCCAGAAATCATAGGTCAAAAAAGGTAACCAATAAAGGACTGACTCACCTACTTTTCTAGTTCTGTAAAAAAATAGAAAACGCCTTACAGAGTCACGCGCTTCTTTGGTTAAATGTAACAACTACTTAAATAAAATAAACTGTTCACATCCAGGCGAGGGTGTTAGGGTTGCCATCCGTCCGGTTTTTCTCGCATTGGTCCTAGTTTAAAGGGCGCCTGGGAAGCGTTCGGGCCCCCCAAAAATTTTAAACCATGGAACGCCCCCGCCGGGTGTCAGCGAGACTGGCGTTCCCTCGGTTTCTCCAGGATCCTGACCTGGGCCATGGGACCAATTGGGAAATATACCTTATCAAACTAAAAAGAATGTTCCAAATCGAGTAATCGTGAAACACACATCACATCACTATTATAAAGGCTAAAGTTTACGAGTGTGGTCGTGAGTGTATTCGTTAGGCTCGAACAGCTGAACCGATTTCGATGAAACTTGGTACACAGGTAAAACTTGTCGTGAAATAAAACATAGTATATTTTTTATCCTTAGAGTATGTTCCCTTAGGACAATTTTTTTTACTATCACACAGGCGAAGCTGCTTGAAGCAGCCAATAAAAAAATTAAGATTCTAATGAATTAAGAACCTTCTCCTTTTTGAAGTCGATTAAAAAGGAATAATATTACACTACTAGGCATTCGCAACTTTAGCATTTAACTTTAAACATGGACATAACATGCCTACTTCCAAATCAACTCCGACAGAATCTACCAAGGGTAATAAACACAATTACAAAATTCAACACTGCCAACATTTCAAATCGAAAAGTTCTAAATTCAAATTCCATAATAAGTCAGCTATCATTATAACGGAGTTAGTCACATACCCCCGCTGAGTATTATCCTCGACCGAAACATTTCACGGGCCACCTCACACCGTAATCTAAACCCCGAAAACTTATTGAATAGGAAATCAGGGATCCAATAAAATGCTGTCAAACCCAACGTATGTGATGAGACAGGTGTACAAACGTAATCTTTACTTTTATGTTGGTATGACATGGGTGCGAGATTATTATGGAGATGTTGGTACTTGTTAGTGATGATTGTGTTTTGTTTTATTCTTAGATCTTAGTCTTTATTTTTAGAAGTAGTTTTCTTATCTTTGGACACGGTGGAGCACCCAGTAGAGGTGAGTCCCGCTTGGGCAGAGCACCGCCGCCGTGTCCTCGTAGGGGTGATCGGCGGCAACGTCCTCGTCGGACGGCCCAATGACGATCTACTCGTTGCTCATCGTCCGCAATCCCACCCCTACGGTGGTTTCTCAAGGGGCTCCAGCCGAACCTAGGGGGTCCAGACGCCTCCTGCTGGCGGCTCTATGCAGGCATCGTTAGGTCCATGGCCCTTTACGGGGCGCCGGTGTGGGCGTCGTCGCTGCGAAAGTAAGTGGCGGCCCGGCTGAACGCCTGCCAGAGGGTCATGGCCATCCGGATGATCCGAGGATACCGTACAGTGTCCTGCGAAGCGGCGAGCCTCCTTGCTGGCCTACCACCATAGGATTTGGAGGCAACAGTCCTTGCACACAGGCACGACTTAAGCGTGGAGATGCAACACCGGGGCGAAACTCCGCTGCCACGACAAATAGCGGGATGGCGGACAGAGTTCCGGCGGGATCTCATGGTGAAATGGCGAGAGCGACTGTCGCAAACCCGTGCTGGGCACGCCACGATCGAGGCGGTAAGGCCCCTCTTTGAGGCGTGGCTGGAAAGGCCCCTCGGCGTCGTCACCTTCCGCTTGGCGCAGGTGTTAACCGAACACGGAAAGTTTGCGAAGTACCTGTACAGGTTCCGTGCGGAGACGACGCCCAGGTGTCGCCACTGTGCGGAGCACCCGGAGGACACGGTGGAGCACACAGTCGATGTGTGCCCCGCTTGGGAGAAGAAATCACGGATACCACAACCGAAACCGTAACAAGCTAGAACTCAGACCACCTAGAACCATCTACGGGAAGAAAAATATTTTATACGAGGGAGCAGTGTTATATAATAAATTACCAGATGATATGATTAATGTAAAAAGTACAAATATCTTTTAAAAAATGTTAAAAACTTATGTGTCTAAAATTGTATAACTAAACATCTTGCCTATCTAAATTCTTTAAAACACTATTTGAACATTTGTTTTTATTTTTCTATATAATCGACTCACGGAGTCACGATGTACTAGTATAACTGCATGATCTATTTGTAATAGTCTCATTCAAATAGTCTCTATTTGTTACACCTCATATTAAGTGATTTATTTACTATTTGTGTTCTTTATGAGAATAAATATCTTTAAACCGATTTAATTGTAAATATAATATGTTAAATTGGACTTGTTGACCTTAGTATAATATGGTGAATTTATAGTGCCGATTTAATTTAATTGTAAAAGTGTTTCAATTTTGTATCAATTTTAGCATCAAGGAAAATAGTAATATGTACGGTAATTAATGTTATTATTTTTAAATAATAGGTATAAATGCAAATCAATCGTAATCCAAGCTGATAATCATAATACGACTTTAGGCTTTTGCCAAATAATCCTTTTATTATTTTTATAAAATCATTACATTGGAAAATGGCGACAGTTTGTTAAAGCAGCCTAAATTCTTTTAGGAAGGTGATATAATACTTGTATCTGTATATCAGCTGCATAATAGAGTATTTTTACGACCTAGGCTGTATAATAGAGTATTTTTACTACTTATGCTGTATAATAGAGTATTTTTACTCCTTAATCTGTGTTATTGTTCGTAACAAGTACCTACATATCTAACAATCTTTAGAGATACGTATAAGGCATAAAAAATCCTTCAGCTACCTATGACTAAATCTCATATGTCCGAATACAATTTATATACTAAGCTCTTAATTCACAAATAAACTAATCGCGATTCGTTCAAACAAAATGCAGTTTGAGCGACTAATCGAGATTATAGCTTCATTAAGGGCCAAATTCACCAATAAGTTAATCGCGATTATTTAAAACACACAGTTAGAGCGTCCAATCGAGATTATAGCTTCATTTTTCGTTTCACCGTTATGAATTGAATCTAGTTTAACTTAGTTTCAATTCTTTTGTTTTCGTATGTTTTTGACACTTGTCTTTAAACTAGACTAAGCTGAGCTCAGTTTAGTTGAACCAAGTTTTTATAGTGAATGATGAAATCAGCCCTTAGCGTATCACCGCGATGAATTGAACCTAGTTTACGCTAAACTCTGTTTCAATTCTTTTGTTGTGCCATGTTTACGACACGGGTCTTTAAACTAGATTTATATTGAATGATGAAATCAGCCCTTATTGTGAAGTAGTAACCGATCTTTATTAAATTTTTCAGAAAAAGTGCAATAAGGGCTTTTACTTGGCCCAGTATCTAAGTCACGAGAATCTAAAGGTGATCTAAAATGGCTAAGCAACTAATTAGACGTCGGACGCATTAGTGATGGATGTCAGTTCTAACCCTCCAGATCATCATGGGGTTACGTCCAAATGCTGCGTATAAATAAAGGCCATTATTATCATCATTAAAGAAGCAGATTGTGATCAGTATTAAATCAATTCATCGCGGTGAAACGCAAAATGAAGCAATAATCTCGATTAGTCGCTCAAACTGCGTTTTGTTTAACGAATCGCGATTAGTTTATTGGTGAATTTGGCTCTAAGGGCTGATTTCATCATTCAATATAAAAACTAGGTTCAATTCATCGCGGTGAAACACAAAATGAAACTATAATCTCGATTAGTCGCTTAAACTGCGTTTTGTTTGAACGAATCGCGATTACTTTACTAATCGACGTTAAAGACAACCCACTAGATTTACACCACATTTCCTTATTTGATGATCATGGCAAAGCCCATCAAGGTTCTTTATAATTCAACACTAATGATAAAAACACTTAGTTAAAGACTGACATTACATTGTGTCTGAAAAGCCTTTTTCGAATTAAAAAAAGAGAAACACATAACTGCCAGTAGGCAACAATTACCTCTCCATTCGTTACAACTAATGTTTCTAGTATGTACAAAACATATAATTTAACCTATAAGGGAGTTTATGTATTCAAGAATAAAAAAAAAATTATTAGTCTTAACAAGAAATAATATTAAAAGAAATAAATCATTGAATCCTCAAATTAACTTATCACTATCTTCTTACTTTTTCTCAATTTATTAAACTTTTATTTAGAAAAAGACTTACAAAATGATAGCAGAATTTTAACAAAGAGTTTTAAATAACGCCTATAACTTTCTACCAAATTAACGAAAGATTAGTAGATACAATTATTGATTACCTGGCAACTAGATGGTTTACTGTCAGTGTCAGAGTCAGCTGTCTTTAAACTGTCAAAAGCATGTAGATTCAACTCAAGAATGTAGAGCGACGAAAGTTAAAATGATTGGGTATCCCGTTAGATCTTGTATTCGTGTCTTAGAAGTGGTTACAATCACCGCACGTACAGACCTCTGCCTTTTATAACAAATATTAAACATGGACGACTATATTAACGTAATAGATTTTATATTCCTAAACCTTGCATTTGCCGTAACATTCACCGGTGTTATTATAAATAATTTTGAGAAATATGTTCCTGCTTTTATTATAAAGGGATACAGGTATGGGAGCTTTGCCTACCAAGGCTCTGACGCCAATTACCTGCAAATTATTGAAATACCAAAGTCGTATTATAGACATTTTTATTTATTTTCAACACTATTTAGTGCTTCTATGTTGTCCTACATGTTTGTGGTATACTTCTTCGGGGTAACAGTTAGTTTTCCTGTTCATTTTATGTTAAAAGTTCTGCTACAGGAAAATGAGCCGTCTGGTAAGTTAGATAAGCATTATTATTAAATATATTGCTAAATAACCACATAAATTAGTTGCTTCTAAGTTTAGGTATTTGATTTTAGAGCGACAGGTCTACAGCAATCTGCAAGTAAACCGTGTCAAATCCTTTCACTTCTAAATCATGTCGAGACCAAATAGAATTTAAGTGTTTACAAACATTAGGTGTTTGCCTAATTATCAATTTATTATGTAGACCACTTAACTGTTCTTGTGACTATCATTGTGCTTATAGGCAGTGTTTATTCAAATTTAAACTAAAATTAAATTTGCCTACAGCTAAAGTAGGGACTGAAATCTTGTTTTAAGTCTTATTTTTCTTAGCCCATACAGGTTGGATTTTTGAGACTGGTCAGTAAACATAACATTTTTTTTAAATGAATGGAAACAGTTTTTGACCATTTCTGTCTTTTCTAGTACTCATACTTTAAATGGTCCCGTAGTCTTGATCCCTACAAGCAATTGGAATGAAAAGCATAAGTATTTTTTTTTATATAAATTAATTTTTTTTTGTCTACTGTTTTTTTTCCAAAATTTGTGAATGTAGTTTAGAATATCTTAAAAAGTTATGGATGGTCTTCTAGAAATGTTTTACTGTAACTATAACTGTAAAGATACCTGTCCTTATTGACCCATCTCAAAAATCCACCCTGTATAGTGTCACTGTCCCACTGCTGGACAAAGGAAGGAGGAAGGGGTTCAAAAAGTGAAATAAAAGGCTCATTCTTCTTCCAAACCCCTCTATCTAACTAAAACATTATCCGGCTAAGTTTGCCCCACAAGATCAGATCGCCACACCACCTACCTTCACCAAGGTCGACCTCGATGGCGGCCCTCATTATTTTTAAAACAACAAAAAAGAAATCATGTCTTCTATTGTCTAGTACTGCAGGAAGTCAAAAAATTACAAAAGACTTATTAATATGCAGAGATTGTTCTAAAGGCTGTTTGTATTCAATTACGTCTGCGGCCCCTAAGGCCACAATTGCAGTCTATGTTACAACAGTCTTCATCGCTCAATTATTGTTCTATAAGCATACAAAACAAACATGAGTAAATAAATAAGAATTTTTAAAATAAGTTTTAAACAAATTTGCCTTCAGGTTAGGCGTCTCTTAACATATTCAGTTTCTAAGCTTTATAATAAGAACAAATACTTATTGAATTCTGTATAAATCTCTACAAATAGACACGTATGAATGTAATGTCAAAATAACAATTTTTGCATGCATATAGAAGTATTTACAGTACCTACTTATTAAAGGACATCACCCACGGTCCATACATTTTTGGTCCAAATTTAAAAGTGCCGGCCAAAGAAAAAAAATACAATATTCTGTTAGAACTTGTTCTTACGAACATTTTTTATTATGGCAAGAATGCTGTGGGAGCGTTAGCCTCGGTATTATTGAAGTTCAAAAATGATTGGTTTTCAAAGAAAATTGCTCTCAAAATATGAAATATCCTATACATGACAATACTTTAAAAAAAATGCAACAAAAAAAAAACAGCCAGTCTGTAGCTGTGTCTTTATTGCGTTATTTAAAAAAAAAAAAAAAATTGTATTTGTTGAGATTTTCGAAGAATAAAAATACCGGTGTATGTAATGCTCAATGCTTTCATTGTTTAGAAAAGTCATAACAAGTATCCATATAGTTATCTTTTAGAACCACAGTCATATTTTCGAAACCCAAAATCATAATAAAAAAAAGCATATGACGACGAATTTCAAAAATGAGTGGACGGTCAATATCAGAAGGTGGGGTTGCGGTGTCTAATAGTAGTGTTAAGAAAACGCTTGGGAAGCGTTTCATAAAATGCTGGAGATTTTATGATTTCCCCTAAAAATTCCCTTTTGTGGTCAAAAAGAACTCTCATTTTAGACATGATAGGCTCCGCGGATTTTTAGGAATCGCTTTTGAAGTATTTGCCTTATATGGAGATGGCGGGGCTTTGCATGTGCAAAGACGGAGTAAGCGTATTAAAAATGTGACCATACCTACGGGTTTTCAGAATTTAGTGGAGCCTGCTTTGTGCGAAAGCGGCACGCATACGTACAAGTTTGCTTTATGTACTCAGCTAAGGTCAAATGCTGATCTAGGATCACACCGAGCGTGCTGTTTGGGAGAACCCAAGGGATCGGATTGGTATAAGTATGTGGTGATCAGAGGGAGACCCTTGAAGAACTCCTGCTCGTATGGGAGGTGAGGAGATCTCCCCACTATAGCATAGAGGGAGCGCTACCATCTGGTAGTCAATAGTGGAAGGTCCTCCTCCTTAGTCGCTCACTCTTGACAGAGTGGTCGTGGTTGACGATGTTGCATTTTCGTTGGCGAGTGAGGCTCCCGCGATGTGTCTCCACTTATCCCGGCTAACGGCGTCTCGGGAACACTGGATTATGGAAGTTTGTGTTGCAGCTCTGATGAGGTATGTCCAACGCGTAGGTGAGCGCCCGCGTGACCGCTTCCCTTCCACTTGTCCCTGGATAACGAGTCGCTCCATGGAATCTTCGTTGCGATCAATGTGACCGAAATATTTAAGGATTCGTACTTGCACAGTCGACGATAAGCTGTTTGATTTTTAACTCCTCCAGGATCGAGACGTTAGTCCTCCGCGCTGTCCAAGGGATCCGCAGCAGTCGCCGCCAGCACCACATCTCGAGTGCATCGATTTTGCGTCGGTCTTTGAGGCGAACTGTCCACGTTTCTGCGCCATAAAGAAATATTGGGAAGATCAAGCTTCTCATGAGGCGGACTTTCGTGGCTTTAGTGATGTTATGGTTGCACCAGATCCTTTTCAGCCTGTCAACAGCAGATCGTGTGATAGCACATCTCCTTCGAATCTCATCTTCACATCCTCCAGAGTTCGTGACGGTGGAACCAAGATTTACATACGATTGAACAACTTCACAGTTGGCAATCACAGTGATATCAGGATGATTCAGTACAGCTCGATCCACTATCATCATGTTGGTTTTGTCTCTGTTGAGCGTAAGACCGAAGGAGAGGCTTGTTGTCTCTAGAAGTGTCAGCAGGTGTTTCATAACTTCCTTCGATTGTGCTAGAAGGGTAGTGTCATCGGCATATCTCAAGTTAGACACCTTTCTACCTCCCACTGAGATCCCTTTGTCCCACTGTTCCAACACGATTCTCATTATATACTCTGTATAAATGTTGAACAGGAATGGACACAATATACAACCCTGTCGAACGCCAGCCTGGGTGTAAAAGCTTTTTGAGTCAACGTCGTCTATACGAACAGTCGCAGTTCCGTCCTCATAAAGTCGGCGTATAAGACTAACTAGGTGGAGCGGTACTCCCATTTGAATTAGCACGTCCCATAGAATATGCCATTTCACGGTATCGAAGGTCTTGCGGAATTCGACGAAGCAGATATAGAGTGGGATGTTAAACTCTCTAGACTTTTCGATTATTTGTCGAAGAATTAGTATCTGCTCTCTTGTTAAATGATAAACCATTATGTTACACTTTGTAAAAAGCTTTCGTTGCGTCAAAAAACTAGACGTCCTACATCGCGTTCTGATGGAAACCAGCGCATTGGTGTTCAACGATTCGCTGGACTGGTTCGATTCGTAAACCAAACTACCGTTGGGAATAACACTCTTAACTGCAGCATAATCTCTGCGCTGCTTGTAAATAAGCCTCTCGTAGATTTTATCGAGGACATTGAATGGACTGATGAAAAGGTAGCTGGAGGGGCAAACTTGACTTGGACTTGCATAGTTTAGGAATACCGATATTAGTGACCTTTTTCCACGCTTGGGGGAACATGTTATTCCTTAATGCACTATTGAAGACGACGCTCATTAGTATTATGAGTTGGGATGGGAAGAGTTTAAACACCTTGTTGATGACACCGTCAGAGCCGAGGTCTTTCCGGGGCTAAAGCTTTTTGATGATATTCCTCACCTCCTCTGAGATAAAGAGGGACAAAGGATCATTAGGATCTTCGATGAGTTCTAGGGAAGCTCTACGTTCAACTTTAGCGTCTTTCATATCAAGGTGAGTTTTGTCTATTGGTTGAGGGCTAGAGAAACAATGGAACTGTAGGCTGTTATTGTAACTGTAGAAAATACAGCATTTCGCTTTGTCACAGTTATCGAAAGCGATACTCGTATCGGGGCGAATAAGAACAGACATAGAAGCCTCTACTTCCTCCGAAGGTGCTAGAAGGCAAGGCGAGCGGGTTCTAGCTCACATTTTATCCCAGCGCGCGGCATGCTGCTCTGTTGCTTGAGTTTTGTTTACTTCGCCGGGAGCTGCATTCTTTTCGGTTTTCAGACCACATACATCGCCCAGAAGTTTCAAGCGATGGTCATCAGTCACTGTGATCGCCCCTGAAAAATCATTCAGGACGGATCGTTCGTGGTCCATATGTGAATCGAACGCTGCTGTCGTGTCAGCGACTGAGACTCAAGAAATCGGGGATAAAATCTAACTGATTCGATATGGTAGATTTTGATCTTCCCATCCGTGATCAATTGGGACGGGAGTGATAAAATATCATACGCGTTGCTTCAGGTACCTACTAAAGTAACAGATAAGATATTCGAGGTGGGGCGAGCGGTCAATGGCTAGGGGAGGGGAAGTCACCACATTGTGTGATGGTAAACGGCAGCTTATTATTCTATTCAAGCATTCATGTTACCAAAAATGGACGGAAAATGATTTTTTAAAACTTAAATAAAACCCAGGGCAACGGTCCTACAGTTTTGGTGTAGTAATAAAAAATGCTCAAGGGGTCAAGCTCTAACAGATTGCTATATTTTTTTTTCTTGGCCGGCACTTTTGAATTTGGACCAAAATAAATGATCTCCTTTCTTTGTATGTGTATTGGTTTATTTTTCTGGCTATTTAGCATAATGGTGGGATCAATTTTGCTGGGTCTTTAAATAGCAAAAAGCTGATGTTATAAAGAGTAACTTAGACTACTTTTATTTTGGGCAATGGAATACAAATCTGCAAAATAAATTAAAACCCATGAAATTATCAGATATTAACAAGAGCGACTAACTAAACTATGTTCCTCCAGTTACCTTTTATTTTCCAGAGCCACAGAAACTCTTTCAAACAGTCAACATTAAGGCATTAGCCCTAGCAGGTCCATGAACCCTCAGATGACGAGCTACCCATTGCTCGAAATACAGTTTAGACAGCTTAATCATTTGAATACCGTAATTAGAGACATAATAGAAAGACAATAGGTGTGCGAACGCCGACGTTCGCTTAGGGCTTGAGTAACTACGAAAGCCGACATAGCTGCTTAAGGCACTAACTAGGTATACTCTCTGTTGTACACCATAAAAAAATACAATAAGACAGATAAGATACCTAAATAAACATAACAACTACAACACAACTAAACATAACAACTACAACACAAATCATTGTCTTTTTGACTCAACTAAGTAATCCTAAAACGTCTATTTCAGTGTCCGTAACAGCCGCCTTAATAGCGATGACTTTGCTCGTAATACAATGTACCAGACGCCTGTATGAGACGTACTACTTGCAAGTGTTTGCTAAAACGAGCAAAATGAACCTGAGCCATTACCTCGCTGGGATCATTCACTACTTCGCCTGTATCATTGCTGTGATTGGCCAGGCTCCTTTGTTTTGCGGTGAGTAAAATGAAGTATGATAAACTATGAGAAATTATTATTTGCTTGTATAGTACCTACGCGGCAAATATTTTGGACCAAAATGGCAGTCGTTGCTATGGTTACGCGCGTACCGCGCTTCGATTGAGACCCGAAAATCTATTACTACGCATTAAAGGTCGATTGCCGTTTTGTCCAACTTATATGCCGCGTTTACTAGTCTATTCACTGCCATCGGTTCGCTCGCACCCTCCTCTACCTTTGTTTACCCCAAAAGCTACACGAGAGGTACAGAAATAGTAAGAAAAGTGGTAGAACTGTCCTCACGTTGATAATCCATTAATAGTGTTGCCACTCTTGTACCCATCTTTTTAAGAAAGAGATTAAGTACATTTAAATAACCACTATAATTAATGAAAACTAGTTTAATAATAAAATTATGCAAAGTAGTTACTTTATTTTCGTCTAAAACTTTGACCTACAAACAAACTTTAATATTATATTTAGGCAATTGTGGCCGAGTAACGGCCCCGACTTACGAGTTGCAGGTCGCTGATTCGAATTCCGCCAGGCGCATTACTTTGTACATAATTCATCTCCACTGCTCTCAAAACTGAAGGAAAACATTGTGAGGAAACCGGCAGGCCATAAACCCAAAAATTCGAAGACATGTGACATTCACCAACCCGTACTGGGCCCGCATAGTGGTTTACGGCCCATTCCCCCTACTAGCGAGGAAGCATGAGCCCCAATAGTGGGAACCTTTAAGGCTGATGCTATTATACCTTAGACAGTAGGACTAAGCGAGTCCTCGATTTTTAAAACTATTCTCACATCAAAATTAATCCACCTCTTCTCATTTTCAGGCCACCAGAATCCCGACACAATAAAATGGAACGACCTCCGAACAACCATCTTAGCTCTCCCGTGTACTGTCATATTCCTGATCACGTGGTACGAACAGTTTCGAACGAACATTATCTTCGCGAACTTGCGCAAAGACAAGAAGTCTGGCGAAGTAGTCACTGAAGAACATAAGATCCCGAACGGTAGAATGTTCGAGTACGTCTCGAGTCCACATCGAATGTGTGAGATTGTACTGTACACCGTTTTGCTGTTGCTCGTCCCGACGAAGACTTTCTTCTGTATTTATTTGTGGGTTTTGGGGAACCAGGTAAAAAAAATATTATTTTTTTTCCTACGATTCTTTGACTAAATTGGCAATAACAACTGCTATTGGCGCTACTTTTATAAATCATTTATTTTTACGAGTGCACAAGCGCTATAGTTCGCTAAAGTTAGGCTCTAACTTCAGACGCGATAAGATCCGTCGGCTGTACTGTATTTCTCATGTATCAATAGGATCTCTTCCTATTTCATATGGTTAAAATTACTGTCCAAATCATTTTTGAGTAAACTTATCTAGAATTTATAATTTTAATTTTCCTATGTTGTTGTTAGCTTAGATGGCTAACTGGCAAGACTGGGTTTAACGTTGACTTTATACCCTCGCTTTGCTCGTTCACTCTAAAAGGGAAAAAGGACTTTATTTTTTAATTTTTTCTAATCGATAGTGTTTCATGTACCTAATCTACCCTCCGCGGGATTAAAACGACCAAAATTTAACGGTGTATAAGGTGTAACTGTATAGTTCCATTTCCCTTTTTCTCTCGCACAACTGACATTTTAAAACGTCATGAATTCATGATAAGGACCCTGATATCTTATAACGTTTTTACCTTCTATTTCAGATTCAAACCGCTATCCAAGCCCACGAATGGTACAAGAAGTCCTTCGAAAAGTACCCCACCAACAGATTCGCGGTGTTCCCGTGCATTTTGTAGTATGGCCTGCATTTTTGAATTGACAGGAAGATTGAGCATTTATTTTTTAAATTATTTACTAGTAGAAATTAAGAGAAATGTGTCGAATCGTTATAACACATTAAATAAATAATTATAAGATTATTAGAGGCAGTAGATAACGCAAATTACACTGAAAATAAATCTACTCATTATTTTTGTTGTACTTAGGTGCATCTTGTAAGACCTTGCCCTAGGTAAGCCAGAAGCTATTAAAATTAATTACTTAATTGACAAATTAAATTATATTTTAATAATCGTTCTTCAGATTTTTTTTAGGAAACCTTAATCTCTTATCCAAAAAATCCCCAACCCTGGGTGGGTTGGGGTTTTTTTTAATAATTATTTTTTTATTTAATTAATTTTTATTTAAGGGCAATGGAAAGGGCTATGCTGGGACTTTCCTTGCGTGATCGAATCAGAAATGACGATATCCGCAAGAAAACCAAGGTTACCGACATAGCACGTGAATCACCAATCACCAAACTTAAGTGGCAATGGGTAGGGCCACAGTAGGGCACATTGCACGCAGAACAGATGGCTGTTGGGGCCGAAAAGTTCTGTAGTGGCGACCGCGTACCGGGAAACGTAGCGTTGGAAGGCCTCCCACAAGGTGGAATGATTCAGGGTCGCTCGAGTCCGATGGATGCGAGACGCATAGGACTGGTCGTTGTGGCGACGCTTGGGGGAGGCCTATGTCCAATAGTGGGCGTCTTTCGTCTGAAATGATGATGATGATGATCCAAATATTACAATCTTGCATGGCCTAACCTGAGGAAGGTCGCTCGAGTTTTGAGAGAAATGTCATTGTGGCAAAGCGAAGTATCTTAGGTCCAGTAGTGGACTTCATTCGACTGAATGATGATAACTCCGTAATATTAAGCCAATATAAGGACTAAGATTTTTCTCTCACGAGTAAAGAAAAACGCAGTATAATAAATAGAAACAAGTTTATTTACCAACTGAGGAAAAAATACGTACACCCATATGTAAATACACACACTCTTCCGACTTGATATGTCGGTATTACTCGTACTAACTAATACTCCAACTCCTCACTTGAATAGGAAGCTGTAACAAAGAAGAATTAGTTTTTTTTTTTTTTTAAATACTGACCTAGATAAGTTATTGTACAAAAAATCGAGCCGAAATCTGTCTCAAGTTGACAACAGATTGAACATGCACATTTTTAAAATAAAATCTTTAATTAGCAATACATTATTACTCTAACCACTAATAAAACATTATAGTAAGCGGCAAAAAAGTTGAACCCGTTGCTATGATTACGCGCAGCCCCCACTTCGATTTAGACCCGAAAATCAGTTCCTGCACATTCAAGGTCGACCGCCATTACGGTTCAACTTATGTGTCGAGGATTATAATTTGAATAATCATGAATGGTAGGACGGCCTAATGCAAATCTGCATGAAACATGGTTCTCAAACACCCTTAGTGCATAAGTAATTGTACAGTCGTTAATTGTGTTACATTATGTACACATATTCCTAAAAAACTACAACTACTATTTACTAAAACATTATCTCGACAGGTTTACACGCAAGTAGTCAGTGCCACATTCGTGGAGCCTTCTAACACAGTTGATTGGCTACAAAACTCGCGATCATACTTAAGATAAAATTGATCATTTGGTTGGTGGATCTCGCGCCACGACACACCTGACACAGTGTACCTAGCTTTAAAATCGTAAAATATTTACGTACCTATAAGGATACCCTTGCGTCTTAGCCCTGAACACAGATAGCAGAAGCGAGAAGAACACGCAGACGAGGATCAGACCCACGATGGACTGGAATCGACGACGTTTTCCCTCAGCCTGTGTGCGCACGACCTCTGTGTTCTTGACTCCACCGGCCGCTTCTATCATGAGAATCATACCTACAACCACTGCGCCATCTGACACGATCGTTCAGGAAAAAGATAGCATATACTATAAAGTTATAATATTTATACGATTACCGATAAGTACAAGCTTTGCAGTGAAAACACAAGACAAAGGAAGTGACTATTCCGGTTTATAGCTGTAAAATTACATCTCATAAACTGCTTTTGTAATCAGGTGTCGTGCAAGGATCAATACTAAGCCCCTATCTATTCTTAATTTCATTTCAAGCACATTTTTAATTACCATAGATGTGTTTTTACAAAAATAAAAAGAAATATTCTATGGGGTAAATCAAAGATGGTAAATCGATACCACAGTGTTACGTCTGTATTTCGCCAAGTTCATTGAGATCCACTTCTGGTTCATTATAATAGTTGCTAAGAATACTACTACGTCGTTTGGTTTTCATATGCCTTATTATTGGTAGTATTTTTTCAGCGGAAGCGATTCCCGACGATGTGGTGATCTGCTTGTTGAGAGTTTTCGTCCTGTTAAACATCATTAACCTTTACAATTACCGCCTTGGACTATAGGCTATTTAGTTTGTGATGCAGTTCCCAAGCACCGCCTTTACTACGAAAAGTGACTAGAAAAGGATTTCGTTTTTAGAATCTGTAATTTTTGTTTCTCCTAAGCTATTTAGGTTCAGAATTTCTCTTTGAAAAAGAAACCCTTTTTTTACACAATGTCCCAATAAAAAATAATGTAATGCAACTAGAGCTTTTAAAAAAGGATACTCAAAACAGCTACAATATAACTCTCTAGAATGAACTGGCCATGGGAACTTCCATTAATATAGACTGGTCCGTTCTTAGTCCTATGGAAGAATGGTGGACCTCTGATGTGGTTCCACATCTGACCAGACACAAGGGCGAAACAGAAGAAGACTGCGCAAACTGCCCACATTTGTTTGTTGTAGAGGAACTCTAGGTTGTTTCTGCGAAGGTATAGGAAGCCGGCGACGAGGATGAATAGCATCGAGAATGCTACGAAGCCGGAGTAGTTTGGTGGACGAAACACCCTGACCTGAAAAGAATAAAGTTTATTCAAATACAGCATTTTCATTTCATGGCGCTAGCTTTACGTAATTCAAGAGTTAATTCTAACTAGCGGTTGATTGTGCTAACTCGAGAAAACAATTAATTAATTTAAATTCAAAGGATTATTATACAAAAATATTCGTTCAAACTCGTAGTTGAATTGTTTTAATTATACCTTGATTTTCGCCATTTTTATTTGGATCTTATTCAAATAAACTATACTATGTTCCAAGAATAAGCTGCAGTTTTGTGATAATGATTATATGCTCGTAATAACCGTATTATACAATCTATTGGCAATTAAATACAAGTACTGATAAATCAATTATTTAAGAAATTATTTTTATAGCTTATTACGCTGATATTTTTAATTAAATACATAATTTAATTATGGGTTACATTTCTTACAGTACCTAAGATTATGTCACGAAAGAATGTAATCTGAATTCTCAAGTAATTTGTGGTTGGAGAGGTCAGGGGCATAGTAGAGCCTCCATTGTTGCTGACCGGGAAAGAGATGGAGTTATACAGATTGGATAGTGCCGTCCCTGTTTCGCAAAAGACACTGGGCAAACATTTAATGTTGAAGGTAAACTGATGTACACAAGGGCGTCGCCAAGGGGGGGGCTAGTGGCTTGCTTTGCAGTTTCAGAACCTAGTTTAGGCACCAGTCTCCCACAATATAATACCTATCCTATATGTTACCGCATATATAAGGCTAACAATTAGGAGTTATATTGTGGAGAAAATAAACTTTTATTATTATTAAAAAAAGAGTTTTTTATTACTCTCTATACTTCCAATAGCCTCCCCCCTTGATGTACAGACGCCAGCACGTCAATCTACCCCAATCTGTCAAATTTTACCAATCGAACATTAACCTTCCAATATTGTGATAAGGTTGAAAATCTATTAAAGAAATTTGACAGATTTAGGTAGGTTGATGTGCTGGCGTCTGTACACTAAACATAGGTAATAAAAAAAATACCTTAGAGTAGCTTTAAACCCGGTTTCACTTTTTTGACCTATTGCACTCAAACCTCTCCTCTCTACAGGGCGAAGCTACTGCCGTACCAAAAATACGGGTGCCCCGACTTGTGCCAAGATTTGTAACATGTTATAGACCAGTAGTAAAAGAACAGTAATGACTAAATTGGATGTTCCAGTTCCAATATTCTCTACATAAGATCACAATAAAAACTTAAACTAATTTAGTCCAAAATGCCTACACATTTTCTAGTCAGGATAGACGTGTAGTACGGACGTAACCTATCCAGTTAGTTTGTTCATCTCGTTTTTAGCCTATCGCGACCCCACCGGGCCTACTGTCCACTGACGCGTTATTGTTGTATCATACGTATCGTTACCGCTTCGTCGACAGGGTTTCAAGGCTAACGCAGCGTTAAGCGGGAGAAGGCGCGGGCGCCCGCGCGGTGACCTGTCGCGTAACTATGCGCATGTGTCGTGCCCGTAGCGGAAACCGGATCCGAACTTGCGCAGTGTCACTAGTTCAACTATAATAGTGTGCATGTAGTCGTGTCGATAGAGAACTTTAATATATAATTACGGTGACGATTGGACGCGCGGCGACCCGCGACGGAGCTCTTTTGTATGGGACTGCGCGAGCGCCCACTTGACGCAGCGTTGGCCCTCAAGGTTTTTTATGTAAGCTTTACGCAGCCATACACCAAGCGTATAATGACGTATACGCGTCCGTGGAGAGAAGGCCTTAGGGTATCAGTTCTGTGCATTTATTGTAAAAAAATATATATGATATTTACACTGCGCCCGTTTGGTCTAGCTACGTCACTGCGTTTCTTTTAGGTACCTCAACGTCTCAAATAAATGTTTTCTTTCTTTCATCTTTCTTTCTTTATAACTTTTTCTATTTGGGTAAATATTTTTTTTTTCATTTTTTGGCGAAACCGTTGCTTCAGCAAAAGGGACCTGGGTCCCTAATTTTCACGAAAACTGAGGAAAAGTTTCTTTTCTTCCACCAAATTTGAAAAATATTTATATACACCCATTTAAAAAAACTTACCACCAGCAAGTGCATATTACGGATTGCGACATAGATTTGAGATCTGATTTTAAAAAAGCCATGCATTATCTGGAATAAACAGATTGTTATGACACTCAGCAATGGCGTAGCTGAATAGCAAGCAGTGAAAGAATCTTTCAGGGGCAGCAGGGATCGATCTTCAATAGGGCCATATGCATGCAATTTTTAATTTGTTAAATTAAATACCTACTTTTTCGCTCTGGGAAAAAAATATGAAAGAAAAACAATATCTTCATCAACAACGAATTTATAGAGCTTCAAAGCTGCTTTTATGAAAGAGAATTCCGCCATGGTCTTTGAAGTCAAAGACCATGATATTCAGTATCTACACACCAAAGCCCGCCGGCACAAACCCGGGTTAGTGCCGGCGGGTCAGTGCCAGGCGTGCGCCGGCGGCTTTAGAAGTTGCGAACCGGACCGTTCACCCGGCGCGGCGGCACGACCGTCGCAGCATACAGTATTCACAATTAGTGATTGCCAAGTACTCGGAGAGTGTGCGCGTGTCCTTCAAATTATTACGACGTTTCGTCATCCCATTTCATAAATTTTAATTAGTAAAAAACATTGACACGTCACTCCCTAAAAGCAAACGGAAAACTGAAGAAAAGGAGAGGGGCGTGCCGCCGTTAGATCGCGTGGGCCATAGCAACGACGGCCATTTTAGTTTAACTTATTTGCGGCGTACTATATTCGATTTTTATTATTTGCAAACTGATCGGTTAACAAATATTTTTTTCATGCATATTCCCTATTACATGGATAACATGACAGGAAATGGGGTATGGGGCTTTTGGAAAGACATACACTGATCTTATTGGTGATGTTCTTTAGAAAGGCGTTATACTCGCAAACAGCAGGACTGTGACTGTTTCTATAACCTCGTTGGTCAAGTTGTCGCAAGTGCGACTGTTGAGGGTGGCGTCAAAAAGTAGATACTATTGGGTTTTACCATCAAGAACTACTCTGTAGTTACAGTACGTTCGACGGTTCTTGGCGCGCCTGAAGTTAGGCTCTGCGAACTTTAGCGATCAAAATAAGCGCGTCAAATAAATGATTTATAAAAATAAATGCCAATAACAGTTTTTAACAGCAATAGAAACTGCTATTGGCATTTATTTTTTCAAATCCTTTATTTTTTTACGAGTGCACAAGCGCTAAAGTTCGCAGAGCCTAACTTCAGGCGCGCCAAGAACCGTAGAACGAACTGTACCCGGAGTTTGAAAGTTGGCGGTGTGATACCCCGTACTTCGGACTGCACGTAAGATCGTGCTAAATCTATTACCGATCGTGTCGGATTGCCGTTCCGTTAGACTATAACAATAACGGAATAGAGAGCGCACGCTTGAGCAATTTCCTGCGTACAGCACGACAGACTGGAGACTGTGTGTGACTGTGTGTGTGTACCTTCCATAAAATGTATGAATGTTAATAAAGCAAAAGGAATATGTTAGGATCATAGCAGGTGATTCTATAGATTCTACGTAGGTACCTCCAAGCTTAACTTTACTTTATCTCTTTATAATTTTCTTTTAGATTACCTGAACATCAGTTCTATCTTGAATCCATTTGGCAATGGCCTCTGCATGTATTCCTGATCTCTCAAAGTCCATGGAGTCAGCAGGTTTTGGCTTACCTTTGGCTGGGAAGTGCATGATTACAGGTGCTGTGTTAAGTCGTAGCTGAAAATAGAAATAATAAAATATTACTTGATATTATGACAGATAATAGTGTAATATTATTCAAGTGAGTGCTTCACACACCTTAATACTCACGTGCATTAGTCCTGTAGTATTAAGTAATAAAGGAATATTGCAAATAATGTTGATTATTCCTGAATGTGACATAGCTGTACCAAATATGAATAAATAAATAAAGGATCCTTCTTCAGCTTGTTTCCCTCAGTCTTTGGGCCCAGTAGGTTGCCACATTTGTAGGGGTGTCAGTGGCGTTTTTAGGTTCTTTTTTTTAATAAGTAAAAGATGGTCAAATTTGAATCCATCGAATTCTTAACATCCTTTCCAGTAGGGCGTCACCTCCTCATGAGGTCTGTGCGTGTGACTCTGTTCTCTCATACCATATTTGAAGGTGGTTTAAGACACAAGAGTGAAAATAATAATTAGCACTTACCATTTGGAAGATATCAGAACCCTCATCAAAGTCAACCATACCGAAGAACAGCTTGTTATTATGAGCTGGTGAGAATCTGAATGAGTTGGCCACGATCAGGTACTCATCATACACATGCTGGCAAATAGCACATCGTCGAGATGGTGCCATCGCAGTAAACATTACAATGAAGGAGTAATCCCTGGGTGGCGACTTCACATACTCCTTGAATTTGTTTAAGTTAAGGGATACTATTGACTTTTTTGCTGTCATATCTGTTAACTGCTGGACTTTGTCTTCAAGCTAAAATGGGAATTAATAAAAAGTTACATTTTATTTTTGTTGTTTTTCCTTCTAATTAAAATTACCAGTATTATATCCTATTTGAATTTGCTAGTACCTACTCTTATGTATGTAAATGAATTCTAGGTATGTCATTAAAGACTTGAAAGTAGAATAGGAAATTTTAGTTTCTGTTTAAATCCATGGAAAAAAAGCATGTTTATGTATGTGTGCTGTTAGAATATACTTACCTACTTCTAAAACCTAAATCTCTAGATAGCACTTAATTCTCAATTCTTATTTCGAGTGCAAGCAAAATGAACTAAGTGGTGGTCAGGTGGAAGTGTCTTTGATAGTACATAGTCAGGCTTAACTCAAAGCTGAATTTTCTTTCACAATTTAGTGATAAAGAGAGATCACAATACACTAAGTCATTAAGTCCTCCTTAGTACAGTGGATTTTATATTTTGTAATTAAATTCTCGGGAAAAAGAATGAGCATACATTAACTCATTCTTTTTTCCAAAGATTTGTGTGTCATTTGAGTATACTTACTTCCAACTCCTGTAGACAGATAACAGATACTTTATTGTTCATCAAAAACACATAAAGTAGAGCAGGCGCTTAAAGCTATGGAAAATTTCCTCATAAATACAAATAGGGGTCTAAGAGGATTTTAGTTAGATATAGCCTACAGGGAAATGTATCGTTGATGTCCGTGTACGATTTTTTTCCCTTTTATCCGTAAATAATGAGTAATAAAACAGTGGTTATTAATTACATATATGAGGGAGGATATAATGAGCTCCTTTACCAGTCTTTAAACTTAAATTGAATATCATTAAGTGTTTCATATAAGTGGAAAGACAACAAGAAAACGCCGGCATGATTATCACAAAAACACTCCAACTTACCCCTTTTCCTCGTGTTTGAGCCGATCCTTCATAGTAAGTAAGGATGGTTGTTACAAATAAAAGGACTTTTAACTTCATTTTAAACTAATTTATTAAAAACCACAAAATTATAAATGAATGGAATTAGTTGTGTGGTGTTGACGTTTGCCACCTCAAAACAAACGTCAATGTCAGAAAAATGAATGACGTGTACAGTACGGCCGACGGATTTTGGCGCGTCTGAAGTTAGGCTCTGCGAACTTTAACGCTTACTTGCACTCGTAAAAAATTAAATGTTTTGAAAAAATAAATGTCAATAGCAGTTGTTATTGCTGATAACAACTGTTATTGACATTTATTTTTATAAATCATTTATTTGGCGCGCTTATTTTGAGCGCTAAAGTTCGCAAAGCCTAACTTCAGACGCGTCAAAATCCGTCGGCCGTACTGTATCTAATCTACCCCGCGTTCCGATTTACGTTTACATCGCTATGAGCGCTCAGAGCGCTAACAGCCGTTCCGATTTAGTTTTCGTGCTCATAGCGTTGATAGCGATATTTCAATTTGGAACGACCTGTGGGCGCGCAAACAGTGAATGTCACTCAGTGATGCCAGATTGGGGGGATTCCCCCCAAAACTGAAAGTTTTTTATAGTTATGGAGGGAAAATTGGAGGGACAGTATTTTTGGGGGGATACGTGGAGGTAAAATTTTGGGATTGGAGGGAATTAGAGGGTTTTTATAAACAATTTTTTCTCCATAATTTTTCATGTTTGATATTGATATTCACGAATTTTAGCCAAAAACATAACAAAAAAAAAGCAATCTTGCGCACGATGATATTATCCGAGTATCTTCAAAGTTACCATATTGCGCCCCCTCGCCCCACGACGTGCATCGTTCAACGTTCTTGTCCAAAGTACTCTGTGTTCTCGTCAGAGAGTATTATATTCTTTGGTTCAACGTTCACAAGTTCGCAAAGCTTCCGAATTTCGCATCTGTGTTTGTCTTGTCTCAGTACTCTTATATTGTAGTACCTATACTATACTTATTTTTAGCAGACGACAAAACAATCCTGCACAAATGTTTTTTTTTTTTATACCGACTTGAAAAAAAAACAAAAAAATGGAGGTTCTCAGTTTGGCCTGTATGTATGTATGTTTGTCCGCGATTATTTCGCGTTTGGATGAACCGATTTTGATGCGGTTTTCAGAAAATCATTTTGCACATTTTGGAGAAGATTTTGGTATTAAACTTCAAAAAAGGAAGTTCTGTTTTTAGAATTGTCATGATGATTTGATAAGGGAACCAAATGGCGGAAGGTATCTAATTAGGTTTGTTTGGGAGGTACTCCAACTAAAAAATGTGAAATAAATTGTTTAAACAAAAAGTGCAAAATAACTTTAATTTTGGAAGTCGGTGTTTAATATCAAAGAGACCAAACTATTGAAACACCGCCTTCCGAAATTAAAGTTATTTTGCACTTTTTGTGTCGTTTTTTTAGTCAGGTTTCTTTTGTTCTTTTTTTTTAATTTTATTTGTGATATTCGTATTTAAAAAAAGATATTTGTGGAGGATTTTTTCTTCAAAACTTCAATTTTGGGGGGATTTTGGGAAAGGTTTGGGGGGAATTCGTGACAGTCGTCTGGCAACACTGATGTCACTTCGCGTTGTTGACAGTTCGCTCGCTCATACTCGAGTTTGCTTTCAGAAATTCACATATAAGATAATAATTGTTTGTGTAGACAATCATTCTGTGATTTGGCAATTTAGTCAGTTTAACTCTTGTCATAATTTGCCAAAAAACAAAGTGAAGTTTTCATTAACTGAACTTCAGGAGCAATGGAACCCCATTTTTTACTAGAAATGCTTTTCAGCGATGATGAAAGTGAGCAAAATGATTCATCGAATCATCGTCGTCCTCTGATGAGGATGTAGAAGAAATTGCCCATATTTTAATGCGGCACAGGAGGGCTCGTATTCAACCCATTCCCCATTCAACCCATTATCATAGGATATGTTGAAAAAGTCGTACCCAAATATAACCCGAAAACATTTAAAACCCATTTCAGGTTACTGGAATAAAATTATATTAGACCAAATATGTATTTGGTACTCATAAGTATTTAAAAACATTAATATTATTATGTTTATTGCTTGACATTTATCTATTACTAAAGTAATTAAATCGTATTTAAAAAAGAAAAACGTAATAAGTAACTAATACAAATTAACCAAACCAAGCAAACATAAACAAACAATCACAACAAACAATATTTTGAACTGTCACTTTTGACAGCGCCCACAGTACTTTTGCTTCAACGTGTTGGCCAGTCTGGTGCAACTCCCTAAGAAAAAAATGAACCATCTCAAATGTACATGGCGTTTGCGCTAATTAAAATGGCGGCTATCGCTGTCTTGCTCTAACTCTGTCGCAGCTTTATGGCCAGCATATTCATCTTCTGTGTTCATCTTTTGCTTGTCAAGAAGAGAATGTAAACAAAATTTGATTTTCGTTTTTACAACTGTTTCGTGAATTTTAATCGGCTATTATTTATTGTAACTACTATCTATTATTTATTTGTGTACCCGTGTGAATTAATCTGAAAATATGCATTATAAAATCTGTGAAATATGTGGTCTAAGAGCCGGCTGGTCAGATGGTGAACAAGCAGCGAATATTTATGGCTAAATATCCATTAAATGAAGAGAGGTAAGCGTAAATAAACATTCATTTTCAGTTACAGAAAAAGATTTTGAGATAAATACAAATTTCTGATAAAAATCGGTCGAAAATCTAGAAAATAACCAATCAATAGTGCTGTAGTGGATTTTTTTTCGACTTTATCGATATTTTAATTTTAAATGTTATTTACACTGTCATGCTTTTTCAACAACAAATATTTTAGCTGTAAATGAAATGCTAATAATAGTAATGAAATATATATATTTTTTTTAGATGTAAACACTGGGTTAAAATGACTGGTACAGAGGAATGGAGATAAGGAGGTTATTGGTAAGGTGTATTTCTTTAACCTTATTAATGGAAAAGAGCATAAACTGTTATTGTTAAAATCCTCAAAAAGGCGTTTTCTTTAGTATTAAACCACGGAACACAGAAAGAACCTGGAAATAGTAAGTAGGCGTGGCACTGTCGCCGCTAGTGAGTACTGCAATACGCACTTGCTGTTCAAGCGCTCTCATTCGCAAACTAGACTACGTCAACATACAATTTACATAAAATAATATTAAAATGCCTTATTGTGCCATTCTGGACTGTAAAAACCATAGTCGGACTAAAAATCTAACTCATGGAGGTGTATCATACTACCGGTAAGTATTATTTTCGAATTTATTTTAATAAAATGAAAAAATAAAATTTCGTCAAACATTGCACAAGATATACAAACAAAAATTGTCCTTAACTTCATGCAAACAAAGTTGATTTTCTCTTCCCGGTTATTGAGCCTTTCTGGAATATTCGCATCTCTACCTATACTTTTGACGCTATCCAAATAGTGCGTGACTTTATCGACAAAATCAATCGACATGTATTGCATTGCCTTTTTAAAATAAAAGTATTTATACTTGAGAGTATGAGTATTAAAACACAGATAATTATTAAATTAATAAAGTTAATAAAATAAATATTGTAGGATGATATTCGTGATGCAATTTTAAATAAATCTAGCTAAAGAGCTTGGAACAACATAGGGCGTTTGAATTATACTGTTTAGTCGTCGCCGGCTTCGTCCGATCACACTTTTCGTAACAAATGCATAATAACTTTAATTTCGGAAGTCAATGTCAAAAAATGAAAAAACCAAACCGTAAACACCGACTTCCGCAAAGTTATTTTACATTATTTAGTTTTTTTGAAGTCAGTTGTATTTTTTTGTAAAAGAGTTTTTTTTTGTACTTTCAATATTAAACATACAATGAAAATAAATTACCTTTTTTACTACGTATTTATACTAAGTTCTTATTTGTGAAATTGTAATACTTGTTACATTGTTACACCTATATGTCCGTAGTATTCAACATAAATAACATAACCTAAATTTTAAAAGTGTTCAACTTCTTAGAACGGGCAACTAACTTGATCGTTTAAAAGTGCCCGTTAATATTTCAATAAAATTCTTTGATCAAAATCAAACAATATAAAACAGTGAAAAGATTATTATACAAATATAATAATCTTTTCACTGTTTTATATTGACTTAAACTCAAATAGCAATGTAATAATAAAACATTGCGAGGTTTTCAGCATTTTTTTTTTCATTTACCCAGCATAAAATGAACAAATACAAACAAAAAGGTATTTGATTTACATGCAAATAAATACCCTTTTTACTACGTTTAGAAATTACCCTACTACATATTAATTTAATTATTTTAATACTATCGCATACGATATTTTTCCGCATTATATTTTATGTTTGTTTTCATACTATCGATATTATTGCGATCAAATTAGGGTACGTCACTATTTGAGTAGCGACCTGCATTTGTGTCAGTGATACGCCATTCAAATACAACCCTTATTTTTATTATGTTACAGTTCATACTGAACAACGCCATCTAGCGACGAGTGGCGGTACTTGGTAGTCAAAGATGTATTTCTTTCTTGTTTTTGTCAATTTGATTTATAGATCGTTGATGTTAAAGTTGCATTTCGTATAACATTTTTTTTTTAATTTGTTTACGCCCAGTTTTTGTTTTAGCCAATCGTATCTTCCGGTTTGCAGTAAGAGTAAATCGTAAATGTGTGAGTTTGGCGACACCGGTTCTGGTACAAACATTTTCTCAAGCTACTTCTAGTGTCTTTCTGTGTTCTGTGTATTAAACACACCCCCACCCCCACCTTTGGAACCTCACAATTTACCTGTGAGTTTACGTTGACGCAAATAAGGGTAAGCCTCATTTGCGCCAACGTAAATTCGCAGATTACATTTGGTTTAATTTTTTCATATTAAATATTCCACCTATCCGTTTAACTGGTGAATAACGTTGGCTTAAATAGACCTTAATTTAGACCCAAAAAAAGAGCCTACATTTTTTTTTATATAAATATCGACTATCGATAAAAAATTACTATGAGCACCTAGATACACACCACTATTTCGGTTGTTATGTTGGCAGCCCTCATTTGGTCATGTACGTGAAGCGTAGCGCAAACTCCATACTGAGCGTTTTTTTCTATGGGAGTCCCGTCTCTTAAACGTAGTGCTTATATTCTCTTTGGTGTTGGCACTGTAAGCACAAGATGGCGCCGATAATGACGTCATGCATGACGTCAAGAAATCGTTCGTGGGCGTGCTCAGGTCAAAACGGAACGACTTTGAGCGCGCTTATAGCGCTGACATCGTTTCTCGGAACGCGCCGCTAAATCAAGAGCGTTCACGAAGTGCGCTTTACTTATATTTTTTTATTTAAATTAACTCACGTTAAGGTTCTTTCGTGGCCCTTGTGTGGTGTGTGACGACAATTATGTTTAAGAAATTTAGGAGTCATTGCTTTAAGTTTTACTAATTTTTAACTAAATTCCCTGTAAATTTTGTTTCGTTTCTTAAGGATTTAAAAAATTGACCCTCAATCCAGATGCACACAATTTATGTGACTTATTCAAATATTTCGTGCTAGGAAAGAAAGGGGATAGTATTTTAACTTCCGGGGACTGTGACTGGGTTTGTAAATGCGAGCAACGTTTGTAGTGGCTTATTTTGTTATATCGTGAATTTGTGTAAAAATGTGTGAAATATATGAAACCTGAATGATGTCACTTCGTTTCGATTACCACCTGTACCTCTACCATGAGTTTTAAGCAATAGTATTCGTCGCTACTCGATATCGACGCCGTAAATATTTTGTATGGCTTTTGCAGCGCCTCTAGCGGTCACTTGCAGAACCAAAATTTGCCATACAAAATATTTACGGCGTCGATATCGAGTAGCGACGAATACTATTGCTTAAAACTCATGGTAGAGGTACTGAACTCCTATTACACATGTCCTTTCCAGGTAAGGCGTCGATCCAGAGTGAAACCCAGGTATTTAACAGAGTCCTTATGTGGAAGTTCATCGTTACCAAGCTTGACGGCGGGCTACGAAGTGCTAAGGTGATGTGCGTGGATTTCGATGCGCCTGGTCCGTATTCGCCATTTCTGGAGCCACTTTTCGGTTTTGTAGAGTTGGTCTTGAAGAACCCTAGAGGTGCGGGTAGAGGATGGATCGCAGGATAATATGGCGGTATCATCAGCATATGTGGCGGTAATCACACCTGGAGTTTGTGGCAGGTCAGCCGCGGTAAATATATTGTATAGAACCGGTCCCAATACTGAACCTTGTGGGACCCCGGCTTTGATATCAAAGAACGAGGATTTGGACTCTCCATGCTTCACTTGGAAGAATCTGTTAGTGAGGTAAGACTAAATCACCGGAAAGAAATTTATGTGGTAACTACAGTTTAACCTTGCACATAAGTCCCTTATGCCAGACCCTGCCAAATGCTTGCTGGATGTCAAGAGCAGCAGAGCAGAATTGCTTTCGTTCTAGACTCTCTGATCACGGAGTAGACTCTGTGTACTTGTGTTCAACGGTGGAGTGAACCTCTCGAAAACCAAATAATTATTATAAAAAAATATACATTACTGGACTATACATTGAATGAACCATTCTACCAGAGGGTTCGGCCACGTCAGAATAGGTATCTCCACACAAACATTTGACTCCCGTTTCATCCCATCAGAGAAAGAAATTTGGAAAATTCCAATGATTTCGAAAGGAAGGATGCGCCCAACTGAACATTTCTTATAAACTTTCATAATACAAGCAAAAATAGCGACATCTGTGATAACTCATTCGAATAACGTGACTGCCGCACTGCATAGGTGATCGACGTAACTTTGTTCGCGCGTATGGGTTTTTTATTTCGTATTTTAGCAGTCAGTAGGTACAATTAAATCAATTGCATGCCCATAAAGGTAGGTACAGTTCGGTCGTTGTTCCCGAATAATGCGATTCCAAATCTCTTTACGCGTTGCATCATTTGGAAATCTGTAATTGAAAAAAAATCATCGTCATCGGAAGTTGGTCCATATATCCATACTTTTACTTACTTATATTACAAATACGAAAATAACTGTCTACCGCGTTTTTACAGTTAAATTATGAACCGTTTTCGATGATAATTATGTGGTACGGACTAAGATTGAGCCTCAAGAAAGCATGTAGCATTATTATTATTTTTCCGTAATTTACGCGGAAGTAGTCGTGGGCGAAAGCTAGATAGTTTAAATGTCATCTCAGCGTGAAGAAAATAAAACTATATTTCAAAATATATTAAGAATAAAATATTCAATTTCAATTAGATAGGTATCGTTTCTAAGATTCTTATTTCTTTTAAATATATTTTTGTTTTATCCTTATTGAATATAAAACACATTAGATACTAAAATTCAAAATTACAAGTACTAAGTACAACAATGAATTAAAAATTACGTCAGTACAAGTTTACTTCGTGCACTTCACGCGTGCAGTACCGGCCACACAATGGCTGCCATTGTGGTATTCGGTAGTAAAATATTTATCGCTTTAAAATGTGTTTATTTAATAACTTAATGGTAACAAAATTAATGTAAGGTTACTTACCGATGATACGATATCCCATGTTCCTTTTTAACCTCAGTATCATAATTTTTGCAGCCTTTTACCACACAACTAGGCATTTTTATGACAAGAAAATATTCGTTCACTCCCGCACACGGGCCACTGTCAACTGAGATGCGTTGGCCCTAAACTGTAATTTTAGGGCCAGCGCGCTAGTGCCATTTAATCGCGCGGTTGGCCTGGTCCTTACGCTAGTAATATATATGTCAATGGAAAATTCTCAAAACGTGAAATTTCACGCTCCGCTCCCGGGCTCTGAAATTACAGCAGTACGTTGATAATGTGACTCAGGTTGGCTGGACAAATCTTCAAAATAGCTTGCATTTAACTAGGTCAATAGGTCACTTTATGTGACGGCTAAACACCCTTATTTCAGAATTTGTGACGCTACAGAATCTTAGATAATCGATCGAAAACGTGTCCAGCCATCTTGAAAAACCACTTTTCGCTGGTCTCTCAATCTCAGTAACGGAAGTGATTTTGACGACTTTTTGCATATCAACGGGCGTCACATAAATTTATGACGAGCACCGAGCTTAAAATTTTGTGATAAGTACAGTGGTTTAGTAGAAAAATGCAAAAATCTGTGTCCAACCATCTTGAATTTACGTATAAAACTTATTGCTGGCACTTCCGAATCTCAATAACGGAAGCGTTTTCGAATATGGTTCCTTTACTAATACTTGGTGACGCAATGTGTGACACTAATAACGTTTGATTTATGGCGTCACATGTAAGGGTTTACGAGAAATCAATAAAAACTTAATGTCCAGCCAACCTGAGTTCAAGATGGCTGGACACATGTATCTCCACTGCCTGATGATCTACGACCTTCGAAATGTGTTCAAAATGTTGTGACGGGGACGATAATGATAACCTGAAATTGTGACGGAGAAACTTTGCGTCGTTTCAAAGATATTGATCATTTAAATTTCCCAATACAAACACTGCAGTAAGGTAACCAATATTGTAGGTTTTATGTAGGACAAGTATATTTTAAGGTGTTTTCTTTAATGGACGAAAATCCGTGTATTGGTGATACTAATACGAACAACTGTAGATATTTAAATCAATAGAAGACAAAAATGTAGAAGTGAGGAAGGGGGGTGCTGTAATTTTTAAATTTTATTGATTTTTTACGTGCAGATATCTATTCTTTTTAGTAGGTATATATTATTATGTCAGGAGAACTAAACTAATGCTCTGAAGGTATTTAAATGAAAAAATAATGTTTGCTGTAAATAAAATCACATTTATTTATTTGTACTTATACAGCGTTTCAAATGGCGAAAATGACGATGATCAACTCGCATTTGCACTTCCGTAACCCCCCGGCTCCGCCTTGTACGGTTGTACCACAACGTTGTTTTACTGCCGTCCTAAGGCCGCTTACCGGACGACGGCGGGCGCGGGCGCGGCGGCGGGCGGCGACTAGAGATGGGACGTGGGTAAAAACCCATCGGGTATTTACCCGGTAAATACCCAATTTGGGTATAAACAGGGTTTTTAACCGGTAAATACCCAAAAGCATGGGTAAAAACAATAAACAGTAATTGATTTATTTCTAAACATTGAGTAGCATTAAATTTACTCAATGTTTAGCAATAAATCAATAGAAGAATAAGAATTAGTCGAATTTTAGTTTGCATAGATTTAAAACTATCTAAGCGAACTAAAGTTCGATAGATAACTTAGGCGCTTAGATAGTGAACTATCTAAGGGAGCTAAAATTCGACTAAATAGACCCATATTTTATGTTTGACTAGATTCATAATTTTTTTTGAACACACCTACTCAAAGACACCGCCCCGCGATTGACTGTTTGTCGTACTAGAACGGAAAAGTGTTGGTGCTCACCTCCACTCACCGCCACAAATCATTTGTCACTTGACACACCTCGTCATTTTGCACTTTGCACTGACTTGGCATAGTCAGGCACTTGGCACTTTCTAGAGAGCAGTGGTGGCCAAGTGGTAACAGCCCCGACTTACAACCCCTACTCTCACGATGGTGAAAAAAACACTTTGTGAGGAAACCGGCATGTTTTAAAACCAAACATTCGAACTCGAAGACATGTGACATCCACCAACCCGCATTGGGCCCTCATGGTGGATATTCCCTCTTCTGGAGAGGAGGCCTGAGTGGGACTCGGGCGGTGAGAACAGTATACGGCTGATGCTATCCTATGCTATTTGGCACATTTAGCATTTGGTATTTTCCTTTAGGCATTAGGTCCGCTTTTGTACAATATTTCATTAGTGTGTACTTGTCGTTTTCATATTTCATATAATTATTTATCATTTGTCGTATAATCGTATGAAGTCAACCGTCGAATCCGACTCGGCTGGGCGGCGTTTGAAAAGCTGTGTTCTTCTAATCTAACTCCGAAATCCGGAAAATCCGATAGATGCGAGACGCACAGGGCCGTTCATTGTGGTGATATTTGGGGGAGGCCTATGTCTAACAGTGGACGTCTTTGGGCTGAAATGATGATGATGATGTCGTATAATTGTAATTTGTGTGTATGATTGTAAAATCTTGAATTGATATTGAATTCTGTACAAATTGTTTTATTTTTTTCAAGAAATTTGGCAACTTGCGTAAGCGGACTTGCTATTGTTCGTACTATAATACTGTAAGACCTGGGGCCTTACTATAAACCCCTGATAGCGATGACGTTTTCGTTGCGAGAGTGTCTTTAAAGTGTAAAAAGTAAATACCCACCATTTGGGTATTTACCCGGGTTAAAACCCTGCATTTGGGTAGATTGGGTATTTACCGGGTAGAAACCCATCTCTAGCGGCGACACGCGTAAACTGGCCCGTTCGTACATTTGGTACATCTCTTTACCGCGACAAACTGAGCGAAACCGAGAACAAGCTTTACACACGTGATCGCCCGCCGCCGCGCCCGCGCCCGCAGTCGTCCAGTTTGCACCCTAAGTGTTTGAAGCGCAAATGAAGTTGGTGGTCCTCATTTTAATCATATAAATAGCTGAATATACTAAAATTTTCTTCAATACCTATTTATAAAAGAGAATTGGCGATGATGTTGGTGTCGCCATCTATTGCTTAAAGTTGGTACTACTAGGACAACTGGTCGAATCTTAACTCCTATTTAGGTTCGCAGGTGCTGACCGAACACGGCAAGTTCGGTCCGTACCTGTACAAGATTCGTGCGGTGACGACGCCCGGGTGTCGCCACTGTGCGGACCGCCCGGTGGACACGGTGGAGCACACAGTCGAGGTGTGCCCCGCTTGGGAAGAGCATCGCCGTGTCCTCGTGGGGGCGATCGGCGGCGATCTCTCGCGCCGGGGCTTTGTTCAAGCCATGCTCCGGAGCGAGGAGGAGTGGCAGGCGGTCGCCTCCTTTTGCGAAGCAGTAATGCTAGTAAAGGAGGAGGCCGACCGCATTAGGCAAAGGCGCACACGCCGCCGCCGCCGCCGGGTTTCCGATCCCAATTTCCGGCCACCATAGGCGCGGGCTCGCGGACGGTGGGCAATGGGTAGCTCGCTGTCCGTCCGTCCGGTAACAGACCGGTCCGAGCTCAGGTCGTCTACGGCGCGCACCGCTCCCGCGCGCCTCAAGGAGTTGTCAGCAAACTGTAGGGTCCAGCAGGGCCGAAGCCTACTGGGGCCAAAGGTTATGTGAGACTGTCACCAAAGGCCCCAGGATAAAGGCAAGGAATGGAAAGGTAGGTTTTTAGTCAGTAAAAGTCTGACACTGTTTCCCGCCCCACCCAAGGGCGGGATTCGTCATTGGATGATTTTACGTACGTTAAAAAAAAAAAAACTCCTATTTAGGTTGTCTTACCGCAGATTAATTAATAGTTACTAGTACTCTGATTAGTGATAACACTTCGAAAAGTAAGTACATACACTGCCGGCTATCGAGTTTAGTTCTCATTTTCAGTTACATAAGATAATGAACTAAACGCGAAATACAAGTGGGCTCTCTCTTGCAGCGCTGGTGGTCAATTATTATTTTGAATTAACACAGGTACTTACTCTTTTCACTGCAGGAAAACCTTTTATTCCCACGGGGAAATCAAATACAAAGCAGGCGTGGATGCTACCGGCCAATTAATCGATTAAAAAGAAATCCTTTATTTATGTAAAATTATGGTCACCTCACAATATTAATGGATGTTTGTATGGAAAATTTTTATTGGTCAATATCTTTGAAACTACGCAAAGTTTCTCCGTCACAATTTCAGGTTATCATTATCGTCCCCGTCACAACATTTTGAACACATTTCGAAGGTTGTAGATCATCAGGCAGTGGAGATACATGTGTCCAGCCATCTTGAACTCAGGTTGGCTGTAAGTTTTTATTGATTTCTCGTAAACCCTTACATGTGACGCCATAAATCAAACGTTATTACTGTCACACATTGCGTCACCAAGTATAAGTAAAGGAACCATATTCGAAAACGCCCCCGTTATTGAGATTCGGAAGTGCCAGCCATAAGTTTTATACGTAAATTCAAGATGGCTATATCGTCATTGTAAAGTAGACGAAATCACTGAAGCTGTAGCTGCCATCAACAATGATCTTCAAAATATTCACCAATGGGCTAAATCTTTTGGACTTTTACTAAATCCAACTAAATCCCAAGCGCTCATAATTGGTGGCAGATACATGCTCAATTTATTGGATCACCAGTCGCTTCCGCCTGTGGTGTATGATTCTGTGCCCATATTGTACTCTAAAAGCGTTAAAAACCTTGGCGTGCATATGGACACTAACCTATCCTGGGAGGTCCATGTTGCTGATGTGAGTAGGAGGGTCTTTTACTCTTTTCAGTCTCTTAAACGTCTCCAAAAATTCCTACCATTTCACACTAAGGTTAATCTTGCAATCTCTTCTTCTACCGCTCATAGACTATGCGGATGTCTGTTTTCTTGATGCTACGGAGGTACTTCTAAATAAACTCGAACGACTGCAGAATTTGTGCATCCGCTTTATTTTTGGTCTCCGCAAATACGACCATGTGTCGGAGTTTCGGGCCAGATTAAGGTGGCTGCCGATTCGGCGTCGGCGAGATATACATATTCTATCTCTCTCCTCTATACAATCCTACACAATCCTAATACTCCTCAATACCTTCGTGAACGCTTTGAGTACCTCGTCCCGAGGGGTAAACTCTGTCGCACCACCTCTTCTCTTCTCCTTCGTACTCCGCGTCATACTTCTAGCCGCTACGATGGCTCCTTTTCTGTAACTGCAGTGCGTCTCTGGAACTCTCTGCCTCATTCTCTTCGCGACAGCCCTTCTCTGGATGTCTTCAAGAGGAAACTTAAAGAGCACTTCCTTTCATCTTTGACATAATATTAGTGTATTTAGTATGTATTAATATGTATAGTATGTATTAGTATGTATAATATAATTATACCTATATTAGTTAGACTTAGTTATTTAGAATGATATTGTGCACACCCCTATATTAGTTAGACTTAGTTTCTTAGAATGATATTGGATCCTACCCTCGAATATGTTTTCTCTCTATAACTCAAAGGTTTGCTGGGAGAAAACTCATTGCTGAGTTAAGCTCGCCTTTGTACATGAACTGTTTGTATCCCTATATGATATGTTATGTTTTTTTTTTTTCTTCTTTTTGTGTACAATAAAGAATTAATTAATTAATTAATAATGGCTGGACACAGATTTTTGCATTTTTCTACTAAACCACTGTACTTATCACAAAACTTTTAGCTCGGTGCCCGTCACAAATTTATGTGACGCCCGTTGATATGCAAAAAGTCGTCAAAATCACTTCCGTTACCGAGATTGAGAGACCAGCGAAAAGAGGTTTTTCAAGATGGCTGGACACGTTTTCGATCGATTATCTAAGATTCTGTAGCGTCACAAATTCTGAAATAAGGGTGTTTAGCCGTCACATAAAGTGACCTATTGACCTAGTTAAATGCAAGCTATTTTGAAGATTTGTCCAGCCAACCTGAGTCACATCGTTGATATCAGTCAAGTCAGTTTTTCTAGTTACCTATATTTATAGATGACAAACTGAAGTAAAAAGCTAGGTACAACCAAGTATACTTACTACGCGGAAAATAAGTTGAGACCGTTGCTATGGTTGCGCGTACCCCCCCCCCCCACTTCGATTTAGACCAGAAAATCGGTTACTAGGTACGCATTCAAGGTCGACCACCATGATGGTTCAACTTGTGTGACGAGGATTATAGTAAGATATATCTTCTGCTGTACATGAGATATGCCCGCAATTTATGCTTACAACCTCCAGTTGCCGAATACTTACCTACGTTACGAGCCGTGACCCATTTACAAATACCCTCAACTATTGATTTTGGTACGTATTGATACTTTGTGTGGTATGGAATCAGAATTGCTTTGACCCTGTGTTATGGTGTTGATGTAGGTCATTTGATTTGAAATCGTAAGATTCATTAAACTTCTATTTTCAGTCCAGTTGGTATGAATTGGATCCATACAGGTAAGTACTAAGTTAAATATTGATTTCAAGGCAGCATTGTATCAGCCCAAAAGGATAAAATGCATTTCACAACAAAAAAGAATGGGCAAGAGTGAAACAATTGATTCATAATTTACATTAGTTGTTTTCAAAATATTTTATTAACACAATTCATTCAATAACACCAAAGATTATAACATTCTCTAACATGAAACCTAAAATAAAATACAATTTCACCTAAATGTATTTTACTTACCAATTTATAATCATTCAAACATCATTTCGACTATGAGGTATACAGAATAAATATTTTGAAATATTATTTTTTTTTTCACATTATAAGTCGTCAGAAATGTAATAATACTATTTAAATATTTAATATTATATATTTATAATTTGAATGCGATATTTGCTATATAATGTCATGAAAGCATCCGCCTTCCGAATACTTTATTTATACTGCTCGCATGAAGACCGAAAAGGAAAATAAAACACACAGTTTAATCAAGTAGAAACAAAATAATATGGAATGTACAAACCATGTTTATTTACTGATTCCCGGCAATACAATGTTTATGATTCGCTTTTGAATTTATCAACAGCCACTCGAAAGAGGATAACATTTACAGGCCCATTACAGTACGATATGGATACATACATCCACTATAACACTGAAAGCTATGGAGCATGGTACTTAAGCCAGGTTTTACCTTAACATTCTCAGCGATAGACATCGGTACACAGTACCCTGGGGGTTTAAATGTTTCATAAATTATTAAGATAACTTGTTTGGACTTAAATTTCTACTCTAACTGAACATTAGTTTCGCCTTAACGCTAAAATAATCTAAAAGTGATATCGTCGGATGGTACGAAGATACGCTCGCGAGGGTGTAAACGCGCAAATAAACTTCTGATATGTCAATAGGTGAAACAAAAACATCTCCTGTCACCGAAATCAAAATAAAATGCGGTAATAAATTAAGACATAAATTACGCCGTCATCGCACGGTAGCATTTATATTGTAAAACCATGATTGGGATTCGAAAATAGTGATCGTTATATTTATAAAATTGAAATAGAAAAACTATTTATACAATTCGCGTCCCTGGGCGCGATGCGGCCGCAGCATCAAGGCTGCACCGGGCCGGAGATATGCGAAAATATATAAATGATTAACGTCCAAGTAACCAACAAGTACTATACAAGATGTTTTGAGGTGCTCCGAGGCCCTATGCGGGGACGTTTCGCTACCGGCGACGACTTCCCTGTGCGCGACTGAGTGACTGAGCAGATTCTGTGGCATAGAAACTCGGAGCACGGGCGACCGGAATAAGAGTGTGCTTAATGCGTTTACTGTTTCGTGTAAAGGTAGATGGCGACGATGAGACCGTATAGACCCAATACTTCAGCGAAAATGAGGATAAGGATCATGCCGACGAATAACCTGGGCTGCTGCGCGGTACCACGTACACCTGCGTCACCCACGATACCTATGGCGAAACCAGCCGCCAGACCAGAGAAACCAACGGCGAGCCCAGCTCCCAGGTGGATGAACCCTCTGGAAAGAAAAACACATTTCATTAGTACAGGATACCGAATAAATGTAGGAGTTACGCAAGGGAAATGAATGTGTTTCACATTAAAATCATCAGTAAGTACCAATGCCAAAAGCCAAATCCCTAACCACCAAATTAAACCATTAATTAGGATACCTATCTAAAAACGAACTTTGGTACGTTTACAAACCGCTACTATTTAATTTCTCTGTGACAAGTCATTACAAAAAAAAAAACTAGTCTCGAGGTCAATAGCGGTCGCACGATTATACAGTCAATTATTATGAAACGGAAAATGTCAAAATAATATCACTCATGGGTAACTACCATGGCTGTAATTACACTCAGTTTTAACATTAATAAGTCCATGCTACTTCTGAACATGGAAAATACATAGTATGGATCACGGACCACAGAAAGAACCTGGAAATAGTAAGTAGACGTGGCACTGTCGCCGCTAGTCAGTACTGCAATACGCACTTGCTGTTCAAGCGCTCTCATTCGCAAACTAGACTACTTCAACATACAATTTACATAAAATAATATTAAAATGCCTTATTGTGCCATTCTGGACTGTAAAAACCATAGTCGGACTAAAATTCTAACTCATGGAGGTGTATCATACCACCGGTAAGTATTATTTTCGAATTTATTTTAATAAAATGAAAAAATAAAATTTCTTCAAACATTGCACAAGATATACAAACAAAAATTGTCCTTATCTTCATGCAAACAAAGTTGATTTTCTTTTCCCGGTTATTACCCTTTCTGGAATATTCGCATCTCTACCAATATTTTTGAGGCTATCCAAATAGTGCGTGACTTTATCGATAAAATCAATCGACATGTATTTGCCTTTTTAAAATAAAAGTATTTGTTTGTTTAAATACGTTTTCATACTATCGATATTATTGCAATCGAATTAGGGTACGTCACTATTTGAGTAGCGACCTGCATTTGTGTCAGTGATACGCCATTCAAATACCACCCTTATTTTTATAAAATTACAGTTCATACTGAACAACGCCATCTAGCGACGAGTGGCGGTACTTGGTAGTCCAAGATGTATTTCTTTCTTGTTTTTGTCAATTTGATTTATAGATCGTTGACATTAGAGATGCATTTCGTATATATTTTTTTTAATTCGTTTACTCCCAATTTTTGTTTTAGCCAATCGTATCTTCCGGTTTGCAGTAAGAGTAAATCGTAAATGTGTGAGTTTGGCGACACCGATTCTGGTACAAACATTTTCTCAAGCTATTTCTAGTGTCTTTCTGTGTTCTGTGGTATGGATCGTTCATCATCATTATTTTATTTCATCACCACTCAAAACTTTCTCAAAACGGTGAAGGAAAACATCGTGAGGAAACCGGTATGTCCTAGAACCAAAAATTCGAAGCATGTGACATGTACCAAACCACATTGGGCTCGCGTGGTGGATGACGGCCCATTCCTTCTCCTAGAGAGGCTGGAGTCCCAGTGAGCAGTGGGAACATAATATGACTGATTCAATGTTATGCTATCATCATTTCAGTCAAAAGACGTCCACTGTTGGACATAGACCTGTCCCTAGTGTCGCCATAACGACTAGTCCTGTGCATCTTGCATTCATCGGATTCCCGCAACCCTCACCAGGTCATCGGTCAACCTTGAGGGAGGCCTTCCAACGTTGCGTCTTCCAGTAGGTGGTCGCCAATTCAGAAAATGTCGTCATTCGTTATGAATTGTTGGATTCAAATAACATATGAAGGATTAATATAGGTTAAACTGAAAAATGAATATGTATTGCAGATTAATACTACAATTTATACATATGAGGCAAAGTTGCGTAAAAAATGCCTAAATGTAAAAAATATCGTCGTGTATTGAATACATAAAAAAAAAAATCAGACTAATAGATTGCGCAATCTTCATCTAAGTAATTTTTATATGGTTTAGTGTTATCAATTTGATCGATCGCTTCTTATCTAGTCATTTTACCGGCCCTTTCACCGATGTTGGTATGGAAGTCAAAATTGCAAGAGACTACCGTATGTTGGTACCAATAATTCAATTCAAATTCATAAACTAAAAAGTTAATACATATTGTACTTTTACTGCATTTGAATGGCTTGTATTTTGTGTATCTATTTATTTGAAATGCACTACTATTATTTATCCAAACTTGTAAGTACAATAGTGTAACTTAAGCGGACTTAGGGCTCCCACATAAAACTGCAATGCGTTATAACGCAGCATCGCAGGATTCTGAGATTTCGTGATGCAAAGCAATCAATTCGCATTTTCTTAAGCACCCATTACACGGTCATGCAAACGTCAATCGTTGCCATCAATCATGAATGATGGTGAATTATGGTTTTCGTCAATCAGTACTATGCTACGTCAGTCATCCCATTACACGGTAGGTTATTCGTCAATCAAAATTTTGACTGGCAAAACTGTCAGCAAAACCTATCGTGTAATGGGCGCCTTAGGCGTCCATTACACGGTCAATCATTGCCATCAATCAATGAATGACAGAAAATGATTTTTGAATGACTGTGAGTACTATCATTCATGATACGTCATGATTGATGGCAATGATTGACGCTTGCATGACCCGTTTTTTGGGCGCCTTACGATAAGTCGTACTCGTACGAGCTCGTAGATTTTTACGATGACGTTGCATCGCAGTTTCGTTTGTGACTTAATGCAAGAAGGCATTTTCTACCAGTTAACCAAAATATGTATTATTTAAATAAAAATACATTGAAAGTATCTGCCGCAGTTGTGAGTATAACTCAAGCCCCAAGCGGACACCGGTGTCCGCTATTACACCTATTGTCTTTCTATTGTGTCTCTAAGGTATTCAAAGGGTTTAATTACGCAAAAGTATTAGGGCCAGACAGCGAGACTGGTATACCAGACATGGGTGCCTCTATTCCACCCATTGCGAACATAAAGACATAAGAGCTAGAAATATATTGTCGGGAAGAACAACATGGCTTGGTGCCAAGATAAGAAATACTAAAAACTAGGGTACACATATCGCAACCATTAAACTCGAGACGTAATATTTTTTTTGTTTTTAAACTTGTATTCTAATCAGTAATTCATGATTGACCTGCCTGGAGTAACTATTGATCAAATTATCACGGTCAATCAAAATCGGAGGGATACATATAATCTTTTTTTGATTGTGAATATGTTCGCGCTTGATCGCTATCTCACCAGATGGAAAGCGATGATGCGGTCAACGATGGAGCGCGCTTGCCTATGCATATCTGCTGTAACTCTGTCTGTTCATTGCCAATTGCCACTGGAAAGATCGTTTATTATAATTACTGTCATTATGGAATAGTCGCTTCGGATGGGTTCAATAGCCTCCTAGTCGCGACTAAATCCAATGTATAAATCTCGTGACGGTGTTTATTGAACTCCTCCAAAAAGGGCTTAGTCGATTTTTATGAATATTTTTCTTTGATAATTTATATGGCAAAACAATATAATAGACTACGAAAATACACAACAATACTTAGCAATGAATAGCCTTGCTTATGCAACCTTGTTCAAGTCTAGGTAACAGGAAACCAGCGAACCATTAATGCGTAATTGGGACACAGATCATACAATAATAAAAAGTACAAGTGATGAAAAACTTAGAACGAATGTAATTTTACAGTCTAGGTAGCTTAGATATATGGACAGAGTTAAAACAGATTTTTTCCTTGCATTATCTGACATCAAATCATTGATAAGAGAAGTAAATAAGATTACTGAAGTGGGTGCTACTGGTACATGTACCATGGTCTACCAAGGACTAATTAATTCCTTGGTCACACACACCGAGTAAAAGGGGGAAACAGTAAAATGTTGCTCGGCCGAGACAGCAATGTAAGCGAGTTGTAGAGATCGCTCGAGCGCTCAGCCGAGCACTCGGTGCTTTGTTTATATGTACCGAGTATTCGGTCGAGAGTAGGGTCTCGCCCGTTTACTCGGTACGTGTGATGAAGGCATAAGTGCACTAAGCAAACCACGAATATAGATAGAAGATAGTGGCACTTTGAAAGAGACCCCGTTTTCTTTTTCTCTGCACTTAAAACTTGCAACTTAAAAGTACTTATTTTCTTCACCTTTTAACCACCTACCTAACGTCGGATACGTTAGTGATAGCATGACGGGTGACAGGGCAGAATAGAAGAAAAAAAGTTTTGCGCCGACCCCAAATAAAATGGGAAAAGGACAGGAAGATGATGAACAACCTAACGTCAGATATATCTAGCAAACACTCTCGCGTTTATTCCGCCCGGGCCAAAATTCACGACCAAATACTCCCTCTCGTCAGCTCTTCTGTCACCTATGAGGTTTGAAGAGCTAAACCAGATGGGAGTACCCAGTCGCAAATATATGACTCTGACGGATAGGACACGAACTGTCGTGAGCCTAAACCAACGCAAGTAGAGTTAAAACATGTAAATAACTATTTAGGTATTAGGTAGAGTCTATTCAGGTATCGCAATAAACTATACATGCAATCCATGTCTTAACACTTCGATCCACAACTACCCAACTTGTTCATACAAAAGTAGACTCTAAACATCGGAATTAAGGCCTATAGTGGCGTGGATGTGAGAGGACACCGGTGTCCTCTGAGCTAGGACAGATTAAACTCTCTTTTTCAGTATTGTGTGTATTTTAATAATACATGAATTCACAAAATAGTAGTAGGCATGAGATTTAATCAGATATGATTTACAAAAATCTACTATGAAATTAATGTGACAATTGCTATTTAGGTATGTTTGAAAAACTTCCAACAGTTGAATTTGGGAGCAAAATGGTTTCCAACTAGGCTGATATTACTTTGTGCTCGTCATGAGTGAAAAAATCTCCATCATGTTGAAAGGTGTTGTCATTCTTGTTCCAACATGGTTAGTGTCAAAAGAAATAACGATGATTTATGATGGGTAAATTTTAAAGTTCTATGAATAAGGAATGAAATATATTGTTTAAAAAAAATATTTGCAAATCGGTCCATAAACGACGAAGATATGCGCGAACAAACATAAAAAAAGCATATATAACTGAGAAACCTCCTTTTTTTGAAGTTGGTTAAAAAGTAAAATAAATCAAACTTACTTGTAAAGGGTGTAGGTGGTGGTGGCGGGCTCCAGGGCTCCTGCAATAAGGACAGCCACTACCAGACCGTAGATGGCAATGATACCCGCCATGACAACGGGAATGATGGACTTCATGATGAGCTCAGGCCGCATCACCGACATGGCGGCAATACCGGTGCCTGACTTGGCAGTTCCATAGGCAGCTCCCAGCGCTGAAATCATATAGTTTGAAATGTTTACTAAGATGCTTCATGGTTTTTAGAGAAGTTGGAAAAATGGTTAAAGATTGTAGACCTTCAATTTGTTGTGTAGGTAATCTTTACATAAAAAAAAACAATTGAAAACTAAAGAATATCAATTTTGTTTCAAGAATTCTCAAATTTTTGAGGGTACCAGGAAAATTTGTCCAAAAGAATCTTTTGATAACCAAACAGTTTTATATGGTTATGCGCAATGATAGACTAAAGAGCAGCATTGACCTTTCCAGTTGCACTATATTGATTGAATTGCCACACCCCTTTTACTGGAATGAAGATTTTACAGGATTTGACTTATATTGCTTGAGTTGGATTTGTCATGCAATAAATTACAAATAAAAAAACTTTTTAAAAACAAGCTTTCAATTAAATGGGCTAAAAAGAATAAAATAAACTTTTCCTTTATAACTTTTACTATCAATTTATAACGGCATTACACGATTTATATGATATAAAAGCTTGTCGCGAGATTTTGAAAATATTAAAATCAATAGATGAAGTTATTTATTTAATGAATGAAGTTGTGTATTTACACAGTTAAATCTCGCGACAAGCTTTTATATCATATAAATCGTGTAATGCCGTTATAAATTGATAGTAAAAGTTATAAAGGAAAAGTTTATTTTATTCTTTTTAGCCCATTTAATTGAAAGCTTGTTTTTAAAAAGTTTTTTTATTTGTAATTTATTTTTTACTTTTTAGTTATACCTTATTTAAATCACAATTGTATTCTCAGCAAATCCTTTCATTTGTTACCTATATTATAGGAAAGCATAAGAAACTTAGTCTGCTATCTTTAGAAGTCTGCCAGGTTTTTTTTTATGGTAGGTAAAATCATCCAATGACATCCCCCGTCCTTGGGCTTGGTTCGGTCTATTACCGGACGGTTGGACAGCGAGCTACCCATTGCCCGCTGTCCACAAGCCCACGCCTACGGTGGCAGGAAATCGGGTTCGGAATCACGGCAACGGCTGCGGCGTGAGCGCCGTTGCCTGATGCGGTCGGCCTCCTCCTTTGCTAGCATTACTGCTTCGCAGGAGGCGACCACTTGAGAATTCTACCAGGTTGGTTTATGAAACAAAAATGATGAGTGGTGTATCGTAAGACTAACAAACAACCTAACTTCCATGAAATAGCCAATTGCGAAGTTGTCCAGAGTTTATCTACCTGGGATCCACAATCACAAATATTGCGAAATGTGGAGAAGATTCACGCACCGTAAAAAGATTGACGCTCTTGAAATGTGACGCAGGAGGCGTCTACTGAGGATAAAACAGACTGCTCAACGCACTAACCTTTTCATTCTTAAAGAGCTTTGCATCAAAACAAAAACTTTTGTCGATTGTGCAACAGCGAATTTTTAAAATGTTTGGATATATCATACGCAATGAAAGCTCTTTGGAAAGTTCAGTGGTACAGGGAAGAGTAGAGGCCCTACGTTCTCACGGCCAATCGCCTATCAGATGGACAGACCTCACTAAATCATCTTCGAAGTGTTCCCTCATTGAATGTACACGAAGTGCCATGAATAGAGAGAGATAGAGAAGTCTCAAAAGCCGCAACCAACCTACCAGACGATCCAAGACCACTACCACTCCACCAAGAGTATGACTGAGAAAAAGGAGAATATTGGATTTAGAGTAATGTCACTTTATTTCTCATGTTACTCTCTGCAAGCCCTTTCAATTGATACCTATTTTGTAGGACTGTGTTAAAACTAATTAGCTATTTACTTGTGTAAATTTGTACGGCACCCTCCACGCGCGAGTCCAAGTCGCTTATGACCAGTTAGAACTTATTTTATTCGATCCGAAATTCGATGGGATTGTGTCGTTTTATTGCGGAACTCCTATGGCCACCTTCCAGCTCCATCATCAGATCCAGACTGCCATATTGATCCAAGTACAAATCAAAGTACTTGCCATTACAAATCTAACGAGACCAAAGACGAGAGGGTTGTGACGTTTCATTGCGGAGTTCTTGTAGCCACCTTTCAGCTCCATCATCAGACCCTGGTTACCATATAGGATCCAAGTACTCATCAATACAAATCAAATGAGCCCAAACTCGATGGGATTGAGTCGATTTCTTACGAAGTTCCTATGGTAACCTTCCAGCTCCATCGTCAGAACCTGGTTACCATATAGGATCCAAGGAATCGTTAATACAAATCAAACGGGCCCAAATTCGATGGGGTTGTGTCGTTTAACTGCAGAGTTCCTAGGACCACATTCCAACTCCATCATCAGATCCTGGTTACCATATAGGATCCAAGTAATCGTCATTACATATCAAATGAGCCTTAAGTCGATGGGTTTATATCGTTTTATTGCGGAGTTCCTATGGCAACCTTCCAGCCCCATCATCAGACCCTGGCTACCATATAGGATGAAAGTACTCATCAATACTAATCAAACAAGCCCAGATTCGATGGGCTTGTATCGTTTAACTGCGAAGTTCCTATGACCACCTTCCAACTCCATCATCAGACCCTGGCTACCATATAAGATGAAAGTACTTATCAATACTAATCAAATGAGCCCAAATTCGATGGGCTTGTATCGTTTAACTGCGAAGTTCCTATGACCACCTTCCAACTCCATCATCAGACCCTGGTTGCCATACATGATCAAAGTACTCGTCAATACTAATCAAACGAGCTCAAACTCGATAGGGTCGTATCGTTTAAATGCGAAGTTCCTATGACCACCTTCCGGCTCCATCATCAGACCCTGGCTACCATGTAGGATGAAAGTACTCGTCAATACAAACTAAACGAGCCCAAATTCGATGGAGTTTTGTCGTTTAAGTGCGGAGTTCCTGTGACCACCTTCCAGCTCCATCATCAGACCTTGGTTATCATATAGGATGAAAGTACTCGTCAATACAAATCAAACGAGCCCAAATTCGACGGGGTTGTATCGTTTAACTACGGAGTTCCTTTGATCACCTTCCGGCTCCATCATCAGACCCTGGCTATCATACAGGATCAAAGTACGCGTCAATACTAATCAAACGAGCCCAAACTCGATGGGGTTGTATTGTTATATTGCTGAGTTCCTATGGCTACCTTCCAGCTCCATCATCAGATCAGCTCCATGTCATCATAATGTTGCATTGTCACCCGATTTACATATGCATGTAAAATTTCAGCTCAATCGGTTGAAGATATCTGCTTCAAAATTGAGTTGCAAGATTTGAGCCGAACATACATATTTACATACAGTGCAAGCTAATAAAAAGCTTGTAAAAAGGAATGAATCATAGGAAATTTAGGTAATTCTTGACAAGGGAAAATTCTGATATATTCTACCACATGACATTTAGGGCAATTTGTAAAGATACTATTAATAATGTATGTGGTACTAAAAAAGCTAGTGACCCAAGTATTTAAGTCATTTACAACAAATTCCTCCTTCTATCCCATATTCCCTTATCCAGTACAGAGATACCACTTCTCAATAGAAGGTTCAAGTAAAAGACCATAGATAAGTAAAAAACCTGTATTAGATTAGATCCTCTTTGGTACAAGTTGCACAGCCTTTACATTCACATGACAACCTTAATGCTAAGTACATAGTCATGTGACTTATTTGTTAAAACAATAAATTCATTACTATTGACTCTTCTATTATTACCACCACTAATTAGAATTGTTCTGTTTGGATCTTAGTATTTATCTGAGGTATGTCTTATCCTAGTAGTTAGTGTACTTAAGTGGTCATGTGAGAACTTGAAATCAAGTTATAGTGATATTTAATACTACTAGGATTGTGTTAAGCATATGATTAGGTAACAATTAAGTTATAATAAGACTTAAACATTAATGAACAGCCTTTACATTCACATGACAACCTTAATGCTAAGTACATAGTCATGTGACTTATTTGTTAAAACAATAAATTCATTACTATTGACTCTTCTATTATTACCACCACTAATTAGAATTGTTCTGTTTGGATCTTAGTATTTATCTGAGGTATGTCTTATCCTAGTAGTTAGTGTACTTAAGTGGTCATGTGAGAACTTGAAATCAAGTTATAGTGATATTTAATACTACTAGGATTGTGTTAAGCATATGATTAGGTAACAATTAAGTTATAATAAGACTTAAACATTAATGAACAGCTAACTCTATCACATGATAGTTGAGTCGGTCATGTGATTGATACCATAGATTTTTGTATATAATGGAAATAAATGATTTCCTTGTAAAGCTGTAATTTTCCTGTACATTAGTAACAGCCTGTTTGACTAGTAAAAGACCAAGGGCATTAAAAACTGAGAAATGACAGACTATAAAAGGAGGTACCTATGTCAATAGAATGATTCAAGTTAAGAAATGATAATTGGACCCTGTTAAGCAGAAAAGATCCAGCCAACATTTTATTACTTTTGAGTAAATGCAGTTTAAAGTTAGGCAGATAATAAAAAAATCGTATGATACAGTACCTATTTGAAATTTAGTTGTGTAATAGGCCATAACATATACATTATTTTGAAAGTAATATATAGTGAATTTTTATATGAAGAGTATTTATTATTCCTGAAAAACTATGCGTGGATCTTTTATGCAAAATACAATATTGCAATATAAGTATCGGTTTAATGTGTGGTTCATTTTAGAAGGAGAAGGAAATTAATATATGTACTAATATAAGAACAGTTTAATGACAAAAATTAATATATATTGACCTTTGATGTAAAAAATATAATAAAACAATGAATGGTTGGTTTTCCAAATTATTTAAGTAGTATCGCTTTTCTCAGCTTCATACTCTATGTCAAAATCAGGTTCAGCACCAAATCCATCAATATCGGCTTCTACATTATTGGCACCTCTCAGATTTTTGTAGAATGTGTGAGCATCACGTAGAATCTAATGCATAAGGCTTTTGATATCGCTCAATTTCGCAGCTGCTATAGGTTTACCATTTGGCCAAAGCATATTCATCATATCTCTGGAAATGAAGGGTTGTCTTCCACGTTGACGTTTTTTCAGATCCACCTCTTCATAATCATCCTCTAAACTTTTTCGCATAAACAAGGAAAACATTGTTTCCTTTTTTAATAAAATTTCTTTGGAAAAAGTACTTTTTTTAATAAGCTGATATTTTTTCAAGATTAGCTGATCCAAGAAAATCTTTGACTTCCATTCTGTGCACTTGAAGAGGTTTATTTTTTTTGCAGGTTATCATTGTATTCATATCATCTTCAGGTAGGTAAACTCTTTGTTGTTATTTCAGAGCACATTCTATTTTCCCGAAATCTGTGTCATTAGGCATGAAACTGTGTCCAGACTCTAAAAATCTAATAAAAATTTGTTGTAATGTCGGTTGATCGTTTAAAAAAGCTTTAAGCATAAGGGTGAGCTTAATATTCCTATTTTGGCCACCGCAGGAATCGCTCCACAAAATAAGATTAGTCACTCCTTTCAATCTTTCCGACAGGTGCTTAATCAGACAAGAACCCACTTCTTGGGAGACCCTCCCAGCTTCACCTTCTACCCAAATGTTACAGTGCCCTTGATCATCTGATTCCGTATGCCCATATTGTACATCCATAACTGCCTCTTATAAAATACAATATTCGTAGGAATGCGTGGAAGTGGCAACGTTTTTTCTAAATCTTATGTAATTGTTTCTGTGTAAGGATCAGTTTTTGCGAGAGCCATGTAATTTTTTAGTCGTTTTTTAAGATCTTCTGCATTTTTAAGATGGGCATTATGTTCCTCTATAATCTTTACCAAGTATAAAAAAATATCATAATCAAATAAACGGATATTACCAAAATAAAGTTATATTTGTTTTATACTGAACAAAAAACAATAGCATGTTGAAATTCAAAATATTTCAGTATCCTCAAAGTTCACTTTGAATCTATTATTTTAAATAACAATAAAAAATATTTTAAGTAGAATACATCCAAACATCATGAATGTGCGAAACAAAGGCATTGGCTTCTTAAGTTTTTGAAATAAAGTGAGGTATCTATTATGCAAAAAGATCCAAACCGTATGGTATGAAAATTATACAACAATTATTAAGACTTTTAAAAGTTTTAAAAAGATCCATGCAACATGAATCTTTTGAAAACTATAAATCTTATTAATGTCTGTGTCCACGCAACATGATACTTTTCTACATTTTTCAAAATTGGTGATTAGGAGATGGTATTTTTGACACAGTATAAGTTTTGTTACGTCAATGTGGTCAAAATGCCTGGATCTTTTGTGCATATATGAAACTTGATGAGTACTTTATGGATATGTAGATAACTAGATTTTAGAAAAAGTGTTGGTTGGATCTTTTCTGCTTAACAGGGTCCAATTGTCGAATGGGGAATTCCTCATTACTGATTCCACGCATATTTTATCAACATGCAAAACCATCACATTGACATTCTAGGGTAATTGACACCAGAGTTGTCATTATGCCTACAAATTATCTTTTGTTGCCGATGCAGTCACTTGGAACAATGCTACCAACCGAAAGTGCCACCAATCAATCACATGACAAATGATTCATTTTTGTTCCTGAATGAAAACAACGCCCTAAAAACCATCCCTTTTCCCGCAAAATAATGCTTCGCCAGAATTGTTATCAAATTGGCACATTCCGTCCTACATAACTATACATTTACGTAGGGATAACGTAAAGCACAAGGTGCGGCTACTACTATAATTAGTGCTCCTAAAATAACCAGATTCAAACCGATTTATGCACAAGTCCTAACATTTAAACACTAGTTTCTAAACTCCTGTAACCCATTTTGGGAGATCAATAAAATTCAAGACAGCCATTTGTGCGTGCGCTAATGGACCAAAAAATACATACCGCTAAAGATGATAGCAGACGCCGCCCCCATAACTCCAAAGAAGGGTGAATAGATTGGGTTTTCGATCGAGGTCGACATTTTGAAGATTTCTTGAGGGAGTATTTACAGGTCCCAAAAACTGTGATGACTATCTGCACACACTCACTCCACGGAACTACTTTAGCACAGACAAATATGGCCCAAGCTTTGCAAACTCGATAGAATGGGTCATATGACGATTGATGTTCAAGGCAGTGCTCGCTATGACCTAAGTTCTGATTGGTTTTAGTACGTCACTTCCGAAATGTTTAGCCAATCCTGACTTAAAGATTTGGCAGCGTTATGACGTAGATCATTGATGTGGATCGCTGGCCAGCACTTTTCTTGTGCGCATGTACTCATCAATTGTTTCAATACTTTTAATACTTAAATTGTCGTCTGTACAAAGCATAATACTAAAATATATTATTTAAAAATTAAATTATAAAAAATGATGTAAATTTCATTAGTTAACTTATCTGACTTAATGGAAAAATATGATCTGGAACTAAAAAAAATATTCTGTATTGTTTTTTTTTAATAATGTTTGTGACATGGCTATTTGGCTTTTCTGTATTGTTTTTTTTATAATATTTGTGGCATGGCTATTTGGCCTTTGTGCCTTAATTCTGTATTGATTAAGTTATAATGTTACCATATATTCATATCTACTATTTGGTAATATTTAAACTATACTTCAAGACAACATTAAAATGTGCCCTACTCTTTTTAAGTCATTAAATTTGCCTAATAATTTAAAAATCCCCATTTTACTTAGTTTACCAATAGGGTCACGCAATTTGGCCCTAACATCAAATTCAAGAGTATCTAACGTCACAATTCCAATATCGACCGATCGGAATTAAACTCGAGAGTAAGCCCCCTGATCCATACTGTTTTACTTAATAACAGGACTTATCACAAACTTGTAAATCCCTTTTAACAGACTCAAGGTCTTTCCGTGAGTCGCTAGTTAGGGTTGCAAGCTTTTGTAAGAAATAGAGTATATCCGATCTCAAAGGAAGTAAATACTTCTTCTTCTTCCTGCCCTTGTCCCATATTTCTTGGGGTCGGCACAACACGTTTTTTTTATTCCACTCTATCCTGTCAGCCGTCACACTATCACTAACTTCCTTTTCTTTCATCTATCTCATATAATCCATCCATCTCTTCTTCGGCCTCCCTCTGTAGCGGAACTTCTTTTAGATAATAATTAAAACTTCTTAGTGTAGCGTGAATAAAAAACAATTGTATCATATGTCATTGTCACTTCCCTTGTAAAAATTTTTCACCTTCCAATATATTACCAATTACTCTTTTAATTTTGTATTCATTTATCAAACGAAATACCCGCTTCACTGGTGACCTCCGAAAAAAAAAACACAATGAGTCAACAAGGGAACGAAAAAAAAGGAGCTACGACGAACTACGATGTATTTCGTGTCGGCGTACGGGTACCACCGTTTTACCCAGAAAAACCGGCGCTCTGGTTTGCGCAACTGGAGAGCCAGTTCACACTGGCGAACATAACTTGTGATGCCACCAAATTCCACCACGCGATTGGGAGTCTCGATCCAATTTACGCATCTGAAGTCGAGGACATAATCACGGCTCCGGCGGCCCCCAACAAATATGAGAGGCTGAAGACGGAATTGGTGAAGAGATTATCTGCATCAAAGGAAAAGAAGGTGCTGCAGCTCTTGACGCACGAAGAGCTTGGTGACCGTAAGCCTTCGCAGTTCTTACGACATCTGCGCCACCTGGCGGGACCCAGCGTGCCGGAAGATTTTCTGCGTACGATCTGGAGCAGCCGCCTACCCAGCAGTACTCAGACCATCATCGCCTCACAGGTCCAGGCAAGTTTAGAAGTACTGGCCGAGCTGGCGGACCGAATTCAAGATGTAGTATCCTCCAGCCCACAAGTAACAGCAACATCTTTACCGACGTCGACCGCAGGAAGCAGCGTGGAACAAATAAGTGGCCAAATCGCCGAACTAACTCAACAAGTTCAAGATCTGATCTCTCAAGTAGACAGACTGTCCCGACCGAGACAAAGGTTCAACAGAAGTACAAGTCGGGGAAGATCCTCTTCAAAACGATCGAACTCTAACTACAGGAAATGGCCCAACTGCTGGTATCATTACAAATTTGGTGACAAAGCAACCAAGTGCATAAAACCCTGCGACCACTCGGGAAAAGCCACGGGCAGTCGATAATGGCGACCACCGACTGTCGCAACACTAGTCGCTTATTCGTAACGGACCACAATACGAAGATGCAGTTCCTCGTCGATACCGGTAGTGACGTCTGCGTTTTCCCTGGGTCGGTCGTGAAAGAGCGCCGTACAAAAACGAACTATGAACTTTGTGCGGCAAATGGAAGTGTAATAAATACATTCGGGTACGTGCACTTAAAATTAAATATAGGATTGCGGCGTGACTTTACGTGGCGATTTATAGTGGCGGACGTAACGAAGCCAATTATAGGTGTCGATTTTTTATCATACTACAATCTGATTGTAGATGTTAGAATGCAGTGCCTAATTGACGCTAATACTACGCTCGCGACCCCTGCTTTGCCTGCGCGTCCTAATGATGTTGTTTCTTCGGTGAAGGTAAGAATTGGTGACACTACTTATCACGACATACTCCGGGAGTTTCCTGACACAACCCGGCCGTCGGGTATACACCGTGCACCTACACACAGTACCTTACATTACATACGTACAACACCTGGACCGCCCGTATCGTGTACACCGCGGCGACTGGCCCCAGACAAACTAAAAATTGCTAAGGAGGAGTTTGAATCTATGTTAGCTAATGGCACAGCCAGACCCTCCGACTCACCTTGGGCTTCACCCTTACACCTGGCACCTAAAAAGGATAGTGGGTGGCGGCCATGCGGAGATTATAGGATGTTAAACGCGCGTACAATACCCGATAGATACCCTATACGCCACATCCATGACTTCGCCCACAATCTTTCTGGATGTCAAGTATTCTCCACTTTAGACCTTGTCAAAGCTTATAACCAAATTGGCGTTAACCCAGAAGATATTCCAAAGACAGCCATCACCACACCGTTCGGATTATACGAGTTTCCTTATATGACATTCGGGCTACGCAATGCAGGGCAAACTTTTCAACGTTTTGTTGACGAAATGCTTCGAGGTTTAGACTTCTGTTTCGGTTATTTAGATGACTTTCTGGTCTATTCGAAGAACCACGAAGAACACAAAGACCATCTACGACAGCTACTTTGCAGATTGCAACAGTATGGCATGGTAATAAATACATCGAAATGTGTATTTGGTGCCTCACAAGTAACCTTTTTAGGCTACTTAATTAGCTCAATCGGCACAAAACCATTGCCAGAAAAGGTTGAGGCAATTAACCGCTTCCCAACGCCGAAGACAGTCAAAGAATTAAGAAGATTTTTAGGGATGATCAATTTTTACAGGCGATTCATCCCAGAGGCGGCTCAACATCAGGCACCGCTGAACAAACTTTTAGAAGGATCAGTTAAAGGCTCGCACCCGGTAAGCTTCACACCAGAACAAGACCAAGCGTTTATAGCCTGCAAACGAGGACTGTGCCAAGCAGCAATGTTAGCACACCCAGATTGCGGAGCCAAACTGGCTTTGGTAACAGACGCCTCTGACACCGCCATGGGAGCAGTCTTGCAGCAGTTAAAGGATGAGGAATGGCCATGGCCAACCCATAGCTTTCTTTTCACGAAAGCTAAGCTCAAGCCAGCGAAAGTACTCTCCTTATGACCGTGAACTGCTCGCGATTTAGGAAGGGATCAAATATTTCAGACATATGGTTGAGGCCAGAGAGTTTGTGATCTACACGGATCACAAGCCCATCTGTTACGCGTTTCATACACGTAAGGAGAATTGCTCACCAAGCCAGTTCAGACATCTAGATTTCATCTCGCAATTTTGCACTGATATTAGGCATATTTCAGGCAAGGATAACGTAGTCGCAGATACCTTGTCTCGAATAGAAACAATCACCCAGCCTATTGACTTGAACGTTCTAGCTAAGTCTCAAGCTTCTGATCCAGATCTCAAACAGTTGCTAGGCGGGGAAACGTCATTACGCCTGAAGAAGATCACTTTACCAGGAACATTGTCTGAATTGTACTGCGATGAGAGTAGCAAGACACCTAGACCGTACGTCACGAAAGGACTTCGCCGCCAAGTTTTCGACCACCTGCACTCCTTGAGCCACCCAGGAGCCAACGCCACTGCCAAGCTGGTATCAGAGCGTTATGTGTGGCCCGAAGTAAAAAAAGACTGCAGAGCGTGGACACGATGTTGTTTGTCATGCCAGCGTGCAAAAATCACTCGTCATGTCTTCGCACCCTTGGGTAACTTCAAACTACCACGATCACGATTCATGCATATCCATATAGATATGATTGGGCCACTGCCAATCTCTCACGGTTTCCGGTATTGCCTCACCGCTATAGATCGCTTCACGCGATGGCCTGAGGCAATACCAATCAAAGATATTACAGCCGAAACAGTGGCTAAAGCTCTTCTGTATGGATGGATGGCACGCTTCGGCTGCCCTACAAAAATAGTGACGGATCGTGGCGGACAATTTGAGTCGGCCCTATTCAAGCACCTGTCGGACATAGCTGGATTTAAGCATCGGAAGACAACTGCTTACCACCCTGCCTGTAATGGTATGATTGAGAGGTTCCACAGACAGCTAAAAACAGCTATTACCTGTCACGGAAACCAGAACTGGGTAGAATCGCTACCGCTAGTCCTGTTAGGCATCCGGTGTGCATACAAGGATGACATACAGGCAACACCTACTGAGTTGGTGTACGGAGAAACATTACGCCGCCCAGGCGATTTCTTCGAACCAGAAACGGTCTATAATACAGACGTTACGGACTACATTTCTAGATTACGCATGTTTGCTAGAAAGCTACAGCCGTCAACCGCATCGCGACACTCTAACAGTCGGTCCATATTTATATTTAAGGACCTTCCCACCGCGTCGCACGTATTCTTAAGGGATAACGCGTTATCTGGTTCATTCAAGCTAGCATACACAGGACCACATAAGGTATTAGAGAGGGGCGACAAGGTATTCAAACTCCTCTTTAACGGTAAAACAGTCACAGTATCGGTAGACCGACTTAAACCAGCCTACATACTTCAAAACTTACACACCACAATAACACACATCAACACACACACACATAGTGATCATGGACATAAACAGACTACACAAGATACACAAGTCACCAACTCAACACCGGCGACCGAAGACGACAATATCAAAAGGACACGGTCAGGCCGTAGGGTACGATTCCCTGACTACTATCGCCCTTGACGGTCTCAAGAGGGGGGTGATGTAGCGGAACTTCTTTTAGATAATAATTAAAACTTCTTAGTGTAGCGTGAATAAAAAACAATTGTATCATATGTCATTGTCACTTCCCTTGTAAAAATTTTTCACCTTCCAATATATTACCAATTACTCTTTTAATTTTGTATTCATTTATCAAACGAAATACCCGCTTCACCTCTTCCTCTCCATCCATCTACTTGTAAACTCAGAACTCTTTTAGTACCTAACACGTGTTTCATCCCTCCTCTTCACATGACCATACCAAGACAAACGATATCCTTTTAACTTTTCAGTCACTGGCGCCACTTTCGAACTTCCTCTAATATACTCATTTCTCACTTTATCTATTTTCGTCACACCACATCCATCTCAATATTCTCATCTTCGCTACATTCAGTCTTTTTTCATCCATCTTTTTCACAGCCCAACATTCAATACTCAATACTCAATACTTTATTGCATTCCATATTATTTACATAGATGGTCCATACAGTATGACAGGTCTTATCACGGACTTGTAAATTTTACCCTTCAACTTGAGTGGCATCCGTGGGTCACAAGTTGTTCCCGTAACCTGTCGCCATTTCATCCATCCGGCGTTGATCCGATGTGTTACGTCTCGGTCTACCTCTCCAGCTCCTTGAACGAGCGACCCGAGGTACCGAAAGTCGGAGCAAATTGGTATGGGCGTTCCGGCGAGAGCTAAGGGCACAGGACCGGAAAGACTGCTGAAATCGCAGAACAAGTACTCCGTTTTGGTTCTGCTTAATTTCAGGCCAACACTCTCCAGTCTGTGCCACCACACCTCCAATCTACTCTGGACCTCTAGGCCACTCTCGGCAACCAGTACAATGTCATCGGCGAAAAGCATACACCAGGGAGCCTCTTCCTGAATGTCCGACGTCAGAGCGTCCATTATCATCAGGAAGAGGTAAGGGCTGAGTGCCGACCCTTGGTGTAAGCCGACAGCCACATTGAAGCGGCTAGTGGTGCCCAATGTAGACCGGACTTGGGTACGGCATCGACTGTACATCGCTCAGATCAACTGCACATACTTCCCAGGCACACCTTTCTCTTTAAGGGCCCACTACAAAACCTCACGAGTTACCCGGTCGTATGCCTTTTCGAGGTCAACGAATACCATGTGCAAGTTTTTTTGCGGACCTCTGTATTTCTCGCACAGCTGGCATATAGCAAAAATGGCATCCGTTGAACCTCGACCAGGCATAAAACCGACTCTTCTCTCAACCTCCTTTCAATAACTTTCTCCCAGGCTTTCATGGTATGTGACATTAGCTTTATTCTTCTATAATTGTTGCACTCAAGAACATCACCTTTGTTTTTAAAGATGGGCACCAAAGAACTGTTGCACCAATCATCAGGTATGGCTTTTTCCCGCAACAACTTATTGAAGAACAAAGCTAACCACATCCATCCATCCACTCGCAACAATTTCCACACTTCAACTGGAATTCCATCGGGACCAATGGCCTTACCATTTACTGCTATTCTGACTTCATCCATACTAACCATTCTCACTAACCCTACATTTACTGGTTTACCCTCTAAAGACCCACTCCAATTATTTTCCTCATTCATCAGTCTTTCAAAATAGTCCTTCCACCTGTCCTTGATTTCTTCATCATCCGATAGGACCATTCCAGCTTCATTCCTTACACATCTTATCTGACAAACATCCCTCGTCCTTCTCTCTCTTATTCTAGCAAGCCGGTACAGCTCTTTTTGGCCTGCAGGACTGTCCAGTGTATCGTACAATTTGTCTTAGGCCTTTGCTTTCTCTAAAGCTACGGCTTTCTTAGCTTTTTTCTTCAAATTATCATACTCCCTCTTTTTTTCAGCTTTCAAACTACCATTTTCCGCTTCTACACGCTGCTATTCCTTGAATTTTCTTTTCTTTTCTTTCAACACATTCTGAATTTCTATCGACCACCACCATGTATCCTTATCTATTGTGCCTTTTCCTCTCGTCTCTCCCAAAATATCTTTCGCTGAATGCCTGATACACTCTGCCATCTCATTCCAACTTTCATTTATACTTCGATCATTCATGTGTCCCATCTTTATCATTCTGTCCACCACTCGCTCTTTGAACTTTTTCGCACAGTCATTCCTCTCTAGCATGTGCCATTTTATTTTAGGGGGCGGGCGCTCTTTGCTTTTTTTTTTTTTCTTTGTTTTTTGCTTTTTCTGCCTTTATCCGGCAAATAAAAAGTTTTTCTTTCTTTCTTTCTTTTTTTCTTTATTTGGACCACTGATGTCATAACCAGGAGTCTGTGTTGCGAGACTAGGTCTTCTCCTGGCAGCACTTTGCAACCCTTGACGTGTTTTAAGTGGTTGCGCCTAACTAGAAAATAATCAATTTGCGTCTTATGGTTACCACTTTTGTATGTGGCCAGGTGTTCATCTTTTTTCTGAAACCACGTATTGGCTACTGCTAGGTCAAATGCAGTAGCGGATTGCAGGAGCAACTCTCCTTCATTGTTCGGATTTCCATAACCCCATCCCCCATGTACTCTTTCATAAACACCTCTCATTCTTCCCACATGTCCATTAAAATAACCTCTCACTATCAATTCCTCATGCGCAGGGATGTTCATTAAAGCCAAATCAAAATCCTCCCAAAACTTCTCTTTCATCGTATCATCACATCCTACTTGAGGTGCATACACACTAATTACATTCAACATGACATTCTCTAACATCACTTTCACAATTATAAATCTATCATTCATCCTTTGTACTTCCATCACACTTTCTTTCAATTTACTATCTAGCACTATTCCTACACCATTTCTTTTTCCATCACTTCCACAATAATAAAACTTATATCCCTCACCAATTTCTCTCGCTTTTGTTCCTCTCCATTTCGTTTCCTGCAAGCATGCTAATTGCTATGACGTATAAAAATGAGTTTAATTTATTTTTATTTCAAAATATGGTTTTAGGTACTTTTTGCAGCACATTACAATTTTTCAATGTTTAAATTGGCATTAAACCTAATAATAGTCCTGAAAATACATTTAGATCGCTTTTAATTGGTATTAAATTTAGTAATAATCTCGAAAACTACATTTAGATAGAATCGGGATTAAACCTAGTACTAGTCCCGGAACTATTTTAGATCGCGTTTTGGAATAAGGCTGTTAAACTCTAAGTTTACAGTTAAAAACATAATTCAATTGACAGTGTATTATCATCATCATTTATTTATTCATAACAATAAACATTGTGTTGAATATTACATAATTTTATAATAATATTAAAATTGCAAAAAAGAAAATAGAAATAAAATTGATATCAAAAAATATTCTTTTTGATATGGGTTCTACTTTATCTGTGGTTTGATGTCGTCACAAATATTTGTATCATCTGTGGATGTCAATGTCAAAACCTTCACGTTGCTGACAGCCTTGCGGCCCATGCTTTTTCAAAGTTTTGGATTTGTTTGCGTAAATATTATTGTAAAAACATAAGAGAAAAATTATTTGTAAGAGTGACCAATTGAACTGACTTAAGCGATATTAGTTGCTAGTCTCTAAAATGAAGTTTCATTACAAGGTAATTAAAAAATATTAATATTTCTAGGTTCACACTTGTGGTGTTTATTTACAATATTTAAATAGAATAAGACAACTCTGTTTAATAAAACTGATACAATAAAATTCGATAAATATATATTTTTATTTCCACAGGAAATTTCTAAACAGCATGCTTTCAAAACTATCATTACATTATATTATTGGTTTCTAAATAACCTTTCTCAAAATTTCAGTTCCAAAATTTACTGGGTACGGTCTATCGAAGAGGCGATATCTTGTTCACTGGCGATGGGAACTGTGTCATAAGCCCAGTAGGAAACAAAATAACTGTATATAACTTGAAGCAGTAAGTACAAACAAGAGCTTAATCTTTTGTGATCAAAATAGGCTACTTTAAAAAAGGCATGTTAGCATTATTAGGTTAGGTAGCTAGTAAGAAAGAAAGAAAATATTTTATTTGACACATATAGACACACACAATGCAGAAACAACATGTAGGCACTTAAGATAAAAAAAAGGATAAAATTAACATTGTGTGTCTCACGGTTGCCCCAAATAGGTCCAGTTCAGCCAAAATGCCAGACAACTACGTGATAGTTGCCTGACGCTGGTTTTCAACTGAACTTTATTTACAGTGTCCGGTGAAAAAATACTTTATTTATTTAGTTAGTTTAGTATGGCTTTGTGCAAACAGATTATTTTTTCTTATGTTTGCAAAATGGCAATCTGTGTTCAACACAATGAGTTATTCTTTTTGCTGTACCCATTGATATATATGTACTACGCACTAGATGAGGCGTGCCGTACAGTCACTTTACTTCACTTAAGTGACCTGCAGGCCGAACACTTTTACATTGATGGCATTAGTGCAGTTTTGACGTTCATGCAGTGTCAAAGCGACGCTTATAAATACAAATTTAAGTGAACTTGGACATATATAATAATTTTGTAGTCAAGTAAGTAAAACCATTGGTTGTTCAAGCAATGTAATAGCTTCTACAATCGTAATAGTACATTAGAGAAGATATTATTTTATTTAAACTCTTCCCCATTTTACAATCATAGACTAAAACATGCAGATCCCACAAAAAGCAGAATTAGGTTTTTACCTACAGCTAGTTTACCAAATACAGACTTCGCACGGTCTTTTATACTGTTTGAAATTTTTAAATATTTTGTTTAATGCTCTTTCTTTTTTTTAATATTAAAATTTGAATTAGGTTCAGTTGAACTTGTAGTCTTATCATTGATTACTGATTTATTTATTTATTTTACTGTTATTTAGATCTCGTTTTTACATACACTATAATTACATTTTGAAATAGAGTATTATTGTAATGAAGTATTGTAGGCAAGAAACTGTGTCACTTCTGCGGTATAAAAATCTATATAGATGACATGTCATCACACTAAGTTGAACGAAACGCGTAAGTACTAGGAAATTCATGGCGCTTTAGACCTTCTGCTCGCGAAAAAATATCCTCTATAAGCTGTCTTAGCGCTGTAAGTTTTAAAGTTTTGTTAGACGACATAATGGCAATCTAGCGCTGCAGCGATTTTTTGTTTGAACTTTTCAGTATTTTGACAAATAGTTTATATGAACGTGCTTGTCTATCGCAAGAATATAGGTCGATGGCTATATTGCATACTGTCTATTGTTTTTTCTATCTTCATTCAAAATCAAAATTACTTTTTATTTCACATGGGCACTTATAAAATGTCAGAAGCTAGTGCACGGTTCCAAATTGGTTCTTTCCTATGGAGAAGAACTTCACAACTATGGTTTTCTTACAATATTTCCATAATAAGGTATTGATAAAAAAAATATGTAAGGACAGTGTAGACCAGTGAATATTGTACCTAGAGCACAACAAAATTATTCTAAAAAAATAAAAGTGTGTAAATCTAAGAATTTGCAGTCTACAGTGTTCTCACATTCACATTATAAAAAAGGCTAAATAAAAGCAAGAAAAAATTTATAATAAAATTATAACTATCACTACAACAATTATTGCACCATCATTATGCTAACAAAACAAATTACTAACGAAAGTCGTTTGAAGATTTAACACATTTGCATGGTTGTAGAGGATACTTCCTAGTTTGACTGTTGGGCACAGCTTCTTTCTCAAAGTGAATGTGAATTGAATTTATATTTTTGAGTGACTCTTTTTTTCCATTATTTATACACTGCTAAATTTTGGTTGTTTTATTGCCGTGGAGGGTCGTTTTTTATAGTGTTTCATGTACGGATGTACATGAAACACTATCAATTTGTAAAGGTAAAATAAAATCATTTTTCTAAAACTCGGAATTTTTTTCGAATTAATTTCTTTAACTAAATGAGTCAATGACCTTGTAGGTAGTTGTCGGTCGTTGCGTACTAACTACCTACAGTTCATTGAATTCGCCCAACTGACGTTAAAGGCAAATAAATTAATTTCGTACATGCGTAAATTAAATACAGTTAAAAAAAAAGTACTTTATTTTTCAATTTTATCTTTACAAATCGATAGTGTTTCGTTTATCGAATCAACCCTTCACGGGATTAAAACAACCAAAATTTAACGGTGTATACATTGTACTCACATAATAGAACTGACAAGAAATATGTAGTCTAGATTATTGTGACTCAAAACATGATTTAAAAGAGTATCCATGGAATTTGATGTACATTTTTCTCCATAGAGGCTTTGGAACATGCAATTTAGTTTCACTTTTTGGACTGACCAATATTTTAACAATTCAACATGCCTGTTAATAGTCTACTTGAAAAAAAAATTGTAACTTCAAATACTTAAGCGCAATTTAGACGGTACGAGTTTCTCGCCTCGAACATACGATAATCGTAAGAGCATAGAAAAAATGTCATCGTCTAAACACATACCTAGGCGGTGCGAGTTTCTTGTCTCGAACGTACGATAATCGTAAGAACAAAAAAGTTTCTTCGTCTAAACATTCATCTAGACGGTTCGAGTTTCTCGACTCGAACATACTATTCTCGCTAGAGTGGACGAGCGAGAGGTATGACTTGCCTCTCGCTCGTCCACTCTGGCGAGAACAAGGATCATATAATATCCTAGGGGCAAACTGGATTGATTCCGGAGCAAAATTACACACTCTAAAGTGTACTATATTTTCATGTACATTAGGTTCATATGTTTCATTGACAAGTAAAAGAAGAAAAAACGTTCCGAGGAAGACAACGAGAAAGAGGTGGTGTGTCCCTTTCTAACCTCTATTTATAACTAGGGTAACCATAAATTTACTATATATGTAAATTATTAATATAATGTCATTGCAGCATTTTAATATTAATTGATGCTGTAGAATTCTAATACTTATGGACGGCAAAGTACCAGTTATTCCTAACTATTTGTGAAACCTAAAAAAATAGTTTAAGTTACTGAGAAGTCAAAAGTAATTAATTTTCAATTTTTTTTAATATTTTTAGTGAATAATATTTTTTTTTTAGTTATAAAGAGAGTTTTAGTAATCTTACTTGAGACTCCCCAGTTAAGAACAGACTTTGGAACCCATGACATAAAGAGAGATCACAATTCATGGTGTAGCGGAACTTCTTTTAGTTCATGATAAAAACTCTTTAGTGTAGCGTTTAAAAAAAACATTGTATTATACGAGTATGTTATGTCACTTCCCTTGTAAATTTTCACCTTAAAATATATTACTAAAGATAAAGATAAGATAAGATCATTTATTTTGCAAATATGGGTGGTACATGGTAATACAAAATAATAAAACAAGAGAACAGCCATATTTTGCCAAAAAGAAGGCATGCAAAAGCAGAGTTTACCCCTACATTAACTATACAAGTTTACACTTTTTATTTTTCTACAATTAGTCACAAATAAACCATCAAATCAATACAATTAAATTCACACCAATTCAATAAATAAAATAAATTTAGTTCAAATAGTCAAATAATTAAAATGTCAATATTAAATATTCTTAAAATACACACTAAATACATAATAAAAATTGTCAAACAATGTCTTTCTCCAATAAAAAATCCGCTACACTATAATATACTTTGTCAAGTAAAAAGTTCCGAAGTCTTCTCTTAAATAATGTCACGTTATAGTCCTTCCAACTACTGGGTATTTTATTATATATAACCGGTGCCATGCAGCAGACACTCTTACGCATCAGTGTTGTTTTAGCACTATGGATACACAGCTTACTCTTGTCGCGCCTATTCCGAGGAAATATATCAGACATTCGTGCGAAGCGATCCGGGTTTAATTTTACAAATGTTGCCATTTCTAAAATGTACAAGCATGGTAGGGTTAATAATTTATACTGTTTGAAGTATGGCACGCAGCTATCGGTACTTTGCAGTTTAAAAATAGATCGTATACATCTTTCTTGTGCTTTAAATGCAGTTTCTTTTTCTGTTGAGTTGCCCCAAAAAAATATTCCATATCGCAGATGACATTCAACTATTCCATAGTACGCAGTAATGAGTGCGTCCAGATTTACAACACTCGCTAAATTATGTAGAGCGTATGCAGATGTACTTAGCTTTTTGCAAAGTGACTCAATGTGTTGTTTCCAGCTTAGTTTCTTATCTATTTTTAACCCTAAAAATGTAGTACTATCTACCTCTTTAATTTTATTATTATTATATTCCACATTCATGTTATCCATGTCAGACCCGCGTTGATTAAATTGGATTATTTTTGTTTTATTTAAATTTATTCTTAAATTATTTTGCTCTAACCATTTTATAATCAATTTTAATGTATTATTAATGTCACTCTGGTATGTATCTACGCTTTTCAAAGGTATTGTCACGGTACTGTCATCTGCAAATAGGGTCAATGGTTGTTCAATCCATTCTGGTAAGTCATTAATGTATAATATAAATAGCAATGGACCCAACACACTACCCTGCGTTACCCCATAACTAACTGTTCGCTCTTCTGAACTAAATATCTCGTCATGTTTGTTTTTCAAATTAATCCTATTAATTTCAGTAATTTGTCGTCTATTGTGTAAATAAGATTGAAATAGGTCTAAAACATTGCCCCTTATACCATAAGCTTCTAGTTTTTTCAAAAGTGTAGGATGGTGGACATAATCAAAAGCCTGCGTCATATTACAAAAAATGGCGCAGACTGGGTTTCGTTTATCCACATTATTTATAACATTATATATAAAGTCATAAATCGCCATATTTATTGTTTTTTTTGGTCTAAAACCTTTTTGCTGATCACATAGAACATCATACTTTTCAAGGTATTTGAATAGCTCTTTGTGTATATATTTTTCAAATATTTTTGAAATTATAGGAATTAGTGCGATTAGCCTATAATTTTCCACTAGCACCCTATTTTCTTTCTTAAATAGTGGTTTAACGATGGCGATTTTCAAAGCATCGGGGTATACGCCAGCACCTATACAAAGATTGTGTATATAACTTAAATGACTACATTATTCCGTAGCTACAGATTTAATAATATTTGTAGCGATGCCGTCGTAACCTACGCTATTTGTATTTTTCAAAGACATGATTAATTTACTTAAATCATTTTGTACACTTGGCGCCATGAACATTGACTTACTTCTCGTGGAGATCTTAAGATGCGGCGTAGTCGGGCTTCCTTCCTTTAATTTGGGCTGAATTTTGTCAACAAAATAGTTGTTAAACGCATCACAAATGTCTTGAGGATCATATCTGGTATTATTACCAATTTTAATTTCATCAATTTGATGGTTGGGAGTATTATATTTCTTTCGGTTTATTATTTGCCAAGTAGTTTTTGCTTTGATTGCAGCTGTTCTTATTTTGTAGTTGTTTTGTGCCTCTTGTGTCTGATTTATAATTTTTTTATATAACTTAGAATAGTTGACAAACTTTACTTTATTGTCGCGGTTAGGGTTTAGCCTCAATTGCCATAAAAGATTTCTTTTCTTTTTGCTACATAATTTGACACCTTTTGACAACCATTTGGGTTTTTTTTATTATGTTTATTTTAACTTTTATAAGAGGGAAACACAGGTCATAAAACAACTTTAAAGTGTCCATGAATAAATTATAAGCTATGTTAGGATCGCTAGTATCGTAAATCTCCGAAAAAAAAAAAAATATTTTGCATATAGTATTTAAACTTAGATATGTTTTCTTTACTGTAATCTCTTTTTGTACTGTACCAATAGTTTATGGCACACGTTTTTTTAACTGGGCATTGAAGTAGCTGTGCTGTGTGATCCGATAATGCAAACTCTAATACTTCACTTTTACATGCTTTACTAAAATTGTGCGCAAAATTATCTATGCATGTCTGGCTGGTTATGCGAGTCGGCTGTCTAAACACTAGTTTTAAATTATAACTCAAAAGTAGACACTCAAATGTAGTGGAAAGCCTATTCGACTTTAGTAAATCGATGTTAAAGTCTCCAGCTATTACAATATTTTTACAGGTGGTCTTTGATATCATTTTTAAGAGTCTCTCAAGCTTATTCAAGCAGTCATTATAATTATTTAAATTTGGTACCCTATAAATACATACAATAATTATCTTATAGCTTATAAGCTCAATGGCACAACTTTCAAAAACACCTGAAGTTGATAATTTAGCAATTACAGGGAGTTCTTTCCATTTGAGGCCGTTTTTAACAAGAATACAAGCTCCCCCCCTTTTTTTCTCTTTTCTGCAATAAGATGACGCTAAACTATGATTAGGTACATATATCTGATTCTGGTAGCCTTTCATAATGAAATGCTCGGTAATGCATACTACATCAACACTTCTATTTGTATCAGCTAGTTGGTCTAGACATACACATAAATCATCTGATTTTCTTAATAAACTTGCAATATTCTGATGTAAGACATTAATATATTTATTCGAGAAAAAACAGTTTATTAACACTTGGCTCAGAGTTGTTAGTAGTGTCAGTTATTTCAGTGGCGGTATCAGGCAAATAATTAGTATTTATTTTGTTCCACTCACTAATGTCAAAGTTAATTAATTGAATTAAATTTTCAAACATGTTAGTCATACCATAATCACTAAAAGAGCCCCATTTCTCTTTATTACGTATTACAATTTAATTTTTTATTAATTTATCTCATGAAATACAATGGTATTAAAGTTCAAGATTCAGTTCTTTAGTAAAATTAGTTTTGATTGACGACTTTTTTTGTGAAATGGCCCGTCGGTGGTTCGTACAGCTACGACAATCGCGTATTTAATTCGGCTAGAGGTATAGACAAAGCGTTCGATGCTAAATCCCCATGCGTGAGCTTATGATATTCGTATTTAACCTTTCGTCCAATCATCATCATCATTTTAGTCCAAACACGTCCACGGTTGGACACAGGCCTCCCACAAATGTCGCCACAATGAACGGTTCTAAGCGTCGCATCTATCGGATTTCCGCAACCTTTACCAGTTCATCGATCCACCTTGTAGGAGGCTTTCCACGTTTCACACTGTCACCACTCCAAATCCTTGGAAAGGTGTAACTGGTACTTTGCCGTCCATAAGTATTAGAATTCTACAGCATCAATTAATATTAAAATGCTGCAATGACATAAATATTAATAATTTACATATATAGTAAATTTATGGTTACCCTAGTTATAAATAGAGGTTAGAAAGGGACACACCACCTCTTTCTCGTTGTCTTGCTCGGAACGTTTTTTCTTCTTTTACTTGTCAATGAAACATATGAACCTAATGTACATGAAAATATAGTACACTTTAGAGTGTGTAATATTGCTCCGTAATCAATCTAGATTGTCCCTAAAATATATAAGATCTTTGGTAGGTATAGACAAGTCGAGATTCTCGAAAGCAACTAAGCAAGAATCTTCTCATTATATTTTTGCCGTCTAAACAGACGCAGGACATTATCGCCTAGTGATTATTGCTTACGAGTCTCGTATGACATAATCTTAGGTGAGAATTTGTTTCTTACCTGTGTGTAAACACTTTGATACGATAATGTCATGGCGATTATTGCTTACGATTATTGCGTACGATTTTTTCGAACAAGACGTTCGAGAAACTCGTACCGTCTAAATTACGCTTTAGTTTTTTATTTTTTTAAATTTCAATTATTGATTGTCCAATATGCTGGATATTAGGCACTAAAAATATTAAACCAGGCTTTAACATTCACAGTCTTTAATACTTCATTTTTACATACCATTGTTTTATTCTTTCATCTTTATCTTCAATGTTAAAGAGTCCTTTCACAAAATACATAGTTTAAATGACTTTTTTTTACTTACAGAAACAAAAGCAACACACTGTCTTTTGAGAGCTACTACAACTATACAGCAATTGATGTATCACCCAATGGATCCACTTTGTTGGCAGTCAATGAAAGTATGTACTATTATTTTTTTCACAAGAAAATATTAAACAAAAAAAAACCTACTATACACACTTACTGATAAACTAGTGCGCCTTATCATCAACAAATTGTTTCACTGTTTACCATCAGGGGGCTTACTCTCGAGTTTAATTCCGCTCGGGCGACAGTGGAATTGTGATGTTAGGTACTCTTGAATTCGATGCTAGGGCCAAATTGTAACTCTAACTTAAATTGTATTACATTAACAGTGATCCCACCAGCGGGGTGGGATCACTGTTAAGCACTAGTTTATATCAACTAGAAAAAAAATCCTTTCTTTGGTACAAATACTGACAAATGCTTGCACTGATTGGATAGGTCCACTCAAATCCTTGTGGACCTTTCTGTGCTCTTTTCTGAAAAGATCATCTCCATATGATTTCCCCATTAGATGTTTACTGTATGAACTTTAAATGAGACTGATATCTCAGTTGGTTTTGGGGTTTCTTAAATGGGTAGTCAGTTTAGAAACATAGGCCTTATGTAGTTTGAATTAATAAAAAATTCACATGTATTTCGGTATGTGAAAGGTAGTGTTGTCCTATTTGGAAAATAAAAATCATTTATTTTATCAATTATAAAGGGTTTGCAGAGGTCATAAATTTTTTTTTTTTTTTGGCCATACATCGGCCAAGACAGAGAAGTTAGGAAGGAAAAAGCGCAACAGCAGTAACAAAATAGGCTATTAAACAAAAAACAGAAAAATAAAGACAAAAAGTCTTTTTGTGTATTTTTTTCCAGGGTGGAAATAAGCTATCTCTTTTTTCAGAGGGTGAAGCCCAGATGATCAGCCTGCTGACGTGTACAGTGATACACAAGTACAAGTTTAAACAGCAGGTGAATGCTGTCAAGTTCAGTCCAGATGGCAAATATTTTGCCGCTTGCTGCGATGATATAGGTAATAATGTGATATTTTCTATTTATTATTTTTTTCGACCGCATCACACAAAGGCAACGGGGCTCACGCCCCAGCCGCTGCTGGGACTCTAATCCCGATTTCCAGCCACCGTAGGCGCAGGCTTGCGGACGGCGAGCAATGGGTAGCTCGCTGTCTGACCGTCCGGTAACCGACCGTACCGAGCCCAAGTCGTCGACGGCGCGTACTGTTCCTGCGTTGGGAAAATATGAAAGTATTCATTAGGGCCCTGGTACCAAGGCAATGAAGGAACGTGAGATACTATCACCCGCTCCGCCCAAGGGCGGGGGATGTCATTGGATGACACCTACATAAAAAAATCCAGTTCTTCAATTTTGCTCATCTCTGCGTCACTTTGTGAAGTGTCCGAGTAGTGGCAAATGGAAGAAAAAAGCGAATTGTTCCTAAAAAAGAAAATAAGAAAGAAAATAGTTTTTTTTAAACTAATTATGACTTAAAACAATATATTTATATTTAACAATAACGTTTTTACTTTAACTAGATTTAATTAAGACTTAGTAATACAAAGCAAAAAAGACCCTTTATTTATACACAAATAAGTTTTTTTGCAAACCGTACTTTTGAATCAACATTTGACAGATCGAGGCTATTCTTATTTGGAACACATAGTACAGTATAAAGTCTATTCACGTCTGTCAATATTACAAAAAATACAAAACACAAATTAAGTTAATTTAGTTAATTAAGTTTATCTAATTGGTGTACAATAAAGTATATATAAATAAATAAATCCGATAAATACCTAATTTCGAAAAAAGACAAATTATGTTATTCTTCTTCATTTAACATAAGGTTTATTTGAACTTATTATTCTATGTCATTCCATAGATATAACCCTTCAAAGCAACCTGTTTTAAAAGCCGCTTATTTCATAGGTAAAGACGTCTTTAATATAATAGCCATAGCCAGTTTTTTATGGCTATAATATTTATTTATTATTAAGGACCTCGAACAAAGGATGTACACACACAAGTAAAAGTTCATTACATTTAAGTTATAGTCTAGTGCACTCCCTGAAAGACTAGGTCTTTACCTATGAAATAACCGGTTTTTAAAACATATTGCTTTGAAGTGTTATAATATCTTTGGATTGACTTGGAATCATAAGTTCAAATAAACCTATTAAATTCATGAAGTTTTGATTTTATAATTTTGATTCCAGTATTCATAATGACAGCACCATGCACTTTCACCGGCGAATTTCGGTCATTTGTCATGAAACGAGTCTTCAAAAAAGCTAGAGACGAAGTAACCTGCCTAGACTGGTCTCCTTGCTCCAAACTTCTCGCTGTCGGATCTAAAGACACAACAACCAAAGTCTACACCATAGACTACTTAGACAACTTAAGCATGTATTCACTTAGCGGCCATACAGATAAGATGGTCGGGGTTTTCTTCGAAAAGAAGAGTTTAGATTTAATAACTGTCAGTAGGAATGGTCAGGTTTGTTTGTGGGAAGCTAATATTGATATAGATGATCTGGTGGTGTCCGATGTTCAGATATCCCACCGTAAGAAACGAAAGATAGTCAAGGACGAAGAGAGTGAGGATGAGGTGGATGAAAAGGCTGTTATTGAAAAGGATAAGGAATATGTAAGTATTGCTTTCATAGTGTGTATGTTCGAGGCGAGAAAGTCGTACCGTCTAAATTAAGTTTAAAGCTGGAACTTACATTTGGGTTTATTAATAGCGATTTCCAGCCAAAAAATGTGGGTGTACTGTACACTTCCGGCTGTTTAGAGAAAAAGGGGTTGTAAAGGCCCAGATATTAAACACAAGCTGAGTGTATTAAATAGTAGATTGTATTATAAGGGAGCAAAATATTTTTTTACGGCTAGGGCGCTTTTTTTAATCCAGAGCCAAGTGAGGGATGCTTTAGTAGAATACTGAACGTAGCGAGGGATTCAAAGTACGTCGCCTGAGCCAAAAATATATTTGCGCCCGTGTGATACACTCTACTTTTCATCACCCAGCTTGAGAAAATAATAAAACACAGAGTAACAACTAAATTAAAATTAAATAGTATTTAATAATAAAACAACTAAAACTTTATATTTACGTTTGAGACGTAAAATGAAAACGCGGACAGTAATTCGCGTGTTTTTAATTTGATTTCCTTTTTTGTATTTAGCCGGCGGAGCGATTATGGGCCGGCGTACTAGCCAGTCTTTATTCAAACAATATTTGCGTTCGATTTCTTTGGTGTTGTACAATACACTAAAATGTTCTAAATTCAAAAAGTGCGTGGCAAAGATTATTGCGGCGCACTTATAAAGAGGATTAAAAACTCATTACTGCCCGCCACCGTGTCGCGTCGCTCGCTGATATCATTTAATGTGTGTGTCTGTGTGTGTGAACAGGTTTATGATGATAACTTAATTAAATACTAAATTCCAGGAAAGTGACAATGAACCAGATCCCACTGAAAAGGATATTAAAACAGAAGACAGTAAACGCTTGCTATACAAGAAGTTAGGCAGACATTACATAGGAGATGAAATACGGAAGGCACATCATAAGGTTAAGCTGACGGCCGCGCAGTACCATCAAGACACCAAGATGTTGGTTACAGGTATTTAGGAGTGGCAACAGCCAGGGATGAAGGATCATTTGAAAGAATCACCGCAGCCCTGAAATGTACCAAGTCGTCGACGGCGCGTATCGTTCCACGCGCGTCTCAAGGAGATGTCAGCAAACCGTAGGGGCCCAGCAGGGTCGAGGCCTACTGGGGCCATGAGGAATGTAATAATGAAACCCGTGGCCTTGGAACGAGGGCAAAGAAGGAACAGGAGTGGGTTTTTAGTCAGTAAAAGTCTGACACTATCTCCCACCTCGCCTAAGGCCGTGGAGATGTCATTGGATGACTTTCCCATCGAAAAAAAAATAATGTTATTTAATGATGTTTCATCGAAAATCCGGTCAAGTCGGAGTTGGACTCGCCGAAAACCCTCATACTATTTACATTTTGTGCGGAATCCCGTACAAACTTACCTATGTGAATAGTACATTTCCCGAATTGAGTCTCGAAGATATTTCCGAATTGCAAAAAGAATTTTTGTTTTGTTTTTTAGATTATTTTGTGATGTAACTGGAAACTGGTTTTCAGACTTTTTCCTTTACTTGTGCTATGAGTCCTTGCTTCTTGCAAAATTTCAGAATTCTAACATCAAAGAATTCAAATTCAATCAACGGAAAGTACTAAAGTATCTAAATACCCGCCAGAGGGCACCCGCACAAGACTGTGATGCAATTTCGTGTGGCATAGTATCGGTTCAGGTGACTATACAATGTGCAATACGAATCAGTTTGCAAGTTCTTGCAATGAGTCGTACGAGCTCTTTACTGATCACTCGATGCACGAGCCTTTGGCCTTTTTAGGGTTCCGCAGTCAACTAGGAACCCTTATATTTTCGCCAATTCTGTCTGTCTGTCTGTCCGTCCTTCCACGGATAATCTCAGTGACCGTTAGCATTAGAAAGCTGAAATTTGGTACCAATATGTATATCAATCGCCGACAAAGGTGTAAAATAAAAAGTGGAAAGAAATGTTTTATTTTCCCCTACAAGTACCTAAAGTGAGTGATCTTTTTTTCATTTCAATCCTAACGTGTGATACGTGGTGTGTCTAACGTGTGGGTAAGTTGTTGAGGTGCCTACTCAATAAATAAATAAATATATCATTCAAATCATTTTTTGATAATGTTAATATTTTCGGAAATTATCGCTCCAAAAGTAAAAAAAAAATGGTCCCGCCCTCTAACTTTTGAACCATAAGTTTAGAAAAAAAGGAAAAAAATCTCAAAAGTAAAAATTTATAAAGACTTTATAGGAAAATTATTTTGAACTTGATGGGTTGAACTGTTTTTGAAAAGTTGTACTAAATAATTTCTGAACTAAGTTTGTAATTTAACCGTATATGCATGCATTTTTTTACTTCGTTTACATATTTTATTATCCTGATCGTGTCTTCTATCAAATAAAAAAATAATGATTAAAATCGGTTCATGCGATCCAAAATTACAACCGAAAACTCAACATACATAATCCGTTTAGTTTGTGTAAATTAGTGACCCAATTTCTCGAGAGATGGTGCTGTACTTTGGGCTACATCGCGCTGTTTTTTCTTGAGTTGATGGGGTCGAGACGGGTATTAGCTATAAAATTGTCGAATTGTTCGGTTGATCTCTCGTTGGCATTGGTGGGATTTGTTCTTGCTCGTTGTCTTTCGTTTATTGTTATTAATAAGAATATTTGGTAGTGGGAATTTGTAATTGTGTTTCCCTTAAGTAGTGGTTTTAATTTTTTAGCTTGTTTTAACTCTTAAGTGGGGCAGTTCTTGTGACGAACGGGAAACTACGGAACCCTATACTGAGCGTGGCTGTCGAGCCACGCTCTTGGCCGGATTTTTACCTTAAAATCAAACTTCAATTCTCTGTTACAGGATTTTCCACGGGCATATTCTTCCTACATGAGATGCCAGATGTGAATCTTATACACACACTGAGTATATCAGAACACAGGATCAGCAGCATTGCCATATCTTCTCCCGGAGACTGGATAGCGTTCGGCTGTCCTAATATCGGACAACTGCTGGTTTGGGAGTGGCAGAGTAAGTGAAATTTGTTTAAAGATAATTCGACGTCCCGGGCAATAAGTCGGTAATCGCAATAAATTGTTTTTCGATTATCGACTTTATTACCGGACAATAAAGCGGTAAATCAGAAAAAACCAATTGCCCGGGGACGTCGAATTACCTACACCCTTATTGCTGGATGGTGCGGATGACAGCTGTCGGATTCATACAATGTAGCTACCTACCTTTTTCTCTCGTCTTAAAAGTGCATGTTTTATTTATTTATTTATTCGTTGTTTATTAGTTCTGTGTCTGGGTATAACTTATAATATGTATGTATTTAGAAATATGTGTGTATTTTTATCAGTTGTTTAGTACTCATAGCACAAGCTATGCTTAGCTTGGGACTAGACAGCGTTGTGTGATAGTTGTGAAATATTATTATTATTACCTATCCGAGCGGAACGCGTCGAACGAATCGAAACAAAAGAATTTTACAATTATTTTTGAGAAATTCTGTTGAACCCCGCACAGCTAACCGCGGCGAATTGTCCGAACCTGGAAGGGCTCCACAAGATAGATAGATAGATGTATTCTTTATTGTACACCAAAAATAAAATTAAATAAAGAACTTAAAATTAATAGGGTGTTACAATGGGCAGTCTTATCGCTAAAAGCGATCTCTTACAGACAAGTATTGTAAAAGTCTTTTCTCTCGATTCGTTCGACGCTTTCGGCTCGGATAAGTGTGCGTTCACCTTAAAAAAGGGCTATTTCATTTGACTAGTCATGTATTCATGACAAAGTAAAATGTGTCCCGGACGCCTACGTCATGACTACAGGACAGACGGTACGCGTTTAAAACGGTGATAAATGTTGTAAAAAGTTTTGTTTTTCTTTTTTGTATTAATCATTATGTAGCTAGATTCATCCCAATTCATACTATGTGAACTGCTAAGTATTTTATTTCATCAATTTTAGCATAACCTCACATAAACACATACTACGATTAATATCCTACGATTATAAATCTTATAATCCTTAACATAAAGTTCCTTTTCGCAGGTGAACAATACGTAATGAAGCAACAAGGCCACTCCCTCGACATGACGTGCCTCGCGTATTCCCCGGACGGACTGTACATAGTGACGGGCGGCTACGACGGAAAGGTCAAAGTGTGGAACACGACCAATGGCTTCTGTTTCGTCACCTTCAGTGAACATAAGTCGACGGTGACGAGTATTACCTTTAGTGCTAATAAGAAGTTCTTTGTGTCAGCCAGTTTGGATGGGACGGTGAGGTGCTATGATTTGACTAGGTGAGTTACTAAATAAAAACTTTACGTTTACGGATAGCATAGCATAGCATCAGCCTTATAATGTTCCCATTGCCGGGACTCAGGCCTCTTCTCTAGGAAGGTTTACGAATAGGCTTTTAATAAATTGTAGTAATAATGGTAGTTAGTAGCATCAATGAAATAATACTAGTACCGTAATTAAATGGTTGTAATAAAATTAGTGCTAGTACGAGTAACATCAATAAAATAGTATTTACTAGCGACCTGCCCCAGCTTCGCACGGGTGCAATGGTGATATTATAGTACATTATGATATAAGTGTGTAATGTAGGAAACGCTCGGGTCTTAAGAGAGCCAGGAACGGTAACCACTCATTACTCACGTGTATCATACAGCGTTTTTCAATACACTTGTGAAGAAAAATAATTTAGCTAACTAATAATTCAACGATAAAACTAGTAAAATTTTTCATAACATGGCGGTAAAAAATTAAATCTGTTTTCATAAACACGCGGTAGGCTATGGCTATATGGTCTTTTGATCATATTGCCTAGTCGTCGTTTGTTTTCTTGTGTGAAAAGTTTTTACGTTAATGTCATTCGTAGTGACAATAAAATATGGATGTAACATTTTATTATGTTTTTGTAGTATTTAATTTTATTTAATTAATACAGCCAATGAACTTCACTCGAAAAAAATCATGCCAAAAACCGCGCGCATCTTAAAATGACAACAACAATTACAACAAAAATTTTTTTTTCTTATTAAAAATTTGAATCGCAAACAAAGAGGTTGAACAAAAAGGTTATAGCTAAATTACAGCACTAGTGCGTAATGGTAAACAAAATGTCACAGTTTGGTAACAGGTGCCATTATATACATAAGTGTAGTGCAATAAGAGCCACTTTTTGAGCAAGTGTATTGAAAAATATATTAAGCATATATTATACACATAAACCTTACTCTTGAATCATCAAAATCCGTTGCGTAGTTTTAAAGATCCAAGCATACATAGGGACAGACAGCGAGAAGCGACTTTGTTTTATACTATGTAGTGATTAGTACCGTCAATAAATAGTAGTTACTAGTTATTAGTATTAAATCAATAAAATAGTACTAGTAGTGCCATTAATAAAATTTAACAAACATGGTATTTTATATTTAGGTATGTTTAAAGGTCGAAACACATGACTGCAAAGCGGCGCCGCGCCGCTAATATCGGCAGTGCCGCGCCGCTAATATCGGCAGTGCCGCCCGCCGCTCTTTTTCGCGTCACCGCAACGCAACTTTCAGCGTTTATTGTTGTATCCTACAGGGATAAGCAGTTTCCCGAGACTTTTGAGTCTGGATAGACGTTTCTCGCCCATGTATCGTAATAAACTTATGCTTATTTGTTATTAAGAAGACATTACTCTATTTTAAATAAATGACAAAGAAAATACTGATTATAATAAACTTACATTACACCGCATTACACGGATTACACCGCAAAATTCTGTGTTGATTTTATCGGCGCGGCGCTGCAACGTGGTTATGTGTTTCGGCCCTAAAGGTTACCTTGTAGTTGTACTTTGATGCAGTTTCTTTGAACATCAGCGTAATTGCAATCAAAACCTAACCTAACGACACTCAACATAGCACTCAATTTTATTAACCGTTATCTTCGTAAACCTTTAGAGATTATTATAGTTGCAATTCAAATCTAACCTAATATCAATGATCGTAACGCTCACTTTCAGATACCGTAATTTCCGCACATTGACATCTCCGAGCCTGGTACAGTTCAGTTGCGTCGCTTTAGATTCGAGCAGTGAATTGTGTGCGGCGGGCGGACAGGATGTCTTTGAGATTTTCTTGTGGTCTATCAAGTTTGGCAAGCTTTTGGATGTGAGTATAAGGCACTGATTCAACTATTATTATAACTTTTTTTTCGGTGGGTAAATCATCCAATGACATTTCCGCGCACTTGGAAGGGGTGGGAGATAGTGTCAGAATTTTACTGACTAAAACCCACTCCTATTCCTTCGTTAGAATCTTCCTTTCAGAAACCGACCCTAGCTTCAGTAGGCTTCGACCGATTAAAACTGAAATGATAAAAAAGCACATGCACAGCAACTAGAAATAAGTGCTAAAGTTGTCAAAAAATAAAAGGCCCGTTTTGACATTTGTGTATTGGCTACCTAGCGGCTTGTTCGGTGTAGTGTAGCTACTACTAAAATAGCTACTACTCGTAGTATCCCGGACTCCAATCCTCCAATTATTATTTTAATTTAGTTTCAAGGATCAATTTAGTTTTATTAAATTTTAAAACAAAATATTTATCTAATAGACAACACAAGCCATGTATCGGCTTATAATCTTATTTTTCTTCTACATAAAAATGAATAGCTATGCGTTAGTCTCGATAAAACTCGAGAACGGCTGGATCGATTTCGCTAATTTTGGTCTTGAAATATTTGTGATAGTCTAGGGAAGGTTTAAACGGTGAGAAAATATGGAAAAAATCGCAGATTTTTTTTGGAGGTGGGATTGCAGTCAATCACTTGTTTATATTTCATATACAAAGCACAAGTCCGATCATGTGTGGAGTACTGCAGCCACATATAGGCTGGTGCTGCAAAATGCCGCCTAGCAGCTTTGGACTCGGTGGAAAGGCGTGCGAAGAGGCTAATTGGTGATCCAGATTTGGTGGAGTCCAATCTACAAAGCCTTGAGCACAGGCGTAGAGTAGCCAGCCTTTCGGTATTTTACAGAATGCATTTGGAGATTGTGCGCAAAATTGCATGACTTGATACCGCCATCTCCTTTCTACCATCGAACAACCCGGCGTACGGCGAATATCCACCCTTACGTTGTTGAAACTTCCACGGTCCGGACTAAGCGTTTTGCCTCGTCGTTTATACCGCGTACATCGAGGGACTGGAACAATTTGCCTGCTGCGGTTTTCCCGTCCAATTATAATTTAGGCGTCTTCAAGGCTAGAGTGAATAGGCTCTTAATAAACTAGTGCGCTTTACCATCAACGATTGCATAACTGCTTAACATCAGGTAGGATTACAGTCAAGTGCTAGTTTATAAAATATTCACGAAAAAATAAAATCCGTTATCACAATATTCATAGAAGGAGGTACGAAATTTTCCAGGTCAGCTAGTCATAAATATTTAATATAAAGGTTTGTGCTATGGAAAGGGCTCGGAGTTTTCTTACGTGATCGAATCAGGATTTAAGATATCCGCAAAAAACGCCAAAATTAAGTAGCAGTGGGCAGGACTTATTGCTCGTAGAACTGATGGTTGATGGGGCCAAAAGGTTCTGGAGTGACTCATGTGTACCGGTACGCGTGCCGGACTACAATATGAGTGCAGACCTGGTGAGGGGCGCGGGATTCAGGGCCAGTCATGGCGAAGCTATGTACAGCTGTGAACGTCTTTCGTTTGAAATTATGAAGATCATGATATTTTCCAATATTATTTTTCTAACTAGAGTCGATTTAGAAGCGAGCCAAGAAGGTCATCGGCATTGATGCACTTGTCAAGTCTGAAATCCAAAGTCTTGAGCATCGACGCTGAGCTGCTAGCCTCGGCTTTTTTCGTTTAGGTACATTTAGGGGAATGTGCACTGGAATTGCACAATTTAATTCCGTCTAGTCCGTTCCATCATAGGACCACAAGACGTACGGCGTTGCGCCATCGGGACATGATGAAGATCCTACCCCTACGTACAAAGGTTTCGGGAACACATTCATTCTGCGTACAGCTAAGGAGTGGAATTTCCTGCCGAATTCTTGTGTTTCCTGATAACTATAACTTAGGGGTCTTTAAGTCAAGATTGAATAGGTTACTTCTATCTATATATATCCTCGGCCCCATCATAGCTTACCGTCAGGTGAGATACTGGTCAACCGCGAACTTATCCATACTAAAAGAAAATGAGTATCCTCTCCACAGGTATTGGGAGGTCACGAAGCGCCGGTGTCGTGCGTGACGTTCAGCCCCGCGCTGGGCAGCTCGCGCCTGGCGTCGGCCAGCTGGGACAAGAGCGTGCGGATTTGGAACGCCATCGAGACTAGCGCCGACTGCGAAACGATACAGCTCACGTCGGATGGGCTACAAGTTGCGTTTAGGCCAGATGGCGAAGAGGTGAGTTTCACTATTGACTTTTTAAATTACATACCGCAACTTATAATTCCCCTTTTTTTCGGTGAAAGTATGTTTTGGCTTTAGCGTGTGGCATATAGAATACATTCTACGATGCACCCTACTAACATTATGAATGCGAAAGTTACGTCCACGCAAAAACTATTGATTGGATATCGATGAATCTTTTTTTTTAATGATTTTTTTTTTCAATAATGCGTTGGGAGGAGCTAATAAATACACCAACACTATTGAAATTTTGTTTTTCCTACGTTTGCCATCATTTTTAGAGTTTCATAAACATCGTTGACCCTAGTTACCATGTAGCACCAAAAACTCGTCAAGACGGATCAAACGACTTCAAACCTGATGGAGTTGTGGCGTTTAACTACAGAGTTCCTATGGGCACCTTCTTATTCCATCATCAGATCAGCTCCATGTCATCATAATATTGCATTGTCACGTGATTTAAACATGCATGCAAAATTGCAACTCAATCGGTAACCAGGAAATGGGCCAAATTTAATTTGCAAAATTTCATCTCAGACAAACATCGGACTAAAAAAAATATAGGGACTCATATAGGATCACTTTGTGGTCCGTCTGTCTGTACGTCCGTCTACATATTAAGTTTACATTCCTTTGTTCTTATTTTGTTGACGACCAGTATTTTTAAATAATTTTCTATTTATTTCTTCATCAGATAGCAGTATCATCTCTAGACGGCAACATAACAATGTTCAACACGACCACAGGTGACCAGACCGGCTGCATCGAAGGCAGGAACGACCTCGGCTCGGGCCGCGCTGAAACTGATCTCATCACGCCTGAGAAAATGCTTAAGACTAAGTAAGTGACACCCATTAAATAGTATATCGCAGGATGGTGACCACCACCGCCCTTTCCAGAACATAGCTGTATTTCTTTATTTTATTTTTAAGGTAACACTTATTTTTGTTTCATTATCGACGTCCCCTGGCAATTAGTCGGTAATCGCAAAAAAAAAATTTCGGTTACCGACTTAATGTCCGGGTAATAAAGTCAGTAATCGAAAAACTGATTTTTGCGATTACCAACTTATTGCCCGGGGGCGTCGGTATGTTTTTTAAACGTATAGTGTCATATAAGCACTAGCGAATAAGCTCTTTAAATAAGGATTAAAAATATATATACTCCACTATTTTTTAATTATGGCAAATACTTAAAGGGCTTATTAGAAAAGGTCTTGTTATTATTTAAGTAAAGTCTCAATGCATAATATTCATAAACAGCAAAGTTATGAGCGTTTGTTTATATCCCAAAATCTCACTCAATTTATGGAAACATTGTACCGGTTATTGTTTTTGAATGAAAGAATGTCAATAAAAATGGAAAAACACTGCGCTTAGTATTTTCTAGTAGTTGTTGTTATGAATTATGAATTTATCAATAATGACAAATTTTCGTGGACAATTTTGGAATTTAGTTTTTTGTACTTTTGACTACACAAATATGATTAGTAACGGGTACTGATTGAGCCCCATTTTTTTGTGCACTAATTAAAAAATAGTGGTGTATAACTAAATATGAAATTAATTTCCAGAGCATTCACAACCATATGCTACTCAGCCGATGGTTCCTGCATCTTGGGCGGCGGCAACTCCAAACACGTCTGCCTGTACAGTGTGAAGGAATCTATTCTTATCAAGAAGTTCGTAATCACGCAGAATAGGTCTCTGGATGCTGTTAATGTAAGTTACTGAACTTCAATATTATGCGCAGTAATCTTTACACAGTATAAGCGTAGGAATGAAGATGTCCATAAGAGAATCAAAGTTATCGACACAATATCTATGACGCCACAGTCACTACATAGTATAAAACAAAGTCGCTTCCCGCTGTCTGTCCTTATGTATGCATAGATCATTAAAACTAAGCAACGGATTTTGTTGCGGTTTTTTTTTAATAGATAGAGTGATTCAAGAGAAAGATTTATATGTATAATACATACATAATATATTTAATATCACCATTGTACTCGTGCGAAGCTGGGGCGGATCGCTAGTAGAAACTAAAATTCAGAGTTTATTGCGCTATTAGAACGTATAAAACAGTCCGAAACAACTGTGGGTCGTCCGGACCAGATACAACACCCGTCTAGCTGTAGGTGCTATTAGTTTGATTCTTGCATGGAGCAAATATTTGTATGGCCTAAAGATAGGTGTTCTGGGACTGAGTGTCTTATATCTATGAATTTACATGTTTGTGAACGCACCTACGGTACAAGAGTAATTCCTAGTGTGGGTTAACGAATTTTTTAAGAAAAAAAAATGTCGTTGACCTCCTTAGTAGTTCTGAGTTGAGCCATACGACAAGGTCCAATCAGAACTTTGTGGTTCTTTCTTCAAAAGACCATCTCAGACTCAAATCTGCATGGTTCTCATATATTTTGACCATTACATGTTAGCTGTACGGACTTTAAAAGAGACAGACCCCTGAATTTGTTTCGGTTTTTCTTCTCAGGGTAGACAACATTTAAAAGATTTTTTAAAAACCTATTTGCAAAATAAATACTCGTATCATTTATCATTTAAACATTTTTGTAGCTTAACCTGTTCAGTAAAAAAAAACAAGTTTATTTATTAACAACTGATTTCATAATAACCTTTCTGTTACCAGGACTTCATAAACCGTCGACTGATGACAGAGTTCGGCAACATGGCACTCGTAGAGGAGAGGGGCGACTTGGAGGGCGGGGACGTCGGCGTGCGGCTGCCGGGCGTCAAGGAGGGCGACATGGCCGACAGGAGGGTGAAGCCTGAAGTATGGAAATTCATTTCTATATTCATTCATTTAAATATACCCACAGGCACAACAGCCATCTCTATATGACCTTTATATGACCTTTGACAAACGATAATTCGACCCTTCAAGCGAAAGACAGGTGAAATTTGTTTGGGTCGATTTTTTTTAATTTTTTAGCTCTTTACCACTATCTCACGATCATATGAGATAGTGGTCAAGCACGAGCGCGAGTGGTCATCGTTTACAATCAGGTAAGCGATAACCACTCGCGTCATTTACCTGATCATGTGTCGACAATGGAGCACAGTTGCCTAGAAGTTAGCTATTCACTCTTGACTGTCTTAGATGGTAGCTTATAGGAAGCACATACTCTGAGAGGGAATTCTCCTTATCTGTTCGCACTATGTAAGTTCTCTCAAAACGTTTTGCGTGTATGGGTGGGATATTCACCGTGGTATCGGTGGCGCATCACCGCACGTCTAGTGGTCTGGTGATGGAACGGGTTTGGCGGAATTAAGCTTCCTCTTTTGTTGCATTTCTAGAAAAAATAAATGTCATCAATCATTTCAGCCGATAGGCATCCACTTTTGGACATAGGCCTCTCCCAAGTGTCGCCACAATGAACGGTCCTGTGCGTCTCGCATCCATCGGATTCCCGCAACCCTTATCAGGTCATCGGTCCACTTCGTAAAAAAATGAATGTAGGCCGTTGTAATCTATTTGCATGAACTATGATGTTGATATTCTCATTCTTTTCATAGGTGCGAGTCCACTGCGTGAGGTTTTCACCAACCGGAGACAGTTTCGCCGTCGCTGCTACAGAAGGTCTGCTGATATACAGTCAAAACGCCGGCATCGATGGAACTTTCAGGTACTAAATATTTTGTTACTTTAACTGTTACTATTTGAAAAGTCAAGAAGGTCAAGTCAAGGTTTTCTCTCTAAGGAAATGCAAGTGTCCATTTTCATCTCAATGTTACAAACCACTGGGTTACGAAAACATTTTTTTTAAATGGCAAGCCATGAGATAACTCCTACTCTAAAGCCCACGATAGCTCCTGCGAACACGCAACCCGAAGAGATTTATGTGCCTTAATTATATTTGTTGGTATAGGATGCCATTCACCGACGATGTCTTTCCAAAGATTCAATTTTGCAGGCAATTATTGAGTATCGAACAATAAACATATTATTCCAGATCACACGACTGATTTATTATGATACAACCTTTAAGTATTCACTTCACAACGAGCCGTGAGACAATCCTCAGGCTAGATATTGTTCGCACGACTGCCGACGGAGAAAAAAAGTCCCGCGCCTCTGCGGTCGGAACTTTTACCTGTTCGACTCATGCAAACTTCACCACGGATTCTGTCAAAGTGACATGTGTCATTTAGCTCTTTCATTTGATATCAAGCTTCCGTACTATTGACTTCACTGACATCTAATTTTCTAACAAAATTTATATTATGCGTGGCAAATAAGTTGAACCATTGGCTATGGTTACGCGCAGCTCCCCACTTCGATTGGGACCCGAAAATCGGTTACTGCGCATTCCAGATCGACCGCCATGATGATTCAACTTGTGTGACGAAGATTATAACCAAATTTTCGGGGCTCAATCGAAGTGGCGCTGTAATCTGCGCGTGAGTGGGCTGCGCGTGATCATAGCAAATGGTTCAACTTATTTGTCCCGTGCTAAAACTGTTTTATTTACCAGGCCATACCGTCTGGAAGCTGGTTCAACGCCATACGCGGTCAAACAACTTTTATTAGAACGATCGTGGGGCTCTGCACTAGTGGCAGCCATACAACTGAACGAGCACAGTGTCATACAGCAGTGTGTGGAGGCAGTACCAGCCAATGACAGTAAGTTTACTTGTATGAAAAGTCATTTCTACATTCTACCAACAAACAGTTTAGAGAGAAACGTGATCTGCAAAATAGCGAAGGATTTATAGAGAAAGTAAAAAAAAGTTGACTGGTATGGGACTCCCGGAAGACGTGATATATCTGTATTTGTTTATGCACGGACGCACACAAGTAGCGTAATGGGGGTGAAAACTCACTACTAACCTTTAACTTCTCAGACCCCAGTGAACCGAAAATCGTACACTAAATATTGTTGCCGTTGAGCACCAGTGTACTTTTTCGGTACATCTCGTACCAGTTAACTTAAACCTTATTTTTACGTAAAATATGGCTCTAAATTATTTGCAAACGATTTACCTCTATGGCCAACTAGTAGTCGATTCACCAATTTTTACTAAAACTCACTGACCCGACGACCCTTGCCTTCGGCTCGAGTCTAAATACCGCCTCAGCGGCTATCACCAACTTACACACTTATATCATGATGTACTATTATTTTCATGGAATTTTCTCTCCCCCAGTAAACCTAACAGTAGCCAATCTAGACGAGGACTACGCCGACCGCCTGCTGAACGCGATAGCTCGCTTGCTAGAAGATAGCCGGCACTTGGAACACCTGCTGCTGTGGGTGAAGGCCATAGTCTCCGTCAAGAGGAGGAAGTTCCCGCCCAGTGTCTTACTGGCTTTAGAGAAAGTACTCACTGTAAAGTACTCACAGATTAGCAAGATGTAAGTACATTTTTTTTTTTTACCCTGGCCATTACTGTTCCACTACTGGGTATAGTAGGTGGCAAATAAGTTGAACCTGTTGCTATGGCTACGTGCAGCCCCCCCATTTTGATTGAAAACCAAAAATCGGTTACAGCGCATTCAAGGTCGACTGCCATGATTTTATTTATATATTTATTGCTAATGATTGTTCAAATTGTGTGCTGAGGATTATAAAGGTCTTTCCTATGTCCTTCTGGACATTTTTCTCCCGTGCCATCTTGAACCAGTCCTCGTGGTGTACGAGAACTATTGATGGATGCGAGACGCACAGGACCGGTCGTTGTGGCGACACTTTGGGGAGGTGTATGTCCAGCAGTGGACGTCTTTCGCTAATATAATGATAATGATACTTTTTTACTCGGGAGTATGTTTCATTGAGACAATTTTCTACTTTCACGCGGGTGATTCTATTAGAGAATAGAGAACTAGTAATTAATATTGCCGTGAGAAGAATTTCTTAGTCGAGTTAAAGTGACGTCATTTACGGCCGACGGCAGCAGATGTTGTGTTGATGTGATTGGATCGCTGACTTCTTGAGGGATCGATCCATCCGTGTGGTCATTGATAACTGCTCGTTTGGTCAAATGGCTATTAACGCCGGGATCCCTCAAGGGTCGGTACTCTCGGCAATACTGTTCTTGCTGCACATTAACGATCTGCTTAAACTCGGTACCTTTGGGTATGCAGACGACAGCCCTGTTGCTGAGAGATACGTGTCCGACACACGAGCTAGTGGGTCAATCCAGTCATTCCGAGAGGCTATGGTTAATCGCTTGACTTGTCCTTGAAGGCGGTCTCCGACTGGGGCGATGCCTGGTCAAGTAAAGGCAGAGTAAGTATATCTATTTTATATATAGCCCGGATTGCTCTCTTTTGCTAAATGAAAATTATTTCTACATCAGCTGCAGAACAATTTGCTATTTGCTATAAAGTATAAAATTGTGAAAATAATCATAGAAAATCATCCTAGCTGTGGTTCCCTTATTTTTCTTAATATTTGTTTGAGTGTCAATGTTAGGTACGTCCTGCATATTTTTCATTACTTGGCAAATGATTTATTTATACTGAGCGGTAAATGATTTATTTATATTTTATCTTAAATGTAGTGTTTCGAATGTCTTAAATATCGAAGTACAAAGTATCAAATGTCCTAAAAATCGATATTTATTTATTATGTATGTCACAAGGTAATTTGATAATTCGGATAATGCGAAAACCCGGATAATTAGAAAATGGTGAAATAAAATCTTCGAGCAACTTGGACGTAGCATTCGCCGACGGTTCTCGGCTCACGCGCGCTTTACACAGTTCTAACTTAACATATTTCACCCAGTTCATAATGTTGAATCTGCCTGCGAATACACTAAGATTAAAACTTTTCTTTTTAGTTTGTTATGTAAAACCTCAATTGGGAAAATCATATCTATCATAATATTGAAGATGCCACTCTCTGTGTTTCTAGTCGCTCACTTAGTAATTTAGTCGCTCGGTTAGAATTTTACTATCCGAAATGGATTAATCGCAACCCACTTTTAGTAAGCTCATTCTGGTTTTTATTTTTAATCAATATTTGTCGTTAGTTTAGTTAATATTACGCTTATTCAAATTCATTCGTTTTATAATTCCCCTTTTAATATCGTTGCTCTCAAAATGGTGAAAATATTATGAAGAAGCACATGACCTAAAACAAAAAAAAAAAGTGAAAATATGTGACATCCACTACAATACGGCCTATTCCCTCACCTAGAGAGGAGGCTAGGGTCGGCAGAGAAGTGGGGTCATTATTAGACTGTTTTTTTTTTGTTCACACACATTTCACACAACGCCGTCTAGTCCCAAGCCAAGCAGAGCTTGTGTTATGGGTACATAAATTGCACCCAGACATAGAACAAATGATCGTGCTCATCACATAAATATTTGTCCTGGGTGGGAATCGAACCCACGACCTCCGGCATAGCAGTCAGGGTCACAGTATGCCTATTAGTTATGGTACTAAGGCCTATCTGTTTTCTGCTTTGAGCCTATTGTAACCTCGCGTAGTGTGACCCTGAAAATCGTGGCTAAACTGCAGTCATGCATGCCATTGTATTTCGCCGCTGACTCACAAGAGTTCAATGTCACATCCGCAAATTTATGTATAAATAGCCATTGTTAAATCTATTATAAAAACTTGTAGATAGGCCTTTCGGAACGATGATACTAGATATAGAACAATTTATCTTCAATACGATGGTTTAACGTGTACAACATGGTTTTTTAAGTAAAATAAAAAGGAGTGGAATTCCCTGCCGGAGTCTGTGTTTCCTGATGGCTACAACCCGGGAATCTTTAAGTCAAGAGTGAATAGGTTTCTTCTAGGTAAGCGCGCTCCATTGTCGACCGTATCGTCGCTTTCAATCAGGTGAGATAGCGGTCAAGCGCGAGCCTATCAATAATAATAATAAAAAAAAAATCGGTTAACCATTTACTTAAGTGGCAGAGGGCAGGGCACATTGCTCGCAGAACAAATGGTCGATGGGGACGTTCCGTTTCGTATGGTTCTGGAGTGGCGATCACATACCGGAAAACGCAGCGTTGGAAGCCCTCTGACCGATGACCTAGTGAGAATCGCGGGAATCCGATGGATACGAAACGCACAGGACCGGTCATTATCGCGACACTTGGCTTTTTTTTTTTAAACTATCACACAACACCGTCTAGTCCCAAGCTAAGCAGAGCTTGTGTTATGGGTACGAGACAGCTGATAAACATACTTATATATTTCTAAATACATACATACATATTATAGATAAATAACATCCAGACACAGAACAAATGATCGTGCTCATCACACAAACATTTGTCCTGGGTGGGAATTGAACCCACGACCTCCGGCATAGCAGTCAGGGACACTAACCACTAGACCAACAGGCCAGTCTAAAGGTTGAGTGAGAGTGAGATGAAGCTAAGATAAATCTATACTAATATTATACGATCTTTACTTACGAAGGAGTTTCGTAAGTAAAGAACAAGTTTGTTCCAAAGTTAACAAACTTGTATATTTTTTTTTCTTCGCTACTGATCTTAAAACGGCGAAGGAAAATATAGTTAGGAAACCAGCATGTTCTAGAACCAACGAATTTATAGAAATAAACACACTTAGCCCGCGTGGTGGATTACGGCCTTTTCTCTCACCTAGCTAGAGAGGAAGCCTGAGTCCCATCAGTGGGAACATTATAAGGCTCAATATAATCATCTATCAACCCGGAAGACGAGAAGACGGGCGTCGTCATTAAAGCAGGCCTAAAAACGCTAGAGGTGCGACAATCCGGACCCCTTTCTGACAGGTTGGTTCAAGATAACCAGACACATAAAACGCTAAAAAGATCTAGGGAAGGCGGTAGGAAGGTCAAGTTTTTGACGGCACGGTTGGCGCAGTGGTTGAGCGATTGACTGCTGATTTCCGCACCGAACGAATATTTGTATGGCCTACAGATAGGTGATTCGTTTTCTCAGGCCAGTAAATACCGAGAATTCGGCAAAGACAGCGGTTGTTAACGACCTGGAGTTTATGGGAGAGGTATTTTGTGACTTTCCACGTCTCACACCCATACAGCAATACGGTTTTGACATGACATTGAGAGCAGTGCAGTGGTGATGAAATAAATTATATAAAGTAATGCGCCTGGCTGTTTGAACCCGCGACCTACAATGTAACAAAAAAAAAAAAAAAACAATAACGTTATAAATATCATTGCTACTCAACCAAGCCATGCTTGCTGTGTTCAACCATTGTACTAACCGAGCGGTTAATATGACACGTTAAGCCTACTGTCTACGGGCGCGTAGCTTCATAAACGCGTATTAACAAATAAAAAAAATTATTATTATTCGTTGACAGAGTTTCATAGTTTTGTATACCAAGCATACACCGACGACGACGAAGACGAATGCGCGTCTATGAACCTAAGCGTCCGTCCAGCCTTAAGAGTATAAAAAGTCCAAAGAAAGGATGAATGAACGCGTGTAAAATTATATAGCTAGATAGGGATGACTAAAGATATTATAATATTACTAGAGAAGAATGGAAAGCGACATATTACGCTGAACCTGAATAATTACATCACACTAATGTCGTAAAAATGTTAATACTGTTAGATTATAATCTATATCGCGAAGTTGTAAACTGCTGAAATATTGTGGACCGTAACATACTGCTTACAATTCAACGCATTATTTTTCGGTTGATTATAATCTTTCAATCTCGCAAGATAGATTATAATCTAACGGCATTTACTTTTACTGTGACATGTATACCTATTGTGTTTGTTAATCATGGTCAAACGTTTGATCGGATTTTGGAACTCGTGTAGACTATGTCCTGGAATAGTAAAGGACTGAAAGGACACTTTATCTCGTGAGTTAGTGTTTGAGATATTTGCTACTATCTGGGTGAGAGAATGATGAATTGAGATACGAGGACTCGTAAAATGAAGAGATATCTTTCAAGAGATAGGTAAGGAGCAGACTATTGAATAATACTTAGGTAGATAATAAATGGATCCACAAACCGATGTATTAATCATTCAGGCTTTCCACTTTATACAATAATCTTGGTTTTGTTTTGTGTCCTAGTTTGCAGGTATTTGCGTATTAGTTAAAGGATGTTTATTGATTTCTGTTTGAGCTGTTGCGAGTTGAGTCTGTGGGAGGAATGTGTTGTCTCTAATGAACGTTGTATTTGTTTGGTGCTTGGTTTTATAGGTGTTCTATATCTATAGATATAAAAGCGAAATACCATTTATTGATTAATCATCTATAAACGTAATAGGAGATAGTGTCAGACTTTACTGACTAAAAACCCACTCCTGTTCCTTCTTTGCCTTTAAATACCAGGGCCGAGCCTTCCTTTCAGAAAACTATCCTTGGCCCCGGTGGCCAACTTTTTGAGGCGCGCGTTTAACACGACTTGGACTTGGCTTGGTCCGGACGGTTACCGGACAGTCGGGGCCCGAGGGGTCATCAACATCATTTCAGCCAAAAGACGTCCACTGTTGGACATAGGCCTCCCCCAATCGTCGCCACACTGGCCAGTCCTGTGCGTCTCGCATCCATCGGACTCCAGCGACGCTGACCAGGCCATCGGTCCACTTTGTGGGAGGCCTTCCGACCCGTTTCGGAGTAGTATGATAACTAACACTGTGACTTTTTGATTTTTATGCATTAGAAAGATTAATTACTTGGGAATGTCACTAACCTTTACCTATATTACTAACCAGCTCAAAATAAAGATGTTGTTCTACCAAGATCTAAAATCAAGCACTAGTAGGCAGTTCAAATAAAAAATAACGGAATCCTAAAAACCGACTTATAAACATCACTAGATATGCCACAAGGTCATCAGTACTTCACGTGTCTTGTCCGTTGACTTTTCCAATTTGCACGTGATGACAAAAATCATCAGTTTCCGGCTCGTGTGACCAAAAGGAACTGAATCTCAGCTAGCTATTACTGTCGGGTATCGCAGAGCGGTCTCCAGCCGTCGTAGGCGCAGGCCTGTGTAGTGACCGATGTCTGCTAGGGCTCTTTTGAAAGTATCAAAAGGATACTTGAGGTACAAAGGCAACAGTTGGAACGTAGTTGTAGTACTAGCTAGTTAAAGTCCCGCCCTCCCTTTGCATTTTAAACGGGAACAGTCATTTAATGATTTCCTACCTAAAAAAAGTTGACTATTTATTTCCCATTTTTTGAGGCGTGAAATCATCAAATAACTTTTCCCGCTCTGGGTGGAGCGAGAAAGTGAAGCTCGAAACCAGATTGTACATATGAGAGAGTGTGTCAGACTTTTACTGACTAATCCACCTGTAGATAGATAGATAGATAGATGTATTCTTTATTGTACACCAAAAAGTAAAATTACATTAAGAACTTAAAATTAATAGGGTGTCACAATGGGCGGTCTTATCGCTAAAAGCGATCTCTTACAGACAACCTTTGGATGGATTTGACAGAGAAGGAAAAAAAGATACGCAGGTAGTTTATGGTGTACTATTTACATATATACAATACATAACTAATAAAATACATATAATACAAGCAATAAATAATATATACATTTAAATATATATATAAGAAAGCAGAGAAATAATATAAATAATGACGTTCAAGAGGAAAAGTAGTGATCCTTAACCATATTTTTAAAGATTGTTGTAATCCTACAGTTGTATTTTGCGTTCATTTAGCTTCACTTTTTTTGGACTGACCGACATTTTAACAATTCGAAAGTGCCTGTAATTGGTTTATTTGAAATAAACTATTCTGATTTCTGATTTCGTTCCAGGGTTATGATAACAACTCTTTCGAACGTCCTCACAACAGCTGTTATCTAAAGAATTACCTACGCTTTTTTTGAATATGTGATTTTGTTTAAAAAAATAAATTCTAGACACCTAAATTTTCATATCTGCTCTATTAAGTACGGATAGAAAATAAGAAATGAAGGATTTCTGCATTTTAAGCTGGAATTTAAAACTTAAAATTTTAACTGGCGTCTCTTTCTGAGCTCCATACCTCGTCAAAGAGGATGAAAGAAAAAAGAAATGCTCGACGTCTAAGGGCTCTTATATTTATTAACCACTTATTTACATACAAATTAAAAAAGCTATTAATAAGCAAATGTTATTATAGTGTCGATGAGTATTTAAAAGATAAATCCCTAAAACACATAAAAATATAAGACTTAAAATGTTTAATTTGTTAATATGTCTTCATTCATATAATTACAATATATTATTTGATACCTACATAACATAAACTATTATTATTAATTAATTAATTATTTTGTATGAATGTATTTAGCATTTAGGTTAAGTTAAATTATAGAATACATAAAAAATGAGTCCTCATCTCTGCATACCCTGATACATTCGTAGACCGAGCACTTAGTTGCGGCCTTGATCTGGTCTGTCCATCTCATGGGTGATCTACCACGTGGCCTGGTGCCCTCAACTTTGCCCTGCACTACGAGACGCTCTATGGAGTCATTACCACGACAAGATACATGGCCGAAGAAGGTCAAAATGCGTGACTGGACTGTGGATGATAGACGCTGTCTGATGCCGAGTTCTTTTAAGATGGAATCATTCTTACGAAACTCTGTCCATGATACTCCAAGCATCCGTCTCCAGCACCACATCTCCAACGCGTCAACTTTCTTCTTCTCGGATTCACGCCGAGCGAGCCCATATTTCCGATGCATAGCGAGTAGTAGTATTTTGTTATTTTACTCAACGTTAGCAAATACGGATCTTGCTAACCAATGGAACTACTTTGGTTAGCAAGATCCGTATTTTACAATCCGATTTTTTTTGGATTTTGAACTCTGTTCAGTTTCAGAGACAGCCGCCTCATTAACAAAAATAACTGAAAGTCTCCAATGTATATACTTAGGTATATTGATTATTTACTGATTGGAGTATTAAAATTATTATTATTTTTTTTTTTTGGTGGGGCCATCATCAATTACTTCTTCTGTACTTGGGCAGAGTGGGAGATAGTGTCAGACTTTTACTGACTAACCCATTCCTGTTCCTTGTTTGCCTTTCAAACCAGGGCCAGGTTTTCCTTTCAGTAGGCTTCGACCCTGCTGGGTCCTTTCGGTTTGCTGAAATTTCCTTTTTTATTTAAATTTATTATCTGGTAAAAGATTCACATCAGCCTTCTCTCGCTTTTAATCCAATTCATTTCCATTCTATCCATTTCACAATCCATACATTGGTCTCCCCTTTTTATAGCCGTTTCGATTCTGCAGAAAATTCATGTAGACTTCACAAATGTTTTAGTTACAAAATGTCCTTAGAGATAAGATCGTCAGCTGTTTATCTCTACGTCAAAGAACTAAATCAAGGCCGTGTGGTACTTAGTGATGTACTCAAGCAATCCATCATGATAGTAACAGTCTGATTTCTATTTCGCAACTTTAGATTGCATGATATAACGTGCAGTTGTTTCATTATGATAAAAAGAAGCCATGAAGTCTTAGATTTTTAAAGGGAAGTATTGTACGCGGCATAAAAGTTAAACTAAAATGAAGCTCTTTGCTTTGTTTACGCGCAACTGGCGTTGCCACACTTCGATTAAGACCTGGAAATCTGTTAAAGTACGCGGCAAATAAGTTAAACCAAAATGGTCGGCGTTGCTATGGCTACTCGCAGCCCTACACTTTGGTTGAGACCCGAAAATTTGTTACTGCTTATTGAAGGTCATAGTTCAATTTAAGTCTATTTCTAACCTTTTTACCGTATGCAGAATGCGATGCGTCGCCAGCACCAAGTCAAATGTATAGGTAACTACGAAATACACAATAACAAAAAAACTGATGAAATATTTCCATATTGATTTTATATCATCATAATGATCATTTTAGATCTGAAAGACGTCCATTGCTGGACACAGGCCTCCCTCAGGTGTTGAAACAACGAACGGTCCTGTGCGTCTCGCATCCATCGCATTCTCGCAGCAACCTTCACCAGGTCATCGGTCCACCTTGTGGGAAGGTCTTCAACGCTGCCTCTATCTGTGCGCGGTCGCCATTTCAACCTCGGCTTTGTCGATCATCTGACTGTCATAGACAATTTAGAGGCCATTATATGACGTTATAATACGCAGCAAATAAGTTGAACTGTTTGCTATGCTTATGCGCAGACCACTTCGATTTGAGACCCGAAAATCGGTTATTGCGCATTCCAGGTCGACCGTTACGATGGTTCAAGTTGTCACATGAGGATAATCGGTTATTAATTATGCTCATGTGATGTACCACACATACCATACATACCACATATTCCACAACTATCACACAACATCGACTAGTCCCAAGCTAAGCAGAGCTTGTGTTATGGGTACTAGACAGCTGATAAACATACTTATATATTTCTAAATACATACATAATATAGATAAATAACACCCAGACACAGAACAAATGATCGTGTTCATCACACAAACATTTGTCCTGGGTGGGAATTGAACCCACGACCTCCGGCATAGCAGTCAGAGCCACTAACCACTAGACCAAAAGGCCAGATGTGATGGTGGGCTGCGCGTAACGTAACCATAGCGAATGGTTCAACTTATTTACCGCGTACTATACGCCATTTCATAATAATATCAACACGACAGAACGTCTCGCGTGTTAACAGAATATACATTGTACGCGGCAAATAAGTTGAACCAAAATGGCCGTCGTTGCTATAGTTGCGCGCAGCACTTCGATTGAGACCCGAAAATGTTTAGTTTTAGTAATTTTAGAAGCAAAACATCGATAAACAAAATAAGACGGCCTTAACAGTTTTAGACTTTTCCACGCTTACCTATCGCTATGAATCACTTTGACAGGAGAATTAATGGGTTTGTCCGAATTGTCTGGTGGTTTCTTTCACGTGTTAATATGTAAATATGTGTCAGTAAAGTGAATCTTGCACAGATAGATTAATGTCATTAACCTACATATTCGTGTACCTATCTGGTACGCGGCAAATAAGTTGCACTAAAACCAGCGTCGTAGACTCGTCGCATTCTGCGTAGGGTCACGACATTAAGCTGAGTGCTCGGCCGTTTTGCGCGGACGTGGCGCATACTTCTCACAATATTTATGTATCATTGTTAAACCTGTTACTTGCGCCTTTATCCGGCAAATAAAAAGTTTTTCTTTCTTTCTTTCTTTCTAAAATCGCCGTCGTTGGCTATGTTTACGCGACCCCCCGTTCTGCCGCAATTCGTTTGAGACTCAAGAATCTGTTACTGTGCATTGAAGGTCGATCGCCATTTTGGTCCAACTTATATGCAGCGTATTGTACCAGCGTACTATGGCGATACTCGTACTTTTAAGCATTTGTTTTTATTTGGTCACTTTTTTTTTGTTCACACGCTGCCAACGACTTTGGCGTCTGCCAAGTAGAAGGTGTATGTTACCAAGTTTGTAAGGAATGGAACCCTCAGTGCGCGAGTCCGACTCGCACTTGCCCGTTTTTTTTTATTAGGCCTCGGCTGAGGCGCGTCCACACTAACCCAGCTGCTTCGCGTGGCAAATGCCTCGCGAGATTGCTCGCTTTGTGTGGACCCGCCTATTGTCATCAATCGACTTAACGTTTTAAATAAATAAATATGATTTTATACCTTCTAGAAGTTGGTTTTAACAAATTTTTTTTCCTATACTATGATTTTTTATTAGATGAAGTAAAGTGACAGCAGTGGACAATGCCCGACTGTCAAATAACAATGACCAACTGTCAAACAACCATTGTTATAGCTGTCACTTTACTTCATCTAATAAAAAATCATAGTATAGTCTTGAATGGTGTCCTTGTAACAAATGTTGTATATTGTCCTAAATGGAATTGCGTGACCAAATAAACGCAATTACGAAATCACGTTCTATTCGGCCAATGACTTCTATGGAATATATAAAATGACAGTAGTTTCCCATCAGATGTAATATCCGTCTGGGCGGGGTATCTCACAATAATGGAAGTAGCGGGATTTAACGCCCAGCAGTGGCGTAGAACAGAGGGGGCGTGGGTGGGGGGAAATGTTTCGACAAATTCCTATTTCGCTTCGCTCAATCTTGATTTAATGCATAAATGGATAAATTATTTCCGAGTCGTTGTGCTAACTTTTGACAGAGTCCAATTGATTTGTGTTAAAAAAAAAACACAAATCCGTTACGGCGCTCAAGGTCGACCGCCATAATAATATAATATAATATAATATAATATTCCACAACTATCACACAACGCCGTCTAGTCCCAAGCTAAGCAGAGCTTGTGTTATGGGTACTAGACAACTGATAAACTTACTTATATATTTCTAAATACATACATATTATAGATAAATTACACCCAGACACAGAACAAATGATCGTGCTCATCACACAAACATTTGTCCTGGATGGGAATCGAACCCACGACCTCCGGCATAGCAGTTAGGGCCACTAACCACTAGACCAACAGGCCAGTCAAATAATGGTTCAACTTGTGTGACGAGGATTATAACCGATCTTTTTTTCAATCGAAGTGGTTGGCTGCGCGTAACCATAGCAAATGGTCAGCTTATTTGCCGTGTATTATACCTTTTATGTATAAAAATGGATGGGGCGGCGAAAACCCACGCTACGTCATCACTGAACCCTAATCCACATTTTTTTCTCTCTTGAACTTGAGCTCTCTTTGTTCTACAGAGTTCTATCATAAGCTGTTCACGCGATCCATTATACGACCGAAACAGAACTCTTAAAAAGATTTCTCGCTCACACGTTCGACATTTAAGGCCCCTGTGGCCCAGTGGCAGATTAGCTATATAGTAAAAGTAGCATATGCTTCGGGCCCCGCACATTTGGGGGCCCCGCGCCTTCGGGGCGTCGCGCCTTCAGAGCCCCGAGCCACCTGATCGTTACAGAAATTAGTTTATGTGTCTACATTACATGAAATCTAAATACAGCTGATTACACATAAAATATTTTTTAATCTATCTTAATAAAAAAAGAACTACCTAGGGGGCCCCCTTATCGAATTGCTACAGGCCCCGCATTGACTTAATACGCCACTGCTGTGGCCCCATCATCTTCCTGCCCTTGTCCCGTTTTATTTGGGGTCGGACTAACACGTTTTTTTCTTCCATTCTGTTCTGTCACTCGTCACGCTATCACTAACTCCCTTTTCTTTCATATCACTCCTCACACAATCCATCCATCTCTTCTTTGGGCTCCCTCTCCGTCTCCATTCATCCACATGAACTCTTTTAGTAACATGCGTTTCATCCCTCCTCTTCACATAACCATACCGAGACAAACGATTTCCTTTCAACTTTTCAGTCACTGGCGCCACTTTAAAACTTCCCCTAATATACTCATTTCTCACTTTATGTACTATATAATACTTGCGATATTCAATCAAAGTTTAATAAGTACTTCTCTTTTTGTCCACAGTTGCGACTTCAACAAATACACAATACGGTGTATAAAGACAGTTGGCGAGATGACGCCAAAGATGGAGGTAGATGAACCCATGGACAGCGACAACGAGTCCAGTGGACGAGGGACGGCTTCTGACAGCGATTGATGCGCAATAAACTGTTTAATTTGTATTTGGAGTGTTTTATTAACTGACCGAATGAATGGAGTTTGAGCAAGCTTTTACGTAAGAGGTACTGATAACCCAGTAAGAAATAAATTGTGTTTTCATACATTTTACTTTTAAGAGTATATAAATGATAAATGATATTTATTTTGCAAATAGGTTTTAAAAAACACTTTTACACGTCAATATATATATTTTTAGTATAAACTAGATGAGGCCGGTATTTCCTAGCTGACTACCCTGAGAAGAAACACCGAAAAAAACTCAGGGGTCACAGTCTCTTTTAAAGTCTATACAGTAAATTTGTAATGGTCAAATCACATGAGAACTATGTAGATTTGTCGGAGATGGTCTTTTGAAGAAAGAACCATACAGATTTGAGTGGACCTGTCCAGTCAGTGCAAGCATTTGTTACTATTCGTGTAGTTCAACTCAGGATTACTAAGGAGCGCAATAATTTGACGAACAATACCAAAGACAGGAAAAAAAAAGCAATCCATATAGTTAATCAATTTTTTTTTTTTGGTTGTGGTTAAAATCTTCCAATGACATCTCTTGCCCTTGGGCGGAGCGGGAGATAGTGTCATACTCTTACTGACTAAAAACCCACCCCGTTCCTTCGTTGCCTTAGATACCAGGGCCGAGCTTTCCTTTCAGAAGCATACTCTTGGCCCCAGTAGGCTTCAACCCTGCCTGCCTGCAGCTAGCAGGCTGGGTCTCTACGGTTTGCTGACAAATCCTTGAGGCGCGCGGGAACAGTGCGCGCTATCGACAACCTGGCCTTTTCCGGATGGCTACCGGACGGTCGGACAGCGAGCTAACCATAGCTCGCCGTCCGCAAGCCCGCGCCTACGTTGGCTGGAAATCAGGATCGGAATCGGAATCCCCGCGGCGGCTGGGCCGTGAGGGCCGTTGCTTCTCGCGTGCGGCCTCCTCTTTTGCTAGCATTACTGCTTCGCAGGAGGCGACCGCCTGCCATCCCTCCTCGCTTCTGATCATGGCCCGTATCAGGGTCTAGCGCGAGAGATCGCTGCTGCCGATATATAGTTACATTCACAATAATGAAAGGAAAATGTCACACATTAATTAAAAAAAAAAAAACCGTATAGACAAAGCTATAAATCTGTCATCCACTGCAGTGCCGTAATTAAAAGATTGTCTTTCACTTCAAAAACCATTAAGACTCCAAAACCCTTTTTTTTCTTATTTATTTGTTTAATCTTTGCGGCCAGCCTTTTACAGAGAAATACTATTATCTTTAGTCCACTGTTTTAACAACTTCAATGACAACTCGTTGTCGCTACGTTTTTTAATATTATTGATAAGTTCGTGTTTCCATTATCTCACTATGGTAAGCGATGTAGTCACTGGTAGAGTACGCTTGCCTAGAAGTAACCTATTCACTCTTGACTCAAAGACCCCTAGGTTGCAGCTTTCAAGAAACATCCACTCCTTAACTGTACAATGTATGTACATACCCCCAATAAATGTGTTCACATATAGTCCGAGAGTCATTAGTTCTGTCGCGGCCTGTAACAATCCTATAGCATCTACTACATCGGCCCTAGCGGGTTCCGTCCATTTTGCAGACAACTCTAAGGAATGCTTCACAACGCGCCGTCGACACGGGCTTCGTCCATACCTGACGGCCAGACGACGAGCTACGCATTGCACAGCGGCTGCAAGCCCACACTTTCTGCGATTCCCATCACCCGGGGATGTCTCCTACAACGTTCTATTTTTTATACCCTAAGAAAGTAATAAAAAGAAGAAAAATTCAAACAAAACACATCCCTCCATCAATTGCCTTTATTAACCTGTGTAGCGCTGGGTCCCAATATAAAACTAACAGAATTGCTATTACGAGGCCAGGAAAGCAGCGCGTTGGCTTTCGCTACCGCTACCGCTGATGCTATGACCGCTATTATCGCCACTGTGAGGAGTAGCCATCGGGCTACTTCCACGTAGCCCAGGAGTTTGTGAGAGTCGCGGAGTTCCTGCTGTATTGATTCCGGGATTGATGCTCCCTGGAAGAAGAAAATGAATATCAAAATGAAACATTTAGGTAACTTCAGAATAATTACACATTAGTGTAATTTTTCTCAAGTTACCTAAACACACATACAAACTTTCGCTTTTAAGTATTAACTTAAAAGCGAAAGTTTGTGTGTGTGTTTGTTACTTCTTTAAGCTCGTATGGCAGAACGAATTTAGTTGTTTGGCACACGGGTAGACCATGCCTTGGAAAAATACTAAGGCCTATGCCTCACTGGGACGCCATGGCGGCGTAGCCAGATCAAGACGCCAATAAAAAGTATGTATTGGCTGCGTGGCCAATAGTTGCCAGGTGAGGTACACACTATAGAGCTGCATGCATTTTCTTGGTTGCGTGAACTGGCTGCGCCGCGTCCCGGTGAAGTACGGGCCTAAAGGATTTTGGACAGATGATGTATCTGTCCATAATGCCCTTATATATGTCATAAGCAAGTCATTCTGTCCTTATTGAAATAATGTATTATGGTCGATCCCTAGGGATTAATGAGATTGGAATTTGGAACGTCAAAAACCATTATTTGAAAAAAAAGCAAATTAAGTAATTAACTCCCTCGCAGCGCTCGGGAGTTAATTATATAAATCCCTCATTAACGTTTGTGATTAAACCTTAGCAATCTTCGTTTCGGAATTCAACATGCCGCCCGCAACAAAGACACTGCTTTATCTCCCTAGTTACATAATCTACTATTTTAACCTGGAAGCGTGTTCCCTTGGGAATATTTTCTACTTTTGCATTTTAATTTTGCACACGGTTAGACATTAGCATATACTTTTATCCCGCAATGTGTTCCTTGGGGACAATTTTCTACTATAACGCAAGCGAAGATCCTGGCAGCAGCTGATATTGTCATAACTATCAGGATACGTAATGCGCTCTACTCCGTCACGTTATATGAATGAATGGCAGCCATTTTTTACATTTATTTAATAACATCAGGTTTCCATCCGACTTCCTTTACCTACTTACCTTTTACTCTTGGCACATGGCCAGTAGGTTAAAAGGCTAGGATGAAAATATTCAGTATATTTACGTAAAGTGAATGTGAGATAGATAAGATGTGTCACTGAGATAAAGCTAGATTATTTATAACAATAAGATAACAACTGCCATGGAATGAATGTAACTTTCCATAATGGTTGACAAAGAATCATCATCATCATCATCAGCCGAGAAACGTTCACTATTGGACATAGACCTCCGCCAAATATCCCCATAGCGGCCGGTCCTGTGGGTTTCACATCACTCCCTCATCAGGTCATCAGTCCACTTTGTAGGAGGCCTTCCAACGCTGCGTCTACCTTTACGTGAAGAACCTCATTGTTCAAGGAATATTTGCCTATTATTCTACAAATTTTCATCTATGTGTGCAGACTATAAGATGCTGTATATTTATTTAGGTACCTATAAGCATTTCAGGAAACCATGTCTTTGGAGGAGCGAATGAAGAAAAAACATAAGACAGCTAGTGCTTATAAGTATCTAAGCTTCTGTCTGAAATAATATGCGGAACCATATTTAGAGTTTTTAGGGTTCAAAAGACTGTTTCTGACAGTTTCTGAGAAATATCTAATTAGGTAAGCAAGTTATAGATAAAGGCCCTTTACGTAAGACCCTTTTTTCCCTTTACGTAATACGTACGGAGTTGTTAAAGTCGGTTGTATGTTTTCATGTAAAATATACACCGTTAAATTTTGAACGTTTTAATCCTGTGGAGGGTCGATTCGGTACATAAAACACTATCGCTTTGTAAAGTGAAAATTAAAAAATAAAGTACTTTTTAAACTCGTCTTAATTTACGCATGTACGAAATTAATTTCAAGGCCATCAGGGAGCCCACATCAGCCTAGGCAAACACCAATTTGTCTGATCAGTCGGACCCTGCATAACGGTGCTAAATTTAGAGTGTAAAAGCACCTGAAGCAGTTCCGGATCAGCCACGTAACAAGAGTAGCAAATGCTACGGGCCCGCACATTTTGGTGGACCCCGCTTGGACGTAAAAAAAAAATAGTCACTATTCTTGTACCACATGAAATGCAACGCAAGACAATAGAGAGGCCAATGCCCTGCGGCTTGTACAAAAAATAATAAGTTAAAGATGTTTTAATTTGTTCTCAATTACAACGATTTAGGGGCACCTTGGCAAAATTTGCTTCAGGCCTCACGCTAGCTTAATCCGGCACTGCCCTGAAGCAGTTTGTGGTGTTTATAAACCTGACAGCAACTTATTTTTTTAATATTACCTACACTTGTCTGTTTAGTTTTTTTGTTTGAGTTTGTGCCTGAGTAATATCAACCGTAAGGCTCGATTATAAGGTTGTGGTACCTAAAGCTGTGGTTGTAGTTTCGCTAAATGGAGCTAAACTATTTTTTTTTTAATAATATAACTAGTGCTTGACTGTGATCCCACCTAACTCATAAAAAAAAAACCCACCTCATAGTAAGCAGTGATGCAATCGTTGAGAGTGAGGCTTACTAGTTTATTTGGAGCCTATTCACTCTAGCATTGAAGGCACCTAAATTATAATGTGACGGAAACCGCAGAAAGCATAATTGTTCCAGCCGTTCAATGTACGCGGTATAAACGATGAGGTGAATCCAGACAGTAGACGTATTAACTATGTAAGGGTGTTTTTACTATAATGGATCAAGGAAATTATATAGTAAACCAGGCCTACATGCCCCAGTCGTTAATGTGCCTCACTTGCAAAACTAAGACACGGATTTAAAATTTGGTGTTTGTTGGAGCCGATCTGGTTAGTTAATAAGTATGATGGCGATGTAAAACATACTACGCAAATTTAATTTTCGTTGTATAGTTTATGTAATTTTAAATGCGTGTCTTAGTTTGGCAAATGGGGCGCATATGGCTGATTTACCCATATTATACAAGGGAATTATGTTTGCTATATTCTGAGTACCGAAAAGGCGCTTGAGATTATGAAAAAGCAGAAAAAGGTCATTGGCCAAATATGAGACAGCATAAGAAAGTAAAAAAAAAACTATAGTAAAGTAACATAATCACCTCTTCAAGCCATAACATAGGGAACAAGCCTGTGGGTACACTCTTCAGCTGCGGGATGATGTCAATCTTGCGGAGCTCTATGTTGAACTGTAGCCGCTTTACACCACTCAGGACTACGCCGGTCGTCTGTGGAAATGATTTTACTTTAATTATTATAAAAAGTATAATAATATTCCACAACTATCACATAACGCCATCTAGTCCCTAACTAAGCAGAGTTTGTGCGATGAGTACTGGACTACTGATAAACATATATTTCTATATACATATCATAAATAAATTACACCTAGACACAGAATAAATGATCATGCTAATAACAGTGCAGTGATGGCCGAGTGGTAACGGCCCGAGGCACGGGTTTTAAAAGTTTAGTTACACTAACACTAGCCAACACCTAATCGAGTGGCATTAGGACATTTAGGTGTTGCTGTCGCCTTGTTTGCATGATAACACAAACGCACCTAAATCATTTAAGATTTTTGTTACTCACCGGATCAATATAAACATAAGTGTTATGCTTCTCCCTCTTAGGCGAGATGCCCGACTGGAAGAACTCGAGCAATTCCTCGGAGCCGAGATAGAAGTGCGGCAGTGAGGCTATGGCGGGCGCGCCCTGGCACGGCATCAGGTTCAGCAGACCCATCAGTAAACAGCCGTCGTGGTTCGCGCTCCAGTTCCTGGAAAATAATACGAGGGTTCGGTAATATATTGTTTTAGTAGAGTGTACTTATGGTAGGGTAATGTTCCGTGCGCGCTTTTCTTAGACGTATAGGAGAGCAACTCTCTAAGGCCAAAGGCTCTCTAAACCACTAGCCCAGGGCAGCGGAAGTAAAACTGCACCCACAGCTCCCGACACAAGTGTACGAGTGAACACCGGGATGGTTTTAGACAGTAGGAGTCTGACAGACGCCTATACCAGGGACATTCATGAGGATTTCAAAACCGAATAAAAAACCCGAACTCGAACCGAATAATTGGTCGTTAAGAGATAAGTACGTTGCAGTATTCGGTACCCGACATCATCGTATATAAGACTAGCACTTTTCTAAATACTCATTCGCAAGAAAAATTTCATAAAAACTTTAAAAACTCTTCAATCGTAAGGTGGGTGTACCATGGAAGGCCACTCTAATAAATAAACAGTTATTATTCGTTTATTTACTGGATAAATGAAACTAAGAAATATTTAAGTAATACTTTGTTTCATTATGTAACATATAAACCACTTTTTCAAATTGCAGATTTAATCAATATTAATTGAACTTAAGTTTCATAGAACTCTTCCAAATGGGCTTGCCAGGAACAAGGCTCCTTAGAAGGCCACCATAATAAATCAGTCATTGAACACTAAAGTTTAATAAATAGCAATGAGCCAAATTCACCAATAAACTAATCGCGATTCGTTCAAATAAAACGCAGTTTGAGCGACTAATCGAGATTATTATAGCTTCATTTTGCATTTCACCGCGATGAATTGAACCTAGTTTACGCTAAACTCAGTTTCAATTCTTTTGTTGTCGCCCATGTTTACGACACGGGTCTTTAAACTAGATTACGCTGAGCTCAGTTTAGTTAAACTAACTTTTTATATTGAATGATGAAATCAGCCCTAAATCTATAATAAAAAGAAGCGGTTTATATGTTACATAATGAAACAAAGTATCACCTCAATATTTGTTAGTTTCATTTATCCAGTAAATAAACGAATGAGTGGCCTTCCATGGTACACCCACCTTATTTTAACGTCGTCGATTCCCAAAATCAATGAAGCGAGGGACCGTACTGCGAAAATAGTAGCGCGAGCGATTCGCCGCCGCGTCTGTGATTTTGAGTTCGATGGGTGTTTGTGTAAGTAGAAGGAATTTGTCATCACATGGCAATAACTACGACATTTTAATATTTGGCCTTCGAAGGAGCATGGCCTTCCATGGTCCACCCACCTTATGTATTTTCAATCACTTTGATTAGAATTTTTGCCAAGTTTCAAGTTATTATGGGTTAAATTAACTACCCATAATCTCCCATACTACTTTTGACACCCTTAAAAAAACAAATCATGAAAACCTTTTTTATTTATTTGAGTTATTAATTATGCTAAGTTTCCGGAATATGGACCGAAGGTATATGCAAACATACAACCGAATTTTCCCCCTTTTCACCTCCTTTTAGATTGAGTTTTCAAAAAACTCTTTATTATTTCCCGTCTACATCATAAAAGAAAGCCTTTTGCAAAACTTGATTGTCAGTCAGTTACTCCTTTTATACCTATAGATGTCAAGAATGTCCAGTCAGCACTTACATACACGCGGTTACACAGAGTTTATTATAGCAGTAAAAATGATAAGATAACACGAGTTGGGCAGTTTTAACGACAGGAAGATAAGGAGATAATTAGGCACGTTTATTAAGACCTCTGCATATCCCATAATACAACACATGCCTTTGAGGAAAACTGGCATCATACTCAGAAAACATTTCACCGTGAAAACATAGACGAAGTGATATTAAAACTGTCATTCCTTCTAACTAAAGCAATGAATTTGACGGCTCAATTTGACGCCGAGTTGCTAACCTGTCGGTTTTCTATAATTTGCATTTCGGGGAATACGCATTGGAACTGCTCAATCTAATTCCGCCTAGTCCGTTCCATCATCGGACTACAAGACGTACGGCGTTGCGCCACCGGTACATGGTGGGCATCCCACCCATACGTACCAATCGTTTTGGGAACACGTTCATTATGCGTACAGCTAAGGAGTGGAATTCCTGTTAGCTATAACCTAGGGGTTTTTAAGTCAAGAGTGAATAGGTTACTTCTAGACAAGCGTGCTCCATCGTCGGCCGCATCATCGCTTACCATCAGGTGAGATAGTGTTCAAACGCGAGTCTATCCACAATAAAAAAATACTTTAGATTCACTTCACGATATATTTAGGGAATCGCACTGAAATATTGGTATCAATACGTTTGGCAAGTAAGTTTGTGATGTCAAGCAAGGTTTAGTATTAATCATTTTTTAACCATCCCTTAGAGTGATTTCGCACTATGTCCGATCCGAATCCACTTCGAACCCGTGAAAGTATGGTCCGTAGTAGTCGTAGAACTATTTCATTATAATTAAATTGTGGCGGGGGCGAGCACGCGCATTTTTCTGCACTAGTGCGGAAATCTGTCATTTGCGTGCCTAAAAGCGGTGGGATAGGACGGATCGGATTCGGATCGGACGTAGTGCGAAACCGCTCTTGGTGTTCCTGCGTGTTACCTGATCACGGGCATAGGTCACCATTTTTAGGGTTCTATACCCGAACGTTGCTTTTGACCCTATTACTAAGCCTCCGCTGTTCGTCCGTCTGTCAGCAGAGTATCTTATAAACCGTAAGAGGTAGAGAGTTAATCTCAGTGAATTTCTATTACCACTTTTTTTTAGATGGGAAAATCATCCAATGATCCAATGACATCTCCCGTCCTTGGAAAAAAAGAAAAAAAAAGTCGTAGTCACACGTTATTTTAAATACGGCTGGTACCTAGATATATAACGTGTGACTACGGCTTTTCTTTGTGTACTTCTTGTTTCTCGAGTAACCTTGTTTATTTCAGCATCCTGAAAATCTGGTTTCATAGTTTTTTAGCGTCCTTTTTTTTGTCGTAGTCGGGTTTTAGTTTTTTTACTTTTACTAACTAAAACCATCATATTTTGTTCTGCAACTATCCATTGGCCGGAGTGCTGGAGTGTTTATCACAATAGAAATGTGGACTCCATCATCCAGTGCAGCCATATACCAACAATCGCAGTTCTTCTTGACAAGCGTGGAACATGGCGCATGCTCAAATTCGTCACAGTCACCGAGCTGTGCAGTCTAAGCTACTTCATGTTCTTTAATACAGTTTAAACAAAAATAAACAATACTTACTTTTTACAAAAACATTTGTTATCATGATTGGCGCTCTTCGCTGCTAGCGCTGACTCCGAGATCTCATAGTAATACGAGCTGATATTGAATAACTCCTTCTTTCCGACCAGATCCACATAAAGAGACCTGTGGAATAACATAAACATAGTTTTATTGCTTATTGCTGTCGTTTAAGCGTTGCGAATCGTCGTGAACACAAGGAAATGAAAATTGATGGTTTGGGAGCAATAGAAAGGCAGGAATTAGGGTAATACGATTGTAATGTAAGGCTTATTTCCGCTGTTCGCGATGTGTCTTTTGGGAAAACGTTGATGATTATTGAGATTGTAAAACTTAACTTCCACAACCCGCTGAAGGTATGCGGAACAGAGTGTAAAGAGAGTGAGAGTGTCGGAGATTTTTCCGAACCGACGGATGTCATGTCTCATACAGTCAACAGCCTACTCGAAAGATGATTTCAGGCTGTTGTATAAATTTAAATTGCGTGGAGAATTCTAATTGCGAAATGCAGGATTTCGAATTTTTAGTTCCTATATGGCGTTATAGATGTCACTGCACCACTAATAAGTATGACGGTCCAACGAGGCAAGACTGGTGCTAGATTTTCTGGTTTGTAACTACCCGTAACCACTGTCAAATATCGTTTGGGATGTCCGAGGTACAAAGCAGGCTCGGTATGTATGTTCTGAATGGAAAGTTATCTACGAATAGACATTGGCAAGTGTTGCTTATGGTGAAAGCTTGAGCGGGGCTATGACCTCACTAGATGGCGCTGTTCTCCATGTTTTCAGTTTATTTGGTTTAACTTGTCAAATAATGATTGCCTCAAAATGCTCTTCATTGGGTACGTGGCTCAAATTTTGTATTATTTTTATCATATAACCAAAATCGCAAATAGAAAAAAAAAAATCAAATTCGTTTAATATTAATCCTCACCACGCCCCCACTCTTCCTCAAACCAATATTTGGAATGCTAATTGCTGTTTCATTTGCTGTTTTCAGAAAAAGGATTTTTTAGCGTAATTTATATAAAATATTGTTCAAATATATGCACAGGCACATACGCAATTCACAACTATTCATATCTCTATAAGATATGGCCAACCGCGCGGATTGTGTCACGAGCCAGATGCTCAAAAGTAGAGGAGGCGATAATCATTTGAAATTAATTATTTTTTTTCTTTTTAATTAGCCTATACTTTCCCAAAACTGGGCAAAGGCCTCCCCCAAATTGAAATGGTTTGAAATAAATGTTTTTTTATTTAATTTCTTTTTTGGCGAAAATGCTAACAGTTCGTAAGTACGATAGCTTTGAATCAACCTGTTGCTGGAAACGTTAAATAGTGATTGATACCAAAAAGGAAAAGGATTAGACATTATCTATCCGCCTCCATAAATATGCTTCACAAGAGCCGTGAATAAGTGCCTAGCAAATAGATTGCCCTGCAGAAATATATTCTACTGGTGTAAGTATATTTGGTCGGTCTGAGAATAGATCGCAGGCTATTTTTACCCTCCTACTCCCATCCTATTTTTAGTGTTCTGTATCTCAAAAGGAAACTGTGTTGTCCGTCTACCTGTCTTTCTGTCAAGACAAGACCTTTGTCTCGGGAATGCGTGGAGGTATCGAGTTGAAATTAAAATATTATACTCAGGCATGCGGTCCCTTGAAGCTATGAAAAGATCAAACTTCAAAGTTAACGAGAAAAAAAGATACGGCCGTTTCTGTCGCAAAAACGTATATTTTAACACTCTCAAGGAAATCAAAATTCATAGGGTATTTCCTGTTGATCTAGAAACCTGAAATTTGGCGCAAAGTAAGGTGTTATAGCACAACTATTTATATAAATTTGAAACTTGTAAATTTGTAGTGAAGTCACACAAAAAAAAAATTTTGTGATTTGGAAAAAATCTTTGAAACTCGATTTGGAAATTGAACTATACATAAGTTAGTTTGCGAGCCCTCGGTATGCGGGTCCGACTCGCACTTGCCCAGTTTTTTCTTTGATAATTTATATTGTTATTTTAAGTTTCTTCTGAAATTGTTACTATTTTGGTGTACAATAAAGTTTAATTCGAATCTATTCTAAAAGCCGAAACACATAACCAGGTTATGTCGCCGCGCGGCAACTCAACGCGTTTCTATGCGTTGCGTTGCGGCGCCGCGGAAAAGAGCGTTTTACAGGGTAACCAGTTCCTCGTGATTTTTTATAGTGGATCTTCGACGAAACATGTACTAGATTACTGTTTCGAAAACGGCCCGACAAATATCACAACAAATAATTGTGGAGTGATATTTGAAGTCAGTGTGGTCCAATATTAGCCAACATTAGCACGCGAAAATGGCGCACTGCGTGTTCAAAAATTGTACAAATAACCAGCGCAATATTCAAATTTCGGAAGGAATATCTTTTTTCGCTAATTTTATGCTAACATTTGCGTATTTTATGCTAACATTTGTCTACCCCCCCCCCCCCTTGTCAGCAAAAGTAAGCAAAGCTAGGTTTAATATTTGCAAAAAAATCTGCTTACGTAATACTTGAACGGCCCCAAATAATAATGATGGAAGTTTTTCAAATTACCTGCAGATATCCGGTTCAAAACTATATAGCTTCTGAGGTACGTTGGCCTCATTGATTGGGGCGAATATGGAGGAGTCGGAGCCGTTGATCTGTCCGCAGTACTTGTCGCCCCACATGGGCATGATCTGCTGTCCCTTGTAGGACACGATGTTCCCGAGCTCGTAGATGTCGTCGCGACCGCGGTTCATCTCGTACGGACCCGTTTCTGAACGGTTCATCTGGAAAATATTCAGAAGGAATTGTGAGTCCGTTTTTATTTTTAAAGGCTAATTAAAGGCTTGTTTAGAAGTTTTCAGTGGAAGAGATGGTCAAGTCTAGGATTCTGTGTTTTATTTATTTATTTATGTATAAACAAACACTTAAAAAAGAAAATAACAAATATAGATAGAAGAGTACAAAGGTGCTGCTACAAAATTGATAAAAAAATATAAAAAAAAACTACAATTTTCTGTCACTGTTAAATTGGAAAGTCAGGCTCAGTCAAATAAATCATTTATACTGAAAAAAAAATTGCAATGAGGATGCAACTGGGTACTTGACTCATTTTTTAAAATTCGTTAAAAAATTTAACCTTGCCAAAAGTCGGAAACAGTAAGAATTTTTCAAATCGGTACACATTTTTCGGAAACTGTTACGAGAAGAAAAGAATGCAAAAAGAATAAAGTGGCGTCACTGCTATTATGGTAAATACCCATTTATTTGATTCCAGTATTTAAAATGCTAATTGCTGTTTCATTTAATAAGTAATTTTAATGCTGTTTTCAGAAAAAAATACTTTTATTATTTGTGTTATTTATTGTTTAGTTTAAAATATTGTAAATCATAAACACAGGAAAAACACAACTGTAATCAGCTGGGAACAAATTCAAACTTCAAACTGTTTCCGAGTAATTAAGTAGGAAATAGAAAGTACATACATGTGAAAACATAGAGAAATAGAATCCATTTGATCCTTCAGCTGGTCGCATGGTAGGCGGCAGGTCTCCCTTTATTTTACCGCAAACCAGTCCTGAAATGAAAAGAAATAGAAACATTCAATACTTAATGAATAGAAGGCCCAATCGTTTTGTAGGGTACACCAATCTTAGATTCATCCTTTCTGGACCCTATTCAATTTGAATGGCCCAAAAGGTTCAAGCAATACGTGTCGTGGTCCCTGTAATCTAGAATTTTATTCATCTCACTATTTCTTTTGGGATTTTGAAGGAATCCTTGCATGAATGTTAATGAGGTGGTACCTACTAAAATACCTGTTCTTTCATTTTCTGAAGTTAAATATGAATAGGTTTATAGAATATTTGTACATGAATGTAATCTTATTTATATTGCAAACTTTTGAAAGTTATAAGTATATTATGTATGATTGAGAGAACAGATTTAGAAGAGACCAAGAACTGTTTTTTCAAAATCAATCTTGCTTGAACGTTTTTTTCTTAATTGTCAATTTAACTATATTTAACTATATTTAAACTTATATAATAATATTATAAAGGTAGAGAGATTTTTTCTTTGTTGGGTTTTTCAGTAATGCAACTGTAGCGACATCCATGTCGTCACAAAAAGAACTAATCCTGCATCGCGCAAGTAAGATTCGCGGCGCGATTGGAACATATAGAACAAACCCGAAATCATCTATCGGGCAGTAGCCCACCAGATATAACACCTGTCTGGTCGGAGGATCCTCCCTTTTCAACGGAGGTATGTGGGACTTTACTCTCTGTTCCATTACCCCCAAACTGGTGACCCTCGACAAAGAACGTCAGCGCAGCCTTCGTGCAGCTACTACTTCATGACGTCATCATCACTTCCTCAAGCTTTCGAGCAGCGAGCCATACAGCCAGCACCCACGGCTATATGGGTATCCTGACCATCAGCATGCCTACTTGGTCATACCTGGTCATCACCCTCAGCCTCATCAGCGACCTTGGCTAAACACCTGCACCTTCGGCCAGTCACATGAAGAGCCTTGAAGAACCTCTCCTGGTCGACGACAGCAGTCAAGCCCTACGTCGCACAGCACCGCTCCGACTCACTGGAGCCAGCCGCAATACTCCGACTCACTGGAGCCTGCAGCATCGTATCCCGACTCACTGGGATAGCACCACCCCGACTCACTGGGGCATCACCGCAGACAGTTCCGACTCACCGAGAACTATGCGGAATCCGGTTCCGACTCACTGGAACCAACCTCCACTGGCCTGGCACGCATCACGACGCATCACGACGCCTCAAGAAGCATCAAGAACCATCGATCTCCGATCTCCGGAGGGGAGTGATGTAGCGACATCCATGTCGTCACAAAAAGAACTAATCCTGCATCGCGCAAGTAAGATTCGCGGCGCGATTGGAACATATAGAACAAACCCGAAATCATCTATCGGGCAGTAGCCCACCAGATATAACACCTGTCTGGTCGGAGGATCCTCCCTTTTCAACGGAGGTATGTGGGAATTTACTCACTGTTCCGCATAACCCCAAACAACCTTTAAGAGGATGAAAAGGTAATTTCGTTAATTTATTTCGGTATTGATTTTTCAAATTCGATAGTATTCTTTATGTTAATATAATCGACTTAGACTTCAAAGCTAGCACAAATGAGATATATGTATATAATAAAGGAAGTCATTTTATTGTTTTTCAAAACTACCCCAATAGAACAATTTAGGGGGTTTTAAGTTTGTTTGAACGATTCATATTTAAACTTTAATTTAGCACAAACAGTTACCAAAAAAAAAAGAATGGGGTCTCCATTCTTTTTTTTTTTTGGTAACTTTATTAGTTTTTAGGAACTACTCTTAAAGAAAACATTCCCCTGAATGTCGCGGGAAAAATGCTGGTTTCCAATAAACTAAAAGTCATACTATTAACTCGGCAAAATAAAATAGCAACTGAGTTGAACGGTCTCGATATCGATATCCTTTTGACATCAAACAACATCCAAGTAGCTCTACCGCTTGCACTGTAGAATATTCCTATATCACATACATATTTGTTTATATCTATAACCAGTGGCGTAGTTAGAACGGCACTGGGACAAAGAAAATCTAGGGCCCCTTAGTTTTACGTGAGAAATCGTCAAATAACTTCTCTTTCCAAAGGTGAAGTGGGTGTAAGTGTCCGAGGTGCCATGATTAAAGTAGTGTTGCAATCTATTTTATTTAGATTTCAAAGGTGGGAGAATGTTTCGCTAGTTCAATAAGAGGTTTAATAATCAGGTTTTGGAACCTCCGAGTTTTGCGGCCCCTGAGTTAAAGGGCCCCGAGTTTACGGGCCCCACCCGTCCTTCGGTAGCTACGCTAGTGTCTAAAACATATTCAAGATACCTCTCAAGTAATTTCCCGTCGTGTACGGTACGAAAGAGTGCCCTATTACATGAAATTCATCTTTGATATCGTACGAATAGTTTACATACGAGATGACTTTAAAATATGGCTCAGTCAGTGGTTGTTGGCTTAAGGAAATATGGTATAAAATATGTTGGAAATACAGCTGCGAAACATTTAGGAAATTATGAAAAGCGCGAGTATTTTAGTCATAACCTAAATATGGATAACATTACAAATTATGCCAGTATTCCTTGGAGGACAAACAGAGGTGTAGTTATAGTATTGCGTGTAGTTAATAACATTGTAATATTAAAAATTGTAAGATCAACCAATTTTTTAACAGAGTAACAATGAAGTTTCTTGCCGGTTCTTCTATATAGGAAACGACTGATTGGAACCGCCGTGCACCAGCTTCTGACATTTTATTAAGACCTATGTGAAATAAAAACCTGCATCCCAGCGAAGCTAACTCCTGAAGAGAAATGGCTCAACTTGTTCTGGTCCCAAAATCAAGCGGGTTTTATGTCTGGTACATATTAGCTGGACTGCTAGATCATTTGGATGATTTTTTAGCTTTTTATTGTAAGATAACTATCGAATAAAAAAAGTATCGGTATAACTGGTGATGATAACGATTTTTATCTAAATACACCTTTAGTTGATTAAAGGAAACAGTTACGGAATAAAATTTAACCTTTTTTTATATAAACTAGTGCTTGATTGCGATCCCACCTGATGGTAAGCAGTAGTTTATTAAGAGCCTAATATAATCGGACGGGAAGACCGCAGCAGGTAAATTGTTCCAGTCCTTTGATGTACGCGGTTTAAACGACGAGGCAAAACGCTTAGTCCGTAGATATTTCAGCAACGTAAGGTCAGATTGTCCGATGGTAGAAATGAGATGGGAGAATCAAGTTATGCAATTAATGTTTGTAATCTTACCTAAAGCAGCGTTATCACCATCACAGCTGAGGTAGATGCCATCAAAGAACAGGTCCCTCACTTTGACCCTCAAGAACGCGTCCTCGAGGCTTGGGAAGAACTGCTCCAACGCTTTGTTGATCACGCCCGCCAGACTTGGCATCATGTCATGGACTGTTAACAAGGCAGCCTGGAAGGACCAGAAATAAATTGTTATTAATAATAATATTGTTATTTTACAGCCAAAAAGTATCCACTGCTGGACGCAGATATAAGGCTTCTGAAAACTTCTTCCGCTCTGGGTAGAACAAGATGGATTGTCAGACTTTTACTGACTAAGATTCACGTGTTTTTTCTTTTTTTTTTAAGGTATTTAATCATCTAATGACTTTTCCGGCTCTGGACTGAGCGGGTGCACTTCTCCCGCTCTGGACGGACTGGGCTCGGTCCAGTTAACGACTGTACTGCCGGACGGCGAGCTAACCATTGCTCGGCGTCCGCAATCCTGCGCGTCTACCGTCGTTGGGGCGTGAGGACGTTCGTTTCCTCACGCGTGCGGCCTCCTCCTGTCCACTTGTGTAAGGAAGATAGTTGTACTTTGCGTTCTAGGGTTACCGCCTGGACTCAACATCGGCAAGTTCGTGCCTACGATAGTCAGGAATCACTCTGTGACTCCCAACGTCCAGTGCGTCACCTGCTGCGGCCCTGAGGCATGAGGATGTTCTCATCCCCACAGCCACCTCTTTAACTTGCATTACTGCAGAAAAATATTGACAGCTTCCTATTCCCTCTCACTCTGCACCATGACCTGAACCAGGGCCAGACGAGAGTAGTCGCTACTGCCGATAGCCTCCACAAGAAACCTTACCAGCTCAATAAACATTTGAAAAACCTACACAATCGAAAACTGTAGATCCTCAGAACAAAATAACGATTTACCTATTATATTTCACAAATGACCCGCCTGGCTTCTTACTGGTTTGGAGTATGCACACAAACTTTCCTTATTTATAATTGCTCTCTGTGAAAACCACATCAAAACCCTTTCTGGTAGGTATAGTTTGACGAAATTAAAATCGAATGACGTTAGCTTGAATAACACTTGCTCAAAAATGTTAACTCGATAGTGTAATAGTCGACTGTCGCGCTCATAATTTATTGATTTCAAGTGCTGTCGAGTTAACGTTTTCGAGCAAGTGTTATTCGATTTTAAGTAGGGAACCTTTTATAAACAGACAGACACGGGCAGCGACTTTGTGTTATATAGGTAGGTACTATGTAAAGATGAAGAAACGTTTTACCGACAAGACATTCCATGAGCAATAATGATCAACTTAACCTCCGTTAAGTACCTATAATATGTAAGCAGATTTGTAGTCGGAACAGATTTTATCAGGATGACAAGTAGGTACTTAGGTACCTACCCTCAGGCATCGGGAATCGCAAGATGATCACCACCCACTGTAAACGCAACGTTGCGGATGATGAGCTATTGGTAGTTTACCGTCGTGTTGTCCGGTAAGAACCGCGCCCGAGGCACTGACGGGGCGTAAGATTCCACCCACGATTTAAAGAGATATGAGTAACAACGTAGGCACATAGCAGGGCCTGATGGATTCCTTGGCTACCCTGATGCAGTTGGTTTGATGCCTTCTAAGGCCACGGGGAATTTCTAAAAGGGTTACCATGGTCTTGGGACGTATGAAGGACACAGGTGAGTTTAAGTCAGTAAAAGTCTGACGCACCCTCTCGCTTCACCTTAGAGCGAAAGAAGTCATAAGATATTTTCCCACCTCACTAAAAAATCTACCAATCTAATGACAGCAAATATACAATTATACAATACAAAGGGCATTCACTATACAGCCGAACAAAGTTCAAGTCTGTGGTTTGTGGTTATTCACCATTGTGACTTACTCGATAAAGTAATTGGAAACCACAAAGATTTGTTGTCAAAAGATTATATCAAGAAGACGGACATTGACCTGAGTTTGAACCCGTCTCGGGGGAAGCCAGGCTTCCTTGGTTAACGCCCTTCCTAATTATTGAGTCTTTAAGGGCCGGTTGTAGTTACTGAGTATTTTAAATGAAACCCGCCCGGGTCTATGTCGACTTTGCGGCCCCGTAACAGGGGTTTTATTTTTATAAAAAAAAACCATTCGAGATTTTTATTTTTGCGAGGCGCTTTTTAAAAACAAGCTTTATTTTTTTTTATAACTTCCAAATATTTCCTAGACGTAATCTTGTTATTATGTATATTATGTTATTATACACGTTTGAAATCGTAAATTAGGGTCAGATTCGCGATTTTTTTTTTATCGAGCCAACTAGTTTATATTATGTTTCGAGTTTTGCCCGGTGCTTGGTCCTATAGTAAATTTTAATAAAATATTTTTTCATGGTGTTCTCTTTTATATGTGTGGATTTCCAGAGGTTTAAAAAAGTTCAAAATGAGTATAACCTGCCCTTATGGATCGAACTCAATTTGTTACCCTCAGTATTGAATGCATTCTTTTTACTAAAAGTTTATTCCTGTACAACTTTATTCAGCAAGAAAACTTTAACAAAAGCCGTTTAGTCCAAGTACTGTATTAATCTTTTCAAGTTGAGTGGGTATTGGAAACCCAGAACATTTTTTATGTGGCCAAAAGTTTCGAATTTATGAAATGTATGTTGCAATGTTGAAGCCGTTTATCTTGCTTTTCATTTAAAGTTTTCTCTGGAGAATGTTATGTATATCTCTCTTGGGTTATTGATAAATATTTACATCGCGGAAATGTAAAATAGTAGTGAGAAAAGATTTTTCCGGTGTATTTATTATGGACAGACCGTTTCGAAAGGAAATCCCGATGCGGAAAAATGATTAAGCGAGTTCATCCATTTACATAACTAAGCAACCGAAAAACTTCAGTTGGCATCTGAAAAGAAATGGGTCATCTGCTTAGCTTTTTCTCATCTTTGTAGAGAACGGCTTTTCTTAGTTTTATCGGATGCAGCCGTGTATCCTGCATGGAGAATTGCCTGTTAGACGCCTACAACTGAGTAACGCGTTATGAAAGAAAAAAAGAAAAAAGAAAAAGAAACGAAAGCGGCTACCTTGAAATGGGAGGCGCATTCTGCGAAGCAGTAAGACTAGCGGAAGAGATGACACAACCGTGAGGGATCGGACATCCTCACGCCCAATCTACCACGTAGTACGAAGAGGCCCAGCCTGCTAGCTGCAGGCAGGCAGGGTCGAAGCCTACTGGGGTCATGGGTCAGCTTCCGAAAGGAATACCCGGCCCCGGCACGATAGGCTACGAATGAACGGGGTAGGTTTTTAGTCAGTAAGAGTCTGAAACTACTTCCCGCTCCGCCATTTGTCATTGGATGATTTTACCTACCACAAAAAATAAAAAAATCCACATAGTAGGAAAAGTACGGCGGAGAAAAAATACCTTCCTTCCAAGTCTTGTGGAATATTATATTATAAAATAAAAGTGAACGTCTTCCTTACCAAGTAAGAGAAGTGAATGACGGTGACTTCATCGTCCTCCGTGAGTCCACCAGAGGCTTCGGGATCAAACTCGAAGCGCTTGCGCAGCATATATTTGATTGTGTCATTGGGGCCGTAACCTAGGATTGTCCTCTCTCTGTATTGTCTGGAAAGAAAACATATTTTTTTTTAGATATTTGATTGGTTTAGTAAGCATAGATGATTAATGCATCTTATAGACTGCAGCTTTTTTATGAATTTACGGTAGACTCATTGTTGAAAATATAGGTATATCTGGGCGTAAATTATATCTATAGGTACTTATAATAAATCTGTAGAAGTAAAAATTCTGTACATTGAAAATATCAAAAAAATAAATGGCAGGGGGTGTTACTAGACTGACATCGAACCCAAAAATGTGATTAAAAATTTTTTTGTCTGTCTGTCTGTTTGTCTATTTGTTCAGGCATCACGCAAAAACTACCGGTTCGATTACGATGAAACTTGGTATAATTATTCTTTAATATCCTGGGCACCACACTGGGTACTTTTTATCCCGGAAAAGTATATACAATAAAAAACAAACTTATTATTATTATTATATACTTAAAAAAAAATTATAAACTTAATTTTGCGGTTCGATCCCTAGACCCGATTACTGTACCAACCGCAAATAATAAGTTTGTCGTAGGTTACGTCACCCGCAGTGGAGTTCACTAACGGGCGCTGCACACGGCTAAGATACTATAATAAGAAATAAGATACTATAATATAGTGAGACACAATTGGTTTTCTATATTGTAATTAGCCACAAAGGGCCCGCGCCGGGACAGAAGTAGTAATACCGGTATGCTCGATAGATGACGTTCTACACAAATATTTAGCACTTTACACAAAAAACTCATTGATAAGTTTCGTCGTCCACGCGAATGAAGTCGCGGGCACAGCTAGTCTATAATATGTATGTATTTAGAAATATATAAGCATGTTTATCAGTTTGTTAGTACTCATAGCTCATGTTCTGCTTAGTTTGGGACTAGATGGCGTTGTGTGAAAGTTGTGGAATATTTTCTTTTATTTAATTTATTATTTAATCATTATTATTATTATTATGTAGGCCTAACTGTCATAATAGTCATAAACCATAGCTTTACTAGCGTGATTGGCATAATCACTTGGATAATATAAAGACTTAGGCCTCCTCTCTAGGAGAAGGAATGGGCCGAAATCTACCACGCGGTTGGTAGATGTCACATATCATCGAATTTTTGGTCCTAAGACATACTGGTTTCCTCAAGAAGTTTTCCTTTACCGTTTCGAGAGCAGTAGTGATGAAATAAATTACATAAAGATGGAACAGGAGTTGGAGCAGTGGTAGTCGACTTTCGAGTTATAGGTCATGGGTTCACTTTAAACCCAGCCAAGCGCATTAAGCTAGAACTACATTAAACCGACGCACACGTGGACCACGCTTGATTTGTACGTAGAACGACGTCGCGTGGCGTGGATCTAATGTAGCTCTACAAGTCTAGTTGCCATATCAACTACTGTTTACTCTCAGCAAGGTTCAGTTGAAAACCAGCGTCAGGCAACTACCACTGACTATCATGTAGTTGTCTGGCATATATGCTGAACTGGACCTATTTGGCGTCGCCGTGAGGCACATATTGTGTCTGTATCTTATCTTATCTTAAGTTTTATAAATTTGGTTTTACAGTGTGTGTATCCAATCGTGCCAAATAAAATATTTTTTCTTTCTTTCTTTCTATATAAAATGTACGGAGACCGACGCGCCCAAATCGGCGTACGTGGCCTACGTGTGCGCAGTGTAGTTCAACCTTTACTTTGTTTAGTAAGGCTCGAATTCAAAACAGTTATGCGAATTTGTAATGAGTAAAAAGTTTACAAGTTGAGCAAGTTCGCAAATTTTAGATATGTCATAATAATTATGATCTCTAAATTTACCCTTGAAAAGTCTCTCGAAGCTTTCACGTAATGAAAATATTTAATTACAATTATTAACTTAATTAACGACCTGTAATTTTAATTGACTTATGTTGTGTCCCTTTTTAATTACCTTTATGATTTTACTAGTTAGGTATTTTTTTAGGTGGAAAATCATGTAATGGTTTCTCCCGCTCTAGGGCCGAGTGGGATGTTAGGCTTTTGAATGACTAAAACCGTTCATTCAAACCCTCGTATTCCCAGGCCCCGGGTTTTCCTTTCAGAAATGACCCCATGACCCCCCAGAGGCTTCGGCGTGCGTGAAACAATACGCTTAGTCGACGACTAAGGCTCGGTCCGTACGGTTACCGAACGGCCGGACAGCGAGCTACCCGTTGTTCGTCGTCGGCAAGCCCGCACCTACAGTGGCCGGAAATCGGGATCGAGATCCCAGCGGCTGGAGCGTGAGGGCTGTTCCCTTGAGCGTGCGGCGCCTTCCTTGGCTAGCATTACTGCTTGGCAGAAGGAGGCGACTGCCTACCATTCCTCCTCGTCCCTGATCATAGCCTGTACCAGAGCCCGGCGCAAGAGGCTGTAGCCGCCGATTGTCCCAACGAGGACACGGCGGTGCTCTGCCCACGCGGGCACACCTCTACTGTGTGCTCTACCATGTCCTCTGGGCGGTCCATACAGTGGCGACACCCGGTCGTTTCTTCCGCACGAATCCGGTGCAAGATCCTCCCGAACTTATCATGTCTGGTGAGGACTTGCGTCATGCGGAAGATGAGGACGCCGTGAGGATTTTCTAGCCACTCCTTAAAGATGGGACTTACGGCCATAATTATGGCGTGCCCAGCACTGGGTTGCGATAATCACCGTCGCCATTCCACCTTAAGATCCCGGCAAAACTCTGTCGCCATGCCGCGACTTATCGCAGCAGTGGAGTTTCATCACGGCGCGGCGTTGTATCTCTACACTATAAGGAGGATGAAAATCTGGTAAATATTTTAGCTGTATTAAATTCAATCACAAAGCCTAGTTAGCAACTTTTCTATCCAATTTATTTTGGTTATCAGTAGGAGTTATAATAATATCCAATTTTCCCCAAAACATAACAAATAACAAGACAATATCAACACTGAGCATTTTGCAGCCATCAGTAGATCAATTTTATAAGTCAAGGTTAAATAAGGGGTTTATTAATTTGATTGTTTCAATTCTGCTATCGTAAACAAGGTATTTTTCAAACCATCCAGGATTTAAAATAACTTAATTCTTTTGAAGTGTTTTGATTGAGGAGGGCTGTTTATTTTGTATTACATTGAAGGGTATGGATTAAGAGAAATATTATTCTTCATCTGGAAATTGGTGAAGATTCGCAGAAGAGAGATTGGTCTAACAAGTATTTTAGGAAAACGAAAATGGCTATGGTTCATTTGGTGCTGTAAAGGTATAGAATAATAGGTTATGGCTGGTTTTGGTATCCATTTGAATTTAGAATTACATTAAAAAAAAAAAAAATGATTTTTGGCGGGATTTTTCGAGTGACGTTCCGTGGCTGTTTTAATTATTCACAAATTGATTCCTAGTGGATTTGTGATGTAAAATTGCTTTAGTTTTTGTACCTATCTTAAGTATCTACGCAGCTAGATAATTTGTGGAATTATTGAAGCAGGCGCGATTTCTGTAAAATGAGAGCTGAAAATTATTGTAGTATTGCCAAAGCGAAGCTTGCCGAGAAAGGCTAACGCTAACTCAATATATTTGCTGCCAAATAATGCAAAAACATTAAAATGTGTTTCATCCTCATTATAATCGAATTCAAAGTAACTTAAAGTGACTGAAAACTTTCTATACTTGATACTGGCTTAATGCACAAACCGTGAGAAGAAAGAAAAAACGGTTTGGCGAGATTTTTCAGTCAAATTCCGTGGCTGTTGAGTATTATTTTGCTAAATGATTCCTTCAATGTATTCTCTCAACAATAACTTAGTTTAAGGATTTCGATGAACAATAACTTAGTTTAAGGATTTCGATCAACAATAACTTAGTTTAAGGATTTCGATCAACAATAACTTAGTTCAAGGACTTCGATCAACAATAACTTAGTTTAAGGATTTCGATCAACAATAACTTAGTTTAAGGATTTCGATCAACAATAACTTAGTTCAAGGACTTCGATCAACAATAACGTAGGTAGTATAACATAGTTAGGGAAATTGTGATGTAAAATAAGTGTGGTTTTGTGGAAAATAAGCGGAATCATTGAAACAAACGCGATTTTGGTAAAATGGAACTGAGAGTTTTATTCTAGCATGGTCAATACTGCCATCCCGAGAAGACTGACTCGATACATTTGCTGTTAAATACTGCAAAAATGATTGACTGCATACTCATGGGCTTTAGTCAGTAAAATTCTGGCTCTGCCCAGAAAGAGTGAGAGAAGTTATTTGTCTTTGCGATGTGAAAAGAAAAATAAATATTCGAAAGAGACGACTGTTTAGTTCGGAGCTTTGACAGACCTAACATGATTGTATGTAAAGTTTGAAAGGCGAAATCTACAGACCAACCTCCTTACTCATCATCATCATTAACCTTTTAATGTTCCCACTGCTGGGACACAGGACACACCCACCTCCTCTCTAGCAGAGGGAAGGCGGAGGGAAGGTGGCCTTAAGGTGCTAAAATGTCAGTCTTGCGAGCGAGAAAGATGGATTAAGCTATACACCCTTTAAAGCTCCATCCCTTTAACAGTTCAGTTTAGGTTCTAAAATGGATCGCGTTAAGAGGTCGTGGTAGGGGTTCTGGTCCTGAGAGGTGTCTCGTACACGTCCTTAAAGTATCTAATTGAAATTGAAATCAAAGTATAATAATAATAATAATATTTCAACTACTATCACACAACACCGTCTAGTCCCAAGCTAAGCAGAGCTTGTGTTATGGGTACCAGACAGCTGATAAACATACTTATATATTTCTAAATACATACATATTATAGATAAATAACACCCAGACACAGAACAAATGATTACCTGTAACATATAACAAAGGTTATTCAATATTTTGGTATTTTCACCCTTTTGGTATTTTACAGGATGCATTTTGGAGTGTGCGCGGGAATTGCATGACTTGATTCCGTCATCTCATTTCTAATATCGGACAACCCGATGTACGGCGAGTATACACTCTTATGTTGTTCAAACCTCAACGGTCCGGACTAAGCGTTTCGCCTCGTCGTTTATATCGCGTACATCGAAGAACTGGAACAATTTGCGTACTGCAGTCTTCCCATCCGATTATAATTTACGTGTCTTCAAGGCTAGAGTGAATAAATGGGCCCTTAATAAACAAGTGCGCCTCACCATCAACGATTGCATCACTGCTTACCATCAGGTGGGATCGTAGTCAAACATTATTTTATATCAAATAAATAATAATAATTAATCAGTTTGGTTCATTATATAATTTCTTGTAAATTGTAATTACGGACGAATGGATGTCTCCTATAATACAGGACTTTCCTAGTATAGGGGACATTATTCACAAAACTAATTGTAAAAAGAACTCATACACTTATTTTGTAACAAATAATGTAATTTCTTTTGTTTGGGCAATAAAATAATTTATTATTTATTATTATTATTATTATTTAAAGCCTGAAAAAATGTCAATGAAATGCACAAGGCACTCAAATAAAATATTTTTTTTTATGAATTGATGTAATGTTTTCTAATGGATCGGATGTACACGCATATTGAAGCAGGTAAAAATTTTAGAGAGAAATGTAATAGCTTCAAATCTATAAAAATCAAGAGGTTTTTGTTTTAGAATTCATATTTTTTTATGACTCTCTGGGATGAGGGTAGGAGCCGCGGTATTCATTCATAAAGTAGACTAGCGACTCGCCCCAGCTTCGCACGGACACAATGATATTAAATATATTATGCATGTATTATACGAGTACATATAAACCTTCCTCTTGAATCACTCTATTAAAAACACCGCATCTAAATCCGTTGCGTAGTTTTAAAGACCTAAGCATACATAGGGACTGACAGCGGGAAACGAATTTGTTTTATACTATCAAGACTCTCTGAAAAAAATACTTTTTCTGTATGTGATTGTTGCATAAATGAAACTAGAATTAGTCAATCACCTGTGTAAAACTAAAAACAATAGCAAAAAAGCAGGTTTATTAGCCATTGTTTGAACGCCAAAATTCAAAGTTCAAACTAAGATCTTCATTTAATCGTGTAATAAATTCCAATTAACCAAATCTTTTGGTAGAATCTTCGAGAATAGGTAGAATATACAAGAAAGCCTTCCGGGAAGATCTTCGAGTAGTAATAATCTTTCTATTAATAACTAAATAAAAACTGAATTCTTAAACTAATTTGAAAATCTCTGCAACGTTAAATTTTGATCGTTTTAACCCCGTGGAGAGTCGATCTGAAAACGATCGATACATGAATCACTATCGATTTGTGAAGATAAAATAAAAAATAAACTAAATTTGTTAAAAAAATCGAATTATTATACGCATGTACAAAATTAATTTCTTTAAGTAAACAAGTGTTGATCGAAGCAATGTAAAACTTATATTATATACATTACAAAAAAAACATAAATATATGCACTAGAGGCTACTCCTAATTAGAATATGGCGTCAAAAAACTCCTCCGCATCACTGTCGACTGGAAGTGAGCCTATGTTGCCACGTCGTATGGCAATGCTCTGACCGAGGTAAAAGCCAGCCACGCGAAGTGTCAACTAAGCGTTTGGAAAGTTCTTTAAAAAGCGTATGAGCATTCGGATCCCACGGCCCAAGAATTTTATGGCCCAACATAAAACAAAGTCGCTTCCCGCTGTCGGTCCCTATGTATGCTTAGATCTTTAAAACTACGCAACGATACAACAAGAGTATTAAAACCTTTAAAACTAAAATAGATAGAGCGATTTAAGAGGAAGTTTTATATGTATAATACATGCATAATATATTTAATATCACCATTGCATCCGTGCGAAGCTGGAGCGGATCGCTAGTTATAGATAAATTACACCCAGACACAACAAATGATCGTGCTCATCACACAAACATTTGTCCTGGGTAGGAATCGAACCCACGACCTTCGGTATAGCAGTCAGGGCCACTAACCACTAGACCAATAGGCCAGTCTTTACTTTAGGAGAGGTTAAGCCTCTTCTAAGATGAACCAACTAGGTCCAGTTGTATAGTCGAATGGAATTGATTGATTACTGGTAATTAACTTGAGATATCACTGAGATTTTTATCCTTAGCGATTGTGAAAAAAGCTTCTACTTATGTTTTTTTTGATGATTGTCGTGTATGTCTGTATTCAATCCTCGAGGTCAGACAGTGTCATTGGGCTGCTAGATTGAATAGGAGTTTCTAAATGAGGAGTGTCTTTTCAGAAGGACTTATTTCATCACTAGAAAACTTCTTCTGACAAGAAGTTTTCTGAAGCAGTTTTTTTGATTTTCTGAAAACTATGTTAGTAAATGTTTTTCAGAAAATCAAAATGACTTCAAACAATGATTTGATGATTAAATGTATTTTGAATTTTAATACTATGTTTAAATAATGTTGACATGATTTTTATAGCACTGTTAGTTTTTAACCACCGTCCCCACGAAAATATATATTTAAGTCTGTATCTTAGAAATAAGCAGTTTTGACAAAGACTTTTAGAATTAAGCTGTTTTGTTTACTACCTGTTGGAAATAAGCTGTTTTGATCTGTACTAATAAAACCCTTTCATAATGAATTGCTTTTTATTAATTCTCACAATAAGAAAGAAAAATCAAGTTTTCAATTTATTGTAACCTAAATACGCACTTCTCCTACATCATCATCAAGGCAATTACACATAGATTCATCTGGATTTTCCATGTCTGTATCAGGGGCAGGTCTGCAACTGTTAATTAATATCTTTATACCAAGCCAATTCTTGTATATTGATCGACTCTTTACCAAATTGTTTAGTGAGTAAATTGAATGAATAAAATTATTCAACTTCAACCTCAACTCTTCATTAATGGCCTTTGTGGAAGAGACACCACAATTTTGTCAATAACACGTACGAACTGTTAATATACCATCAAACGCTTCATCACAGCAAAACAATGCGCATAAAATCTTCCACCGTTTGACATTTGACAATCTTTTTTTTTTTATTAACTTAATATAGAATAAGCAAGGGCCTCATAAGCCATACAGCCAAGTGTTGATATATCCGTTCAAAAACCTAAATGGGGAAAAAAACATCAAAAAGGACAGCGGTGTACATATATAAATTATATAAGCCTGCTTGTTCCGTAAATATTAGAAAAAAACAATTTTCTATTAGAATTAAGCTGTTTTGAAAGCTAAATGCTAAAATGCTATGGATATAAGTCTATTTGACGCGTAAGGCTCTTTTTGTAATCGATTTTCTAAAGGAAATAAGCTGTTTAGAAACAAAATATCAGTGAAAATCATTGAGAATATAGTGTTAGGATCGAATCGCATAAAAAAAAAGATCTTTGCTAAAATGAGAAATTGAATTTGAATTGCCTTTTGAAACGACACTCTTCAAATAGCAGTCTAGTTTTTTGTAATTTTCTTAGGCTCGCTAGAAATAGGAAATAATTTTGAAGATCTGAGTTTTCTTATAGCTACAACTTGGAGGTGAAAGTTTCTAGGCAAGCTTCTAAACACGATTTTTGTGGGTAAAAATCCCTTAGATTTCATGGAAAACGAAGGGTAAATGGAAAATATCCATTTTCCTTAAACGGAGGGTATTTATGAGACTTTCTGTAGAGCAAAAATAATGAAAGAAAACGATGCGTTGCCAAGTTACATTGTACAAAGACCGGAAGATATTAATTTTATATCTCCATTTTCAGAGTTCTCTTTGAAATACACATTGCAGTATCTACCTTTGAACTGCTTTGAACATATCTTAAAGATTTTCCGTGTTATTTTCGATCACCTTGAGGAGGTAATTCTAAAATCGACTGAGTTGTGTTTGTTTATTTTTGCCTTGTTGTTTAGAAGAGTATTTTCCTGAAATAATTTCGATTATTTTGGACAAATCTGAAGAAGAAAAAGTTCGAAACAAGTAATTTTAAGCAGTTTGTTGCAGTTGGCGAAAATTATTTAAGTTAACCATACATTTGGTGTGATCAACTGCCATATTTATACATACATGTATGTCACTTGAAAAAATTAACCCTTCTTCTGACTAAGGCTTGGCCCCGGTACGATAGGCAACGAAGGAACGGGGTAGGTTTTTAGTTAGTTAGAGTCTGATTCTATTTCCCGCTCCGCACAAGGGCGGGATTTGTCATTGGATGATTTTACCTACCATAAAAAAAACCCTTCTTCTGACTCAGTCGATTAAAATACAATTAACTTCCAATAAAAACACTATAAAATTGCAATACAACTTTAAATTAGGATCTCGGTGTCAAAAATGAAGTAACAACCTCAGAAATATCGACTACCATTGATAATAAAGTTATAAATTCGTTGTATATTTATGGAAATAAAGTTTTTTAATAACAATAATAATATTCCACAACTATCACACAACATCGTCTAGTCCCAAGCTAAGCAGAGCTTGTGTTATGGGTACTAGACAACTGATAAACTTACTTATATATTTCTAGATATATACATAACATTAAAGATAAATTACACCCAGACAGAACAAAAGATCGTGCTCATCACACAAACATTTGTTATGGTTTTTTTATTTTTATAGTAGGTAAAATCATCCAATGACAAATCTCGCCCTTGGGTGGGGCGGGAAATAGTGTCAGACTCTTATTGACTAAAAACCTACCCTGTTCCATTAATTGCCTTCGTCCCAGGGCCCCAGATGACATTTTCACATAACCTTCGGTCCCAGTAGGCTTCGGCCCTGCAAAACATTTGTTTTGGGTTGGAATCGAACCCACGACCTCCGGCATAGCAGTCAGGGCCACTAACTACTAGACCAACATGCCAAAAAATTATAAACTAACCCCTTTGTACGTTACTATGTGTATTACAAGTATTTTGCTGAATATTAAAGTCTAAACTAAAAGTATGGACATGATAGGATACTTTATATGCATTAGAAGGAAATTGCAGCCTTATTAAAATTTCTTGCTTGAAGCACATTTTTGAATTTCGGAAGCTAGGGACTTTTAAAATAAATCTGTTTAAAATGCAAGAGCGCGTGTCTATTTTTGTTATTTACTAGGGGTTATCAACTGACTGGAATAAATTATGGATAGAATGTACACAAGCGGAGGTTCTCAGTGATAACATGATAGCTTGTATCTGGTAACCCGATGACTAATTTTTCTTTTTTGACATTTGTTCTTTTTGGCACTTGTAATGATTTCTTCTTTTTTTAACATTTGTAATGAATTTATTCTGACATTTATACTGAATTTATTTTGACATTTTTATTGAATTTATTTTGACATTTATAATTAATTTATTTTGACATTTATAATTAATTTATTTTGACATTTATAATTAATTTATTTTGACATTTATAATTTTTTTTTAATATTTTTTTTTGTGTTCCTGCCGTATTGAAATCCTATTGCTTGACTCGCAAAAAAATATAACACTTCGACCTGGGGACGTCGGTCTCCATACATTTTATATGGAAACTAGATTTGTAGAGCTAAAGTGGCCTCTTCTTTCATGGGGTACTGTTTAAAATGTTATAATAAAACACCTCCTCACATATTGGAACTTAATGAAACGAAATTTAAATCTTGTGTTAAACGCACACTATGTAGACAAGCATATTATAAGTTGGAGGATTATATTAAAGATAAAAATGCTTGGCTCAATGCTGGTCTAGCTCCACTACCACTAGGGCGTACAAATTGATCAGTTTGGGGAATGCTTCCTATTTTTTAAAATTTAATATTTTTGTAGTATTGTATATTGTAGAAGCATTTTCTTCAAAGTTTGTTAATGGGGCAATTTATGGTTTAAGGTTATGGACTTGTTTGATGTAAATAAACATAGTAGTTGAGAGTTTGTCATGTTCACTCAAATGTCTCACTGATAGTAGCGCATGTGTTGGATCATTACGTTCCCTTCAAAATGTTTTAACTGAGTGGTGCTGATATATACGTGTCATGTTCGTGAACGCGCGCTGTCAGTTGAGACTGGGCATCTCTTAGCTACCCGTAGTTTATTTTAATATCTATATTTAGATCATTTTTCTCTTTATCATATTTACATTGTTCTCGCATATTTTTTATTGCGCGTGACCGTTATCTCACCTGATGGAAAGCGACTAATAATAGCGACAAGAAATATGTAACCGAGATATTTGTAACACAGAACATTATTGAAAAGAGTGTCCATGGAGTTTCTTGCACATTCTTCTTCATAGAGATCTATTAACGGTTTGGAATGTGCAATTAGCATCTGTTTTTCTGACAGACCGACTTTTTGACCTTTCAAAAGTGCCTGTAGATGGTTTATTTGAAATAAATACTTTTGAATCTTTGAATCCCCCTACCACAAAATCTTGAGACTTCTGATTATGTTTATACAAACATAATTTAAGCGGTATCAAACATTTTTACGAGCCTACTACAAGTGCTCAGGTGTTAGGTAATAGTTTCAAACACCTTAGCAGTTTTCATAGTATTTTAATGAACGAGATAATATATGAATGAAACAGCATTGAACTAAAAATAATTGGTTAGATAGCCAAGTACCTGTGGTGCTATTCTCTATGAAAACGCAGCGCTGCCTCAACGACGAACACCCAAACAGGATACATTGGATTGTCAACCTAATGTACTTACACATTGGATTGTTAATTCAATGTATCCTATTTGGATGTTCGAAGTTGCGGCAGCGCTGCGTTTTCTTAGAGAATAGCACCACTGTACCTTTCACGACTTGCCGTGAGGTTGCTTACGTTGTCCTGTCACTCGTCACGCAATCACTAACTCTTTTTTCTTTTTCTTTATATCAATCCTTACAAAATCCATTCATCTTTTCTTTGGCCTCCCTCTGCCCCTCCATCCATCTATCCATCCAGATGTATACTAATAACTCTTTTAGTCCTCTCCTCATGATCATACCAAGATAAACGAGTCACTTTCAAGTTTTCAGTCACTGGCCCCACTTTCAAACTTCCTCTAATATATCTCAATTTATCCATTCTCGTCACACTACACTTCTATCTCTACAATCTCATAACCGCTACATCCATCTTTAGGGTTCCGCATGTCAAAATGAAAAAACGGAACCCTTGTAGGATCATTTTGTGGTCTGTATGTCTGGAACGCGTGGTTGAAATTAAAACCATATACTCAAGTATGCGGTCCCTTGAAGCTGTGAAAAAATCAAACTTCTAAGTTAACGAAAAAAAAAACACTTTTTTTGCGATTCGAAAAATCTTCAAGTATTGAATAATTTACATAGATAAATTTATACGGAACCTTCAGAGCGCGATTCCGACTCGCACTTACTTTAATTTTTTTTTCATCCATCTTTTTCATAGCTCAACATACTGATCCTCCAAAAATTTATAGATTGGAAAAAAAAAATAATTGTTGTTTTAGTTAGTTGAGGTTGCTTGAACCTGCTTGAACAAGGCAAAAAAAAAGGGTTAATTTTGACTAAAATCATTTCTGTGAACTTGTTTGAGTATTTCGATAAATTTTCGAAAGAGTGAACGACAAACTTTAAATTATAAGAACTGTAAATCGTGTGAATTTGAATTTGAAACTTACTTTTTATTCCGGTAAAGGTAGAAAGAACTACACTGCTTACACGTGTACCACACACGTCAATCTGGGCGCGTCAGTCTCCATACATTTTATATGGAAACTAGACTTTTAGAGCTACACTTGATACAAACCACGCGACGTCGTTCTACGTACAAATCAGGCGTGTCACACGTGTGCGTCGGTCTAATGTAGTTCTAGCTTAATAATTATCACTAAGCGCTGTTGGTAAACCTGAAGCTTGGAGGACAAGGTCAAGCAGCATACGTCTTTCGGCTGATTTTAGGTATGATGATGACAAAGATCATAGGTTTAAAGATATTTATTTCTCAAAAAAAAAGACACAAAGTCACTTACTTGAGAACAATTTTTCCTTATACTAAACTAATTATAATAAGGGATCGTCACCACGCACGTAAGTTTTTAAAGTCATCCAATGCATTCAGTCTTTAGGTAGATATTTTATAATTACTTTTTACGTATTGTGCTAGTTGGTTCTTGAATGCATTAAATGAGCGTAAATTTTTTATAAATGAAGGTATTTTATTATAGAACTGTGCTCCTTGAAATGTTTTTTTTTTGCCAAACTTAGTTCTCATCTTTGGTAAGACCAGGAAGCTAGCCTGGCGACTGCTACGTTGCGTTCATTCTTTCACTTTAGTAAACGATAGATTGGTCTGTATAGTTTTGTCGAGAGCCTTACGGATAAAAATGCAAGTATTGTAAATATATAACTGCCTAATGTTCATTATTTTTGTTTTTTCATATATTGTGCTTGTTGGTGATAAATATGGGAAACTAAAAATCATTTTTATTAATTTGTTTTGTGCAATTTGGAGACTAGCTAGCTTGGTTTTGTCCGCACTTCCCCAGTCTTCAACTAGATATAGCAGGTGAAGTTTTACTAGGGATTTATAGATAGTGTAACGCAACCTATGTGGAATACATCTAACTATATTTCGAAGAGATCCAAGTAGGGATAAATACTTTAGTTTATGATTATTTGAAAATTTTAATGAAAGTAAATGGACTGAATGATGGACTGATGGATTTACCTCTCTTAGAGAGGAGGCCTGAGTCCCAGCAGTGGGAACATTATAAGGCTGATGCAATGCTAAACGGACTGAATGATATTATAGAGAACTTGAGAGAATGGAAAAACTAACTGCTCTCTACGTCGACCTCTCGTAAAATCGGATGAAGGCAGAAACCAGAAACATTAGGACATTTATTTTAGGCTAAATATAACGTAGGGTATTTGAACGCAATGTCACCTACATTCATGAACTGTTTTGAACCCATGACAAAAATACAAAGATAAATAAACCTTTTATAAATATCAGCCTGACGATAACAAACATAGAGGTGGATCTACGCTAGAGGAGCCTACATCGATATAAACCGTAAAATTATGGTCGTTTTAATCCCGCGGAGGGTTGATGTACATGAAACACTATCGATTTGTACAGAGAAAATAAAAAAATAAAGTAGGTACTTTTTTTTGAAACTTTTATTAATTTACGCATGTTCGAAATTAATTTCTTTAAGTAAACGTCAGCTGAGCGAGGCCAATCGAGAACTACCTATAAGGTCATTGACTTGTTTACTTAAAAAAAAAAATTCATACATGCGCAAATTAATTCGAGTTTAAAAAAAAGTACTTTATTTTTTAATTTTTTCTTTACAAATCGAGTGTTTCATGTACCGAATCGACCCTTGACGGGATTAAAACGGCCAAAACTTAACGGTGTATAAGTATGTCTCTCTTCTATAACTCCAATGATCAGTGTCCTCGAACGAGAAGCGAAACCTTCTGTTTTCGTCAAAAAATCGAAAATAGGCGGAACTAAATCGAGCACGAACCAAACGCCTGAACTGCGCTCGTTTGAGGCTTGTAATGCGGTCGACACTGCACGTTTTTGATCTCGTATCTATATTTTTTAATTTGTTTTACTGCAGTGGATGATACTATACTACTTTTGAGCATTATAAAACTCGACTAACACCTAACTCGCAGGTACTAATCGCAGACGATTCGGACAATATATTCGGACACTACCAAAATTTATTATAGCTGTTTACTATATACGATAAAAAAAGTTTTAAAAGATCATCAAAAGATCATCATCATCATCAGCCTTTTAATGTTCCCACTGCTGGGACACAGGCTTCCTCTTTAGGAGAGGGAATGGGCTGCAATCCACCACGTGGGCCCAGTGCGGGTTAATGAAATAAATTACAAAAAGTAATGTGCCTGGCTGGGTTTGAACCCGCGACCTACAACTCGTAAGTCGGGGCCGTTACCACTCGGCTACCTCTGCTCTTAATTACTTACTTGTTGCTCTTAATTACTTACTTGTAAACAAAAGGTCCAATCTCCTGCAATATGGGCTTCTCGCCTTTGTTCACCTCGTCCACGTTCGTGACGTTGAACACGTACACCTTGAAGTCCAGCGGCATCGGGAGCTTCAGCCATTTGTCGAACATCAGCGACCCGTTCTCCAGCTGAACACTCTGCGTAAAAAAAAACAGGATACACGAGTGAAGTCATCATCATCTTCATCATTTCAGCTGAAAGATATCCACTGTTGGAGATAGGCTTCCCCTAAGTGTCGCCACAATGAACGGTCCTGTGCGTCTCGCGTCCATCGGATTCCCGCAACCTTTACTAGGTCATCGGTCTACCATGAAGGAGTAAAATCTTCGTTTGAGAATTTTCAACAACTATCACACAACGTCGTCTAATCCCAAGCTAAGCAGAGCTTGTGTTATGGGTACTAGACAGCTGATAAACATACTTATATATTAAAAAAAATATATTATACATAAATGACACCCAGACACAGAACAAATGATCGTGCTCATCACACAAACATTTGCATGGGAGGGAATCGCACCCATGACCTCCGGCATAGTAGTCAGGGCCACTAACCACTCGACCAACAGGCCAGTGAATAAAACAGAATGTTTGTTTATATATAGCGAGATTTTACTTCATTCAGGAGTAAAATTTCTCATGAATATAAACAACTTTTCCTAAGCGATCTAACCGAGTGAGAAATTATATGAAAAAAACATGACTCACTTGTTTTAAGAAACAGTTGACATTTATTTATTCACATGAAAGTATTATTATTATTATGAGCCCGTTGTGTCCCACTGCAGGGCAAAGGCCTCCCTTCCGTTGTTCCACTCTTTTCTGTCCTTAGCCACTTCTGGCCAATCCCTAAGGTAGGAGTCCAATTCGTCACATGAAAGTAGCTTTAGTTTTTTCAAATGACATTAGTCTAAGGGTTTTAATCTCAGATTCAGAGTGACGATCAAGGATGTACAGACGCCAGCAAGTCAACGTACCCCAATCTGTCAAATTTTACCAATCGAACATAAACTTTCTGAAATTGTGATAAGGTTGAAAATATATTAAAGAAATTTGACAGATTGAGGTAGGTTGATGTGCTGGCGTCTGTACCTATTATGTAAATCGTAATTGGAATTTAGCGCCTTTTGGACGGTAGCTCACACTTGGCCTTTTTTAGAATTCTGTACTTCAAAAGGAAAAAAAATGGAACCCTTATAGGATATTTTCTTGTTCGTCTGTCTGTCTGTCTGTTGTCTGTTTGTCGAGCTCGGTCCGTATGGTTACCGGACGGCAAGTAAAATAATAGTACTTTACTATTTTTTTTTTAATTATAAAAAAAACCAACAAACACACAACATACACACACTATATCAACCTCACAATAACACACACAACACTATGCGAACCACCACCACAACCACTACACGCGTGCGATACCTCCACGCGTTCCCGAGATAAATGGTCTTGATAGACAGACAGACAGACAACAGACGGACAAAAAAGTGATCCTATAAGCGTTCTGTTTTTAAATTACGGAACCCTAAAAAGTCTCTATAAATACGCTAAAGATAAATAAAGAAATACCTACTTAGACCCTTGATGACTACCCAGAGGTTAGCAGTTCGTTGCACTGACTATAGAAATACTACATAATAACTAAACTATTATAATAATTATAGTTGGCAACACATAACATCAATGTCAGGGTGAATTGCCCTTCATTAGTGTAAATAAAAAGTATGCAAAATACACGATATTTATAGGTACTGAACAAAATTATTTATCTATATTTGAATGAGTGTGCATGCAAACAAATATATCATGCTTGTTAAGTAAAATGAATATAATCAAAGACGCATTGAAGTTAGGTTTGAATGAAATATTAGTTCATTAATGTCAGTTGTTTGTTAGTTAGTTATTACCATGATGTTTTAAAATGACAGGCGCGCAAAATTATTTTTAGTATAATATGTGAAACCTGAATATAGTTTGTTCAGGATCAGTAACTGAATCGATTCCAATATTTTTTTCACCATGTTATACTTATTTAAAAAATGTCACAAGTTGGATACTACCGAAACTAAGGAGGTAATACAGGTCACGACAGGTTATAGCGGGCATTGGGAGCCAGCGCTCGACTGGGTGCGGAATCAAAACAACCCCTCAGTCACCCGGATGACCCGATGACCATGTACTTGTGCGGATAACCAGGTAACATAACAAGCTTATATGTGATTTTTCATGATACAGTTATGTTTGTACATTGATTCTTTACATATAAATACTAGACACCTGTTTCGGGTTTCGCATATACTAAAAATAACGATCTGTAGTTTTAGGTTTTTTTTTCATTTGTGTGTTTGTGTGCATGTTCGTCACTTCTTCACGCTCGTACGGTTGATCGGGTTTCTATGAAAGGACACCGTGTCTTAGCACGCTCAGTTCTTGCACATAGGTTGCTTTTTATCCCGAAAGTAAGTTCCTTTGGTACAATTTTCTATTTTCACTCAGGCAAAGCTGCTGGCAGCAGCAAGTGAAAATATGCCTTTGTTGAAAATAGAATGTTTTGTGCTAGTGATCTTATCGCTAAAAACAAATTTTGACCGATATGCACTAAAAGGACCTAAGTAAGGTGCTCATTGAATACATGAAGTTTTGCCTCTCATTGAATAGAATTATGTGTTTATTTACGGTTTGTATCAAAGCAGGTAAAAGGACACTGTCATTGTTTTAGTTTACTATTGTAACAAAGGGTTGTCCTCGCAAACATTACAATGTTTTGTTCGAAAATAAGTATCACAATATTATTTACATAAAAAGACCCAAGAAGGTCATAAAGTAAATAAAGAAGTTCAAAATGTGTGTGCACTGTTTGTATAATTTGTGTGTTTTTATTATTGAAATTGTGCCTGTGATCCTTGTTGGTTGAATTAAAATATATTATTATTAATAAATACATTTTATCAAGTTGACATATTTATTTACATGGCATACAATATATAAATAAATAATAAAAATATAAATAAATAAAATTAATATAATGCTGTCTGTTTTTGTTTGTAAATCAATACAAAAACAAAAAATATCGCGGTTTGTCCTATACTAATAAGGATAAAATGGTTAAAAGAGGCCATTAATTATTTTGGAAATCATTAATTTTAGTATTAGCGGTCATCTAGGTAGGTACTTAAAGTTTACCTGATACGACCTTTGGAGAGACCAGGTAAGCTTTATGTTAGTTTATGTGTTTTCGAGAAGTGATTAAATCTATACAGCTCTCAAGGTAAACAATGATGCCAGAGTTTCTATGAAATCTGGGCCCATAACCGACCGGACCGAGCCCAAGTTGTCGACGGCGCGTACTGTTCCCGCGCACCTCAAGGAACTGTCAGCAAACCGTAGAGGCCCAGCCTGCTAGCTGCAGGCAGGCAGGGTCGAAGCCTGCTTGGGTCAGGGGTCAGCTTCTGAAAGGAAGGCCCGGCCCCGGCACGATAGGCAACGAAGGAACGGGGTAGGTTTTTAGTCAGTAAGAGTCTGACACTATTTCCCGCTCCGCCCAATGGCGGGATTTGTCATTGGATAATTTTACCTACCATAAAAAAAAACCTTCTAATAGCTAGGTATGTTATATCGTTAGATAGAAATGGCGCCACGGGAACAACTTATGACCCACGGATACCCTTCAAGTTGAAGAGTAAATTTTATAAGTCCGTGATAAATAAGACCTTTCATACTGTATGGATCAGAATGTTGGGCTGTGAAAAAGATAGATAAAAAAAGATTGCATGTAGCGGATATTAGAATGTTGAGATGGATGTGTGGTGTGACGAGAATAAATAAAGTAAGAAATGAGTATATTGGAGGAAGTTTGAAAGTGGCACCAGTGACAGAAAAGTTGAAAGGAAATCGTTTGTCTTGATATGGTCATGTGAAGAGGAGGAATGAAACGCATGTTACTAAGAGAGTTCTGAGTTTATACGTAGATGGATGGAGAGGAAAAGGGAGGCCAAAGAAGAGATGGATGAATTGTGTGAGGAGTGATATGAAAGAAAAGAGGGAGTTAGTATGACGGGTAACAGGAGAGAGCGGAAGAAAGAAAGGTATTGCGCCGACTCCAAGTAATATGGGATAAGGGCAGGAACAAAAAGTTATAATGTTAGATACGTAATTTTAGAGTTAGTTCAGAGTTATAAAGCTCAAAAATCCAACGAAGTAAAACACATAACTATTGGAAGGTATTTATTCTGGGCCTCAATTTGCATCCTCCTTTATCCTTCCTTTATCATCTAGTATCGACCGGCGTACAGCTAAGGAGTGGATTTTTAGGGCTAAGGTTACCTAGGGTTCTTTAAGTCAAGAGTAAATAGGTAACTTCTAGGCTAGCGGTGCCATCGTCGGCCACATCATCGCTCACCATCAGGTGAGATAGTGGTCAAACGCGAGCCTATCAATAATAAAAAAAAACCACGGCTTATAAGAGGTAATGCTTGGATTGACACAGTACAACAGAGTGTCATTAAGACTTTGGCCTTGAAAAATTAAACGGTTAATGTAAGAAACACCACAGAACGAAGACACGGACAAAGCTAGATCATGAACAAAATGTAACTAATTTTCTTCTACCACAATTTATAGAGATGGCCGTTGGGACCGAACGGTTCTGGAATGGCGACCGTGTACTGGAAGACGCAGCGTTGGAAGGCCTCCCACAAGGTGGACCGATGACCTGGTCTCCAGGGTCGCTGGAATCCGATGGATGCGAGATGCACAGGACCGGTCGTTGTGGCGACACTTGGGGAGGTCTATGTCCGATAGTGGAAGTCTTTCGGCTGAAATGATGATGATGATGATGATATAGCGAATTTTCTGGTAGATTGGCTTTGGTTGCTCTAGTAGGTACCTAATCGCAATTCCTACAGGCAGTGTTTGTCGCAAGATTGTTAATAAAGCAATGCTCTTTGTCCTGGTTTTAAAATACAACAACCAGTATGCCAAACTAACTGGCAAGTTTTCAGGGATCAATATTGAACAGTTTATGAAAAGTTGCCAAGTTTGTTGGCATAGGTCCTGGAGAGAAGTTGGCTCGCTATTTTAAATGTAAAAGTTGTTACTGGTGCAAATAAAACCTCACTCTTTGAACTGCGGTTATGAGAGTGTTACCGTGGCCCTAGAATGTAATAAGTAAATGAAGGAACATAATAATAAACCTTTATTTGTCAGGCAACTAAGGCCTATAGATAAAATACACAAATAACCTTACAAAATTAAAGTAATACATATAAAAGAAATTATAATAAATTATATTAAAACTATTGCACACGAAGTGACGGCGTCGCGTTCCGCTGCGAGGTCGGAAGGGTAGGATAGGTGGGTTTTAGTCAGTTAAAGTCTGGCTCACCCTTTCGCTCCACCCCCTAGAGATTCTTTCAAACAGTTCAGCCTCTTCTATTGAGGTGGGAATTTATCTTATGATTTCTTCTGCTCTATATTGGGGTATGTGGATGAATCAGACTTTATTCGACTAATACCCACACCTACCTCCTCGTATGTTCCTACAGCCACCTTTTGCGCTCCAGGACCAGGATTAGTATGCCTAATTACCTATTCTTTTCAGAACCAATTTGGCCCTAGCAGGCATCAGCTCTGTTGGGCCCCTACGGTTTGTTGGCATTTGTTTGGGGTACGCGTGGAACAATACGCGCCATCGACGCCTTGTACTCGGTCCTTAAAGGACAATCGGATGGCGAGCTACCCTTTGCTCGTCGTCCGCAAGTCCGAGCTTACAGTGGTCGGAGATCGCTCTGCGATACCCAACCCCCGGAACGTTGCGTCGTGGCGGCTAGGACTGGGGTGTGAGGATGTACATTCTCTCACTTTTGTGGCCGCCTCTGTTACTAGGACCCGGAAGGTGGCACCACAATCGCATGCCCAAAAGGTAAAAACGGGACCCTATTACTAAGACTTCGCTGTCTGTCTGTCACCAGGCTGTATCTCATGAACCGCGATAGCTAGACAATTGGCTAAATAAGACAGGACAACGTTTGTCGGGACTATTTGTTAGGTACAATAGGTACATAATATTAACTTAAGAAAATTGAATTTCACGTGTTACTCTGGAGAATTCATCGTAACAAAAATACTTAGTACATTAGCCTCTTGTTCATCTTATTTGAAATAAAAGAAAAACTGACATCAAATAGAATTATGTAGTATAATGTGAATTTAAACAATACAGCATTTCAAACATGATTTCAAACAATGAAGTTTTTGCAACAAAACCTGGGCGTTCTGATTATCAATTATTTTAAAAGTTGTCTTTTTAAAACTAAACTTTGTTTTATTTTGAACGTGTACACCCATTTTTAGTCCGTATTGTATGTAGACATTTTGTTTTTTTTTTTTTTTTTTTTTAAGGTGGGAAAGCCAATCCGCCTCTTATGCACCGAGTGCTAATGTAAGTTTTTATAATTCATATGTACTTTTTAAGGTTCTGTAGCCAAATGGAAAAAAACGCAACCCTTATTGATTCGTCATGTCTGTCTGTCTGTCTGTCCGTCCGTATGTCACAGCCACTTTTTTCTGAAACTATAAGAACTGTTGAAACTTTGTAAGTAGATGTATTCTGTGAACCACATTTAGATTTTCACACAAAAATAGAAAAAAAAAACAAGTTTTGGGTGGATTCCCATACTTAGAACTGAAACATATTTTTTTTTCTTCATACGTATACGTGTGGGGTATCTATGGATAGGTCTTTAAAAATGATATTGAGGTTTCTAATTTTTTTTTCTATACTGAATACTTTGAGCGAGAGACACTTCCAAAGTGGTAAAGTGTGTGTTCCCTCCTACAACTTAAAAAATAAGAGAATGATAAAACTAAAAAAACTGTATGACATACACATTACCATGCAAACTTCCACCGAAAATTGGTTTGAATGTAATCTAGTAAATAGTTTTTTTTTTAATACGTCATAAATCGTAAACCGCAATTTACCTTTCATTCAATCAACTCAAATAAAAAATAATATAAAAAAAATTATAATCATAAACCTTATGCATAAAATGTGAACCATTATTTTCTAATAATAAATCTGTAATGCCCTTTGTCAAATATTTATGTAGGATCGTACAGGGCACGCCGAGCCGAATTCAAAACTATATGACAGTAATATATTATGAGTATATTTAAGGTATTTAAACACTTGGGTTAGGTTAGGTTAAAATATAATGTCTTATAAAATCTAAACTCCATACTTTTCAGGCATGTCGACTTTGTAAAAAAAACTCTAATCAACTAGACGCTTCGAATGACACCTGTTTCAAATCTGTTGGAGGTTGGGAACAGTGGCCATACAAAATCTGGCAGGTGTATCAAACGACGTTTTTCAATATTGTTACGGCTCGTCGTGGTTGACGCGCGTCTCGTGGGTGCCGACGCGCGCCCAGCCCGATACTATAAACGTAGTAAAATTGTGGCGGGGTCGAGCAAGTGCACTTTTCTGCACTAGTGCGGAAAAAAGTAAATTGTGAGCCAAAAAGCGGTAAAAATAGCGCGGGTTTTCGAGTCAGTGTATTGAAAATGCCTTATAACGCATTCTCATTAATAAAATAGATAATAATTTCTTAACTAAAACCAATATGTTTGTAATGTCTCCCTCATTTAGGTAGCACTAATCGCAATATTATTGATAGTAATCTGATTGTCGTTGTTCATTGAACAACCATTATTCATGTTTAATTAATATGTTACGGTCAAAGTAAGAAAACTTGCGGCTAAGTTGGAATTGGCCAATACTTGGGTTGCAGTTTGTGAGTAAATAACTATGAACAATGTTCTAAGTTCAAAAGTAATTAATCACTATCTAATTTGCTTAGACTGTTTATAGATTTGTAAAACCTTTGTTTTTTCTTATGATTGATAGCGATGATGTAGTCGATGATGGAGCATACTTGCCTAGAAGTTAGTTATTCTTTGATATTTACACTTTCAGGAAACCAAGACATCAGCAAGGAACACATTCATTGATCGTGCAACTGATTGACTGACCTGTTAGTCTAGTGGTTTGTGGTTCTGACTGCTATGCCAGAGCTCGTGGATACGATTCCTACCCAGGACAATTATATTTGTGATGAGCACGATGATTTGTACTGTGTCTATGTATAATTTATCTATAACTAGCGACCCGCACCAGCTTCGCACAAGTGCAATGGTGACATTAAATATATTGTGCATGTATTGTACATGTAAACCTTCCTCTTGAATCACTCTATTTATTAAAAAAAAACCGCATCAACTTTGTTTTATACTATGTAGTGATATTTAGAAATGTATAAGTAGGTTTATCAGTTGTCTAGTACTCATAACACAAGCTCTGCTTAGCTTGGGACTAGACGATGTTGTGTGATATTTGTGGAAATATTATTATTATATTATTATAGTTCAAACTTTCACCGCAACTAGACTACTTAAATTATCTTCAACGGAGATTTATGATATAAAATAATTATTTATGTAGTAAGCTCGGTTATTTTATAGTTTTGGAATTATACCCAAAGCAGTAAATAATAATCGTGTGACAAATATAAAATGAAATGCTAAGATATATTATGTATATGTGAACCTTTGATTTTTTAATAATCTTTATTTTTATTTTATTTATTTTTGTTATGCACTTATGGCAGGTGCATAAAAAAAATAGTTTTCTGTTCACCACCCTAGGTTGACTGGTAGAGAATGCCTAAGGCATTAAGTCCGCCTGTGTGCCTTTGTGTTGCATGAAGTTTGTATAAATAAATAAATAAGATAATTAAGCTAGAGCTTAATGAGTATTTAAGCCATTCTTAAAAATTTTGGTACATTCTATATTTTTTTTGTTTATAACGTATGCGAGAAAAAAATTCAAGGATATATAAAAAAGCATAAGAATAATTATTAATTAAAGGAAAATTGTTAGTAAACTACAATTATAAATTAATATGTATTTGTTTTATTGTTGGTTTCTGGAAGTTCAAGTACCAGTACAAATTTTTTTTTTACTAGTTCATTTTCAGGAATTATGGCTCATCATAAGTTTTTTAGGAATAAATAACGAGATTTATGAGATCAAACAGTCTTTATTGATTAAATCAGTTCTTTGAACTTACTAGTAATCAACACAATACACAAGCTTTGTTAAGCTTAGGACTAGGCGGCGTTGTGTGATAGTTGTGTAATATTATAATTTTGAGATTCATTTTTGATGTTATTAATCTTAAAATTACATAGAACATAATAAACCATTTTTTTTAAACTTAAGAAATCATTAAATACTGTGTCAAAGATGGGTCAAGGAAGCCCCCTCGACCCATCTCTGACACAGTGCCAGTGTGAAGCCGCTACACAAGACATGCGTCACCTGCTATGTTGTCCATCCTGCACAACAGCCTGCACTTTACAGGATTCGTACGAGGCCAATAACGCAGCGGTTCAGGTTGCGAAATATTGGTCAGAAAAAAAAATAGTTTGAGTTCATCGACACGCAAAGAAGAAGAAGATTAAAAAATCAACATGGTAGATCACTACGGCCTGGGCCGTATTGGCTAGAATTGAAGTGAGCTATATTGTCCACAAAAAAAAACTTTTCATTACTTTGCAGAACACAATTCGCAGAAGAAAACATTAGTTTGGAGCGTTCTTTGTGAACCCATCATTTACAAAATAGGCATTGACCATAGAATAAAGACTTTCACAATACAGACACGTAGCTTTAGACATATTGCTCCTGTCAGGACTTTAATCAGAATAAAATTGTCGTCGTAAAAAGGTTAATTTCCTTCCTTCGTTCTAGATGAGAGAGAGAGTTCCTCAACCATAACTTTATTTAATCAGAAACATGTTTATAGTGATATTATTTAGCTTGTTAAATAAGGTTTGATTACTAAAAAGTAAAAAATAAATTTAATTAATATATCAGAAACATATATTTATCTAAAATATTTACTATTATATAAACTTGGCTTATGAATGATTTATCAAAAGGTTGTATTTTGTGGCTGGAATGTGGAGGAATTGATAGTAGGTAAGTTGACATGATTTTTTCTTGCGAGGTCTATCAATTCAAGGTTCTGGTGTGACCGGTATAGCCATCTAAAATATACTGAAGATTCTTCTGAGGTTTTCACGTGCTCAACAAAATATTGAAACCACTTTATAAATAAGTTGGTTTAAATCCAACCTGATGGGTGACATTCATGTATGCCACCAGGAGGTACACTTTTCATTAAAAGCGGGTGATCTTTTCCTGGGGATATAAACATGGGTGGAACAAATGAATCTCCAGCGCTCATACTTAACATGCAAGTTATTAAAGACACCCTGGTAGCTGATGTTAAACAACCAATTTGCCGTTTTCCTTTTTGACTTAGTGCTCGATTACGGAGACGCGGCGCGTTCCATGGCGCTTTGGGCGGTCCGTCGTACATTGCCAATTATATTTGTGTTTGCGCGAGCGATGACGCGACTCGCTGCAATGTACGACGAACACCCAACGCGCCGCGCAACGCGTCGCGTCTCTGTAAACAAGGCCTTAGGACTTGGAGCATTTGCGATGGAACAATACTGATGCCAGTCTCGTCTACGTTATGTTTTTTTGTTTCTAGAGGGAATTTGTAGTCATCCATCAATTTGTCATAGAGATCAAAGAAATGGTTTACACTTTCTTTATTAAACCCTTAAGTTCTAGCCAAAGAAGTACCTATTGGACGGCGAAAAGAAAGTTCTAGTTATCTTTTTATAAATGACTTAAGCCAATCTTTATTTTGCTACTACGTTATTATGATACGATTGGATACGATAATATATAATATATAACACAATACACGCACATTTTTTGCGATGCAATTCCGTGCGGCAACCTCTTTACTCAGATAGTTTAAAAACATTTTTTTTTAATTTTTGGTGCGCTCGCATTTGGGCGCGCTTGCCTAGAAGTTATAAATACTAACAAACTAATAACACCAATTAATTCGCGTTAGTGGTAACAAAAGCTACACTTAATTAGGAAAACAGTTAACCGTTTTTCCAATTAAGTGTAGCTTTTGTTACTAACAATCTACTAACAAATTTTGTACTTAGTTATAAGTTGTTTTTGAATAGACCTGTATCTAAGAATAGAGATTTACACTATCTATTTGGGTTAGTATATTTCAGAACCCTAGGGCATTGGCAGGGGTACAAAAAGGACGAAACTAGTCGCAAAGACCAAAGGGTCTTTGCGACCTAAAAATGTACCTTATATAAAGATATTAGGTACATTTTTAATGGAACGTGATACCAACCGACGAATATTCCTGTACGGGCTATGCAAGTGGATCCAAGGAAACCCCTGGCTGGTAAGAAACTAATGCGACACATGGAAATCATAGATATAGAAATAAGGATTTTGGAGGGTTAAGTGGACTGGTTACTAAGGACTACGTAATGACTATGAATATAATTGCCGCCCTTTGTATGTATGTGTTTTAGTTTCCTTGTTGTATGTGTGTAATGGTATACAATAAAGTAAATAATAAATACTATAATACATTGCTAAATAATGTAGAGGTAGTTTTGTTTTAATCCTAAAAAGTTTAATGTTTTCGTTGTTGTGTAACTTGTAAGAAAGTGTTACTTAAGTTATTAATCAAGCGCAAATAGTATTTTCAGAAAAAACTTTAAACATTTATAATAATTATTTCAACTTAAGATACATAATTTATAATGTTTGAGTGATGGCCCTGAAAAATTTAAAAATATATTATTATGTTTACGTTTTAGTTTTAAACACAATTAAATTTTGGAACACATTTAAAATGTAAAAAATTGTAGGTATTTAAATCTTAAAAGACAACAAACTTTGAATGGCGCCTCAGAAAAAAACGAATTTCTGTCCGAATTTAAGTAAAAAAATTAAGCAAGAAATTAACTATATTGCTACATTTGCTACTTACTCAACTTCTGAAACGCGATTTCGTGAATGTTAGCGAAAAAGAGATCGCTTTGAAAAGTGCCAGCTAGCCGCTACATTTGAAAAATTTTGATTAAAATTAATTTTATTATTCTAAATTAAAAACAGTACAATTTTGCCTTGGCTTCAGTTTTTAATTTAACAATTTAACGCGTTTATATAAAAATATAATTTTATAATGCATCTTTATAATATAGTTTTTTTCCGAGACGCTAGCACATTAAATATTGAAATAGTTTCATTGTTTCCTTACTTAATTGTAGGATACGTTGACAACGTCCTTATAATTATAATAACTATTATTGTATAATGATATTTTTTGATGATAATTTTATTATTATACTATATTATAATTGCTTCGAATTTTTTCATACGGCTTTGTACGTTGACAAATTCATTAATTACATAATAACTTAAGTCGCTTTTGTTAACTATTACAAGGCGAATGAAACACATTGTAATGTAGGGTAGTGTATGTGAGCAGGATTTGAACTGAAATGTTCCGAGTCAGCGTTTCCGGCAAGCTTCGCTGAGGTAGTCAATACTAAAATAAAATTTCTTAGCTCCATTTTGCTGAGTCATTGCTTACACATATTGTCTAGTTGTGTAGACACTTGAGATCATTAATATAATCAAAACAGCGGAAGAAAAATAGGCGACTCGCCTCTAGCGCGATAACGGAGACGCGGCGCGTTGCGTGGCGCATCGGGCGGTCCGTCGTACATTGCTATACGTTTGTATATATACGCGAGCGATGACGCGGCCCGCTGCTGCAATGTACGACGAAACGCCCAACGCACCGCACAACGCGACGCGTCTCCGTAAACACGGCCTAACGTTATTTCGCTCGCACGACAGCGCCGGCTCCTATCTCTGTTGTTGTCTATCAGGGACTATAGGTAGTGTAGATGTGTGAGTTTCGAGTCCAGGTTTTCTGATGGCGATGTTAGCGTATAACGTATGTTCTATTATAACATATCAATGCTTGAGATACAAAAATACACCGATTGTTAAAAAAGCTGTTTAAATTTCAGAATAATTATAATTCGCCACACAAACTCGATGGGTTTACTAGTAGGCTTTCCAAATTTCCATCAGCCACCTCGCAGTTCTAACATCAGGTCCTTGTCATTATGAGAAATGTTCTGGTCAAGACGAATTTAATGAGCCCAAATTCGATAGATTAACTATGTTAATAAGCAATCCAGGGTTCTTATCTTCGAGCTCCATCATCAGACCAGCTAAATGGCACCAGATTGGTGTACACAGATTGTACACCAATCTGGTGCGAGTATTTCAAATATTAGGTCACACACATGTTTAAAATAAAGTAAACACCAATTAAGTATCTAAAAACCCTACAGCAATTAACAAACGAGCTGATGACCTTGAATACCTGCTCAGGTCTTCATAAATTGTAGCTAAGAACCATCTCGATTAAGCCAGCTTTCAAACAAAAAAAAACTGCAACGAAATCGGTCCATTCGTTTGGGCGCTACGATGCCAAGGACAGACACACAGACAGACAGGTCAAAATTATGATACCCCTCTTTTCTGTCGGGGGTTAAAAACAGCTAATGAACTGCAAAACAATGTTCAAAGATTCGAACGGATGGTTACCAATTTTTTTTATGCTAAAAAAACATCTTGAAGGTAAAAACTTTTCAAAGACAATAGACAGCTAATCCTCAAAGGGTCGTAGGTTCACATCTATCAATAGATAAGGTTATTTTAATTAACGGTAAACAATGTACAGCTCTTTGTTCAAAAGACTGATACGTTCCTTTCAATGATATACACGCAAGTTGAGGTAAAAAATTGTAGGTATTTATTTACTGAACAGGCACATTTGTTTACCTACGCGTACCATTGTCAGTTTTGACAGTTGAACGACAATTTTATTTTTTGTGTTCAGGTGTCAGTTCGAAGTTTTAAAATTAGTTATTTTAAGAACGTATAGGTACTTCAATCTGTGACTTGGTGTCTGTTACAATTTAACCATAAGTGTGCACACGGACCTCAAAAAAGCGCCGCCACAAAAAAAGGCTGCATCAAAAAAGTGCCGCCACCGCCGCACACGGGCCACAAAAGGCGACCCTAAGGGAAGTAAAAATTGGTTTTCAGAGTTCTTTAGAAAAAGATGATTAAAGAAAAGTGGTATACTCTTGTTTGACCTTTAAAGAAAAATCAGTCTCAATGGATAATGGAAATGATAACGAAAAATAGAATAATGTTCTTTCTACTGACTAAAAACAATATTAAAATGAGTATCCGACTTTAAAAAATTGTAGAACCTTAGGACACTTATAGTACAAGGAAAATGTCTGCAAGTAAGTGATACACATTTATGGTTATAACATCGCATTTACTTGGTTGTAAAGAAGTGTTTATGTTGGACAACAATTTATTATGTCTTTTTTTTAGGGTTCTGTGCCTCAAAATGAAAAAAACAGAAACCCTGTAGGATCACTTTGTTGTCCGTCTGTCCGTCTGTCTGTCTGTCAAGATCCTTTATCTCGGAAACGCGTGGAGATATCGAGTTGAAATTAAATCTATAAACTCAAGTCTGTGGCCCCTTTAAACTGTGAAAAATTCAAACTCCTAAATGAACCAAAAAATAGATATGGGCGTTTAAATTGCAAAAAACGTATATTTTGAGACTTTCAAGGAAATTTAAATTTATAGGGTACTTCCCGTTGACTTAGAATCCTGAAATTTTGCATGAATCAATGTCTTTTAGGACAAAAAGACCTTTTTTGCTATTCGGACAAATCTTCGAGACTAGATTCGTGAATTGAACCGTTTTCATAGGTAAGTTTGTACTGAACCTAGCGCGAGTCCAACTCGCATTTCCCCGGTTTTTTATTATGGATATGCTCACCTTTGACAGGGGTCAAACGCGAGCCTGATGGTAAGCGATGATATGGCCGACGATGGAGCAAGCTTGCCTAGAAGTAGTCTATTCACTCTTACTCCTAAGTTTTAGCTATCAGAAAACACTGACTTCAGCAGAGAATTCCACTTCTTAGCTGTACGCACAATAAATGTGGAACCCACCTATTAAGTGTTTCGAGTGGCGAGCGGTGCGAAGTGGGTGCCGGGTGGCTCTAATGAGCTGTGACCTTAAAGAGGGTGCTCAAAACGCTTTTTACGCATAAATGGGATGTCCACCATGTGCCAATTGCAGGGCCGTTGCCTCTCGCGTGCGGCCTCCTCCTTTGCTAGCATTACTGCTTCGCAGAAGGAGGCGACCGCCTGCCATCCCTCCTCACTCCGGACCATGGCCCGTACCAGGGCCTGGCGCGAGAGATCGCCGCTGCCGATCGCCCTCACGAGAACACGGCGATGCTCTGCCCAAGCGGGGCACACTTCGACCGTGTGCTCCACCGTGTCCTCCGGGCAGTCCACGCAGTGGTGGCACCCAGGGATACATGTGTCTTTTCTGTACCAGAAGATTTTATCGCTTATAGTTAGGTATTTACTGATTATGTTAATAACCCAGTAAGTGACCCAGCTGTTCCAATATACACGTGCTCTTATGGCATGATCGCTGTCTGAGTACAGACGCTACTCGTTCAAGGATACACAGTAGATTTGTAATAAATCAAGTGGAGTAATAGCGGCAGTGTTAATTGGTAATATAGGTTTTATATGAAATGCTTCTACGTTATAAAATACTAGGTATAATAATATACCATTATTAATTTAAATAAAAAAAAAAACAGTTATCATCAGTGATCTAATAATACTGCTGATTTTTTATTTTTTATTTTTTTTTAATTTTTTTTTACATACTGCTGGTATTAGTGTTAATTTATAATGTTGTTTTTATACATATTATTATACCTATACTCCATCTGATCAGGTATTTTAATAAATGTAAACAATCTTCACGTCTTTTTATTTAAAAATTGAGTAAATATGTTTACAATTGGCTATTTACTTAAAGTGATGCTAAATTTAAATAGTCTTTGTTTGTCTTCTATATGATTTTTTTTTTTTTAGTAAAAAGACATATCAAGATTGTTTACGTTCAGTTAAGTACCTAAACAGATGGAGTATAGTACCTATTTGACTGGCCTGTTGGTCTAGTGGTTAGTGGCCCTGAATGCTATGCCGGAGGTCGTGGGTTCGATTCCCACCCGGGACAAATGTTTGTGTGATGAGCACGATCCTTTGTTCTGTGGCTGGGTGTTATTTATCTATAATATGTATGTATTTAGAAATATATAAGTATGTTTATCAGCTGTCTGGTACCCATAACACAAGCTCTGCTTAGCTTGGGGCTAGACGGTGTTGTGTGTAATTTGTGGAAATATTATTATATTATTATTATTATATTTTATTATGTAGCAGCATTTTTTTTCAAATTATGAACTTGAGTACCAGGGAAGAATGTATGGTTTTAGGTTATTATTGGACTTGTTTGACATAAATGAGCATGGCAGTTAAGTTTTTCATGCACAGTCAAATGTATTACTGATGGTGGCGCGTGTGTTGGATCATTCGGTCCCCTTCAAAATGATTGTGCTGAGTGGTGTTGATATACACGTCGTGTCCGTGAATGGGCGTTGTCAGTTGAGACTGGTCATCCCTTAGCTGTCAGTGGTTTTATTTTAATAGGTATCTATATTTATTAGTCTTTTTTTTACCTTATTTTCCTTTATTGTTTTCACATAATAGTAGCGACAATAAAGATGAAACTGAAATATTTGTAATACATAACATGATTGAAAAGACTGTTCATGGAGTTTCTTGCACATTCTTCTCCATAGAGATCTACGCTTTGGGATGTGCAACATTTTTTTTTTCTTACTGACTGACTTCTCAATATTTCAAAAGTGCCTGTAAATGGTTTACTTTAATTAAAATACTTTGAATCTTGAATGTTATGGTCAAAGGCGTGTCGTTTTTAAGCATGGAAATTGTTGTAGTCAAATATTTTTTTGAAAATTTTTTGACACGCAGCGCATCTATCACTCAACCACTACCTGCGCTGTCATTTGAGTCTTAAATTATATCATTATTTATCTTCGCATCCCAATCTTGGCTGATGAACCGGTTATAAAAAAACGGGTTTTCTACACAAAGCTTCTATAAAAATATCCCGTGACTTTTAACACAGTAGCGGCATTTTAGAATGTTTTTGAAAAGGTTGATTGCATCGTGATTTGCATAATTCTAGTACACCTATAATTTTTTTAATGTTTCTGCTATAACTAGGAGGTAGATGACAACAGTGCAACTGTTTGGAGTTTAGTAAGTCGTTTACAAATCAACATAATTATAAAGGTGCTATTTGAACCTCCACTGCAGGTTGCGGATGCAGGCAGCACATACGGCGGCAGCACGTGAAGCCGCAGCCTCATTCGGAATTGTTCTCACAGAAATCCATAATACTACATAGAAAACCAGTCGTGCTGCCGAACGTCGGCTGCGAGTGCTGCTGCCGCGTGAGAGTCGGTTTCTTCATAAAACTTCCAAGAAAAACAAAAAGTGTAATTTCGTAAAATCCGTTCTTAGCGGATGGGAACTTCAGGCCAAATTTTAAGTTTGTAGGTTTTATAGTTTCTGAGATTTCGTGATTAATCAGTGAGTGGTATTTCGCTTTTATATTTAAAGAAGATTGCTGACATGTTTCCTATTTTAATTCTCGTGGGAAATGATACAGTAACCCATTTTATAATCAAGATAAAGCTTTATTGCCTTCTTTAATTATAATAATACTATATTCCGATAGCTAAAAAAATAAAGTGAGAAAACTTAGCAAGTCTGTCGTGTGTTTTTTTTTGAGAACTAAATTTAGACCAGGTTTAATAATTGATTCTGCTTTTAGGATTAATTTTGTAAGCGTTAAATAGCATATATTTTATATGCTATTTAACGGGCATTTTTTGTTTTTATTTTAGTATATTACTTTTTACTGAACAACAAATTACACTAAAATAAATCTATTTCTTAGAACAGCAACGTAATTGCAACTTTTGCAGCATTTAAAATTTTAGTACTCGTATGAATAAGAGTGGGGGTGTGGTCGGTTATTATTATAATGATACTACATTATTTTTGAAATATTTACTAAAGGCATCATAAATTTAAAAAAAATATATATATGCAATACTTTAATTCATCTTCAATCTTCAATTTTGTACAAATATTTTTTTCATTTATTGTTCTACTAACGATAAAGAAAATGTCTATTTGCGTTTATTTTTTTGTGTTTCACTTTTTTATCTATACTTTTTTTTACTAACCGTAATTTTTTTCTGAGATATTAGCATTTTTTTCCAATTCAGATACAAATGTAAAAATTTCAAATCATAGGTCGTCAAACCCTTTGGACGGGTGGACGTACCAAAACGCTGCCGTATTTACGTAGATTTTTCGTTCAAGTGTAACAATGACACAACTTGTCAAACTGTCATGTTTTTGTGAATTTTCGATTGATCTTTGATCTACGTTTTTGACTGACGGTTTGACAGTTAGTGGTTTATTTATCACATTTTCACGTAAACGAGATCACGTGACAGCTTGAAACTGTAATATAATGAATATAATTCAGCATAAGCGGTTTTTTTTAAATACACCGTTAAATTTTGGTCGTTTTAATCCCGTGGAGGGTCAATTCGGTACATGAAATACTATCGATTTGTAAAGAGAAAATTAAAAAATAAAGTACTTTTTTCAAAAACTCGAAATAATATACGCATGTACGAAATTAATTTCTTTAAGTAAACGAGTCAATAACCTTGTACATGTGTAGATTAATTCGAGTTTAAAAAAAGTACTTTATTTTTAAATTTTTTCTTTATAAATTGATAGTATATCATGTACCGAATCGACCCTCCGCGGGATTAAAACGACCAAAATTTAACGGTGTATATTCCACAACTTTTCCCACACCGCCGTCTAGTCCCAAGCTAAGCAGAGCTTGTGTTATGAGTACGAGACAAATGATAAACATACTTATAATTTTCTAAATACATACATATCTTCTTATATATAAAAATGAATAGTCTCGCTAAAACTCGAAAAAGGTTGGACCGATTTGGCTAATTTTGGTTTTTAAATATTCGTGATACTCCGTGGGTCAGATAGTTATAGATAAATTACATCCAGGCACAGAACAAATGATTGTGATCAATACACAAATATTTTTCCTGAGTGGGAATCGAACCCATGACTTCTGGCATAGCAGTTAGAGCCACTAGCCACTAGAGCAATAGGCCAGTCGACGCAGCAACAGAAATACATCTTCTGTGGAAATTTGAACTGTCTAACTAACACTGTTCATTAGATACAGCCTGGTGACCGACAGACGGATTGAGGAGTCTTAACAATAGGGTCCCGTTTTACTCTTTGGGTACGAAAACCTAAAAAACTGGGCAAATGCGAGTTGGACTCGCACTCTGAGGGTTCCATACAAACTTACCTATGAAAACAGTTCAATTCCCGCATTGAGTTACGAAGATTTTTTCGAATCGCATTTTTTTTTGGTGACGTAACAACAAATTTACAATTTTCAGATTTTTTCCTATACTTGCTTCATGCAAAAATGCTATAAAATCTTGCTTCATGCAAAATTTCAGGATTCTATATAGGTCAACGGGAAGTACCCTATGAAATTTGATTCCCTTAAGAGTGTCGAAATATACGTCTTTTTGCGACATAAACGGTCGTATCTTTTTTTTCCATTAATTAAGAAGTTTGATTATTTCACAGCTTCAAGAGACTGCAAACCTGAGCATATATGGTTTTAATTTCAACTCGATACCTCCACGCGTTCTTAAGATAAAGGGTCTTGACTGACAGACAGACAGACGGACAACAAAGAGCTCTTATAAAGGTTCCGCTTTTTACTTTTAAGGTACGGAACCCTAAATAACTGTTTAGCACATTATTATCGTTAGCATTACGCGACAAAATATAAAAACATCATATTCTTTTTTATTTCATTTTGTTATTATTCCCACAGCAAAAGTTTTTCCCGTGAGTACTTTCTCCCATTGAAATATTTTAAATAAACATGTCCCTGTATGCGTATTATATATTTAGGTTAGGTTTTGTTTTTGTTAGTAAAAGGAAAACGTGCACGTTCATAATTTATTATTATATACTCGTATAAAAGCAAAATACCACTCGCTGATTAATTACGAAATCTCAGAAACTATAATACCTACAAACTTAAAATTTGGCAGGTAGGTTCCTTATAGGGTGTAAACATCCGCTAAGAACGGATTTTATGAAACTGCACGCCTGAAAAAAAAAAGACAAAAATCCCCTAAGGGGGTAAACCGACTTTCACGCGAGCGAAACCACTGGCAGAAGCTAGTATTTTTTATTAAAAAAAAAAAAAAATTGTAATAGATAAAGGACTTCATTGCATCTTCGATCCAGATTTATAAGATAATTGCAGAAATATCGAAATGCTTTCGAATAACACGATTCCGTTTTAATAAAATTCTTATGCCATTATCCTATTTCACAAAGAAAGCTCTTGATGCTGTTGTAATTCATGTTGAACAATAAAGCGAACTTCATTGTTTCCTATATCTATTGAAAGTGTAAGCAGTACAAATGTTCATTCATTATTTAAGGCCCGGTTCTACTAATTTTGACCTTTTTTAAACCTATGGAAATCCACAAATATAAAAGAGAACACCATGATATTAAAATTGACTATATGGCCAAGGGCTTGGCAAAAATGAAAACACGATATAAATTAGTTGGCTCGATAAAAAAAAATCACGATTCTGACCCTAATTTACGATTTCAAACGTATTTATCTATGAGATTACGTTACGGAACTATTTGAAAGTTACAAAAAAATAAAAATAAATAAAGATTGTTATTTAAAAGCGCTTCGCAAGAGCAAAAATCTTGAATAGTTGTTGTTTTTTTTTATATAAAAATAAAACCGCTGTTTTGGGGCCGCGAAGACGACATAATCCCGAGCGAAGTTCATACAAAAAAAACAGTGACTAGAACCGGCCCTTAAGCTGAAAGACGTCCACTGTTGGACATTTGGCATGGGTAACTCCGGACACATCTATATTTTCGGATATATATCCCTAAGCGGACACATATCCACTCCTTCCCTTTCATAAAAATTTATATATCCAATATCCGAGTAACTCCGACCCACTTCGACCGAAACCGAACTGAATGACGGCACCAAACGCAGCGATGGGATGTGTTTATGAATTTAAGAAAGAAAGCGCTGTAAGAAAATAAACGTAATAGACGACTTTAAAGCGATGGAACAGCTTTAGAATAATAAAGAGTAAAGTGATCCGGCTTGAAATCAAAGAGTTTTCTGTTATTGTGTATAATTTTTATTTACAGTAGTATTTGCAACTTTTGAGCGATAATTATGTGTTTACTCGTCAAATGTGATTCGTCTTGAGTTACATTGTCATTATTTGGAATGCCTCATTTCGTGGATCTATTTATACGTCGGAATAATCTGTCTATCCCAGACCCAAAAAAATCCTCGCTCCTTATGGAGTTACTTCTCTCCCGGATATATTAAGCGGATATGGATATATTAATCGGATATATCTTTACTTAATAATATGTACAAACGGGTAGAAAAAGAACTTATTGGGCATCAAAAAATTCATCCACATCGATATCAATGGGAAAAGTGCCCAGAACGCTGGCAGCATTGCCACGTTTGATGGCAATGCTGATTCGTTGACCGAAGAAAAGCCCAGCCCTCTGGTCACGCGAAGAGTCGACCAGCTGTTTGCTGATGTCACGAACAACTCGATGAGCGCTCGGACCCCATGGCCCTAGTGTGTCTTTACTTGGAATGATATACTACATATCTAATCTTTTATTGGATGTAGTTAACCCATACCTATTGGACATAGGTTTTCCCCAAGTGTCGGCCAACGACCGGTCCTGTGCGTCACGCATCTATCCTTCGACCGTCACCAGTTCTCACTCAATCTAATCCAAAATTCGAGTACAGTTTGGACTTGTGTGTTCTTAAAACACGAGTACAAACTGTACTTGAATTTACACAAGCTGTATTCTATATTTTATTGGCATACGGCAGTGGAATTGTTTTATGTTTTACTGTTTATTTTACAACTGTATTCAGACCACAACTGTTCAATTGAAACACTTTAATGTAACATGTGTTTGTTTTGCAATAATAGGTGGTTAGGTGAGAAAAAAATATTGTGCTCTTCGGCTGACATGAATATCGTTGAGTTTTCCAGTTTCTTTATTTAAATGTTCTCGAACTATACTGTAGCTTCATTTTGGAGTTAAGATTCAATTTAACTATCAAACTTATATGATACTGATAGTTTTGCATTGATGTCGATGATTTTACTAAAGTCTTGTATTTTTCACTTCAATTATTTAAAAAAAAAATACTGTTAAATATCGCTAATTATTTAGTGTTTGATGGGTATTACATGGGAATAGTTCGCATGTGTATTGGTAAAATTGTGTGGTTTCTTCCACAAATACCTAAAATGAAGAGTTAAAGTAGAAAGTTTCTGCTCTGATTTCTTTTAACAACGATCTATATATTTTATACTTCACGTATTCAGGAATATGGGATCTAAATCCTTGCTGAACATTATTCAAATATATGAGAATTAAATCAAATGGCATTTTCATAACAATATTTTATTTAATTGTGAGACTAATCATCCGAAGGGCGTGAAATACAGTTAAAATCCTTGGTGTTCTTTTTTAGTGTATATTAGACTGTATTTATGTGAATTCATAAAATAAATTTATCGATTGAATAAAATATTTATGTCCATCATAACCGTTCAAGCAGTGATTACAGTGATTGCAATACGAATATTTGATTATTTCTTAATATATTAGTAGGTAGGTAACACAGAGTAAAATAGTGTTAGTCTAGTGTAAAGTTTGTTTTTTAATTATTTCATTGTCTCTGTGCGAACGAGTCATTAGAATTGTTCAATGAAAAGAATGTGTGTTAAGTAACATGCTCAAGAACTACTTACATATCCATGCTCCATTTATTTTCCCAGAAAGTTAAAAAATAACAAACGTATTAAAACCAACCCGCAAACAAATGTAAATACTTCACCAACTAAATGAATAAAAATTCAAAGCCAAGTCGAACTACACTCACTTTATGTATTTCTTTATCTACTATTTTCTGGAAACCCCACGAGGCCATAATGATGGCCACCACCAAAAATCCCATAGACACAGCGAAAGTTAGTTTCGAATGTTTCCCCAACATTTTTAACACTTTTTTTTTTTTTGCCCTTTTTAATATAATTTATTTTAGTTTTTTATTTAGCGACGCGACATCAGTCCGTCTGCCTCACCACCTGAACTATAATTGTTATAAGAATATTATTCTCACTAAGTTTTCCTCTAGATGACTATTTTTTTGTTACAATTAAGAACTTGTCAAGGAACTGGTTTAAGATGCAGTATAATGTGGTAATATTTGCAGCGATTTAGGATTCGTGACTGCATTTTTTTATTATAGCTAAAATTGAGGTATTTATTTTGAATTAATATTTTTGATTATAGATTCATGCAACTGCATTAGTGAAGTTGTGAATTTATTTATGTTGGCATTGTGTTTTTTTATTGAAGACGCAAGAATTGAATGGTTACTTGTAACGAATTATTGGTTTTATATATCTTTTATTTGTTATTTTATGGCCAGTTTTGAGTAGATTTTATACTGTATACCTAGTTTTCAATCAGTTCTGCCTATTGCAATCTAGTGCTGGACATCCGGTATCCGACTCGTAAGCAGGAAAAATTACAATGACCTTCACAGAAAACCCTAGCAGAGTTTGCTCCATAGTGCGCAGAGTGAACTATAGTTTTACCTATACGTAATTACCATCAACCAGTGTTTTATTAATTAAAAAAACATAAAACTTTTCCATTGAGCATGGATCGTACGTCAGTGCCAAGAATAGCAGAAACCAGTTAACCATGTTACAAAAAGAGTAACAAAGCTTTTAATTTTTTTTGTCGGTCGATAAATCATCAAATGACTTCTCGCAATCTTAGGGAAAAAGTGTCAGAGTTTTACTATCTAAGCCCACTTTTACTGACTTAGTCCACTTTTACTGTCTTAGTCCACTTTTATTGTCTTAGTCCACTTTTATTGTCTTAGGCCGCTTTTATTGTCTAAGCCCACTTTTTTTAAGGTGAGAAATCAACCAATGTCATCTCCCGCTCTAGAGTAGAGCGGAAAGGCGTGTTAGACTTTTACTGACTTTAACCTCGCCTGTATCTTTCAGTTCCACTTTTGGGTTCTAGGAAGATGAGTTTCCTTTTTAGTGGGCATTAGCCATGCTGGGGCCTACAGTTTGCTGACGTCTCTTTGAGGAGCGCGTGGACACTACGCGCTGTCGATGAATTGGGCTTGATCCGGACGATTACTTGACGGCCCGACGGCGAGCTACCCATTGCTCGTCATCCGGAAGCCCGCGCTTACCACGGCTGGTAATCAGGGTTGAAGTCAAGTCGGTTGGGGCGTTAGGAGATCCTATCCCTAAGTTGTACTGGCTTCTGCCTAAACCCACAAGGGTTTCTTCAATAGCTCTTTACATTCTAGGGTTATGGTAACTCTTTCAAACAATCCCCAGCTTCGGCAACATTCGGTACGAGGAGTAGCAGTGGTGGAAGTCACCTTCTACGTGAAGGTGACAATGAATTATTTTCAACCTCAAACAAAATGCCTGCCAAAATTGCTTGCCTGACTAGTTATTAAGAAAAAATCAATCGAATCACTGATCATTATTTTTAGGGTTCCGTACCTCAAAGGGAAAAAGCGCAACTCTTATAGGATCACATTGTAGTCCGTCTGTCTGTCTGTCAAGACCCTTTATCTCGAGAGCGCGTGGAGGAATCGAATTGAAATTAAAACTATGTAGTCAGATCTGTAGTCCCTTGAAACAGTGAAAAAAAATGAAACTTAAGTTTACGCAAAAAAGATAAGGCCGTTTATGTCCCAAAAAACGTGTATTTAACACTCTCAAGGGAATCAAAATTCATAGGGTATTTCCCGTTTACCTAGAACACTGAAATTGGCATGAAGCAGTCCTATAGCACAAGTATAGGAATAAATCTGATAACTAAATTAGTAATTATGTCACGAAAAAAATAATTTTTCGATTCGGAAAAATCTTCGAGACCCAATTCGAGAATTTAATTATTTACATAAGTTAGTTTATACGGAACCCTCTGTGTGCAAGTATGACTCACGCTTGCCCAGTTTTTTTTTTATATATAATATTTTTGCTTCTTGAGAATTTATTGGATGACGTAAAAATACTTTACGTCTAAGATAATTATGAGAAATGAAAGTAAATTACAGTTGGCACGATCGTTCTAATAGGATCTCATGTCTTCGCATGGGGGAATGTTCGAAAGAGTTACCGCATCCCTGGAATGTAAAGGGCAACTAAAGGGGCACAGGTGGGTTTTAATTTATTAAAGTCCGACACTTCTTCACGCTCCACCTAGAGCGGGATGATTTTTTACCTCAATAAAGGATCTCTTGTCTTGAAATTTTGCTAATACTTTTCCCCAGCGATGATGGTCATCATGTCGTGAGTTTTTCTCCATCTTTGGGTTAGTGTTTGCGTAGCAGCAGACTGGACAGCTATCGTTCTACTTAAAAGATTGGAGTTAAGATAAAAAATCTACTTAGCCATTTGTCAGGTCACAATCAATCCGGATGCAGTTGAATACCAGTTTTCATCTCATTTGACCTCTAAAACCCAGTTATTTATATTTACATCAAGTACAACAAAAAACTATACTTCCTCATATTCAACATTATTTAATAAATATTAGATGGCATATTAACTGAATTATATATTCTAAAATATACAGGAAGGTTAATTAAAAGGTTTAAAATGAAAAATGAAACTTTATGTACTTATATAAAGTTTGCAAAAAGGCCTACAACAATGTAGTGATTTGCATAAACTCCTTAGAAATCTTGTCATTTCTCACGCTATTGTTTGTCTCCTAGTAACTGGTAATTGTGTGGACGTGTGTTTCTAGGACCATAAGCCTTGTTATCATTTTAAGTGTTTATAAACTATGTCTAACAAAAGTTTTAGTTTACGTTCTTCTGAGAAATAATTTTTATTTTGAAAATTCTTGAACGTTAGGATAGTATTTTATGATAAGGGCCAAAATAATAAAGATTAGGTTCCTATAATTTTTTTTTTAATTTTTCAGACAGTCAGAAGTTACTAGTATTTTTTTAATAGGTATATATTTAGTTATTGTGGTTTTTCTGTGTGAATGTTTTTTTTTTAATTGGCCGCAGGCGTTTTTGTCATTTTTAAAATTAATTCATTTGAGACCAGTTAACGAAACAGAAACAAAAACGTTTTTATCTCAAAAATGGCATTGTATGATAATTAGACAGAAAAAGAAAAAAATATAATAAAGCATTAATTTTGTTACAGTAATTTGAATACAAAGTATTCATTTTCTAAGAGTTGATTTATATTTATTTAAATTACCACTCAATATAGATTTTTTTTAAACAAAATATTTTTTTTTTTATAAAAATATAAACGTTATATTTTTTTTGAATAATAATTTTATTTTTTATTTTTAACACAATCACAACACTTAGTACCACAGGACCACAATTTTCAAAGACGTTAGGACCACACACTAGATCACATGAACACTGAGCTGTAACATGCCATAGTCACGATATTGTCAGCATAATTGCAAACACACACTAACGTGTATCCAATTTTAATAGTGTTGTACTTGTAATGGGTATTAGACGGATAATTCGACTCATTAAGGATATTTTACAAAATATAATCGTTTCGTTTATCTTTTGATATCTGTATCCGCTACTGCTTCACTACACTGACCTTCCAAATTATTAAAGTGCGTTTGACAGTGAAGAGCAGACATTGCCCATTAATCATCTGCGTGCATGACTTTGTATTGACATAATGAAATTTAAAAAAAAATTGTGTGTTGTGTGTGCATTCACAAATGTATAAACTCACATACACAAGACACCCAGACCCGGAACACCTATCTGTAGGCAATACAATTATTTGTTCCGTGCGGGAATCGAACCCGCGCCACGCAGCAACTAATCGCTCAACCACTGCGCCAATCGTGCCTCCAAATATTACGTTAAGTATATGTTTATATTCCACAACTATCACGCAACGCCATCTTGTCCCAAACTAAGCAGAGTATGTACCTACTATTAGTATTAGAAAACTGATAAATATAGTTATATATTTCTAAATACATGCATACGGTAGATTAATTATATCCAGACATAGAACAAATAATCGTGCTAATCACACAAACATTTGTCTTGGGTGGGAAACGAACTCACGACCTCCGGCTTACATTACACTATTACTGCTTACTTGATTTTCTATTCATGTTATCTTCAACGACACCCATGGTAAAATATTTGGTTGCCTTCACTTTTTCAGAAACTACCTGCTATAGATTAAAACCGGAATTAGTTAGGATTAATTTTATAAATGCAAAAATAATATAAAAGACAAAAAAAACCGCATCAAAATCGGTCCACTCGTTTGGGCGCTAGGATGCCACGGACATACACACAGACAGACCGACAGACAGACATACAGGTCAAACTTATAACACCGCTCTTTTCCATCGGGAGTTAAAAATAAGAAAATAACAAGTTACCATTCATTTAGAAAAAGCAATGTTCCCGTACATGTGTTTCGAATCGTTATCAACAGAAAGATTACTAGACATAGGTCTTCACCAAGTGTTACCATAATGACCGATCCTATTTATATATTTTTTTTCTCTTTTAAATAATATGTGACATTTTATTTTCATTATTGTGAATGTGAGGACTATGTGGATTGCTTTTTTGTTCTTTTCTTTTCAGTAATTTTAATGGTTGTATATCTGGAAATTTGAATATTTTCTGCAGCCTATCCAAATGTCCTGTCTTTGTTCGTCAAATTGTTGAGCTCCTTAGTAGGCCTGAGTTGAGTTACACGAATACTGACAAATGCTTGCACTGACTGGACAGGTCCACTCAAATCTGTATGGTTCTTTCTTCAATAGGCCATCTCAGACAAATCTGCATAGTTCTCATGTGATTTGACCATTACAAATTTACTGTATGGACTTTAAAAGAGACTGTGACCCCTGAGTTTGTTTCGGTGTTTCTTTTCAGGGTAGTCAGCTAGGAAACACCGGCCTCATCTAGTTTAAACTGACGAAACAAAAAATATTGACGTGTAAAAGTGTTTTTTAAACCTATTTGCAAAATAAATATCATTTATAATATCTTTAAGTAAACGAGTCTTTGACCTTGTAGGTAGTGGTCGGTCATTGCGTACTAACTACCTACAGGTCATTGTACTCACTCGTTTACTTAGAGCACGGAACACAGAATAGAGAAATAAATTTCGTACATGCGTAAATTAGTTCTTCAAGGCTAGAGTGAATAGGTTCTTAATAAACTAGTGCGACTCACTTTCAACGATTGTATCACTGCTTACCATCAGGTGGGAGTCAAGCACTAGTTTATACCAAATAAAAAAAGGCTTTTTGGTGTGATGAGAGTTTTATTTTAAATATAAGTAGTATTGTACTACTTGTAAGTGTTAAAAAAGTTAACACCTTGCTACATTGATCCAAAACATGAATTGATTGTCAAAATCTAAATCGACGTGAGCAAAGTCACGGCTAAAAGCTAGTATTAAAAACTTGTGGCTGGAATCGCACCGTGTCCACTGTGCGGACCACCCGGTGGACACGGTGGAGCACACAGTCGAGGTGTGCCTCGCTTGGGAAGAGCATCGCCGTGTCCTCGTGGGGGCGATCGGCGGTGATCTCTCGCGCCGGGGCTTGGTTCAAGCCATGCTCCGGAGCGAGGAGGAGTGGCAGGCGGTCGCCTCTTTTTGCGAAGCAGTAATGCTAGCAAAGGAGGAGGCCGACCGCATTAGGCAAAGGCGCACACGCCGCCGCCCCCGCCGGGTTTCTGATCCCGATTTCCGGCCACCGTAGGCGCGGGCTCGCGGACAGTGGGCAATGGGTAGCTTGCTGTCCGTCCGTCCGGTAACAGACCGGTCCGAGCTCAGGTCGTTTACGGCGAGCACTGTTCCCGCGCGCCTCAAGGAGTTGTCAGCAAACTGTAGGGGTCCAGCAGGGCCGAAGCCTACTGGGGCCAAAGGTTATGCGAGAGTGTCACCACGGGCCCCGGGACAAAGGCATGGAACGGAAAGGTAGGTTTTTAGTCAGTAAAAGTCTGACACTATTTCGCGCCCCACCCAAGGGCGAGATTTGTCATTGGATGATTTTACCTACCCAAAAAAAAAAAGTATTAAAAACTTGACTCTTTAAATTATACCCATGGGCATAATTTGGTCAATTCGTAAATACCATAAGACGTTTAATATATGTCATCAGAAATAAATTAATTTTATTACCCTTTAAAAATCTAAATCTACCCCCATGGCATCATTTGATCATTTAGATATTAAAACGATATGACAAGCTAATCGATCATAATTTAATTTGATTTAATAACGCTATTTTTTTCTTAATTGGATTGTGGCACTGCCGTCGTCTGAGTTTTCATCATCTCTTTTTTTTAGTGGGAAATCATCCAGTGACATCTCCCGCCCTTGGGCGAAGCGAGAGGATGTGTCAGACTTTTACTGACTAAAACCACACCTGTTCCTTCTTTGCCTTTGTTCCAGTGTTCTCTTTCGCACAACCCAGTAGGCTTCGTCCCTGCTGGGCATCTACAGTTTTGCTGACATCTCACAACACTACGCGCTGTTAACGACTTAGGCTTAGTCCGGACGGTTACTGGACGGTCAGATGGCGAGCTACCCATTGCTCGTCATTTGTAAGTCAACGCCTACGGTGTTTCATCACCTCTGCTTATTGTTTTCATCACATAAAGAGCTCTACAGTAAGTAAAATTATTTATAATTAAATGAAATTAAATTAGGAAATTATATGCTCGTTGTTAAGCAGATCTAGGAACAGTTCCAATGGCATTCTTTGAACCTTTGGGGCTTTGGGGAGGTATGAAAATGCATACCAGAGCCCCGGATCCAAGGCAGGGAAGGGTAACAGGGTAGGTTTTTAGTCAGTAAGAGTCTGACACTATTTCCCGCTCCACCCAAGGGCGGGATTTGTCATTGGATGATTTTACCTACCATAAAAAAAACCTACCTAAGTGTATTTAAGTTAAATTTCTGTTTATTTTTTCTGACATGTCACATGTCTTCGAAGTTTTGGTTCTAGAACATGTTTTTCTCATGATCTTTTCTTTCATTGTTTTAATTATAAAGCGCCAGTCAGATTTAAAGGTTGAGTTATTTTTGGACGAAGAGCTCTCTTCCATTCCGTGAAAAACTCTACTTAATAAAGTAGCCATTTTTGATTAATATTTTAATTCAAAAAGCCTGATACAGTTCTCTTATTAGTTTTATAAATAAAACGACTCTAAAGTTCACGGCCAATCTGATTTACATTTTTCTTTGCGGTGCTCGGTGGTTTACTCTCAACCATAAACAATTTGTGTGGTTCCACTATCAGCGGGTTTGTCACTAACGCATATACGAGTATTTTGTGAAGCGTACTTATTTTATCTACAAAACCTAAGACTGGGTAACTCTTTATAGAGTTCTGTAACTCAAAATGAAAAGACGGAACCCATACAGGCTCCGCCGGGATTCCGATCCCGATTTCTGGCCACCGTAGGCGCGGGCTTGCGGACGGCGTGCAATGGGTAGCACGCTGTCCGATCCTCCGGTAACCGACCGGATCGAGCCCAATTCGTCGACGGCGCGTATTGTTCCCGCGCTCCTCAAGGAGCTGTCAGCGAACCGTAGAGGCTCAGCCTGCTAGCTGCAGGCAGGCAGGGTCGAAGCCTGCTGGGGTCAAGGGCCGATTTCTGAGAGGAAGGCTCAACCTCGGTATGATAGGCAACGAAGGAACGGGGTAGATTTTTAATCAGTAAGAGTCTGACACTATTTCCCGCTCCGCCCAAGGGTGGGATTTTTATTGGATGATTTTACCTAATAAAAAAAAACCTACCATAAAAAAAAACCCTTATAGGATCACTTCGTTGTCCGTCTGTCTGTCTGTCATGACCCTTTATCTTGTTATTGTTGACCGAGAATCCTGAAAGACATAGCAAGGTCTTATAGCACAGGTATAGGAATAAGTTTAAAAAAAAAGCAATCCGGAAAAATCATTGAGACTCAACTCGAGAATTGAACTATTTACATAGCTAAGCTTGTACGGAACCCTCAGTGCACGAGTCTGACTTGGGAAGTCCGACTTTGGAATTGCCTAAAAGAGTTCCTGCGGCCCTGGATTGCAAAGATAAACTGAAGGAATACGGACCAGTTTTAGTCAGAAAAATTCTGGTACTGGAATCTTGCTCCACCTACACATCATCGGTTTAGGTAGTTAACTAAACGTAAACAATTTTGATACTTATGTCTTTTTATTAAAAAAAAATCCTTTTGAAGACATACAAAGATTATATAAATTTAGTCAATTACTTAACATCGTTTTAGGTAAATAGCTAATTGTTGAAGTTAACAACACCCTTCACGTGAAGAGCCTGATATTTAGTGATAGCAACGAGCGACGATGCATCCTATTTTTGTTTAGTTTTATAAGTAGGCTAATTAGCTATAAGAAATGTCTTGTCATTCTTGTTAGCACCCTTGTCCTGTACACGCTAATATACAGTGCGCAGTAATCTCGTATTTTCTCCTGTTTTATTTTACACAAATCCCGGTCAGTCCCGTACATGGTCCTTTATCGAGCCGGATTGTCGTGTTCAGCAAGTAATTTGAAGAAATATAATTAAAAGACGGAAATAATTGATCTGGATTTGAGAGGTTATACGCCGACAGCGTGTCTTTATGGATTGAGTACACATTATTTCTCACGGTGTTAAGTATATTGGATAATAATTATCATCACCCAACACTCGTACAGGTTGTATCTAGCTTTATTTAAATTTACAAAAGGTTAGTGCATTTATTTTGTTAATTATGTTAATTGAGTACCGGTTTTCTTTTTGAATAGTTTCGTTATTTTTGTATGTTACATGTACAATTAGCGACAGTCGTTATTATATAATACTTTTAAAAGTATAGTAGGAATTAGAACTACATTTATATAATTTGTATTGTTGCATTTGAGCGATAACTATTCAGTTAAGTATCATAGTTAATGTGTAGGTATTCGTTAATCATAGTTTATTCTGGAAAGTGTTAGATATTATTTCAAACTATTGACTGTTAATCTCAGTTAACTTGCCCGTAGTGTACTTTAGTTTTGTGGTGTTTTATATAATAACTTATTAGATAAGTTATTGAGGAATTCATTTATAATAAAAGTTGTATCGTTACATTTGCAATCAGATTTATTTTTATACAGAAAGATTACCTACCTATTTACATTGTTATACCTTATTAAATTCTACCTTACAACTCTGTACCTAAATTAATTTCGGATTAAGTATATTAAGATATTTATTTTGCGATTATATACATTCCAGGTCGACAACACTCGATTTCCAGCATGTCCGAGGAAAGGGAATTAGTAAAGAAGCGAGGAAGTTTTAAGGGTCGCTTAACTACATTTGTCAATTACTTGGACGCATTGGATGACGTAACATTAAGCGAATGCGATGTCATGGAATTACAGTTGCGCATGGGAAAACTGGAGTCATTGTACGAACAATATGATGAGGTACAGTTGCGGTTAGAATGTATGGTTGACGATACGAAGGCCCAGTTGTCTGAACGTTCCGAGTTCGAGACATTATACTATAAGGCATTGTCGAGGGCTCAACAGTTAGTGAGTAAGAGTAACAAGCAAAATGGTTCAGTTAGTGGTAAGGGTAGTCGTGGTAGTGTTTATAAACCTATTAAGTTGCCTACTATACAATTGCCCAAGTTTAATGGTTCATATAGCAATTGGTTAGAGTTCCGTGACACCTTCACTAGCCTCATCCATCATAATGACGAGATCGACGAAATCAACAAGTTCCACTATTTACGTGCTTCTCTGGAGGGATCTGCTGCCGTGGTAATTCAATCTATTGAGTTTTCAGCGAACAACTATGATGTGGCTTGGAATTTAATTTGCGATCGATTTGACAATAAACGCTTATTAGTGCAGAATCATGTGTCAGCATTATTTAATATTGAACTCATCACGAAAGAGTCTTCTATCGCTTTGAAAGGGTTAATTGATCTGTTAAATAAAAACTTGCGAGCGTTAGAATCTTTAGGCGAACCAGTCAAGCAGTGGGACACGTTGTTGATATATTTAGTTACACGTAAGTTGGATCAGAAGTCCTACCGTGAATGGGAGGAGTTCAAAGGTCACACTGATAAGAATAGCAAGATTACGTTCGATACTTTCCTCCAATTCATTCGCGCACGCGCTGATCTAATTGAAACTTTAGAATTATCTAAACACAACATGTCAGGTAACCCTAAATCAAGTTCCGCGAGTAAAATCAAATCCATGGTGACGACACAAAATTCTAATATGGTGAGCACTGAACCTGCTTCGAAATCTTGTCCTAATTGCAAAGGTGACCATAGTTTAGTTAATTGTTCACAGTTCCTTGCATTGAGCAATGAAGCTCGACGCAAATTGATTCCTACTTTTAAATTATGTTATAACTGTTTTCGTACTGGTCACTTTTCTAACAATTGCAAAAAACCGGGTTGTAAGTTATGTAAGCGCAGGCATAACACTTTGATTCATACTTCGGAAACAAAAGGTAACGATAACACATCTGATTATGCAACTTTATCTCCGTCAACGTCTGCAGCGCCCGCGCAGTCCGCTGACACTGACGCGACGAATAACGTGTCCTTGTCTGCGAACATTTCCCCTACTCATGGCGAGAGTAAGGAGCGCGGCGTCTTATTGTCAACCGCGTTAATTAAATTATATGATTACAAAAATCATGAGCATATTGTGCGAGCGACACTCGACAGCGGTAGTACATCGTGCTTCATGACGGAGCGATTATGTAAACGACTTAAGTTAAATACGAGTTCGATTGATAGTTCAATCTATGGCATAAATAACGCGTCCAGTCGCGTAGGCAATATGTGTCAGGTAAAAATGACGTCACTTAACAATAGTTATAATGCTAAGTTGTTATGTTTTGTATTGCCATTGATTACTAATGAGATGCCATGTCGTGAATTAGATTTATCTAACCTGAACATTCCAACTGATATTTGTCTGGCAGACCCTACTTTTTACAAGCCCTCAGACGTAGATCTTTTAATTGGTGCTGATCTGTTCTGGGACCTGTTAGGTTCGCAAAGAATTAAGTTAGGAGTCGGAAAGCCGGTGTTATGTGAAACCAGGTTAGGATGGATCGTCTCTGGTCCCGTTATCTATAGTAATCACAGTAAATCAATAAATAACATTAGATGTAATTTTACTCAAACTAGTTCCTGTAATGATGCCGACTTGGATTTAATTCGTAATGATATTACGCGATTTTGGAATCTCGAAGAGATTAATTCGCAAAATTCTGATTATTTGCCTGAAGAAAGGTTGTGTGAGGAGCATTTTTGTAAAACTACGACTCGTTTGGAAGACGGTCGTTTTTGTGTGCGTCTACCTATGAAGCAGAATCCATCTGTTTTGGGTGAGTCATTTCATAGGGCTACAAAATGTTTATATTCCTTGGAACGCAGACTTAAGGCTAAACCTGATTTTAGCAAATTATTTCATTAGTCATGGCGGAATATATGTACGTCATTAGGTCAGTTTGCATTCTACTTCGAAAGTGGAAGTCGAATGAACCTATTTTAGTGTCAGGGACTCAGTCATCTTTAGATTTAGGTGTAGGATCTAATAATCCCAATAAATTATTAGGACTTGACTGGTTCGCTGAATCTGATTAAATAGGTTTCTTAATTAGTTTTAAGTCACCTTCTAGAAGTTGCACTAAACGTGATTTGCTTTCAGCAATTGCACGTATTTTTGACCCTTTAGGTCTTTTATCTCCTTTTGTAGTCACCATGAAAATGCTATTACAAAAAATTTGGTTAGACAAACTTTCATGGGACGAACCGTTGACTCTGGAACTTAGCACAACTTGGAACGCTATTGTTAAAGCTCTCCCTCTTTTAACTACGTTACGTATCCCACGGTATGTTATGACGGACGGTTACCAGACGTTAGAACTGCACGTATTCACAGATGCATCTGAGCGCGCGTACGGTGCGTGTGCCTACATCCGTAGTGTTAATGCAAATGGTGAATGCATGGTTCGTTTACTTATCGGTAAAAGTCGTGTGGCGCCGATTAAACCTACTACTATTCCGAGGTTGGAACTGTGTGGTGCCGTCGTGGGAGCTCGCGTTTATGAGAAGGTGGTCAAATCACTTCGAGTGAAGTTTGATCGGGTTTACTGTTGGACAGATTCGACTATTGTATTGGGATGGTTGCAGATGTTGCCTTCTAAACTTCAGCCATTTGTGCGCAATCGCGTTGCTGAAGTTCTAGATAAGGCGGGTAACTGCACTTGGCGTCATGTCCCAACTGACAAGAACCCAGCAGACCTAATATCTCGTGGCGTGGATATTAGTGTTCTGCAAGGGCTGCAGTTGTGGTGGTGTGGCCCCGACTTCTTAAAGGAAGATCAGTCGAACTGGCCATCTCAGGTTAAAGGTTTAGAACTCGAGACTTTACCCGAAACTCGACCTCAAGTTTCATTGAGCGCTATTGTAACAAATAATGCTTGCAATACTTTAATAGATTTTAACCGTTTCTCAAACTACTTAAGACTTGTTCGTTCAATAGCGTATGTGTTAAGATTTGTTAGAACCTGTAGGAAACTTCCTGTCATTAATAAATTTATATCTGAAGATGAACTACAAGAAGCATTGAATGTTATTATTTTAAATTGTCAAATCGAGTCGTTTCCAGAGTACAAATTACTTTTAAATAAACAAAATATACCTTCGAAAAGTGTCCTCTTTAAATTTAATGTTTATTTTGATAAAAATAAAATCATGCGTGTCGGAGGGCGCTTAGAAAATTCTGATTTTCCATATAATAAAAAACATCCTATAATTTTACAGTCCGCTCACATTTTTACAAAATTATTATTTAATTTTGAGCATAAAAGATTGATGCATGCAGGCCCTCAGTTATTGTTAGCTTCAATTCGAGAATCGTACTGGCCTATAGGTGGCCGTAATCTAGCTAGGGCTTGCTATCGAAACTGTGTGCGCTGTTGTCGCATGAAGGGTAACGTAATTACCCCATTGATGGGAAATTTGCCGCAGCAGCGTGTCCAGCCAGGAGGTTATCCTTTCGACAATGTTGGTGTCGATTATGCTGGCCCTATCATGTGTGCCAGTCGGCAAGGTCGTGGCTGCAGGTTAGTGAAGGTGTACGTAGCCATATTTATTTGTTTTGCCACTAAAGCTGTACACCTGGAGCTAGTAGGCGATCTAACCAGTAATACCTACTTACTTGCCTTATATAGGTTTATCTCGCGACGGGGTAAGCCAACTAACATTTATTCCGATAACGGTACCTCATTCGTTGGCGCGTACAACGATTTATCGAAATTTCTAAAAACTTATTGCGATTCCTTAGGTGCAAGTTTGGCAAATGATGGTATTAAAATGCATTTTATTCCCGCATATACTCCTCATTTCGGCGGACTCTGGGAAGCGGGTGTTAAATCGACAAAGTATCATTTGAAACGAGTGTTGGGAAACTGTAACTTAACGTTCGAAGAACTTAACACCACGCTTATTCAAATCGAGGCCATCTTGAACTCTCGTCCATTGACGCCGCTATCTTCGGATCCTGCTGACCTTGCACCTCTGACGCCGGGACACTTCCTTGTGGGTCGACCGCTCACATCATTACCCCAACGTGACTATTTGGAACACTCCGTTCATCACTTGGCTCGATTTCAACGGGTTGAGCAACTCCGCCAACATTTCTGGGCCCGGTGGAGTAAGGAGTTTGTTTCTGAATTGCAGCAGAGAACAAAATGGCGTTCCTGCAAGGATGCACTGAAGCTGGACTCACTCGTGGTAATAAAGGAGGATCACTTACCCCCTCTTAAATGGAAGTTGGGAAGAATTGTTGCCGTCCACCCAGGATCAGACGGTATCGTTCGGGTGGCTGATATCCGGACTTCTGCTGGAGTAATTCGGCGCGCCTTCAATAGGATTTGCCCACTACCCGTCACTTGCTGATTTTGTTGAAAGACAATCTTTCAATGTCCGGGGGTATGTTGAAGTTAATAACACCCTTCACGTGAAGAGCCTGATATTTAGTGATAGCAACGAGCGACGATGCATCCTATTTTTGTTTAGTTTTATAAGTAGGCTAATTAGCTATAAGAAATGTCTTGTCATTCTTGTTAGCACCCTTGTCCTGTACACGCTAATATACAGTGCGCAGTAATCTCGTATTTTCTCCTGTTTTATTTTACACAAATCCCGGTCAGTCCCGTACACTAATTGTAAACATTTTTAGACAAAAGACAAATGTGAAGATGGTTTACCTTTAGTTAATCACCTAAACAGATGGAGTATATAGCGGTAGAAGTAAATTGACGCCAGCTGTCTTGTCTCGTCTTTTTATATCAGCTGACACTGGAGCCCTAGCTCTGTTTCCATGAAACCCGACTTAGGACTTTGCTTGCTGAAATAAATAATTATTTTTTTAATAAAATGGTCCTACCGACCGAGCGACCTCACAATTTCCTTGGTACCCATATATTCAATAAAAAAAAATTTAAGGCAACAGTTTTGCTGTAGATAACATAGTTATATTTAAACTAGGGCTAATTTATGATTCGGGACGAAGGGACATTCATTAGGTACTGTCGAACCTTTGCTGCTGCGGGCACGACTTCCGGGATCGATAATTATATAAAAACGATTTTAGACTTTTACTCAATGATATATTAAAAATTAGTTCATTACACTTCAAATAATTGCGCAGCACTGACTCTAAAACGATCAAATATTCTTTTCTTATAAATATTCAAATACTTCTAGAATACTAACATCCTTCGATATACTAACTAACCAGTATGATAGCGCATAAGCATGAGTTCGCATATAATGTCATGCAAACTCATTACTCCGACATTACAGTACACAATTACATCTTTCTCTTTCCAGTTACGTACCATTGATATATTATAAGAAAGAGTAGATAAGTTACGCGCTAACATTGCAATCAGAAAACCTGGACTCGAAATTCGCACATCTACACTACCCTGTAGTCACTGATAGACAAGGAAAGAGATAAGAGCCGGCGCTGCCGTGCGAGCGAATTGGCGTTAGCCGCCGAATGTGTGTGATTGTCGCGACCGATGTGAAATCGTGACAATTGGCACAATTTCAGCGGTCCACGCGCTAGAGGCGAATCACCTATCTTCCGCTGTTTTGATTTAATCTAAGGTTACATAGATACTGTTTTTCTATTATAGAGATATTAATTATGGACAATCTCGAATTGTATACAGACCTTTCTAACACAACAAAATGTGATATATATCGTCTATATATATCACATTTTGTTGATATATATAGACGATATTACGCTTTGCTATATAATGTGGCGATACTGCGAGTCTTTTGTTTACCAGTCGACAGCAATGTGGAGGATTTTTTTTCATGCCAATGTTTTAAATTATTTTTAGTAAGTTTTGATTGAAGTATTTTATTTAAGTGGCAGTGTAACATACCTATTCGTGTCGAAAGAGAAAAATCTTTGGTACCGAAACCATTAGTGCCGAAAGAGGAATACTTCGTGGGTTGGGCACATTTCTCGCAGAACAAATGGCCGTTAGGACTAAAATTTTCTGAGCAACTGCGTACCGGAAGACGCAGCGTTGGACGGCCTCCTACAATGTGGATTGATGGCCTGGTAAAGGTTGTGGGGATCCGAAGTTCATTATAGTGACATATTGGAAGAGGTAAGGTTGTCTGGTAGATATCGCTGTCAACGATAAGACCGTCATTGTACCTATAAATTTAAGTTCCTGTGAATTGGTACTATTTTGGTGTACAATAAAGTTTATTCTATTCTATTCTATTGACACTCGGAGAGACCTATGTCCAACAGTGGACGTCTGTCGGCTTATTTTAAGAATTTTATTTTATTTTTGTTTTTGAAACAAAAACAAATGCTTTTACAATTAATGCCATGTCCAAACATAACATATATAAGTATCGTCATTAAAGTACTGAGGATTACAAAAATTACAAAATTAGCCTAATCAGCTACGGATCAAATGACAACGAGATTACTTCCTGTAATATTTATTTTATGACAAAAAATATTAGTGTTCTACGTTTATTTGGTAATTTTAAATGGACATGGAAATTATAGAAGACCTTTGACCAACATGGCCACTGGCATTGATGTCAAATAAAACAATATTATTCTTCAATTTCATTTTTTAGATCCTAGCAAGAAACAAAGGAATGATATTTGAGATAAGCTTGCTAATGTTAAGATGATGTTGTATTGAATCTAAATAGACAAGACTTCATAGCATAGCATAGCATCAGTTTTATAATGTTCCCACTGCTGGGACTCAGGCCTCCTCTCTAAGAGAGGGAATGGGCCGTAATCCACCACGCGTTTCCCTACGATGTTTTCTTTCACCGTTTTGAGAGCACTAGTGACGAAATAAGACAAGACAGGACTTCATATTGCTCATTTTTAATGGGAAATCATCTAATGGCTACTTCCTCTTTAGGTTGGAGTGGAAGGGCGTGTCAAACGTTTACTGGCTCACTAGAAATAATAATTCCCGTGTTGTGGGCGTGTTAAAAAACATGTGAACTCGCATACATAAGACATCAAGAGCCGGAACACATAACTGTGGGCCATACTAATGTTTGTTCCGTGCAGGAATCGAACCCACGACGCAGCACAGCAACCAATCGCTCAACCATTGCATTAACTATACTGAAAGAATTAAAGAAAACCTTTTTAGTTGCGGAAAATAATAATAATAACAAATTGTTTATTTGCTCCTTAAACTTTACAAATTTACCATGTTACAGTAAAATAAATGGAAAGGTTAATTAATAATGTTATTTAAGTGTTATAGCTGATACCTAAACTAAGATAACTTAATATCTTGTATATAAATGCCTAAGGCATTAAGCCCGCCTTTGTACAGTGTTATGTGCATAAAGTTTTTAAAATAAAATAAATAAATAAATATATAGGTAGGGAAATGCCGCAATCTTAGGATTAGTTTACAGATTAAAATAAAAATATAACACAAAATTTGCGCTACGTCCGCGCAAAACGGCCAATCGCTCAGTATAATGCCGCCACACACATAGTACGACGAGTCCAAGGCGCTGGTTTTCAGCGTGGACCGATGACGGTGTTGACACAAAGTCGTCGGAATGGTATTGTGTGCTAATAGATTTTAGTAAAACAGCATAAAAATAGTTTTTTAGATAAAGTCAGAATAATAAATAAGTAAAGAGGAAGTCCTCTGATCATCTTATTATTATGCATTTAGTAAAAAAAATATTTTGATATTACAAACAGACACTTTATTTTTATTTTTGTGTACCTGTAGATATAAAATAGTAATTTGATAGAAATAAATCCTACCGTTAACGCGCATAAGCTTCTTCATTATCTCCGTTACCCTTACCATGAAATTGATAGTAATAAATTCGGGAATTTCATCAACCTTCAATAAATCTTTAGGTATATAAAGTTCGGATTATAATGACTTCCTGGGGTCTTACCATGGCGTATTACAATGTCAGAAGTACGACAGAGAAAGAGTGATGCAGCTATACATCTTATTCGACGTCGCGCCGACAATGCGAAAATAAAATTAAAATACTCGTTGCAATACTCCAAAGAAATGTAATTAAACTAACAAAAAAATCCTAAAAACAAAATAAAAAACATTAAAAAAGTCAAAACTAAATAGCGTACAATCGTAAACAAAAAAGAACACCATTTATACACCGTTAAATTTTGGTCGTTTTAATCCCGCGGAGGGTCGATTCGTGACAATTACGTGAAACACTATCGATTTGTAAAGGTAAAATTAAAAAATAAAGTACTTTTTTTAAACTCGAATTACTTTGCGCATGTACGAAGTTAATTTCTTTATGTAAACGTCAGCTGAGCGAGGCCATTGAACTGTAGGTAGTTAGTACGCAACGACCGACAACTACCTACAAGGTCATTGACTCGTTTACTTAAAGAAATTAATTTCGTACATGCATATATTAACTCGAGTTTTTGAAAAAAAGTACTTATTTTTTAATTTTATCTTTACGAATCGACCCTCCACGGGATTAAAACGACACAAATTTAACGGTGTATATATCGGTACAATAACGATGATTTTTTTCTCAGTTGACGTTTTTTTTTACTTTTAATGTCCCCACTGCTGGGACACAGGCCTCCAATCTAGGAGAGGAAATGGCCCGTAATCCACCACGCGGGCCTAGCGCGGGTTGGTGTAAAGGCGATTAGCAAAAGAAAATCTTGAAACGAAATGCTCCCCTCTGAAACCTACTGGCGCTAATGCCTCGCGGGATAAAGGTATGTATAATTTTTTCCCACACACATAGCATGCCATATTCAATGCCATCTAATCGATAGTATACCGCGCAGTGTGTAAGTAATTAAAACCTACATGTTTAATGATTCTAACGATAGTACTGCTGTAATTTAAATATGAAAAAATCTGATAGTATCGCCAATAAATTAGCAAATTGTACTGTTTCCATATAGTTATCAACATTATTGACAACTAGTAATAAAACTTGAAAAACCTTTTGACCTTGGTCAGGGTTTAGTTTCTTAATAGTGAAATTCACGTTTGTTTTTAAATCAAAATTTCCTGATGTTAAAGCTCTTCTCCGCTCGCCTATCGTCAATGTTGACCATGGCTTAAAAGATTGATGCTTCACCTAAAGCAAGCTAAAGCGATAGAGAAAAAAAAAGAGAATTTTTGATAGAGAGGCAACGCGAAAAAAGAGAGATAACGCTGAAAACTCTGTTAACATTCGGTAATTCCGTGATTTACTCGAATATTTCACATAAGTTGTTTCAGGAAATCTTACAATGTATTGAGAAAAATTGTCATCATTTAGAATCTCGATCAAATGCGCAAGGTTTTTATAGAAGTACTTTTTTATAATTTTTAATATATGAGTACATTAAGAAGGGCCAAAGTTTATGTAAAATAGCAGATTTTCAGACGTCTTTACTGGATTAGTTTTACACAAATTTATATTTTGATTTCTACAGAAGCCTCGATAATATCCTCAAGATATCTGTGTATCCAAAATATCTGAAGAAAGATGTGTAATAACATCATAATCACGTAAGAGCGGTTGTATGAAAATGTACCTCCGGTTGGCCGCTCTTAACCAACAATTTTACGTGCTTGTAGATTAATTTAAGTACTTTAGATTTAATACAGATGTATTTAGAGGTATGCGGAATCGACCTTCGAACTGATGGGTGTTGTAACTGCTCCGCGCAACTCTCCGATAGTTCACATGAGACTGTTTTGTATATCCAAATCGTGTGAAGAACTCTGACATTACGATGCATGTTTTTCATTCTTTTAGTCATTATGTCGCCACAATGATAGGCCCGTATCTATAGGATTCCCGCGATCCTCCCTAGGTCATCAGTCCACGTTGTGGGTGGCCTTTCAACTCTGCTTCTTCTGGTACATGGTCACCACTCGAGAACCTTTCAGCCCCATCCACCTTCTGTTCTGTGAGCAATAGTGCCCACTGCTACTTAAATCTGGCGATTCTCCGAGCTATATCCGTAACTTTGCTTCTCCTGCGGCTATCTTCACGCAATATCTAAAATACATCATTTGTTTAATGCATTTTTCAAAATAACATGTTTATTTTTTCATTATTAGCGTGAGTTTAATAATTAAGGCATTCGTGAGCCATATTGTTTTCAACGCTGAACATACCATGAAATTGCTTTTTAATCAGATTGGAGCTTTAATAGCTTAAATTTATTGATTAGAATTCTAATGTCAAGGTAAGTTCGATCATAGTCTAAAAACCATTAGACAACCCAAAGGACCAAAAAATAATACCGCATTAAAACGGAATATTTTTTTGGTCCTTTGGGTCGCATTAGGTTGAATCAAAAATTAAAATACTTGAGGACGTCCTTGTGGGAAATTTTAATAAAAAAGAAAATTATGAAAGATTTTTATTTGATCCTAAGGTTATGTAGATATGTATTATTAAGGTATAAAAAAGGAAAAGGACCTTCCTCCCTGGAATGTAAGGGAAGAAAAAAGTATCGTAAGGAGAGTTTTGAGTATAGACATGGATGCCTTAACGAGTTAAATCAAAGAAACGATGCATGTGCTGTGTAAAAGATACTTTGGTTGGGAAGAGGATCGGGTATAAGTAACTGATAGAAAAGTATTACCAGAGGGTACTATGTTTCAACCCTAACATAAATCAAACGAATGAACGCTTTCAGTTCCTTAGTGACACACATAGTAGGTCCTTGAGATCATCGGAAAATCTAAAATTAAGTATTCGCGCGCATTCCACTTCCTTCGTGGACAAATCATTCACGATTCAAGCTGCACGTTTGTGGAATGCGTTGCCTATTGAAGTGAGGCGTGCTCAAATGCTTCCAACGTTTAAAAAATTGGTGAAGGAACATTACCTTTCACTTTGATTTTTCTTCTCCTAACTCAATTATATATTTTTGATATTTATTAGTATATTATTTGGTATTGTATGTATGTATTCGGATTATTATGTCTTATTAGTATTATTTCTGATGTTTGTACACTGACAACCCTAAATCTATTTCCTTTCACTCAGTCCATCCAAAGGTTGTCTGTAAGAAATTGCCCTGTGCGATAAGACCGCCCATTGTACCCTTATTTATAATAACATGTCCTAATTTTTGTTGTTTATGCGGTGTACAATAAAGAATATATAAATAAATAATAAATAAATAAATAAATGGGATAAGGGAAAGATATTATTATATATGTCGCAGATTGACTTTCAGCAATTGCTTCATACAAAATGTCAATCATTGTCAGTGCTTGAGTGAGCTTGGTGGTGATATTAGATAAGGATAGTGGTGGCTTAGTGGTCACCACCTACGAATTGTATGTCGCGAGTTCAAACCAGCCAGGCGCATTATTTTGTGTAATTTATTTCAATACCACTGCTCTTAAAACGATGAAGGAAAACATCTTGAGGAAACCTGTATGTTCTAATATAAAAATCCACCAATCCGCACTGAGTTCGCGTGGTGTATTACGGCCAGTCCCTCTCCTAGAGAGGAGGTCTGATTCCCAGTAGTGGGAAACTTATAAGGCTGATTATGCTATGCTATGTTAAGAACAGTGATAACCGAATGTTTGAATGATTTGGAGTGAGCAGAGATGTATTAATGTCATGTGGCTAATCTCACTGCATTCCATTTAAAAGTTGATTTAATTAAAAATCGTGAGTATTGTGGTGGGCGCAGCTACAATAAAACGCTTCTATGCAATTAATTATGTCTATAGTAACTTAATTTCGTACATTATTTTTTTATAAAATATTTTATTTCATTGGTTTTTGTTACTTATATAACATCTCTCCATTCGTGAAGACGAATAGATAGAAGTATCTAAATATGAAATATAAGCTTTTTTTTACCATAAACCTTAAAATGTAACATTACCACATGGTAATGTTAGATGCTCATTAACTAGCAAATCATTAGCAAACTGACATCAGTTTGCTAGTTAATGAGCATGTGACCTCTTTAGTCGCCACAGTATTTTGCCGATCCTGTTTTATTTTTTTGTTTTATGTGAAAGTATTTTCCCTGTGTACGATTGCAGCACTTCTTTTGCTCTAGTACAATGGCTGACGAAGAAAATGAGATTGACCATCGAGGGGAAATTACACCCTTGAAATTATATTTATTTAGACCTTTTCCTACACTATAGGAAATAAAAATAATATATATTGATCGTTTTTTTTTGCTGTAATCAAACCCTTAACACGCAGTACCAGCCAAATGTTCACAAATTATAGTTATGATTATAATAAAATAAAAACAGTTTTTTATTTGCTTAACTTTAATCATTGTAATTGGACCCTAAATTAGTAAGAGCCCTTTGAGAATCCTTGGTTTATTGTAATCATTATTTGCCAGCCCTTGGATCACGCGAAGAGTCAACACATGAGCACTCGGACCCCACGGCCCAAGACTTTCAACCCGGCTCAAAAATATAACTGCCGACGAGGTTGTTATATTTTATTATAAATAAACATATAAACAATATACGGTCTATGTATTTACAAATAGATAATCACTAACTAAACGAAACTATTACTATACTATTACTACTACTTTACAAATATTGTAGTGACATCTATGGCGTCACATAAGAACTAATCTTCCATTGCGCAAGTAAAGATCTCCGCGCGATTTGAACATATACAATAGCCCGAAAGTCAACTATCGGGCAGTAGCCCACCAGTCACAACAGCCGTCTGGTCGGAGGATCCTCTCTTTTCAAAGGAGGTATGTGGGACTTTACTCTCTGTTCCGCTTACCTCCAAACTATGTATATTAAACAATGTTTTATTTTTTTAATATCCTATAGGATACGGTAACACGTGTCTCACTGTTGGGAAAAGGTCTCCTCCCCCTTAAACCTTCCAAACCAATTTGACTACGACGATCTTGGCTTTGTGCCACTTCTTGCCAATTCTCAAGGAATGCATCTAAGGAATGGTGGAATTAAATTGTGTAATTCCAAAGCACACTCGCCGAAATGTAACGATAGAAAACCGACAGACATGCAATTCGACTTCGATGCGAAGTGCATTGCCGATGATGTTCTTCAAAGACTGGTTCTTTTTTAAATTATCTTCAAGATCTTTACAATATTTGCGTCGATTGAGGGCCTCAGCAGCCGCAGCAACAGGCTAAGCTAGAGTGAATAGGCTATTAATAAGCTAGTGCGCCTCACTAACAACGATGCAATCATTACTTACCATCAGGTGGGATCGCAGATAAGCACTAGTTTGCAAAAATTAAAAAAAACAGACCTCCAAGAATACAAGCGAAACCGCAACCAACAGCCTAGTATGAAATAGTAGGTTGCTAATTGAATAAATTATAGTGAAGTCACAATCATTAGCAGACGTCATTAGATTACATAACGTTTAAAGGAAAATTACATGGTTTTAATGAAGGTCAGAATAATGAAGATTGTTGCTGTGATAAACAATATGTCAACATTGTCTGATGGTGGAAGGGATGTAATCATAAAATAAACCAGTTCATTTTTTATCTCACCTGATGGTAAGCATGTGGCCTTTGGTTTTTTTTACGTGGGAAATCATTCAAAGACTTCTTCCGCTCTAAGGCGGAGCGGGAGGGCGTTTTGGACTTTTGCTGACTAAAACCCACTCCTATTTTCTTTCGTTGCCTTGTGTTTTAGGACCCCGGGTTTTCCTTTTAGAAGTAAACCCATGACCTCAAAAGGCTTCGACCCTTCTGGGCCCCTACGGTTTTGTCGACTTTCTTGATCTCCTTGAAGCGTCCGAGGAAATCAACACGCCGTCGATGACTCGGGCAGTCCTTATAGGCACTTGCGGACGACGGGCTACCAATTGCTTGTCTTCTGTAAGTCGTCTACGGTGGCCGGGAAATGCTATGGGACTCCCGACGCCAGGGTTTTCTGCTGTGACGTGAGGATGTACGTTCCCTAACTTTTGCGGCTGTCTCCTTCGCTAACGTCACTGCTTCGCAAAAGGAGGTGACCATATCCAAATACCTCTTACCCCATGTCCTGAACCAAGGCCTAGCGCGAGAGGTCGTCACCAAAGATCGCCTGCAGAAGGACACAGCCTGCGGTGTTCCGCCCAAGAGGGGCACACCTCCCTCGCTTGTCCTACCGTGTTTTCTGGGGACTTCAGATGTCTATGAATAATGGAAAACAACTCTCTGAAAAATCTTATCACACTTAAAACGATGCATGTTTCCGTTTAGCATAAATACATAATTTATGTTGCATATAGAATTACAAACTTGATATTGCAAACGTTGGCCATCAAATAACATTTTAAGGCTTATCGCTACCGCATACAGTATAACGTAAACGAGAACCAATATTGGAAGACCTGTGTTTATTTGCAACAAGAACAACTAGGAAGATCTAAGGATATTGGACAACGTTAGGATGGACCAGTTAAGCAAGACCTGTGTTTGTTTGACATTTTGCCGACTAGTAAGGTTTACGGAATATTGGGCAGCGTAAAGAAGGTCCAGTTGAGCAGGACCTGTATTTGTATGTGGTTAAAAGGACTTTATAGATCATTTGATTTCGGGCGTTTGACTAAGATTAATGGCTTGTTATTGTAACCTGGTACAGATGGTAACAGCTGGGCTGGTATGATTTAGGGGTTCAAGCCAATGTGGTGCAAGCGGTTGGTATGTAAATGCCATTAGGATGGGTGGTGTTCCGCCTGTTACAGGAGCAAAATTATACAATTATTCAAATTAAACTCGTAGATCTTCGTAAGATCGTTTGTCAAATAAGTCAAGTAAGCCCAACTGCCTGCACCAACTACCTAATATCTCACAATACGTTTTAGAAAAGTCGGAAAAAGTTAGGAAAAGTGAATAATGAGAATGCCGTCGACTATCCTAACAGCTTATCTGTCTTTGGTTTGATACATTTTTCTACCTTTTCTCTAACTCCTGGCCATATGCCTCCCCCAAGGGTCGCCATAATGAATGGTCGTGTGCGTCTCACACCCATCGGATTCCCGCAACACTCACCAGGTTATCAGTCCATCTGTAGAAGTCCTTCCGACGTTGCGTCTTCCGGTGTGCAGTCACCACTTCAGAAACTGTTGGCCCCATCGACCATCTTTTTCTTTTCTCTCTCTCTCTTTTTTATTCTGCGAGCAATGTGCCCTGCTCACTACCATTTAAGTTTGGCGATTCTCCGGGCTATGTTGGGAACCTTGGTTCTCCTTTAGATAATTATGTTCACTCCTGATGTAACGCAAGGGAACTCCGAGCTTAACTCTTTGGGTGATTTTAAGCCTTCTGATGGATGCGAGATGCACAGGACTGGTCGTTATGGTGACACTTGGAGGAAGCTCAAGTCCAACAGTGGACATCTTTTGGCTGAAACGACAATGAAAATCATGAAGCATTTTGATGAGGCCCACTTACTTACATACTTAATTAAAGTTGTTTATTTAAATAAATTCTCGTTTACTGGTCAAACATTCTCTTGTAACCAAACCTCTAACCCCCTCTATCCACACTCCTTCAAACCTCGTAACACTCTAGTTTCAAGGTAAATGAAAGCACCCAGTTGATCATATGATTGAGGATGACGTCATCACAAGGAAAAGTCTACAACATTGAAATTTCTCTCACCCGGACTTAGGATGCGTGGTCACGGTCGTTTGTCACTTGCAACGAATACGTCACATTATAAGTAAGGTTGGGCGCACAGTTGCGATTTGCGGCCAAAAGGACTATGAATTTAAATGTGGAGCATATAAAACTCCGCCATTATTGGCTCGGATAAAACATAATATTTTGGCTGTATGGAGAACTTCTGGCAGCCAGTCAAGCTATTAAGTTGGTTAACTGTAAATGTTTAATATACTAACGTCCCATCCCGGCTTCGCACAAGTAGCACTAATTATATTTATAGCCTGAAGATTTTTTTTTTGGCTGGACGAGGACGCCATATTCACTTGTTCGACGAAATTTCAGAAGATACCTGGCTACGAATTTTTTAGAACATTGCTTCTACTTCGTTACTTTTTTGTATTACCAACCTCGAACATCACAAAAATACGCCTAGGATGAATTCGGGAGGTTTGACAGAGGCTGCAGACCGATTACTTCCTTCTTAGGGTCCTGGAACAGGTCCTGGTTGGAGCATAGGTGAATGTGCCCCAAGTATAAGAGTATAAGTAAACTGTAATGAGAGCCCGAGGAGGCAATATAAGTTATTGAAATGTAAATTAAAAATGGTAATTTATTTCTTAAACTACAGCTTCAAAGAAAGTTGATGAAACATTGACCTAGTGAAGTCACGGGAATCCGATGTATGTAAACACAGGTCTCCATTCTAACAACTGTCACGCCATTACTAATAAGAGAGTTAATAACGGCATGGGCTGAGTCCAAATTCTTCCTCAGTCCTAACTCACCCGCTTTTTCATATATTTTTTTTATAATATAAATTGAATAAAATTTGATCTTAATCTATTTCTATAAGTTTTTTTTAACAAAATGGGCTATCTACGCAGATGGATAGTAATTTGATTTGTCTAGAATGCGCGCCCAACCTAACGTAGCTACATTAAATATTCAAGGCACACTATTCCTCGATCGACAAATGTTTCCATTATTTATTAGTGTAACGGTGTACTTGTCTTATGTGCGTGCAAACTTGCGACTAATTTGTCGCATAATCACAATTGTTTGATCTATGATTTTAGTTGTATTTATTTTTCGAATAATTCTGTTTAATCGATCTTGAGGTATCATGTATTTAAAAGCAATTCTGAGAGTATTGGCACCACTTGAATTAACAAGTAAGAAAATTGATAGTTAATATAAGTTTAGAGTTTCTCTAAGCTTACGTTCTATGCGTATGGTTTGCTACTCAAGTACTTTCTGAAAGGATAACTAGTTGTAAGTGCTAATTTATTCTTGCAAAACCATTATTACCGCTGTCAGTGATAAGACCGTCACGTCATTGTAACTGCAGATCTAAGTTCTTGTAAAAGAGTTGTGTAACTATTTTTACAATAGAGAATATTACATAGTGCAACGCCATAAACAAAAAAAAAAAAGTATTACATTCCATTTAACTATTTCTTAAAAATAAAAAACTTTACTTTTACAGACTAATTTGTTAATTTTAACTTGTGAACTATGTTTAATAATAATAAGTTATATTTATTATTATATTTAATTTATTTATACTTTAAATACGTATTAACATATTTTTTATTACTAAAAATGGAATTCCATCGTAGAGAATAGGGTTTTAGTTACCAGTGGTTAGGGTTCCAGACTGAGGGATCTTCTAACGATACGCACCGTATTCAGGAGTACTGCTTTCTGAAACAAATCAATCTAGCTGCCATATAGAGCAGCTCAGATGTTGGTCGATACTCTTGCCTTTTAGGCAAAATGTAACTACTGTATCCATCTCCAATATTTCAATAACCTCAAGAGTACGAGGATACGTAGTTAGTTTATCTTTCTCAGCTTTCACGAGATTCTCGTCATGAGGGACTGCTATACCACCAATCTTTGGTCGATGCTCTAGTCAGTCTATCACTACTATTTTTAGCTTATAATATTTCATTATTATTTCCCTTCGAAAGTATTGAAAAATCTCTATAGTGGGTTTGGTAAAATTATTGCCATACAAACAGATGTGTCTTTGCCCCATAAACCATTAATAAAGAATTGATGTTTGATTTATTAATTGATATTGAAGATAGAATTTAAATAAATCATCATAATAAACATAATATAATATGATTTTTCGGTGGATGTTGCAAAAATCGCATTTTCGCAATTCCTAGTTCAATTGCGACTAATCGTCTACGACAAGTCGCTAGTGTGTCCTACAATTATCAGACTAGTACATTAGGCTGAGCACATACGTTTGTTAAAGCCCCGAAGGTTACCCATCACTATCTGGAGTTATGACAGAAAAGTCCAATTAAACGTATGTGGGTGATTCGTATACGGTTTTGATGAAGAGATAAAAGTGTCATATAAAGTCTAGAGTGAACAGTGCGCCCTTATTTTGTGAAAAATTAACAAAGCACTCACAATGTTTAGTTTGAAACTAGTTTTAGTTTTGGCACTCAGTCTTATGAGTTCTGGTGAGTGGGATTTTGTTTCTTTTTTATCGTGTAATTCAGAGGTAATACTTTTTTTTTTTTTTTAACGTAGGTAAAATCATCCAATGACAAATCCCGCCCTTGGGTGGGGCGGGAAATAGTGTCAGACTTTTACTGACTAAAAACCTACCTTTCCATTCCTTGCCTTTATCCTGGGGCCTTTGGTGACAGTCTCACATAACCTTTGGCCCCAGTAGGCTTCGGCCCTGCTGGACCCCTACAGTTTGCTGACAACTCCTTGAGGCGCGCGGGAACGGTGCGCGCCGTAGACGACCTGAGCTCGGACCGGTCTGTTACCGGACGGACGGACAGCGAGCTACCCATTGCCCACCGTCCGCGAGCCCGCGCCTACGGTGGCCGGAAATTGGGATCGGAAACCCGGCGGCGGCGACGGCGTGTGCGCCTTTGCCTAATGCGGTCGGCCTCCTCCTTTACTAGCATTACTGCTTCGCAAAAGGAGGCGACCGCCTGCCACTCCTCCTCGCTCCGGAGCATGGCTTGAACCAAGCCCCGGCGCGAGAGATCGCCGCCGATCGCCCCCACGAGGACACGGCGATGCTCTTCCCAAGCGGGGCACACCTCGACTGTGTGCTCCACCGTGTCCACCGGGCGGTCCGCACAGTGGCGACACCCGGGCGTCGTCTCCGCACGAATCTTGTACAGGTACGGACCGAACTTGCCGTGTTCGGTCAGCACCTGCGCCAAACGGAAGGTGACGACGCCGTGGGGCCTTTCCAGCCACGCCTCAAAGAGGGGCCTTACCGCCTCGATCGTGGCGTGCCCAGCACGAGGTTGCGACAGTCGCTCTCGCCATTTCACCATGAGATCCCGCCGGAGCTCTGTCCGCCATGCCGCGACTTGTCGCGGCAGCGGAGTTTCGCCCCGACGTTGCATCTCCACGCGTAAGTCATGCATGTGTGCAAGGACTGTTGCCTCCAAATCCCATGGTGGTAGGCCAGCAAGGAGGCTCGCCGCTTCACAGGACACCGTACGGTATCCGCGGATCATCCGGATGGCCATGACCCTCTGGCAGGCGGTTAGCCGGGCCACCACTCGCTTTCGTAGCGATGGCGCCCACACCGGCGCACCGTAAAGGGCCATGGACCGAACGATGCCTGCGTAGAGCCTCCGGCAGGAGGCGTCCGGACCCCCTAGGTTCGGCAGGAGCCGCTTGAGCGCAGCCCCAGTCGCATTCAACCTGGGAGCCAGACGTCGGAAGTGCTCCTTGAAGTTCCACCGGCTGTCGAGGACGAGTCCCAGGTACTTCATCGTCGACCCGATGCCGATGTGAACTCCTCCTACCGTTAATTGGGAGCCCGGAGGTGGCGCGCTCCGAGGGCCGTGAAAACACATGGCCTCGGACTTGTGCAATGCCACCTCGAGTCCCAACTGCTGTATCCTCTCCACGACTGTCGCAACCCCGCGCGTCGCTAGTTCGACCGCCGCCTGGTACGACCGTCCCCGCGCCAGGACCAGCGTGTCGTCTGCGTAACAGACCACGCTGACCCCGTCGGGGAGGTCGGCGCGCAGCACGTAGTCGTACCCGATGTTCCACAAGGGCGGCCCTAGTACCGATCCCTGCGGAACACCGCACGACATCTCTCGCCGTTTCAACTCCCCCTGATGACCGGGGTAGATGATGAACCTGTCCGACAGGTAGGCCTCGATCACCCGACAGAGGTAGTCGGGCACCCGGTGGTACCGGAGTGCCGTTCCAATGCAACTCCAGGGCTGGGAGTTGAAGGCGTTGGCGATGTCCAGAGACACCGCCAAGACACACCTGCCCCGGGACACCGCATCCCCCGTCGTGAGGGCTCGCACGCGCATGATGGCGTCCACAGTGGAGCGCCTCCTGCGAAATCCGAACTGGCCGTCCGCAAGATCCGGCCCCTTCCGTGCCAGATGCACGACGAGGCGGTCTGCAATTACTCTTTCAAAGAGCTTGCCCACCTCGTCGAGCAGCACAATGGGCCGATACGCGGACGGAGAGTCCGCGGGGCGCCCCGGCTTCGCGATAAGGACCAGTTTCCCCGTCTTCCAGCGAAGCGGGAACTGGCCCCTCTCCATGCATGCGCTGAAGAGCCCTCTCAGTCGAGACCCGAGTTCCTCCATGGCCAGGACCCAGGCTTTCCCAGGTAAGCCATCGGGTCCTGGGGCGGTGTTCTTGGCACTCAGCCTTCGCACCGCCATTCAGAGGTAATACTAGGCTATTTATAAAAAAGATTGAGAATAATATTGAATTAGGTTTTAATTCCAGCTAGTGGCTTGCATACATGGCCAAAATGCCGTGAATCTCGGTAGACATGGGAACATCCTTTTACCCAAAAAGTGGTCTTTAATTGATTAAAATAATTCTATACATTTAAGTTATGGTCCATTTTACCCTAGTGTTGCCAAACTTAAGTGGCAGTGGGCAGGGCAAATTGCTCGCAGAACAGAAGGACTTTGGAGTGATAACCACGTACCTTTAGGCATAGCGTTGGAAGGCCTCCCACGAGGTGGACAGATGACCTGGTTAGGGTAGCAGGAATTGGATGGACGGAAGACGCAGAGGACCGGTCGTTATGGCGACACTTGGGGGAGACCTACGTCTAATAGTGGACGTCTTTCTTCTGAAATCATAATGATGATAATGATTTAAGTTGAATGGTAATTTAATGTTATAATGTAATTGACAGGTTTTTTTATCATTAATCTGTATAGGTTTTTTTAAAAATCAATTATTCTGGCTTTTATATTTGTTAGGCTCATAAATAATACAGCTGCTATTTATTCAATCTTCAAATTATATTTAAACTTTGAAATTAATTGGAATGAATCGCACGTTCTTCAAAAGTCACTTGATTGTAATTTTTTATTATTCCTAAAAAAAAAGGAAATAGAATCAGGTTTTTGAACATGAAGATCGTCAGAATTATGTGCTATTTTTAATAAACGACTCTGTATTTCTTATAATTCGAGCGCTTGAGCTCGAGAGTTAAATAAAACTTACATCTAAAGAAACACAGAGACAAAACATATATGTATACGAGATGGGACTAAAGTATCCTCAATTTTTCGCAAACAATGATGGTTTTAAAATTTCATAAAACAACCTCTGTAATATTTTCATTGTTCATTGCTAATGTGGTAAAAGTAACTAGTCAGCAAGCTGCGTAGGCCGATTTCCCTCTGCCTGCCCTGAGTGTGTCAATTGTGCTTAATTCGGTAAAGCGTTTCTAATTAGATTAAACTAGTGATCTGCCCTGATTTTGCACGCATATATATGAATCACTTTTATAATTCGACTAACCCTGAAATCCGGAAAAAAGCTACTCCATACATTTCCGTTCACTTAACTCCACAAAATATATGGAGCAGCTGATATTGCTTCGTTTATTGCTGTGTGTGTTAGGTGAAACCGATTAAACTATGAAAGAAAAGAAAGAAAAAAAAACACGTTTATTGAGAATAATATTAACACAACCAAACACGTTTACACGTACACAACCACACACAATGAAGAAACAAGTACATAGCAACTTAAATAAAATCAACAACATTGGCGATGCATCCAATTTTGTTTTATGCAATGTGAAGAAAGAAGATTTTTTTTAGGAGGGAAAGTGATCCAATGAAACTTCACGCCCTCGAGCGGAGCGCGAGAGTTTGTCAGACTTCCAGAAAACCCACTCCTGTTTCTTCGTAGCCTTTCATACCAGGGTTGAGATTTCGTTTTAGAAACTGGCCCAGTAGGCTTCGACCCTGCTGGGCCTCTATGGTTTGCTGACATCTTCTTCAGACTTGGGTTCGGTCCGAACGGCGAGCTACCCATTGCTAGCCGTCCGCAAGTCCGCAAGAAAAAAGATAAATACTGTAAAGTTAGTTCATCTATCTGTTTGTAATGTTTTCATGTCTGAAAACGTTACAAATAGACAAATTGGTGATATTTTTTTGAATTTTGGTATAAATATAAATTGAACCTCGGAGAAGGACATAGAAGACGCGTCGCTCCCGGTACTAACCAATACTAACTATTGCTATAATTTGCTTGTTCTTATTCCAGTATCACCATTCGACTTCGAGTTTCCCACAGTAGAAGACCTCCTTTACGGTCCAGTCCCCTTCGATGACAGGATCGTAGGCGGCAAGGAAACCAACATCGAGGACCACCCGTACCAGGTGTCCTTTATCGTGAAAAACTCCTATTTCTGCGGGGGGTTCATCGTCAGCGAGAACTATATTTTGACGGCAGCACATTGTGCTCAGAAGTAAGTGTTCAATCAATGTTTGGCTTCATCAGATGGCTTAAAATTATTCAAAGGGCAATGAAGAGGGCTTGCTCGGAGTTCTCTTGCGTGATAAAATAAAAAATTACGATATTTGCCGGAGAACCAAGATACCGACATAACCCAAAAAGTTGCGAAACTTAATTGGCGAAGTAATTACTTGTTATTAAGTAAAATCTTATTATGTCATTACTTGACGTTTGAAATGTTCATTCAAAATTTAATTTTTTCTTAACTCTAGAACACGAAATATTATATATGTAGTTACTTTTACTCAAGTATTTAATTTTACTTACTATATACGGGTGTTAGTGCGGGATGGATTCTATGGAACAGTGCCGTATTATTGTCCTAAATTTGTGACCAAGCTGTTGTCACGACTAAGATATAAGAATATTTAGACTTATAATGTTCCAGCTACTAGGATAAAAGACCTAAGTCTTAGTAGAGGGAGTGGACCGTAACCCGTAAGAGATTTCATCTTTGCCTCTAGAAGTTAGCAATGTAAGCTCCTTGATATTGCAAAATTATAATCTAAAGTGCAGACGGTATTATCTGCAGTATAGCTCTGTTGTTACACCATCATTATTTTGTTATGGATTTGCATTTGTGAATATTAAGAAACATTATTTCCTTAAATAAAACAAAAGTAGAATTCTAAATAAAACCCGACTACGACAAAAAAGAACGCTAAAAAAGTATGAAACAAATTTTTGGGATACAGAAATAAACAAGGTTACTGGAGAAAAAAAAAACAAAACAAAACAGAAAAGTTGTAGTCACACGTTATATAGGTATAGGTACCACTCATAACACTTTAATAACGTGTGACTACAACTTTTCTGTTTTGTTTTGTTTTTGTTTCTCCAGTAACCTTGTTTATTTCTGTATCCCAAAAATTTGTTTCATACTTTTTTAGCGTTCTTTTTTGTCGTAGTCGGGTTTTAGTTTTTTTTTTACTTTTTTTTAATTAAACTATTTTGGTGTTAAAACACTGTGCTTCTACACTGTCTTTGACATTGAATTTTTTGACCGCTTGAGGGCGCCACATTGAATTTTGATGATATTTTTTTATAAGTATAAGTGAAGCCCTTTCAAATGATATTAAACACGGTGTATTTATCTTAACATTTTTTTTAACACGGCTTTTTGTCCGCTAGAAGGCGTTAGTTTAAATTTGAATCATATTTTGGTAATCAACGAGTCAAGCCCTTTTTAATGATACCAAACACATCACTTATTTTTTAACACATTACTTTTTGTCCGCTAGAGGGCGCCGCATCGATTTTTGTGACACGTTACGCCTACACGTTAAGCCTACGTTCAGCGGACAAATAAGACGGTTCTAAAGATACCTCATAAGTCGAGTTCCGATAAGAAGATTAGGAGCTATGAGAGAACAGATGAACATACTCACATACATACATATATACATACATACATAGCCGGTCAAAATCATAACCCTCCTTTGGCTTTGCCGTAGTCGGGTAACAAAAGAGGCTATAGTATTCTGTTGTAAGAATATTAAATTATCAGATCTTTTGTCCAATCAAAATCAGATCACATCAAAGACAAATGATGATACGAACACAGCAATTTACAATATAATATAGGCCTTGCTGTTGTATACTTACATACAAATTATAGTCTTATTATACTGGGTAATAATAATAACCAACTCAACAATTAATGTTTGTTAGATCAACTTTGTATTCACGCATCTACTTAAAAGTTGTATTTAATAATGTTAAAGGGTACGATGGGGTTGGTATATCTGGTCAGATAAAAACCCCAAAATAAATAAAGAAAAAAAATCCTTGAGCGGGAAAGGTCATTTGAGGATTTTAGCATTAAATAAAATATACTGATGAACTAACTTTGTATCCAAATCTTACAGTGTAGACCCATCAACAGTGGTCCTCCGAGCGGGGAGCACCTGGCGAAAGAATGGCACCATCATACCGATAGCCGAAGTGATATCACACCCAGAGTACGACAGCCCAAGGTTCGACAAGGATGTGGCGGTGATGAAGACGGCAGAACCCATACAGTTTACTGATGTTATACAGCCTGTCAAGCTACCGAAGAAGGGCAGGCCGTTGAAGGATAACTCGATGATTATGGTCAGCGGGTGGGGAAGGACAGAGGTAAGGTTTGCTGCATCATTATCCATGCAATTTGGAAAGAAACCAATACCAGGAACAACTGGCTCCCAGTGTGAACACTACACCCAGTTAGATAGATAAAATCTTACACTAGAAGTTGATGCAATCGGGTCCTTGGGTGCACTGCTTGTGAATGAGGTGAATTTTTCACAGAATTTTGGACAGCAATTGCCATCAAGCAATGTGCGTCTCGTATCCAACGGCTTCCCGCAGCCCTTACCAGGTCATCAGTCCACCTTCTAGGAGGCCTGCTAACGCTGCGTCTTCCGGTACGCGGTTGCCACTCCAGTACCTTTCGGCCCCAACGGCCAACTGTTCTGTAAGCCCCACTATTCATCTCGTTACAGTTTGAATTTTCAAAAACCCCTACTTAGTGATCGCATTCGTCATAAAAGGCAGCCTTGTGCAAAATTTTACGTTCCTAGTCCAAGTAGTTTCAACTGTACGTTGATACGTCAGTCAGTTCATGAAGTTTCTCGCCGGTTCTTCTCCATAGGAAACGACCAATTGGAACCGTGCGAAAGCTTCTGACGTTGTAAGTCAACGTTGGGTGTCTTCAAGGCTAGAATAAATAGGCTCTTAATAAATTAGTGCGCCTCACCATCAACGATTGCATCACTGCTTACCATCAGGTGGGATTGTAGTCAAGCACTAGTTTATAACAAAAAAAAGTGTCAATGTAGGCTTATGTGAAATAAATAATGTTGAGTTTGAGATTGTTTCTTCTTTTGTATACAAATAAATAATAGATAGGTGACAAATAACAAAGAGAGCAAATAATTTTTCAAGTCTAGACTATTACGAAAATACCTGAGTGATACACAGTAGATAAACATTATTTTGGCAAGCTCGTCATGTCTGGAGGACTATTACTGTCGCACGTGTCGGCTGAAGTTACGACAGTATCGTACATCAATATTATGACGAATATGCGACATAACGTACAGGGTCGAACTGGGCCAGAAGAGCCCGGGCTTTCCACAAGTCCGCGGTCCGGGGCGGGATAAAAGTAGGGGATACTCTCGAAAAATTAATTTTGAAATACGAATTAGTATTAATTCATTTATTTCAGACCAAACATTACATATAAAACTAAAATCTTATTAAAATCAAATAAAAACAAGGCCATCTAAATTATATTCGGTTAGACTTAGGACTTTTCGTTTTTACTTACTTTTCGTAAGATTTTCTATTATAATTTTACTTGTTTAGTGACATATATGCGAAAATATTTAGAACTAAATTAAAAAACTTTTACTTATAACTTTCACATGCCTAAAAAATCCCCAGTATGGAACAAGAGCGAATGAAGCATGCTCAAAATTTTAGCTTACCGAAAGAAAATGTATCCTACCCTTGAGAGGGATATATTTTCTTTTTGTAAAACGTTCCGTTTATAAGTTATTGTCGTTCAGAAATTTCAGAAGCAAGTTTCAGGAATGGCGTTTGCTGAAAGATATTGTTTCATACAAATATCCTCCTTTACATGAAGGTCGCAAGAGCCGTATCTTAGTCATCGCTGGCTATCTGCCTTACCTTGATTCTGGCTTGCGGGCTAGGGTCTGCGTGGCGTGGTTCCTCTATCCTACCTACCACTTCACTTACGGCAAACCCCGCAAGTCAGGCCCGTGGTGGCTGGCAACCGCCACCCTATCTTTATAGCCAGTCCGTCCCTGGTATTGCTATAGAATATAAACAATACCTTTATTTGTAAGTTTTGAGATTCAAGGTTATGTCAGTCGCCTGTATCATGTTTGCTTAAACTTTTATCGCTCATCTTCGCTTATGTGGCTTGTACCGCAGGTTCCATGCATTATTCCGGGATAAAATGATACACTAAAAGATAAAGGAAACTGAACAGCTGTTTTTCTATCTTTTGAAATCCGGCACTGAAACAAAATAAAATAAAAGCTGAATGTGTACTAGGATATAAGCTGGATTTAAACACTTGATACAACGTTTGAAAACCCATTCCAGCAAGGAGTCAGCTCAATACCAGAGCGTCTGATGGACGTGGAGATACCCGTGGTGCCTTATTGGCAGTGCCTGACCGTCTACTTCACTGTGCTGACCAGGAACATGTGGTGCGGGGGCAATTTCGTACTCGGAGGGCAGGGGACTTGTCAGGTATGTGATTAGTAGCTCCATACGAGAGCATCTAATGGACGTGGAGCTTATAGTGCCTAGCTGTCTACGTCGCTCGCGTGAAATAGGAAATTGAACCAATAGAATATACTCTCAGGGTAAAAAGTATCGCATGTATTATTCCAGGACATGGTCTACCCCTGTACCAAATTACAACGAAACCCGTTCAGTTTGGAACGTGAAGAAGTAACAAATATATACACACACTCACAAAATTTCGCTTTTATAATATTATTGTGATTTTATCGTGAATCTTAAAACGGACATAGTTAACCTAGAACGTACTTAGTTAACTTAGAACGTACTTAGTTAACTTAGAACGAACTTAGTTAACTTAGAACGAACTTAATTAACTTAGAACGAACTTAGTTAACTTAGAACGAAGCTTTTTAGAGCCACCTAAAATCCACTCCGCACCGCCTCGCTTCTTGTGGCTAGTATTCTTTTTATGGACATGCGTTCATTGAAACTCATCATGGTAAGGTTTCTGATCCTTTGTTTCATTCCGCAGGGTGACTCCGGCGGTGCAGCTGTCCAAGACGGGAAGGCTGTAGGTATAGTTTCCTTCGGCCGTGGTTGCGGACAGTCGTTCTCTCCGAGCGTGTTTGCCGATATCGCTGCTCCTGCCATAAGGGATTTCATTACCAACCATACTGGGTTGTGAGATAACCAGGAAAATCGATAGTTTCTAAGTTTATTTATAAATACTTAATTTAAAGAAAAAATACAGCTTTATATGAGGTGTAACTGACTTAAAACAAAAATAATATAAATGAACAATATTTTCGTGGCCTGACAATATTTTATTTTCTTATTACTCACATAGGCTTGTTCAAGACGAATCTAACACTGACGTCTGAAGATATATTGTTTTATAATAACAAAAAAAAAATATTTGAAGCTTTTTATTAAATAATAAATTACATTTATTTTGCAAATAGGTTTTAAAAAACACTTTTACACGTTAATATTTTTATTTTGTCATTTTAAACTAGATGAGGCCGGTTGTTTTTATAACGTCGTATAGGCTGGCACAAAAATAAAATATTAACTGGCTTTTGAAGTCTCGTGTAGTAAATTGATAGCCACGATTCAGGCCCTGCCTAGTGTGGTTTCACCGTTATTATCTTTATTTATTATTTGTACATATTTTTTATATTTCTAAACATTTCTTATTACAAATATAAATAAAAAAAAAACATTTAAAAATACAAAAAATAGTAGTCCGCCGGTGTCGGGAGCAGGGTCCAAGCTACCGGTGGTTAGGGCTCCAGAGACAGGAACCTCCTCACAATGCGAGCCGTATCGAGGAGTACTGCCTTCTGCACCAGGCCCTTGATCCAACCGCGCAACGACAGCTTCGACAGATGGTCGTCGAAGCTTTTGGCTATAAGGCCATTAGCGGTCACGACGATCGGCACAATGACAGCCGAGTCCACATTCCACATGTCGACAACCTCGTGTGCTAAGTCGAGATATTTCATTTGTTTCTCTTTCTCAGCTTTCACGAGATTCTCGTCATGTGGGATGGTGACATCGACTATCATTGCGCGGCGCGCTAATCGGTCAATCACCACTATATCCGGCTTATTGGCTACAATAGTCCGGTCAGTGATGATAGACCGATCCCAGTACAACGTGGCATGGCCATTTTCGAGAACTGGGTCGGGCACATACCTGTAATACGGTACCTCAGAATCCACTAGGTTGTACTTCAAGGCAAGTTGCTGGTGAATAATCCTGGCTACTTGGTTATGCCTGTGCAAGTACTCGCCGTTAGCCAGACGAGAACAACCAGAGATAATATGTCTGATGGACTCACCCGGACGATGGCATGCCCGACACACGTCAACCGTCCCGTCCTTTATAATATGTCTCCGGTAGTTGTTCGTTAGGATAACTTCGTCCATAATCGCACATACAAAACCTTCAGTTTCCCCAAAGAGGTCGCTGAAACGTAACCAGGCCACGGATGCCTCGAAATCTACATCGGGCTCGTGAAGAGCCCGGAAAAAGCGCCCGTGGAGCTCCTTGCCTTTCCATACTTCCTTGCGGTCCTCAGTAGTAAGTACCACAGGTTTGCGCCAGTTCTCTTTAGCCATGGACAACGGGGTGAGTCCCTTGTCCACTGCGACCACATCGCGGTGCATACCCACGTCGGTTTTGAGAAAGTATTCTCTGAGGCTGCACACCTCGCGGTTATGCAGGGTCTTCGCGTTTAAAAAACCTCGACCTCCACACTTCCGCGGGATGTACAGTCTCATCACCGACGACCGTGGGTGATGCATCCGGTTTGCGGTCAGTAGTGTACGGATCCTCCTATCCAGAGCGTCTAGTTCGGTCTGAGTCCATTTGAGTATGCCGAAAGAGTACATTAAGACCGGCATGACCCAACCATTGAAGGCACGCACCTTATTTCCACCTGACAGAAGGCTGTTTAATACCTTCTTCAGGCGGCCAAAGAAGCGCTCCTTCAACGATTGCTTCATGTCAGCAACGTTAATGCCTAACGCTTCCGACATACCCAAATACTTATAGGTTTCGGTTGAGGAGAGGGTTCTGAGGTGTATGGAATCTGAGAGTTGTATCCCCTCAGATTCCATAATCTCCCCTCGCTTTACATGCATGACTGCACATTTATCCACACCAAATTCTATCCTAATGGCACTACTGAAAGTTTCAGTTACCTTGAGTAGGTCCATTAGTCGCAACTTGTTGGGGGCAATGAGTTTCAGATCATCCATGTAAAGAAGGTGAGATAGAACCTGACCACCTCTTCTCAACCGGTAGCCCAAGCTTGATTCCTCTAGCAATGTGCTTAGAGGATTCAGAGCTAAGCAGAACCAAAGTGGACTCAGACTGTCGCCCTGGAATATTCCCCGTTTAATCCAAATAGGCTCATCGTCCCTCTGGATCGATCGACATCCTGGATAGCGAAGGACTGTGTTCCATTGTCCCATACATGACTCAAGGAAGGTGCGTAGAGTTGCATCTATTTTATACAACTCCAACACCCTCATGAGCCATGTATGTGGCACAGATTATTATTATTATTATTAATTATGAGAGTTTTTCAACACTTTTTTTTTATATTTTTTTAACTGGATCTCCAAAAGAAGATACTCAGCAACAAATTGTGCTACGGCTTAACTTAAGCATGCGCTCTTTCAGTTACAAGAAACCACAGCATACTGGTGAAAGATTTAGTTTAATAAAATATATTTTTTCATAAAATAAGAGTTAAAATACAATTTCAAATTAAAAATTCTTGTAAAGGAGTGTATCAGGGCAAAAGTCTGCTATTTTTATAAATTCGTCATTCCAACACGATTCCATTGTCATATTGCTGAAAGTTCGTAATCTGCAAATCCGGTCATTGGTCGGTCCGTGGTTTTTTAGCTGTCAAAGTCAAAGTGACATTACTGCATACTGTTTATTTAGAGCGGCCGCCGGCCGGCGTTTTCATTGTTTTGTTGTTGTTATTGTATCGGTGTTTGGTTTTTGTTATGATATAAGGCAGACATTCATTTGTCATTACGTAGGTAAGTACGAGATTACCATTCTATGCCATTTCTCTCAATGGAGTGTCGGTGGTTGATCATCGGAGTCGCCATTAATTAGTAGATTACCAAACTTGTCAAAATCAACAATTATGAAATCAATGATAGACCTTTCTGACACTACTGTAATAGCCTAAAAGCAGACTTGAGGCCTTGATTTGGTGTTCAATAAATATTACATTATATTCTGTGTTATTTTATTTTATTACTTATTATGTATTTAAACCATTATTTTTATCTCCAACTTTTTTAGTGTAACTAATGTTTATATTTTGTGTAAATTTATATTTTTTAAATATTTAAAACATCTCAGATGTTTTAATTTCATATTTTTGAGTGTTGAGCACTTGTATAGTGTTAAAATAATGTACTACATTACATTTGTGTTACATTCCAATGTATGCAATGTTGTCAATTTTAATAAATGAATAAAATAAATAAATATAAAATCATTTAAAAATACTAGCCCACCGGTACCGGGAATAGAGTTCAAGCTATCGGTGGTAAGGGGAATGTCTTAGCAATAAGTGCTTTTAATAATAATAATTTATTTTCAATACTAAGACTGTTTTCCGCACTAGTGCAAAAAAAGTGCGCGTGTTCACCCCTACCCGAGTATTATTACATTTATTATATTAGGCTGGGCGCGTGTCGAACTCCACAAGGCGCGCGTCAACCCCCTTTTATTAATTTCTTCGTAAGTGTATTGAAAGATTGAAACACTTCGTTTGGAAACACCTGCAAATTTGTCACTTCACCCCTGGGCTCGTTACTCAGCCCTACGCTCACCTACGGCTCGTGCAAATTCCGCCTTGTTTGTAATGGCAAACTTTCTGCACTTGTATCAAAATTTACTATTGCCCGAAAGAAGGTGGGGTGGTGTCCAGAAGTGCTTTCTGAATCAAACCCTTGATCCAACTGACCAACGAGAATCTCCTCATAGCACCTCCCGTTATCGAATATACTTTCATATTTCTAATAGAAAAAAAATATTAATATACAAAAAACATTTCAATTCTAATGTATAAAGGTTTTCCGTTTGATAATAACATTAATATCCACCGTTTGGCGGTTTATTACGTTGCGATCGTAATATTGGCAACTAAAATTCTGTCTCTGAATATTTGATCTTTGATTTGATAACTATCTAATACTGATTATATTTATTTTTCTAATATTTATTTAGCAAATAGGTTTTTTAAAAACACTTTTACGCTTCTTTTTTTTCGTTAGTTTAAACAAGATGAGGCCGGTGTTTCCTAGCTGACTACCTTGAGAAAAAACACCGTAACAAACTCATGTCAAAGTCTCTTTTAAAGTTCATACATAAACATGTGGTCAAATCATACCAATGAATCATGCAGATTGGAGTCTGAGGTGGTCTTTTGAAGAAACAACCACACAGTTCTGAGTGGACCTGTTCAGTCAGTGCAAGCATTTGTCAGTATTCATGTAGCTTAACTCAGGACTAGTAAGGAGCTCAACGATTTGACATACGGTCCGGGGTCACAAGTGCAGTTGTACTCTGACAATGCTAACTACTGTCTAAAATTTCTTTGTAGTCGTCCAGTGTAGAAGTCCAGGGTTCAGCAACTAGTTTATTCAATATTTTAGATTCTATGTTACAAACTAAATGGGTAATGATCCATTGACCCTCTTTTACAAATAAATTATACATACTTTAGTGTCGGTAGAGTGCAACTGCACTTTTGAGCACTGACTGTACAACTGAAAACAGAATTCAAACAAATGGTCATCATGTTTAATGATTGTTCTGTGTAAGTCGCAAAAATGGCATTATCAGCCCCCCTAGCCAAGTTACAATCGTTTCGTTTTGCGTGAACGCTGTGAGTTGGTCACGCCCCTAAATCGTTTATTTGCACAAAGGAGTTGGGGGCGTGGCCCACTGCAAGCGTTCACGCAAAACGAAAGCAGTTATTCCCAGGTTAAATTGCGACTAAATCGACCACGATAAGTCGCAAGTGTGCCTTACAACTATCGTACCAGTACATTAGGCGGAGCACATACGTTTGCTAAAGCCCCGAAGGTTACCCATCACTATCTGAAGTTATAATAGAAAAATGCATTTAAATCATATGTGGGTGATTTGTATGCAATTTTAATGAAGAGATAAAAGTGTCATATATAGTCGAGAGTGAACAGTGCGCCCTTATCTTGTGTAAAATTAACAAACTACTCACAATGTTTCGTTTGAAACTAGTTTTAGTTTTGGCATTAAGTGTTTTGAGTTCTGGTGAGTTAATTTTTGATTTTTTATCTTGTAGGGTTTATTTACTAGGAAATTTATAAAAAAATCATTGAATATGAATTGTGATTTAATTAATTATTATTATTAGACGGGCGAAAAATTGTATGTGTTTATGCCTGTTATACTCTTACTCTTACTCTTATTCTTTATTGTACATACAGTTCCCCCACTTCGATTGGGATCCGAAAATCGGTTACTGCGCATTGAAGCTCGACCACCATGATGGTTCAACTTGTGTGACGAGGGTTACAACCGAATTGCGGGTCTCCGTCGAGGTGGGGAGCTGTGTTGTGGTGGATGGTTTAACTTATTTACCGCGTACTATACTCCTTCACACTCAAGACCGAGGCTTTACCACAAGCTCTTTACGTCCATATTATGACCTAAACTGAACTGTTAAGAGATGGGGCTATATAGGGTGTATAGCTATCCCTCTTTCTAGCTGGTATGACTGACATTTTAAAACGTTATGGTAAGACCCATAATATTTGGTCATAGGATAGTTTATACTCTGGGTATAGAGGCTATGATATTGAAATCGGTAGGAAGTACTAACGGAGAAATTTATACTTGATAATAATAATCATTTATTTGCGTGAAACATGGTGGTTCAGATCTTAAAAAAAAAAACAAGTACATGGTTCTTCATATTTCGCCTTTTAATCAGCATGCAAAGAATTCAGAATAATTTTAAACAATAATACTAACACATTTTTTTTTGTTACTTTTACTTATAATTTTTTATAACAAACAGACATAAATTGGACCTTATATAAGGACGTAGTGTAGGATACTTCCTATAATTTCCATCTTTCACGCGAGTTAAGCTCGGTAAACTACCCAGCGGCTTCTCAGGTGTAGTGTAGCTAATACTAAAATAGCTACACTACACCGGACAAGCCGTTAGGTAGTTAAAATACAAATGTCAAAACAGGCCTTTTATTTTTTGACAACTTTAAATACTAATATAATAGATAAAAAGATGCTCTTTATTTTACATCATAAAGATTCAGGTTTGGTAGGAGCTTAACATTAATAGGGTGTAACAATGGTTAATTTTAATGGTTTTTTTTTGGTAGGTAATGTCATCAACAAATCTCGCTCTTGGGCGGGGCGGGAAATAGTGTCAGACTCTTACTGCCTAAAAACCTACTCCGTTCCTTCGTTGCCTTTTATACCGGGGGTCGAGCCTTCTATTCAGAAAGCGGCCCTTGGCCCTGCCTGCAGCTAGCAGGCTGAGCCTCTACGGTACCGGACTGTCGGACAGCAAGCTACCCATTGCTCCCTCTCCGCAAGCCTGGTCAGTTTTAATGAATGATTTTTTTGTTTTTCTTATTCTAGTGTCACCATTCAAATTCAACTTTCCAACAGTAGAAGACTTCCTTTACCGTCCAGCCCCCTTCGATGACAGGATCGTAGGCGGCAAGGAAGCCAACATCGAGGACTACCCATACCAGGTGTCCTTTATCGTGAACAACTCTTATTTCTGCGGAGGGTTCATCGTCAGCGAGAACTATATTCTGACGGCAGCGCATTGTGCTCAGAAGTAAGTGTTTGGGTTTTTAGATTAGGTAAAGACATTAGATATCGCTGACTTGATGTTATATTAATAACATCAAGTCAGCGATATCTGACGTTAGAGGTGTGCCTAATAGTAGATACACCATTTTTTGCTTTATATTGAAATGTCACATAATATAGGATGCATCAATGGCTTGTTTGCATATGTGATATATATTAGGAAGCTAAATCTCGACACTGTACCATATATTTACATATTGTGCCTCATCAAAATACTTAGTTACCTGAAACGGGATAGGGAGGAAGAGGGTTATTCTCGGCAACTCGCAAAACAGTTGGTTCATGAGGCCGAGAGGTTCTGAATTGGCGACTAGATATCGGAAGGCGCAGCGTTGGAGGGCCTCCCACAAGGTGGACCGATATCCTGCCCCCGTTGGCAAGTTACGAGCGTTTCATTTCAATTCTCTTGCGTCAAAAGTTTAGACTTAGCCACACCTCCAATTCCTTTGTTCTGACGTCATCTCAACGCTCAGTCACGTGGTCAATACAAAGGAATCGGAGGTGTGACCGACGTGGACGACGTGGGGGTTGGTGAGAGTAGTGGCAATCCGATGGATGCGAGACGTACAGGTCCGTAACATTTGGTATATCCAGGAGTGGACGTCAAAAATACTGCTGATCTAAGTTTGTATCTTACAGTGTAGACCCATCAACAGTTGTCCTCCGAGCGGGGAGCAGCTGGCGAAAAAATGGCACTATCATACCGATAGCCGAAGTGACACCACATCCAGAGTACGACAACCCCGCATTTGACAAGGATGTGGCGGCGATGAAGACAGTGGACCCCATCGAGTTTTCTGATGTTATCCAGCCTGTTGCCCTACCGCCGAAGGGCAGGGAGTTGGTGGCTGGCTCAGATGTTAACGTCAGTGGTTGGGGGAGGACGCAGGTAATATTTGTTTATATTTTAGTACATCAATTTGAAAAGCAATGAATACCAGGAGTTGAATGCACATTGAAGCCAACCGTTCCATATAACTCATAATGTTTAACTACATCCAAATAAGTTGAATCATTTACTTGCTCGCACGCAGTTTTTTGACCTCGCACAGGTCTTTTATTTTCAATCTTTTTTTTGTGTTCTTTTATTTATGTTGTTATAGTTTTTTTTTATGTGTAAAAACTATTTATAGATTTTGCATTGTTCTTGTATATATTTTATCTATACACCACTATTTTTTTTTTCAAACACTTAAATGGCTTATTAGAAAAGGTCTTGTTATTAATAATAAGTAAAGTAAAGTCTCAATGAATAATATTCATAAACAGCAAAATTATGAGCGTTTGTTTATATCCCAAAATCTCACTCAATTTATGAAAACATTGTACAGGTTATTGTTTATAATTGAAAGAATGTCAATAAAAATGGAAAAACACTGCGCTTAGTATTTTCTAGTAGTAGCTGTTATGAATGATGATTTAATTATGATTTTACCAGTAATGACAAATTTTCGTGGATAATTTTGGGATTTCGTTTTTTGTACTTTTGACTACACAAATATGATCAGTAACGGGTACTGATTGAGTCCCATTTTTTTATGCACTAATTAAAAAATAGGGGTGTATATACACCGTTAAATTTTAGTCGTTTTAATCCCGCGGAGGGTCGATTCGGTACATGCATTCAAAAACTCGAATTAATATACGCATGTACGAAACTGAAACGAAATTATGCGGAATTTTCACTATGGCAAAGGTAATTATGCCAAATGAAATTACCACCTTAAAAGTATGCCGTTGTAAATTCGGCCACATAAATATTCGATCAAAGAAGATTATGCCAAGTGTGTTATGCCAAATAAATTTCGGAGCATCAAGATGCTGCCAGACAGAGGGAACCCGAATTGTATTATATTAAAGCGTGTACTATGATCAAAACTAATAACGATTCAGTGTTAGGTACTAGAATCCAAAGCGTGATAAAGATACTTGATGACCTTTGAAACTCTATTCCAGCAAGGAGCCAGCTCAATACCAGAGCGTCTGATGGCCGTGGAGATACCAGTGGTGGATCGCTTGCGGTGCCGTTTGGCCTACTCCTCTTTGCTAACCGACAATGAGTGGTGTGGGGGCAACTTCTTCTTTGGAGGGAAGGGGACTTGTCAGGTACGTAATTATTGTAATTATTTTTTTTGTTGATAGGCGGTCTGACGGAAACCGACGATGTGGTTGATGACGAAGCACACTTATCTTGAAGTAACTACCAGCCTAGCGGTGTCCTTCACTGTTTCCAGTGTAAACCAGGTTCAGTTTTATTTAGCTATTTCATTGTGTTGGGTGTGCGGGTCAAGTCAACCGCATGGACATACATCGCTGGTCAAGCGTCGCTACGCAGTGAGTTCCTGCAGAGTAAAAGCATCGTCGAGGTCAGCCTAGAAAGAGGTAGCGGGATGATCTGGACACGTACCGCGATGACTGGAGACGGCGCGGGAGAAGAAGAAAGTCTGGAAGGCTTGGGGTTCGCTTTTGCCCAGCATAGGCTCAGGACAAAGCCGGATAGCAAAACAAAATTGTCAATTCTTGGGTTTTGAGTATCTGCTGGGTACTGGTAGAAACCTAGCTGTTTTCTAACTTGATAGTTATTTCACTAATTAGCATAGCATAATCAGCCTTATAATGTTCCCACTTCTGGTACTCAGGCCTATTCTCTAAGAGAGGTAATGGGCCTTAATTATATTATCAACGCGGGCCCAGTGCGTATTGGTGGATGTAACATGTCTTCGATTTTTTCCTTCACCGTATTGACAGCAGTGGTTGTGATATAAATTACACAAAGTATAGCATAGCATAGCAAAGCATCCGTATTATACAACAATCTCATAGAAATTTAAATCTATGACTACAATGGCGGTCTTATCGCTGATAGTGATATCTACCGGATAACCTTAGGATTGACTATAAGAACTTAAAATCAAGATAACTCGTAAGTCGGGGTTGTTACTACTGGACCACCACTGCTCTCTTGCACTAATTTTAGTGCTTCAAACATTGATATTAAAATCTCTCTCGTGGTGATAATTTCTTAATTTTTCTCTGTGTTAAAAGAAGTTTTTCGTTCACATTAGAAGACAGGAAAATCATTTCATCCATCAGAACTGATCCTTTGTCTCATTCCACAGGGTGATTCCGGCGGTGCAGCTGTCCAAGACGGTATGGCTGTAGGTATAGTCTCATTCGGTCGTGGTTGTGCACAGCCTTTGTCACCGAGCGTCTTCGCTGATATCGCCGCACCTACTATAAGAGACTTCATTACTGAGCACACTGGGTTGTGAGATACCAAAAAATATATATATCGTTGTTAAGATTATTTATGAATAGTTTTAAGAAAAATGCAGCTTTATAGTGTTGGTGACTTGACTTTTGTGATGATATAAGATGATGACATTTTATTTTGGAATAAAACAGATCTAGGCCAATCTAAGAGCTACTCGAATATTGAAATTAATCGGGCTGTAGATATTAGCAATTAAATTATTTGAAGCATTCTATTTGACTAGTTATTTTGAAGGTTGAAGGAAGAGGGTGTAAATAGTAAATACAATGAAACTAACACAATAATCCACGCGGTAGGGCGTGCATAGTACCTACACCTATAATTTCAGAAGTACAAGGAAGCTACTCGCATGGAAAAAAATAGAGATCAAATGTTCAGTTTCAAGGAAATAAGTCACATGCAACGAATCCAATTGAATTGTCGTTAAATGATTTTTAATCACACATCAAGCAGGATGTTTTGGCTCCTCAAGGTCTACTAACTGCTGGTCATCGTGACTTTAAATACATGTAATTGCTAGATCATGTGAATATTCTGAAGAAGTCTCATGACGGCTCAGTAAGGCGCTCAAGCATGAGGTTGCGGTTTTGAAACGAGGCAAGTATTTTTGGGTGGTTTTAAAGAAATAGCCAAGAAAGCTAAGGCAGGAGCTGCGCTCCAGTTCGCTCCCGTCTTAGTCTTCTAACCTAAATTGTCCGTGTCAGCGCCCTAAAATTCCGATGTGAATTTTTCATTTCATATTTACTTTTCTATGTTTATCTAGGACATTAATGACACCCCGTGCCTGAAATCACATAAAGCCGATGGTTCCGATGGTCATTCGCAGATCTTTGACAGTCGTTACAGGTAATCAGACGCCAAAAAGTCTGACCATCGTGCATCTGACCATCGGTCTATCCGAAGAGTATCGTATTGCCTAATAACTGGGTTGTGGAGGTCTGATAGCCAGTAGCTTATTTTATTGTAAACACAGGTATTCAACCGGATCTGATTAGACTGGAAGTCAACCCCAAGTTAATTGAGGAAAGGCGAGAGATGATGATGTGAGTGCTGTGTGTGTGTGTGATGGTGATGTTGTGTGTGTGAGGTTTAACGAGAATTGGTTAGATTCAGGGCTAGCACTTCTTGGGGGCCTACCAGATTTATCAAACTAATTGTCTTTTTGTCAAAAAACGATTTTCTAATTTTTTGTAGTGAGCTTCTTGGACGGTAATACCCCTCTTGGCATACAATTTTAAGGTATAATATAGTTTAGCATAACGTTGTCGCATAACTTTTATTAGCACAATAATATTTTGGCATAATGTTAGCAGGCAGTTGGTTAGCATTACTATAATTTAGTATAATATGTTTTGGCATAAGTTGGAGTTGCATAAAGGAGACGGGGACTTCTGGGCCAAAAATGTACGTGATTGAGATATGCTCTTAAAAATTCATTATATAATTTTATTTCAAAATAGAAAAAATCTAGCCCTAGTTCCACCGAGGAAAATGAGATATCTAAAAAATAAGTTTTAGTCATGAGTAACCTATTTTAGGTTAGGTACACAATCGATAAATAGTTTATTCCAAGGAACTTGTATACCTAGTTTATTCTAGGGTATTTTTTTTATTTGTGTAGACAAGACTTATATTACTTCTTTCTACTCTATGTATGATTAGTCGTAGACACGGGCATTTTTGACTTTGAGTACATACGGATATTTAACCGATATGAGACTTCAAAATACATTTTCTGTTTTTAGATATTCGGTTTTGGTAACGTATAGCCTAAAAATATACCATCAAATAAAATATAGCAGTATTCTAGTAAATAGACTTAAGCACTTAAAAATAAAGATGTTATCGTTTGCTTTGTATTTTCATAAAAATCTGAATGGTGCGATTCGCACTGTCTTTTTTATTCTGCTATGTTACGTTTGGTTATAAAGAGAAAAAGCGATTTTTTAGCATTGGTCAGTTTGTATTTGGCTATTCACAAAATTCATTTGGCCTTTCTTAGCTCCAGGTACATCTACGTATCCAGTGATTTTATTTGCCAATTATGATTAGTTTGGTTGTTTATATCGTTTAATTTGGCTAGCCCGATTTTAAAAATTAGATTTTCAATACAGAGAAAACGATAAAAATGTTTTTGAAATCGGCTTTTAAATTCGTTTTTATATATTGAACGCATGCCTAATCACTAGTCTCGTACTCTTCGGTTCCTTGATATGATGACTTGTAGCTACAACCTCTTCGGTCACGGCAGAGTACGGAAGAGGTTGCGGCTAAAAGGCATAGAGTTATTATGTCGATGAGATATACTGACAGAGATGTCACAAATAAAAAGCTATTTTAAAATTAATAAATATAATCGTTGTTATTGTACTACCTTTGATTATATACCTGTCTAGATGCCACATTGACCGTAAAAAACGGCCACAATAAAGTCTACCATATTTGGTAGACTCGCTTCTCCCTTACGTCAGTGTCATTCTAAAGACCTAAGGATAACGTGCTCGCGAGAAAAAATTAAATATGCCGGTTTGTGCTGTCAGACTGTGTCGCAATCATGTGGGAAACCTGTATGATAACAGCAAGATCAGTTTTCATCGGTAAGTATTATTATTTTACCACTATTATTCTTAAAATCGAGATTTTTTAATTCGTTATTTTGAAGTTTAATCTGATTAGTCAGTGTTGTCAGTTTATTACTAGGGAGATTTGCCGAAATTATGGGAGACAAAATACAAATATCATTACATCATCTTTCGATTAAGAGAACATTATTATTTTAAAAATAACATTATTTGATTGATCAGTAAATGATAACTTATCTATACCTACAAAATAAATGAAACCCATGAAGCCCTAAACAATATTTTCTAATATTGTGTGTTTCAGTTTTCCTACGGATCCAATAGTTGCAAATCGCTGGAAACATATAATACTGCGGACTCGAAATGGTGACCCGTGGAAACCTCACAAGACTTCAGTCGTGTGTTCGGAACATTTTTCTGACGATGATTTATATGTTACAAAAAAGGGTTTACGACGGCTAAAGAATGGTTCGGTACCAAGCAAGGTACGATGTTTTTTTTTAATCGGTAATGAAAAACTCATGCAGTGTGGCTGTTTTACCAACTTCAAGAGAAAAGTTGGAGGTTCTCAATTCGTCGATATCTTTTTTCAAAAAAATCAAAAAAATCTTTTGTTTGAAAGGGTCATTCCCAACTGGTTCCATAGTCAGGATCTGATGGTGGTAGGTACCCCATGGAAATCTTTCGGTCAATTCATTTTTCGGTTAGATTTTTTTTGTTAATAGATAACTTTTAATTAAACACTTGAAACTTAGGGCAGGGTAGTTTTATATTATAATAATCTTAAATTATGTTGTTATAGTGTCTTTTTTTGTCAGCGACGGAAACAGAAACCTCAACAAATATAAAACAAGTAAGCTTGCACAGCCTGGAGGGCTTACAACTTTTACAATAATAATCATTCATTTTTAATACGATTGTTGAGCAGCACAACGATCTCCTATGTTTAAGTATAATACTAGCCTTTGCCAGTGGCTCCGCCCTCGTTACAATGTATAAACTTATAGAGTATACATAGAGTTATAGATTATGCTTGGTAATTAACGATATCGCGTCATGCAGCCTTCTAACGTTTAGAATCGCGAACAATAGCGGCAAAATAACTGTAAATATAGAGTATTTATATAACATTAGCTGTTATTGTTAAGTTTTTGTTTGTTTATTTCTAAATACAATCTATATTAGGTAGCTAGAATATTAGAAACAGAAAGATTTTACATAGTATCTAGTAATTCTAGTAGGTATCTGAAATGATTGTTAACGATATTGTAATGAATACATAGTAATTAAAGTAGTTAATTCTAGCTGAAATTAGTTAAAAGGGCTGAAAATGTGGATACATGAACGAACGTGGTTCGAAGATACAAAAAGTTTGTAAGGTCGCCCCTAGTAAGGGTGCTGGTATGTGATTGGTTGATTAGTGTTTTGATGATGAGTTAGTACTACTTCCACCTACATACGAGAGGTATAAATAAAGCCACCTTCCGGCTAAACTTTGTCGTCGGTTGTCATCATCGCTTCCTGTAACACCTATTTGCTGTAAAGAAGAGAGAATAAATCCTAATTCGTCTGAAACCTTCAGATCCCCTTTTTTTTTCCTTGGAAACACCCCTGTGCTTGATTACTCTACAACGATTCATTTGTTTCTAACAGGATCCATCTACTTCTAATATGCCGATTGATATTCAACATCAAATTATTGAACCTAAACCTTCGTGCTCGAAGGAGCCGGTGAGTGGCGATGAGCGAATGAGCATTTTACAAGATTTTTCAGACTTGGAATCGATATTTGATAGTCCACGCGAAGTCAAGTTACGGCGTATATTACGTCGCAAGATAATACTGGAACGCAAACATAAGGCTATCATTAATTCATTAAAAAAACAAAATGTTCGTCTGAAAAAGCAGAATATCTCTTTCAAATGTATTATCAAGACTTTGAAAAAACAAAGATTGATCAATGAAGATGTACATAATGTCCTAGAAGGAAATTTATTTGCCTCAAATTTATACTCGCAAATGACAAAAAAAACAAAAGGTCAAGGTACCCGTCCTGCTAAGTACTCCCCGGAATTTCGGAAATTTTGTTTGACACTGCACTTTTTGTCACCACGTGCTTATAGCTTTGTTAGAAGAAAATTTGAGACATGCCTTCCACATCCTAAAACTTTGACTAAATGGTACTGCAATATTGATGGTTCTCCAGGACTCACTGAAGATGCCTTTCAAACACTGAAATCCAAAAGAGAAAAATCTGAAAAAAACCTTATATGCGCACTCATTGCAGATGAAATGGCTATCCGACAGCAAAAATGTTGGAACAATAAAACTCATAAAGACGACGGTCTCGTTGACATTGGTTCTGGTCCCGATGAAAATATAAATAAAATGGCTTCCGAGGCATACGTTTTTATACTGGTCTCGCTTAACGAACCCTGGAAATTACCAGTGGCTTATTTCCTTGTTCATGGTTTGACAGGCGTTCAAAAAAGCAATATAATTAAGGTTATTCTTAGGAGATGCAACGAAGTAGGTGTAGACGTTGTGTCACTCACTTTTGATGGACATCCTACCAATCTGTCTGCAATGGAAATACTGGGGTGTCAAATTAAATGTGATCCGAGGAACTTGAAAACTACATTCAAGCACCCTTACGCCGATTACAATGTCGTCGTTTTTTTGGATCTCTGCCATATGGTGAAGTTGATAAGGAATCACTTTGAATCAAAAGAATGTTTCATAAATGAGAATAAAAAAGAAATACGATGGGAATATGTAAAAAAATTGTGTGATTTACAAAGCAAAACTGGCTTACATCTAGCTAACAAACTCACAAAAAAACACATTTATTTTAGAAACTCAATAATGAATGTCAAACTTGCAACACAAGTGCTTAGTAGAAGCGTTGCAAAAGCCATAGAATTTTGCCGGGCTGAATTAAAAATCTCGGGTTTCGAGGATAGCAAAGATACCGAAGAGTTCATCATGTTAATAAATAACGTTTTTGATATTTTTAATAGTAGGAATCTAAGCGAACATGGATTTTGTCATCCATTATTAATATTTAATAAAGAGGAGGTATTCGATTTGTTAGAGAAAGCAAAAGAATGTATCTTGAAATTGAGTCTTAAAATTTCTAGAAAAAGAAGTTTTAAAGAAGGAGAACATTTAAAAACAATAATTTTAAAAACCAATACATCAGTTTTAAAATCACAAGTATTTACAGGTTTTCTAGGAATATTAATCGGTATTGAGAGCTTAAAAAAATTGTATGATTCCCTAATACCCACAAAAAAAATAAAATATTTAACAACATACCGCTTGAGTCAAGATCATATAGAATTATTTTTTGGTGCTGTACGAATGCATGGAGGTTACAACGATAACCCGAATGCGAGACAATTTAAGGGAATTTTTAGAAAGCTTCTATGCCACATGGAACTCAAAGCAGTTGATTCTGGTAATTGTGTGCCTTTAGAAAGCCTCAGCATCCTAACGTGTACTTCTGCAATCAAATGCATAAATGAAACTACATCTCAAACGCGAGCAGAATATGACAATGAGTGTGATACTGTGAGCACTCTTCAACATGATATTTTAACACAATCTGATATTTCTTTATTGATTAATCCAGAATATACAGAATATTTCGAGCAAATAGTAGGGTACATAGCAGGGTTTGTTGTTCGACGTATTTGTAGACTAATTAAATGTAGTAGCTGTATTCAGGCCATTAAATCAAACGAAATATTAAAATTTCATAAATTAGTTAGTGTTCGAGATCAGGGCGGTCTTGTATATGCATCGGAGGATGCATTCAAAATTTGTAAGGTTTCTGAGTACGTAATTAGGGACTTTTTAAAACAGGGCTATATAGTAACATCACCCTCTAGTTATGCACAGATATGTCTTAAAATAATAAGCAAGTTTGTCGGTCATACTTATTTCAAAAACATCGGTGATTGTTGTCAAAATCACCAAACAAGCCTGTTAAGGCTAATAATTGAAAAATATTTACAAATAAGATGTCATCATATTTGTAAATCGGATAACGTAGACCAGGCAATAAAATCAAAAAGAAAACTATTCCGAAAACAAACACAAAGGGATGGGTTTTGATCTATAAACTATTGTAGGTATATATATTTTTTTATGTGTAGTGGTACTTTTATTTAAGAAGGATGACAATGTCCTGCTTAAGAACTACAAAACCATCTCGCTTCTGAACCATGTATACAAGCTGTTTTCCAGAGTCATCACGAATCGTCTCGCGCACAGGTTAGACGACTTCTAGCCTCCTGAACAAACCGGATTCCGAAAAGATGTCAGCACCGTTGACGTTCCCTGATTTAATGAAACGTAGTAAAGTAGTCCCAATTTTCAAATCGAGTTTTAAGAGCGATCCTTCTAATTATAGACCTATAACTATCTGTGTTGCTGGAAGCATTGAGTAAAATCTATGAAAAATCATGCTTTTGCATGAGACAACATCTGGTTGAGATGTTGTCTCAATTTAATTCAAATAAGATTTTACATAGTCGTCAGTTTGGCTTCATGAAAGGAAGGTCAGCGACGGATGCAGGAGTGAAACTCAAATATTATGTGACCTCTCAGAAGCATTTGACTGCGTTGACCATAAAACACTGATCTGTAAATTACATCATTACGGAATTCGTGGACAAGCTGCAGATTTTGCTTTTTCAAACAAATCGATATTTCGACTCTGCCTTCAATTTATATCTCAGAAAGTATTTTGTATGTTTGTAAAAACTTAGGACTTTTTAAAATTAGAAACGATTTACATAATATTAATACACGTAATAAACATGAAATTGTAGTACCTACCCAAATGGAGCTAACACAAGCAAGTCATTTCTTATTGACAGCATACGTTTCTATAACAAGTTGCCTAACTCGGTTACCGAACTTAGCGTGGAAAAGTTCAAAACACTTAAGCGTATCCAAAAAAGGGTATTACAATGTTAAAGATTACGTTGAAGACACGCTTGTTTGGCAATAACTACATCTTTATATGTAGCTTCCCTGGCAGCTCATTATCTGCATTATCGTATACTTATTTATTAACTGCTCCACCATTGTTTTAACTTCATTATTTATACTGACACTTTTTTTGTTTTTCTTCCCCTTCTGTGACATGGCTTTTGCAATGTTTTTTACGAGTAATGTCGATGTTGTTTACGAATATTATTTAAAACACAACCACCTTAATTTCACTAGTAATTTATAATTGTATACATCTATCTAACTAACCTATCAATAAATGTGATAGGTTTATTTTTATTTTTGTATAGCTTTTTTCTTTTTATAATGTGAATGTGAGAAAACCATAGTCTTCTTATTATATCTACTAATACTGTAATATGGAAATATTGTAAAAACAATTATTTTTTTAAAAGAGTTTCCATGGAGTTCTTGCCGGTTCTTCTCCATAGGAAACGACCAATTAGAACCATGCGTTAGCTTCTGACGTTTTATAAGTGCCCATGTGAAATAAATGCTTTTAAGTTTGAATTCCTTAGGTGATTGCATCAGGAAGGAGGATATCCGCAGGAGAACCAAGGTCGCCAACATAGCCCCAAGAATCCCCGAACTAAAGTAAAGACCGCTCATCGTGGTGACACTTGGGGGAGGCCTATGTTCTACAGTGAACGTCCTGCGGCTGAAATGATGATGATAAAAAGAAATAGTACACTAATCTCAGGCACTAGTTTTCTGGCGTTTTCGGTGCAGCCGTGAAGCCCTTATTCCTGCTATATTTTCACAACGGAAACTTTTTTTTTTTTGTTTTGTGTAATTACTTATGTAACTGGAGTATTGTGTATATTTAAGTCTGTGCTACATAAATATATTTTATTTTCTTCTTTAATCTACAAAATAAGTATTTCATTAAACCGAAGGAAAAAGGAAAGTTAATAATTTGGAGTAGGCATCCCTAAACACGCACACCTTGACAGTTTGACGACAATACGTACACGAGCGGTACTCACACATATCACGCAATTGGAGACATTTTCAGCGCGTCGTTTGTTCAGAATGCTCTATCTAGACAGGTATATAATCAAAGTGTACTACATCTGGAGTATAATATTTTCTACACACCATTTAAGTACTCCAGATTAATCGCCGAATACACTTATTCGACGACCCATGTATTTTGAAATGATATTGTCAGTGATTTCTCCACTGGTGCCACAACCTGTAAGTATAATCACCCCACATTTTTTCTACGATCTTTTTCACAGCATCTACTACGATGCACCGTTATCTTTCTCCGTTATATTAACAAATAAAAATATATTTTTGGAGAACATTAAGATTATTTACATTTTACTAAATTCTAAAACTGACAGAATATTTTTCAGTAGGTCATATTTTGCTGAATAAACCATTATTCCCATGTTTCAGGTAATCGGTGGTGACTACATTTATCAACCTTATTGGGACTTTGCTCAAAGGTCGTCTGTTGATTAAACAATACAAATCGGCCACAATTGTATTGATCTCCACTGTGCTCTTGCATCACGAATCAGTCACCTACTTCATGCAACTCGTGAATCGAGAATTTATAATTTTATTCAATAGTGGATTATGCCTCAAAATGGAAGTTGTTGGTTTGCATGGTGTTTATGAAAAAGAATATATATGTAAACTGTTTTATTTTATATTAAACATGACCTTTTCCTTTTGAGAACGCGATAAACATGGCGGTAACGTCCCTACCTTCCACATGCCACAGGTCCTCCCCGGACATGGTAAATTCGAGAGGTACCTGTACCGGATTCAGGTGGAAGAAAGCCCGGGTCATCATTTTGCGGACCACCCGAAAAACAGGACAGAAGAGATAAGCGGTGGTCGCCTACTTCTGCGCAGCAGTAATACTAGCGAAGGAGATTGCGGCACGCGTGAGGGAACGGACACCCTCACACCCCATCCACTGAGACTCTGACCCCGACTACCAGCCAGCAGGATGATGAGTAATGAGTAATTCGCTTTCCGGCCGTCTACTAATCGTCCGGACCGAGTCCGAGTCGTCGATGACGCGTAGTATTTCACACATGCGCCTCAAAGAGATGTCAGCAGAACCGTAGTAGCCCAACGAGGCCAATGTCCGCTGGAGTTGAGGGTAGTTTCTGAAAACTGAGCTTGTGGTTCCAAAAAGTAAGTGTAATTGAAGGACAGAGACGTGTTTTAGTAAGTAAAAGTCTGGCGCGCCACTTCACTCTACCCTAGACCTTTTTTGTGGTAGGTAAAATCATTCAAAGACATCTCCCTGGTATCATCGCCCTGGTGTGCATTTTCATATTTCCCCAAGGCCCCAGAGCAGGCTTCGACCCTCCTGGGCCCCTACAGTTTGATGACAACTCCTTAAGGCGCGCGGGAACAGTGTGCGCCGTCAACGACTTGGGCTCGGTCCAGACTGTTACTGGATGGATAGACAGCGAACTACCTATTGCTCGCCGTCCGTAAGCCCGCGCCAACGGTGCCGGAAATTGGGATCGAAATGCCGTCGGTGGCGGTGGTGTGTGCGCCATTGCCTCATGCGGTTGGCCTCCTCCTCTACCCTAGATCTGGACAAGTCATTTGATGATTTCCCACGTCAATAAAAATACAACCTTACCCTAATTATATGAATTGTGGGTTGTTTAATACTTTTAAATTCTGCTATACTCTCTATACTAAATAAATACTGTCAATCAAAACTTAATATCTTGCATAACCTCACTTTTACTAAATCTCTGATAACTCTTCTCTCTGACTGATAAATTCCGCAGAATTTTCAGCAAATGGTTGAAAATATATAAGCTACTAACTGACATCACTTTCATTTCTTTACTACCCAGGCCCATGATTGTATGAAAGCGTATCTGTCTCCTTTGAAAGGCGTACTTAATATTTTGGAAATTACTCTATTGGAATAGGTTAAGGTACGGTGAGGATCGCCCTTGGGCCACCACAACATGTTTGTTTTTGTATTATGTTTTATAACATTATGTTTTATAAAATTATGCTTCATTATTATTATGCTAGCAGTATTTATGGCAACCAGCATTATAGCAAAACATTTATGCCTAATAATATTATGCGTAATTATCATTATGCTGAAATTTGTTATGACAATGTAAATTATGCCAATATATAGTTTATGCTTATCAATAATTAACCTTCTTCGACAATGCTCGATCAAAGGAAAGATGCAGTCTCATTACTTGAGAACAGGTCATGAGTTATTGTGGCTGACTTGAAAGTGTTTAAAAATACTTTGAACACCGACGTTGAGTAAACCATTGTAGTATTCTTGATGTCAAAGATTGATTCCTGTACTTAAACAGTAGGTACTTTCTCTATTTAGTCTGAATAGTTTTATCGAATCGATCGAGCATATTGTTGTCCATTATTTTATCCATTTAGCTATTAACATGTAGATCCACAACTACCAAACTGGTTCATACAAAAGTAGACTCTAAACATCGGAATTAAGGCCTATAGTGGCGTGAATGTGAGAGGACACCGGCGTCCTCTCGAGCTAGGACAGATAGTAGATCTGGCCCTTTCTCTGATATTCTGAGATAAGATTAGGGATCCCTATTTCGTGTGTCAATTGTTTTTGCTGGCAAATTATCTGATTGAGCAAAAGAATAGATTAAGGCTACTACCACTAATTACTGATTGTTTAAGGCATCAATTTGAGACTTCGCATTGTTTGCCGATTTGCAATTATTTAAATTGATGAATGTCTGTTTGCTCACCATTGTTTGGTTAGAATAGATGAATTCTTGAATGGACCCATTGTCATGCCAGAGTCAAAGTTGAATAGTCTCTTGTGCTTGTACATAGTGCTTATACATATAGGTAGGTTTACAGATTCGGTCTCAAGACCGAAATACAAGAAGGCTGCATAGCTCTTAAAATAGATGTGCTGATAAGGTTCTTCAGAAAAAGTTCTGGAGCTTTGGGTTCTGTTTCTCCCTTGCATAGCTTCTGATGTGATTGATATCTATATACATACATATATGTTATACATATTTATTTGTCAAACTGGATTTAAAAATCTCTTTTCGTAAAGGAGACAGATACGCTTTCATACAATGTTGGGCCTGGGTAGTAAAGAAATGAAAGTGATGTCAGTTAGTAGCTAATATATTTTCAACTATTTGCTGAAAATTCTGCGGAATTTATCAGTCAGAGAGAAGAGTTATCAGAGATTTAGTAAAAGTGAGGTTATGTAAGATATTAAGTTTTGATTGACAGTATTTATTTATTATTGAGAGTTTTGCAGAATGAAAAAATATTAAACAACCCATCATTCATATATTTAGGGTAAGGTTGTATTTTTATTGAGGTGGAAAATTATCAAAAGACTTCTCCAGCTCTAGGGTAGAGGAGGAGGCCGACCGCATCAGGCAACGGCGCACACACTGCCGCCACCGCTGGGATTCTGAACCCAATTTCCGGCCACCGTTAGCGCAGGCTTGAGGACGGCGAGCAATGGGTAGCTCGCTGTCTTTCCGTCCGGTAACAGTCTGAACCGAGGACAAGTCGTTGATGGCGCGTACTGATCTCGCGCGCCTCAAGGAGTTGTCAGCAAACTGTAGGGGCCCAGCAGAGCCTTGGGGAAGTACGAAAATGCATACCAGGGCCCCAGAACTATGGCAATGAAGGAACGGGGTAGGTTTTTAGTCAGTAAGAGTCTGACGCTATCTCCTGCTCCGCCCAAGGGCGGGAGATGTCTTTGAATGATTTTACCTACCACAAAGAAAACGCTCTAGAGTAGAGTAAAGTGGCGAGTCAGACATACTTTCTAAAACCACGTCTCTGTTCTTCACTTACACTTATTTCTGGAACCGTTTTCAGAAACTATCCGCTACCCCAGCGGACATCGGGCTTGTTGGGCTTCTACGGTTTTGCTAACATCTCTATGAGGCGCGCGTGTGAAATACTACGGTCGTCGGCGTCTCGGACTCGGTCTGGACGGTTAGTAGACGGCCGGAAAGCGAATTACCCATTACTCATCATCCTCCTGGCTGGTAGTCGGGGTCAGGGTCTCAGTGGCTGGGGTGTGAGAGTCTCTATTTCCTCAGGCTGCCGCAGGCTCCTTCGCTATTATTACTGCAGCGCAAAAGGAGGCGACCACTGCTTGTCCCCTCTGTCCTGTTTTTCGGGTGGTCCGCACAATGATGACCCGGGCGTTTCTTCCATCTGAATTTGGTACAGGTACCTCTCGAATTTACCATATCTGGGGAGGACCTATGGCACGTGGAAGGTTCGACGTCGTGACGCCTCTCCAGCCATTCCTCAAAGAAGCGACTTACCACCATGATTATCGCGTTCCCAAATGGCAATGGTAAAGCAAAGGGTCCTATTTAATTTATAATAAAACAGTTTACATATGATTTTTTTTTTCATAAACACCATTCAAACCAAGAATTTCCGTTTCGAGGCATAATCAACAATTGAATAAAATTATAAATTCTCGATTCACGAGATGCATGAAGTAGTGATTCGTGATGCAAGAGAACGACAACAGTGGAGACCAATACAACTGTGGCCGGTTTGTATTGTTTCATCAACAGACGACCTTTGAGCAAAGTCCCAGTTAGGTTGATAAATGTAGTCACTATCGATTACCTGAAACATGGGAATAATAGTTTATTCAAAAAATAATTTAGTAAAATGTAAATAATATCAATGTTCTCTAAAAATATATTTTTATTTGTTAATATCGTGGAGAAAGAAAACGGTGCATCGTAGTAGATACTGGTTAATAATAAAATGTGGGGTGATTATACTTACAGGTTGTGGCGCCATTAAGAGAAATCAGTGAAAATATCATTTCAACATACATAGGTCGTCGACATAGTGCATTTCAGCATTTAATCTGGAGTGCTTAGATGGTGTGTAGAAAATACTCTACACTCTAGATGCAGTTCAATAACAACAATTATATTTCAACTTCAACTTTTCATTAATGGCCTTTATGGAAAACAGGAATTTTAAAATAGCTTTTTATTAGTGACGTTTCTATATTATTATGTCAGTATATCTCATTGACATAATAACTCTATGCCGTTTAGCTGCAACCTCTTCCGTCCTTTGCAGTGACGGAAGAGGTTGCAACTACTAGTCATTATACCGCAAGTAACCGAAGAATACGAGACGAGTGACTAGGCATGAGTTCGATATATAAAAACGAATTTAAAAGTCAATTTCAAACACATTTTTATCGTTTTCTCGGTCTAGAAAATCAGATTTATAAAACCGGCCTAGCCAAGCTAAACGATATGAACAACCAAACTAATCACAATCGACGAATAATAGCACTGGATACGTAGATGTAGCTGGAGCTGAGAAAGGTCAAATGAATTTTGTGTATAGCCAAACTCAAACTGACCAATGCGTAAAAATTCGCTTTTTCTCTTTATATAAACGCGGAATAAAAAAGACAGTGCGAATCGCACAATTTAGATTTTTATGAAAATCTATTGCACATTGAAATAAGCAAACAATATCATCTTATTTTTAGTGCTTAAGAATATTTACGAGAATACTGCTATATTTTATTTTATGGTTTATTGTTAGGCTAGGCGTTACTAAAACCGAATATCTAAAAACAGAAAGTCTATTTTGAAGTCTGATATCGGATTAACCTGTTGAATACCGTAATTAGAGACACAATAGAAAGACAATAGGTGTGCGGACGCCGGCGTCCTCTCGGGGAATAATAAATTAATATCCGTATGTACTCAAAGCCAAAAATGCCCATGTCTACGACTAATCATACATAGAGTAGAAAAGTAGAAAGGAGTAGAATATAAGTCTTGTCAACAAAAATTAAAAAAAATACATCATACAATCGATAAATAGTTTATTCCAAGGAGTTAGTCCTTGGAATAAACTATTTTTCGATTGTATACCTAACCTAAAATAGGTTACTCATGACTAAAACTTATTTTCTAGATATCTCATTTTCCTCACTTCAACTAGGGCTTGATTTTTTCTATTTTGAAATAGAATTATGTAACTAGTTTTTAAAAGCATATCTCAATCATTTACATTTTTGGCCCAGAAGTCCCACTCTCCTTTGTCGTCAATGTACACTAGATACTACCTTGAGAAGAAACATCGGAACTAACTGAGAGTCAAACTGTTTTTTAAAGTCTATACAGCAAACATGTAATATTTAAATCATATGAGAATCACGCAGGTTAGTGTCAGAGATGGTTTTTTATCGTTGGGTAAAAATCATCCAATGAGTGGGACATAGTGTCAGACTTTTACTGACTAAAAAACCCACCTCGTTCCTTCTTCCACTTTAAGGGCGGGCTTGTGGACGGCGAGCAATGGGTAGCTCGCTGTCTGATCATCCGGTAACTGACCGGACCGAGCCCGAGTCGTCGACGGCGCGTACTGTTCCCGCACGCCTCAGCAAACCGTAGAGACCCAGCTTACCAGCTGCAGGCAGGCACAGTCGAAGCCTACTGGGGCCAAGGGTCGGTTTCTGAAAGAAAGGCAGGAAACTATCGCCCGCTTCTCCCAAGGGCAAGATTTGTCATTGGATGATTTTACCTACCATAAAAAAACCCCGATCCTTCTTAGCCCTTTATACTGGGGCTGGACATTCTTTTCAGAAATCAGTCCATGGCCCCAGTGGGCTTCGGCCCTGCTGGGCCTCTACAGTTTGCTGACAACTCCTTGAGACGCTCGGGAACAGTGCGCGCCGACGACAACTTGGGCTCGGTCCGGACATTCCTTGGGTTAAGAAACTTGAAACTTGGTAGGTACCAATTTTAATCAAATGGATAATAGAGACTATCATTATTAGTTTTTCGGAACTACCCTCGAAATATGGTTTTTAAATTTTTTATGAAATCTTTCTCGCGAACGAAGTCGCTGGCAAGATTCTAGTTTGAAATACATAAATGATTTGAAACTTGATCCTTTTCACCACACAATAAAATCTTCTACACATTTTCCTTATGCAAAATATCGCTATAGCGAAGTAATTACAGTACATTATAAAATTATGGTCACGATCCAGTGAACTTTGGTACACACGTACATACCTGTCTAACTAAAGTGTCATTACATAAGACCTTGAATGAAAAAGAGGAAATCATCACACGTGAACGTGGGTTTACTAACATGAGGTATTGATGATACTGTGTCTTGTCTATAATCATGAGAAATCTGAGTTATAAGAATATTGATATGTGACTTATGATTCAAGAATCATCATTTACTAGTTGAAAGACTGCTTGACTGGTCTTACCATGGCGTGTTAAAATGCCAAGCGTGCGAGCACTATACACCCTATATAGCCCCATCCCTTGTTACAGTTCAGATGATTTTTAGGATCATAGGGACCCTGCAGAAGGGTCGAAGCCTACTGGGGCCAAGAGTTCGCTTCTGAAAGGCAGGCTCGGCCCTGGTATGAAAGGCAACGTACGAAAGGGGTGGGAATTTTAGTCAGTAAGTCTGACACTAATTCCTGCTCCACTTTGAGCTTGGCTTGATTTGTCATTGGATGATTTTCACCCTTCTTACAAAAAAATCCTTATAGTATCACTTTGTTCTCCGTCGGTCTGTCTGTCAAGACCCTTTATCTCGGGAACGCGTGAGGATATCGAGTTGAATTTTAAACTATACATATTGTACTTAAGTCTGTGTTCCCTTGAACAAATCAAACTTCTGAGTTAACGAGAAAAAAGGTACGGCCGTTTATGTCGCAAAAATCGCATATTTCGACACTCTCAAAGGAATCAAAATTCATAGTGTACTTCCCGTTGCCTAGAAATCTTGAAATTTGGCATGAAGCAAGGTCTTATAGCAGAAATAAAGAAAAAACTAAAACTGTAAATTTCAAGTTATGTAACAGAAAAAAAAAACAAAAAAAAAACATTTTTGCTATTCAGAAAAATCTTTGAAACTCGATTCGGAATTTGAACAGTTTTTTCAAATGTAGGTATGTGTGTACGGAACTCGCCCAAAAAAGCAAAGCATTTGGCTGGTTTTTTATTTAATTTCATATTCAGAAATACAAGCAAGGGACGTACGACCGAATGTCACAAAAAAAGTTAGTAACTTATAACACCATGCATACTCGTAATATAACACATACAGTTCATGACGAATCTCGGAAAATTCGCAAATGTCTGAATAGTTCACAAGTAGCACTTGACGTTTTTACGAAAATAACTTGAAATATACACCGTTAAATTTGGGTCGTTTTAATCCCACGGAGAGTCGATTCGGTACATGAAATACTATCGATCTGTAAAGATAAAATTAAAAAATAAAGTACTTTTTTTAAACTCGAATTAATTTACGCATGTACGAAATTACTTTCTTGGAGTAAAAATCAGCTGAGCGAGTCCATTGAACTGTAGGTAGTTAGTACGCAACGCACGACATCTACGTACAAGGTCATTGTCTCGTTTACTTAAAGAAACTAATTTCGTACATGCGTATATTAACTCGAGTTTTAGAAAAAAACTACTTTATTTTTTAATTTTATCTTTATAAATCGATAGTGTTTCATGTACCGGATCGAATTTTAACGGTGTATAAGGCCTACTGTCCACGCACGCGTAGCTTCATTGACGCGTATTCGTCATTATACGCTTGGTGTACACCTGCGTGAAACTTACATACAAAACTATGAAACTCTGACGATAAAGCTGCGATGACACGACCGGACAGCGCGCGGCACCAAGCGTATAATATCGAATACATGTCTAAGCGTCCGTGGACAATAGGCCTTACTTAAATGCATCTGAAAACTAAATTTGGTAACAAAGGTATAAAAGTACTATAATAAAATTTAATGGGACACAGTTTTTCTTTCTCTTATAAAGTTACCTCTTTCAAATTTATGAGGTACACTCCAAGGCGATAATATTAGAATAAGTAATTTCATTTTAGAGGTCTTTTCACCTCCAGATTACTTATAAGTATAGAGATAATTCTTTACCAATTTATAGGTTGTTATGATGAGCAATAAGCTTTATTGTAAGTATTAGCATAATCAACCTCATAATCTCTCTCTGAACTATGTGGAGGCCCACAATTCGTAGATACCAACCCTAATCGGCATTAGGGTTGGTATCTTCGAATTTTTGTTTGTAGAACATGCGTTTTCTCATGATTTTTGTCTTCACAGTTTAGTGATAAAACAAATTACACAAAGCAAAGTGCCTACCTGGGCTTGAACCTGCAACGTTCGACTCGTAAGTTGGGTTTTATGTATGTTCAGACTAATTGTATGATGATTTATATAGTTTTCATTTTCCGGAACGGAACAGCTCTATATATACTGGCGTATAGCCACAGGCTGCACATGTAAAATGAGCTGCAATTGACGTGAAACAACATTTTAACAACGAAAAAAAAAAAAATAAAAGTTTTTTATGTTCTGAACGCTGAAACATTTGGTAGTAAATGGTCTTTAGGTAATTTACAAGTACTCAGCTACAATATATTTTTTTTAATGACATAAACTAGTGCTTGACTGCCATCTTACCTGATGGTAAGCAGTGATGCAGTCAATGAAGGTGAAGCGTACTAGGTTATAAGCTGAGCTCTTAATCTTAGCTTATTCCTTGTATTATTGCTTGCTGTATATAGTGTTTAAATACATAAAAACTTTTTCCAAAAAAAATACAACCGACTTCAAAAACCACAAAAAAATGCAAAATAACTTTCAATTTCGGAAGTCGGTGTTTCTATAATAGTTTGGTCTCTTCGCTATTTAACACCGACTTCCGAAATTGAAAGTTATTTTGCATTTTTTTGTGGTTTTTGAAGTCGGTTGTATTTTTTTTGGAAAAAGTTTTTTATTTCACACTTTTTAGTAGTAGTACCCCTCAGCCAAACTTAAATAGATAAGTACCTTCCAATGGCGGTTCCATCATCAAATCATCATGACAATTCTAATAATACCAAACACGGCTAAGATACACTGATTTATTACAAAGTTCCGGCTCTTACCTACCTTCCGTCTTCATCATCAGGTCAGTTCTATGTACCCCTCCCCTTTTTCCTTTAGTCAGCCACCAACGACATGTATAAACAAAGCAATTTTACTTGTTACGACAGTTCTGCTAAGGTTTTTTGAAGAATTCCGTTCTATGTCTTCGTAGTTCATCATCAGATCAAAACAATATTTTTATAAGACCAACTCGAGATTATAATCTTTCAATCAAAACAAAAATTTCAAAATCAGTCCACAATTGACCGAGATATCGGCGAACAAACATATACAAACGACAATTCTGCTATGATTTTTTGAAGAGTTTCGTCCTATATCTTCGAAGTTTATCATCAGATCAAAAAGATATTTTTATGGGACCAATTCGGAAGTATAATCTTTCAATCAAAACAACAAATTTTCGAAATCGGTCCACAATTGACCGAGATATTTTATGCGGTGGTAGGCCATAGCATCGGCTGCCGGCTTCAAAGTTACCACCCACCAGACAAAGCCATGCCGCCAAGCGATCCGTCGTGTTCCGGCATGATGTTTGGTGAAGCCGTACGGTGGAAGTTGGGTCTGAGCAGTTGTGTTGCGATGTATAACGGGTATGATGCACCAGCTGTTGTTGCGTCGGACGCTTGATCGTGGAGGGTAGCGGGATCCGAAGCACGGTGCTCCGCTGGCCGACCGCAGGTAGTTGGGGGCCCAAGTAGTGTGCCAGCCACACATGAAAGGCTGCCCCGCCAACTGCGAAAAATCCCAGGGTGGCCCCATCGTGCCGGTTGGCGACCGGATGAGAGGACCCGATGGCGATCCCTGGGGGGGTTCGGGCGTCCCCGCAGTCTCCAGATTAACCTTCCATTGGCGCGGCAACTCTGGTTGTGTTGTTGGGTTTAACATCGCATCACCTCGCTCAACTGCCATCTTCCATCAACCCTATTCACTCCATCATAAAAATATTATGAAACGTAAAAAGAAAAGTAAGTGTGTACAGCGGATGCACGTCCTCTCTTTCAAAGTGCACCTCTCTAATATTCGAGGACTGCACTCCAATCTCGATGCGGTCCACCACCATCTAGAGACTGACAAGCCACACTTGCTTTTCTTGACGGAGACTCAGATTAGATGTCCGTCAGATGCGGCGTACCTTAACTACCCGGGATACTCATTGGAGCATCATTTTCTGCAGCGTGCCGGGGTCTGTGTGTACGTCCGTAATGACATCTGCTGTCAGCGTCTCCGTCACCTTGAAGACCCAAATTTTTCCACGCTATGGCTGTTGGTGGACACTGGTATGGACAAAATCGTCTATGCCTGTGTCTACCGATCGCACAGCGGTGATCAGGAGACGACTCGAATGTTTGACCAGCTCAGTGAAGCTGCCGATAAGGCTCTGCATCGGCACCCTGATGCGCAGCTTGTCGCTCTGGGGGACTTTAACGCCTGCCACCGAGACTGGCTTTTCCCATACCAGAGGACCGACCACGCTGGAAGAGAAGCGCGAAACTTTGCGGTATCGTTGGGCCTTTCCCAGCTGGTGAAGCAAGCGACCAGGGTGCCTGATGTAGTTGGTCATACTGCCAATTGTATGGACCTTCTGCTGACCACCGATCCGGACAGATGTATCGTAACAGTTTCTTCACCACTTGGAACATCAGATCACTGTCTGGTGAAGTCTGTATCGTCCTTCTCCCCACCTGACTGTGAGTCTCGCGGTGAACGGCGGATGTGGCGTTACAAGTCGGCAGATTGGGATGAGATGCGGCACTTCTTTGCGTCTTATCCTTGGCAGCAGGTTTGCTTCTCTTCTGAAAATCCGTCGAGCTGTGCAGATGCCGTATCCGATGTGATACGTCAAGCTATGGAGTATTTCATCCCTTATAGCGACGTACCCATCGGTGGCTCAGTTCACCCATGGTTCAGCGCCGATTGCATAAAAGCTGAAGAGCTTAAGCATTCGGCGTTTCTCACCTGGGTTGATGCTCGTGACCGCAAAGCTCCGGATCTGAGTTCAAAGAAGAGAGCCTTCAACCAAGCTGCCAAGTCCTACAAAAAGGCACTAAGGAAGGCTCGCTTTGACCGCATTACTCATATTGGCACAAAGCTCTCTGCACAGCCATCCGGTAGCAGAGCTTTTTGGTCCCTTGCCAAGTCGGTCGAAGCGAACTTCTGTCGGCCCACACTGCCTCCGCTGGTTAAGCCTGATGGAACACTGGCTCACACCGCGAGGGAGAAAGCAGGTCTCTTTGCATCTCTTTTCGCCCATAATTCTCGTCTTGACACTTGTGGTGCTACTCCACCGACTCTGCCTTTCTGCGACACCTCGATGCCCGAAATTCGCATAAGGAACAATGAAGTTCTGAGAGCACTGTGTCGTCTAGACGTGAATAAAGCTAGTGGACCAGATGGTATACCAGCGATAGTTCTCAAGGCTTGTGCGCCCGAGTTGTCTCCTGTATTGACTCGCTTGTATCGCCTTTCATTTAGGACTGGAATAGTGCCCAAGTCCTGGAAGCTTGCCAATGTACAACCCGTGCCCAAAAAGGGCAGTCGTGCCGATCCTAACAACTATCGGCCGATTTCGGTAACCTCCATACTCTGCAAGATTATGGAGCGTGTATTGAACTCGCGCCTCATGGCATACCTGGAAGGTAACGATCTCCTCAGTGACCGACAGTACGGGTTTCGCCGCAATCGATCTACTGGGGACCTACTAGTTTATGCCACCCACTTGTGGGGCGAGGCCCTCGAGAGGAATGGGGAAGCGATTGCGGTTTCTCTAGACGTCTCGAAGGCCTTCGACAGGGTATGGCACGCTAGCCTTTTGAGTAAGCTTCCAGTGTACGGCATTTCCCCTGGCCTGATTAGTTGGGTAAAAGACTTCCTGAGTGAACGGTCTCTCCGAGTTGTTGTCAACGGATGCTCATCAGAGCCCATGACGACTAATGCCGGAGTTCCTCAGGGGTCTGTTCTCTCTGCAACTCTCTTCCTCCTGCATATCAACGATCTGCTGATGCCCGGTATCTATGGGTATGCAGATGATAGCACAGTTGTAGACAGATACCTGCCAACTCCTCGGGCTAGTAAAGAGCTGATCCAGGCTGAAAGGGAGGCTATGGTGGAGCGGACGAATGCTTCACTTCAGGCAGTCTCCAAATGGGGCGAAGCCAATATTGTGGGATTCAACGCCACCAAAACACAAGCGTGTCTGTTCACCGCCAAAAGGAGCCCGTTCACCTTGGCTCCTGCTTTCCAGAATGTATCCCTGGAGTGCACCGACCGCCTTCAGCTCTTGGGGGTAGAAATTTCCTCAGACCTCAACTTTGGGCGGTTCATTGAGTCCAAAGCTAAGGTAGCTGCTAGGAAACTCGGCGTTCTAGCAAAAGTCCGGCGGTACTTCACACCGGAACAGCTTCTAATCTTATACAAAGCACAAGTCCGTTCGTGTGTGGAGTACTGCAGCCACATATGGGCTGGTGCTGCAAAATGCCACCTAGCAGCTTTGGACTCGGTGGAAAGGCGTGCGAAGAGGCTAATTGGTGATCCAGACTTGGTTAAGTCCAATCTACAAAGCCTCGAACACAGGCGTAGAGTAGCCAGCCTTTCGGTGTTTTACGGGATGCATTTTGGAGAGTGTGCGCGGGAATTGCATGACTTGATACCGCCATCTCCTTTCTACCATCGAACAACCCGGCGTACGGCGAATATCCACCCTTACGTTGTTGAAACTTCCACGGTCCGGACTAAGCGTTTTGCCTCGTCGTTTATACCGCGTACATCGAGGGACTGGAACAATTTGCCTGCTGCGGTTTTCCCGGCCAATTATAATTTAGGCGTCTTCAAGGCTAGAGTGAATAGGCTCTTAATAAACTAGTGCGCTTTACCATCGACGATTGCATCACTGCTTACCATCAGGTAGGATTGCAGTCAAGTGCTAGTTTATAAAATATTAAAAAAAAAAAAAAAGATATCCGTGAACATACATAAAAAAAAAAAAAAATACATACAGCCGAACATAGAACCTCCTCCTTTTTTCGAAGTCGGTTAAAAATGCAAAACATTGATCAAAGACTATGTATGTAGCTACATACATACAAACTGCTCATACTATACGGGTAATATATGAATGCGTAAATCTTAATTACTGCCCTCGACACGCGTTCATAATTCAAGTAAGCTATGTACGAGTATGTCGACTTTTATGTAAAATAATTAAACTGTGGAAGGTGTACATAATTTTATGATTTCGTGACTTATTTTCTACTAGCTTCAGCCTGCGTTTTCGTCCGCATGAATGCTGGTTATAGTGGACGCGAAGTCGAAGACAGAGTTATAGTGTACAGATACAGATAGTCATAGCTAGTAGTCATAGTACTTTATTGGTAAGGGATTCTTACACGTCATATAGATAATGTTACTTCAAGCTGGCTCCGTACCAAACATGAAAATCGGTTGACTAGTTTAGCCGTGAAAGCGTAACAGACAGGTTCTTTTCAAAATTGTACCTAATATAATTAAGCCAGGTAGTGAGGATTTAGGATTTTTGTTTTCCTCTATCCGTATGGATGAAATGGCGACAGGTCACAGGAACAACTTGTGACCCACGGATGCCACTCAAGTTGAAGGGTAAAATTTACAAGTCCGTGATAAGACCTGTCATACTGTATGGATCAGAATGTTGGGCTGTGAAAAAGATGGATGAAAAAAGACTGCATGTAGCGGAGATGAGAATGTTGAGATGGATGTGTGGTGTGACGAAAATGGATAAAGTGAGAAATGAGTATATTAGAGGAAGTTTGAAAGTGGCGCCAGTGACTGAAAAGTTGAAAGGAAATCGTTTGTCTTGGTATGGTCATGTGAAGAGGAGGGATGAAACACATGTTACTAAAAAAGTTCTGAGTTTACAAGTACATGGATGGAGAGGAAGAGGGAGGCCGAAGAAGAGATGGATGGATTGTGTGAGGAGTGATATGAAAGAAAAGGAAGTTAGTGATAGTGTGACGGCTGACAGGATAGAGTGGAAGAAAAAAACGTGTTGCGCCGACCCCAAGTAATATGGGACAAGGGCAGGAAGAAGAAGAGTTTTCCTCTATCCGTAGAAGAATCAATGTTACTGACATAGCCCGAAGAATCGCCGAACTTAAATGGCAGTGGGCAGGGCATATTGCTCATAGAAAAGATGGTCGATGGGGATGAAAGGTTCTGGAGTGGTGACCACGTACTGGAAGACGCAGCGTTGTAAGGCCAAAAGGTGGACCAATGGCCTGGTGAGGGTTGTGGGAATCCGATGGATGTAAGACGCACATGACCAGTCATTATGGCGACACGTCCAATAGTGGACGACGTTCGGCTGAAATGATGATGCTGATGATGAAATAGTAACTTAGTTAATGTGGGACTCTGATGGTTCTTTTTTAAATGAAAATTGCTGGAATTGGATCACTCTTTAGTAATATAGTTATAGAAACTAGGAAAATCAACTCAATAAAACTACATGAATAAGTTGGAGTACTTAAAATACTACTTTATTAAATTATTTACAACAAAGCACAATTAAATTATTATTATTATATGTAATCATCACATTTCATATTAAAACCCACCGGCTTCTGAATTGTCATTTTGAAGTTATACAATTTCCACATTAATTCTAAAAACGAATTCTGACTTCAAATTGTCAATTCAGGAACTACGGGTCAGTCATTTTCGTCACAAATCACAGTTCTTTGACAATCGCCATGATAGCGTAAGTCACTCCAGAAAACATGGCTACTAAAGCGAAGAATCCTATGACCACATTCTTCCATACAACGAAAGAACACGGAGTAATGTCTCTGTTCCACCTGAAGACGGTTTCCGTGATGGCTGGTAGAAGGAGCCCCATGACGGACAAGCAGATGGCCCCAACGAGCTCCATGAACAGTTCCAGTCTTGGGACGGCACTGGCAATGCCGACTGTGAAAAAAACAAGGATTAAATTTTCTAGTAATCAATGATAAATGATATTTAATTTGTAAATAGGTTTTTAAAAACACTTTCACACACACACACATGTGTGTTGTGTTTTGCCAATTTAAACTAGATAAATATGGGTGAAATACGGGTATGCCTATAGAGGTAAAATGTTTCAGTCCCACGTGGGGGGGGGGGGGAGTGACCCTATTGCCATTTGCGGCTGGATAAATAATCAAATTGTGGACTAAGAAATTATATATAACAATAAAAAACTACTGTCTATGTTATGGAAACACCACAATATTTTCCGATGCGAGGAGGAGTGGCAAGCGGTCGCTTCCTTCTAAGAAGCAGAAATGCTATCAAAGGAGGAGACCAACCGCATGAGGCAACGGTGCTCCTGCTCCAGTCACCGCTGGGATTCTGATCCCGAGTTCCGGCCACTGTAGGCACTGGCTTGCGGATGGCGAGCAATGTTAGATCAGCATACCGTAGGGGCCCAGCAGGGTCGAAACCTACTGGGGCATAGGGTCTGTTTCTGAAAAGAAGGCTCGGCCGTGGTATGAAAGGCAACGAAGGAAAGGTTGGGTTTTTTAGTCAGAAAAAGTCTGAAACTATCTCCGGCTCCACCCAAGGACGGGAGATCTCATTGGATGATATACCCGACCAAAAAAAAGACCACAATATTTGTAGTAAAAAGCTTTAATCCCTTCTATTTTTCTTAAAGTCCCACAAACTAAACCAGTAGTAAATTGCAAGTCAACGCGTTAAATAAACACTAAACCAATTATGTTAGTAATTAATTTAACTCTTAAATCAACTTGCCTTGAAACGCCTGATATTAGTCTTAGAGCAACGTTCCAACGTCAGGCGCTTAGTGTATAAGTTACGCTGTCGTAAGTTGCAATGTTACGACAGAATGCAGGCGACATCGCGTCGAGACGTGAGTATTTCTAAGTAAAATATTGTGTGAAAAGAACACAACTTTGTGTACATCGTATCTAAGTCCTTTGAAGATAACTCTAGCTTATGTCGTGCTCTATGTGTAGTTTTAACTTAAGTGGTTGTTGATTTGCAAGTTGCAAGCAAATGTGACCGTGGATACTCTACAAGGAATACTAGTTCATATTCGGCGTATTTTCCTGAGTGTTCCCAGGAAAGTAGTTTAAATTTTTATGAGTTATCAAAATAATTATAAAACGTATAAGAATTAATCTTTTGAATACCGTAATTAGAGACACAATAGAAAGACAATAGGTGTGCGAAAGCAGCGCCGGCGTTCTCTTGGGGCTTGAGTAACTACGCATCACCCACACATTGCTATGCCAATTACAGCAGGCGTACATTATTTCCATTGTAGGTAATGTTTATAAGTCACAATATTGTGTGTTAGGTTTGTTCATCTGTATGTGTAACTACTAAAAAAAAGTCTATATTATAATTTATATTTTCGGTACTCCTACCATCCCTGGTGAGTGTTAAGGGAATCCGACAAATAGTGTTTAACAGGGGATGTCTTTGAGTTGAAATGATTACGCTAATGATGATGACTGTCCCGCATACACAGGGTGACACTTTCGAACATAATAACAGCCCTGGTAGGTATCTGTCTAACACTAAGAGGAGTACTGGCGTGATGTTATGCAGGCACTCTTTGAGGCTCGAGAAGGACCCCTCGCCTCAGAGAGTGAAGACACAAAGGTATGCTTTACACATTCTAGTCATTGAACCCATTTTTTACTTTTTTTCTTGGGTATCAGCAATTCTTAGACTAATGCGCTTACAGTCAAGGCCACTCTTACCTAACAAGAAGGTCCCAACGAATCTAACTCCGGCGAGGGCCCACGGGTGTCCCCTGGCAGGTATCCTGTCTTGCAGCCGCCTCCACACCACATCAACAGGCACGTAGTACACCAGGGTGAAAGAGAGCAGCATCACACAGGCTACCAGGAGCTTTGCAGTTTGGGCTAGACTGGAATTTATTATTTTTAAAATTATTAATCTAGTAAGACTGCTGAGCTGGTTGCGATACCCAGAGACGGTGTTATAGTGTTAATTTATAAAATTCGCAGTTGGCCTATAGTGTCTAGACTTTATCCAGGTTCGTAACAACATTCATAAGCTCGCTTTATAATCTTAATATAAAGTTGTTCATAATAAAATAGTTTACGCTAGGAAAAACATACAACTCGTTCGTATAGAATCTATAACAGTAGAACTTAGGTACCTATTAGAAGTGTGCGAATATAGTGTAAAGTCTCTTTTCCGGCCAGAAGAGTGTTGTGACTAATCCGGGCTATTGTATATAATTGATATCGGGCTATTGTTTTTATTTTACTCGCGTGGAGATCTCTAAAATGAAGAATCCCAAATTTTAGTTCTTATGTGGCGTCATAGATGTCACTACAACCATAATACTGTGATGACTGAAAGGAGTTCACGTGCAAAAAAGTCGTAAAGTGTAAACTGGCACCTTTATATTGACTTTGAAGGTTTAAGTTAAAAGGAAGTTACAATACTCACATTTCTTCCTGGGGCAAGTTAAGAGTCAAGCTCCCTCTGACTTCATCACCGTACTTCAGGTAGCCAATGAATCCAACGAAGCCATACATGACGGCTATAGCAGACATGGCAGCGTTCAGCACTCCTGGACAGCCAAGGAAGTCTTGCGGTTTCTTCATCTCGTTCTCTATAGGCATCACCACGCCGATGCCTTCCATCGCAAATAGACTTGTGCTGGAATAGAAGAAGAGGTAAGTTAGTTAGGTTGCGGGAGGGTAGATCTGGGTGAAACTTCCGTGATAAGACAAGGGGATAGTTCAGTGCCGAAGAGCTAGCTTGTACTTTTAGTATGTGTGTCATTGATATATATGTACTACGCACTAGATGAGGCGTGCCGTACAGTCACTTTACTTCACTTAATTGACCTGCAGGCCGAACACTTTTACATTGATGGCATTAGTGCAGTTTTGACGTTCATGCAGTGTCAGCGCGACGCTTATAAATACAAATTTAAGTGAATTTGGACATATATAATAATTTTGTAGTCAAGTAAGTAAAACCATTGGTTGTTCAAGCAATGTAATAGCTTCTACTATCGTAATAGTACGTTAGAGAAGATATTATTTTATTTAAACTCTTCCCCATTTTACAATCATAGACTAAGGCCCGTATTACAGAACCTTACTCAAGTACTACTTAAACTGCGTTCAACCGATTACTGCTTGAGCGAAGAATCTCGACTTAAGCGTTCAGTTTATTTTAGAACTATCCTCAAACTCAAATCAAACTAAACTACGTTTGAGTAGAGATTTTGATCTCTGATTACGTGAGTAAGCTATCATTGTGGTAACCCTGAAAAATAGTTTGTTTTCTATTGAAAATCTTTTTTTTTTCGAATGATTAAACTGGATCAAAACTGGATGACGAGGCGGACAACTGGACAATATGTGGATGGAATCATTGAAACAGTACAGTAACATCTCGGTAAAAGGGAGCTGAGAATTTTATTGGTATTGACTACCACAGCGAAGTTTGGGGGAAGGCTGACTCGTTACGTTTGCTGCTAAATACTGCAAAAAAAATTAGAATGTGTTGAATGAAGAGTGCAAGTGATTCTAATGAAACTCAAAAAAGATGGAAATGAAAATAACAAGGTTACCAAGTCAAAAAATAAACACGTAAACACACAGGAATTTGCAATTCTGGGGCTATCGGAAGCCCACGGTTATGTGGTTTTCTTAAATCGTGGTCCATCATCAGTAAAATTTAATGTTTCACGACATCTTTTGAAAACCTGTAGGTACTTCTTAAAATTTTCAAAATTATAAGGGTCCTGCGTATTTCGTAAATATCTCAGAGGAACATTTAAGTTACACGTTTGATTTGTATTATCTACTTCTGCAAATATATATCCATTTTGATTAGGTAGGTACTCGATTCACTCCAAATCCACAAAAAAAAATCATGAGAATCTATGCTCAAGCGTGGTTTCGACTACACTTGCGAAAACAAAGATCAAATCTCGCCTCAAGCAGTGATTCTGAGCTGATTGTGATTTTAAAATAAGGACACATTGAGTGGAGCTCAGTCAAGCCTCAAGCACTGTTCTATAATACGTAAAAAATGACATTTTAAAGTGACATTGCTCAGGTGATTATTGATTGTAGTTACTCTGCTCAAGTTAAGTTCTAAAATTAAAACTCCAACTGAGACTAGTTTTAAGTAATGCTTGAGTCTTGATTGTAGTTCTGTAATACGGGCCTAAAACATGCAGATGTTCCCTCTCACAAAAAGTTGAATTAGGTTTTTACCTACAGCTAATTTACCAAATACAGACTTCGCACGGTCTTTTATACTGTTTGAAATTTTTTAATATTTTATTTAACGCTCTTTCTTTTTTTGTATAATTAATAACAATGTTTTTTTTTACAAGCTTTCTATTAGCTTGCACTGTATGTAACTATGTATGTTCGGCTCAAATCTTGCAACTCAATTTTGAAGCAGATATCTTCAACCGATTGAGCTGAAATTTTACATGCATATGTAAGTCGGGTGACAATGCAACATTATGATGACATGGAGCTGATCTGATGATGGAGCTGGAAGGTAGCCATAGGAACTCAGCAATAAAACAATACAACCCCATCGAGTTTGGGCTCGCTTGATTACTATTGACGAATACTTTGATCCTGTATGACAGCCAGGGTCTGATGATGGAGCCGGAAGGTGATCATAGGAACTCCGCAGTTATACGATACAAACCCATCGAATTTAGGCTCGTTTAGTTTGTATTGACGAGTACTTTCATCCTGTATGGTAGCCAGGGTCTGATGATGGAGCCGGAAGGTGGTCATAGGAACTCCGCAGTTAAACGACACAACCCCATCGAGTTTGGGCTAGTTTGATTAGTATTGACGAGTACTTTCATCCTGTATGGTAGCCAGGGTCTGATGATGGAGCCGGAAGGTGGTCATAGGAACTCCGCAGTTAAATGACACAACCCCATCGAGTTTGGGCTAATTTGATTAGTATTGACGAGTACTTTCATCCTGTATGGTAGCCAGGGTCTGATGATGGAGCCGGAAGGTGGTCATAGGAACTCCGCAGGTAAACGACACCACCCCATCGAGTTTGGGCTAGTTTGATTCGTATTGACGAGTACTTTCATCCTCTATGGTAGCCAGGGTCTGATGATGGAGCCGGAAGGTGGTCATAGGAACTCCGCTGTTAAACGACACAACCCCATCAAGTTTGAGCTACTTTGATTAGTATTGACGAGTACTTTGATCATGTATGGTAGCCAGGGTCTGATGATGGAGCCGGAAGGTGGTCATGGGAACTCCGCAGTTAAAGGGCACACCCCATCGAATTTTGGCTCGTTTAGTTTGTATTGACGAGTACTTTCATCCTGTATGGTAGCCAGGGTCTGATGATGGAGCCGGAAGGTGGTCATAGGAACTCGGCAGTTAAACGACACAACCCCATCGAATTTGGGCTCGTTTGATTAGTATTGACGAGTACTTTGATCATGTATGGTAGCCAGGGTCTGATGATGGAGCCGGAAGGTGGTCATGGGAACTCCGCAGTTAAAGGACACACCCCATCGAATTTTGGCTCGTTTAGTTTGTATTGACGAGTACTTTCATCCTGTATGGTAGCCAGGGTCTGATGATGGAGCCGGAAGGTGGTCATAGGAACTCGGCAGTTAAACGACGCAACCCCATCGAATTTGGGCTCGTTTGATTAGTATTGACGAGTACTTTGATCATGTGTAGTAGCCAAGGTCTGATGATGGAGCCGGAAGGTGGTCATGGGAACTTCGCAGTTAAAGGACACACCCCATCGAATTTGAAATCTTTTGATTCGTATTGATGAGTACCTAGTTGGATCCTATATGGTAACCAGGTTTTGATGATGGAGCTGGAAGGTTACCATAGGAACTTCGTAAGAAATCGACACAATCCCGTCGAGTTTGGGCTCATTGGATTTGTATTGATAAGTACTTAGATCTTACATGTAACCAGGGTCTGATGATAGAGCTGGAAGGTTGCCATATGAAGTCAGCAATTAAGCGATATAACCCCATCGACTTAAAGCCCATTTGGTTTGTAATGACGAGTATTTGGATCCTATACGGTAACCAGGGTCTGATGATGGAGCAAGATCGTGGTCATTGAAACTCCGCAGTTAAACGACACAACCCCATCGAATTTGGGCTCGTTTGATTTGTATTGATGAGTGCTTAGATCCTGTGGTAACCAGATTCTAATAATGGAGCTGGAAGGTTACCATAGGAACTTCGTAAGACATCGACACAATCCCATCGAGTTCGGGCTCATTTGATTTGTATTGATGAGCACTTGGATCCTATATGGTAACCAAGGTCTGATGATGGAGCTCAGTCAACTGGTTATAAGGTTTAGATTTCCTAGTTACTGTTGGTTTTAAAATATGTGCCTAAACAGAGCATAAACGACCTTATCTTTAGATTGCGTTTTCTTAAAAGTTTGATTTTTCATAAGCTTTTATTTGACTTGCAATGTATATATGTATGAATGTTTGTTCTGGTGAAATCTTGCAATTCAATTTTGAAGCAGATATCTTCAACCTTGAGCAGAAATTGTGATACACATTTAATTTTGATGACAATGCATGGTTAACTATATGAAGTCAATTAAAATTCAAAATCAATTATAAAAATAATAAAATATGGCGGAACATTTAAGAATTTGAACTAGTTATTTTTAATACTCGTACACTCCTACATAATTATAAAATTAAAAATTTAAAAGACCCCCGACAGTCCTTGTCATCAGTATGAAATGTTGCAATGTAATGAGCCCAAACTCGATGGGTTTACTAGTAGGCGTTCCAAAGTTCCATCAGCCACCTTCCAGATCTAGCATCAGGTCCTTGTCATCATGAGAAATGTATGGTACTAGTAAAGGCGAATCTAATGAGCGCAAACTAGATAAGTTTACTATGCTAATAAGCAATCCAGGGTTCTTATCTTCGAGCTCCATCATCAGACCAGCTAAATGGCACCAGATTGTACACGAGTATTTCAAATATTAGGTCACACATATGTTTAAAATAAAGTAAACACCCATTTACTGTCTAAAATGCCTACTACAGTTAACAAACGAGCTGATGACCTTAAACACCTGCACAGATCTTCATAAATTGTAGCTAAGAACCATCTTGATTAAGCCAGCTTTCAAACAAAAAACCGCATCAAAATCGGTCCATTCGTTTGGGCGCTACGATGCCACGGACAGACACATAGACAGACAGGTCAAACTGATAACACCCCTCTTTTTCGCCGGAAGTTAAAAATAGGTACCAATTGAAAGGGCTTGCAGAGAGTAACTTGAAAAATAAAGTGGCATTACTCTAAATCCAATATTCTCCTTTTTTTCAGTCATACTTTTGATAAACTGGTAGTGGTCATGGATTGTCTGGCAGATTGGTTGCGGCTTTTGCGAGATTTCTTAATCTCTCTCTATTCATGGCAGTTCGTGTACATTCAATGAGGGAACACTTCGAAGATGATTTAGTGAGGTCTGTCCATCTGGTAGGCGATTGGCCGCGAGAACGTAGGTCTTCTACTTTTCCCTGTACCACTAAACGTTCCAAAGAGCTTTCATTGCGTATGATAATATCCAAACGTCTTAAAAATTCGCTGTTGCACAATCGACGAAAGTTTTTGTTTGATGCAAAGCTCTTTAAGAATCGAAACGTTAGTGCGGTGAGCAGTCTGTTTTATCCTCAGTAGACGCCTCCAGCGTCACATTTCAAGAGTATCAATCTTTTTACGGTGCTTGAATCTTTTCCGCATTTCTCAGTATTTGTGATTATGGATCCCAGGTAGATAAACTCTGGACAACTTTGCAATTGGCTATTTCATGTAAGTTAGGTTGATTGTTAGTCTTACAATCCACCACAATCATTTTTGTTTCATAAATCCAACCTAGACTTTTCAGGTGGTCGCCTCCTTCTGCGAAGAAGTAATGCTAGCAAAAGAGGAGGCGGACCGCATCAGGCAAAGGCTCTCACGCCGCAGCCGCCACCGTAATTCCGATCCCGATTTGCGGCCACCGTAGGCGCGGGCTTGCGGACGGCAGGCAATAGGTAGCTCGCTGTCCGTCCGTCCGGCAACATACGGGACCAAAACCAAGGGCGGGGGATGTCAATGGATGATTTTACCTACCATAAAAAAAGTAAAAAAAAAACCTGGCAGACTTCTAAAGATAGAAGACTAAGTTTCTTATGCTTTCCTATAATATGGGTAACAATTAAATGAATTTGCTGAGAATACAAATGTGATTTAAATAAGGTATAACTAAAAAGTAAAAAATAAATTATAAATAAAAAAAGCATTTTTAAAAACAAGCTTTCAATTAAATGGCCTAAAAAGAAGAAAATAATATTTTTTTTTATAACTTTTACTATCAATTTAGAACGGCATTACACAATTTATATGATACAAAAGCTTGTCGCGAAATTGAACTGTGTAAATACATAGCTAAATAACTTCATTAATTAAATAAGTTAAATAACTTTAACTATTGATTTAAATATTTTCAAAATCTCGCGACAAGCTTTTGTATCATATAAATTGTGTAATGCCGTTCTAAATTGATAGTAAAAGTTATAAAAAAAAATATTATTTTCTTCTTTTTAGGCCATTTAATTGAAAGCTTGTTTTTAAAAATGCTTTTTTTATTTATAATTTATTTAAATAAATTACGACGAAATGTCAGCAAATCATGACGTATCAGTTTTCATCGGTAAGTTTTGTTGTTAAGCATGCTGTCATTCGTTAGCACTTAGGTAATTTACGTACCATATTACGTGCAGGTTAATATTAAATTTGAATTAGGTTCAGTTGAATTTGTAGTCTTATTAGTGATTACTGATTTATTTATTTGTTTTACTGTTATTGAGATCTCGTTTTTACATACACTATAATTACATTTTGAAATAGAATATTATTGTAATGAAGTATTGTAGGCAAGAAACTGTGTCACTTCTGCGGTATAAAAATCTATATAGATGACATGTCATCACACTAAGTTGAACGAAACGCGTAAGTACTAGGAAATGCATGGCGCTTTAGACCTTTTGGTCGCGAAAAAGTATCCTCTATAAGCTGTCTTAGCGCTGTAAGTTTTAAAAGTTTTGTTAGACGACATAATGGCAATCTAGCGCTGCAGCGATTTATTGTTTGAAATTTTCAGTATTTTGCCAAATAGTTTATATGAACGTGCTTGTCTATCGCAAGAATATAGGTCGATGATGTGTGTCAATGACTAGTGTGTTATCTAATTTTTAAATTGAGAATATCAACTTTAATTTCGACTATTTGACAGGTATTTTAAAGTAGAGTTTAAAAAAGTTTTCAAGTTGAAATTCTTATTCAGGGAACCGGATTATTATCCCGTCTATACTTACTGATATTCTAAATTTTAAAAAAGGAAACCTGATTCGGCCAGTAACAACATTTTCATTTACACCTAAATCGAGCTCAGTTCCACCCGTGTGGAACCGTGGTGTATTATTGTTCATGTATCTAAGGACTGGAATTCTCTGCCCAGAGTTCCTATATGTTTAACTTGGAGGTATTAAAGTCCAGGCCCAATAGGTTATGACTATGCAAGCATGCTCCATCTTTGACCACATCATCGCCTACCATCACGTGAGATAGTTCTCAAACGCCTCTCGCGACGGGCATTGGCACAGGCTATAGTCCGAAACGAGGAGTGGCAGGCGGTTGCCTCCTTCTGCGAAGCAGTAAAAGGAGACTGTACGCGTGAGGCAATGTTCCTCACACCGCAGCCGCCGCAGGGCCTGGTTTTGCCCAGGCAAAACAAACCGTGACACGGATAGGTTAGGTAAGAAGCCCTAGCTTTTGTGGTATTTTTTTTTTATAACCACACAAAAATAGGGTGGTTAAGGAGCGCACGTGCAAAGAGAACTAGTTTGGTTCAGACGAAATTAGTTCATTCTAAAATCGGGTTTGGCCGGTAATACATAAATCATCAAAATCCTTAATTCTGACCGTGTTGACTGAAGAAATTTAATATTGAACGATAATTAGGTATGGTTTAGATTCAGATTCAAACCAGGCTCATTGCTTTTGAAATCATATCCAGATACATATGTGTTCAATTTTGTGGTGATTCCAATTTCTGCCAAGAGCATATTTGGGATAGAATTTCTGGTACGATTTGAGATATTGCATTTAAGGTTTAATTAATGTTCAGCTATGATATTACTATTGTGAAGATTACAGTTGTATGGTGAGTTTGTTGAATATGTTGGGCTAGCTTTTATTGCAGATTAAAGAAGAAGTAAAAGAAAAAAGCGGCTGCAGGTATGAGAGCAGTGGTGGCCGAGTGATAACGGCCCCAACTTACGAGTTGTAGGTCGCGGGTTAAAACCTAGCCAGGCGCATTACATTGTGTAATTTATTTCATCAGCTCTGCTCTCAAAACGGTGAAGGAAAACATCGTGAGGAAATCGGCAGGTACTAGAACCAAAAATTCAAAGACATGTGACATTCACCAATCCGCACTGGGCCCGCGTGGTGGATTACGGTCCGTTCCCTCTCTTAGAGAGGAGGCCTGAGTCTCAACAGTGCGAACATTATAAGGCTGATGTTATACTATGCTATGCTACTTTTAGGTAGTCATATTATTTAACTCATTTTCGCACATATCTTTTTTAAAAGATATGTGCGTCCACAGTTTTTATCGAATAAAAAACTAGCCAAAAAGTTCAGCAATAAGCGCAATATGTTACTTTTATGCAAAATTGATTGGACGTATTTCGGTGGGTTCATTTTTTGAACCTGTCTACTGCGAATAAAATAGCTTTTGTGATAAATGTCCCTTTTATTTTTGGCCGATATTTCAGTTTTTTATTTCAGTTACCTACTAGCTCACTGACAAACGTGGTTCTGTTCAAACCTTCATATAAATTATCAAAGAATAAAATGAGGAGTGGGGATAGGAGGGTAGCAATAGATTTTCCAGCCCTATTCTTTCTTTGCCTTCGTTCCAGGGCCCCGGGGTTCACTTTCGCACAACCTGTAGCCCCAGTAGGCTTTGATCCTGCTGGGCCTCTCCTTGAGGCATGCATGGAATGCTAGGTGTGGACGGTTACCGGAGGGTCAGACGGCGAGCTGCCCATTGCTCGCCGTCCGCAAGCCCGCGCCTACAGTAGCCAGAAACCGGGATCGGGATCTCGGCGGCTGGGGCGCGAGGGCCGTTCTCTCGTGCGTGCAAGTACGGCCTCCTCCTTTGCTAGCGTTACTGCTTCACAGAAAGGAGGCGTCGCGTTCGGTGTTTTGTTTTATATTTGTGGATTTCCAGAGGGTCAAAACAGTTCAAAATAAGTAGAACCTGCCTTAAAAACGACCAGATCCGCACCACTTTTGACTCTACCATATACCCTTCACACCGCCAAAGACAGAAACAGATGGAGGAACATCATTCAGGGAAAAGTGATGAAACAAGGTGGTCATGACCTTCAGCATTGAGGAATACGACGCAGGGAAGAGGCCTTAAAGGGCTTCATCAGACAGGCGACTCAATAGTTTCCTCAGTCAGCAATTGTTGCCGATCAAAAACATTCAGATGGAGTCTTTTCCAGAACCCCTAGTCTAGTTAGTACAAACTCTAAAGGTACGTTTAGACTACGACACCATACACGGTACACTCAGTGTATACATCGAGTGTCTCTGTATGAACACAAGTGTCTCTAATTGAAAAAAAATATTGTGATACGATAATTAATGTCGAGTCAACCGCTGTATGAACATGTTGTGTCTAAGTATCTAGTGTCGTTAAAAAGTTTTCGAATAGGTTTGACATTTTCAATACACCGCATCTGCATGACGTTTATCCATCCTGACCGAGCATCAGTAACTAGTTTGCGTGTGAACAGCTTGGACACAATTTCCGTAAGTCAAAGTCAAGTCAAAGTCAAAATGTTTTTATTTCATATAGGCCTACATGGGCACTTATAAAACGTCAAAAGCTAGTGCACGGTTCCAAATTGGACGTTTCCAATGGAGAAGAACTGGAAACTCAATGGTTACTATTTAAAAAAAAATGGTTTGTTGTACAATATTTCCAAATTACAGTATTAATAATTATGTAAGGACAGTGTAGATCAGTCAATATTGTGCCCAAGAGCACAGTAAAAATAATCATAATAATAAAGATAAAGTGACTCGTAATAGGAATTCGAAGTCTACAGTGTTCTCACATTCACATTGTAATGAAAAGCTATATAAAGAAACGAAAAGAAAACAGGAAAAAATTAAATAATTACAACTATTACCAATTACACTATGAGATGCTAATAAAATAAATTACTAATGGATTTGTGATAGTTGAGGTCTAAATAATATTGCAAAAGCAATGTGTCAAAAAAAATAAAAAACAATGTATGTATTGAAACAAAGATGGAGCAGTTAATAGGCAAGATATGAATGAGTTACCAGGGGGCCACATGTGCAGAAGCAGTCATTGCCAAACAAGCGTATCTTCGCCATAGTCCTTAACCTTATAATATGTTTTTTTTGGTTAGGACACGCTTTATATGAGTTTTGAACTTTCCCTCACTAAGTTCAGTTACTGCTTTTGGCAGCTTGTTATAGAAGCGTACACTTACAAATAGACACTACTCAGACACAAATTCTGTACAAGTGTAAACAGTACTGACATTAACGTCTGACGTTTATGTCGGAATTTATTTCGTAGTCTAAACGTACCTTTAGAATACGAGTACAATGAAATGTGATGTTTATTCTGCAGGGGTTTCGAAAGTTGTCATTGTCACCTTCAATGCGGGGTTACTAAAGACATTGTTAGAGGTACCTCTATTTAATTTAATTTAGAAAAGTATTGAACAAGCGTCTAGACTTTGTATTCAGTAAACACGGGTCTAGACCGCTAAGCTTATTGGATTTTGTGGGATCTAAACAAACGAGGTACTGTAGAAACTACCTATAACATTAGCGAATTTGTTTGAATATTATTTTTTCTGCCAATGCGTATCAAATGTATATGTTACCTAGGCAATGTATAGAATACGGTCTAAAGTATGGCTTTTTTTTTCAGGTGGTGATAAAAAAAAACACTAACCTAATCTGTCCGTGTCGGGGTGCCCTAAAATTACATCATCTCCTTCCCTGGTCTCGTCTTTAGCACTTATTACTGGCTGCGCATTCAGTATTGTATAGAATACCTGAATTATACATATTGCCGGTAACATATATATGTACGAGTACATAATTATATCGTACTAGAATGCATCTATACTAATACTATAGAGCTGAAGGTATTATTTATTTATTAAAACTTTTTGTACTGGAGAAACACTATACGACCTCGTAAATCGACCTTGTTTGTTTGGTAGAATGCGCAAATCTAAGATTTAAAAAAAAATATTTAAGTTTGGTTCTTGTTGGTATGTCATTGGAAAGAGCAGTGGTGGCCGAGTGGTAACGGCCCCGACTTACGATTAGTAGGTTGCGGGTTAAAGCGCGGCCAGGCGCATTACTTTGTGTAATTTATTTCATCACCACTGCTCTCAAAACGGTGAAGGAAAACATTGTGAGGAAATCGGCATGTCCTAGAACCAAAAATTCGAAGACATGTGACATTCACCAACCCGCACTGGGCCCACGTGGTGGATTATGGCCCATTCCCTCTCTTACAGAGGAGGTCTGTGTCCCAGCAGTGGGAACATTAAAAGGCTGATGATGATGATGATGATGATATGTCATTTGCTCATTTGTCGAGGAAAGCTACACTCTGTACAACATCACGCTACGACCAATAGGAAAAGAGCAGTAACCAAAGACGCTGGTATAACGCTAATGATAGCATTCCACTCTAACTGCACTTCCCTTTGACGACTCCAATTGCGATTTCTTCGTATAGACGAAGAAATCGCAATCAGAGTCGTCAAAGAGAAGTGCAGTTGGGAAGTTGGAGTTAGGAAATTAAAAGAAAAACTGGGGAAGTAACCAGCAGTCAATTAGTGCCTCAACGCAAATCCCTGCAAAACGAAGTTCTAGATCTGAAGCATTTCTTGCTTAATAATAATGCCTTTGCAATCTAGTAAATAAGAATATTTCAATAACTATAAACTAAATGGACGATGAAGGAAATGTGCTTAGGGTTGATTCCTAAATCATTTTTCTAGGGCTATAATATAACATATATCGACTGACCTGTTGGTCTAGTAGTTAGTGGCCCTGACTGCTATGCCGGAGGTCGTGGGTTCGATTCCCACCCAGGACAAATGTTTGTGTGATGAGCACGTCATTTGTTCTGTGTCTGGGTGTAATTTATCTATAATATGTATGTATTTAGAAATATATAAGTATGTTTATCAGTTGTCTAGTACCCATAACACAAGCTCTGCTTAGCTTGGGACTAGATAACGTTGTGTGATAGTTGTGGAATATTATATTATATTATATTATATATTATATTATATAACGTTTTAAAGTCATTTTTAGGTCTTTCAAGTAAGAAGGAGGTATTGAGAAACAATAGTTTTGTGTACTTGGATCCTAGTCTAAGGACCTAGTTATTATTTTTATTTAAACTAATACTAATTTTATTTCATAATAAAACATTAACAATTTCTTTTCATTTTTTTTTTTTTTTTTATTTTTTTTACGGAGTGTCTTTGAGTCGAGTCTCTCAATTTAAGTATCTGGGACACATAATAAACGAGACCTTAAGTGATGACGCAGATATTGAGCGGGAGCGGAGGGCACTGTCGGTGCGCGCGAACATGTTGGTGCACAGGTTTGCTAGGTGTACAGTACAAGTAAAGGTAACTTTATTCAGAGCCTACTGTCAAAGCTTTTACACCAGTGCCCTGTGGACCAATTATACGCAGCGGGCCTATAGTGCTCTTAGAGTTCAGTTCAACAACGCCTTTAGGGTTCTGGTGCGACTTCCTCGATTTTGTAGTGCCTCCGGCATGTTTGCGGACGCGGGTGTGGATGACTTTTATGCATTAATGCGAAAAAAGTCGGCCTCACTCATGCGTCGAACTAGGGGTAGTGGCAACGGAATCCTAAAGATGATCGCTGAAAGCCCAGAGTCACCAGTGTGGGATAGGTTTATAAAACTGCACGTTTTATGAACTATTTTATTCTTTGTTTTGTGTATTACGATTGACATTTGTGATTTTTGTGTGTGTTTAATGATTGATTTTTATAAGCTACTTAATTGACTAATTTATTAAATTGATTTCAAATATTATACTAACATAGTTTTAAGTTTCAGTCACTAACATAATATGGACATTGAAATTGTCTGAAATAAATGAATTTTATTTTTATTTTTATTTTTATTTTTTTTTTTTTTTTTTTTATAATTATGTTTACCTACAGAGTGTCATATTCGCACCAGCGAAAAGGTCTTTAAATAAAGATTAAAAAAAAAGGTATAGTCGGAACAATTTGTATAAAACCTATCTAAATTATTTTTTTTTTTTTAATTTTGCCCCACACTATGAATAACTCCTGTATCGTGAGTGCGTTCACAAACATGTGTAAGCTCAATAAACAAGACACCAAGAACCGGAACACTAGATAAGTGATGTAGGCCATACAAATATTTTTTCCATGTGGGAATTGGACCCACGACACGCACCACAGCAACCAATCGCTCAACCACTGCACGCACCGTGCCGTCATTATCTATATTATTAAGGCGACGCTAAAGGCCGATCATGAGCGAACAAAAGAGGAGCCAGCGTCGCTCCCCGCGCATCATGATTTTTCGAATAATAATAGTTAGTCTTTCATTTATTAAACACAATATGAATATAAACCGTATATAAAAAGATTAGCAATTAAATTATCCTTTTAGTATGTGAGAGTTTCAAAAAATACACCCAATAGTTTTTGCCTGAATCTCGCTTTTTTGTCTGTATTAGATATAATGTTGAAAATAAATTACATCAAGTTCTACGAAAAAAAAAAATGTAAATATTCGTATAAAAAATCATTAGGCAAATAGTCCAGTTATAACATATTTTTCCCAAAACATACAGACCAGCCGTTTAGAATTGATGTTGGATTTAAAATCATCGAAAGTCATGTATCTGCACCTTAATGTCTTCATTGACTATATTACGTAGATACATCCCGTTCTTTCAAAGGTTATTACCACCTTCAAAGCAGTCTAACAAAATAAGCACTAAGTTACGAAGTTTTTGTCTAGAACTGACTAGTTTACTGTCGGCAACAAAAGTTTAACACGTTTAAACTTGCAAGACAGCACTTAAGTTTGCCCGTAAGTAACTGGTCTAAGTTATTGCTCTAAAGATGAGGTCAGATAGTTCACTTGAGTGAATGCTTCATTTTTCTTTCATTCTATGTTCACACGGCTTCGAGGGAATCATATAGAAAAGACATTCACTGTTATTTTCTTTTAATTTGTCATCGAATGAAGTCGTGCGTCTTGGAATTACTTTAATCTGTGATCAAAGAGTTGACAAAAAAAGAAATGAAAATGTCGACAGTGGACGACCCGAATGAATGTTTTCTCAGTGTTCAGACCGTTAATTTCTCATTCATTCGGAGTGGGAGTGAAAGATACCAGATGCCAATATCCAACGCAAGTGGATCAGTTCACTAATGAATTCGTTCGGCACTAAGGTTTCATTTTGTGTTTAGATGCGTCACTTGGAGTGAAAGATGTAAAATGAAAATGAACAAAAAATTACCCGTCTGATGTCACCTTAACAGGTATGCTCATAGGGCTTCAGGACAACTTATCGGTCACTAGTATTTTTTGAGGTGGAAAATCATTTAATAACTCGCTCCCCTTAAGGTTGAACCAGAGGTTAAATCAGACTTTTACTGACTAAAACTGACCTGTGTTTCTTCACTTTGTTTTTGTGGGGAACTTCATCCAAAGACATCTCCCGCCCTTGGATGGAGCGGAAGATAGTGTCAGACTTTTACTGACTAAAAAACCCACCCCGTTCCTTCGTGGCCTTTCATACCAGGACCGAGCTTTCCTTTCGGAAACAGACCCTTGGACCCAGTAGGCTTCGAACCCGCTGGGCTCCTACGATTTGCTGACAACTCATTTAGGCGCGCGTGGAACAGAATGCGCCGTCGACGACTTGGGCTCGATCCGGCCGGTTACCGGACGGTCGGACAGCGAGTTACCCATTGCTCACCGTACGCCAGCCCACGCCTAAGGTGGGTGTTTCTTCATTTGCCCTTTGCATTCTTGGAAGAGGCAAAGTTCATTCCCTGTAGCCTTAAGCCTATTTTATGTTTCGGTAAAAAACTTTTGAAGTTGCAATCAGTTTCTAAATATTTATTTTTACAGCGATTTGATTTTGTTTTCAACTGTACACCTTATTAGCTTTAGTACAGATGACAACAAAAATAAATTGCCAAAAAGAGGGTTGCTGTTTTTTTTTTTAAATTAAGTCAAAAACGCTGATAAAATACCGCATCTTTATGGGGACTGCATTAATTTTGAACTTTATTTTAATTTTATAATTTTTTATTGTTGTAGCGACAATAGAAATACGTATTCTGTGAAAATGTTCACTTTCTACCTCTTACTGTTTATGAGACCAAGCTCGCAGACGGACAGACAGAAAAACGGACGGATGGAAAGTGGAGGCTTAATAATAGGATTACATTGCTACTTTTCGGATTGAGAATCTAAAAAAGGGACATCGTACTTCTTATTTGTTTACCATGCCTGCAAAACATTATATCGGGTGACTGATAATAATTAGTGAACGATACTTAAACACGTGTTTGTAGTCATGATAACAAACAACTTTTACTATAAGACCAAACCTGTAATCCAGATATATAGACGGACAGACAGTCCAACAGGCAGAAAAAGCTTTTAAAGCGTTGTTACATAAACAACGTTAGGAACATTGTGTGAAAACATCGTGAGGAAATCGGTATGTCCCAGAACCAAAAATTCGAAGATATGTGACTTCCACCAACCCGCATTTGTCCCGCGTGGAGGAGGCCGGTTTCTCAGCAGTAGTAACAATAAAAGGCTGTTATGTTATGTTAAAATATTATTTTTATATAACAAACAGACACTTCAATTTTAATGAATGATATTTATTTTTTTAAATAGGTTTTTAAGGTCTTTACACGTCATTATTTCGTTAATTTGTATTAGATGAGGCTGGTAATGCCTAGCTGACTACCCTGAGAAGAAACATCGATATATAAACAGAGGTCAAAGCCTTTTTAAATTCCATACTGTGAGTATGTAATAGTCAAATCATATGAGAACCACAGATTAGCGTCTCAGCTAGTCTTTTGAAGAAAGAAACACATAGATTTGAGTGGTCAGTGCAAGCATTTATCAATATTCGTATAGCTCAAACTCAGTTCTAAATAAAATGTACAGAATAGACGAGATAGAAATTTCTGATCAAAAACCTTGGTCTTTGTTTTTAGCATTTCATTAAACTCTACCAGCTTGTCTCCTCATTTTGCATATTTAACTAAATTTTATTTTTAAAATCCTTTTAAAAAAGATCGTGGATAGCATGAATATTTATGATGGATAAGCAACGCAGATGCAAGTAATGGATTAGTCATTTGTTTGTGAAGAATTGTTGAAGAATTCTGGGGAAAAAATACATTTAAGACAAGACAGAAGTAATTGAGGTTGTTCTTGCCTTTTATAAAAATACAAAAGTTATTGAAATCACATATTTATAGGGTTCCGTACCTCAAAAGAAAAATCGGAAACCTTATAGGATCACTTTGTTGTCCTACTGTTTATCTGTCTGTCAAAACCCTTTATCTCGAGAACGCGTGGAGGTATCGAGTTCAAATTAAAAACATATTCTTAGGTCTGCAGTCCCTTGAAGCTGTGAAGAAATCAAACTTCTAAGTTAGCCACAAAAAAGAACCGGCCAAGAGCGTGTCGAGCCACGCTCAGTGTACGGTTGCGTAGTTTCTCGTCCGTCACGTTAAGTGTCCACACTTAAGAGTTAAATCATCATCATCATCAGCCTTTTAATGTTCCTACTGCTGGGACTCAGACCTCCTCTTTAAGAGAGGGAATGGGCTGTAATCCACCACGCCGGCCCAGTGCGGATTAGTGAATGTCACATGTCTTCGAATTTTTGGTTCTTCTAGGACATGCCGGTTTCCTCACAATGTTTTCCTTCACCGTTTTGAGAGCAGTGGTGATGAAATAAATTGCACAAAGTAATGCTACTGGTTGGGTTTGAACTCGTAAGTCGGGGCCATTACCACTCGGTCACCACTGTTCTCGAGAGCAGAAGAGTTAAATACCGGTCAGAGACAGTAAGTTATTATACACAAGTGTTCAATGTAACTATATACTGTACAGGAAACACTATGTATTTTAACAAACTTGTCGTTTAACAAACGTGTTGTTTAAACAGTCAGAAAATATGGAAAAAATCAGAAAAAAAAATACAAATGGCCGTATCTTGTCGCAAAAAACGAACATTTCGATACTTTTAAGAGAATAAAAATTCATAGGGTACTTTCCGTTGTCCTAGAACCCTGACATTAGTCATGAAGCAAAGTCTCATAGCACATAGCACATCTCATAGGAATAATTCTAAAAACTATAAATATGTAGTTAAGTCACAAAACAAAAAACTTTTGCGATTCGAAAAAATCTACGAGATTCGATTCGGGAATTGAACTATTTATGTGTTATGTTAGTTTGTACGGAACCCTCAGTGTGTAAGTCCGACTCGCACTTGACTAGTTTTTTATGACTGACGATCTCCTTCGCTCACATAAAAAATATTAAATTATTCGTCACTCAATGATAAAATAGTATTCTTTTGATGAAAGATTTTTTGAAATCGGTACCGTAGTTTATTGGGGCGTGCTGTGGCTGGTTCAACGAAGAAGGATAATAGAACTTCAGTGGACTGTAAAAACTGATAATGTGTATTGTACGAAAGTACTGAGGTCTGATACGATAAGTAGTCTGGTCTACGGAACAAAACAAGTGTGTATCTAGGCTGCGCGAGCGAGGGCATTCGTCTAGGCGTGAAAGGTCAGCTCATTAAAGCCACCCGTCACGCACCCGGCACCGCCTCGTTACACGGCGTCCACTCGTTGTCGTCAGGTGGTCCACGGTTAGACGCCGCATTGTCACAAATAAACGTCCGTCCAACCAGTGGTCCCCGTGTGGTCAATGAGTGAAGTCGCTTGGTCCACGAATTTTCGATCCCGACTCCCGGCGCGCGTCAAACTGGGAATATACAAGGCGTACATACGCCCGGTATTGACGTACGCCGCACCAGCATGGTTCGCCCTCACTAGCGAGACGAGCCGAGAAGGACTCCGCAAGCAACAACGCCTCGCTTTGCGTAGAGTCGTCGACGCCCCTCGCTACGTGAGGAACGACATTATACAGCGAGACCTCGGGATTGAGAGCCTGGACGAGTTTGTGCGGCGCCTCGCGAAGGGTATGTTCGCGCGTGCCGATGCCTCAGCTTGGCCCCACGTCAAGCACCTGGCACCCTGGCACGCGCGCCCACCTGACGCGAGACGACTCCCCCGCGATCTAATTGCGGGCAGTGAGTCCCCAACATCCCCGGACTGACGCCTGAGTAGGTCGTACCAGTCTACACGCGACCTACTCAAACAATAAGACTCTACATACTACACGCACACTACATATTAACTTAGAACACGGTACTTATCGGGACAAGTACCGTGTTCTAAGTTAATATAGGCACGGTACAAATCGCCCATACATTCACCACTACTCACTCGCCAAACTCACGCACCGAGTAGATAGCTTAGGCTTACTATTCGGTGCACGTGCACTGAGTAATGTCACACATACAATGTTGCTCACACTCAAACATAAGTCGACACTGCGGTCTAACACGTGACCGGCTCGCTCTGGAAGCGGGTTAGACGAGTGTTTCATGCCTACTGTAGGTACGTACCAAGCCGACACACCTGTCGCAGGTCGTCCCCCGCCGGGCTTCCTCTAGGTAACTAGGGGTTTCACCTGGCGGCGACTGACCGCCGGTGTGTCGTGAAGAGTCGGCGCTACATCAACGTAGCGCCGTAACGCGCCTACAGTACACACATACACACAGATACACATAGAGCCCTATCGCTCTAATTAGCTAGGCCACTAGTAGGCCACCTAATGACGGGCCCGTTTTAACGGGCCGCGGTAGGACTCCGCGGCCAGGGGGCGAAGCCCCGAAGCCGCTCGCCACGCCCCCTTGCGGGGGCGTCGCGATTAGCTACAGACGAATTTTCGAGTAGTCTGTTAACAATTGGCACTAGGTCTACACGTGTGTTACGTACTGTCAAATTTTACAATATCGTTAAGTATCGTTCTCGCATGAATCTGTCTACTGGGGACCCGCGCGTTGGCAATGCGCAGTCAACGCAAGGCAAGCATGCGAGCTGCGATTTGTTACCAAGCGGTGTAATTTTTCAATTAGTTTTAATGTAATTTAATTTTATTATTGTTACATTTTTTATTATATAAATTACTGTGCTGTGCACGCCTTTATGTGACAATTTTTTTTTTAATGTTAAATCAGTGAAGGAGTCGTTATTGTAACGATATAAATAAATACTCCAATTTTATATGGAGCAAATGGCTACCAGACCTCCACAACCTAGTTACCGGGCAAACCGATCTTCTTCCTGACCATCGGTTTAGATGGTCAAACTTTCTGGCGTCTGAGTACCTATAATGACCAACGGGACCAATGGCTTTACGTGCTTTACAAGGCACGAGCTTTTTTTTATGGTAGATAAAATTATCCAATAACAAGTTCCGCCCTTGGGTGAAGCGGGAAGTAGTGTCAGACTCTAAAAACCTACCCCGTTCCTTCGTTGCCTATCGTGCCGGGGCTGCAGCTAGTAGGCTGGGCCTCTACGGTTTGCTGACAGCTCCTAGAGGCACGCGGAAACAGTACGCGCCGTCGACGACTTGGGCTCGGTCCGGTCGGTTACCAGACGATCAGACAGCGTGCTACCCATTGCACGCCGTCCGCAAGCCTTCCAAGGCACAAGCTGTCATTAACGTCGTAAATAAACTTAGAAAACTACATTTGAACTGAAAAATTCACATTGGTACTTGCCCGGTTTGGAACCCGTAACCTCTGTATGGGAGGCCGGTGCTTTCAACACTAGGTCATCACGATATTAGTATAGGTAGACAAAGACTGAAAAAAAAAGGTTAAGTGCAAGTTGGAATCAGATACGAAGGGTTCTATACCATGAGGCGAAAAAATTACCCCATCCCTTATGGAATTTCAATTGGCCTCTGACAGACAGACGAATGAGCGAACGGACCCTTCGGGTATAGAAAGGTTCCAAACACGTTTATTTTAATGTGGGAACAGAAAAAGCGATTCGCTTTGTCTAACAAAGAGGCGTATTTTTTGTGTTTTCTCGAATTTGTTATGTAAGGCCTAGCATTCACTGACGCGTAGCTTCCTAGACGTGTATTCATCATTATACGATTGGTGTAAGGTACACCAATCGTTTAATGCCGTAAAGCTTACATACAAAACTATGGACTACTGTTTGACTGGCTTATTGGTCTAGTGGTTAGTGGCCCTGACTGCTATGCCGGAGCTCGTGGGTTCGATTCCCACCTAGAACAAATGTTTGTGTGATGAGCACTCATTTGTTCGATGTCTAAGTGTAATTTATCTATAATATGTATGTATTTAGAAATATTTAAGTATGTGTATCAGTTGTCTAGTACTCATAACACAAGCTCTGCTTAGCTTGGGCCTAGACGGCGTTGTGTGATAGTTGTGGAATATTATTCTTATTACTGTCCACAGACGTAGCTTTATACACGCGTATTCGTCATTATACGGCTGGCCTAAGACTTTGTGCTGTGTAATCATTTAGCAATTGACGTTTATTTTAGGATGGCAAAGGTGTTGTTATTTTTATAATTTACGGTCTACAGATCAATTTAAGTGTTCTTTGAAGACGACAATGAACAATTCAGTCCTATTTAATAAATAGTTTATATTAAATTGTCTGTCAGTTACAAAATAAATTAGGAATACTATTGAGAGTAACTAGTTAGCCAGCTGTGTTTATTAGTCTTGTGTTTTTGACGGATTATTGCAATGTATTCTACATTTACATAGTTGTCATAAAATAAAAGGCCCATTTTGACATTTCTGTTTTGACTACATAACGGCTAGATCGGTACACCGGTACACCGGACACTGGACAAATGTCAGAACGGGTCTTTTATTGGGCAGGTAAGTGAATTAATTATATCATCTACTAATAAAAAGTAGAGATGCATTAAACCTAAACGAGCCTTGTTTTGGTATTTTTTGTATTCTGGAATGGGAAGGTTTTTTTAGGTGGAAAATTTTAAATTTTTCATTCAATGACATCTCCCGCCCTTGCACGGAGCGGGTGATATTGTCAGACTTTTACTGACTAAAAACCCACTCCTGTACCTTCTTTACCTATGGGACTGGGGCCGGGTTTTCCTTTTAGAAGACCCATGGACTCGGTTTGCTGACATCTCCTTGAAGCGCGCGTGAAGTAATATACGCCGTCGACGACTTGGGCTCGACCAATTTTGTTCGTTAGTCTCAATAAAACTCGAGAACGGCTGGACCGATTTTGTTCATTTTGATCTTGAAATATTTGTAATAGTCCAGGGAAGGTTTAAACAGTCAGAAAATATAGAAAAAAACAGGAAAATCCGACTACTAGGTGGCACGAATTTTGCCGGGTCAACTAGTACCTGTAAGATAAAGAATAATGATCCACTAACCTTATAAAAGTAGGCAATCCACTGATGGACGTCACGAGGCTCTTGTCAGAGAAGTCAGGTGTCTCTCTCAGACAGTAGTACAAGCAGATACATATCGAGCCCAGCCACACGAAGTTGGCTAGTGCGGAGAACGGTACCAGGTACTTCAGTGTCGTGATCTGCGTCAGAGGCAGCAGCACCACTAGTGTCAGTCCACAGAACACGGTCACTGACCAGTCGGGCCCGCCGTAGACTATTGATACCTGGAAAAGTTAAGTTGTTAAAAAAGAAAGAAATAAATTTAAATATAAATAAGCGTTATGGGGCTCTATGGACTCAGACCACGGTATCAACTTCTACATATAAAAATAATATAACAAAAAAAAAATACGGCCGTTTATGTCGCAAAAAACGTATATTTCGACCCCTCAAATCAAATTTTTAAAATCGTAGGGAATCAAATTCACAGGGTACTTCCCGTTGACCTAGAATCTTGCAATTTGGCATGAAAAGGTCTTATTGCACAAGTGTAGGAAAAAATCTGAAAACTGTAAATTAGTAGTTACGTAAAAAAAAAAAACATTTTTGCGATGCGGAAAAATCTTCAAAAATTCGAGAATTAAACTTTTTTCATAGGTAAGTTTATAAGGAACCCTCAGTGCGCGAGTCTGACTCGAATTGATCTGACAGAACCCTAAAAAGTGCTAAAATTATGAAAATTTGTATTTTGTTTTATTAACGCTGGCCGTAGAAGAGGTTGCTTATAAAAAGAATGCTTTTATGAAAACTTCCGCAGCATTCGCTTGTACTCACTTGTCTAAACGACTCCGCTATGACCACAACGTAGACACAACAGGCCCCCATGTGTGTTAGTGCTAGCGCCCAGTCTGCTAACTCCCTGAAAACAAAAAATATAATTATGAAAAATTTGATGGAAGAAGTAGAGGAGTAAAGAGTCAGATGTAGGCCACACCAAATATGAAGGTCAGACCAAATCCGTGCGACACCGGAGTATTGACGATAGCCAGCAATGCCATCCACACCGCTGAAGATAGGACAACATGGCAAAATATAGTCCACAAAAAAAACGGTAATTTAAAAAACTAAAAAACCCGACTGCTTTTCTGAGCATTCATGAAAAAGCCCTTTTTTTAACGTAGGTAAAATCATCCAAGGATACCGATCTCGAAGCGGAACACGACGCCGTCACTTCGTGTGAAATAGTTTAATAGTTTCTTTTATGATTAAGTTTGTTATCTTATATGTATTAATTAGTACGTAAATTATTTTGTAAGATCATTTGTGTATTTAATATATTTATGAGCCTTAGATGCCTGATAATAAAGGATTATTCTTATTATTATTAGATACTTTAACTTCTTACTATAGGTGGTCCTTGCGTGTTATTTCCAAAGTCTAAGAGAAAATATTTAAATACAAACGCGTCGCGCATAAGGAAATAGGGATTGTGGGGTGGACCTATTTCCGCATGAGCAATTTGCCCGCGGGTCTTCCGTGGTTTCCTTGTGATAAATGTTTTATTTATTTAGGGTGCTCCCTTTCATTCAGAGGGTTTCATTTATGGAATACACAGCAAAATTGTTAACGATACACGGTTAAAAAAAAAAAAGTGACATCCATCTTTACATGCGTATTTCAAGTTACAAATAAAATAAAATTTAGTTAAGCGAAATAGGTACGTAGTGAAAAGTCCATTTATTTTTTCTCGTCCTTATAACTTTTCTGCTCATACCTACCTCCTCGAAGGTTACTGATAGTACCAGAGAGATTACAGACCAGAGAGCAGTGGTGGCCGAGTGATAACGGCCCCGACTTACGAGTTGTAGGTCGCGGGTTCAAACTCAGCCAGGTGCGTTAATTTGTGTAATTTATTTTATCTCAAAACGATGAAGGAAAACATCGTGAGGAAACCAGAAAAAAAACCAAAAAAAAACCGGCATGATCTAGAACCAACAATTCGAACACATGTGACATTCATCAACCCGCAACGGGACCACGTGGTGAATTACGGCCCATTCTATCTCCTAGAGAGGAAGCCTGGGTCCCAGTAGTGGGAGCATTATAAGGCTGATGTTATGCTATGCTATCTTTTTATTTATGTGGGAAATCATCAAAAACTTCTCCAATTTTGGGTTGAGAGGGAGGGAGTGTCAAACTATTACTATCTAAAACCCAGAATGTTCCTTCAGTTGCCCTTTTCTGCGAAGGCTGCGATGGATACTTCTTCAAACAATGTACCCCTGGCAGAAGTCGGCCCTAACTGGCTTCATCAATTTTGCTGACATCTCTTTGAGGCACACGTGGGACATAATATTACCGTCGACCCGGGCCATACCGGACGGGGAGCTACCCACGGCTCGCCATTTGCGCCTGCGGTGACCGGTAGTATTCCTGCGACTCCGGCGAGGAGTATAACATGGGGCTTGTCTCCACCTCAAGGTTGCAGCCACCTCCTTTATTTGGATTACAGCTTAGCAGTAAACGGTCACCGCTTTTCATTTCCTCTCACTTCGTATCGCCTGAACCAGGGTCGGAAGCGAGAGGTCCCCGACAGCTAGGTTACTACCGTTCCTTCTTTCTCTCGAACTAACTCACCTGGAAAAAGGTGCAAATTTTCTGAATCGTTTAGGTCCGTTTTGGAAGACCAGGTCACATGTCTCTGCATATCCTAGCGATGGCTTTTTCAGTTCTACACACAGCTGCTGTGATGTTTTTACCTGGAAGTACAAGGAGTGGATCAGTTAGTTGATGAATGTGGTTATGCATATCGCCAGTCTTTTAGGGAAGTGTGAGTCAACTGCGATGCGGTTGAATTTTTGTCGCCTTAATTAGTTAGGATTTCATTTATTTATTTAAAGTTCATGACAGTAGTGGTACATAGGCGAACTTGATGCAACAGGGTATTCTCCTACAGTCAACCTTTAAAATAAAATAAATAAATAACACATATTTGAAATAGAATGTAGTATCAAATATGTATTTTTGATAAAACTGACACACGGATCGCCCAAGTCCTAGAATAGCACATTTTTTTTTATTGTGGTAGGATGTACTCTTGGAATAATTTCCTTCTATCACGTAGGCGAAGCCGCTGGCAGCAGTTAGTAAATAAAGGTCTTTCTTAAATTGGTTAAAATGCGGCCCTTCTTCTTAGAACGAACACAATACGCTGAGGTTTGTTCACACTATTCGTATTACACAACTCCTTTCTCCGTTACTTGAAAGGCGACCACAGAGCCTATAGAAACGTTATGTGGGTAATGAGGCTCTCAATTGGTCTTACATAAGAAGGGCAATTATTTTGTCAATGCTCTGTTTTGTTGGTATCAGTCAGTAGGTTCAGATAGCAGCATCAATGGGACACGTTTCTCATATTAAAAAATCTTAAAAAAAGGGTTTTTTTGTAAGGATAATGACTTCTCCTGCTCTAGGGCGCCCTTCTGCCCTTTATTTCGGGTTTCATTTTTAGAAATCCCCCGTGGCTCCAGTAGGCTTCGACTCTGCTGAGCCCCTACGGTTTCCTGACATCTCCAGCGAGGCGCTTGAGGCGCGCGTGGAGCACTACGCGCCGTCGACGACTCGGGCTTGATCCGGACGGTTACTGGACTGTCGGACCGCGAACTACCAATTGCTCGCCATCGGCAAGCCCGCGGCTAGCGCGTGAGGGCTACTCCCTCTTGCGTGTCCTTGCAGCCTCCTCTTTTGTTTGCATTACTGCTTCGTGAGGCGACAACCTGTCACTCCTCCTCGGTCTGGACCATGGCCTGTACCAAGGCCCGACGCTAGAGATCGCCGCCGCCGATGGCCCCCTCCGAGTACTTAATTACAGCCTTGATCTGGACTGTCCATTTCATTGGTGATCTACCACATGGCCTGGTGCCTTCAACATTGCCTTGCACTGCGAGACGCTTTGTGGAGTCTTCACCACGACGAGGCAAGTAAAGAAAGTGAAGTATGCGTGTCTATAATTACATACCCAAGTCTAGAAGACCTAGAAACCAGACAGCAGACGAAGATGTAATTCATCATCATCATCATTTCAGCCAAAAGACGTCCACTGTTGGACATAGGCCTCCCCCAAGCGTCGCCACAATGGCCGGTCCTGTGCCTCTCGCATCCATCGGACTCCAGTGACCCTGACCAGGTCATCGGCCCACCTCGTGGGAGGCCTTCCAACGCTGCGTCTTTCGGTACGCGGCCGCCACTCCAGAACCTTTCGGTCCCAACGGCCAACTGTTCTGCGTGCAATGTGCCCACCCCATTGCCACTTACTTTAAGATGAAATTACTTTTCTCAAATCTATGCCATAACATCAAATCTCACGGCAATATTTAGAAAGTGTCATGGCATTTAATCATTAAAACACCATAGATAATGGAAACCACAAAATTGGTTAAACTTACGTAATTTGACGGTTTTACATAACGTAAACGTGTAATTCTGCGTTTACGTTCTGGTATAAGTTTAATGAGATTGCGTTGTATTACGTGAATGCTTTTGTGTGCTCTAAAAGACCCTTTCGTATGAGACAACACAATGAAATAACTCTATGTAACTTCTGAGTTGTTTGTGCAATTTTGGTTCAAAGTTTTGGATGGATAAGTTTAGAAATGCTTTGGTGCATATCTTTGCTCTAAGAGCGGCCAATCCAAGGTACATTTTCATGCAACCGCTCTTACGTGATTGTGATGTTATTACACATCTTTCTTTAATTATTTAGAATACATAGATATCTTGTGGATATTATCTAGGCTTTAATAGAAATCAAAACATAAATGTGTATAAAACTAATCCTGCTATTTATATAATTACGAGATATTTGGCCCTCCCTAATGCACTCATATTTTATATTAAAAATATAAAAAAGTACTTCTGTAGAAGCTTTGCATATTTAATCTATATTCTAATCGTCGTATTTTTAAAAAAAAGTTTTGTGAAATATTCGAGTAAATTACGGAATTACCGAATGCCGACAAAGTTTCAAAGTTACAGTCTCTCTTTTTTCGTGTTGCCTCTTTATCAAACATCGCGTTGGATTGTTTTAGGTGAAGCATCGTATCTTCAATATCGAACATAATTTAAAAGCTTGTCTTTTTTTAAATTATGCTCAATGTTGAAGATAGGCGAGTGGGGAAAGGCCACCATAAAAGTTTTGTTATATTATTGTATATGAAGTACTGCAGAGACTGCAGCTCAGATTTGAGGTACTTAAATGATTACACAGAAACTAATATTTTTTTACTGCACGTTCAACCGATTTTGTCTTTTATTACGTTGATGGCATGACAAATAGCGGCTGCAGAAAGTAGTTGGTGTTGTAACCATTTTTTTGCTTTTAATGCCATCCTTATGTCTATGGAATAGAAGTCAAAATCGATTGAACGGGTAGAAAAACTGTTTGTTTGAATGTCTAATCTTATTGAGACTGGAGTATAGGCGCCTGGGATCTAGCGTTTATGAAGATAAATTCCGGACACAATATTTCCATTTATACTAATACTAGCTTACTCAGCAAACGTTGTTGCATTAAATAGGGTGACTAGTATAATTAGTGAACGATACTTAAACACGTGTTTGTAGTCATGATAACAAATAACTTTTACTATGGGATCAAATCTGAAATCGCGAAAAAAATCAAAAGTCAAGAAAAAGGGCAAAATGCCGCGTTCACTGCATTTTGACCAGTTAGGCGAACATAAATGTACTGAAATAGGTAGATTTTTTTCGCGATTTCAGATTTGATCCCATAGTAAAAGTTGTTTGTTACCATGACTGCAATCACGTGTTTAAGTATCGTTCACTAATTACCAGTCACCCTATATAAATTGTCAAAGAAAAATATAGGAGTGGAGTAGGAGGTTAGGCGGTACAGTACCTAAAGAAATGTAATACTAGTACAGTCGCCCATCGCTAAACCTCTTCGCTCTAAAATTTGCATTGTACTTAAAAGTCTTCAAAATATAATTTGTTTAACATACGTGCATAGAAACATAGAAAAAGGTTAATAAAGGTTATCTGTGTGGATATAAGATGTAGGGCTATCAACTTACAGAACGGGTAATAAAATTATTACAACTAGGAACTCCTTGAAAACCAAAGAATTCCGGATATTTTTGGCGAATCCGGCTAACGACTAACGTGTGATTTATTTGAATATTGCTTCGAATGTTATGTTCCTTTTTTAAATTCGAAAAAAAGAATCTCAAAACCAGCCATTTCTTTTTCTGGACGCCCATGGAACTAAAAATTGACAACAGAAGACAGCTCTGCTCAAATGTAGCATGAAGGCGAGTTTCTCTCTATATATGTAGTATATTATTTAAGATATAATTATTGTTCTCAAGTAAGCGACATGTTATGTTTTTATTGAGAATAAAGTTTCTTTAAACCTATATGACATGTACTATCAAAGACACTTCCGCCTGACTTCCGCTAAGTTTATTTTTGCTTACACACGAAACTGAAATTTCAAAGGTTTGATTTGGAGTTTTTTTTAAGTGATCAGGCAGAACTGACAGCGATGGTACGTACTAGTAGCCCGTACTGACTTCTTAGAGGTGCCAATTATATTAAAAAAATCTTCCTCATTTGATAATTCTATTAGTGAACACCGCATTAAAATCGATTCAGTTAATAAACAAATAGCCGTGGTAAGTGACATTGTTTGATACTACGTGTAGATGACATACTATTTTATGTTTCTGGCAACGGAAACCTGCCGCTGTGTCGTAAAGTTTATGTTTTGTAATAAAAAGAATAAACTCATAAAGTGTCGGAAGAAAATCTGTAGATTATGTTTGGCCTTCCCTCGGAATTGTGATGTGAGAAGTGAATTTGCTTTATGTAGCTATCATCACTTTTTTCTTGTCTTATTATCAACTAGCTTGTCCTGGCCGGTTCGCTAGCTCGTTTGATAGTAGAAAATTATCCCAAGGGAACATTCTCATGGGAGAATGATATTAGCTAATGTTGCTGATGAGGCTGAGGGTGATGACCAGGTATGACCGGGTAGGCATGCTGGTGGTCAAGATACCCTTTATAGCCGTGGGTGCTGGCTGTATGGCTCGCTGCTCGAAAGCTTGAGGAAGTGTTGATGACGTCACGAAGAAGTAGTTGCACGAAGGTTGCGCTGACGTTCATTGTCGAGGGTCACCAGTTTAGAGGTAAGCGGAACAGAAAGTAAAGTCTCGTAAACCTCCGTTGAAAACGGGGATCCTCTGACTAGACAGGTGCTATGGCTGGTGGGCAACTGCCCGAAAGATGATTTCGGTCTGTTCTATGTTTTCAAATCGCGCGGAGAACTTTAATTGCGCGATGAAGGATTAGTTATGTGATGTCATAGATGTCGCTACAGTATCCTATGTGCTATTCCAGAATATGGTCCACCCGTATACCAAGTTTCATTGAAAGCCGTTTATAAATTCGCTCAAAATCCTTCGCTTTTACAATATTATTGTGAATTATAGTATACTAGCTGTCCTGGCAAACATTGTTGAGCCATAGATTATTATCAAAAAAAAAATCGGGTGTGGGAAGGAGGGAAGAGCCGAGCCTATCAATAATAATAAAAAAAGATATCCTACAACATATTAACCTACCAATATACACGAAACAAAATATACATAAAATTCGATCAAGACCTTTAGAAGGATTTCGATAGCAAACACTGTGATTCAAGATTTTTATATTAAGTCGGTTTCTCTATGCAAACTTCTAACCTTCATTTTACCCCCTTAGGGGTAGAGTTTCGTAAAATCCATTTTTGACGAAGGTCTACACTCTATAAGGAACCTACCTGCCAAATTTTAAGTTTCTATGTGTGTCTGAGATTTCGTGATTAATCAGTAGTCAGGTATTTCGCTTATATACTTATAGATTATCGAAGAAATATCGCGATTAAAAAATGGGGTGGGGGAACTAAGGAAAAAGAAAAAACTTATTATAATATACATACAAGATAGATAAGATGTTTAGAAGAAGTTCGATAACAAACTCGAGATTTTTATATATTAGATGCACATTTATAATTAATTATAAAAGGGGGCTAATTAAACAGACTTTTTTATTTAACCTTTTGAATACCGTAATTAGAGACAGACTAGAAAGAAAATAGGTGTGCGGACACTGGTGTCCTCTTGGGAATTTACAGTTTAAGGATTATTCGCCTCTAAAATTCTACATTGTTTTCTAAATTACAAAGTCAAAGACATCTCATTATGTCTCTGACTTTGTAATTTCGTCTGATACTAACTTAGCCATTATTTCTGGGTGCTTGTAAAAAAAGACCCTACAATCTGGAGCTTGCTTCGTTCGCTCTTAGACTAAGAATATTTAGGTTTTGTTGTAAAAAATTAATTGGTTTATTAGTGGTTATTTCATTTTCCTGTTGCTTAGTTATAAAATTAGAAGTTTGACTACGTGGCCAATAAAGAAATTCGTGGCTTGACTTGTAATTTTTCAATTATATAACCTTATTTTTAGTATAATTATGCGAACACGGGTCTAGTATATTTTATGTAAAGAATCTGTGTTCAAAACTTAATAACAGTATTATGAAAAAACTTGTTATGTTATCTAGTTGTTCACACAAACAAATGGTCACCGGGTCATCTGGGCCACTGAGGGGTAGTTTTGATCCCGCACCCAGCTGTGCGTTATTGTCTAGTACCCGCTATGACCTGTCGTGACCTGTATTGTACTAAGTCTCGGTGGTGTCCAATTTATGACCTTTTTTTTGTGATTTAAGGAGAAAATATAAAAATGCTGTAAAAATTTTTGGATTTAATTCAGTTACTGATTCTAAACCAACTATATTCAGGTTTCGAATATTAGAAGTACTAAAAAAAATGTTGTACTAGGTATAGTGTGATTTATAAAGCTATCCAAATAAAATAAAAATATTTTTCTTGTCATAGACCTCATTTTCTATCTGGAGCTACATTTCTATTCCGTAAAGGTAGCTTTGAGCAGCTGTTGACACGTTCCACTTCCCACGAGTATCAATTTAGAGACATTTAAACTTGGTCTCAATGGCTTTCAACAGACAACCAACACCAATGTTACAAGTTGCCAGCTATTTTGAGGCCTGGCGTAAGCTTGTTTGCGAGTGGATCGCTTAATATTTTTCGTATTTACTCTTTAATTAATCAGAATTTTAATTAATTTTCGCAAATAGTTCTAGAAAATAGCATAAAAACATATTAATTACAAATTTAATTTGCATGTTTACTATTGAAAGCTAGATGACATAGGATGGCAGTTTTTCTAAGACATTTCTTCTGATGTCCGCTTTATAGTATCTCTTTAAATCTCTTCTCTTTAAATATATCCTGAAAGTTGTTTCGAGGTATGAGGAACAGATTGTAAATTCCCGTAAACTTTCGTTGTAAAGGGACGATCTTCCGATCAGACGGATCTTATGTCTAATCCGGGACCAAGAGATGATTTCGTTCTGTTGTATTTGTATGTTCAAATCACGCGGAGAACATGTAATTGCGCAATGCACGATTTCGTAGTTTAGTTCATAATAGGCACCATAGATGGCGCAATCAATTTCAGCTATTGGGTAGATTTGGTTATTTGTTTTATCCTAGAATTTTTAGAATTTATTTAAGGATAAAAAAAATATATAAATTTTTAATAAATCTTGAGAGTGTGTTTGTACGTGCGTGTGGATATACATCTGTACTCCCACACCCACGTAATACCGATGCACTACCAAAGCAGCGCTTCGATTCGATAAATATTACTTGCCTACAATAAGAATAACTAATTTCTTAACAAAACATTACTTAAATTCAGTTAAGCAATTATTGTAACAGGATTTTCTAGTTGTACTTAGTGTTTAAGGCCGGCCAACCCGAGGTACATTTTTATACTACTGCTCTTATATGATTATGATGTTGTTACACATCTTTTTTAGTAAATCACGTAATTGCCAACAGATTTTTCGGGTGTTATCTCTGTTTTGTCGTATTGCCTCTCCATCAAAGATCGCGTTGGATTGCTTAGATGAAGTAACAAGCTTCTCAAGTTACTTAAGCCCCAAGCAGACACCGGTGTCCGCACACTTATTGTCTTTCTATTGTGTCTCTAATTACGGTATTCAAAGGGTTAAAACTATGATCGACGTTGACGACAGGCGGGTGTGGGGACTCGCCACGAGGAGCGCTCAAGGGCCACCTTATACTTAGGTGTGCATTATTCTAGATTCTCGTTGTTTATGGAAGCAGATAAAAAACCTGACTCACCAGCACATGTATGGTATGACAGCAAATGAACCCAATGAGTAGAGTCCCGATGCTGCCTATCACTAGACCCGCAGAGCTGAAGGCCAGTGGCATCGCGAGCACTCCTGATCCGAGTGATGCCTTTAGAAGATGAGCTAGTGCGCCGAAACTCCTGGAAATTGAGGAAACATTGTTTGTGATCGTGTAGGTTTAAATGTGGTACAAAAATATACGAATACATACTAATCACATATAAATAAAATTGAAGTACAACACGTGGCAAATAAATAGAATCAAAATGTCGATCGACCTTCAATACGCAGAGACAGATTTTCGGGGTCTCAATCTAAGTGTGGCCAATGGGGGCCTGCGCATAACCAGAGCAACGGCAACGCATTCTAGTTTAAACTTATTTGCCACGTACTATAACATACAACAGGTTTTGTTTTGTGAGTTTTGGGATAAATGATATCTATTTTGCAAATAGGTTTTCCAAAAACATTTTTACACGTCATTTTTTTTTCGTCAATTTAAACTAGATGAGGCCGGTGTTTCCTAGCTGACTACCCTGAAAAGAAACACCGAAACAAACTCAAGGGTTAAAGTCACTTTAAAAAAATGCTAATTGCACATTCGAAAGCGTTGATCTATAAGAAGAAGAATGTGCAAAAAACTTGTGGAGTTTCGAAAGACATTCTTTTTAAAGCTTTACTGAATCCAATAACTAAAATTAATACAAGAGAATATTATGGTCTCAAAAAAATAACCAAAATAAAGTTGTATTTCTATTTTTGCCAAACAATAGAAACGATACCACAGTTTTTTAATATCGGACACCACATTATGTGTGCGCTGAGTGACTAAAAAATTAGAAATAAATTTCTATGCATTGAAAAATGACATAATATTAAATAAAAATAGACTTCCTTTAGTATCTAAAGTTTCACTTTTTACCTCGTCTTAATTAAAATAGAAACGCATTTAATTATATAAACCAACATAATTATTTCCTAACGCTATAAATTCGACGGTCTAGATTTTGTTATCTATGTAAAATCACAAAATGTTACGCCTCACTTTACAATTATATAAAAGAAAAGATCAAAAATCTCTAAAAAAGCGAAAGTTCTATATAAAGACATGGCTTAAAAGACTTAGTATCTAGACCAAAAACATGACAAAAAAATGTAAAAAGTCATTAACATTAGGCGGTGCTTTCCTATTGAGGCATTAGTTTTATGACCTTTGTTATCAAGTGAAACTAGTTCTCTTGAGAAGATTATGTATTCTGCTTGTTAAGGGGAAGATATATGTCACCGTAAAATTGCAAATACCGATAGATTACAATCTATCTCGAGAGATTGTAAACTATCGGAATATTGTGAACCTTAACAAACAGCTCACGATTTAACGCATTATTTTTCGGGAGATTGTAATATCTCGAATTTAAACTGTTAAATTGTCAAATGGTATAGAACAGAATGCATCTCGCGCGCTGATTGGTTGAACGTCATGTGCCGCGAGCCGCCATATTTGTTTGATAATTCGTTTGTTGTCAAACGTAAACAAACAGTGTTCTGGTGATTTTAAATTAATTTCGTGTTAAAAATAACTTGTGAGTTAAAGTTAGTCATATGTAATTGTTGTGAAGTAAAACTGAATCTATGGTAACCTAAGAAGTGCAGTTTGAACTATAAATAAGTAAGTTTTAGTCAACGAATATAACCAAAATTACATACATTTTCCGTGTTTTCACATTTTTTATGAATGTAAACCTTTAGGATCTTAATTCATAATATTTACAATGTCGGAAATTGAGTCTGTCATCTACAAAACTCAGAAATACCAGCTATTGTTAATCATGATGAATTTACTATAGAGTTACAAAACTATTACAGAGGGCATAATCAAAATAGCAAAAAATTAGAATGGACAAATCTGAGAATTCAAAATGTAATAAAATTGTTATACGAGTAGAGCACAATAAAATCTCAAGGTAGACGACCAACAAATAAGCATTACCATCATGCAAGAAAATACGATGTAATGAATGTTGGTAACTATAAATAAGTGAACATTTTTTTTGGCACAATTTACTTTTACTTCTTTTTTCTAATAGACAATTTTGTTAAGTTTTGGATTTATTATTTTTAATTTGTTTTCGAGGAGAAAATATTGTTATGTTTCTGATTATTTTTATTATAATTTTTCTTAACATGTCATATTATTAAATATCTATTAAATAATTAATAAATAGTTGATCGCGTCACAATTCTTGAAGTGCATTTATTTAATTTGACTGACACCTGTGTTTCATTCCTAAATCTATAGACACAGAACGACCTACTGTAAGACCGACCAATCAGGGACAGTCTTCAGATAGTTGAAAATTTAACGCGCGATAGATTGTAATGTATCAGTTTAACTTCGAGATATTACAATCTCCCGAAAAATAATGCGTTAAATCGTGAGCTGTTTGATATGGTTCACAATCTTTCGATAGTTTACAATCTCTGGAGATAGATTGTAATCTATCGGTATTTGCAATTTCACGGTGACATATACAACTTTTGGAGATTTTAATCATTTGAATGTGCTGTGCGACGTAGGGCTTGACTGCTGTCGTCGACCAGGAGAGGTTCTTCAAGGCTCTTCATGTGACTGGCCGAAGGTACAGGTGCTTAGCCAAGGTCGCTGATGAGGCTGAGGGTGATGACCAGGTATGACCAAGTAGGCATGCTGTTGGTCAGGATACCCATAGCCGTGGGTGCTGGCTGTATGGCTCGCTGCTCGAAAGCTTGAGGAAGTGATGATGACGTCACGAAGTAGTAGCTGCACGAAGGCTGCGCTGAAGTTCTTTGTCGAGGGTCACCAGTTTGGAGGTATGCGGAACAGAGAGTAAAGTCCCACATACCTCCATTGAAAAGGGAGGATCCTCCAACCAGACAGGTGTTATGTCTGGTGGGCTATTGCCCGATAGATGATTTCGGGTTTGTTCTATATGTTCCAATCGCGCCGCGAATCTTACTTGCGCGATGCAGGATTAGTTCATTTGACTGGCCTGTTGGTCTAGTGGTTAGTAGCCCTGACTGCTATGCCGGAGGTCGTGGGTTCGATTCCCACCCAAGACAAATGTTTGTGTAATGAGCACGATCATTTGTTCTGTGTCTGGGTGTCTGGGTGAGCTTGGGACAAGACGGTGTTGTGTGATAGTTGTAAAAAAAAAAAAATTTGTGACGACATAGATGTCGCTACACCGTAATTAGAGATACAATAGTGTAGCATACACGATCATAACAAACATACAAACAGACACACGCACAACCATACAACCACACACACACACTGTCAAACATCTGTCGTCTCGTTCCTACACTCCACGCAGGCTGTGGGGTGGGAGGGGTCAGTCTGCGTCCCACCGCCGCAGAGTGAAGACGTGTTCTAGTGAGGATAGCGAGCCGATATATAAACTTAGCAAATGGTTCATTACATTATCATACATAGTTATTTCATTGTAGCTTAGCGTCTACTACAAATAGAAAGACAATAGGTGTGCGGACGCCGGCGTTTGCTTGGGGCTTGAGTAACTAAATCCAACATCAAGTCTAAACGGCTAGTTTAGACTTGTTGGACTATTTTTCTGATAATTTGATATACGAATATTTAATTATTTTTTTTCATAGAACTTGGTGTAATTTATTTTTAAAGTATTGTCATCTCGACACTGACATGGCACAAAATCGTGCCATGTTGTCGTGCGTGATTTTTAAAGTAATGTCTAACATAGACAAAAAAGCGTAGATCTGGCAAAGACAATTAGATGTATTTTTATGAAACTTTCACAAACTAAAAGATAATTTAAATACCAATCTTTTTATATAAGGCTTTTATTCATATTGTGTTTAATAAATGAAGGATATTTGAAAAATCTTGATGCGCGTGGAGCGACGCTAGCTAATCTTTTGTTCACTCAAGATCGCAAGTCTCGCCTTAAGATGACTCACTTCTTGCCTCGTGCTCAATGGTTTTGGCTGTACGTATTTAAGTTGATTTATTTGACACCATATGCTAATTTGTAGTTCTCACGATCGGCCTGGCTATATATAAGACAATATTAGTTTCTGCTCGGGTCTTTGTTCGTGTGAAAGTGGGAATTATATAATTATAAATAGAAGTATTTTAAAAGATTTACACTTCTACTTTAAGTCATTTATTAAGGTGGTAAATCATCCAATGACTTCTTTTGCTAAATGTTGTAGTTTGTTCTTTTATCCTTTAAAAACTAAAGGGACAAACTTGACAAAGACGGGGCCTTTTAGTTCCGCTGCGGGCTGCATGATAGTTCGGATCAGTTACAGCAGCCCTGAAACATAAAGGGCCACCGAAGAAACATGAGTGGGTTTTAGTCAAAAGGCAGTCTTTCTCGCTCCACTCAGCGCGAGAGGAATTATTTGATGTTTTCCCACCTTTCACTAAAAAAATGTGTGAAAAAAAAGAGAAAATCTAAGTACCACCAAAATTCGTAATTCTAGAACGCAAAGGGCAACTGAAGGACACCGGTTTTAGTCAGTTAAAGTCTGATACGCCCTCACGCTCTACCCAGAGTGGCAGAAGCCATGGGATGAATTCCATCTTTAAAAAAAATCCCCAAACATCAACATACCATGTATAACGTACCATAATTTTTAATTAGAAGGACCAAAGAGACAGCTTTAACAATGGCTTAATGACAGCGGGGCATTGTTCACAAATGTTTGGGCATTGTTCACAGATGGCTGGGCATTGTTCACAGACGGCTGGGCATTGTTCATTGACAGCTGGGCATTGTCCACTGCTGTCAGTTTAGTCCAGTTAATTAAAAATCAGAATATACTCTAATAAAGAAATTTTCCTCGGGATGAGCTTCTTTACTAGCAGCTCAAATATTACGAAAACTTTACTCAGTAGGCATTTTCGTTAACACAAATTAATTTTAACACAATATAACATGATATGAGTTTGCTGCTGTATTCCGTAATATTATTCCTCAGATAATCCTCCTATGCATGTATTTAGGGGAGAAATGGCTACTTTGTACCACCACTTTAATCGTGAACTCAGATTATACACCGTTTAATTTTAGTCGTTTTAATCCCGCGGAGGGTCGATTCGGTATATGAAATACTATCGATTTGTAATGAAAAAATAAAAAATAAAGTACTTTTTTTCTAAAAGTCGAGGTAAAATACGCATGTACGAAATTATTATTTTTTAAGTAAACGAGTCAATGACTTTGTAGGTAGTTGTCGGTCGTTGCGTACTAACTACCTCCAGTTCATTGACCTCGCTCAGCTGACGTTAACTTAACAAGCGTAAATTAATTCGAGTTTTTAAAAAAAGTACTTTATTTTTTAATTTTCTCTTTACAAATCTATAGTGTTTAATGTACCTAATCGACCCTCCGCGGTATTAAAACAATCAAAATTTAATGGTGTATATATTTAAGTATTATTATATTATTATAGCTAGCCTGTACTGTCCCACCTCTGGGCAAATGCCGCCTCCCTCCATTCTTTCCAATTATCACTGTTACTCGCTTTCTCGTTCCGATTCTCAAGGAAGACATCTAGTTCGTCCCGCTATCTCTTCCGTTGTTTACCACGGTTCTATATCGCGATGCCTGGGCGCCAATCCTAAGTTTTACGGGCCCACAGCTCGTTAGATATGCGGCAGACATATCCTGCCCAGTCCCATTTAAGTTGAGCAGCTTTTGAACCTCACCAACGGTTATAGTATTATAGTTATTGATTTTTGTATTAATTTAATTTCTATTTACTTTTTTACATTTTAACATTTGTACCAAGTGCAACCTCATTTTGTGTCCAGGCAATCTTGGTCTATTCTATTCAAAGTAGACAAAATACTTCGACATGCATATTTGCACTCTTCTTTTATGTACACTCGACTGTAGGAAATCTTCTATCGACTCTTCCTCGACATAGCTCATATATCTCAATCAAATTGACAGAGTTATAGATTGTTATTCATATTCCCGTCCACGTTATTGAGTTTTTTTTTTGTTATGAAGACTCAGTCGAGAGTAGAAGGGAGGAATGGGCTTCAAGCATATGAGTATTAGTCTCATCTTTGATTAAATATTAGAACCTAGTTAAAAACTGGTACGATATAACCGACTCTCCCCTACAATGCTCTTCATCTCCATAAGGATCTCGCTTCATTAAACTAGCTGGCTCTATCCTAGGCAATACTGTGCTAAGGATAATATATAATAGTCTGTGTACAAAGGCGAATAATACACTAGGCTACAAAAATAACGGTTCCTATAGAAAAACTACGATATCTTGCAAAGCTATGTATGTATATTAATCGCCCGTAGAAATAATATGTAACAAGATTAGTAATGCTTATAAATCATCTCAAAACAGGTTTCATATGAAAAAAAAAATTGCATTTAAAAAAATAATAAAATCCGAAGTACGAAAAGAATATTTTTTTTTAGTTTTTATTTCAAACTGAGCTATCCTTATAAATAATTTATTAAAATGGTCACAGTATTCAGAGTATTAAAAATTTTGTTTAAATGCATCGTTTCAAACCAAACATCGTTTTTAAGAATTGTTGATGAGCTCGTGGAGGAAATATAAAGTTTCCTTTTTAAGACATATTCCAGTCTGTAGAATTTATTTAAAATAAAATAATGTACAAAACGTATTATGTAGATATTAATCCTTTAAGATATTAATCAGTCATCTGTAACATACTATAGTTTCACGGATTCATGTAGAGTATTTAAGAAACTATCATACCTATTAGTGACCCGTAATTATTGTGGTGCAGTGTATATTTAAACTACATCTAGGCTACATATAACTTGTTTTAGTTTATGACAACTACGTGGGAGGTATATAATACCTACGTACAATTTCCTATCTAGGTTTGAACATGAAAGAGAGAACTTCAAAAGGTTCAGGGATTTTAGTGAGGATGTCAAGATCATGTCTTTAGAATACAGTTGTGATCTTTATTCTCTTTATATTGAATCGTATAAAGAAAGAAAATACAGTAATTCAACAGGACTGATAAGCAGAGGTCGGAGTAGGTAGATTGATTTAAGGTCGTTGACGTCAAACATAGAGGATAATATGCCGCCAACATACCGGAACTTCATATTTATTGTGATATTTGTTCCGGAATTTTTAAATTAGCACGAAAATTACACAAATGTGTTTAAGGTGAAAAACGTATTAATAATATCAATCTACGCTGCCAGTGTTAGCTAATGGTGAAAGAAATCAGTATTTTATTTTATACAAAAATACCTTGGAATAGTTACACCGTATTTTGTCCCTTACTGTTGAATTAGGAATGACGCTTGACAGTATGATGCTTTATTTTATTTTAGTCCATAATTCCAATCCCGGAACTTTTTCCGGTACTTCCCGCACATTATGGATAAAATGGCATGTCTATATTATAATATCTTGACGCAAGTATATAAAATCAATCTACCTACTCCGACCTCTGCTGATAAGCTATATTATTGAGATATGACTGTTTATTAATTTCTAAATTAATGTTTTATGGCCGTGAATTAATGGTAGTGAAATCAGTGGATCCAAGATCCTTTTTGCGTTCTAGGACCGCGTTGACTCTTTCGAACAATTTCGCAGTCATGCCAGACAGCGATCCTAGCGTTCCCGTCTAGTAATTAGGCCGATAGCTCTTTAAGATACGCTTGGAACAAAATGCGCCGTTAACTCGGACTTCATTTTACAAAACCTGTACCAACCGACACCGGGAATCGCCCTGCGACTAGTGTCCAATACCCGTACTTACGCCCGTAGGCGCGGGCTTGCGGACTCCAGCCGACCGGTACAGCCGACGAGTAATGTTCCACGCGCGCTTCAAGGAAATGTCAGCAAGACGGTAGGGTCGAAGCCTCTGGGGCATGGGTTCGCTTCTGAAAGGAAAACTCGGGGCCTTGGAATGGAAAGCAGCGAACCTAGGAGTGGGTTTTAGTCAGTAAATGATTTCCCACCTAAATTTGACGAACAATACCAAAGACAGGACATTTGGATAGGCCGCAGAAAATCAACCACCCTAATTGCTAGACATACAACCATTAAAATTACTGAAAAGAAAAGAAAATAAAGCAATCCATATAGTCCTCACATTCACAATAATGAAAGGAAAATGTCACATATTACTTAAAAGAGAAAAAAAAGTTAAATTGTAAAATAAAAATAATTTACAATGTTAAATTGTACAATGAAAAATAAAACAAAAAATATAAAATAAACGACAATGTCAAATTGTCAACAAAGTAATAATAATAAACACAATCTAAAAAAAAATGTTAATAACAACAAAAAAAAGTGTAAAAAGCCTTTTGGCAAAGTTTTCGTTTTACAAAAGATTTGATTTTGAAGGCTTAGTTGTTGAATATGACTAGGAAGTTTATTATAGAAGTATATACATTGGCATCTAAATGAGCCCCTTATTTTTTAAGCCTAGTTACAGGAACCACAAATTTGTGTTTGTTCCTAGTATTAAAATTATGAATATCAGTAGGTATATTTTTTAAACATATTTATATTTTTATGGGCATACAAAATATTCTCGTAAATATACTGCGAAGGTACAGTCATTATATTGATATCTTTAAATTTTTCTCTGAGGGAGCATCTGGGACTTAATTTATAAATCGAACGAAAAGTTTTCACCAAAACGAAAATTGTCTGGATATCGGCATTTCCCCAAAGTAGGATACCGTACGACATGGCACTATGGAAATAGCTAAAGCATACTAAACGGGCTGTCTCTATATCAGTTAAATTCAAATTTGTCTAACAGCGTATATTGCAGATTCCGTTGATCTGATTTCCGTTCTCTAATTAGTATAATATCTTTACTTCCGTAATACAGCGTTTCCTTAATTAAGCCGGATGGACTCAATGTTCATCAAGATTGTTTCGTGAGCTGAAATACGGTGCGTCAAAATGTTTTTCAGATGAATTAACAATCTTGATAAACTTTAAAAAGGCATTTGGATTAAATAGAAAGGAATTACTTCATTTGAAGAATTATATCTGGTTGAGATTTTTTTAATGCGGGGAAATCATCAAATGAATTCTCTTGCTTTGGGTGGAGCGTCAAGAAATGTCAGATCCTTACTGACTTGTACCCATCCGTGTTTCATCAATTGTCTTTTGCGTTTCAGGGTCACACACTATTTTTTTTTTATATAAACTAGTGCTTGTCTGTAATCTCACCTGATGGTAAGCAGTGATGCAATCGTTGGTGGTGAGGCGCATTAGTTTATTAAGAGCCTTGAAGACACTTAAATTATAATCGGACGGGAAGACCGCAACAGACTTAGCGCCTTAATCGTGTTCTTTATGATGAACAATTAGTGATAAGACCGAATGACTGCATGATTTAGTGAATTAAACCAAGCCAAGACACTTGAGCACATCTAACGCAGACTAGGCAGTAAATACTGCTAAAACATTGCGAGTATAATGCCTGCCAAAAGATGTCACCACTGTACTGACTGCCAGCAAGCCAAGCGCCGCCGTGCCGTCACGGCCCACCACATGGTCGAAGTGGGGACGTGGCCAGCCAATCTGCCAGCCAGCCATTATAAAAGCGATTAGCGCCCTTGTATGTGGTTCATTACAATTTCTTAAATTCAAGAAATACATATCTGACAAACGACAGTAACGTTTGACGAGACTGGATACGCTTTCAGAGATAATCTACACGAACTGCTTAACAATTTATTAAATATGACAAAGCCTTTAATATAATCAAAAGTTGCATGACCATCATCATCTCCTAGCCTTTTAGCTTGAGGTTGGTTTCCAGTCTAACCAGATGCGGCGACTGCCTGTCAGCCTCCCTAGCCAAGTTATAATCGTTTCGTTTAGCGTGAACGCTTGGAGATGGCCACGATCCCAATTTCTTTATATTTGACCACATGACTGAGCGTTGAGATGACGTCAGAGCAAAGGAATTGGGGGCGTGGTCAACTCTAAGCGTTCACGCTAAACGAAACGATTGTAACTTGGTTAGGGGGACAAACCTCCAACACCCAGTAACTGAGCAACACTACTCCTTAGTGACTACTCCTCCCTGATGGTGAAACTTTCTGGCGTCTGACTACCTGTCACTTCGGTCAAATATCTACGAATGATAACCGGGAGCAACGGCTTTACGTGGTAAAATGGTTAACAATCGCATGGCAATGTAACTGAAGAGACAACATAGAATAGTCACAATCAGGCTTTTAATATTCCCACTGCTGGGACTCCGACCTCCTCTCTAGAAACCGGAATGGGCCACGCGGGCCCAGTGCGGGTTGGTGGATGTCACAAGTCTTCGAATTTTTGGTTCTAGGACATGCCGGTTGCCTCACGAGGTTTTCCTTCACCGTTTTGAGAGCAGTGGTGATGAAATAAATTACACAAAGTAATGCGCATGGCTGGGTTTGAACCCACCTACCACCTTGTAAGTCGGGAAGACTACATACTCTATTATAAAATAAAAGAAGTAAAAAAATATTAAAAAAAGAAACGATAAAATACTCACGACGTATTAGAAGCGATCGGTCTGTGTTCTGATGGAATATAAGGATCCAAATCCTCTCTAGATCCATTGTAAGCTAGCTCGATTCTGGAAAACAAGAACAAAATAATTATACAAATAGAAAGGTAGGACAAGGCTGTACAATAAACGTTTATAATCTAGCATTTAGATAATCTTTTTATACGGCAATTTAAAGAATATGTTAAGGTTAGGCAAAGAAATTTACATTAAACAAAGAGATAAAGGGGAAAATTGAAGTCAATGTAACATTATATCAACAGAGACGGGTTTAAATGACAATTATATTAACAAGCAAAGTAAATTACATTAAGATGGCAATGTCCGATCCAAGGAAATATTTGGAAATTTCTTTAAAATAATATGGTTAAGTAATTTGCCGATATTGGACAATTAAAATTTGTAGAGGTTAACGAACTATTGGTAGGCAACGTAGTTTAAGATTGACTTTTTCAAAGAAGTTGGTTATCAAAAGATTTGATTTATGTTTTAAGTAGTCAAAGTTCTTTTTTTTTTGGTTTTTAACAGTTCAAAAAGGTTTCTAATTCAAATAAAATCAAATACGTTTATTTGAAATTAACCATCCAGGTACTGTTGGATTGTTAAAATGTCCATTAGTCAAAAAAATGATACTAAATTGCACGTTCCACAATGTAGATATATCTCTATGGTTTTTTTTTTTTTTTTGGTTAGGTAAAATCATCCAATGACAAATCCCGCCCTTGGGTGGGGCGGGAAATAGTGTCAGACTTTTACTGACTAAAAACCTACCTTTCCGTTCCTTGCCTTAATCCTGGGGCCCGTGGTGACAGTCTCACATAACCTTTGGCCCCAGTAGGCTTCGGCCCTGCTGGACCCCTACAGTTTGCTGACAACTCCTTGAGGCGCGCGGGAACGGTGCGCGCCGTAGACGACCTGAGCTCGGACCAGTCTGTTACCGGACGGACGGACAGCGAGCTACCCATTGCCCACCGTCCGCGAGCCCGCGCCTACGGTGGCCGGAAATTGGGATCGGAAACCCGGCGGCGGCGGCGGCGTGTGCGCCTTTGCCTAATGCGGTCGGCCTCCTCCTTTGCTAGCATTACTGCTTCGCAAAAGGAGGCGACCGCCTGCCACTCCTCCTCGCCCCGGAGCATGGCTTGAACCAAGCCCCGGCGCGAGAGATCGCCGCCGATCGCCCCCACGAGGACACGGCGATGCTCTTCCCAAGCGGGGCACACCTCGACTGTGTGCTCCACCGTGTCCACCGGGCGGTCCGCACAGTGGCGACACCCGGGCGTCGTCTCCGCACGAATCTTGTACAGGTACGGACCGAACTTGCCGTGTTCGGTCAGCACCTGCGCCAAACGGAAGGTGACGACGCCGTGGGGATATCTCTATGGTAATTATTTTAGTTTAGGTATATGTGATGACATTATTTGTTAAAATGTACGATGAGGTTGCCAATATCTGGTCAAACAAAAACCCCAAAATAAATATAGAAAAAAAAAGAGCGTGCAAAAAAACTCCACAGATATTCTTTTAGATAATATTACGAGTTTCAAAAATCTTCGTTACAATTTCTGGTCGCTTCTATTATGCGAGAACAATGTAAATATGCAATGAAAAAAAAAAGGAATAAATAAAAAACATAAATAGAAATAAACTACTGGCAGTTAGGAGATGACCGACTGGTCAATGTCAGTTGAGACTTCAACTGACAGTTCTGCAGGGCTATTGGCTAACTTTTTCAAAACAGTTGACAACTGGCATTTGATGTACACTAAACTTTGTTGTCAACTAACAATTTCATAACTTTGGTATTACGTATGACATCAAGTGGCTAACAAACTGCGGTGGATAAGTGGTGGCTAACAAAAATTATCGGTGCATATTGTCCTGGCTCTAGTTTTTATCGACTATTATACAGCTAAGTTAAATATCGCATTTTCGGCTTAAAGCTAACAATCACTATTTTAAAAGTATAGATACAATGACATCTGTCAAAACGTGTCACGGTAGATATCAAAGGCATAAAAAAAATAAAAAAAAAACCGGTGGATAATGACGTCATATCAGTTGGTCACTAAAGATAGGCAATACGAAATTAGCTGTTTGACAGTTATACGATGTACATTCTAGCAAGTGATCTTTACTTGAGCTGTCAACAGAGTTACGCAATAGCCCCGCAGTTCACGAGCATGACGGGTGCCGAAGGGAACTGAATGAATCAACAGCTGCTCATAAACTGTCAAAGTCAAAGTTGTTGATAAATTATCAACACATAACATTGACATATCATTTGACAATAGGTTAAATTGTGTTAACATTGAAAGAGGTGAGTGTTATTCTGGGCAACGACAACTCAAGAAAAAAGCATCGGGTCATTTGAGAAAACCAGTCGACCTTGAGAAAAAAACTGGGAATTTGGTCTGGACAACTACCCAACAGTGCAATAAAAAGCCCGGGCAAACACCCAAGCCTGTTCCCACACGCCTCAAGGAGTTGTCAGCAAACTGTAGAGGCCCAGCCTGCTAGCAGGCAAGGTCGAAGCCTACTGGGGTCAAGGGTCTGCTTCTAAAAAGAAGGCTCGGCCTTGGTATGAAAGGCAACGAAGGAACGAGGTAGGTTTTTTAATCAGTAAGAGTCTGACACTATCTCCCACTCCGCTCAAGGGCAGGAGATGTCATTGGATGACTTTTACCCACCGAAAAAAAAACCTGCACAAAAACCGGGTAAAAATATCGTGTATCGGGCAAAAGTATCCTTACCCAAGTCCACAAAAATTTGTTACTTGATCACAAAAATCTCCATATTCTTTTAAAGCACGACTGTACCACGTTGACATATCAGCTCCTTCTCACTTCCAAACTTGTGTCTCTCGAATATAACCCACGCAATATATTAGATACTTAGCTTATTGACAGGAATCATATTGTGTTAACCCCAATGTCTCGGCGTCAACCGGAGTATTGATGAAATACTTATTTGCCATTGCATCATGCAATTGATGGAGGTTTCATTGATTTTATTATTTTATTTCCACACGTGGTGTCTGCTTTCTTATTAATATGTTAAGGACCCATTAAGGCTTTATTTACATCGATTTATAGGGTTTATATCGGTTATTTACAACTCACTAACTCGATAAATGGCTCTTATTTCCTCTTCTGTTAGGTTTAGAATTACATGACACTATTTTAAAGGGGAAATATTTGCGTATGTTTGTTTCATCTTCATGCTCTAAAGTCTGAACGGATTTCAAAATTCGGCACACGGATAGGATGTATCTAGGAAGCTATTTCTAGATACATACTATCAGTGTGCCGAATATGGATTGTGTTCGTTTAAGATATAATTGTCTACTTTCATCAGGAACTCACTACTGCTAGTTCAGTTTATTTCACACAACACACAATATTTTTTATTAATGAAAAGGCGCAATGCATTAATTTTTTTAATAAGTTTTATCCTATTGCCAAAAAAATGTGATCGTAAAACTAAAAGTATTACTTTGAAAATTGTTCGCTCCAAAATATTGGTGGGTAAAAAATACGACTCACTCTTTACCAGATTTTTCTTCTTATTATGAAAAAAGGATTTACTCGCCATAATGAGAGAAATACACGTGGTTAATTATTTTAAATTTGTAGAGTAAAAAGGTAAGCAGAAAATTGACCAGTATTTTACTTCTAATCTTACTTATGAACTAACTAGCGACCCGCCCCAGTTTTTCACGAGTGAAATGTTAATATTAAATATAAAACCTTCCTCTTGAATCACTCTATCTAATAAAAAAAACCGCATCAAAATCCGTCGCGTAGTTTTGAATATCTAAGCATACATAGGGACAGAATGCGGGAAGCGACTTGTTTTATACTATGTAGTGATATTATATTATTGTTATTAAACCATAATAAAAATCAGAAGATTGAAAGTTATGTATCGATAACTCCTTAACGGCGTAATGGTTTTGAATGTTGAAATTGGGTGGAGCATAGCAAGAATTAAGACAGGATATTTATCATCTAGGTAGTATATTCTTCCTTAAAAAAAATTCAAATGGGTGAACCCGCTGGCGCAAGCTAGTTTCCAATGGCGTTATTATGGCTAAAAAATGCTACCAAGAAAATAATGTTAAACAACGTGAGGCTATGGAAAAAATATGCATGTTTTATTATAAAATACCGATGTAATGCAATGCCATTATTCAAGAGTTAGAACTATGTACTGCTGATGGTAATACAACACTCAGATTTCAATGCGAAAACATAATATTATATGAGTAAGTTTACATAATTATTGTTAATAATAAATTGAACGCACCACATTAAGTAGATGCAACAAAAATAAAATCATTAACTGTTTACGAAGCTAGAGCTACTTTGTAATTTTTAATTAACTATTTTTTTCCTAACCTTGACTGGGCAAATTTATTTTTTGCCCAGTCAAGGCCTTCTACTTATGGGCAAAACCTATACTACACGGATACTGTCACGATTGTTTAACATCAACACAAAAACCAAGCGTTAGGCCGTGATTAAGGAGACGCGGCGCGTTGGGCGTCCGTCGCACATTGCAGCAGCGCCCGCGACACCGCTCGCGCAAACACAAAAATATAGCAATGTACGACGGACCGCAAAACGCGCCGCAAAACGCGCCGCAAAACGCGCCGCAAAACGTGCCGCGTCTCCGTAATCGAGCACTAAGCGTGAGACTGTAAACTCGCATTTCACGTACGGGAAAGTGGCTTCGAATACGGTCCATGACATAAGTCGTAATAATTCTCAAAGCACTTGTAATACTCGGCAAATAAGATGAACACACTGCTATGATTACGCACTACCCATCGCTTCTAATGACACCCGAAAATCTGTTAATAGTACGCAGTAATTAAGTTGAACTAAAATGGTCGTCGGTGCTATGGTTACACGCAGCCTCCCGCTGCACCGCACTTCGATTTAGATCCGAAAATCTGAGTCCATTTTGGTTTAACTATATGCCACGTATCTTGACTTTTATGAATAACTATTGTCATGCCTAGAGGTGTCGGTGATTGCAAGCTTTGTTGAGCTATACAATATTTACACTGTCTGGATGGATAGGTCCACTCAAAACTGAGTGGGTCCTTCACGCCGAATATTAATCTACATGGTCATATGATTTATTATATATAGAAGAACTTTTTTCGCTCTATGTGAACAAAAAGTGTCAAACTTTTACTGACTAATCCTCGCCTAATTTAAATTGACGAATGTAATAATGTTATAATAACCATTTCATTTTATTTATTCAATAACAATTTTTACATTATGTCCGAGTGTTTTAGAAAAAAATATATAGGTATAATGTCACAACTCCATAACATCAACCACTATATTCACTTAAAAATAACAATAAAGATTACTAATAATAATTCTTAAAAATATTTAAAAATATAATTTAAATGTATATTCAATGAATAAAGAAAATAATAATTCTTAAATAATAAAAAAAAAATAGTAAAATTTAAAATTCGTCATAAATGAGTATGTCAATAATAGTTTACATAAAATTCAATGAAATGATTAAACATGTCATAGCAAAAAAAAAAAATTACTTATTAAAAATCTATCATTGCGGTCGGCCTCATAGCCTTCTACTCTTCCCTATGTGCTACCAATAAATGCGATAAAGTATCTTCATACAAAATATTTCCTGATTAGTCAATAACCGCACATCAGCTGTCCACAATGGCGCGCAAATTGTCCAAGTCAACTGAGATCAATACATCAGTCACATCTGTTGACCTTGAACTAGTAACCTCCTGTATTTTATTGTATGTCTAAATTAACACAAGCTACGTAGGCATATATGACAAAGAAAAGTGAGCGCGATTTTCAAATATATACTCGTAGGCGGTAAGGAAACAAAACCGAATTGTTTCAACAAAACTGAAAGAAAGTCAAAAATTATCTAACTAACAAGATTTTTTATAATACATAAAATGATTTGAAAGAGTATCCATGGAGTTTCTTGCACTTTCTTGTCCATAGAGATCTACTCTTTGGCATTGCAATTTGCAATCGTATGGCACAGTTGCAATTTATTTCCTTTTCCTGACTGATTAGTTCTCCGTCTGTCTGTCTTTCTGTCTGTCAAGACCCTTTATCTCGGGAACGCGTGGAGGTATTGAGTTGAAATTAAAAACGTGTACGCAAGTCCCTTGAAAATGTGAAAATACTTATGTGTGTGTGTGTAATATATGTGTGAAATGTGAATAAATATATATATGTGTATATCGTAATTCATCATAATCTAATGTGAATAAATGTGTAATATATCTTCTATATATAAAAAAAAAAGATACGACGCAAAAAATTTACATTTCGTCTCTCTCAAGGGTATCAAAATACATAGGCAAAAAACCGAGCAAGTGTGAGTCGGACTCGCGCAGTGAGGGTTCAGTACAAACTTACCTATGAAAATAGTTCAATTTCCGAATCGAGTTTCGAAAATTTGTCCGAAACGCAAAAAAGTTTTTTTTTTGTGACTTAACTACAGATTTACATTTTGCTATATTTGTGCTTTAAGACCTGGCTTTGCTTCATGCCAAATTCAAGATTCTAGATCAAAGGGAACCCGATGAATATTGATTCCCTTGAAGTGTCAAAATATACGTTTCTTGTGATTTAACGGCCTTATCCTTTTTTCCGTTAACTTAAAGATTGATTTTTTCACAACTTCATGGGACCGCAGATTTGAGTGTATGATTTTGATTTCAACTCAATACCCGCATGGGTTGCCGAGATCTTGACAGACAGACAGACAGACGGACAACAAAGTGATCCTATAAGGGTTCAGTTTTTATGAGGTAGGTGTTTTTTAGAGGTACGGAACCGTAAACAGCAATAAATATTTAGACATAAAAATATCTACTAAATGAGTTGGAGTATTCAGGACGCGCAAAACTGTAGAAGAACGTTATCTTTTTCTTTTTTCTTTTACATCCTATTAAAACTTTAACATGCTGGAGAACCTAAACGTGACTTTCATGCTTTAGATTCTCTTTTATCGAGGAATATTATAAACAAGGAATGCTTCTGACATCTCATTAAGTACTTTAGAAAGTTATAATACATACTGAGGAGTCGATTTATTTTTAAACTTGGGTTTTTTGTATCTTTTAGGATCGGCGTGAAATTGCTAAATCAGATTGTCAAGAGGATTCGGATCGACTTTTTTTTTGTATGTTTTGTGATGTTCATTCCATATTATGAGTCAAAATATCATACGAGCTCAGGTCATTTAGCTACAAAATATTTAAACGTAGGTACTGTGATGGTTGCATGCCGAATTGAACCTCATAACATGCACGCCCAGTAGAAAAATACTACTTTTCCCACTGTCACATCAATATTATACAGGCGTTTGCATGTAAGCTTGTTGGTTACCCGTTTACGTTCAAACAGATGACATGAGTTTTAAGGTTACCGTGACAGCTGATTTACCGATTGTACATCTTTGCCTTAGCACGCAGGCGAACCAGTAGGGTTAGTATGTATTTTTATGACACCTTTCTCGTTGCACCCAGTGACGAATTATAATGCAATATTTAAAGAAACAAAGAAAAATATACAAACACAAAATATTAAAATTAAAAAATATAGTATAATAGCTTCTGCCAGCGGCTTCGCCCGCATGAAAGTGTTTTTTTTTACCCTCTTAAAAGTAAAGTTTAGTAAAATCTATTCTTAGCAGATGTCTACACCCTATAAGGAACCTACATACCAAATTTTAAGTTTGTAGGTGTTATAGTTTCTGAGATTTCGTGATTAATCAGGGAGTGGTATTTTGCTTTTATATATATAGGGTGACTGGTTATTAGTGAACGATACTTAAACACGCGATTTTAGTGATGATAACAAACAACTTTTACTATGGGACCAAACCTGAAATCGCGAAAAAAAATCAGCTGGTCAGTACATTTGTGTTCGCCTAACTGGTCAAAATGTACTAACCTTGGCTGATTTTTCTCGCGATTTCAGGTTTGGTCCCTTAGTAAAGGTTGTTTTTAATCATGACTCCAATCACGTGTTAAAGTATCGTTTTAGTAGTATATTTTTAAATTATAAAATAGAGTAAAAATCTGTGTGAGGCCAAAGACATCTACTTCAGAATATGCAGCGATATTTAAAAAAATAAATAACATAGCGCTAGTCTTCTATTAGGGCCCACTTTTATATCTATCCCCTTGAGCGCCGATTATTATATATACGGCTGCACAACTTGAATGACCTTAAAAAAATTTAAGTGTCGTTTTTTACATATGTTTTTACGAAATTTATTTGGCCGAAAATTTTGGTTTCTATATTTCTCTTTTTCATAGTAAAATTGTCAAAAAGTTTTTTTTCTTATTTATTTAATTTTTTGGTGTTTTTTTTTTTAATAAAGGGGGTCATTGCCCCTTCAATGACCCCTTGCGTCTCAGGGACTAATATACGAGTATTTCCTTATGCATTTTCCTGGCTGAAGCAATTTAGATTTTTATCGACACATTGAGGAAAAGATGGTCGTATCTAATTACGTTGTACCATCATAACAGGGAGTGTTATCTGCGCCAAATCTTAATCAGTTGCAATAATCTGACATCCGTTTTATGTCATACCGCACATGGCTTAGCTAACTGCTTTGAGTTAATCTATTGTTTAGAAGACACAATGGGTGGTAAATATTTTGACAACAATACATTGTATACATTTAAACATTATTGATACGATATTTAATAATGATCATCATGATCATCATTTTTTTGCTGTTGTCCCGTGTTATTTGGCATTGGCGTAAGATTTTTTTTTGAAACATTTCAACTGCACCATGATTAGGTTCAATTTGTCGTATACAATCTTTCGTCATTATAATACTCGTATTTGTGAGATGTATATACTCAATCAACCAAAATAATGTAAAACTGTTGAATTTATTTTTTAACCGTGGAGGGGGAAATTCTCAAATTCAGTTTGTTTTTTGTATTATGTTCAGTGGAGTCTTCGCCAAATGTTGACCGATTTTGATTATTATGTATTTTTGTATGGAAGAAATCACACATACACCTACTTATTATTTTTTTCAAGATGATACTAGATAATAGTATCATCTTGACATTTTTTTTTGTGAAAATCTTTTTTATTTTACTTCAGTCTTTGTCAAAATCATTTTTTCTCGATAGGTTTTATTATATCAAGATCCCTATTGTAAATTATAAAAATCAGTAGACGTATCCTACATCCTAATCCAGAATTCCAGATCATGGTTTGACCCTGCTCCAAGTGTCATTGACGCCCGTTCAGCCATTGAAGCGTAATTGATTAGCAAATATGCAATCAAACCGTTTAGTTTAATTCACATTTATAATATGTATATGCTCACCCACCCGAGATTGACACGGGTTTTGCATATCTTTGAAATTCTCGGCTTTTTTAAAATTCTCGGCTTTATTTCTTTAATCAAACTAAAACTATAAAGGTGAATGTGTGTTACAGAGTGATGGTGTGGGTTTTGTGTTTGTTATTTCTTCACGTTTATACGTGCAGAGAGCAGTGGATATTCTGAAATAGCACATTAACCACTAGACCAACAGGCCAGTTAAATATGTACACTGTTAAATTTTGTTCGTTTTAACCCTGTGGAGGGTCGATTCGGTACATAAAACACTATCGAATTGTAAAGACAAAATTGAAAAATAAAGTACTTTTTTTAAATTCGAAATTAATTTACTTATGAACGAAATTAATTTCTTCGTCATCCGGGGCGAGTTCAATGACCTGTAGATAGTTAGTATGCAACGATTGACAACTACCGACAAGGTCATTGACTCGTTTACTTAAAGAAATTAATTTTGTACATGCTTAGATTAATTCGAGTTTTAGGAAAAAAGTATCATATTTTTTTATTTTATCCCTATATATTTTATTCCTATGTACCGGATCGAACCACCACGGGATTAAAACGATTAAAATTTTGCGGTGTATAACATACATATATATTATAATATCTTAAACCTTCCTCCCGAACCAGTCTTTTGGTGATAGACGTACAGGGAGATGTGGCAGAAGATTTTGTTTTATAATCTGTTGGGACATAAGGAAGGAAGAACAAAGACACATTTTATTCCAATTTTATTTCGATACAGTTTTACGAAAGACGAGAAAGGATTTGCGTATCCCCAGACAGGTGAAGTGCCGATAATATTGGCACATGTCTAGACGAGTGACATACAATATAGGTTTTTTATTTAAAATAACAGATTTTACGAGGGTTTTTCCTATATTATTTCGACACTAGCTTTTATCGGATCCCTTGCCTGCGTGTAAGTTGAGTATTATTCCACGGGAAAAAATACTGGGATATAACAAAGGAGGATGCCATTCCTGGGCCCACCTCTTAATAGCTATGTGTTTTATCGTTGGATAGGTATTTTTGAGCTGAATAAAAGTTACTGTGAACAAAGTTTCAAATCTTAGTCTCTTCGACGTTATTCTTTGTTTAAAATGTTAGTTTTGCTTATAACCAAGTAATACTATTTATATGCAGTATATTGCATTTCTGTATTTTATACACGTAGTATGTAGATACTGACCTACAGCTATAAATTATCTCGTTTGTTAAGTTTTGCTATGCGGAAACAGTGAACAAAGTCGCATTTTCGTTTTCAGCGGCCTTCGCACACTCCGCACTGTGGGCATAACCTAATCGTGCGGACATCTTAACAAGGCTAATTCAGTAGAGTACACGTGACGCGACACGATCGATCTGCCGGTTAGCGCGCGTTAGCAAAAATCCTTTTCAAATTATTTCTTTCCTGCCCTCAGAAAAAAGCATATACACAATACACAAGACATTTAATCACATTTGTGAAAAAGAAGCATTTGAATAACTCTGAATTGACTAACGATTTGGAACTTGGTGCCATAGTAACTTTTATTGGGCTCAAAATTACCTATTCAATGATATAACACTCATAGCTATTAGAAGGTGGGCCCAGATTCCATAGAAACCTTGGCATCATCCTTTACTTTTGTAAAATATATTCTGTGTCCATACAGAGGTGTGCAGAGCAGGGTGTATAATCCCGCAAATTTTCATGATAAAAAAGGATAATCCTTCGACCAGATGGATGTTTTGTCTGGTCTAGACAACTGCCCGATAGTTGTGATTGGAACACCATATACACCGTTAAATTTTAACCGGAAACTAACTACAAAGTCATTGACTGCCTGGCCCCAGTAAGCGTCAGGCCCTGCTGGGCTGATACTGTTTTGCTGAAATCTCATTGAGGAGGGCGGGGAACACTACGCACTAGCGACAACTGGGACTCGGTTCGGACAGTTGCCGGATGCCCGGACGCCTACGACGGCTGGAATTCGGGGCCGGGATCCTAGCGGCTGGGTTGAGGAAATCTGTTCCCTTACATATGCGGCTACCTCCTTCGCTATACCCCGCCCCTCGAGCGCGTCACGAGGGGACGAGGTTGCGTGGCAGCACGGTTCGGGGACATTGCAGTGGTAGGCGTCTACCTGTCCCCGAACAGATCTCTCGGCGATCTCCACATCTCCCTGATGGAGCTGAAAAACGTCGTCGTTAGGTTTAGGGACCTCCCCGTGGTCGTTTGCGGGGACTTCAATGCCTGGAACGAGGCTTGGGGTTCCCGCTACACGAACGGGCGGGGTCGGTCGGTAGAGGCCTGGGCTGAGGAGTCCGGCCTGGCCCTCCTAAACCGGGGCTCTGTTTCCACGTGTGTGCGGATGCGGGGCGAATCAGTGGTGGACCTGTCGTTCGCCAGCCCCGTTCTGGCACCGCGTGTCGTCGACTGGCGCGTTATGGAGGGGGTGGAGACGTTCTCAGACCACCGGTACATCCGGTTTGACGTCTCCGCCCAAACCTCGACCACGCCGGTCCAACGGAGCCCTTGTGGTCCACGATGGGCGCTGAGGCAGATGGACCGGGAGCTTCTCCTGGAAGCCGCGACGGTACAGGCCTGGGTGCAAGCACCGGACAGGCCTGTCGACATCGACGTCGAGGCAGAGTGGTTCCGGGAGGGCATGTCGCAAATCTGCGACGCGTCAATGCCCCGAGTCCGTCCAGGACGTGCCAAGCGCCAGGTGTACTGGTGGTCGCCGGAGATTGCGGCATTCCGCAATGCGTGCAACCACGCGCGACGCCGGTACGCCAGGTACTGCAAGCGCCGTAACCGCCCGCCGGATGCGGAGGCTATTGAGGCGGAGCTGTACGAGGGATACAGGGTAGCGAAACGCACCCTCCGAGCGGAGATTAAGCGGTCCAAGATGGAGGCCCGCAACGTCTGGCTGGGGTCTCTGAATGCAGACCCGTGGGGACGCCCATACAAGATGGTACGGGAGAAACTCCGTCCATGGGCTCCCCCACTGACTCAGAGTCTCCGGCCCGAGCTCGTGGAGGGTGTGGTCAGCACTCTATTCCCTACGCGGGGGGTACACTCCCCCCCGTCTATGGCTCCGCCAACACCGGCAGTACCTGACGTGGACCACGACGACGACGACGATGTTCCAGAGGTGACCGAGGTAGAGATGAGAGTGGCGGTACGAAGGCTGAGTGCCAAGAATACCGCCCCAGGACCTGACGGCCTACCTGGGAGGGCCTGGGTCCTGGCCATGGAGGCTCTCGGGCCTCGATTGAGGGGGCTCTTTAGCGCATGTCTGGAGAGGGGCCAGTTCCCACTTCGCTGGAAGACGGGCAAACTGGTCCTCATAGCGAAGCCGGGGCGCCCTGCGGACTCTCCGTCCGCGTACCGGCCCATTGTGCTGCTCGACGAGGTGGGCAAGCTCTTTGAAAGAGTCATTGCAAACCGCCTCGTCGCGCGCCTTGCAAGGGTGGGGCCGGACCTGTCGGACGGACAGTTCGGTTTTCGCAGGATGCGCTCCACGGTGGACGCCATCATGCGCGTGCGAGCCCTCACGACGGGGGATGCGGTGTCCCAGGGCAGGTGTGTCGTGGCAGTGTCCTTGGACATTGCCAACGCCTTCAACTCCCTGCCCTGGAGTTGCATTGGAACGGCACTCCGGTACCACCGGGTGCCCGACTACCTCTGTCGTGTGATCGAGGCCTACCTATCGGAGAGGTATATCATCTACCCCGGTCACCAGGGAGAGTGGAAACGTCGAGAGATGTCGTGCGGTGTTCCGCAGGGATCGGTACTAGGACCACCCTTGTGGAACATCGGGTACGACTACGTGCTGCGCGGTGACTTCCCCGACGGGGTCAGCGTGGTCTGCTACGCGGACGACACGTTGGTCCTAGCGCGGGGAGAGTCGTACCGGACGGCGGTCGAATTAGCGACACGCGGGGTTGCGATGGTCGTTGACAGGATCCAGCAGTTGGGACTCGAGGTGGCACTGCACAAGTCCGAGGCCATGTGTTTCCACGGCCCTCGGGGTGCGCCACCACCGGGTTCCCAGCTAACGGTAGGAGGGGTTCACATCAGCGTCGGGTCGACGATGAAGTACCTGGGACTCGTCCTCGACAGCTGGTGGAACTTCAAGGAGCACTTCCGACGTCTGGCTCCCAAACTGAATCGGACCGGGGCTGCTCTCGGGCGGCTCCTGCCCAACCTCAGGGGACCAGACGCCTCCTGCCGGAAGCTCTACGCGGGAATCGTTCGGTCCATGGCCCTCTACGGGGCTCCGGTGTGGGCACCGACGTTGACACAGCAACCGAGGGCCCAGCTGAATGCGTGCCAGAGGGTCATGGCAATACGCATGGTGCGAGGGTACCGAACGATCTCCCGCGAGGCGGCGACCCTCCTTGCTGGCCAACCGCCGTGGGATCTGGAGGCAACAGTCCTTGCACACATGCACGACAAGCGCATGGAGATGCAACGCCGGGGCGAAATTCCGCTGCCACGACAAGTCGAGGCATGGCGGACGGAGCTCCGGCGGGATCTCATGGCGAAATGGCGTCAGCGACTATCGCAACCTCGTTCGGGGCGCGCCACAATTGGGGCGATAAGGCCCATCCTTGGGGCGTGGTTGGAAAGACCTCACGGCGTTCTCAACTTCCGCACGACGCAGGTGCTTACCGAACACGGAAAGTTCGCTAAGTACCTGTTCCGGATTCGTGCGGAGGATTCGCCCGGGTGTCGCCACTGTGCGGAACACCCGGAGGACACGGTGGAGCACACTGTAGAGGTGTGCCCCGCCTGGGCGGAGCATCGCCGTGTCCTCGTGGGGGCGATCGGCGGCAGCGATCTCTCTCGCCGGGCTTTGGTTCAGGCTATGGTCCGTAGTGAGGAGGGATGGTAGGCGGTCGCCTCCTTCTGCGAAGCAGTAATGCTAGCAAAGGAGGAGGCCGACCGCATCAGGCAGAGGCAACGGGGCGCTCGCCCCAGCCGCCGCCGGGATTCCGATCCCGATTTCCGGCCACCGTAGGCGCGGGCTTGCGGACGGCGTGCAATGGGTAGCACGCTGTCCGATCGTCCGGTAACCGACCGGACCGAGCCCAAGTCGTCGACGGCGCGTTCTGTTCCCGCGCGCCTCAAGGAGCTGTCAGCACACCGAAGAGGCCCAGCCTGCTAACTGCGGGCAGGCAGGGTCGAAGCCTACTGGGGTCATGGGTTAGTTCCGAAAGGAATGCTCGACCCCGGCACGATAGGCTACGAAGGAACGGGGTAGGTTTTTAGTCAGTAAGAGTCTGACACTACTTCCCGCTCCGCCCAAGGGCGGGATTTGTCATTGGATGATTTTACCTACCATAAAAAAAAAAAAAAAAAAACCTCCTTCGCTAGCATTACTACTTTGCAGAAAGAGGCGACCACCTGTCATTCCTCCTCGCTCCGGACTATAGTCTCTACCAGGGCCCAGAATCCCTTCATCTGTCGTCGTGTGATTTAATAGCGAACATCCAAACATACTGCAGAATAAAGCTAGAACTACATTAGACCGACGCACACGTGTAACACGCCTGATTTGTTCGTAGAACGACGTTCGCGTGGATCAAGTGTAGCTCTACAGGCCTAGTTTTCATATAAAATGTATGGTGACCAACGTGCCCAGATCAGCGTATGTGGCACACATGTGTGCAGTTTAGTTCTACCTTAAGTTGGATCAGCTAGGGTAGCGGGAATATCCGAAAAAGTTACCGTTCGCGTTGGCAGTGGAACGCAAAGTGGTAACTGAAGGAACACAGGTGGTTTAGTAAAAGTCTGACACCCCTTCTCGCTATATTAATTTTTTACCTTCCAAAAAAAGGATAAGTTTGATTTTATCAACATTTTACTTAAACTGCAACTCAATTACTTTCTCAAAAAATTTCAGCTGGCAGCCAGGTTGACACTGGATCAACTGGATTAATTTTTTTTTTATAACTAGAGATCAGAAATGACCAGCCAGTCTATCATATTAAAATATGAAAGTAGTAGTTAGATATAGTTTGATTATGAAAGATTTTGTACATTAGTTATTATTTTGTTAAGTGTATTAATGTGTTTTGCGGTTGTATTTGTGTCACTAACATAGTTGTAAGTTTGTTTTATTGTTACTAACTTTAAATGAGTCTAATTGTTACTCGAAATAAAGATTATTATTATTATGTAACAGGCAGGGGGCAAGCCTAACTAATAACCTGACACAAATCTATGTATACACAAGGTGAGTTACTGGAATTTTGGAACCGACAACAATTTATTTCGGAGATTTTCATTACTTTGTTTACCTATCTTCCCTTATTCTTTTGGGCCTACCAACAAAGTCTTTTTTATTTAATAAAAACTTTTTCGGAGCCTATGTTCAGAAGATCGATTGAACTCTAGAGATTTGAACTGGCAACACCTAGATCTTATTTCAGCTTAGGAAGTATTGTTTTGAATACAGGTTACTTATGTATCTAACTAGAGAACACTAATTGAAATAAATTACCGATGCGTCAAAAGTGAAATATGAGTCTAGTTTGTTTTGTTTTATAAAATTCTTTATTGATATAAAATAAACACATAATTGTAAAACTTACATACTAAGTCACAATTTAGTCTTCAGATAGTAACACTTATGCAGACTATAGACGCCTTTTTAAGTATTAATGCAATCAAGAATATATACTTTAAAACATGATATAAAATAAATCCATAATGCTTAAAGATATGAAATCATTGCATTGATTCCATTATTATAATTTGAAGGTAAAACTAAATTAAATACGCGCAAGCGTAAATGCTACGAGAAGCGGTCAGGTGATCGCACGAACTCACTGACAACGAGCGACCCACCGCGCCCCGCGCTCCCTCGCATGTTAGCGGCGAGAGCGGGGGAGCGCCGGCGCAGCGCACGGTTCATGCTACGACGCGTTATCAGTACTGTGCGCAAACAATACGTAGTGATGTGGGAGCTTGTATGTACCATATCTATCGACATTAGGCAAGTCTTTCAGATCAGTTAACCCTAAGTCGGCAATTAAACTATTATGATGACATTTATTTATAATATAAAATTTACGAGTTAATTTTAAAATATATTGAGTAATATTTGGTAATTTAATAAGATTGTGAAGTGTTTTAAGATTAGTTTTGAATGGGGTATTGTAAGCAATTTTAACAGCTTTGTTTTGAAGAACTTGTAAAAGGTTATAATTTGATTGACAAGTACTGCTCCATACCGGGCAAGAATAGGTGATGCAAGGTCTAATTAGTGTTGTGTATAATCGTATTTTTGTCTTAGGACTGAGTCCACTTTTGCGGTTAAGTATAGGACTTAGGGAACCTAGTGCTTGTGCTCCCTTGACACGTAATTTAGATATGTGTATGAGTCTAGTAATGTTATTGATGGTTAAAAGTTAGTTTTAGCACGCAAAGGGCAACTGAAGGACACAGGTGTAGTTTTATTCAGTGAAAGTCCGACACGCCCACTCGCTCCGCCCAGAGCGGGAGGTCATTGGATGATTTCCACCCTTAAAAAAAGTCTAGTAATGTCATTGATGGTTGAAAATTAATCTAACCCATTGACTATTTGTTACAGTGTTAATTTGCGATATTTTTTTTTTGGTTCCAGAATTCGGGGTAAAGTTTTGAAATATTAATGAGTTTTTCAACTATGTAATTTTATGACGAGGAAGTTTTCAGTGAAAATTCGTTCTATCGAGATTGTCTGGTGATTTAAAAAAAACCGGACAAGTGCGAGTCCGACTAGTGCACGAAGGGTTCCGTGCCTTTGTTATAGGGGAGCCCCACTTAAATATTTTTTCATTCGGTTTCTAATATTTGTTTTTATATCAGCAAAAAAAAATACATCGTCTGTGAAAATTTCAACTGTCTAGCTATCATGGTTCATGAGATACAGCCTGGTGACAGACAGACGGACAGTGCAGTTTTAGCATATAGTGTCCTGTTTTTATCTTTTGGGTACGAAACCTTGAAAAACCGTAATATCTCAATTTCAATGGTTTAGGTATTTTTTCTTAAGGGTTCATACTGTTTAGTAATTTATTATCAAATTCCAAAGTTCAAATTCTATAAAGAGAATTCGAGTTTCATTTGAGTACACATTTTCGTATTGCGAGTTAATTTATGATCAATCAAAGCATGTATTTCAAATAAACCCTTTGACAAGCACTTTGAATGATTTTACGAGATTTAGTGGCTACAGCATTTTGGCCTCAGTGGACGGCCTTATAAATTGATCGCCATTATACAAAGTCACTTACTTTGAACTGTAGTTGTCCGAGATTTTGTGAATGGGGGGCGCCGAAGGTTTTGTGTTCTCCATTTTGCTAGTCTAATTTGTGACGTAATTCCTAAGGGTGAAGGCTTAAATTCGTGGGCCGTTTGCAGATTTTGGTTGCTGAATCATTCATCCATTGCCAAAGGTTATCTGTGAAAAGAAAAAAAATAATTAATTCCGATTGTTTTGTGGAATAAATGAGGAGTAAACAGTGTCTTGTAATTATAATAATATAATAATAATAAAATGTTCCACAACTATCACACAACGCCGTCTAGTCTCAAGCTAAGTAGAGCTTGTGTTATGTGTACATAGGGTAAAACGAGATATAAATTAATTTCAACAAATGGGGCAAATATCCTGTAGTTGCCCCATTTGTTGAAATTACTTTATATCTCTTTATACAACAAGCAAGATTCATTTTTTATTTTTATTTTTTTACTTTGATTTATTATATTCATATTTATGAAAGGAATAAACATTATCTTTGATATTTCCAGAGTATTGGCGATTTTTGCGGACCTCTAAATTTTGTCCCATTTAAAGGATAGTTGTCTAATCCATGTAAATTACATTTAGGATAGATTCCCGTCAAGGAAGAGGACATTTAACCTGCAAAAACTTTAATCACAACTAGCCGTCCCATGAAATCGCACAGAGACCTGCAACACCGTCAACTTAGTTGAATTTGAGAGTATTATCAAACTTTGATTTAGTAACTTTAATTAATCCGTTTTATAGACCAGCGGTTTGTTCGTCGACCAGGACGAATCTTCGCGTGACCTGGTCTGGGATTTTTCGGTTAAAGAATCAGCATTGCTATCCAACGTGGCAATGCTGCCAGCGTACTGGGCACTTTTCTCATTAACATCGATATGGATGAATTTTTAATGCCATATGAGTTTTTTTTCTACTAAACGGATCTGCAAATCACATTATAGATAAATAATTTGATTGACTATGAATTCTATTCTACTCGTTTGTACATTACTATTATTTTTTAGTTTAGAAATATACACAATAAGCTTTTTTTAGTGAATATTTTTTTTTAATTTTCAATGACTACTTTTTTATTTTACTTTCACATATTTCACGGAACCAGTTTTGGTATTTGTTTAAATCCCTAGATTTTTTCAGGGAAATGATAAAATAGTGTTGTTATGATGATATGATATGATATGATATTTTATTTTTGCAAATAGGTTCTCAAAAACACTTTTACACGTCAATTAACATCCTTGTTGTTATGTTATTATAACATCCTTCGTAATATGATCAAATCACTTAGGGATTTGACAAAATCTCTGTTTATATCATATCCCTGCGACATAATTACATAATTATGATTTTATTGATTCATATTTGGTTAAAAAATATTTGTAAAGTTTTCATTTTGATTCTATAAGTATCTTACAATATCTTAAAGACTAATATTTAATTACGTCTTGAGTTCAGAAACTTAAATATTTTCTTTAAAACATTATTGATTTTTTTTAAGTTTTGCTTACTTTCAGAACTGCTTACTAATTAATGACGGTGTTTTTGAACTAAAAAAATACCGTTTTAACGCATTTTTGGAACTGACTTTGACTTTGATCTTTTGTATACCATAAATAGAGACACAATAGAAAGACAATAGGTGTGCGTTCGCTTGGAGCTTCAGTAATTAAAACCCACAAGCGCGATTGATATAGATAATTTTATCAATTTATAATTATTGCGGTTACTTTTTTGTCTATTTATATATTTATTTTTAACACGGAAAAACAGCAATTACACCATAACACTATTGTACCTTATTACACATCGTTATCATAATTATAAACCACAGTAAATATTACAACTTTAATTATAAAATCACACAGTCTTGTTAGATTGGTAAAGATTATACATAATATATTTTAATAATTGGTGTTGTGCAGTGATTAAAGAATATTGATTCGTAATGCATACCTACTTGAATAATAGAATAGTGATTAATTCTAAGATTTGTTTCAAGGTACGATACGAAATATATAATTGAAGTTAATTCGTTGTTGTAATTGCAGCTGTCTATTATTTTTCATAGTCACTTAAAATTATTTTGAAGTTTTTGGATTTCGAATGCGTATTCTATCAAACCCTTGACTTGTCACATCTGGGGCCTGACCATGATGAACTAAAATGTCAGGCATAAGAGCAAGTGAGGTGGACTTGTACACTCTATTTTGCTCCATCCCTTTAACATATTTGAGTTGAGGTCATCAAATGGACTACGTTAAGTGCTCGGGGTAGGGCGTCTGCCTCCTAACCAAGTTGTCACGCCTCCAATTCCTTTGTTCTGAACAACTGCCTGAGCGTTGAGATGACGTCAGAACAATGGAATTGGACGCGTGGCCAAATCCAAGCGTTTACGCTTAACGGAACCATCGTAACTTGGCTAGGGGGGGCTTATTTAAACTAGTTTGCTTACTTAGTTATAAATACAGGTCTTTATTGAGTAGATCACTTGAATTTCTTATCAGTCAGCGTTTTAGCAAACATCAACAATCACGTCTGTGTCTACAATAGATTTATCAAAAATATGTTTTATTGTAAATAGATATGCAGTATGGCTGAGGGATCTTGGCGCGTCTAAATATTGTTAGTTGTCAACAGCAATAACAACCGTTATTGCCATTTATTTTTTTATACCATTTATTATTTTACGAGTGCACAAGTCCTAAAGTTCGCAGAGCCTTACTTCAGACTCACCAAGATCCGTCGGCCGTACTGTAATTGTGTCAGATCACAGAAGACAGCGGGACGACCGGGACGTGTTTCTTGAGAATTGGAACGAAGAAGCGAAAAATTGTAACCGCCAAAGAGAATGGAGGAGGCCTTTGCCTTTGGATAATAAGGAGTAGTAATAATTATACGATAAAGGTGAAAGTTTATTGTATACCTAGACGTGTATTTGTAACTCTTTCATGCTTAAACGGATTTGAAAGAAAAAAGAAAACGTGTTTATTTAGCACACAATGAACAAACAAGTATTGACGTATAAAACTTAAATTAAACATAAAAAAAGAAAAAAACAAACACTATTTGGATTAATTTAGGCACAACAGATAAACCATGACTATGAATAGATACTTTCATCCTGGAATTTCTACTATTACTAGTTTTAATATAGGTATAGTACGCGGCAAATAAGTTGAACCAGTTGCTATGGTCATGCACAGCCCTCTCTCGATTGAGACCCGAAAATCGGTTACTGCGCATTCAACGTCGACCGCCATGATGGTTCAACTTATAGTGACGTGATTATATATTATGTAAACTGAGTAGCCAGACTGCTATTGTCAAATAACTCGATCTCGCTGAACCTTTAGCCAAGCATATCGAAATCAATATTCCAAGCAAACTAAACACCATTCACGTTGTCATAACCTCGGACTACAATGCACCTATTGATTGTTTACTACGAGTACATCCAATATATTCCCGAGTGAAGGTTCTTTATGTTCCACAAACGCTTCAAATGTATGTCAACAAAACGGACGGGGCTCCTCGGAAAGTGAAACCTGGGGCCCTAGGTCGAAGGCAATGAAAGGAGCAGGGTAGTTTTTAGTCAGTAAGAGTCTGACACTATCTCCCGCCCCACCCAAGGGCGGGATTTGTCATTTGATGATTTTATCTACCATAAAAAAAAGTATATAGGGTGGTAATTAGTGACTGATACGTAAACACGTGATTGTAGTCATGATATCAAACAACTTTTACTATGGGACCAAAACGAAAATCATCCAATGACATCTCCCGCCCTTGGGCGGAGCGGGAGATAGTGTCAGACTCTTACTTACTAAAAACCCACCCCGTTCCTTCGTTGCCTTTGATACCAGGGCCGAGCCTTCCTTTCAGAAGCAGACCCTTGGCCCCAGTAGGCTTCGACCCTGCCTGCCTGCAGCTAGCAGCTGGGTCTCTACGGTTTGCTGACAACTCCTTGACAATCACGAGTTTAAGTATCGATCACTAATTACCAGTCACTAGTTTCTGGCAGTGACTTTACCCGCGTGAATGTAGTTCTCTCCATACAAACTTTGGATCACCGTTTCATCCCCTTAGGGGGTGAATTTTGGAAAACCTCTTAGTGATTGTTTACGTCATAAAAGGAGACCTGGTGCATAATTTTTTAGTGTTGGGCGCTCTTAACAGTCGAAATATAAAAAACGTCTGTGATAACATGTAACAACATAACAAGCTAACTTTTAGGGTTCCGTACCTGAAAACGAATGAAAAAACGGAACCCTCACTTTCAAGACCCTTTATCTCGGGAATGCGTGGAGATATTGAGATAAAATATACCCAAGTCTGCGGTCCCTTGAAGCTGTGCAAAAATCAAACTTCTAAGTCAACGAAAAAAAAACATTTACGGCCTTTTATGTCACAAAAAACAACATTCTCAAAAGAATAAAAATTCATAGGGTACTTTTCATCGACCAAGAATCCTAAAACTTGCCATGAAGCAACGTCTCATAGCACAAATATAGAAAAAAAAAAATTGTAGACGTTACCAAAAAATTTTTTTTTTTTTTTCAATTCGGAAAAATCTTCGAGATTCAATTCGGGAATTGAATTATTTTCCGTATTTATGTCAAAAATATTGGCTTTCATGTTATGGTTTTACCCGTAATTATTGTTTCTAATGAGGTCAACTAATCCAATATACGAGTATTTGTAACAGATTATTCTATTTCATAATTGCTAGTTGGCCTTTATTTCCATTCGGTATTTGTGCCTCTAATTTGTCGAACCACTCATTTCGAGTATTTACTAGCTCACGGATAATATGTTTAAGATCATTTCATTACCCAGGCCGAAAGGACATTACCCAGGCTGCAGAAATTATACTCAAATTGCCAGAGTTACGAATAAACTGGAAGACCAAGTCTGGTTTTGGAATGAGGTGGGCTGGTTAGATTGAAGGTATCTAGGGCCCACCTACAATGGACTAAGGACTGCAGAAACCAAATCCAGGAGCTTAAATACATATTACAGCAAATTAGTTGATTAACCAGTTTTTGGATTCGAAGGTCATTCTTCCCGCCATAATAAAACACTTCACGTTTATTTTTAACTCGTTTTAAAGATATTTACGTTGATATCTCGAGAAATTGTTTGAACACCGATTTATTCGTTGACACCTTGTTCACTTAGGTAATTATTTGTTGTTTGTACTCCTTTTATCGAATAAAATATACGGAAGACAGGAGATAAATATATTTTTTTCGCGACATCGTTCAATCCGAGGAATTAGTTATATATTCAATATAAGGATCGGAATTGTTTAGGCACGACTCCCTACAAAAATACTTCCATACATTTGATATCGCGGACAGTCCTCTGTGAGTGTGAGAGCGTACATAGAGGTGGAAGAAATAATCGAGCACATGCTCTTTGAGTGCCGGGTGTAACCAAAATATGCACGCGTACTTTCAGCCGAAAGACAAGCACTGTTGGACATTGGCCTCTCCCAAATGACGCCACAATCAACGGTCCTGTGTATCTCGCATCCATCGGATTCCCGCAACCCTTACCAGGTCACCTTGTACCGCTATCGATACTTGGGGCTTACCGAATTTGACTTTGATGCCTCAAACAAAACGTGATTAAGACATTCGGTTCTCATGCATAAGTTTGCAGGTTCGAAATCGGGCAAGTACCAAATTTAATTTTCCAAGTTTATGTAGGATATTAGCCCCCCCCCCAAACATGAGCCACATGCTGGAGTGCCCATACACCTGCACTATGAAGGATTTAATGGGTGCCACCGATGCTCCAGTTAACGTAGTCATCTACTGGGCCCCAACAGTTTAGCGAGTTTGCCATCGACTCGAAAAGAAAAAGACCCCCCCCGTGCTTTGGAAAATACGTATAACCGCTTGATTCGGTGATCATTCGTAGTATAATATACAGTACTAGCTTCTGCTAGTAGAACCCACGTGAAAGTCGGTTTCTCCATACAAACTTCCAACCCTCGTTTCATCCCTTTTGGGGGGAGAGTTTTGTGAAATCCGTTCTTAACGGACGTATACACCCTATAAGGAACCTACCTGCCAAATTTTAAGTTAATAAATATTTGTATGGTTTCTGAAATTTCATGATTAATCAGTGAGTGGTATTTCGCTTTTGTATTATGTAGATGTACCTACATGCAGAAAATGACATTATTCTAGAACGTCTGATAGAACAACAAAACTATATTTACTTGTACGCTGAGTTGAGTTTGTCGACCTTAACAACTGGGTAAAAAATGCCATGGTCAGATTCACTGAACCATTTGGTTCACAGACCAATTATTTATTATTTGTTGCAGTTATATGCGACATTGACATTTAAACAATTAAAGACCTCGAAACTTTCAAGCAGTTATTAACATTATTTATGGCTAGTATGTTCTGCTATATGTCAGCAATATTACGAGTATGAACTAGGTTGCATCAGCGGCTTAATCCGTGGAATAGTAGAAAATTATTTGAAGGGAATAATATACTCTCAGGATAAATATGTGGAATAATAATTGAATGACTCAGCATAATAACTAGTTATTGTTGTATGAAATTGTATTCATTTGTGTAATGTATGTTGAATTAATTAATTTATATAATGCGTGCAATATTAACAATATAAATGTTGCGGTTTTTTTTTGTGGTTCTTTTTTTGCGGTTTTTTTGTGGTAGGTAAAATCAGCCCTACCAGGGTCCATATTTGAGACAATACAATACTATAACACCCATTCACGACATGAATAAAATAAATAAAAAGTATTATATACGCCACACCAGAACATGTAAAACAACCTTTGTTGCCGTCTGTCAAAGGATGATGCCAGGATTTCCATGAAGTTTGGATCCATCTTCCAATAGCTATGTATGTTCTATCGTTGGATAGTTATTTTTGAGCTGAATAAAAGTTATGACACCAAATCTTAGTCTATTTACGATTTTTACCCGACTGCGCCAGAAGGAGGGTTATGTTTTATGTTATTTAGTTTAATTGAAAGAAAAAGTTTTGGTAGTTTACTAATATTAATATGGACTTCGAGTATTTTAATTTATAGTCGTATTGCTGGCGCCACGTTGTATTTATTTTATACTTTATTGTACACCTTAATTTAAAAAAAAATGTCAACTTCAAAGGACGCTATAAACGAAACAAAGAGAGGCTAATGTCGTCTCTAACAGTTTTTCAACATAAAAATAAGTGATGTTGATGAAAAATTTCACTTAAGTGCTTTTTTAGACAATATTGTTTGGTTTCTCGCCTAGTAAAAGATAAAGGGTTTTCTTTTATAACCTGCAATGTGGTGATACGTTTTCTAATATTTATTTTAACAACATTGAGTGTTTCGTTTATTATAACTCAAAAGAGCTTTACAATTTAAAAGTTAATTTTGATACCAGTTCGTTAAATTTTATGTTTTTCCTTTCATAATAGAAAATTTGGCTTTTTTATAAAAAAAAGGCTGTCTCTACCAGTCAACAAAGAATGACGAAGAAAACACAAAGCAGGTGCATTAAATAATGTAAAGGTTATTGAAAAAGCAAGGGCACTAATGTGTATTTATATTGTTTTGTGACGTAAATATCTGAAACATTTGATTTAATACGTGAAGTTCAAGAATTATTTACTGCACCATTTTAAATTTTTTATCAAATAAACTTACATAATATATGTATATAATCAACATAATATTATTTTATAAGTATACTAGCTTCTGCCAGCAGCTTTGTCCATGTAAATGTTGAGTAGCCTATATCCATTCTTGGAGTTCAAGCTTGCTCCTCCAAGCCTCCGCCTTGCTTAATTTCACCAAAATCGGTTCAGTACTTTAAACTTAAAAGCGTAACAAACAACCAGACAGGGTTACTTCCACATTTATAATGTTAATAGTATGGATTAACAGTATGTAGTAATAGACTATTTGACAGTATGAAAAATAAGTTCATATTTATTGCTATCCGCATAGATTATGGGTTTTAATATATATTATATAATATATATATATTTTTTTTCTAATAATATATATTATATATATATTTCTTCCTTCAGTCACTCACCTACTACATGTATAAAGAAAACACTACTTGTTACGACAGTTCTGCTACGATTCTTTGAAGAGTTTCATCCTATATCTTCGAAGTTCATCATCAGATCAATAAGATATTTTTATGGGACCAATTCGGAAATAAAATCTTTCAATCAAAATTAAAATAATCGAAATCGGTCCACAATTGACCGAGATATCGGTGAACGTACATAAAAATAAATAAATACGTACAGCGGAATATAGAACCTCCTCCTTTTCGAAGTCGGTTAAAAATAATGGATTATTTAAAAAATATATATATTTTACCTAGCGCCATGTTTTAGAAAACGGTGGCTATTACCTGAATCTATTTAAACGTAACAAGTCTGTAAATATGTCTGTCATAGACTGCTATTCCTTTGACTAACTATGATATAATTTTGTTTATTTACTGGCGTGTGACGTAAGCGAATACAATTTAACGCGTATTGTTCATGGTGAAATGGCGTCAGCAACTATCGCAATCACGTTCTGGGCACGTCACAATTGAGGCGATAAAGCCCATCCTTAAAGCGTGGCTGGAAAGACCTCACGGCGTTCTCAACTCCGCACGACGCAGGTCCTTACCGAACACGGCAAGTTTGGTAAGTTTCTGATCCGGATTCGTACGGAGGAGTCGCCCGGGTGTCGCCACTGTGCGGAACACCCGGAGGACAGAGTGGAGTAAACTGTAGAGGTGTGCCCCGCCTGGGCAGAGCAACACCGTGTCCTCGTGGTGATCGGCGGCAGCGATCTCTCTCGCCGGGCCTTGGTTCAGGCCATGGTCCGGAGTGAGGAGGGATGGCAAGTGGTCGCCTCCTTCTGCGAAGCAGTAATGCTAGCAAAAGAGGTGGCTGACCGCATCAGACAAAGGCAACAGGGCGCTCGCCCCAGCCGCCGCCGGGATTCCGATCCCGATTTCCGGCCACCGTAGTAGGTTTTTTTTTTTTTTTTTTAACGTAAGTAAAATCATCCAATGACAAATCCCGCCCTTGGGTGGGGCGGGAAATAGTGTCAGACTTTTACTGACTAAAAACCTACCTTTCCATTCCTTGCCTTTATCCTGGGGCCCGTGGTGACAGTCTCACATAACCTTTGGGCCCCAGTAGGCTTCGGCCCTGCTGGACCCCTACAGTTTGCTGACAACTCCTTGAGGCGCGCGGGAACGGTGCGCGCCGTAGACGACCTGAGCTCGGACCGGTCTTTTACCGGACGGACGGACAGCGAGCTACCCATTGGCCACCGTCCGCGAGCCCGCGCCTACGGTGGCCGGAAATTGGGATCGGAAACCCGGCGGCGGCGGCGGCGTGTGCGCCTTTGCCTAATGCGGTCGGCCTCCTCCTTTACTAGCATTACTGCTTCGCAAAAGGAGGCGACCGCCTGCCACTCCTCCTCGCTCCGGAGCATGGCTTGAACCAAGCCCCGGCGCGAGAGATCGCCGCCGATCGCCCCCACGAGGACACGGCGATGCTCTTCCCAAGCGGGGCACACCTCGACTGTGTGCTCCACCGTGTCCACCGGGCGGTCCGCACAGTGGCGACACCCGGGCGTCGTCTCCGCACGAATCTTGTACAGGTCCACCGTAGTAGGTGCGGGCTTGCGAGCGGCGTGCAATGGGTAGCACGCTGTCCGATCGTCCGGTAACCGACTGGACTGAGCCCAAGTCGTCGACGGCGCGTATTGTTCCCGCGTGCCTCAAGGAGCTGTCAGCAAACCGTAGAGGCCCAGCCTGCTAGCTGCAGGCAGGCAGGGTCGAAGCCTGCTGGGGTCATGGGTCAGTTTCTCAAAGGAAGGCCCGGCCCAAGCACTGTAGGCAACGAAGGAACGGGGTAGGTTTTTAGTCAGTAAGCGTCTGACACTATTTCCCGCTCCGCCCAAGGGCGGGATCTGTTATTGGATGATTTTACATACCATAAAAATGTTAACTTAAATTTCTCTTATAAAGTATGACGTTAACATATATTATGCAAGAACACACATTTATAAATTTTGTTGTTAATGTTAAACATTCATGAAAGGATAAATAAATAAACTGATAAAGAATATATTCGTTTGCATAATTTATTTCATTTTATTGAAGCAAGAGAAATGTTTTCCGATAAAGTGTTGATTTTCACATAATTCGTGTAAATATTTGATTGATAATAATTAATGAATTGAAAAGTCACATTGTCGTAGCGTAGCATATCTATATCTATATATAAAAGAAAGTTGTTTTAGTTACACTATTCATAACTCAAGAACGGCTGAATCGATTTGGCTGAAAATTGGTGGGGTAGCTTAGAACCAGGATACGGACATAGGATAATTTTTATCTCATTAATAGTAGTAAGTATGGTAGAGTAGGGTAGAGTAGGGTAGAGTAGGGTAGAGTAGGGTAGAGTAGGGTAGAGTAGGTTAGAGTAGGGTCGAGTAGGATAGAGTAGGGTAGAGTAGGATAGAGTAGGGTAGAGTAGTGTAGAGTAGGGTAGAGTAGGATAGAGTAGTGTGGAGTAGGGTAAAGTGGGAGCGAAGCCGCGGACAAAAGTTAGTAGTCCATAATTCTTCCACTCTGTCTGTCAACTAACAACCGATTTTTAATTTTCACCAATAGACAGAAAAGTAAGAACAATGTTAGACCGCCGCACACGTGGGTCACGCCTGATTTGTATGTAGCGGCGCGTCGCGTGGCATCTCATATAGCTACAAGTCTAATTGCCATATAAATTGTATGGTGACCGTCATGCCCCGACCCTGACCGCGGCTTGCCGGCCTTGGTTCAGGCCATGGTCCGGAGTGAGGAGGGATGGCAGGTGGTCGCCTCCTTCTGTGAAGCAGTAATGCTAGCAAAGGAGGATGCCGACCGCATCAGACAAAGGCAACGGGGTGCTCGCCCCAGCCTCCGCCGGGATTCCGATCCTAATTTCTGGCCACTGGGTAGCACGCTGTGGCGGTAACCGACCGGACCGAGCCCAAGTTGTCGACGGCGCGTATTGTTCCCACGCGCCTCAAGGAGCTGTCAGCATACCGTAGAGGCCTAGCCTGCTAACTGCAGGCAGGCAGGGTCGAAGCCTGCTGGGGTCTAGGGCCGTTCTTTGAGAGGAAGGCTCAACCCCGGCATGATAGGCAACGAAGGAACGGGGTAGGTTTTTAGTCAGTAGAAGTCTGACACTATTTCCCGCTCCGCCCAAGGGCGGGATTTGTCATTGGATGATTTAACCTACCATAAAAAAAAAACCCTGACCGCGGCAATATGTGGCTTACATGTGCCCAATGTAGCACCTTGATGTATATACCTTAATTCACGAGGAAGGTTTAGATGTAAATAATACACACGTCTATTATAGTATAGAACTGCCGAACATTTAAAAAATAAGTAACATCAGGCGTGATTTGGAAGTGGGTTGTTGGTTTTAATATAAATTCGAATAATCTGTAGGGGGTTCGAATTACCAAAGTTAGATTGTATAAATCACCACACACACACACACACCACACCACCACACCCACACACACACACCACACACACACCCACACCACCACATACACCCACACCACACACACACCACACCACCACACCCCACGCACCACACCACACCACCCACACACACCACACCCGCCACATTGTCTGAGCTGATTTGCTTTTGGAATACATGACTAGGATTACGACTTAGCACAATTTTCCTGATTTTACGCTCTCGGGAATGACAGCGCTAAATACATTTTGATACAAGTACAGAAAGTTTGTTATTTCGACCGAGGTGGAATTCTCACGAGCCGTAGGTGATGTGTTATGGAGCCAGGGGCTGTAGTTACGAGTTTGCACGTGCGTCAAACGACGTTTTTCAATACACTTACGACTTGCGGGGGTTGATCCGAGCCTCGTGGGTGTCGACACGGGTCTGATACGATAAACATTTTTTTATTATTTATTTTTTTAGACTGTTCTGTCCCATTCCTGGGCAAAGTTTCGAATTTATATTAAAACCAACAATTTAATTTAAAAAAAAAATGTTGCTGAGGGAGAACGCGCTTTTTTTCGCACTAGGGCGGAAAACAGTCCATTGCGTGCTTAAAAGAATCAGCTTTGAACTCGGGATAAGAGCGAATTTTCGAGTAAGAGTATTAAAAAATATTTTATTTACTAACAAATAGCGGAAATTAATTAAAAAAAACACAATCATTATTTATCAAGCCTAAATCAGTTCTTATTTCATGAAGAAAATCTTGTCTGTAATTAAGAAACTAATACTTTTATGCCGGTTTATTTCCGGAAACTCCGAAAAGTAAATAAAAGACGTATATGCAAAATAATTAAAAACAGCTCATGAAAAACATACAAAAACGAATAAAAAGTTCACAAAGAATAAAATCGATTCGGGTAAAAAGCTAATCCATATGATTGATACCATGGGATTAATCAAAATCCTGAACCTGTTTGTTTTTTTGTGCCTATATAGGAAATGTTACACCTTATGTTTCCCTCTCAAGGTCTAAAACAATCTCTTCAAAGTTTTCATAGAGCGTTTTGCATGTTTATCAACTCGATAGTAGATAATATAGTTTACTAGCAACCCGCCCCAGCTTCGCACGCGTGTAATGGAGACATTAAAAATAACCGCATCAAAATCCGTTGCGCAGTTTTAAAGATCAAGCATGCATAGGGACAGACAGCGGGAAGCGACTTTGTTTAATACTGTGTAGTGATAGTAATTACATAGCCATAAAAAAGAATATGTATGGAACGTGAGAAGTGACCGTGAAACAAAAGTTAATTTATATGGCGCAGTTCAACTTCTACACGAGTCATTGTGTAGCAATTATTTCTAATCTTAATTAATGTCAACTGGATATAAAAACGAACGATTATTCTTTTGAGAACAAATACAAAGACACGTGTTTGAAATTAGATGAAAATAGTAAAAAAAAATGTGTAATATGTGTGTATGCAAAGGACCGTTCATTGTGGCGACACTTGAGGGAGGCCTATGTCTAACAGTGCACGTCTTTCGGCCGATATGATGATGAATGTATAATGTATGCAATCGATAAAATGTATTTAATATAATAATAAATGTATACAATTGTAAAAATAATAAATGCAATTGCATGATTATATTGCTATGTCCTAATAGAGTTCATGTTTGAGGCACTATACACATGTAATGTAATAAATAAAATACTAAATTAAACTAAAAAAAAAAATACAATAAAAAATTATTTGTAATGATACCGATTTAAATTACGAATCCCATGGCAGTTAAACTTATTTATTTAAAAAATAATGCTGGGTTTAATATTTTTTTACCTATTCTTTATTTAAATATTTATGTAATATCAAGGTAATATCCATCAAATTCGGATCTGTCACACTTTTATGACCCTGCGGAATGGCTAAGATAAAATTTTACGTATCACATATTTTTACAGGCTATTGCTGAACGTGAAAAAAAATAGTTAAATAAAAAAAAAAACTTTACCACGAAAATCCGAATTCCTTTAAAATACCACTGTCAACCACTGCACACTGTAGATAACAAAAATGAAAAAAAAATGCCGACAATGTACGACTCTCACCTTCAATTGTTATAACACTGATTACACTGTTTATCTCAAAAGATGCGCTTATCGCAACGCGTACACTTCTTAGCTACATAACAAGTACTTTATTCGACAAGCACTCAACGTTGTATGAAAATCGAGCGAGAAAATGTACACAGCATGTTGTTTTATTTGATGATAATGGCTAAGAGTCTTTATTCACACTTAATCTCCTGCCCTTGAAATATGTGTTATTATGTACGTATTATAATATTAAGTAACTAATTATTAAATAAGTGCATAGGTAGACATGCACTGACAAAGAACCGATTTTTTTTTTGAATTTAACATTTTTTTAAACTATTATTGTTTAAAAAAATAATAATTTAGTCGGCCTACCAGTTACTTGATGGTACTGCAAAGAGTGCCAGCACTTCATTTATTTCCTTTCTTTTATGATGAGGACATTCATTAATTGATTTTCCGATCTTCTGACCGTTAACAATCGAAGTTTTATAATCACACAAAGTCATTAGTTGGCATAGTCATAGAAATACCAAAAACCCCCCGGAATGTGCTAGATAATTATAATAGAAAACGTAACACGAATAGAACTTATGAATAGAAAAAGTACTGGGCGGTCTGTGCGTCATCTTCATCAGCAGTATGATTGATTTTCTTGGGTTTTTCCAACAGGTTTACGCAAAGTAACGGAACTCCTTGACTCTGTGCGTATTGTGGATAAGTCTTCTACTTTTAAAGCATAGTTACTAAGCTTTGAAAACAAAACCTTGCTGTATTGTATTTGTTTATAATTTAGGAAGTTTGTTTTTGAACCACTTGCAAAAGTAACTTATAATTGCAATATGAATATCGACTTTTGTCTTGATACTGATTGTTTGATATGGGAAGCAACTAGAAATACATAATAATATGTAACCAAGATTTATATAACTCATCGTCATCTTCCTGCCCTGGTCCCATTTTATTTGGGGTCGGCGCAACACGATTTTTTCTTCCATTCTATCCTGTCACTCGTCACGCTATAACTAACTCCTTTTTCTTTCATATCACTCCTCATACAATCTATCCATCTCTTCTCTGGCCTCCCTGTCCCTCTCCATCCAAGATTAATCCACGATTTATATAACTCATTTTATGATTTAAAAGAGTGTCCAATTTTTTGCTCGTTCTTCTTCATTGAGGTCTACGCTTTTGAATGTGTAATTACACGTTCAGCTTCACTTTTTTGACACAGTAACATTTTGACAATTCAAAAGTGTGTGTAAATTGTCTATTTGAAATAAACTTTTATGATTTCTGATTGATTATTTTTCAGTTATGTACACGATTTGATAGAAGTCTACAACTGTAATACATTTTAAACTACGCTATGCGATAAAGTTACTAAAACTTTGTTAAGATGTTTATTGAGTTTAACTTGACTTTAAAAAAGTTAAAAAACCGATAGAGTTAAAAGTTCATCAATAATAAAGATAATTGAGCCCTGACCGCCCGTAGTTCAGACCCTGTTCCCAATACCGGTGTTTTAGCCTGGGTTAATAAATAATATTTTTTATAATAAATATTAAATCTAATATTAATGTCTAAGAAATGTATATAAAAATGTAAAGATAATAAATTAACAAAATAATATAAGTATATATTATTATATTTTATTGTTGTTTATTTCATTATTTATTTTTAAATGTTTTATTGTAATTTCTTATGCTGTACAATAAAGGGTATATCTCTCTTACATCTGTGATGCTGATCATTCTATGATGACTTACCTATTTATAAATCTTTTTCAAATTTTTAGCAATGCAAGGTATTTTTAGAAGAATTTCACTGATTAGTCACTTAAACATATTTACTTAATGCTGCACGTAAACGCAGAATTAGATTCACAACTCACTTTTCAACTGAGATATATATTTCTTTTTTCAATAAATTAAAAGTCCGTGTTCTTCACTCAAACAGTACTATAACAATAACTATCGGATAGATGGACAATGCCATTCATTATTTAGATAAGAAGAAAAAATGACGTCGTCTGATTTTTTTCCTGCATCGAACAATTGTTATTGAATTTACTTTAAAAAATGTTTCATGACAATCTTACGTATTTTGAATTGTACTAGAATAATGTGTAACAAGTAACATGTACTTATGTTATGTTCCTTCGATGGTAATTTTTTTCTTTTATTTTCGGTGGAAAAATCATTCAATGACATCTCCGCGCCCTTGGGTGGGGCGGGAGATAGTGTCAGACTTTTACTTACTAATAAGTCACCTTTGCTCCGTCTTTGCCTTTCATACCCGAAGCGAACCTTCCTTTCAGGAAACGATCGTGACGTACTTAGGTTTTTTTTTTTTTTTTTTTTTATGGTAGGTAAAATCATCCAATGACAAATCCCGCCCTTGGGCGGAGCGGGAAGTAGTGTCAGACTCTTACTGACTAAAAACCTACCCCGTTCCTTCGTAGCCTATCGTGCCGGGGTCGAGCACTCCTTTCGGAACTAACCCATGACCCCAGTAGGCTTCGACCCTGCCTGCCTGCAGTTAGCAGGCTGGGCCTCTTCGGTGTGCTGACAGCTCCTTGAGGCGCGCGGGAACAGAACGCGCCGTCGACGACTTGGGCTCGGTCCGGTCGGTTACCGGACGATCGGACAGCGTGCTACCCATTGCACGCCGTCCGCAAGCCCGCGCCTACGGTGGCCGGAAATCGGGATCGGAATCCCGGCGGCAGCTGGGGCGAGCGCCCCGTTGCCTCTGCCTGATGCGGTCGGCCTCCTCCTTTGCTAGCATTACTGCTTCGCAGAAGGAGGCGACCGCCTGCCATCCCTCCTCGCTACGGACCATGGCCTGAACCAAGGCCCGGCGAGAGAGATCGCTGCCGCCGATCACCCCCACGAGGACACGGCGATGCTCCGCCCAGGCGGGGCACACCTCTACAGTGTGCTCCACCGTGTCCTCCGGATGTTCCGCACAGTGGCGACACCCGGGCGAATCCTCCGCACGAATCCGGAACAGGTACTTAGCGAACTTTCCGTGTTCGGTAAGCACCTGCGTCGTGCGGAAGTTGAGAACGCCGTGAGGTCTTTCCAGCCACGCCCCAAGGATGGGCCTTATCGCCCCAATTGTGGCGCGCCCCGTGACGTACTTAGGTTCGAATCCCAGGTCAGGCTTAAAAACGTAATATAATAAAGTAAGACATATTCATACATAGCACATTTTGAAATCACTTTATATTTCATCATCCTCATTACAGTCTAAAGACGTCTACTATTAGACACAGACCTCCCCCAAGTGTCGCCATGATAACCGGTTCTGTTATATTTCTTACTAGCAACAAAAAGGAAGGTTTTTTATTTGTAAAAATTGGCGGTTATTTTGGTCTTTAATCTAAAAACAAAAATATAAAATAATTATTGTTGATATTTCTAGACATTTTGCGGACGTCTGGATTGTGAGAAATCTATTCATATATGGGATAGATGTCCCAGAATGGTAATAAAATAAATTGCAAATCCATATAAATTGCATTTGGAATACTCATACATCTGTCCCAAATGCAATTTGTATGGATTAAGGAACTATTCTTGATAGATATCCGGTTTCTATCCCATAAAAAAAACCCGTAAGCATTTCGATCACACTTTGTCTTCACATGTAATTGCACAAAGGCATTATGATACCGTAAACTTACTGCAGTTTGAGTTCCTCTATCTTGATTAAAATTGCATGCGATTCCTTCCCAGAACGCGCAAAATAATTAAAAAAAAACCTTACCCAATACTAGGAATAAATCCTTTATCGTAGGTGCGTTCACAAAAATATAAACTAACACCAGATACATAGGGTAAAACCAGGATAGTTTCCCCACTTTTTTAAATTACTTTATACCTCTTCTTATGAAAGGAATAAACATTATCTTTGATATTTCTAGAGTATTGGCGATTTTAGTGGACCTCTAAATTTTGGGACAACTATCCCATATAGGGAATAGTTGTCTAATCCATGTAAATTATATTTAGGATAGATGCCCCGTCGAGGAAGAGGAAATTTATCCAGCAAAAACTTTGATCGCCCCTAGCCGTCCCATGAAATCGCACCGAGACATGCAACACGGTCAACATGTGTTTTATTTGCGAAACTAGAGTAAGTAATAGCAATCAAGGCAACTATACCCCGGGGTGACTATCCGGGTTAAACCTAGGCCTTGAAGACCTATCTGTAGGCTATACAAATATTTTGTTTCATGCGGGAATTGAACTCGCGAGACATAATGCAGCAGCCAACAGCCCCCTAGCCAAGTTACGACCATTTCGTTTCGATTCTCTTGCGTTAAACTCCTCGAGTTGGCCACGCCTCCAATTCCTTTATTCTGATGTCATCTTAATGCTCAGTCACGTGGTCAGAACAAAGTAATGGGAGGCGAGGGTTACCCCAGGAGCATTTATTCTGGTTTTACCCTATTCCTGAAGGTTGGATACAGCTATAGCAGATTCACATTACGCCAGTCATTTATTAGTACAATGTTACAAAAGCCAAGGTGTTGCCATCAACCGAGATGAAATTCTGACCGCTGATTAATGAATTCCAGATTCTTACATAAATCAGTAAACAGTTTTATGTTATCGACGTTGTATTTAAATTAGGAGTTCCTTCATTGAAAACCCAATTCATTCATTAATATAAATGATGACTTGCCAAAAATAACAATTAAAGTTAAGTTAGAGTGATGACGGTGGCTGATCGAGCAATGGGGGTCATTAGCAGGGCACAAATGAACCGGATGCGCCTTTAAACAAACCTTTTTTGTAAGTATATTAACGCGCCTTTATACTGTTTAAACAAACCTTTTTTGTACATTAAAATGTCACCTTGTCAAGCTTGTCTCAGGGGTTTTATTCTCGAGTTTAATTCCGATTGATTGACATTGGAATTGTGACGTCAGGTACTCTTGAATTCGATGCTAGGGCCAAATTGCGAGACCTTTTTGGGAAACTAAGTAAAATAAGGGTTGGGCTTGGCATGTGGTCACGCAATTTTAAACCAAATTGGCGTTAGTATCTAATTTAAGAGTACCTAAAGTGAAAATTACAATGCCGACCGATCAGAATTAAACTCGAGGGTAAACACCCAGGTCCGAGCCCGTGTCGTCGACGTTGCGTAGTGTACCACGCACGACTCAAAGAGATGTCAGCAAACCGTAAAGGCTCAGTAGGGCCGATAACTACTAGCAGTGGCGTAGCTAGCTCATAAAGGAGATGGACCTACTAACTGAACAGGTTTTGATTGAAAATGAGCTCGTTTGTTGGAGCATTGGGTTCTGGACTAGGATAGGTTACGTTTTCATTTTAATTTTGGGTAGAGAATGCTAGAACCAGTAGAGCGAGTTATGAAATAGAAACATCCAATTCAGCATCATCATCAGCCTTTTAATGCTCCCACTGCTGGGACACAGGCCTCCTCTCTAAGAGAGGGAATGGGCCGTAATCCACCATGCGGGTTCAGTGCCGGTTGGTTATCATCCAATTACATAGTCATTATTCATTTCTCCATCGTATCAATAAGATAATTTAAGGTTGTGGATAAAATTTACGAATTTTTGCACAAATTGGGACCTGTGTAGCCCGGGGGCCTATATTACTGATACGGCTGATATGGCGGTAGCTACGTCACTGACTAGGGGCTATGGGGAAAAGTATGAGAGGGATAGTCGTGGTTATAAAACGTGATTGAAGGAATTTAGATGTGATTTTAGTTAGTAAAAGTCTGATACTCTCGCTCCACACTAGAGAGAGAAGTCAGTAGATGATTTTCCACCAAAAAAAAGCTTCTTACAATAAGTATTTTTTTGACAAGAGATTTTTTACGTAAAGTTGAAATCTTCTTATTCTTAAAATATTTTTACTTGAATATACATGTAAGACAAAATAATTTATGGAAATGTCTCTCAGTAAAACAGATACCTAATGAGAATTTCTGAGAAATCCCTGAAGGTTTACAGGAATTCCAATAACGAATTTTTCTTCTTGAAAAACATCTAGGGAAATCATTTTTTATCTGATTTGAGGGTTTATGTCTTGGTTTTAGTATCCCTAATTTTATATCGTGGACTTCTAAGGCGACCTTCGGACGATTTTGTATCGCAGTTAGGTATGATAAACTTTTTAATTATTTAAGAAGAACGCTGACTAGAAACACTAGGTATGTATGAAACATTTCGTTTTTTTTTTTTTAAAAAAAGTTAATTTTTTGGTGAGAGGCGTTTAAAGTCAAAAACGCAAACACATGCATTTTAACGCTATTAGTTTATATTAGTGTAGTTCGTTTTCATCTTAAGTGCACTTCACTACATAGTATAAAACAAAGTCGCATCCCGCTGTCTCTCCCTATGTATCCTTAAATCTTTAAAACTACACAACGGATTTTGATGCAGTTTTTTTTTTAAATAAATAGAGTGATTCAAAAGAAAGGTTTTTATGTATAATACATGCATAATATATTTAACTTTTTGAATACCGTAATTAGAGACACAATAGAAAGATAATAGGTTGCGGACACCGGTGTCTTCTTGGGGTTAACATCATTGCACCCGTGCGAAGCTGGAGCGGGTCGCTAGTTTCATTATAAAAATAATTAGGTATGGTAGGTAAACCGGGCACACATAGCCCAGTCACTATCCAACTTGTAAAACTAAGCCGAGAATTTAAAATTTAGTGTTTATTTGAGTCGATTCTGTTAGTTTATAGGTATGTATGACGGCGTTGTAAACTTGAATACAATACATAGTTTTTTGTAATTTTAAATGTATGTCTTAGTTATGCAAGTAGGACACTTTACCAAGTGGGGCATTGACCATGAACTTAGCAGATCATTTTCCAGCAGAGCATGAAAAAATGAGAGTTCTACTCGCATGCAGCATAATTCTGGAGTTCCTGATACTTTTTAGGAAAAGTTCTGGTGTTTTTCTTGGAAAAAATATCAAAAGAAAATATGATCTTCTCGCTGCACGAAGGAGAGAGTTAAGCTCGGAGTTTTCTTGCGTAACCAGACAAAAAAAAATTCGCTGGGGAACCAAGGCTATGGACATAGCCAGAAGGATCGCCAAACTTAAGTGGCGTTGAGACCGAAAGGTTCTGGTGCGGCGACCACGTACCGGAAGACACAGATGAGGGTTGCGGACATCCGACGAATGGGAGATACAGAGGACCGGTCATTATGGCGACTCTTGGGGAAAATGAGTAAGTTGGCCGTCCGGACCGAGCCCAGGTCGTCGGCAGTGCGCAGATATTGTTCCATGCGCTGCGAAGTGAGTATGTTGACGAATGACTTTGTTGAATCACGAGGAAAATTATATTATTATTGTTGCCACTTTCAGGTATTTCCTCATTGCACGATATTGAGTGGGTCTTTGGTGTCACAATGTATTACAGTATTCATACCTATGTCTTATAAACTACGTATCCTCGTTTTTAGGATTCCTTACCTCATAAGGAAAAAACAGAACCCTTAGAGGATCACTTTCTTGTCCGTCTGTCTGTCAAGACCCTTTGTCTCAAGAACGCGTTAAGGTATCTAGTTGAAATTAAAACCATATATTCCGGTCTGCGCTACGGTCCCTTAAAGCTTTAAAAAAAAATATTTTTGAGTTAACAGAAAAAAAGACGTGGTCGTTTATGTCGCAAAAAAAATGTTTTCGATACTAAAATTAATAGGCACTTTCCGATAACCCAGAATCCTGAAATTTGTCACTAAGCAAGGTCTTATAGCTCAGATATAGAAATAAATCTGAAATCTCTAAATTTTTAGTAACGTCGCAAAAAAGATGCGTTTTGGAAAAAATCTTCGTAACTCAATTCGGGAGTTGAACTGTTTTCATAGGTAAGTTTGTACGGAATCCTCAATGCGCGAGTCCGACTCGCACTTGCCTAGTTTTTTACTAACATACTCTAATTCAAACACGATTTCTCAATTACTTTAAATTTTTATTTCCTTAATAAATTTATTATTTTTATTTGTTTTTATTGCGTTTATTGATTAAAGTTCACAAGTAGTTTTTTTAATTAGGTAATCTGCTGATGCAAAAAATGCCTGAAACAGTTTATATAAAGTGCATTTATTAGGTAATTAAAATCTTTTTGTTCGTTTTAAAGGTCTTGTTACTTAATCACTGCCGTGTAGATTTATTAATCACGGTTCTAACAGCGGTTTTGCTCGCGTGAAAGTAGATATACGAATATTTTTTTTTATAGAACTTGGGGTGATTTATTTTCAAAGTTATGTCTAAAACAGACAAAAACGCGAAAATCAGGCAACAACCATTGAGTGTGTTTTCATGAAACTTTCACAAACTAAAAGATAATTTAATTACCAATCTTTTGAATATACGGTTTTTACGGAATATATTGTATGTAATAAATGAAGAACATAATTATTATTATTCGAACAATCATGATGCGCGGGGAGTGACGCTAGTTGCACATTTGTTTGCTCAAGGTTAGGTGAAAATGAACCCCGGGGGCCTGGATCGAAGGCAATGAATGGAACAGGATTAGTTTTTAATCAGTAAGAGTCTGACACTATCTCCCGCCCCACCCAAGGGCGGGAGATGTCATGAAAAAAAGTTCGCTGACATTTAGTATCGCCTTAATCACTAGCTTTTACCAGCGGCTTTACTCGCGTGAAAGTAGAAAGGTATCCCATGGGAATAAGCTCATTATCATCATCATTTCAGCCATATGCTATCCACTGTTGGACATAATAGCCTCTCCCAAATGTCGCTACAACGACTGATCGTGTGCGTCTCGCATCCTTCGCACTATCGCGACCCCCACCAGATCGTCGGTCCACCTTGTTAGGTCTTCAAATGTTGCGTCTTGCGGTACGTGGTTGCGACTCTAGAACCTTTCCTGATTGATTTTTAATTAATTGTAAATTTTTCAGGGAGTTTATATAGTCACAAATTAATTCTGCAACCTTCAATGCAATTTAAAGTTATTTATTTTCATAGTTTAGGGTTGAAAATCTGCCAAAAATATTGTCAGCAAATTAGAAGTACGAGTATATTACAAAAAAATAAATAAATATATAATATATTCCACAACTATCACACAACACCGTCTAGTCCCAAGCTAAGCAGAGGTTGTGTTATGGGTACCAGACAGCTGATAAACATACTTATATATTTCTAAATACATACATATTATAGATAAAAATAAGTACTTTTTTCATAATAGCCTTGCATTTGACACCTATCTCACCTGCCGCTAAGCGATACTGTGGTTCACTTAAGTACATAAAACATTGTTTTCAAATCGTTTGAGATTAGCATCGAGATACGTGTCTACGTAACATAAGTACATACAAATAGATAATGCCGCTGTAGCATGCCTCACTTCAAATTGACGTGTATTAAAGCGATGAAATTTCATTGTTATGTGATTGTGAAGGTATGTCGCATGATATAAACACTAGGTATGATCCTACATACCTAGGATAAACTCAATAGTTTGTTTGAAAATTTTAGAACGGGATTTTGCCCTTTTTCACACTGATCAAGAGACTGTGCAGGACTCAAAGAAAAACTTGTAACACAGAGATTTATATAGGGTGACTGGTAATTAGTGGCCGATAATTAAACACGTGATTGTTGTCATGATAACATTTTTTTTTACTATGGCACCAAACCTGAAATCGTGAAAAATCAGCCAAGTTCAGTACGTTTTGACCAGTGAAGCGAACAAACAAACAACTTTTAATATGAGACCAAGCCTGAAATCGCGAAAAAAATCGGCTGGATAGACCAGCAGATTTTTTCACGATTTCAGGCTTGGTCTCATATTAAAAGTTGTTTGTTATCATAACTAGAATCACGTGTTTAAATATCGGTCACTAATTACCAGTCACCCTGTATATTAGGTTTTCCTGTGGTCTATAAATAATGAATTAGGTATATTCTGTAGTCTCATAACTTTACATTTCGTAACCTTAATCATATTCCAAATTCACGAAAAACACGGAATGTTACGTTACATTATAATATATGTGTGAACTAAATTTCGATTAGACCAACAGATGGGGAGAAAACGGTAACAGATGGATAGACACAAGACCGATGTTAAAAGCGTTCTGTCTTTTGATTCGGAAGTTTGGAACCCTAAAAACAACTGGTTACAACAAGATTATAACTATAAAAAAGAAGGATACAAAACAAAAAATAAAAGGTAACACTGTCAGACGTCTTTTTTTAGATAGGTATATAAAAAAGTGAGTCAATTTAAGTCACTTTTTATACACCAGAATTTTTTAACTTATTTTTTTAAGCGGGAAAATCATCCAATGACATATCCCGCCCTTGGGCGGAGCGAGAGGGTGTGTCATATTTTTACTAACTAAAAATCCACTCCTGTTCCTTCTTTGCCTTTGTTCCAGGGCCTTGGAGTTCACTTTCGCACAAACTGAGGCCCCAGTAGGCCACGACCTTGCTGAGCCACTGCGGTCTGCTGACATCTCCTTGAGATGCGCGTGGAATACGCACCGTTGATGACTTGGGCTCAGTCCGGAAGGTTACCGGACGGTTGGACGGCAAGCTAAACATTACTCGCCGTCCACAAACCCGTGCCTACGGTGGTTACACACATTTTATACACTGGTATGAAAGGTGACTTAAGAAGCATTAAAAAATTGCAGCTTGCTCTAATTATTCAGCACCTAGTTTCTGCAAGGCTTCGCCCACGTGAATATAGAAACTCCTGGGATAAAAAGTGTGCCAAATTTTATTTAACCTGTTGAATACCGTAATTAGAGACACAATAGAAAGACAATAGGTGTGCGGACGCCGGCGTCCTCTTGGGAAATAATGAATTAAATTAGTTTCGCAGTTGAAACGTGAAGGAGAAATAAACAGAGAAGCGTCCGATTAAACGCTGTTGCAGCTTTGTAGCTGATCTCGCATACAGGAAGCCTTAGTAGATGATGATACTTAATTATACCACTCTAATTTCCTCAAAGGTTGCAAAAACCTATACTGCATTTACTGTTTCATAGAAGAACTGCTTCCCTCGCCTTTTCACTCCATAAGTACTCTCGACTCGGCCGGAGGACTCGGCCGCTCACCTCTACGAAGATATGGCGGTGCTCCACCTAAGTGGGGTAGACCTCCATCGTGTCTTTCGGACGATCCTTACAATGGTAATGACAAGGCAATTCTTCCCGAAACAACCGTGACCAGTGAGTACCTGCATCAGGTGAAAATTGAAGGTGTACTTCTCTGCTTCTCAAAGAGGAAACTTATCACCACGATTGTGGCATAACCAAAACATTAAAACCTTGACGGTACGGTTCGCGCAGTTGTTGGTCGATTGATTATTACTATGATGCGAATCGCAAATTCGATTCTAGCGCGAAACAAATGTTTGTATGGCCTACAGACAAGCATTTCTGGTGCCTTGTGTATGTTGTCAGTTTACCTACATGTTTGTGAACACACTCATGGTACAGGAGTAATTATTCCTGGGGCAAAGTTTTTTGAAAAGAAATAAATAATAACTTTATCTTTACCAATGAAATTGCCGTTATTTATTATCTAAAAGTAAACCTTTTTAAAAACCCAGACAGTCCTTTTCAATATGAAATGTATAGTATAGAAATGTATAGTATATGAAATGTATAGAACTAGTCAAGACGAATCTAATGAGCAGAAACTCAATGGGTTTACTAGTAGGCATTACAAAGTTCCTTCAGCCAGCTCCCAGTCCATGTCATCATGATAAATGTATAGAACTGGTCAAGACGAATCTAATGAGTGCAAACTTGCTGGGTTGACTATGCTAATAAGCAATACAGTGGTCCTACCTTCGAGCTCCATCATCAGACCAGATCAATGGCGCCAGATTGTATACCAGTATTTCAAATATTAGGTCACATATCCCCATTATGTATTTAAAAACCCTACCGAAGTTAACAAACGAGTTGGTGACCTTATACACCTGGACAGATCTTCATAACTTATTACTAAGAACCCTCTGGATTAAGCCAGCTTTCAAACAAAAAAAACCGCATCAAAATCGGTCCATTTGTTTGGGCACTACGATGCCAGGGACAGACACACAGACAGACAGACAGGTCAAACTTATAACACCCCTCTTTTCCATCGGGGGTTAAAAACGGGTTGCTTTAAAGTGTTATATCATTGGATTGACTTGCAATTATAAGTTCAAATAAATTTTATGTTAAAGGTATGTTATTTTTTTTTCGAAATGGGGTAGGTATTTAGTGGTTTCTTTGTGTTTTGTATTTTATGTATTAGCGCAGTACTTAAAACCATTTTAGTATGAAATCTAAGAAATCACACATTATTTTATAATATATGTTCTACCGTGGAAACAATGTGTCTCAAGCGGTATGCAATATTACTGATGTATACGGACTTAAAACTGCTAATGAATGGGATGTCTATTTTTGTTTCAATCACAATTTTATCTCACGAATAACTTTTCTTCTCCGGACGGCTACAAGACAATTTTTCCAAAACGAAAGCTATTAAATCAACAACACACAGTTTTTTTCGTCAGGAAAAAGTCGCGATACGTCATTGTTTCCCTTATATTGCTTGCCCTTTGAAATGCATAGTTTCCACGTTGGAACTCATAATGTGAAAAAAAAAACTTTTTTTTTATAAGCTTTCATGGCTATAAGTACTGTGATATTACAGAAAATACAAAACACAAAGAAACCAATAAATACCTCATTTTGAAAGAAAGGATAGAACGTTAATATAAAACAAAATCCCTTTCCGCTGTATGTATGCTTAGTTTTTTTAATAGATATAGTGATTCAAGAGGAAGGTTTATATGTATAGTACATGCATAATATACCCATAACACAAGCTCTGCTTAGCTTGGGACTAGACGGCATTGTGTGATAGTTGTGGAATATTATATTATATTATTATATTTAATATCACATTTGCACCCGTGAGAAGCTAGGGCGGGTCACTAGTTTAGTATAAAGTTTAAATGAATTTATAATTCCAAGTCGCTCCAAAGATTTAACACTTCAAAGCTATTTCATAGCGAAAGACCGATTAAAATCTTAAAATAAGCATCATCACAACAGGAGATCTAAATAAATAAAGCTAATCCCCTTAGAATATTATTATTCTAAGCTGATCCCATTGAATCGTAATCATAAATATGATCCTGATGGCATTATTCTGTAATCTCACATTCATATCATCATATTCAGTCGCACAAAGAGTAATAATGATAAGATATATAGTTTAAGATTGTGATAAAATGAGATGATTATTGCAGTTTTGTGTATCTATGGTTTATAATATTCAAGCTGATGTCAAAAGGTCCGATACAGAGATAAGAAGAAAAACTAAACGTAGATTATGCTGTCCAGCACGTGCTAGATCTAAAGTAGGAAAAGGTAGACCGTATTTTGAGAAACAAGTGTGTGTTTCCTGATAGCTACAACTTAGGAGTCTTTAAGTCAAGAGGGAATAGGTTACTTCTAGGCAAGCGTGCTCCATCGTAAGCCACGTCATCGCTTACCATCTAGTGGGATAGTAGTCAAACGCGAGCCTATGAATAATAATAATAATAAAAAAACAAAGATAAAATTAAACTTTTCAATTTTTCAAAAATATAAATTAAAAAAAAAAAACGGGCAAGTGCGAGTCGGGTTCCGTACAAATTTACCTACGAAAACAGTCAAATTCCTGAATTGAGTTACGAAGATTTTTAATGATTGCATTTTTTTTTTGTAACGTCACGACTAATTTACAATTTTCAGATTTATTCCTATACGACCTTGCTTCATGCCATAAGATTTGCTTGCTTTAAGACCTTGCTTTATGCCAGATTTCAAGATTCTAGGTCAATGGGAAGCACCTTTTGAATTTTGATTCCCTTGAGAGTGTCGAAATACACGTTTTTTGCGATATAAACGGCCGCATCTCATTTTCCGTTAACTTAGAAGTTTGATTTTCACAGATTCAAGAGACCGCAGACTTGAGTATATGGTTAAAATTTCATCTCGATATCTCCACACGTTTCTAAGATAAAGGGTCTGGTTGACAGACAGATAAATAGAGAGAAAGACAACAAAGTGATCCTATATACATATATATAGAGTTTTGTTTTTTTTTTGAGTTACTTCCGTACCTCAAAAGAAAAACACGGAACCCTAAAAAACAATTGAAAAATAGTTGACCCTTAAACATAATCTTTCAGCGACAAGATTACCTACTATGATGCAAAATAACAAAACATTGGAAGTTAAACAGGAAAAAATGCCAAACCATAATATTTGATGAAATGATTTAATAAAAATCATTGATGATGGGTTTTCCCCAAACACTCATACTGCAAGCTCGTGCCGAGAAACCAAAGTCATGCTGTTTTACATACGTAATTTGTAGAAGTCCACCTGTGACCACAGACAATGTGTGAATCATTAAGACATGATATTCTTGGTCGTCATTTCATTCATTGTTCAGATAAGACATTACGTTTAACCTTGGAAGCCGGTTTTTCCAGCATAGCATATAAACTGACTGCTGAAGGACTACTCTCTGTAAGACTAGCTACTAGAGCTAGCTGTGAAGAGTGCGATTTGGTGTATTTTTTATTTGGTTCAAATCATCCAATGACTTCTTCTCTCTCTCTTCCGCTCTAGGATGGAGAGAGAAGGCATGTCAGAGTTTTATTGACTAAAATCAACCTGTGCCAACATACCACAGTGTCTCAAGACGAAAGACCAGTGCGTGTTGCCAGTGATGACATATGGCTCTGAAACGTGGTCGCTCACAATGGGCCTCATCAGAAGGCTTAAAGTCACCCTAAGGGCAATGGAAAGGGCTATGCTCGGAGTTTCTTTGCGTGATCGAATCAGAAATGAAGATATCCGCAGGAGAACCCACAAGGTTGCCGACATAGCGCGAAGAATCGCCAAACTTAAGTGGCAGTGGGCAGGACACATTGCTCGCAGAACGGATGGCCGTTGAGGCCGAAAGGTTCTGGAATGGTGATCGCGTACCGGAAGACGCAGTGTTGGAAGGCCTCTTACAAGCTGGACCGATGACCTGGCAAGAATTGCGGGAATCCGATGGATGCGACATGCACAGGACTGTTTATTGGGGCGACACTTGGGGGAGGCCTATGTCCAACAGTGGACGTCTTTTGGTTGATATGATGATGATGATGATGAACCTGTGCCCTTTGCATTCCAGGGCCACGATGTTTCTTTAAAAATACAACCGTGTCCTTAGCTCCCTTAGCGGACATCGGCCCTAGTGGGCTTTTACGGTTTTTCTGAAATATCTTTGAAATGGGACGACTCGGTCTTTACCGGAAGAGTGGATGGCGAGGTACTCATCGCTCGTTGCCCGCTAACTCGCGCCTTAAGTGACTGGAAGCGTGTCCTAGAGTGGCAGCTGCGGTGTGAGAGCAGTTTTGAGGTGATAAAATATTATCAAATAACTCCGAGTAAGAAAGTGAAAGTAAGAAAGTGTAAGTAAAAATGTGTCATAATGTCAGAATTTTACTCATTAAAGCCAACCTGTGTGTTTTTTAGATCCCAAGGGCATGGTACCTCCTTCAAATAATCGCGCAGGAGGAGGTGAGCTAATGGTAAAGCAATTATAACATTCAATTCCATTGTTAAGTAGTATATTGTCGTTCATTTTGAAGTATACAGAATGAGTTTTAATTCAAACGTAATATTTCAGAGGGTGACAGTACTTACCAATTTCTATGAATAATTTTCACTCGGGACCAACTGAAATGTATGAAAGTAAAGGGTCAACATCATCATCATCATCATCATCATTTCAGCTAAGAGAAGTACACTGTTAGACAAAGGCCTCTTCCAATTATCGCCGTAATGACCGGTCCTGTGCGTCTCGCATCCATTGGATTTCCACGATCCTCATTAGGTCATTATGCTACGTTGTGGGAGGCCTTTCAACGCTGCGTCTTCCGTGCCCATTGACACTTAAGTTTGGCGTTTCTTCGAGCTAAGTCGGTTATCTTGGTTCTCCTGTGGACATCTTCATTTTTGATTTGATCATGAAGGGAAGGAAATTCCGAACATTAAAAGTCTTTCCCAATCATAACACTTTAATAACGTGTGACTACGAGTTTTCTTTTTGTTTTGTTCTTGTTTCTCCAGTAACCATGTTTATTTCAGTATCCCAAATCTTGTTCCAAATCCAAAATCTTGTTTCATACTTTTTTAGCGTTCTTTTTTGTCGTAGTCGGGTTTTAGTTTTTTACTTTAAAAAAAAAAAACTATTTTGGTGTTAAAACACTGCGTGCTTCTACACTGTCTTTGACATGGAATTTTTTGACCGCTTGAGGGCGCCACATTGAATTTTGATGACAATATTTTTGATAAGCACAAGTGAAGCCCTTTCAGATGATATCAAATACGGTGTATTTATACTAACGTTTTTTTTAACACATTACTTTTGTCCGGTAGAGGGCGTCACTTTAGATTTGAACAATATACTGGAAATATACAAATGAAGTCCTTTCAAACGGTTCTAATGATACCTCATAAGTCGAGTTCCGATAAGTAGATAAGGAGCTATGAAAGAACAGATGAACATGCTTACATACATACTCGTACATAGCCGGTCGAAATCATAACCCTCCTTTGGCTTTACCGTAGTCGGGTAAAAAATTAAAGCACATTTCACGACGCGTTTTACTCTCGTGGTGTGCACGGTTGTTCACGGCTCCCGCTGCATCGGCGGGCAACTTGTAGAATCTCACTGGGCGAGGACGCCCACCGCCTCGGCGGTTTGCACCCGCACGCTCTGCGGTCGCTTGGCTAGCGGTAATCGGTCGCCAGGTTTGTAAACGAAAATCGCAACGGCGGCTGCGTAACCGCATAAAACTGCGGTCTCGGGCGTTTAGAAATAAATCGACGGTTTCCTCTACCGCGACGGGCGCAGTTGAAAACCGCTTCGTGAGGTCTCAGCCTTAGATATAACTCAGGAGTTAGTAAGGTAACCAGTTAATTTATTCAGTGCAAAAGCGGACCATAAAATAAGAAGAATAGAAACAAATCTTAGATTAGATTCGTTCTTTCGTCTTGCGTTCGACATGCATTTAATTAGGTATGTATTCAGGATAAAAACAAAACTACCTACAAAATTAGTTTATAAAAAGAATCCATCTAAAATGATTGCGGGTTAACTTTTGAAATCTTTGTTTATTTTCTAACCTGTAGTTTATTAGTGGGTCTTTAAATGGCAAATGTATTTTTGCTTTGATGATTTCATAGGTAATAAAAATAAATGTCTTCTTCAATACTATGCTGCAAAGAGCTCTACTGCTGGTTTTCAAACTTCTAGCAGTTCTGTAAATCGTCATATTATTGCTGAGTAAAACGGACCAATCGATTTGAGCGATCCAGCGGTATGAAAACTGTCCTATTGTTTAGCCTATAGATTCCCACTATGGGAAAATATGGCTGATCCCAGGTCGACATCGGCCATCCTCAAGCACCCACATTGTGGAGTCTATTGCCCAGAGGTTAGTGTGCATGTGGCTGATCCCAGGTCGGCGTCGTCCATCCTTAGTCACGTACTTTGTGGCTTCTCTTGCCCAGGGGTTAGTGTGTATGTAGCTGATCCCAGGTCGGCGTCGTCCATCCTTAGTCACGTACTTTGTGGTTTCTCTTGCCCAGGGGTTAGTGTGTATGTAGCTGATCCCAGGTCGGCGTCGTCCATCCTTAGTCACGTACTTTGTGGTTTCTCTTGCCCAGGGGTTAGTGTGTATGTAGCTGATCCCAGGTCGGCATCGTCCATCTTCAGGCACGTACTTTGTGGCGTCTCTTGCCCGGTGGTTAGTGTGCATGTAGCTGATCGCAGGTCGGCATCGTCCACCTTCAGGCACGTACTTTGTGGCGTCTCTTGCCCAGTGGTTAGTGTGCATGTAGCTGATCCCAGGTCAGCATCGTCCATCTTTAGGCACGTACTTTGTGGCGTCTCTTGCCCAGTGGTTAGTCTGCATGTAGCTGATCCCAGGTCGGCATCGTCCATCTTTAGACACGTACTTTGTGGCGTCTCTTGCCCAGTGGTTAGTGTGCATCTTTGCCCATCCTCAAACATTCACTTTGTGGAGACTCCTTCCCAGCGGTTAGTGTGCACGCAGCTGACGTTACCCGCCCTATCCCATTTTAGCCAGCGGTTTTTTTTTCCTACGACTATGATCCCAGTCTTTAAGCTCAGCGTAGGTTTTTTAATGCTGTTGACTTTTTGACACCCTTAACATTCTTATAAAAACTGATAATAATTTAAATTACTTATTTATTATCGTTTAAAAGACGAAAAATCAAATTTGCATGAACTGAAAAAAAAGACATTAGTCATGGTCGACAGATAGCTCATAACAACATATTTACATTGATTACCATTACAATACATAGCAATGACTAAAGATTGGTTGTAGTTTGATAAATGATGTGTGGAATGTGTGAAATAACGAATTTAAATTGTATGTAAATGTATGTTACTTTGGGAAAATAAAGAAAATTTATTTCAAGACAAAAGACAATTTTGTTCTACGATTTGAGATAAAGAAAAAATGGGCGGCTAGGAATGAATTATATTTTATTTAAATGTGGCAGGTGTATAAATATTGCTTTGTATGGCAACAATGCTAAATTTAATTAATTCGGCAACTAAGATAAATTTGCAGTAACGTCTAAAAAAAAACTTTTGTTTATTAAAAATTATTATTATTATTTTTGCGGTTCGGAAAAATCTCCGAAACTCGATTCGTAGTATTCATAGGTAAGTTTGTACGGTCCCCTCAGTGTGCGAGTCCGACACGTAATTGCCTGTTTTTTTTCCATTATTTTTATTAAAAAAAAAATTAGATATCCTTGATCCATAGTTACAGGCAAAAACATGTCAAACACAATTCATTACAATTTATCTTCCTGCCCTTATCCCGTTTTTTTTGGGGTCGGCACAACACGTTTTTTTCTTCCATTCTGTCCTGTCACTCGTCACGCTATCACTAACTCCCTTTTCTTTCATATCTCACACAATCCGATAATAACACTTCAATAATTACGATTTAAATAAACATTAAAATAATATCAAAATCAGAATAAAATTAAAATCAGTCCCTATACAATTATTATTAAAATCATAATCACTAGAAATCACACTACACATAATAATCAATAATTACAATTTTACTTTTATGGTATCAACTAGTGCTTGACTGCGAATCTCAATAATGGAGCTTGTTTTTAGCCTGTTAATAATGCCTATTATTTTTTGTCGTATCCTAATCCCTATTCCAAGTTACAGATTTTACAGTTGAGTTGATTTCATAGTACTTGGAATTCGAAATGATATCAAATCTAAGTAGTTTCTTAAGGAAAACCTTGTACCTTTTGTAATCGTTCAACGAACTAATGACAATCATATTCGTAGGAATACTTACCTAGGTAAGTCTGATCAATGATCAATGCGTGGTGGGATTCTCAAAGAACGTATTTTTTTTTATTAATTAACTTTCACATTTTAAGTGTAGTGAGTGAGAGTGTCAGACTTTTACTGACTAAAACCCACCAGTCTTCTTTCAGTTTCCCTTTGCCTTCCAGTGGTGCTATTCTCTAAGAAAACGCAATGACGAACATCCAAATAGGATACATTGAATTAACAATCAATACATTAGGTTGACAATCCAATGTATCCTATTTGGCTATTCGTCGTTGAGGCAGCGCTGCCTTTTTTTTGAGAATAGCACCACAGGACCGTGGAGAATTTTTCAAACGTAGTCACAGCGTAACTAAATCGTTGATTCAGAAAGCTTATTTTTTAATTTGTTGCCCAAGCATTTAATTTCAAATAAACCATTTAGTAGTGTGAGCAGTGGTGGCCGAGTAGAGCAGTGGTGGCCGAGTGGTAGCGGCCCCTACTTACGAGTTGTAGGTCTCGGGTTCAAACCCGACCAGGCACATTACTTTGTGTAATTTATTTCATCACCACTGCTCTCAAAACGGTGAAGGAAAACACCGTGAAGAAACCGGCATGTCCTAGAACCAAAAATTCGAAGACATGTGACATCCACCAATCCGCACTGGGCCCGTGTGGCCCATTCCCTCTCTTAGAGAGGAGGCCTGTGTCCCAGCAGTGGGAACATTAAAAGGCTGATGATGATGATGAAACCATTTAGTGGCACTTTTGAAAGGTCAAGATGTCGGTACACGCACTTTTCTGCACTAGTGCGGAAAACTGTCAATTGCGTGCCTAAAAGCGGGTTTTTGTCGGATTATATTCGGATCGGACATAGTGTGAAACCGCTCTTAGGACTTTTGATGTTTAATAACTGACCAACTTTGTTTAACAAAGGTAAGGATGGATTGTTTTTTTTGTGGTCGGAAATCATCCAATGACTTCTCCCACTCTAAGGTGAAGCGAGAGGACTTGTCAGACTTACCACAAAACAGATAGGTATAGAAGTCAATCTCATGTATGTGCTTCACTTTTCATACCTACGCTCGGCGGTCGCGCAATATAAATTGTAAAAATATTACATTGCAACAAAGTCATGTTCGCTTTCTCATAGGCAACCGGGGTAACCTAACCTAACCTAACTGTTCTGCGTTACGTTAAACCAACCATCAAAATACAAGCAAATACCCACTTACCTCTTTCAAACAACTGGTAGCGTAACAACTGGTACTCTCTCTGAAAAAAACGATAATTTACATTTAATGTTGAATTTAAAAAATTTTCTACTGAACTGTTATAATATTTTTTTCGTTGCTCCATTATTGGAAAAAAAAGTTCACAGACGCGTGTGTCAAACGGGTAGCACTCGAGCTCGTTCTAGTTCGAACGCGCGTGATATATCGTGTTCGTGAGCGGTATCTATGTGTGTGTTGCTCGAACGCGCTTTGTATGTATATTGTCTCTGTACCATCTTTCTTTTGTACTTTTACTGTTACTAGTTGCCCTTGGCGTTTTAGGAGCACTAATGTCCTTTTCAGACATACGCCGTTGCCCTTGCGGGAGGTTGGAATGGGTAAGAAACACGTGTCTTGGAATAACGCATCATATAATTTACGATACATTGTAAAGGTATTTATTAAACACTTACAATAACTCTCTTATCAGTTAAGTCTATACTCGAGGCGTGTAATTTACATTCCTGAAGACATGATGTTTAATCGGGATATTGAAGTTAAATTGTGGAATAGGAAGTTATCAAGTATCAAGAAACTCAATCCTACATTATTTGTCTCTTAGGGGTTTATTACTTTCTGAGTAATATCGTAATATCTGATATAATATATAAAAAAGAGAAAATGTCTGACATACAAACGCATAGCCAGAAATAATGGGAATAGGAATTTGAAATTTTGCACAAGGCTTCCTTTCATAATGCAGGCGAGCACTAAGAAAGAATTTTTAAAAAACCTTCTAAGGAATTGAAAAAGGGAAAATCGCTTGTATGCAAAATTTTATTCCTTGGGCTCTTGTTCTTGAAAAGCATAAATATTAAACCAAGTAAATAAAAAATGTTTACAATATTCGTTTTTCTATCTATATAAAATGATGGAGGGTGTTAAAGAAAGAATCTTATTTAAACTTGATACAAATTCTCATCATCATCATCATCATTGCAGGCGAAAGACGTCATAGACATAGGCCTCCCTCAAGTTGCTTTAATGTACGGTCCAGTGCGTCTTGCATTGCATCCATCGGACTCCTGCGACCCTTACCAGGTCATCAGTCGACCTTGTGGAACGCAATTTTTTCCGGTACGTGGTCATCACTTCAGAACCTTTCGTCCCCATCGACCTTTTTTTTATGGTATGTAAAATCATCCAATGACAAATCCCGCCCTTGGGCGGAGCGGGAAGTAGTGTCAGACTCTTACTGACTAAAAATCTACCCTGTTCCTTCGTAGCCTATCGTGCCGGGGCCGGGTATTCCTTTCGGAAGTTAACCCATGACCCCAGTAGGCTTCGGCCCTGCCTGCCTGTTTTACGAGCAATGTGCCCTGCCCATTCCCACTTAAGTTTGGCAATTCTTTGGGCTATGTCGGTAATCTTGGTTTTCCTCCGGAAATCTTCATTTCTGATATGATCACGCAAGGGAACTCTGAACAACGGTACAAATTCTAATGATAATGAATAATAAAGCCTATCATTATTCGTTTTTTAAAAGCATCCATAAAGTGCAGTTCAGCAGTAAGTAGTAGTTCTTAATATGGTATAAGTGGGCAACACATTGACACAGCTTAGAAGCGTCTAGTGACAAAGTCATTAGTGTTCTAATGACGTCATATGGCGGTTGCTAAGCTCTTTAATGACGTCACATGGTACTTACTAGGCTTATCACATATTGTGATTATACACCTAATTGCTGAAGGTCGGTCGTTGTACTAGTGTCTGGAAATGGCCAAGAATTAACAGAGACTTTTTTTTTGCTGATAAGATATGTTTAGAAAATGCGAGTAGATTCTTATCATGCATGTATATATAATCAGCCTTATAATTTTTCCACTGCTGGTACTCAGGCCTCATTTCTAGGAGAGAGAATGGGCCGTAATCTACCATGTGGACCCAGTGCGGGTTGGTTGATATTACATGTCTTCGATTTCTTTTTGTTCCAGGACATGCTGGGATCTTCAATGTTTTCGCTTACCGTTTTGAGGACAAAGGTAATGAAATAACCCTCAAAGAATTTCCCCAAGGTTTGACCTCACTTTTTAACTAAACTTGACATTGGCAAAATGCACAAATTGAACAAAACTAATGATGAGAATCAAGCAGGCAGGTACCGTTACGTAATCCTCACCCATTCGAGCATAACAGTCAATGGTGATTACCTCCATGACCTTAGAATTAAGCTCAACACAACAAATGACCCGGAAAGGTAACTACTGAACTAAATCGCTGATCCGTCGGTTTAATATAGAACGCTTGACTACACATCACTATTGATTCAAGGGATAATCTGACGTTGCATAAATGATCGCTTAGCTTGTCCTCTTTTCTTGATTGTTTTTTTTTCCCCAGGGGGAATCATCGAACGAAGCAGTCTTTCGATGATTTCTCATTTAATTGTATTTTAATTCATGCCCATTATTTAGTAAGCAGAGGGATATTGAAAATGTTTTTTTTTTTTAAATAATTGAAACTAGTTTTTGACTGCTATAAACTTGTTATGGGCCGTGTAAGACTTTTTTGGGGTGAGTTTTTTTTTAAATTATTTAAACTTGACTGCAGTCCTACCTTGTGAGATGGTAAGCAGTAATCCAATCGTTGATGGTGAAGCGCACTAGTTTATTAAGAGCCTGAACTGTAGCCTTAATGACACACAGAGGGATTGTCGGTCTTTTACTGATTAAAACTTATCTGTGTTTTCTTTTTTGTATCCTAAGACCTCGGTAATGGTAATTAACTTTTTGAAACTAGATTTTTTCAGTTTAGTTTTTTTCTTCCGATCCTTTATGAACTGAATGCGAAAAACGAACTGATTGAAAAAAAGTTAATCTCACTATGTAAGTTATAACTACGTCTAGGATCTTTTAGGTATTTGGTACACAGGCTACGAAGGAACGGGGTGGGTTTTTTAGTCAGTAAAAGTCTGAAACTATCTCCCGCGCCGCCCAAGGGCGGGAGATGTCATTGGATGATTTTTACACAAAGAAAAAAAAGTTTAGCGTCTTATTTACTATACGCCTACTATTGTTTTTACATAAAATGCGGGTCAATAACAAAACATCTAAAAATGCGATACCCAAAAATAAACTTTGCCGTAATTCGACTTCAAAACTAATTGATTCCATTTCCGGTGATATAAAAAAGAATAGTGTCCATTAAAAAGGACAACACGAATTATACGTAAATGTCGGTACAGCGTAAAACTAGTAATAAAGCTTATTAAAAAAAAAAAACCGGAAAAGTGCGAGTCGGACAGCGTAGCAAAGAATGGCAAAAAAATTAAGTTTATTGTATTGGAGTATGTTCGAGCAATACACATTCAGACTATTAGTCTGCTGCGTTTTTGCAGTTTCCTTTGAAGAATCCCTAAAATTCCCCAACAGAATATTTTCTTCTGTTTTTACTGTGCGTTGTTATAGTGGCAACAAAAATACATCATTTGTGAAAATTTCAAATATCTGGCTATTACATCATCGATGATGACCAGCTAAGGATCATCGACCGATGACATGTACAGCCGTCTAGGTCATCAGATTGATGACGAAAACTTCCGATTCCTCCAAAATGAAATTCAACTCAAGCCAGTCGTTTTGACAGCGCCATAAAAATATGCCGAAAAGGATTGAAACTTTAATGTACTGGATTAGTAACAATAAATAGCATAATCAGCTTTATAATGTTCCCACAGCTTGAACTCAGGCTTTCTTTATAGCAGAGGGTGTAAGGGCCATCACCCACCACGTGGGTCCAGTACGGATTAGTGAATGGGCATGCCAGTATCCTCACGAAGTCTTTTTCTTCACCGTTTTGAGAACAGTTGTAATGAAATAAATGTCCCAAGTAATTTGCCTAGCTGGGTTTGCACTCACAAAGTAAAACCCGTAAGCTTGGATTTTTTTAAAAAACGTCAATAACCTGTCCTGCACGAAGCCTTAAAAGATGACATTAAGATAAAGTGCGTGTGATTTATTTTTATTTATGTAAGTGATTGTGCAACTTTAAACTGCATAATCAGTTTAAAAACATTTATGCAGTGCTGGAGATAGTAAGGAACGGTTCTTATTAACTGCATCCAAAAAAAAAAGTAAAATACACATTTCGTTTCATAGCATAATGCAACGAATAGTCGCATACATAATACACAATCAATACAATCTACATGGATTAGGTAAAACACTTGACCGGAAATCTACCCTGGAAACCGTGGAGTAATTTTTTTTTAAAAAAATTATAAACTAGCCCTTCACTGCAATCCAGGTAGGATTGCAGTGAAGTGCTAGTTTATAAAAAAATGAGATGGTAAGCAGTGATGCAATCGTTGATGGTAGCCTTGAAGACGCCTAAATTATAATTGGACGGAAAAACCGCAACAGGCAAATTAATGATTTAATTTTTATTTAATTTAATTTAATTCCAGCCATAAGGGAAGCAATAAAAAAGGTAGCATTTAATACTAACAATGAAGAGGTTGGATTTGGTCATTTAAACACAATGGTAGCAGGAGTTGCCGTTCCTAACACCGTAAAATCACAAAACCCGATCCTGCTCATCCCATGCTGTTCTACCTCCAGCAATGCCCTAAGCTAAAGACCCAGTCTCCCTAGGATGGACAATTTAATTTCATTAAAGCCACAACAAGTAAGTCCGCTTGTTTCCACGACTACCTTATTGACAAGCTAGAAGACACTCATATTTTTTTTTTACAAAATCCTTCCCTTATGATTCAAACGCGAAAGTACTAACGGGAATTTACACAAGACTACGTCAATGCCACTTTCCTTTTACTAACTCAAAGACCTCCAAAGGCCGTTCAACCATTTTCCTTAAATCCCTATTTAGTATGCATTTAAAGATGTCAATGTCACCATCCTAAAAAAAGCCTTGAGACATCTCTAAAGGAAAACGATTTCCTTACTAGAATTCCTCTAAATACAAAGGTTAGAAATAATAATGCAGAAATGTGGTTTTGACAATATTTATAAAGAATGAGGTCAAAACTTAATCGCAAAAGGAAAAGCGGTTCAGGAGCATTGTTAAGGTTACGCCTACATGATGTCGTGTGTGCAGATATTGAAGACTAGCATTTTGTCAGCGACTTTGATCGCGAGAATATTTTCATAAAAAATTTAACACTTCTTAAACCATTTTTGAGGGTAGTTTTGAAAAACTAACAACGACCGTCTTTATAGTTGATTTCGATTAAAATTTGTGCCAAATTCCAAGTTTATTCACACAAGACTTTTTTTTTTTGGTGGTGGGTAAAATCATCCAATGACATCTCCCGCCCTTGGGCGGAGCGGAAGATAGTGTCAGACTCTTACTGACTAAAAACCCACCCCGTTCCTTCGTGGCCTTAGATACCAGGGCCGGGCTTTCCTTTCGGAAGCAAACCCTTGGCCCCAGTAGGCTTCGACCCTGCCTGCCTGCAACTAGCAGGCTGGGTCTCTACGGTTTGCTGACAACTCCTTGAAGCGCGCGGGAACAGTGCGCGCTGTTGACGACCTGGGCTTGGTCCGGATGTTTACCGGACGGTCGGACAGCGAGCTACCCGTAGCTCGCCGATTCACCCAAGACTTAAATTAAATCAAAACAGCGGAAGATAGATGCCTCGCCTCTAGCGCATGGACCGCTGAAATTGTGACAGTTGTCACGATTTCACATCGGTCGCACACATACGACGGCTAACGCTATTATGCTCGCACGACAGCGCCGGCTCTTATCTCTATCCTTGTCTATCAGTGACTAAAGGTAGTGTAGATGTGTGAGTGTCAAGTCCAGGTTTTCTGATTGCAATGTTAGCGCGTAATGTATCTTCCTTAATAATATATCAATGACCCAAGAAATAAAAACCTCTTTAAAAACTGTTTTTCGAAACCCTTAGTTCTATTGGGGCTAGTTCAAAATACTGATAATGACAACCTTTATTATTTACCTAAGTTACTTACGCCGCCGGGATTCCGATCCCGATTTCCGGCCAACGTAGGTGCGGGCTCGAGGACGGCGGGCAATGGGTAGCTCGGTGTGCGTCCGTCCGGTAACAGACCGGTCCGAGCTCAAGTCGTCTACGGCGCGCACTGTTCCCGCGCCCCTCAAGGAGTTGTCAGAAAACGGTAGGGGCCCAGCAGGGCCGAAGCCTACTGGGGCCAAAGGTTATGTGAAAACGTCACCCGGGGCCCTGGGACAAAGGCAATGAATGGAACAGGGTAGGTTTTTAGTCAGTAAGAGTCTGACACTATTTCCCGCCCCACCCAAGGGCGGGATTTGTCATTGGATGATTTTACCTACCATAAAAGAAAAACCTAAGTTACTTAATATGTTAACTTTCAAGTATATTGGTACACGGAATGAGATTTTGCATACAAATGAAATTGTCTTTTACCCCCTCAAAACTTGAATTTTCAAAAACCCCTTTGTGCTCGCCGATGTCATAAAAGGAAACCTTGTATAAAACACGTTCAAAGGTCCAGTAGTTTCGGCGTTGATATGTCAGTCAGTTACTCCTTTTATATGTATATGTAGATGAGTTAGCATTTGGAATATACAAGTATGTCAAGAAAATTGTAACAGTTTTCCTTAACACTTTAGGAACTTTTTCTTGGTTTCTTCCTTATGATGTTGTTGTGTTGTGTGTTGTTACAGCGCCCCTCAATGTTTTCACTAATAATGTCTTTAATAGGAAGCTAACTATACTCCATATTACTTACATTACATTTTTGGGCAGGTTTCTTTTCAATATTATATTATCTATCTACGTCGTTTAACCAAGAAAGCTGTGTAGGTGTATTTTTAGTATTCGATTTCTTTTAAGTAATAATATTTCACACAAATCACGTTACGTTGCGTTTCTATTTTAACAACGCAATCTTTGGTGGCGTAGTTGGTGCAGTGGTTGTGCGTTGTTCGTTAGTGTCCATGGAGTTTCTTGCACGTTTTCCTCCATAGAAATCTACGCTTTGGAACGTGCAATTTAGCTTCACTTTTTTATGGACTGACCGATATTTTGACAATTCAAAAGTGCCTGTAATTGGTCTATTTGAAATAAACTATTCTGATTCTGATTCGTGAATTAATTCGAGTTAAAAAAAAAGTACTTCTAAAATTTAATGGTGTTTATTAATCAGTTTTATATTTTTAGCATAAAGTACATATTTAAACAAATCAAATAAATTGTTTATTTACCTGTCTCAGTGATTATTTGCAATACGTTAAGAATAAAACAAATATTTGGCTCGCCACTTTTTCCTCCGCATTGACATTGTATCATTGAGCCTTGTTCTACTTAAATAAGGTCAGTAGTATGATGCATTCGACGCGTATCTAAGTATTTATTAATGTAAAAGTATCACTGTGAGTGGTCGATTATTTGCTATACCATAAAGTATTTTTATGTCTAACCGCCCCGACTTACGAGTTGTAGGTCGTGGGTTCAAACTCAGCCAGGGTCATTACTTTGTGTAAATTATATATAGGTATATCTTGACTGGCCTGTTAGTCTAGTGGTTAGTGACCCTGACTGCTATGCCGGAGGTCGTGGGTTCGAGTCCCACCCAGGACAAATATTTGTGTGATGAGCACAATCATTTGTTCTGTGTCTGGGTGTTATTTATCTATAATATGTATGTATTTAGAAATATATAAGTATATTTACCAGCTGTCTGGTACCCATAACACAAGCTCTGCCTAGCTTGGGACTAGACGGTGTTGTGTGATAGTTGTGGAATATATTATATATGTATATATATATATTACATCACTGCTCTCAAAACGGTGAATTAAAAAAAACCCGCATCAAAATCCATTGCGTAGTTTTAAAGATCTAAGCATACATAGGGACACACAGTGGGGAGTGACTTTGTTTTATACTATGTAGTGGTAAACAAAAATAAAAAAAAATCCTTTTAATATTACAATATTAACTTTAGATAAACCGAAGAGCTGTTTTTTTTTTTAATATTTCAGAGTTGTTCCATAGTAAAAGTTATTTACATTCATGAATTCCTTTCATCCCCTAGCCATAAAGATTACAAAGAATTAAAAACCCTTCCAGTGTAGATGCGAAACATAAATTCGGAGTGATGTGAAAAAAAAAAAACATTAATAACGTCAGCACAATCTACATACAAAAATAACCGTCAACCCTCCTGTGTTGTGACATATGAGAAATTAATTTTGCACATTTTTCAAAAAATAGCAACACATTTTTCGAATTCCATTTTTCAAATTCATGGTCTGCATTTCCCCTAAGTGCTTGTTACGGAACAAAGTTCCTTGCCGACTTTTTATGTCCAGAGGTTTTATCGGATCAATTAGTCGGTAAAAGACACCTCTCAACTTTGTCGCGTAAATCCTTATCAGAAAAGTACTTTTCATTCCATTGAAAACAAAGTATCTTGAGTGGTTTACATGACGATAAGCTACTACAGGTACGTTGTACAGGTATATTCCCCAATCAATAGTAGAACAATGTTTGAACAATTAATACGTAAATAGCAATGGCTTTTAACAATTAATACGTACGCCGGGCCGTAGGATTCAAGCGAAATATTTTTAAGTGATCAGGCAGAAATGACCGCGATAGTACATATTTACGGAGCGTTTTAGGAAACCAATCATTATGCGTACAGCTAAGGAACTGAATTTTCTGGCGTAGTCTGTTTCCTGATGGCTACAACTTAGGGGTCGTTAAATCAAGAGCGAATAGATTACTTCTAGGCAAGCCTGCTCCGTCCGTAAAAAAAAGCAACCGTCTTATCTGTTCTGGAATCAACTCGGCTTCTGAGACTGATCTAGGATCAGCATCTTAAACTGGTTGCCACCTTTTTTAAGGTATTCGTGAGAGTTATATCCAAGGAGGTTTAATGAGGGTGAAGAAATAATTGCACATGTGCTCCTTGACTGCACAAGTATCATCGATACACGCACAGGAACCCCAGGATCCCTGAATTACCTTAACCTGGGAGGCCTGATCTTGGAGAGAGGTGGGCTGGTTGGAAGAACCCCACTTAAGGTTGTCTGCCATGGACCTCACAGGCCATGGTCCGCATAGGACTAAGTGCGGAAACCAGACTCCAATAGATAGATAGATAGAGGGATTCCCAATTGATGCAGCAGACTCACGCTTAATTTATTAGTTAACGCTACTACTGAATTTTAAACATGATAAGCCAAATGTTTGTACATAGATCCTTGAAAAGTGTGTCATACGAGTAACTCGAACACAGCTCATAATGTAAACAATATACGATTTTTTGTGTGTACCTACTTGTCAATTTGTAAGTAATTGGGTATTTGTTAGACTAAAAACTAATTTGCATAAGATAATATTTATGTACGTGACTCAATGAAGTTGAGAATGTCAGAGAATAATAGTTTTGGTATTTTTTTTTTATGGTAGTTAAAATCATCAGATGACAAATCCCGCCCTTGGGTGGGGCGGGAGATAGCGTCAGACTCTTACTGACTGAAAACCTACCCTGTTTCATTCATTGCCTTCGTTCCAGGGCCCCGGGGTTAATTTTCTGAGAGGAAGGCTCAGCCCCGGCATGATAGGCAACGATGGAACGGGGTAGGTTTTTAATCAGTAAGAGTCTGAAACTACTTCCCGCTCCACCCAAGGGCGGGACTTGTCATTGGATGATTTTACCTACCATAAAAAAAAACCTAATCCTTGGCCCAGTAGGCTTATAATGGTTTTGGTATGGTAGTTTAGCTTAGTAGTAGGCTTCTACCAAGAAATATTAGAACAAACACTACCGGTAGCATTTAAAAAGAGAAAAAGGAAGGCAGAGTTATAAGTATCACGTTGATATTATGAAGGTAAAACTTTTTATGTATGTTTGTGTGTATGATTGTTATTTTTTCACACTCAACCGCCAGAACGGATTTGGATTGGTACTCGACTAGATCATATTATGGAATAGTAGGTACAATGGTACATAGTATACTTTATATCACGGCTGTTTTTTTTTCAGGTGGTCAAATCATCTAATGACATCTCCCGCCCTTGGGCGGAGCGGGAGATACTGCCACACTTTTACTGACTAAAAACCTACTCCTGTTCTTTCGTTGCCTTTCATACCAGGGCCAAATCTTCCTTTCAGAAGCAGACTCTTGGCCCCAGTAGGCTTCGATCTTGCTGAGCCCCTACAGTTTGCTGAGACGCGCGTGGAACAATATGCTCCGTCGACGACTTGGGCTCGGTTTGGACGGTTGCCGGACGGTTAGACGGCGAGCTGCGATGACGGGTGTCTACGAGTATTACTTACACGCGAACGACGTTACATACAGAAATTTGTTGTAGATAATAATATATTTCATTATTTTTGTTGGAGTTCTATATGACCGGTCACGAATAGAGACTCTGCAGCTCGCAGGATTATTGTGGGAAGGGATACTTGTGGTTCTAGAATGGAAAAGGCAACTGATGGAACATAATGTGTGGTTTTAGTAAGAAAAAGTCTGACACGTCCCGCTCCACCCTAGAGCTGCGGAAGAAGTAATTGCAACCTCAAAAAAAAGTCTCTCAGCCACTGAAAAATTCCAGATAGATAAAACCCAATAGCACTTTTGTTTTACACCGGAGCAAGGAATCTGCAAATTACTTTTTCAATTAAACTTTTTATTTTGAAGGAAGTCAAGACTGAATGGAAGTCCGCGTTAGCGAAGACCGGAAAACCTTAAACAATTATATAATAGTTTTATTTCTTTGTTACAAAAAATTTGCTACGAGTATTCTTCCGGCCCTGAGTTGATTTTTTATATATTTAAGTAGTCATTTAAAGGAATAATCAAGTTTGTGTAACATTTTACAGCCTCCAACAATCATGATGTTACATGTGCGTAAAAATTATTTGCGTATAGTACGGTCGACGGATCTTGGCGCGTCTGAAGTTAGGCTCTGCGAACTTTAGCGCTTGTGCACTCGTAAAAAAATAAATGGTTTGAAAAATTAATGCTAATAGCAGTTATTATTGCTGTTAACAACTGTTATTGGCATTTATTTTTATAAATCATTTGTTTGGCGCGCCTATTTTGAGCGCTAAAATTCGCAGAGCCTAACTTGAGACGCGCCAAGATCCGACGGTCGTACTGTACGAGTGTAAATCATTTGTAATGCAAACAAAGAATTTGTGGCTAGCAGCAGAAATATTTTTAGACGTTGTTTGTAAATGATTACCATCATTTCAACCAGAGCAAACTTTTTAAATAGTTTGAGTCCATTTGGTGGCTATGTTTATTGCAGTATCGATGGCATTCATTAAGCCCTCCGAAGTGTTGGTGTATGAGCAGTTGGGTAATCCAACGTGTGGGTCTTGTTCTGAATAGAAGCACCGCACTTACATTGAGTATCCACGAGGTACAAAATCCCTTTCACCAACTTGTGTTTGCAGCAGCTTACCTGGAAGCGCAACCGATTTAATGCTTTTCATTTGGGCCACTGCAATTCACGTGCCGGTATTAGATGTTCCCGGGGTTTCGAGAAATCGAATGGTGGCAGGTGAAAGCTTCCCAAAGCTTGATTCATTCTTTGAGTGGTGGATCTAGCATATAGGTATGCTACGAAGAAAGTTCTTTGGGCTCCTAAGCCTACACGAGCTTGTTTTGTGTTCAAAAAAGGTAAATCTTCAAACTTTTTGATTTTTAGGTTTCCGTATCAAAAAAAACAAACCTTACAGGATTACTTTCTTGTCAGTCTGTCTGTCTGTAAGACTCTTTATCTCGGGAACGCGAGGTGGTATCGAGTTAAAATTTGATTTCTTGAAGCTGTGAAAAAAGTCAAAGGAAAAAAAAGATACGGCCGTTTATATCACAAAATATTTCGACACTCTCAAAGGAATTGAAATTCATAGGGTACTTCTTGTTGACCCAGAATCCTATTTGGCATGAATCAAGGTCTTATAATACAAAAATAGGAAAAAATCTTAAAACAGTAAATTTATTTATACATAAAAAAAAAAAACGGAATAGAATGTGCGTTTCGGAAAAATCTTCAAAAAACTCATTGAACTATTTACATTGATAAGTTCCCTCAGTGGGCGAATCCGACTCGCACTTGCCCAGTTTTTTCTTTTTTATAGTAATACAGCTGATCACCAACCAAGAAGCACCTAAGATCTTTATTAACCCGGGGGTATGAGTATGTTCCTTTGGAATATTCCTTTTGTATTATAAAAGTTTGTGTGTACATATTTGTTACTTCGTTACGCACGAACGTCTAAACGGATTTCAATAAAACTTGGGACATGGATAGACCATATCCTGGACTAGTATGTATTTATCCCGGGAGAACGTTCCCATGCGATGCCGCTGCCAGCAGCTATATTATACAACATTATTTCTAGTATAATATGCGAAACCTGAATACAGTTTGTTCAGAATCGGTAACTAAATCGATTCCAATAATTTTTACAGTATCCAAAAAAGGTCACAATTTGGATATCACCGATACTAAGTACAAAACAGACACGGCAAGCCATTGCGGGCATTAGACGTCAGCGTACAGCTGGGTGTGGGAGTAAAACAACCCCGCAGTCACCCGGATGGCCCGGCGACCATGTGTTTGTATGAACAACCAGGTCACATAACAAGCTTATAACTGTGATTTTTCATGATACATTTATGAAATTTTGTACATGGATTCTTTACATAAAAATATATAGCCACGTGTTTCGAGTTTCGCATATACTACAAATAAGGTTGTATAATGTATATATAATCACAATACGTTCATGTTTGTACATGCAATAAATAATGAAACACAGTTTATTACCTATGATTCACGATTCTACCACAATGAAAACCGAACCCACTTAAAATATTATCTATCTGTCATTGTATCCAGTGATAACTTAATTTTCAATAGCTCGTTCTTTACAGTTTGCTGAAAATGAATATATCACCTGTCACTTCTGAAGCTACTGTGTATCGCTGGCTGATATTGCAAATGTTCACAGGCTGAGGTAATTACTTACGATACTAACGTTACTAAATGATAATGATAAATGATATTTATTTTACAAATAGGTTCTTGAAAACACTTTTACAAGTAAATTTTTTTTTTTCGTCAATTTTAACTAGAAAAATTGGTGTTTCCTAGCTGACTACCCTGAGAAGAAACACCGAAACAAACTCAGGGGTCAGTCTCTTTTAAAGTCCATACAGCAAACGTGATGGTCAAAACAAATGAGAACCATGCAGATTGTTGTCTGGGATGGTCTTTTGAAGAAAGAACCACACAGTTCTGAGTAGACCTGTCCACTACTAAGGAGTCCACTACTAAGGAGCTCAACGACTTGACGAACAATACCAAAGAAAGGCCGCAAAAAGTACCCATAACTGTCAGACATTAATTAAAAATAGAGAAAAGGAAAAAATAATCCACTTACTAACCCATAAGTTTTGTAAATCTTTAAGAACTTCCTTTTGGAATGTAAAAAATCAAAATTGATCCATACCTACTATATTTTTTTAAACTTTGCCCCACATCACAGAATAAGTAGGTATTATAGCACCCCCACACTAAAGATGCCATTCGAGCCTTGACTGCAGGCTGCAGATGCAAACTGCACATGCGAAGGCTGCACGAATAGTTTTCTATGTACCTAGTAGTATGGATTTCTGTGAAAACAATTCCGAACGCGACTGTGGCTGCAGGTCGCGGCAGCATTCACAGCTGAGGCTCAGCATAGAAAACCAGTCGTGCGACTGGTATTTAGTAGTATGGATTTCTGTGAAAACATTCTGGACGCGGTTGCAGCTGCATGTCCTGCCGCCGCATGTGCTGCTGCCTGCATCTGCAGCCTACACCAGAGGTTCGAATGACATCTTAAGATTCACATCTGTATTGTAGATGCATTAACATCCAGACGACTCTCAAACTCGACACAACTAACTATGGTTTAGTCCACTCTCGATCCCTCAACCCCTAATAAATAATGTCTCTACTGGACCCCTAACTAGAGTTTACTCTCGACCCCCAAGGGTTGAGAGTGAATTTAATCTTTCAGCCAACTTTTAGATTTCTCTCTACCCCCAACGTACAGTTAAATATTATGACATATTTATTAGCAACATTTTTTTCGTGCGGGTCAATTACCTAAACGTGCTGTCACTCTGTTTTACATTTATACGATAAAACCTTAAAGTATACAGTATCCTTCCAACATAATTAGTTAGATAGGTCTATTCGTAGCTAAGTATCGAATAAAAAAGTTCCTATTACTTTTAAAGTCTACAAATGTTATATTATAAGGGTATAAAGGCGAGCAGCGTCGTTTGAACTTTCAGCATTCCTTGCATTTCGAATAAAAATTGCAATAAAGGAAACTAGATGTGCAGAACTCGTTTTTATAAAGGATTTTAGCGATCAGGAAGATAAGGTTACTTAGTCACTATAATATTTTTCATCGAGTTATCTTTTTCGCTTTGAGTTGTTCAAACGACGATATTACTGTTTTTTTTTTGAGTTAGGAGTTGACTGACTTTTTTAACTCTAGTGTTTATTTTATTTATGGTAGGTAAAATTATCAAATGATGAATTCCGCCCTCGGGTGGGGCGGGAGATAGTGTCAGACTCTTACTGACTAAAACCCAACCTTGTTCTATTCATTGCCTTCGATCCAGGGCCCCGGGGTTCATTTTGAGCTAACCCTTGGCCCCAGTAGGCTTCGCCCCTGCTGGGCCCCTACAGTTTGCTGACAACTCCTTGAGACACACGGGAAAAGTGCGCGCTATAGACGACTTGGGCTTGGACCAGTCTGTTACCTGACGGACGGACAGCGAGCTATCCATTGCCCGCAGTCCGCAAGCCCGCGGCGCCTACGGTGGCCGGAAATCGGGATCAGTGTGGATCTCTCTAATCTGGTATCCCGAGTTTTTATTGACAAAATCTTACGCATGTGTCTTTCAGTTGCCCTTTGGAGTTTAGGATCACGGGTTTCCCTGAAATTCCCCGTGGCCCAAGCAAGCTTCAACCCAACTGGGTCTCTACGGTTTTGCAGACATCTGTTTGAGGCATACGTAGCACACTACAGACCGTCCACAACTCGGGCTCTGTCCGGAGGGTTACTAGATGGCCGACCGCTACCCATTACTCATTGTCCGCAATCCCGCAAAACTATCAGTTGAAAGTATGATTGTGTAGCAGCTTGGATCTATCAAAAGGTTTTTGGGCTTGGGTCGATTGGAAAATCGTAGAACATACCTAATTAGTAAAATGTGAGTGTAGAGTGCAGTTTACAGTTGTTGGTGTTTAAGGGAAATTTAAGTATGTTGTGTACTTTACGATTGACGTCATAGTCTTAGTTTTAGTTGAAGATTACGCATATACTTGTGGTTGTATGAATCCGTATCGAGGCTGATCACAGTATTTGTCGTGATTTTGATCACGAAGGTTCATCATCTGTGGTTTGACAGCAAATTCTGATCACGTTTACTTTAAAGTGTATGGCTCATCTTTTGTTATAATGAAAATATTACTGTAATAAAAAGAAACCTTTTTTCCTTAAAGTTATTTTAATGTGGAAACGAGTATGTCGTGCGTAGTCCATATATATCGATGAGTATAACACAACACAAGCTCACACACAACACAAGCACAACACAAGCTCCCAAGCCCATAACACAAGCTCTGCTTAGCTTGGGACTAGACGACGTTGTGTGTTAGTGTATGAGATATAATTATATATTTGTCCAGTGGTCCCCAATAGGCAGTACCTCTAGTATGTCTATTAAAAATTGGGAAGTCACAGGACTAGTATTGAAGAAGGGTAGCACGATTGTTCAAAAGAGTTACCGTGGCTCTGAAACGCAAAGGACAACTGAAGGAATGCAGGCGGGTTTCAATCAGTAAAACTCTGAGACTCCCTCTAACTCTACTCGAAGCGGGAGAACTTACCGCCCGGTAAACGTCCGAACCAAGCCCAGGTCGTCGACGGCGCGTACTGTTCCCCCGCGCCTCAATGAGTTGTCAGCAAACCGTAGGGACCCAGCAGTGTCGACGCCTACTGGGGCCAAGGGTCTGTTTCTAAAAGGAAGGCTCGGCCCTGGTATGAAAGGCAACGAAGGAACGGGGTGGGTTTTTAGTCAGTAAAAGTCTGACACTTTCTCCCGCTCTGCCCAAGGACGGGAGATGACATTGGATGATTTTACCCACCAAAAAAAAGCGGGAGAACTTGTTTTATGATTTAGCACCCCAAAAAAACATACGTAATTTGAAGAAGTTAAGCTTATTAGTATCTGATTTATTTTTCCACATGTTTCTTTACGAACTAGTAAACAATACCATATAATATTGCAATAATATCTATTGAAATGGAAACATACGTTGTATGTAATAAATATTTTAAACAAAAGCTAATTAATTAAGTATTAAATGGGACAATGAGACAACGAGAAATGAAAAACTATTTACGTAAGGAAAATATCTTCTGAAAATTATCAAACGCAGCACATAAGTTATATAAGGTTATATATACTTGTGTGCTACTTTGGGGGAAATGTAGACTATAATTTACTGACCATTCCCAATATGACGTCACAGGATATTTAAAATGGCGGATGTTAAACGTCTAAATGTAAAGTTTGTAAATTTTCGGCCGCATCTCCGTAACAAGGTTTATTTATTATTATTCATAGATCATTGTTTATCATTGAGAGCAGTGGTGGCCAAGTGGTAACGGCCCCGGCTTACAACTTGTAAGTCGCAGATTCAAACCCGGCCAGGCGCATTACTTTGTGTAATTTATTTCATCATCACTGCACTCAAAACGGTGAAGGAAAACATCGCGAGGAAAGCGGAACCAAAAATTCGAAGACATGTGACATTCACCAACTCGCACTAGGCCCGCGTGGTGGATTACGGCCTATTTCCTTCCTTTGAAAAGAGGCCTGAGTCCCAGCAGTGGGGACATCAAAAGGCTGATGATGATGATGATTGTCTACCGACGCATATTTGACATTATACGCTTGGTGTACGCCTGCGTGAAGATAACATACAAAACCATGGCGTTATGTTAACGGACGCGTAGCTTCATAGACGTGACACGACAGCGGCACGGCACTACCGCTTCGTCGACAGAGTTTCATAGTATTGTATATAACCTTCACGCAGGCGTATACCAGGCGTGTAATGACGAATACGCGTCTATGAAGCCACGTGTCTGTGGATAGTGGGCTTTATTGTTTTGTTACCGTATTATAGTACTTAGTATTGCTGAACAAAATGCGATGATTAACCTGTTATTACGGTGCACAACGTGACGTTCGTGTGAAACGGCCTTGGCTGAGTAGCGGAGCATTGAACGTTATCGCTGGCAGTGGCACTTGACACTTACAGCTGTTCAGCTTACTTCATGTTTTTTTAGCCATGTTTTGACAACAATAAGGTTTTTTATTTGCGCTACTGGTACTGCCGATAAGCGCTGCCAACGGTAAATTCTGTTTGTCTTATTAACCGATTGTGCGAAACAAAGGAGAGTAATGTGTTTCGGAGCTTTTGTTTGCATTTATGTTTATCCTTTCTGGTAGGTACTCTAAAGACCAATTGCGTCAGCTTGTTTTGATTCTAACGTTAATTAATTTAGTGCCATTAAAGTCATGACCCACGAGATTTGGTCAAACCAATATATGAAAGGGTTTCTCAAGAAACCTTCTGTGAATAAAACATCCAACGAGACACCACAACTGAATGGCTTATTGTGTCCAACACAGATCGCCAAGTCACAGAAAACATAATAAAAAAAAAAATAAAAAAAATTAAAGTCATGAGAGTCATCAAAATTTAATATGGCAAGAAATAGCCGCTATAATGTAAAACAAAAGTTAAGGGGGTATTGTTAAGTAGGTTTTTGAAAATAATCAATCACATTTGTTATTTAGAATGAACATTGAGAATTTATAACGATTTAAAGTTGGTTAGCAACAATACACTCTCAATAAGCTTCAGTTGAAAACCAGCGTCAGTTAACTACGTAGATGTTGCATTTTGGCTGAACTAGACCTATTTGGGATACACTATGTAGGTTTTTTTTAATTTGTTTTTTTGCATGTTGTTCCTATTCTAAGTGTGTCTGTGTGTAGTAAATAAAATATATTTCTTTCTTTCTTTTCTTCAATTCTGTCTTGTTTTCATAATAAAAAAATAAGATTTCCGAAAAACCCTACTAAAAGAAATTTTAGACAAGACACTTTTCGAGCAGTTTGCTAGCATTTACATTATTTACCACTATTTTTGTCAGTTTTCAACCTGTCAGTAGTTTATGGATTTAGCACTCGTTAAAAATATGATAAAAAACGTAAATGGACACTGTAATTAGTTTTCCTAATCAACATTATAAAGCCCTTGCCGCTCTTAAAATGAAGTCTTGAAATAAAGTTTACAGTTGGTTATTAAGTTTATAGTTGGGGTTGCTTAAATAATTTTATAAAACATTTGTCTGAAGCGCATAGTCTCTATAACTGTGAGAAATTAAATACGAAATGCTGAATTTTATTGAAGTATAATTATAGTATAGTACGCGGTAAATAAGTTGAATCATTCACCACGGCTACGCGCAGCACCCACTTCGACTGAGACCCGAAAATCAATTATAATCCTCGTCATACAAGTTGAGCAATCATGGCGACCGACCAGGAATGCGCAGTAACGATTTTCAGGTCCCAATCGAAGTGCTAATGGTTCAACTTATTTGCCGTTTAGTATAAACGCTTAGTGAACATTGATTAGAGACTTACAGATAACATCATAATTGAATATTAATTTAAATCAGGTAGGAACTCATAATATCATTAATTACCACGCCTATATTACAACTAAGGAGTGTAATTGCCTGCTGGAGTCTGTGTCTTTTGATAGCCACAATCTTTCTTGTTCTTTGTATGTATAATAAAAAGAACCTCTTTACAAAATTTCAGCGTTCTAGGTCCAAGAGTTTGAGCAAGTCCTGATTCACTTACCAACGCAGCAGATGTGAGCAATAGAAATAGGCGTGTTAAATTTAGGCTTGTTTTAGATAAAATCCCTTGATTAATAAAATATAGGCTTTTTATGGTAGGTAAAATCATCCACTGACAAATCCCGCCCTTGGGCGGAGCAGGAAATAGTGTCAGACTCTTACTGACTAAAAACCTACTCCGTTCCTTCGTTGCCTATCATACTGTGGCCGAGCCTTCTTTTCAGAAAGCGGCATTTGGCCCCAGTAGGCTTCGACACTGCCTGCCTGCAGCTAGCAGGCTGGGCCTCTACGGCTTGCAGACAGCTCCTTGAGGCGCGCGGGAACAGTACGCGCCGTCGACGACTTGGGCTCGGTCCGGTCGGTTACCGGACGGTCGGACAGCGAGCTACCCATTGCTCACCGTCTGCAAGTCCGCACCTACGGTGGCCGGAAAGCGGGGTCGGAATCCCGGCGGCGGCTGGGGCATGAGCCCCGTTGCCTTTATCTGATGCGGTCGGCCTCCTCCTTTTCTAGCATCTGCTTCGCAGAAGGAGGCGACCGCCTGCCATCCCTCCTCACTCCGGGACATGGCCTTTACCAAGGTCTGGTGAGAGAGATCACGGCCACCGATCGCCCCCACGAGGACACGCCGATGCTCTGCCCAGGCGGACACACCTCTACAGTATGCTCCACCGTGTCCTCCGGGTGTTCCGCATAGTGGCGACACCCGGGCGACTAACTATGGAGGTACGTATACTTGTTAAAATGGCTTAATGATAAAAAAAAAATTATAGCATTAAGGAATTCTTTGAACATAAGTTGTGTTAATCATTTTGCATGCTTTAAGCAAAACATGTATGATCTAATTTTTAACCCATGTAACATCATATATACCATGTTTTAAGCAAATAAATAAATTCAAAATTCAACAATTGGCCCCAAGGATTAACCTGCACTACAAAACTAAACTTTATTGTTCGTAATTAATCTGCTTTCAGCGATTAACCTCATGCTCCTCAGTTTCGTTAACTCCCGCCAATTTTCACTCAGTTAAAGGTTAACGGTCGATTAAGTGGTTTTAACTTGATGACCGCGTGGGTAGCAAGGAGTAAATTTAGTTTTACGAGACTAAATCTTTGTTCTTTAATTCATCAATGTTGTTGGCAATTGTTGTGTTTAAATATAGAAATTCAGGAGTTTGCCCAGTTGTTGTCTAGGCCCTGATCAACGGGCAAGTAAAACCGCGTTTTTATAGGTCGTCGGTAATGCTAGAACTACACTGCGCAAACGTGTGCCACACACGCCGATACGCGCGTTGGACTCCATACATTTTATATGGAAACTAGACTTGTAGAGCTACCCTTGATCCACGCCACGAAATGCCATTCGACGTCGTTCTAAGTACAAATAATTCGTCTTACTCGTGTGGGTCGGCTTAATGTAGTTCTAGCTTAAAGCTCCCGGTGTATCATTGCAATACGAACGACGAGCCTAGCTTGCGGCTCGTCGTGTTTGCTTCATTTTCTACTCGGCTCGTCGTTCAAAACTGTTTTACTCGCCAGTTGATCAGCACCAACGAGCCGCGAGTAAAACCAAAGTTCTTTAAAACCGCCGTATAGGCTCGGGTTAAAATCAAAACTTAAAAATGTAAGCATCTTAAAAAGTACGTTTAGTGATAAGACAACCCATTCAATTTTAAGCTCCAACTGTAATTTTATTTATGGCGTACAATAAAGAGTATATTTATCAATCAAATAAGAAAGAAAAGAATAAAGAAAAAGAGTTTAAGAGCACGTTAATCAATCAATCTAAGAATTACGTAAGAAAAATGTTGAAAGCTCAAAACCTCTTTTACACTCCTCTTGAAAAAAAAAAATCAAATTGATAAAAATTCGAAATTCAAAACGGTTTTCTTTTTTTTTATTTCTTGGTGGAAGGAAGTGGACCAACCCGTTTCATTGGTCCCTCACCGGTTTTGTATCAAAACTGGCTTTATTTAAATTTTTTCTCTTTATCCTTTTTTATGGTTTCGTACCAGCCAGATGGCAAAAACGCAACCTTTAAATAAGTTCGATCTGTCCATCTAAATTCAATAATCGAATATTTATTGAGATATGAACTTCTAAGATTGCATTAATAACGTTTTTGTTTTTGTTTTTATATTTATTAGATAAATTTTCGTTAGTAATAGATGTAGTAAACCTATTATTTACTGGGCGAAGATCTAGTGATTGGTTTTTCATTAGCAGTCGTAGAATTAAATACTTTATTTCCTATTATTCAAGGCCCAATGCGCACTCGAGCAATTTTCAATTTTAAACTTCTCCAAGATTATCCAGAATCACCTTCCTGGCAAAAGTGTGAATGAAAAGGTCGATTTTAGTCACACCACTGGCGAAATAATGTGGGCGTACTACAGTCCTAAAAATTGATCGACCAGTAGCGTAGAAGAGTAGAGTAAACAATGAAATTTCCTTTTTATTTATTAAAGAACGTGCTCCCAGCCTTATAACCAAGATTTGTATAAGATGTTACTTCTATTTTAGATTTCTCTATTGCCTTTTCTTTTGTGTTGGATTAACTTGGACTTGCAATAATTTTATTCATAACTTTTCAACTGGAAAAAGTTTTTTTTTTGTTATTGATACGCTCGCGCTTGACCACTATCTTACCTGATGGTAAGCGAAAATGAGGTCAACGATAAAGCACTGTTGCCTAGAAGTAATCTATTCACTCTTGACTTACAGGGTTAATTGTAAGAAATTTTCTGCCTTAAGTAGTTAGACGAATGATGTTTCTTTAAGTGTTATAATTGTCAAACGCTAAGTACAAAATGTATGGCACCTGTCCTGTCACCCTGACCTGAAACCCCTGAAAATACATATGGAATAGAGATATACGAGTCAATGACCTTGTAGGTGGTTTTCGGTCGTTGCGTACTAACTACCTACAATTCAATGGTCTCGCTCAACTGACGATTACTTGAAAAAATTGATTTCGTACATGCGTAAATTAATTCGAATTAAAAAAAAAGTACTTTATTTTTAATTTTATCTTTACAAATCGATAGTGTGTCATGTACCGAATCGATCCTACGCGGGATTAAAACGATCAAAATTTAACATGTATCTTCACACAATTTAACATGTAACTTCCACATGTATCTAACGACATTTTTCTGGGTTGTTTAACCAGCCACTCGTGGGGATAGCTGCCACCTGCCACCCAGTCTGATGCGATATATACACTCAATCGTAGCGGGTACCAACGTCAGCACTTTTCCGCACTAGTGCGGAAAACAGTAAATGGCGTTCCTGAAAGCGGTAGGTATAGGAGCGAGTTTTCGAGTAACTGTATTGAAAAATAATTATTATTGAAAATAAATGAGTGAAAACCAACCGTTTTGGAAATCAGCAAACTAGTTTAAGGGGAAAACATGCATCATTATTGCTTTCAATGCAATCTTGAGTGCACAAAAAATTGTTGATAGACTATTATGACCGTGTTAAAAAAAATTTAACTCGTTTTTCTTGATTATGCGATAGCAAAGTCTGTGTTTATGGTTTTTTTGCTTATGTTTTTTTTTGTTGTAGGTATAAACAGTAAGTAAGATATTGCGGTTCTTTTAGTTAGTTTCCTCATTATGATTGATTGCGTTTATTTATTTTTTTTGCGTGATTTTAGGGCTGGTCCCGTACTACAGTTAGTGGAGTACAACTAGTGCCAGCCAGTATTTTCATATATCGTTGATTGAAATCTCCGCCACGTAGGTATATATAACATTATTTTTAGTATATAAGAAATCTGAATATAGGTTGTTCAGAACTAGTAACTGAATCAATTCGAATATTTTTTTTATCATACTTTTCTCTGAAACAGAATCTCAGTCACAGACAATGATTAAGGAACTAAATAAAGCAAGCATTAAGATCGACCTAGAACTAAATGCTACCACGACTAAAGTCATGATGAACCACCACAATATACCAATAAGAGTTAATTGCCTAGCTGTTTACATAGCTCGGAACGTAATCCAATGTATTGCTATACTATACATTGGATTACGTTCAGAGCTAATCTAACATATAGCAAGAAGATTGGATTACGTACATAGCTCTAAATGTAATCCAATGTATTGCTATACATTGGATTACGTTCAGAGCTATGTTTACCTAGGACAACAAGTATCTATCTCCAAGACAAGGCACGAAGATGAGGTTAAATGACGGATTAATATAACCTGAAAACTTCCTATGAAACTCAACAAAATTGTTCTAAGTGTCTAACATATGGTTGTCAAACATAGATATACAATAATAGCATTAAAAAGAAAATACAAGTAGGTATGCCAGAGAGCGATGGAAAGGAGCGTACTACACATGCAAAGAAATCACAAAAAAAGGAATTCAGAAATAAGAAATACAACAAAAATAATAGATGCTCTAGATTATTCTAAAACATTAATATGGAAATGGGCGGGCCATATTGCAAGTATGGATACAGAGAGTAACCACTCGGCAAGGTCCAACACAAAAAGAAGCATGCATTTATAATAATCTTATGAAATGTAAATTCAAAGTCATTCTCTATGGAAATAAAGAGGCTATATTATTATAGTAAAATAGAAATGTTAATATTATTGTTATGATTTCCATTTAATTACTCCTATAAATCTCGATAACAACACCTATAAGGTAGGTAATTGCTATAACTAATTTACTATCACCACTTATTTCTTATCTAATATTCAACTCGCCTGTAAATTGGTTCTAATAACAATAACAAATTATATCTTAGAAATCTAATTGCTAAAATATAATAAACTTTTTATAATGTAATTTTACAACCAAACTTAAATCTGTGAGTAAAATTGCGGTCTTATCGCTGACAGCGATATCATCAGACAACTTTTGTATAGACTAAACTTTAAATAAAAAAGTGCTATAGTTCTGCAGTGTACTGCTAGTAAATTAAACATTCAATAAAATTTACATTATAAATATATATAAAAGACAATATAATTACACTTACAAATAAAAGAGTTAAATATTATAATTACACAATAATGCAAATTGTGTCGTTACATAATTTTGTAGGAACAAACCGGCCAAGTGCACGAAGGGTTCCGTACCATTATTTATAAAAACGGCAAAAAAATAATTTCTGTTGTACTGGAGCCCCCTTAAATATTTATTGTATTTTTTTTTTTATTATGTTTTGTTATAGCGGCAATAGAAATACATGATCTCTGAAATACAACTAACTATCACGGTTTATGAGATACACCCTGGTGACAGACATACCGACTGATTGACAGCGGAGTCTTAGTAATCACGTCTCGTTTTACCTTTTGGGTATGGGACCCTATAAAATGATGCAACACTAAAACAAGTGGGTTAGCGATGATACAATAAACTAAATTATACAGAACCAAAAAAGCATCAGAGAGAAAGGAAATAGTGTCTACTTACTTATATTATAATTTATAATTAATTAATTAATTAATAATTAATTGACCAATTATGTTAAACCTACCGAATGTTAAAACTTCAATAGAGTTCATTGACTGTTGTTGACAAAAGAAAAAACAAAGGCAAAAAACAAACACACCTCTTCAAAGATACCAATTATGTTTTTTTTTTTGTAATGACATAAACCCAAGCACATACATCATTCGTAATTTAATTTGCGTAAATATTTTTTTTTTTACTAAATTATGTACATAAGACCCTTTTATGGGTTATTGTTTCATCTTACATTTACATATAAGCCGTATTTTTTTATTACCAAGTTGCGTTTATGCCTTAGTTACGTGCCTACGTTTTATATATATCAAGACTAACTGAATTTATTATAATAAAGTAATTCTGGAGAGGTAATAAAATTAAGTTATCGAAAACCGATTTAGCATTCTACTCTGAATATATTATAATCAATTTATTACTTTTATTTCTCCTATTATGCGTTGCTTTTTGTAATAAAGAAGTTTATTGTCATACTATTGGAGTTATTATTCTAACATACATTTATTATTATTCAAAGTAGCTTGTCGTCAATATTTTTATTCATGGAACCGAATATACCAAAATGTCCAATGCCCTTTCTCCATTATTATTACGTTATTATATGTTTTTTTTTCATTAATAAATTTGTCAAGTTTCCAAACGCACGTAAACTTCACTCATTAAAAACATTAATTTATTTTATTACTATTTCAATAATGCTTAGCTGTAATTAATCACATTTTCAATTAAGACGGTTAATTTGTTATAATTAATGACGTGCACAATAGAATTTTAAACCGTCAAACGTTTTGTTTTGTTTTAAAATAATTAAAAATGTATAAATGAAATAAGAACTGCATAAAAATAATAATTTGAAAATAAAAACGCAAGAAATAAAAAAGAATTACTTACGGCTCAAAAATAAAAACTATTCACTTAACAAAACACAACTTAAATCACTCACAAAAATAGTAAATTAGAAAAAAAAAATATATCAAATCGCGAATTTTACGCAGCGTGCACGTGCGTGCACAGTGTACATAAATTAAACATTAAGCCACTGTTACCCACTGCGCCGGAGGCTGTACGCTGGAGGTGTACACTGTGGTATCTTTACCGCGCGATATGCAATACAATGCTTTTCGAAAGGGAATGCCCGCTATACCCAGATGACGGCAATTTTACGTAAATATTATGGAAGTAGAATATTATGGATGGTTTTGGTAGGTTAATTGTGCTATTTTTATTTTATTTGTCTTTTATGTTTTATTGCTAGCTATTGATCCTTGGACGATGCAGAAACAAACCAAAAAAACGAACAAAAATATTGTAAAAATTAAGAGCAGTGTGCTTAATGCTCTATGGTTTTTTAGCTATCGATCCTTGGACGATGCAGAAACAAACCAAAAATCACACAAAAATATTGTATAAATTAAGTTCATTTTTTTATATTATTTAATTTTAATAACACATATAAAAGGCGAAAGTTTATGAGTGGGTTTGTTACTTCCGCACGCTCGAACGTCTGAACGGTTTTGGGTGAAATTCGGCAGACGCGTAGACCATGTCGTGGATATTCCAGGACATGGTCTACGCGTCACACACATAGCACGTATAGAGTAATTCTTGGGAGTGTGTTGCCTTGGGAAAAGGTTCCATTTTCAGGTGGAAGAATCTGTTGGCAGCTCTGTTATCAAACCTTTATCAAGTTAAATAAATATTTAAACAAAAAAACTATCTTTTTTTTTAAATTGATATAAACTTATGCTTGACTGCGATCCCACCTGATAGTAAGCAGTGATGCTATCGTTGATAGTGGGGCGCATTAGTTTATTAAGAGCCTATCCACTCTAACCTTGAAGACATCTAAATTATAATCGAATGGGAAAACCGCAGCGGGTTAACATTATTTTTCACTCCCTTCTTTTTAGGATAGTCTTTCCCCATATGCATGCTGCCACATAATGAAGTTTATTTTAATTTGCTTTTATCTGAGATTTTTTAGATTTCTTCTTAGATTTTTTTTTAAACTTTGCGCCTCAGTAGTAATTAAATACTCCAGTATCATGAGCACGTTCACGAAAACTCATACACAAGATACAGAACAACTATCTGCAGGTCTTACGACTATTTGTAACGTGCGGGAACCGAACCCCCGACACGCAGCGTAGCAGCCAATCCTTCAAGCACTGCACCAACAGTGCCGTCACCGTGTTTTGATTATTTAATTTAATTATAAGGATAAATTTAATGGCAACACCATATTTTGGTAAAAGACGAGTTATGGTTTTCCTTAAACGCGCAAAAAATAACCTCAAACATAAACATAACAAGCAAAAATATTTTTTTTTATTGTCGTATAATGTAAATCGTCAAATGACAGCCATTAAAATATTCTCACACTGTTTTTAACAATTTAAATATTTGGAGAAGCTTTCTGTTTTATCTCGCAATTAAGGTTATTGCACTAATGCAACTTCAAATAACTCCAAACTTTCATTTTCGTTGCCACAACAATCGCTTGCCATAATATTTTCACTTCAATTAGCGTATAGCCGTTGAGTTCTCAAGTACGAGAATTTGTAAAAATAACTATTATACTCGTACAAATACATATTATCGAGTTCGGGCGGAAATTTTTTAATTTTCCGGAAGTGAAACCATATTAACAAACAAGGTTTCACTTCCGTTAAATTGAAAAATAATTAAAAATAATAATAAAAATTAATAATAATAAAAAAACATAGGCGTGTACTATGTGTGTGTTATATATATTATATATATATTTCAAACGAGTCAATGACCTTGTAGGTAGTTGTCGGTCGTTGCATACTAATTATCTACGGGTCATTGAACTCGCCCAGCTGACGTTAACTTAAAGAAATTAATTTCATACATAGTTAAATTAATTCGAGTTAAAAAATGTGCTTTATTTTTAATTTTATCTTTACAAATATCGATAGTGTTTTACGTACCGAATCGACCTTCCACGGGATTAAAACGATCAAAACTTATTGGTGTATAAATAATTCGTTATTTGTTCACGAAGACTGTGAACGTGAAGATGTTAAAATATCTCCTTACCAAGGACAGTATGTAATGGTGACAGGTGCAAAAACACTCAAAACCAATTTTCCGTTGCTCAATGACACAAACATTGACGTAAATAAAAAACAAATGACTATATTCTCAATGTGTTTTCATAGTACTCTTGACTCATGAAGCAACAGCAGTGTTCCGCTGGCGAGCAACTCCGAACGATTTCGCCATGATTTGATTGTGCATACAAAACTTGTCCATTACACCAATGTTGTAATTTAGTTTTGTAAAGAAACCATTATAATTTAAATTGCCATCAAAAAGAAATTAATTATACCTGATTTTAATTAGAAACACATTTACTAGTAGGTTCTGTGGTTTTGTTTGGACTCTAAAATGGTCACGGTCAGTCTTATTTTTTTTGACGTCAAGGTCATCCAATGACGTCTCCCGCTCAAGGAAAGAACAAGAGGACGTGTCAGATTTTTCCTTTTCAATATTCCCACTGCTTGGACTTAGGCCTCCTCTCTAAGAGAGGGAATGGGCCACGAGGGCCTAGTGCGGATTGGTGAATGTCACATGTCTGTCTTCAGGTGGGATTGCAATTAAGCACTAGTTTATAATTTTTGCCGGTTTCCAAAACAGATACCGGTTTTGGGATTTTTTATTATTAAGATCGTTATCTCTGTTAGAACGTATTCAGTAAATTGATTTATTATTTTAATCTGACCTAGTTATGAATTTATTGTTTTTTTTTTTTTTATTATAATGAATTATCATAATTACAGACCTATTAAAATTCAGTGATGACTGATAAGGTTTTTTTTTGAGGTAGGAAAGTCACCTAATCTTTTTTTTTTTTTGAGTTTCCTTGCGTGATCGAATCAAGAATGAAAATATCCGCAGGAAAACCAAGGTTGCCGATATTGCACGAAGAATCGTCAAACTAAAGTTACACATTGTTCGCAAAACAGATGGCCGTTGGGGCCTAAAGGTGCTGGAGTGGCTACCACGTACCGAAAGACGCAGCGTTGGAAGGCCTTCTACAAGGTGGCCGATGACCTGGTAAAGGCTGCGGGAATCCGATGGATGCGAGACGCACAGGACCGTTCATTGTGGTATCATTTGGGGGAGGCCTATGTCCAACAGAGGACGTCTTTGAACAATCCCGTGACCCTGGCAGCTTTGGTGATAGTGGGCCATCTATTTTGCTGCAAGAAGGCTTGCCAATAGGTTTACGCTTGGCAGGGATTCACTGTTTGACTGTCAGACTTTTACTGACTAAAACTCACTTCTGTTCCTTCTTTGCCTTCGTTCCAGGGCCACGGGGTTCACTTTCACATAACCCATGCCCCAGTAGATCTCTGTCTACGATTGCCTGACATCTCCTTGAGGCACGCGTGCGATACTACGCGTCGTTAACGACTTGGGCTCGGTCCGGACGGTTACCGGACGGTCAGACGGCAAGCCCACGCCTACGGTGGCTAGAAATCGGGAAAAAATATATCAGGAACTCCCAGCAGCTGGGGCGTGCGGGTCGTTCCCTCGCGCATGCGGCCACTTCCTTAGCTAGCATTACTGCTTCGCAGAAGGAGGTGACCGCCTCCCATTCCTCTTCGTTCCGAACGAAGTCCCGTAAGTGCCTGTTCCGTCTCCAATACCTTGAACAATGGCTGCACTAAAGGATCACTTGGATTCTAATCCAACAAACTATCTGTTTGCGGATGAATAGAAGATGATTATTGACATGTCAAGAGTACTGTGTGAGGGATTGATGTTTATAATGTCAAATGTTTTTGTTTAGTAACTGTAATTGGTTGTAATTAATTAAATAAATAAATAAGTCGTATAGAAAGTCTGAGTGACATTTCTTTTCCTTTCCTTAAATAGAGTGTGCACTTTTTTTTTTCGTTTTTTTTTTCAATTCGTTCAATGGGTAGTGGAGCAAAGTGAAGTCGATGCCAATTTTTCGGAAAAAGTCAATTTCTCCGATGAAGCGCATTTTCATACGTATGGCTTCGTGAATACAAAACAAAAACAAAATTACAAAATTTTTGAATTTGGGACTCAGAAAATCCTCATGTAATCCATGAGAAAAAAATGCATCCACAACGAGTAACTGTCTGGTGCAGATTTTGGTCAGGCGGCCTGATTGGACCTTACTTTTTTGAAAATGAAAATGGCCGAAATTGAGGTGACTGTGAACAGTATTCGTTACAGGAATATGATAAGGGACTTCTTGTGGCCTCAACTGGACGGCATGAATCTGGACAACATGTGGTTTCAGCAGGACGGCGCAACCTGCCACACCGCGCATGAAACAATCGACCTATTGCAGCAACGATTTCCAGAACACATTATCTCACGAAATTCTGATTTCAACTGGCCACCAAGATCGTGCGATTTAACGCCGTGCGATTTTTTTCTTTGGGGTTTTGTGAAATCTCGGGTTTATACAAATAAACCCAAAACAATTCCTGAGCTCAAATCGGAAATCCAACGCGTCATCGGTGAGATACAGCCCCATCTCTGTGCAAAAGTCATGGAAAATTTCATGAAATGAGTAATGGCCCGTCATCGGAGCCGTGGGAGTCATTTGCCGGATATTTTATTCCATACTTAATTGGAACATGTCTTCTTTACAATACAATAAAAATATCACAACTCTGTCATAAAATACTTGTTTTTATTTTAAATTGAAAAAGTGCACTCTTACTGAGACACGCTTTATTTTCCTTCCTTCCTAGTTACCGTTTTCCGTAAACAAATGTTGAACGATGCCAATGACGTATGTATATCTGACAGATTCCCGTTATTTGCTCGTTGGGTTTTCCTTCGGGGGATTACTAACTATTTTCAAAGTAAGGCTATTTTATACTAGAAGTAATAGTAGGAGCTAGCTGTGTACTTTTCCTATTGGTGATCCAAGATTTTTTAAATTATGTATAGGCTATATAAGCTTTTGCCCGCGGCTTCGCTACCACTCTACCCTACTCTACCCTATTCTATCCAATTCTACCCTAATCTACCCTAATCTACCCTACTCTACCCTACTCTACCCTACTCTACCCTACTCTACGCGACTCTTCCCTACTCTACCCTACTATACCAATAAATGAGCAGGTTTTAGTTTTTTTTTTTTACTTAACGAGTTAAAAATAATATAAAAAAAATAATATCCTATGTCCTTCTCCTAGTGCTAAGCTGCCTTCCCATCAATTTTCAGCCAAATCGGTTCAGCCGTTCTTGAGTTATAAATAGTTTACACTATTTATAACTCAAGAACTAACCTAGCCTAATACGACTTTCTTTTATATAATAGTACTTTTTTGAAAATGTTACCGTTTAGTCTGAATTATTCCTCTACCGTGGGAGCGTTCACAAACATATAAACCTACAAGATACTGACACCCGAGCCTACCTGTAGGCAATTTAGGGAACCGAATCCGCAACACGCAACACAGCTGGCACCTAATCTCTCAACCACTACGTGAAACGAAATTATCTTCCTCTAGGTGCTTTGGGTCAGGATATTTATATATTATGCGTTTTATTTATTTTATTCTGCCTCTTCGAAAGCCGATTGTATATACGTTTATACAACTTGAATGACCTTGAAAATTGTCGTACTGTACACAGGGGTTTACGAAATTCATTCGGCCGAAAATTTTGGTTTCTAAATATTTACTTTTCCTGAAAAAAAAACCAGAAAAAGTATTTTTAATTATTTTTGTTTTTTTATGTGATTTTCTAAAAAGCGGACAATTACGTAGTAATAATACCCTCTGGCGTGCGAGGGGTTAAAACGCTTATATAACAGATGAAAACAGAGTTCAAAAAATGGGGTTTGCGTGTCCATGTGGATTAAAACCCGGCTGCAAGATTGTTCACAAGAATTATAGAGGACCTGGAACGCATAGGAAAACTGAAGGAACTCAGATAGATTTTAGTTAGTGAAAGTCTGGCACATCTGACACTCCACCCAGAGCAGGACAAGTTATTTGGTGAATTTCCACATTAGCATAATTAGTCTTATAATTCTGAGAGGGGGAATAGGCTATAATCCACCACGCAGGCCCAGTGCTTTCTGTGGATGTCACATGTCTTCTAAGTTTTGATTCTAAGACATGGTGGTTTCCTCACGATGTTTTCCTTCACCATTTCGAGAGACGGAATTAATTAGACAAAGCGCTTGACTAGGTTTTAAATCGTGACTTTTTATGGTTTAAGGTTACTATTGGACTTTTTTGACGTAAATGAGCATGACAGTTGAGAGTTTGTCATGTTCACTCAAATGTCTCACTGATAGTAGCGCGTGTGTTGGATCATTCGGTTCCCTTCAAAATGGTTGAGCTGAGTGGTGCTGATATATGCGTCATGTTCGTGAACGGGCGCTGTCACTTGAGACTGGTCATCTCTTAACTGCCATTGGTTTATTTTAATGTTTATTATTAGAACATTTTTATCTCTCCTCATATTTTTTACATTGTTCTCATATAATAGTAGCGACAAGAGACATGTAACGATATTTGTAATATATAATTTGTTTAAAAAGAGTGTCCATGGAGTTTCTTGTACATTCTTCTCCATAGAGATCTACGCTTTGGAATGTGCAATTAGCATCTTTTTTTTTTCTGACAGACCGACCTCTTGACTTTTAAAAGTGCCTGTAAATGGTTTATTTGAAATAAATGCTTTTGAATCTTTGACTTACAACTCGTAAATTGGGATCGTTACCACTGCTTCTATTTTCCACCAAAAGTTGAAAACCTATAAAAAGCTTACAACTACTGCGTTACATTTTACCGAAACTGTTTTGGCTTTAAGTGTACTATCATCAGCTTCAGCCTTTTTAATGTTCCCACTGCTGGGAAAAAGGCCTCCTCTCTAGGAGAAGGAATCGGCTGTAATCTACCACGCAGGTCCAGTGTGAGTTGGTGGATGTCACATGTCTTCGAATTTTTGGTTCTAGGACATGCCGGTTTCCTCACGATGTTTTCCTTCACCATTTTGAGAGCAGTGGTCATGAAATAAATTACACAAAGTAATGCGCCTGGCTGGGTTTGAACCCGCGTCTTACAACTCGTAAGTTAGGGCCGTTACCACTCGGCCACCATTGCTCTAAGTGGGCTATAGGTAATACGTATTTGGCTTCGTAAGTAGGTAGACCCAACAGTACCTCTACCATGAGTTTTAAGCAATAGTATTCGTCGTTACTCGATATCGACGCCGTAAATATTTTGTATGGCAAATTTTGGTTCTGCAAGTGACCGCTAGAGGCGCTGCAAAATTTGCCATACAAAATATTTACGGCGTCGATATCGAGTAGCGACGAATACTATTGCTTAAAACTCATGGTAGAGGTACAGATCTGGCGATACGACGATAAAGTTAAATCCTGTCAATCAGTCACTTAATAAATTCGGTCAATTATTCCGAACGGTCTGAGCTTACCAGTTTTGCGTGGTCGTTGATTTTCATTCAAGATAAATTGAGCATTGAGCAGAAAAAGTTCTTAATAAACTTTACCAATCGAGCAAAAATGAGAAGCATAAATTGGTTTTTGCGTTGATTAATCCGCGATTCCCTAACAAAGGGCAGTTTTCAAAGCTGAGTTTCGTATATTTTTTTCGATTTTAGCTTTCAAGAAAAAAAAAATTAAAAAGCAAAAACAGATTGATTTAAGATTTTGAATTGATTTGTATTGGGTAAATATATAGATGACTCTATCGCAAAAATAATTTTCAATGTACTTTATAGTTACCGGTATATAAATTACTCGAAAAGCCGTTCTTGTCCCTACCGCTTTTAGGCATGCAATTTACTGTTATCCATGCTCCATAGCACCCTTGCCAGCGGTTTGAATTCCACCTCGTTGACAAACTTTCTCTACTTATATCGAAATGTAATATTTTGCTACCACGCTTTGATACTACAAAAGAGCAGCAAATTGTGAACTTTTGACAATTTGAATTTCGCGGGCTGCCCTAGAGAACTCACCATAAACCATTGATATATTATAAGGGAAGAGACCTTACGCTATAACATCACAATCAGAAAACCTAGACTCAATACTCACACATCTACACTACTGATATCCGTAATACTACCTGTAGTCACTGATAGACAAGGACAGAGATAAGAGCCGACGCTGTCGTGCTAGCGAAAGCCGCCGAATCTATATGATCGTCGCGACCGATGTGAACGTGTCAAATTGGCACAATTTCAGCGGTGCACGCGCTAGAGGCGAGTTACCTATTTTCCGCTGTTTAGATTTAATATAAGCCATAGCATAGCATCAGCCTTATAATGTTCCCACTGCTGAGACTCAGGTTTCCTCTCTAGGGATATCTCATCATTATATAAGCCATAGACGAAACTAATTATCTGATACGTAAATGAAGCTCAGTCCAAGAGCGGATGCATCATGGATCATTAGAATATCAGACCGACATCTCTCCCACGAGACGCGGAACTAACATAACTACGTATGTTAAGCGCAATAATTGTTTTAATAGTACATTATGATACAAGTGTGTAATGTAGGAGGTTACCGTCGAGGTGGTATTAAGATCCGAGCCTTGGCGAGGGTCTTAAGAGAGCCAAGAACGGTAACATTCATTACTCACGTGTATCATACGACGTTTTTCAATACACTTGTGAAGAAAAATAATTAAGTTAACTAATATTACAACGGTAAAACTAGTAAAACTTTACATAACATGGCGTTAAAAAAATTAAATATGTTGCCTATGAGCATGCGCTAGGCTATGGCTATATGGTCTTTTGATCATATTGCCTAGTCGTCGTTTGTTTTCTTGTGTGAAAAGTTTTTACGTTAATGTCATACGTAGTGACAATAGAATATGGATGTAACATTTTAAAAAGTAGTATTTGATTTTATTTTACTAATACAGACCATGAATTTCACTCGAAAAAATTACGCCAAAACACGCTTGCGTCTTTAAATGACGACCATAGACCACAAACAATTTTTATTTTTTCGTATTCAAACCTTTGAAAATTGCCTAAATCGACGTATAATCTATCAAATTTTTATTATTAATAAGTTATTTAGCTCTTTCAATACAAAATAAACACATTAACTTAGAAAAAACAACATGCTTCAGACATACGTCAAACAGTTTTTAGTTAAATTATTTTTAATATTGGCGTAACTTATAGTACGACCTTTAATTTGACAACATTCTTTCGTGAACAGTGACACTATTCATAATAAAACAAATATCTCAATTAAGCAATTTTTGTACAACGGCTTATTTATTTTTAATGCATTTTTTTGTTAGTGAGTTTTTACAAATAATGTCACTTTTACAATTACATTACTATTCTAAGGAAGGTGTAATACAAAACCAATGTATTTTTACTATACAATGACATTTCTTGTTTTGTTTAACTAACTTTCTATCAGCCTTTATCGTTATAGAGATCAAAAATAATACTAATTATGTAAAACTTACCTTTACAGAACACGCGCTACTCTCAAAATTGCAAATATAACTAGTATTTATATTATAGGAACAGTGAAATAATAAATAACCTTAGGAGGTTATTTATTACAAAATTAATTTTGTTTGGAGGTTATTAAAAATATTTATTTTTAATAACCTTACACATAATTATGACTAATGCCACTAGCCCACTTTAACAAAAATAAACCATTACCTATTTCTAAAAAAGTAATTTATCCTTGTCCGTTTTATTTGGGGTCAGTGCAACGCATTTTTTACTTCCATTCTGTCCTGTCACTCGTCACGCTATCACTAACTCCTTTTTTTTCAAATCACTCCTCACACAATCCATCCATCTCTTCTTTGGCCTCCCTCTCCCTCTCCATCCATCCACATGTACACTCATAACTCTTTTAGTAACATGCGTTTTATCCCTCCTCTTCACATGACCATACACCAAAATCAATTAAAACAACACAAAGTTACAATAATAAATTTAAACATAAAAATGTTAAAGTAGTAAAAAAGGTGTTACAATTTTTTTTCAAATGGTAATAAACTACTACTGGTCCTTAATATTTTACGCCCCATTTTTTGAAAATCTATGAAGGATTGTTCGTAGGATAACAAAAAGTACGCGGCAAATAAACTGAACTATCCGCCACAGCTACACGCAGCCCCCTATTCGTATAGGGGGCTGCGTAACCTTGACCCGAAAATCGGTTATAATTCTTGTCACCCAAGTTGAAACATCATGATGGTAGGTGAATGTGCAGTAACCGATTTTCGGGTCCCATCCGAAGCGGGGGTCGCGTGCAACCACAGCATATGGTTCAATTTAGTTTGCCGTGTACAACTCTTCATTATCCTACTAAAAATCTTTTATAGATTAAAAAAAAAATGGGGCATAAAATCATGTATATATATTATAAGTTTTTTATTTAGTATATAGGCCTTTTTTCTTTTTCTCACGTATCATCATTTTAGTTTTATAAATTTTCTTCAGTGAAATATGTTTATTACAAACGCTTCTATTTCTTGAGTTTCCTATATTTTCAACTATCACTTTCTTGATATTATTATTATATTATTTTTTATAATAATATGAGTAATATTCTGTGTCTTTTGCTTCTACGTATAACATTACAATAACAATCTGCTAATTTTACATTTCGACAATAGTGGCTATCAATTTTCGGTATTGAATCAAAGTGTTTCCTTTGATTCAACACCCTTTTTAATGACTGGATCTATAGCATGATGGCTGTTTGTCACGTCGCGGGTTCAAACCCAGCCAGGCGTATTACTTTGTGTAATTTGTTTCATCACCACTGCTTTCAAAACGGTGAAGGAAAACATCATGAGGAAACCGGCATGTCCTAGAATCAAAAATTCGAAGACATGTGACATCCACCAACCCGCACTGGATGTCGTGCGGTGTTCCGCAGGGATCGGTACTAGGGCCGCCCTTGTGGAACATCGGGTACGACTACGTGCTGCGCGCCGACCTCCCCGACGGGGTCAGCGTGGTCTGTTACGCAGACGACACGCTGGTCCTGGCGCGGGGACGGTCGTACCAGGCGGCGGTCGAACTAGCGACGCGCGGGGTTGCGACAGTCGTGGAGAGGATACAGCAGTTGGGACTCGAGGTGGCATTGCACAAGTCCGAGGCCATGTGTTTTCACGGCCCTCGGAGCGCGCCGCCTCCGGGCTCCCAATTAACGGTAGGAGGAGTTCACATCGGCGTCGGGTCGACGATGAAGTACCTGGGACTCGTCCTCGACAGCCGGTGGAACTTCAAGGAGCATTTCCGACGTCTGGCTCCCAGATTGAATGCGACCGGGGCTGCGCTCAAGCGGCTCCTGCCGAACCTGGGGGGTCCAGACGCCTCCTGCCGGAGGCTCTACGCAGGCATCGTTCGGTCCATGGTTCTTTACGGTGCGCCGGTGTGGGCGCCATCGCTACGTAAGCGAGTGGCGGCCCGGCTAACCGCCTGCCAGAGGGTCATGGCCATCCGGATGATCCGCGGATACCGTACGGTGTCCTGCGAAGCGGCGAGCCTCCTTGCTGGCCTACCACCGTGGGATTTGGAGGCAACAGTCCTTGCACACATGCATGACCTACGCGTGGAGATGCAACGTCGGGGCGAAACTCCGCTGCCGCGACAAGTCGCGGCATGGCGGTCAGAGCTCCGGCGGGATCTCATGGTGAAATGGCGAGAACGATTGTCGCAACCTCGTGCTGGGCACGCCACGATCGAGGCGGTAAGGCCCCTCTTTGAGGCGTGGCTGGAAAGGCCCCACGGCGTCGTCACCTTCCGTTTGGCGCAGGTGCTGACCGAACACGGCAAGTTCGGTCCGTACCTGTACAAGATTCGTGCGGAGACGACGCCCGGGTGTCGCCACTGTGCGGACCGCCCGGTGGATACGGTGGAGCACACAGTCGAGGTGTGCCCCGCTTGGGAAGAGCAGCGCCATGTCCTCGTGGGGGCGATCCGCGCCGGGGCTTGGTTCAAGCCATGCTCCGGAGCGAGGAGGAGTGGCAGGCGGTCGCCTCCTTCTGCGAAGCAGTAATGCTAGTAAAGGAGGAGGCCGACCGCCTTAGGCAAAGGCGGACACGCCGCCGCCGCCGCCGGGTTTCCGATCCCAATTTCCGGCCACCATAGGCGCGGGCTCGCGGACGGTGGGCAATGGGTAGCTCGCTGTCCGTCCGTCCGGTAACAGACCGGTCCAAGCTCAGGTCGTCTACGGCGCGCACCGTTCCCGCGCGCCTCAAGGAGTTGTCAGCAAACTGTAGGGGTCCAGCAGGGCCGAAGCCTACTGGGGCCAAAGGTTATGCGAGAGTGTCACCACGGGCCCCGGGACAAAGGTGAGGAATGGAAAGGTAGGTTTTTAGTCAGTAAAAGTCTGACACTGTTTCCCGCCCCACCCAAGGGCGGGATTCGTCATGCACTGGGCCCGCGTGGTGGATTAAGGCCAATTCCCTCTCCTAGAGAGGCCTGAGTCTCAGCAGTGAGAACATTATAACGATGATACTATGCTATGCTATTTTCAATCAGCAAAGGCTATATATCCATTCCTATCTTGGTATTTTTCAGGACCATCAGCTACCGAAATCTGCAGTAAATCTTCTGAATTTATGTTTTTTTCGATAATACACTGTAAGGGTAAAAATAATTAGATTAAATCAAGAAATTATTTTCAATGTTTAATGTCTTGTTTCCACACCATGCTTATGTCATATTAAAAAAATATTTAATTGCAGTTATTTTGAACAATGGCATATATTTAAAAATCATTCAACAATAGCACAGAAAAGCGTCATATTTTGCAAAGAATTATCGTAAAAATTAGGACTTTTAAAAATTAAATAGACTTATTTTGTATTAATTCTATTAATTACCAAAAACAAAGAATTGAATACGCTATTTAGTTTTTCTACTCACTTGTTTTGATACTGTCGCAACACCAAATACCACGTTATTTAAATGAATCGAAACACAACTATGACACTCAAATTTTTTGTATATTGTCACAATACAAAAAAAAACCTTATTTAAAAAAATATTCCACCAATAAGAACGAACTATTTCATTTTATGCCTTTTTTCAAGAGAAAATGCGTATGTCACCTTGCGAAAATTCAAAGCAACTGGCATTGTGTCGATATACCGACAAAATTGCGGTCGATTTCGACCAATCAGATAACGTCATTCAGTCATGCCACCTAGTCAAATGTATACATAGGAATGTGAGTTTTATTCACATGATGATATAGATTAATCTGCATTGAATGGTAACATTATCAAAATAATGACACATTTTGTGATGTGCCACTATCAAATTAAAGCAGCGAAGTGTATTGAAAAATAATATTATTTCCTTAATTAGACTTTATAGTGCTGTAATGTTTGATTTACTCGTACCGCCACACTTATCAGTGAAACTGCGTCATAACAGAACGTCTATATTCCCGGTTCCCGGAAGGTAGTTAACAGTTGCATATATTGGAATATTGGGTATTTCAACTGAGCATCTCAAAAGTTAACCCTGTAGCTCGTCGTCCAGCTTCCCGGTAATCATCCCGAGTTTTTGACGGCATTTAGTGTTCTATACGCGTCTGCAATAAAGGCCAGTAGGGCTGATGCCGCTTAGACCACTAAAGGAATGTTTGAAATGAAAATCCAAACTAAAAAAGAGTCACGTCAGTCAGGCTTGCGGCTGGAACGTTTGAAAGAATTACCGTGGCTCTGGAACGCAAAGGGTGACACAGTCCTATCGCTTCACCCAGAGCGGTCAAAGTGATTTGATAATTTCCCACTTCGAAAACAAACGGTCTAACAAAAAGTTTAATAATTGACTCGGTAGGTTGGTGACCATTGATTACTACAACGGTGAGTCTCTTTTTTGAGGAGCAGCTGAAGGTGAGCCACGGCGTCATTCGGAAGGTTCCTGTTTAGGATTGGGACGGAAGACACCGCCGGGCGGTACTATTGTGCGGATCGCCTGGGAAACACGCTAGAGCATATGGAGGACATGGTGGAGCGTGAGAATGTATCAGAATTTTAGCGACTAACCCTCAGTCGTGTTTCTAAAGCTGCCTTTTGCGTTCTGTGGCGACGGTGACTCTTTCGAATGATACCAAAGCCCAACAAGTTTGGAGCCATTGGTTGATATTGTATTTTTTGTAGTTCTTATGTGACGCCATGGATGTCGCTACAGGAGTAACAGGGGTTTCTGGAACACTAGGCAAAGGAACATAAGTGCGGTTTTATTTGGTAAAAGTCTTAGACGCCCTTTCGCTTCATCCTAAAGCAGGAGAAGTCATTAAATGACTTCCCAACTTAAAAAAACCTAATAACTCACTTCAAAAGGCACTTAGGTAAAAAATAGATGGTGTTATTGGTATTAAGGCATTGCTCAGACCAAACGTGGCGGCCGCTGATTGTGAGCGAATGTTACGCATTTCACCAAGCCGCACTGGGCCCGCGTGATAGATTACGCCCCATTACCTCTCTTAAAGAGGAGGCCTGTGTCCCAGTAGTAGGAACATTAAAAGGCTGATGATGATGATGATGATGTTACGCAATTTATCGCTTTTTCAAATGTATTAACTTCTCGTTCACACCGAACCGACTATACGCTACGTAGTGCGTTGTCGCCGATTCGTGTACTTACTTGTACTACGCGTGGTATACCTTCTCGTTTGTTCACACAAGTAGCGCATTCTACGCTAAAGCGTAATGTCAGACTTGGTACTTGAGAACGCATATTGCAGACTGAGTCCACGTTCACACTGAGGCTGACAGTGAGAATACTCACAGTTAACGGTGAGCAATACGCTTGGTGTGTACGATACCTTAAAATTGAATTTAGTACACTCTAATGCTGCATATAAACAGTACAATGACTTTGTAAACGTAAACAATTACTTCTACGCACTGTAATTTTGTCTTCAAAACTAAATGATGATTGCGGCATTGACACAAAACTTGTGAAGAGGATAATTACTTGATGATTCGTCATCATAAGTTTTTCTAAGTTGCGTAGAATAGGGGAAGGAATAAGTTATGATCATAAACGCGAACGTGCAGATTGTGGCTCCTTCACACTCAAGAGTCATGGGGCTCTACCAACTTCCACCTATTTTTTATTAGCCTGTTGTGTATCCCACTTCTGGGCAAAAACATCCTCTTCTTCTTCCAAACTTCCCTGTCCACGGCAATATCTGGGCAAGTTTGCCTCGCAAACATGATCAAATCGTCACACCACCTTCGCCTTGGTCGACCTCGATAGTAGTATTTTGGAACCACAAATAAAATAAATCGTTTTTTGGTAACTTTTTCCTTGTGGTCTCAAAATATTAGTAGAAAAAAATTAATACTTACCTACCTAATAAAACCATATTTTACCTTATAAAATATTGAATAATTTTGTAGGTAATGTCAAACAATGATCCACTTGAAAAAAAAAAACCATAATCTAAGAATTACTTTTTCTCGTGGCAAAAATAAAATATTTTACATACAGGGTGGACCAGAAAGAATTGCGAATTTAAAAAAATCATAAAAAAAAAACTAAGTACAATTCACATACAAATTTTTATTTCTATAAAAGATAACATCTGGGAAATTCATTTCTTAAAAATAACGTCATCCAGGTGTGCACCATCGCGCTGCAAACATTCTTCGAATCTGAACCTCAAATTGGTAAAAACTCGCTGGCACATTGCACGGGGAATACCTGCCATTTCTTCCTGGATATTGGTCTTCAACTGGTTAATCGTGGCTGGGTTATTGGAGTAGACTCTACTTTTTAGGTATCCCCACAAAAAAAAGTCCAGTGGCGTTAGATCCGGACTTCTAGGAGGCCATGCAATGTCACCTCGGCGCGATATCAGTTTCCCAGCAAACATCTCGTTTACGACCGCCAAAGAGACATTAGATGTATGGCATGTCGCGCCATCTTGTTGAAACCATGTCGCACGATTATAGGCTTCAAATTGTTGCAGTTGTGGAAAGAAAAAATCCCTTAACATGGCTATGTATCGGTCAGAATTTACAGTGACAGATTGGCCTTGTCGATTTTCGAAGAAGTAGGGTCCGATAATTCCGTGCGCTGACATGGCCGCCCAAACGGTTACTTTCGGCGAATGCAGAGGCTTTTGATGTTTTGCACGTGGGTTCTCTGCAGCCCAGTAACGGCAATTCTGTTTATTCACATGCCCATTTATGTGAAAATGGGCTTCGTCTGAGAACAGAATATTGTTGAAACTCCGAAAGCGTTCTAACATTGTTTCAACAAAAGCTCGTCGTAAAATTGGATCATTCGGCTGTAATTCCTGCACAAGTTGAATTTTGTAGGGGTGCAATTTCAAATCTTTCAACAAAATGCGACGCAAAGATGTTCTGGATACCACAAGTTCGGCTGAACGCTTTCGAGTTGATAGAGCAGGATTACGTTGAACTGAAACTCTAACTTGTTCAATTGTGTCTTCCGTTCTTGTTGACCTTGGGCGTCCCGCAGGCTTCTGTTTGAGAGTCGAACCAGTAGCTTCGAACTTTCTGACCCACGATCGAATCACACTTTCCTTCGGACACTGATTTAGGTCATGTAATCCAAACTCACGCCGAAATAAACGCCGAACAATAGCGCACGAATCGCGATTTTTGTAATAATGTTTAACGCAGAATGCACGTTGCGCTCCGGTGAAGTGATTCATCGCGACTAAATTTCCGAGAACCGAGCTACTTAACCCCACCACCCGCGCAGTCCCCTCACTAAAGCTTCAAACGCAAGAGTGTTTTTAAAATCGTACGCCCTTCTGGCCCACCCTGTATAATTTATTTTTTTTGTTAACATTATAAGCATAGCATAGCATAGTATAGCTTAGCATAGCATAGCACGCGTCTTATAATTTTCCTATAGTTGGGATGCAGGCCTCCTTCACTAGTAGAAGGAATGGGCCGTAATTCACCACGCGAGCCAAAAAAATTTTTTATTCTAGTACATGCTGGTTTCCTTAAGATGTTTTCCTTCACGGTTTTAAGAGCTGTGGTGATGAAATAAATTATACAAAGTAATGCGCTTTGCTGGGTTCGAAACCGCGACATACACTCGTAAGTCCGGGCTTTGTAATGCAAATAAACGCAATTTAATTTCTTTTTTTCGGAGCCGTTACCACTTGGTCACCACTGCTCTAAAACATAAAAACTCACATAATTATTAAAGACACATAGATCCAAAACAACTATCGTTATTATTTTATCTTTTATATAAATACTTGTTCCGTATTCGGTATCCAGCGACTCGCAGTGCAGCAAACAAAACCTCTATGTCAAACAACCTAAATAATGTCATAACAAAATTAAAATAAAATTTGAGATAACTGACTCTAATGAACCGAACATATTATTGTTTTTTTTTTTTTGGGGTTTCGACCTCAAAAGAAAATAACGGAACCCTTATAGGATCACTTTGTTGTCCGTCTGTCTGTTAAGACTCATTATCTCGGAAACGCGTGAGGTGTCTAGTTGAAATTAAAACCATACTCAGTTACGTAGTCCCTTGAAGCTAACGGTTAGCTGAAGCTAAAATTTACGGAAAAAAGATACGGATGTTTATATCGCAAAAAACACATTTTGACACTCTCAAGGGAATCAAAATTCATAGGGTACTTCCCGTTGGCCTAGAATCCTGAAATTGGGCACAAAGCAAGGTCTTATAAGCACAAGTACAGGAAAAAATTTGAAAAACTGTAAATCTGTAGTTACATCACAAAAAAACATTGCGATTCAGAAAAATCTTCGTAACTCAATTCCGGAATTGAACTGTTTTCATAGGTAAGTTTGTGCGGAACCTTCAGCGCGCGAGTCCGACTCGCACTTGCCCGTTTTTTTTTATTACATGTTTGTCACGTGTATGTTTCTGTCAATCTGCAATCAATTTCCGTGTCCATAATTAGAGTAAAGCTAATGATTAAAGCGTCTATTACACTACTCGATATTCCACACAAGTCACACAGACTGTCTTAAAGTTTACTTCCAAGCAAGACAATCTGACCCTTATTACACTACGCGACGTCGACAAAACCGGTCTGAATATCGAATGGTGTAATAGACCCTTTTACTATTATTATAGCAAAGTAGAGAACATTGTAATTGGTATTCGTTCCCTTTCAATGTTTGGCCTTCGTCGGATGGTTGACGGCCTTGCATTTGTATTCTAGTCGCGCAGCCACTGAGATGACTTACACTAGTCGTTGGAAGCTATTTATTTTAATACTAGGAGACTACAAAAATGAAGTAGTGGAACAGAACAAGCTTATTAAATAATAAGATAGCTGATAAAAACAATAATGTACAATACATAATGTTATTATGTCATTAAAATCACATTTGAAGCCGATGACGAAGTACTGTGTTTATGGGTATCTGTGGTTGTCTATGAAAGTTACTATAGTTGGTCTGTGGTTAAGTACAAATGTTAACGGACAGTAATTGCAAGATGGAGAATAAAGAAAAGCAGAAAATTAACGTTGTTTAATTCCACTACAATAATCAACATGGTGTCAGGTGCGACCGAACCATTGCTACCTCTCCGTGGCATGGTATTCGAAGGCAATCTGTCGGAGAGTTTCAAGGAGTTTCGTCAGAGGCTCGAGATCTACCTATCAGCCTCAGGACTTGATGAAGCGAAGGAAAAAAGAAAAGTGAGTATTTTGCTCAATTACATAGGAGGCGAAGGGTTAAAAATCTACAATACCTTCAACTGCAATGGGAGTGAAACATTAGCACATGTATTGACACTGTTCGATGAATATTTTTCACCTAGAAAGAATCTGACAATTTTGAGAAGCGAGTTCTTCGCAGTTACTCAAAACAATGCACGATTGGAGGAGTACTTTCAAAAAGTAATAAATCTTGGCAACATGTGCGAGCTCCAAGAATTACGAGAAAGCTTGACAGTATCAAAAATTATAGCAGGCCTTGATCCGAAATATAATTCGATAAAAGCGAAACTGATGGCGGAAGATGAAAGTAGACTTAGTATTGCTTACGTTATGAAATTTTTACTTAGCGCGGAGGCGTCCAACAGGTATTTAGATAACCAGCGCAATGATCCTATTAGCCACCAGGATGTGTTGCTTGTCAATCAGAAAACTAAATTGATTAAAAATTGTCGGAATTGTGGGTTATCCCACAACTTGAATCAGTGTCCAGCCTATGGGAAAACCTGTCATAATTGTAATAAGCAAAATCACTTCTCAAAGAAATGCAGAGGAAAAAATACTTTCAAAAAGGTAAACTTGGCTGAGGAGATGGAAGACACAAAGAAAGAAGATGACCAAGGTGAATTTTTTATAGGATTTGTGGGAAATGAGATTCTTCAAGAATTCACAGTCAATGATACAAAATTACTTGTAAAAATGGACACTGGAGCAGCCTGTAATGTGATAGGAAGCGAGGTATGTAAACAACTCCGCTTAAAAAAATCTGAAATATTACCATGTGATAAAAAAGTTATCCAGCTGGATGGAAAATGTGTCCCTGTTAGAGGAACCTGCTGGTTAGAAATTGTACATCCTAATAAAAAGAAATATAAAGTTAAATTTATAATAATTGATGGCAATATTCCCACTCTTCTTGGTTGTAAAACATGTTTGACCTATAATTTCATTTCAGCAAACACTAACTTAGTCAATATACACAATGTTACATGTCAGTCTAGTAAAATTGCAGAATTAATAAAAGATTTAAAAACTAATTACAGTGAGCTGTTTGATGGCGGTCTTGGTTGCATTCCCGGGTCAGTGAACTTACAGCTAAGCAGTAATGCAGTCCCAACTATACAAGCAGCACGACGTGTTCCATTTTCACTACTGCCTGAAATGCATTTAGAGCTAAAAAGAATGGAGAGGTTAGGGGTAATTGAAAAGGTAATCAAGCCCACTAGATGGGTTAATAATTTAGTTTCTGTTCGTAAACCCAATGGGAAACTGAGAATGTGTATTGATCCTAGAGCTTTGAATAAATACATAGTGCAGCCAAAATATCAATTGCCCACACTAGATGAAATTAAAAGTAAAATGAAGGATGCTAAAGTTTTTGCTCTATTAGATGCTTCTAATGGGTTTTGGATGTTAAATTTAAATGAGGAAAGTTCGGATCTATGCACATTCATAACACCTTTTGGGAGGTATCGCTATAAAAGGTTACCTTTTGGAATAAGTTCGGCTCCAGAAGAGTTTAGTAGGATAATTAATCAAATGTTTGAAAATGTAGAAGGAGTTATACCATACATTGATGATCTGTGTATTTTTGCCCAATCTGTAGAGGTTTTAAATGAACGACTTAGAAAAGTGATGGAAATTGCACTAAAAAATGGTATTAAATTTAATGAATCTAAATGTAAATTTTTTGTGACAGAACTTTTGTTCCTAGGGCACAAATTCACAGAAAATGGTGTATATCCAGACCCTAATAAAGTACAGGCTGTAATGAACATGAAACATCCAGAAAATAGGAAAGATTTAGAAAGGTTCTTGGGAATGTGCAACTATTTGTCTCGATTCATTCCAAATTACTCAAAAATAACTGAACCTTTGCGAATGCTAATGAAAAAAGATGCTGTGTTCACCTGGGATAGCAACCAAGAAGAAGCTGTAGGCAAGTTGAAAAATGCTCTATGCAGCAGTCCATGTTTAGCTTTTTTACAAGCTTTCTATTAGCTTGCACTGTATGTAACTATGTATGTTCGGCTCAAATCTTGCAACTCAATTTTGAAGCAGATATCTTCAACCGATTGAGCTGAAATTGTACATGCATGTGTAAATCGGGTGACAATGCAAAATTATGATAACATGGAGCTGATCTGATGATGGAGCTGGAAGGTAGCCATAGAAACTTAGCAATAAAACAATACAACCCCATCGAGTTTGGGCTCGCTTGATTAGTATTGACGAGTACTTTGATTCTGTATGATAGCCAGGGTCTGATGATGGAGCCGGAAGGTGGTCATAGGAACTCCGCAGTTAAACGATACAACTCCATCGAATTTGGGCTCGTTTGATTCGTATTGATGAGTACTTTCATCCTATATGGTAACCATGGTCTGATGATGGAGGTGGAAGGTGGTCACAGGAACTCCGCACTTAAACGACAAAACCCATCGAATTTGGGCTCGTTTAGTTTGTATTGACGAGTACTTTCATCCTATATGGTAGCCAGGGCCTGATGATGGAGCCGGAAGGTGTTCATAGGAACTCCGCAGTTAAACGATACGACCCCATCGAGTTTGAGCTCGTTTGATTAGTATTGACGAGTAGTTTGATCATGTATGGTAGCCAGGGTCTGATGACAGAGTCGGAAGGTGGTCATAGGAACTCCGCAGTTAAACGATACGACTCCATCGAATTTGGGCTCCTTTGATTCGTATTGATGAGTACTTGGATCCTATATGGTAACCAGGGTCTGATGATGGAGCTGGAAGGTTGCCATAGGAACTACGCAATTAAAAGATAGAACCCCATCGACTTTAGGCTCATTTGATTTGTAATGACGAGAACTTTGATCATGAATGGTAGCCAGGGTCTGACGATGGAGTCGGAAGGTGGTCATAGGAACTCCGCAGTTAAACGACACAACCCCATCGAATTTGGGCTCGTTTAATTTGTATTGACGAGTGCTTGGATTCTATATGGTAACTAGATTTTGATGATGGAGCTGAAAGGTTACCATAGGAACTTCGTAAGAAATCGACACAATCCTGTCGAGTTTGGGCTCATTTGATTTTTATTGATGAGTACTTGGATCTTATATGGTAACCAGGGTCTGATGATGGAGCTGGAAGGTTGCCATAAGAACTCCGCAATTAAACGATATAACCCCATCGACTTTAGGCTCATTTGATTTTTAATGACGAGTACTTGAATCTTATATTGTAACCAGGGTATGATGATGGAGTTGGATCGTGGTCATTGGAACTCCACAGTTAAACGACACAATCCCATCGAATTTGAGTTCGTTTGATTTGTATTGACGAGTGCTTGGATCCTATATGGTAACCAGGTTCTGATGATGGAGCTGGAAGGTTACCATAGGAACTTAAGTTACTAACCGAACACGGCAAGATCGCGAAGTACCTGTACAAGATTTGTGCGGAGACGACGCCCGGGTGTCGCCACTGTGCGGAGCGCCCGGAAGACACGGTGGAGCACACAGTCGAGGTGTGCCCCGCTTGGGAAGAGCATCGCCGTGTACTTTTGGGGGCGATCAGTGACGGCGATCTCTCGCGCTGGGGCTTGGTTCAGGCCATGCTCCGGAGCGAGGAGGAGTGGCAGGTGGTCGCCTCCTTCTGCGAAGCAGTACTGCTAGCAAACGAGGAGGCCGACCACATTAGGTAACGGCGCATACGCCGCCGCCGTTTGGATTCCGATCCCAATTTCCGGCCACAGTAGGCGCAGGCTCGCGGACGGCGGGCAATGGGTAGCTCGCTGTCCGTCCGTCCGGTAACGGCGTAAGTCGTTTACGGCGTGCACTGTTCCCACGCGCCTCAAGGAGTTGTCAGCAAACTGTAGGGGCCCAGCAGGGCCGAAGCCTACTGGGGCCAAAAGTTATGTGAAAATGTCACCCGGGGCCCTGGGACGAAGGCAATGAATGGAACAGAGTAGATTTTTAGTCAGTAAGAGTCTGACACTATTTCCCGCCCCACCCAAGGGCGGGATTTGTCATTGGATGATTTTACCTACTATAAAAAAAAACCATAGGAACTTCGTAAGAAATCGACACAATCCCATCGAGTTCGGGCTCTTTTGATTTGTATTGATGAGTACTTGGATCCTATATGGTAACCAGGGTCTGATGATGGAGCTGAAAGGTGGCTACAAGAACTCCGCAATTAAATGACACAGCCCTCTCGTCTTTGGTCTCGTTAGATTTGTAATGACGAGTACTTTGATCAATATGGCAGTCGGGATCTGATGATGGAGCTGGAAGGTGGCCATAGGAGTTCCGCTATAAAACGACACAATCCGATCGAGTTTCGGATCGAATAAAATAAGTTCTAACCGGTCATAAGCGACTTGGACTCGCGCACGGAGGGTTCCGTACAAATTTACATAAGTAAATAGCTAGTTAGCTTTAATACACTTCTACAAAATACCAATTGAAAGGGCTTGCAGAGAGTAACTTGAAAAATAAAGTGAATACAAATGTGATTTAAATAAGGTATAACTAAAAAGTAAAAAATAAATTACAAATAAAAAAACTTTTTTAACAACAACTCTAAAATCCAATATTCTTCTTTTTCTCAGCCATACTCTTGGTGGAGTGGTAGTGGTCTTCTGGTAGGTTGGTTGCGGCTTTTGCGAGACTTCTCTATCTCTCTCTCTATTCATGGCACTTCGTGTACATTCAATGAGGGAACACTCTGAAGATTATTTAGTGAGGTCTGTCCATCTGGTAGGCGATTGGCCGCGAGAACGTAGGCCATCTACTCTTTCCTGTACCACTAAACGTTCCAAAGAGCTTTCATTGCGTATGATATATCCAAACAGCTTAAAAATTCGCTGTTGCACAATCGACGAAAGTTTTTGTTTTGATGCAAAGCTCTTTAGGAATGAAACCGTTAGTGCGTTGAGCAGTCTGTTTTATCCTCAGTTAACGCCTCCAGCGTCACATTTCAAGAGCGTCAATCGTTTTACGGTGCTTGAATCTTCTCCGCATTCCTAGGATTTGTGATTGTGGATCCCAGGTAGGTAAACTCTGGACAACTTCGCAATTGGCTATTTCATGTAAGTTAGGTTGATAGTTAGTCTTACGATCCACCACCATCATTTTGGTTTCATAAATCCAACCTGGTAGACTTCTCACGTGGTCGCCTCCTTTTGCGAAGCAGTAATGCTAGCCAAGGAGGAGGCCGACCGCATCAGGCAACAACGCTTACGCCGCAGCCGCCGCTGTAATTCTGATCCCGATTTCCTGCCACCGTAGGCGCGGGCTTACGGACGGCGGGCAATGGGTAGCTGGCTGTCCGTCCGGTAACAGACCGAACCAAGCCGAAGGGTGGGGGATGTCATTGGATGATTTTACCCAACATAAAAAAAAACCTGGCAGACTTCTAAAGATAGCAGACTAAGTTTCTTATGCTTTCCTATGATATGGGTAGCAAATGTGAGGATTTGCTGAGAATACAAATGTGATTTAAATAAGGTATAACTAAAAAGTAAAAAATAAATTACAAATAAAAAAACTTTTTTAAAAACAAGCTTTCAATTAAATGGGCTAAAAAGAAGAAAATAAACTTTTCCTTTATAACTTTTACTATCAATTTATAACGACATTACACAATTTATATGATATAAAAGCTTGTCGCGAGATTTAACTGTGTAAATACCTACACACTACATAGCTAAATAACTTCATTAATTAAATAAGTTAAATAACTTTATCTATTGATTTTAATATTTTCAAAATCTCGCGACAAGCTTTTGTATCATATAAATTGTGTAATGTCGTTATAAATTGATAGTAAAAGTTATAAAGGAAAAGTTTATTTTCTTCTTTTTAGCCCATTTAATTGAAAGCTTGTTTTTAAAAAAGTTTTTTTATTTGTAATTTATTCAATACAAACCAAGATATTGTGTTATCAGTGGATAGTTCATCAACTGCTATGGGAGCTGTAGTCTTGCAAAATGGAAAGCCAATTGCATTTGGTTCTCGGTCCCTTAATTCTACTGAGCAAAATTACTGCCAGCTAGAAAAAGAAATGTTAGCAATAGTTTTTGGGTGCTATAAAATGCATCAATACGCCTATGGGCGTAAAGTACATGTTGAAACAGACCACAAACCATTGGAAACATTATTTAAAAAACCGTTATATAAAGTACCTGCACGGTTACAAAGAATGATGTTAGCTGTGCAAGGTTACAATCTAGAAGTAAAATACAAACCAGGCCGTTTGCTTTTCATTGCGGACACATTGTCCAGAAGCTGTGCTGACATAGTAGATTCTAAAATGAAGCAACTTAGAGAGAATATAATATGTCATGTTAAACTACTAAGAAACTCTTTACCTGTATCTAATATTCAACTAAAGAAAATCCAGGAAGCAACTAAATCTGATTGTATACTTAAAGAAATAATGGGTTATGTTAAAAATGGCTGGCCAAAAAATATTTCAGATATAGATAAAAAATTACGAAAATATTGGACTTTTAGAGATGAGCTAAGCACATTAGATGGCATTATACTAAAGCACAACTTAATTGTTATACCAGAATCTATGAAAGTAGAGATATTAAAAAATATTCATCATGGACATGTAGGTTTAAGTACATGTAAAATCAGAGCTAGATCCTGCGTTTTTTGGCCAGACATAAATAGAGACCTTGAATTATTTGTAAAACAATGTGAACCTTGTGGTAAATTCAGTTCAAATATACAGAAAGAACCATTGATTAATCATGATATAGAGAAACTCCCTTGGCACAAGGTTGGCATTGATATTTGTACCCTAGATAACAAAGATTTTCTTATATTTATGGATTATTATTCAAAGTATATTGAAGTTAGTAAACTGGATAACTTGTCAAGTGACTGTGTAGTATTGAACTGTAAATCTATCTTTGCAAGACATGGTATTCCTGCAATAGTAGTTACTGATGGTGGTCCACAATTTACATCTGAAAAGTTCAGGAATTTCGCTACCAATTACAAATTTGAGCATATCAAATCAAGTCCACTGTATCCACAATCAAATGGGCAAAGTGAAAGTGGTGTAAAAATTTTTAAAAGTATATTCAAAAAATGTAAGGAGGATGGTTCGGATCCATATCTAGGTTTGCTAAATTATAGAAATACTCCTAAGTTGTATCTCCCATCTCCGGCACAATTGTTATTTTCAAGAAGTTTAAATTCATTATTACCCATTTCTAAAAGTAATTTGAAGCCAAAAGCTACTGTTTATGGAAAAAAATATAACAATCATATAGAATCTGTAAAAAAAAATTATAATAAAAATTCAAAATCTCTTGAGGATTTGAAGGTCAATCAAAATGTATATTTTAAGAAGTCACTAGATGCTAACTGGACTAAAGGTAAAATTATCAAAAAATGTGATGAACCTCGTTCTTATGTGGTGGGGGATGAAGTAGGGAATAAGTACAGGAGAAACAGAAAATTTATTAAACCACACTTCAGTGTTTGTAATTCTGATAATTTAGAGTATATAAATAGTAATTATGAAAACTTAACATGTAACTCCACTGGTAGTAATATTATGCAGGATAGTTCACTTGTTTGTAATGATAATATGTCTGAAATTGAACACAATGTTAGATTAAATGAAAGCAGTAAAGACGAAAATGTTGGCACTGATAATAATCTCAATATCTCTGAAGCACCGCCTGATAATGAATCATTAAATACTAATGTCAGTAGCTCCGCTGCCAACTCACAACAGTTTGAAAATATTATAGTTAATGATAGATGTCCTGGTAGTTCTTTACCAAATGAAACTGTAAATGTAACACGTAGTGGTCGTACAGTTAGGAGACCAGCTAGATTTAAAGATTATATAGATAGCTTTGATTTACAAAATTAGTATGCCTACGTAAGAACCGATTATTTGATTTTGTGTGTTTATTTTAATTAATTATAAAAGCTTTGGAAAAGGGGGGATGTTTATGGGTATCTGTGGTTGTCTATGAAAGTTACTATAGTTGGTCTGTGGTTAAGTACAAATGTTAACGGACAGTAATTGCAAGATGGAGAATAAAGAAAAGCAGAAAATTAACGTTGTTTAATTCCACTACAATAATCAACATACTGGGAAAACATTAATTGTGCGTGTGCAGGAGACTGTTTCTTAATATTTACGACCTGGGGTTATTTAAATCTAGAATGAATACGTTACTTCTAGGCAAGCAAGCTCCAACACTGACTACATTGGTGTCGTGACCTTTACGTAAGATAATGATAAAACGCGAGACTATGAAAAATAAAATTAAAAGTATTTATTTATTTATTTAAATCTTTATGCACACAAAAGTGCAGAGGCTGGGATGCCGAGACAGATTGGCATTACATATTATAACATACTTTATTTTGTATTTTATGTTTTTGTACTTTATTTTGTATTCACTAACATACTAATAGAAATATATAAACAGTACATACTCGTATACACAAATCTCTATAGATGGTAAACTATAAAAATACCGTTGAATTATTTACATTTATTGACTATAGGTACATAGACTTATGTACCGAAACTGTTCAATACGTTACAGTGCAATCTATTATTTAGCTCTACCTGTTATTTACCACTGCTTTGAAGTAGTTATCGGGTCCTCGACATAATTTCGAAACAAATCGGGCACCTTTAGATAATGTTCGAGTATTTAAAACATAAATTTTAGTAATATGCGAAACCCGAAATAACTTCTGCCGTTCTAGGGTAGAGCAGGAGGAGTTAGACTTTTCCTGACTAAAAATAGGCTCACGTTAACTTTTTCAGACAATGCTGCAGCTCTAGCCAGCATCGGCCCAGCTAGATCCCTTTACGCCCGTTTCCTATTAAACACGTGTCTAGTAATTTTGTATGTAAAGAATCTCTGCACAAAATTTCATAAAGGTATCATGAAAAATCACAAAGCTATTATACGCTTGTTATGTTACCTCGTTGTCCGCACAAATACATGGTCACCGTGCCATCCGGGTGACTGAGGGGTTATTTTGCGCACTCAGATGTGCACCAGCGCCTAGTGCCCGCTATGACCTGCCGTGGCCTGTGTTGTACTTAGTGTCGGTGGTATCCAATTTGTGATCTTTATTAAATATTTTTGGGAAAAATATAACATGGTGTAAGAATTATTGGAATCGATTTGTCATTGGATGATTTTACCAACCATAAAAAAAAAACATAAATACCGAAATTAAAATAAAAAATAATGCCCAATAAAAAAGAAAAACTATAGCAATATACTAAATAGTCTCCTACTTCGTTTTGTTACGGTTGGTAGACATAATTCTTTTTGCTATTTATTTCTCATAAGTCCTTTAAGAATGGCCTAGGTTTCACTTTTGGCGAAAAGAAAAAGAAATGCTAGCAATGTATGGCAACAGTATCATTCCCGTTTAATTGTCATTAAAAAGGCATTGACTGAATTAATCTAAATTAATAATATTCAATTTTCGATGATTATGGCAGAGATAAGGTGAATTTAAGAAAATTATGTCTTTTGTTCATTATTGCGAATAATTCAAAGACTTTTTCCAAAAAAGGTCGTTGAATTCTTCGATTATGAGGTTGTTTTTTTTTTGCCGATAAGACAAGGTGACTTGGAGGATAATAAAGTGTCAATGTCATTAAGCAATATTGGTAAAGGAGGTCTCAGATAAGGAGGGGAAAACCTGATTTATTTGCTCTGAGTTGTCATTATCACGGTCACTGAGAGTAGTTTATCCCTGTGAAGTAAGATCTTCATTGCATTATTGTTCTCCTAAGATCCGATTAAGAACGATTTTTAATTGACGATAGTCTGACCAGGATTTTTTAGGAAACCCAACCTAGATGTTTTATTTAATACATTAGATTGGATATAAATTACTTTTCATCCAATAAACAGATAGGTGAAGGTGGTTCTTAAACGTATCCTCTACTATATAATATTCCCACTTTTAAAACACAGTTCATTTTTTCTAACAGTGATTGGACTATAATTTACCTTTTTTTTTGAGGTGTGAAATTCAGGTTCTTTAAGGGTATCCGTGGCAGATGACGCTATCGAAATTCATTTGACCAGCTACTCACCAACTCTCTCAAAACGATGAAGAAAAACATCGGTTATATCTCAAAACTAAGAGCGTGATACATGACATCCACTAACCCGAACTGGGCTCGCATGGTCGGTTGCAATGAAGGTCTTACTTCACAGGGATAAACTACTCTCAGTGACCGTGATAATGACAACTCAGATCAAATAAATCAGGTTTTCCCCTCCTTATCTGAGACCTCCTTTACCAATATTGCTTAATGACATTGACACTTATTATCCTCCAATTCACCTTGTCATATCGGCAGAAAACCTTATAAATTCAAAGAATTCAAATACCTTTTTTGGAAAAAGTCTTTGAATTTATTCTTCGCAATAATGAGAAAAATACATAATTTTCTTAAATTCACCTTGTCTCTGCCATAATCATCGAAAATTTAGATAAATCATTCAGTCAATCAGGGCCGGATTAGCCAAATAGAAAGAGTAGCGAATGCTACAGGCCCCGCGCTTCAGAGGGTCCCGGTTGGACGTAAGTGAGTCAAGATACCTCCTGTATGATACGATAGCAATCGTATTCAATCCAATTCCAGAATATCTATAAAAACGATGTAAGCAAATGCAATAGGTCTATCGCTAGCCAAGAGAGCTGCTTTCTGAGAGAAAAATAAGTTGCGCGTTTCTTTTTCATTTACCAAAAATGTAGCTTGCCCCTTGGCAGTATACACTTTAATACCTACCTTGGTTGCTACAGGCCCCGCGCTGGCTTAATCCGGCACTGCAGTCAATGCCCTATAAATTCATTAATTATTATTATTATTTGTTATACATTTACTTATCTAGAACAACATGTCGCACAACACAGCCACTTAGGACCAAGATGGACATTATTTCAAAAAATAACCCACAGTGAGTGACTGAAATCTCTTAATACCTACGTCAGACGAGAATATATTATAATAATTTTAATATGAGAGCAGTGGTGGCCGCCTCGACTTACGAGGTGTAGGTCACGGGTTCAAACCCAGCCAGACGCATTACTTTGTGTAATTTATTTCAACACCACTACTCTCAAAAACGGTGAAGGAAAACATCATGAGGAAACCGGCATGTCCTAGAACCAAAATGCGAAGACATGTGACATCCACCAATCCGCACTGGGCCCACGTGGTGGATTACAGCCCATTCCCTCTCCTAACGAGGACGCCTGAGTCCCAGCAATGGGTACATTTTAAGGCTGATGCAGTGCAATTTTAATATAAGTTAAAATTCAAAATTTGTCTTAAATGAAGCGACATAGTCGATTTAGTTACAAAGCTAATACAGATTAAAAAAAAAATATTCTTAATAGATTTCCACACATATTGTTGTGTTAGAAAAATGTTTTTCAAACAGTACAATGGTCATTATCCTACTATTACTGGGTACATATATATGGGCACAAAACCAATATTTTATAATTTTGATATGGATTTAATTTGGTCACTTTTAAAATATTGCAATATCCTGTTGAATTTAAACTAGGATTTAATTTGATAACATTCCTTCGAATTATTTAAAATATTGCGATATCCTGTTGAATTTATATAAGGATTTAATTTGATAACTTCCTTTCGATTTATTTTAAATATTACAACATCCGGTTCAATTTATACTTCCTTTCTTATTTTAAACATATTACAGTACCCGGTTAAACTTGTGAGGATTTAACTTGACCAGTTCCTTTTTATTTCTTTAAAATATCAGAACATCCGGCCATATTTAAATAAAAATTTACTGTGACGATTTCCGTTCTATTTATTTAAAATAGTTTTCTACCTTCATAGTGAATTTTGATGCTTGTCAATTTCTGTGTATAAAAACCGATGTAATGTGTTTTGAAAGGCACTCTTTCGCCGCCCATGGAATAAACACCTTGAACTGAAGTAAGGTATTTTGTTATTATCACTATAACATTTCCTATCATTCCATATTACTGTGACTGTGAATTTTGTGTGACGTTGACATCGATGGCCATCATGCGCCGACATGTATATACAAATTTTACCGAAAATTCGCAAAAACTCTTTTATTAACTATCTAAAAATTGCAAGCGAAACAAATCTTCCAAAATACTGAATTTTTAAATTGATATCGTTACGTTGTAAATACTACGAACAAATCTATTTGTTAAATGGACTAATTGAATTGGGGCTAACTCCTGTAATTATTTAATTAAGGCTAATACTTGTAAATTGTTCTTCGTGTAAACCAATTATTGTATAAAATGTACGTTCATGTTCAACACGGTTTCATGGGTTTTCATCTAAAAGAGTAATGAAAGATCATTTCTACTATCTGACCCTTATGTTGTTGAAACTTACGGACCGGACTAAGCGTTTTGCCTCGTCGTTTATACCGCGTACATACATTGAAGGATTGGAACAGTTTGTTATAATTTAGGTGTGTTATAGGCAAGAGTGAATATGCTCTTAATAAACTAGTGCGCCTCACCATCGACTATTGCATCATTGCTTAACATCAGGTGGGATTGCAGACAAGCACTAGTTTATATCAATAAAAAAGTCATTTTCCTGTTTTCTTTACTGCTAGAACTTTTTATTTTCTTATTTATTTTTTCTATGCTAGCTTTTAAGATCCGTTTTTTTTTTATATTGTAGCTTTATTAGATCCGTTATGTAATTATGTTTTTTGTACTTGATTTTTTTTTTTTCGTTATTATCCAAATAATACATTATTTTTATTACTTGTGGCACGCTTCCGTTATTTAAATATTAGGCACTTGCTTAAATTATTGGTAGCAAAAATCTGACAGATTGCTAGATACGAAAAACATTGTTACTACTTATTCTTCTATATTTTTCTAAAAAAAAAACTGGGCAAGAGTAAGACGAACTCGCACACTGTTTAAGGGTATACTTCAATTCACTGTTTTTAAATTTATTTATGTTAAAATTGTCTAAAATGTCACGAATTGCGTTAGTGAATGCAAAATTATAAGAACGTTAAATTATTCCTCACAGTAATATCAAAGTTATGTTGAAACCAAAAGTCTCGTAAAGACATGTCAATGACCTGTGATTGCAGTTAAGATGAAGCAAGTGGTTGCAGGTAACAAAACAGCCACTAAAGTATAATGTTTTGGTGAGATCATTAGAATGAAAAGTTTTAAGTGAAGCATTTTAATTTTAACTTTAAAAATATATTTGTATGAAACCGACTTTATTATAATTAGGTATCATATTTAATGAGTATAGTATAATATTTATACGTGTTTGTCGAGTATTATACAGTATTCTCACATTCATATTATAAAAAAGAAGCTATCCTTATATAAAAATAAATCTATTGATCAACAAGATGAATGAAAATTATGTCCACAAATAAAGGTAGTGATCAAAACTTGGAGTGCTCAATGTAATAGAAAATAGTTGAAACACACTGAAACAATGCCTATTTCAATCACACATGACCAAGACCAAGCAATCTTCATTGAATGTCAAGACTTAATTTATTTATAAATATGTTCAATTTTTTTTTGTATGTAATCCTTTTTCGAAGAATTCCGCCTCAGTCGCAATGTGAAACTTACTCTACTTGTATCAAATATTCGCCTTTACACCAAAAGTCGAAGGATGTCCACTGTTGGATATAGGCCTCCCCCAAGGGCCGCCACAAAAAACAGTCCTGTGCGTCTCGCATCCACCGCATTCCCGCGACTCTCACCAGGTCATCGGTCCACCTTGTGGGAGGCCTTTCAACACTGCGTTTTCCGGTGTGTGGTCGCCACTCTAGAACCTTTCGGCCCCATCGACCATCCGTTCTACGAGCAATTATTCATTTGATTGAAATTTGCCCTGCCCACTGCCACTTTAGTTAGCGATTCTTCGGGCTATGTCGGCAACCTTGGTTCTCTTGCGGATATCCTCATTCCTGATGCGATCACGCAAGGAAACTCCAAGCATAGAAGAAAAAGCACCCAAAGGAAAATGGACCTTTTCATTGCCCTTTGGGTGACTGTAAGCCTTCTGATGAGGACCATTGTGAGCGACCATGTTTCAGTACCTTATGTCATCACTGGCAACACACATGGGTCAGTAATTATATCACTGTAGTAATTTATACCACTTATATTTAAATTTAGCCCGTCTAATGCAACTCCATTCTATCAGTCCATATCCGCAATTATTTGCCACTAATTTGCAAGTTAAATGTGTTACAAAACACATTAATTTACATTTTGTTATGTAACAGACACTTAGATCAACACTGCAATAACATATTCGGTGATTATTGTGTGTAGTTTTATTTTTGTTTATAGTCGGGGGCCATTTGTTATGTAAATTATCTTTGATGAGGATAATCTTTACTTTGTTTTTTTTTTCTCTTTTCGGAGTCATTTGACGAGTCTATAATCAGTTCTGTTTATGATCATTTGACCAGTTTCTTTTTTAGTAGTTTTTTTTAGGGTATTTAATCAGTCGTTCTATTACACACTGTTTTGTACAGATGTTTTGCTATGGCACAATAATCGCAGAACAAATATAATGGTCGATGGAGTCGAAAGGTTCACGAGTGGCGATCGCGTACCAAAAGGCCGCTTACCTGGTGAGTGCCGCGGCAATTCAATGGATGTGAGACGCACAGGGCTGGTACCGTTGTTGTGGCAATATTTGGGAGAGGCATGGGCCTCTCCCAAGTGTATAATACATACTGGACATAGGTCCAGTATGTATTTTGGGTGAAACAATGTTTTTTTTTTATTGTAGGTAAAGTCATCCAAAGACAGATCAAAGACATCCGGAAATTTGGATCGGAATTACGGTGGCGGCTGCGGCGTGAGCACCGTTGCCTGATGCGATCGGCCTCCTCCTTTGCTAGCATTACTGCTTCGCAGAAGATGGCGACTGCCTGCCACTCCTCCTCGCTCCGTAGCATGGCCTGTACTAAGGCCCGGCGCGAGAGATCATCGCTACCAATCGCTCCCACGAGGACACGGCGATGCTTTTCCCAAGCGGGACCTCTACCGTGTACTCCACCGTGTCCACCGGGCGTTCCGCACAGTGGCGACACCCGGGCGTCACCTCAGAAACAATGATGTTGATATTTTTTTTTTTTATTCAGCGATGGTAGAAGATAGTTTTATGACCAGGTATAGGTCGTGGAAATGTGGTAGATGCTAAAGTTTGAACTGAAGTTTGATGGAGACGGGTGACTCTATCTGTAACGATCTTTTGACTCTATACTATATACTGATGCTACCATTTCGAAATTTTATTTAATGGTCGGATAATGTCTCAGACTATTGCCACAATTTATATCACCTTTACTAGAACATTAAACGTAATATCCGATCGTAATTTCCGCTAAAATAGTACAGACCCAGTTCCCACGACCCACTAGAAGCTTCTGTGTAGACATTCTAAACTAATTGCGAAATAATAATAATTATATGTTAATTAAACTGTTAAGCACCTAGAGGACACCGGTGTCCACACACCTTTTGTCTTTCTATTGTGTCTCTAATTACAGTATGCAAAAGGTTAAGTAAGAATAGGCGTTTTTTCTTGCAAGACGTTGTTTTTAATTGAAATTCTATATTGGTTCAATATTGCCCTTTAAATCATCATTAACCACTGCGTAACCACATCTTCGTTTCGTCCGTTCGGCCGGTAACCGTCCAGACCGAGCCCAAGTCGTCGATGGCGCGTATCCAGTGTCCCATGCGCTCCTCAAGTAGATGTCAGTAAAACCGTAGGAGTCCAGCAGGATCAAAGCCTACTGGGCCATGGGTTTACTTCTGAAAGGGAAGGAAGCCCAGGTCCTAGAAGCAAGGCAATAAAAGAACAAAGGAATGGATTTTCAGTAAAAATCTAACACGCCCTCCGCTCTACTCAAGAGCAAGAGGAGTCATTGAATGATTTCTACACCTAAAAAAAACACATAATCGTCAGCCACCATATCGTCAACCACAATATCGCTTACCATTAGATAACGTCGATATATTTTATTCATATTTAAATAAGAAATATCAAGACTCGCACAGATGCAGCGCTGCGATACTGATTTTGCAGAGGAATTCTTCTTATTAATTTTCTTTTATGACGTATCTAATTATTTTTATTTAAAAGACAAATAAATTTTATTTGTTTTAATTAATTTTAAAATCAAATCAATCAACTTCTGGAATCAAAATAATCTCACACAATTATTTATGTAATCGTGTATTTACGGAGAACATAAAGAATGTTAAATATTATGCAAAAATGTAAGTGTGATACCTACTAACAACAAAAAATAACAATCTTTGAAAATGTGTTGTCTTGCTTCGGTGGCCTTGGCACTAATTAAAATCTTACTAATAGAAGTCGACGGTTGACTCTACTGCTAGTTTAGTTTGGAAAAAGAAACACCATTTTTTTACGAGCTCTTTGACCCAACCTGGAAAAGCCAAGACTTTTTTAAAAAAGTTGCTTCTTTGAGACGCAATCTAATAAAGTTGATCAAATAAAAAGCAAAAAGAACTTTCATATTTTTTTATTAACTTTACGCTTTTTTTAGTGTCTCTTATAAACTAGTGTTAAAATTATTGATATCACATTTCTTTTTTCACAATAACAAAAACTTATGCTAAATGATATTAAAATAGATTTTTATTGTAATTGTACTCAACGTTTTGTTTATTTTTGAAAATGGAATGTAAAGAAATAAAAATTAAAGAAACTTAAAAAAATAAAAATAGTGAGGAGATTATATATAATAAATAAGATGTTATATATAATATATTTCATACTGTATTGAGTTTTTTTTATAATTAACATTCAATTAATTGCCATTAATTTCCTTTCAAAAATTTAAATACATGTTGAAATATTTATTATATCTTTAGCTATTTGAGAGTGTATGGTTTCTAAATGTCTATTATAAAACATAGAATCTTCAATCATTTGCAATTTTACATATTATTAGTTGGCAATACTCAATTTATTGAGCAGTTTTAATAAACTAGCCAAGATTAAATTAACTTTTAAATGTTAATGTACATATTTATGGTAATAGGATATTATAAAATGATCCATAGTTTAAAAAACTTAGATAATTATTTATTCAACTCTTAAGCATAAAATAAGATAAAAAAATGGCATCTGAAGAAATAATATTATTGGTAACTACACTATTATTATGTAGCAGAATAAATCTAGACTTGGAAACGAAAAAGAAGGAAAATAAGACATTACTGAGATATCTCTCTGAATAACTGGTTATAAATAAAATTATATATAAAGGTTCCCATAGATGGATGCGGCAGCAGACAACAACGTGTTGGTGATTCGTTTTCATAAAATTTGTTTTATAGATAGAATAATAAAAAAGTGTCGCATCGTAGTTACAATGCCGAGTTATATTTTTTGTGGGAGCCAAATGTCTAATCACAAATTCACAAAAGTAGCCAAATGTCTTATCACAAATTTACAAAAGTAGCCAAATGTCTTATCACAAATTTAAGAGTCTTATCACAAAAAAAGCGAAATCAATTTTATATTATTAAATTAGGTCTTAAAAGTATGCTTAAATTTAAGTTATCTAATTTATAACTAAGCTTAAATAGGCAATTGATAACAATAGATGCATGGTCTCTATTAACTTTATGTCGGTATTAGATTGCTTGTACAATTTTAAAAGTATCTACAATATTGGTTGTGTATTCTTCATTATTTATTCACCGGATTTCAGATTATGTTATACATTCTTCAATTTCATTTAATCAATAACAAGCAACACATATATTATTTCATAAGTCAGTTTTACAAAATTGATTATAAACTGTATTTTGTCATACTTTATACGTGTTGAAATAAAATTGTAAAATATCAAATATTTTACAATGTTTTGATAAAACGCTTATAGTCATTTGCCAGAGAGCCCGCCTGAGGCAATACATAAAATATTTAAAAATATGAGCTAAATATTTAGAAACAGAATAAAGTATATACTGAAACTGAAAGGTATATTAAAACTAATGGTAAAAAACAGAACAATAGAGTACAAAATCATATCAGAACAATAAACGGCACAATTTTTACACAGGCAATCAATACCTTTAGGTTTTTTGTAATTAACAATCACAACCTTATTAGTGAGTTTATAGTCTTTAAGACTATCTTACCTAATTATAACGACCCTAAATGGTATTATGATTATAATGGAATGTCAACATCTCCGAGTAAAAATTTGGACGGAATCCCCATTGTTTCAAAGACCAATTTAAATGTATACCTTTATTAATATTGCTAAAACTTTAATTTGTCTATGATAGGCTAGACAGCCATCCGAAATAACTAACTCAATTCACAATAAATCGACCAATTATTTGTCTAAAATGTTTATTTTCAGCTGTTTCTTTATCTTACAGGTATTTCAAAATGTCATGGTCCATATATACAAAATTCACAAATCAAATCATACACTCATTGTATCATTCATAGAGATACTAGTCACATTAGCCATTATATCTAACGCAGGAGTTTCATAGAATTTGTCCACCATGCTTCTGATAGAAGTAAAGGATCCAGCGAAGAGAGCGACCATAGAAATCATGACGATGAAGATGTTTTTGTAAAGAATCCAGTTGAAGGGACCAAGTCCTCTGTCCCATTTGTGGACAGTGTCGATGATAGCTGGAGTCAGGAGGCCGAGAGTTGAGAGGAAGATGGCGCCGCTCAAGTTGATGAAGAGCTCCAGGTCGGGGAAAGCGGCTGCAAGGGCAACTGGAAAAATAGAAAACACATTTGTTTTATTTTCTACTAGCGACCTGCCTCAGCTTCGCACGGGTGCAATGGTGATATCAAACATCATCCATGTATCATACATATAAACCTTCCTCTTAAATCACTCTATCTATTTAAAAAACCCCATCAAAATCCGTTGCGTAGTTTTAAAGATCTAAGCATACATAGGGACAGACAGCGGGAAGCCACTTTGTTTTATACTATGTAGTGAAGATACTTTTAGTCATCCACCTGTTCAAATCGTAAATGTCCTTCATTTTACTCCAAAAACCTTTTTAATATTATAAAATTTTTGCCCAATAATCGGCCCCAATCAAGGACTATAAATGTAGAATTTTTTACCCTTTCAGAAAAAGTGAGCAAAGCTTCGAACCCCTTCCCTCACATTAAGCTTAGGCAAACATTTACATACATTAAAATTCATGTGCAGTAGTTATCAAGTCAAATATTAGGAATTTTATGCAAATTTGCAGAAAATCAGAAAAAGGGAATAAAAATATATTACAAATATAATCACCATAATATAGGGTTACCTATCATAAGTTCGAAAAACGCTTGACTGAATTTAATTAGCAATTACTTGAATATAGCAAAATGGTCAAATATTAAATTGAAATAATTGCGAGTCTGTATAATCATGATGATACTCGTAAGCTACTTTGTTTTACAAAAAAAGGCGTGTGGACGTGCCTCGGCCGAGGCAAGCGCGGTTTTTTTACTAGGCCTCAGCCAAGGCACGTCCACACTAACCGAGCTGCTTCGCGCGGCAAATGCCTCGCGAGGCTGCTCGCTCTATGTGAACCCGCCTAAACACGTGATCTGTAGAACTGATTACAAACATAGGACAGTCCCGTACGGTCTAGTAAAAAACTCGTCTAAACTCCATAACAATTCGTTCTCAAATTTGTAGTTCTCCATTAGGGTCGTATCTCTAGGGATATGTCATAAAACCCGAAACAACATCTGTCGGCCCCAATAATAACCCTGAGCTACTCTTCCTTCCGTCCTTTAAAATGTACGTCTATTATTACAGGTTTATCCTATCAAATTATTATTATAAGATATTTATTCAAGATATATTCTGATATCTTCCTTTCATTTATCACTCGTAAAGGAGGAGGTTTAATAAAAAGCATTTTTCGCCCATCACACTCATAAAAAAGTTTCTGTTCCCGACTATTTTCAAAGATATATGTATATTTTTAGGGTTCCGTACCTAAAAGAAAAAACGGAACCCTTATAGGATCACTTTGTTGTCCGTCTGTCTGTCTGTCAATCAAGATCCTTTATCTCGAGAACGCGTGGAGGTATTTTGTTGAAATTTAAACAATAGACTCAAATCTGACTGGCCTGTTGGTCTAGTGGTTAGTAGCCCTGACTGCTATGCCAGAGGTCGTGGGTTCGATTCCCACCCAAGACAAATGTTTGTGTGACGAGCACGATCATTTGTTCTGTGTGTGGGTGTTATTTATCTATAATATGTATGTATTTAGAAATATATAAGTATGTTTATCAGCTGTCTGGTACCCATAACACAAGCTCTGCTTAGCTTGGGACTAGACGGTGTTGTGTGATAGGTATGTGTAATATATTATTATTAAATCTACGAACCCTCGAAGAAGTAAAAAAATCTAACTTCCAAATTAACGAAAAAAAAAGATCCGGCCATTTTAAAAACGTATATTTCGACCCCTCAAAGGTATCAAAATTCATGGGGTAGTTCCGCTGTCCTAGAATCCAGAAATTTGAAATGAAGTAAGGTTTCGTAGCACAAATACAGGGAAAATCTGAAAACTGTAGTTATAAAATTTGTAGTTATGTAATAAAAAAAAAAATGAGATTCGGAATAGGTAAGTTTGTACGGAACCCTCAGTGTGCGAGTCCGACTCACACTTGCCCAGTTTTTTTATTCAGTGACATTTACTTGAGTAATTTGAGTTGATTGAATGAATGATGGGTGAAAAATGTCTCTTACTAAACTAACCATCCTTCTTTTCCTATGGTTTTCATTTATATAGTCATCCATCATTCATCATTGAGGAAAATTGGTAGCAAATTTTTACCTGATCCAACGACAGCAGTGGTCCTGATAGCGATCTGCGTGACGTTGTGGTACCTCACGGAGACCTTGTTGTGCAGCTGCCTCCAGATCATCTCCATTGGCACGTAGAACTGAAGACTGTAGGTGAAGAGGATTGCTAGCGCCATCAGGATCTTTGCGCTTTGGGCGAGACTGGAAAAATGAAAGTATAGAGTAAGTTAGATACCTTCCGTAGCAAAGATCACTGTACTGAAAACAGATAGTTATATATTAGACAAAATCACAAAAACAGCGTATAATTACGTATCAATTAGATTAAACTTACGGCGATTTTATTAACTTATCTCGATACCCCTATTAAGAACTCGTATTAACTATTGAATGATATCAGAAAAATACTGCTTAGAGAGATAAATATCGACTTTTTTATCATCTAAAAACGAAAGCCCGCCAAATGTCAGATAAAGGCACTTTGGCTTAAGAACGGCAGAAAATCACTATTGTATGCTAGCTAGTAAGATGGACCATGATGGAAAGAAGCAAATATAGAGATAGTGTAAGGTTTTATTTTCATTTTGAACCGAAACGTAAAGCGTTTTTACTACAATATTGTATCTTAAAAAGACCTACAAAAAAGTCTGCTGTAGTATATGTCTATCTCTTAGGGATAACCCACAAGAAAAACATTTTATATCCTTTACTTTTTGTGAGAAATAATGACTTTTTTACGAAGCAATTTTAAACAATTCAGCATTAATCTTTATCCAATAAAATACCTTAAATAGCGCGTCGAAGGGCGCGTTTTGCCCTATAGCACTTTTTTTTCTTTCCTAAACTATCTATATTTTTACTGTAGTTTGTGAATTCAAAATATTTTTACAGCAAAATGATTTACGAATATGATAAAAATTATTTTGATAGTAAAATAGTGCAAAACAGTGTTAATAACATTAATATTTTGTATAGAAGTTTTGAATTACGTTGTTGCTCCATTGCCTCCATCGACTTACATTCTCCTGCCTCTATGTCGTATAGGAAAATCATTTCGTTCGTTTAAAAACTTTATACATATATTGCTGAATGTGAAAAGTATAGTCAGAAATTCTTCCTCAAATCAGCATTACACATGATTAAACGGGTAGCAAAATGAAATCTTGCTTTCGGAATACTGGGCAATTAAAAGTAGGTTTCAAATTATTAAAGTAATCAAGACACTACTTACACTTCATCCTGCGGCAGATTCAGGGTGACACTACCCCTTACATCGTCCCCATACTTCATGTAGCCAAAGAACCCGACGATACCATACAGAGCGATTACAATGGACATAGCGACATTCAAGACTCCGGGGCAGCCAAGGAACTGCTGGGGCTTCGCCATTTCATTCTCAACCGGCATCACGACACCGATACCTTCCATAGCGAAGATCACTGTGCTGAAAAGAGAAAGGTATATGTTAAAAGATTACGTTCTCAAATGCAGTTCCGAATGCCAGCTTGCAAAATGGACCATGGTGAAAAGAATAAGATAGCTATGTTATAATAAAATATCACGTAAATCACAGGAAATGCAAGAAAGCACGCTTGCTAAGTAAGAAGTTACTCATATTTTGTAAACATACTAATAGTAATCTGCATTTTCTTCGGCTCTATTTTATATTAAAAAAAAAAAAACATTTATTTGGAGCTCTTGACAGTGCAAGACACAAAAATAAAACAAGCGGACGAACGGAATACAGCACATAAAACCCATGTTAAGATGTTTTGTTGTTTGTGAATTCGGTAGAAAGCTGCCAAAATTATTAATAGACGGTAACGAATTGAATGTATTTAAAAAGTAATCAATTAATAACTCGCTTTTTCCCGCGGCTTCGCTCCCGCTCTTCCCTACTCTACTCTACTCTACCCTACTCTACTCTACCCTACTCTACCCTACTATACCCTTTTCTATACGTTGACTGCAATAGTATTTATAACTATGACATTATTTTCTTAATTATAAATTTTATGTAAGACACTGAATAATTTTGCAACCCTAAATTAGTGCCAGACGGTGAACTACACAATTACTTTCCGATGTGAAATTTGATTTGTACCCTTGAAATGGTCTAATGTAAAAACCATATTTTAGTCAGTTGAAAGTAATTAAAATTTTGGAGTCGTAGAAATTCTAATAGTTTTATTAGTATTAAAATCAGGTCGGTCGTTAGTCCTAATTGTTTCAGACTTTTAGTTGTTATGTTGATTACATTTCATGAATACCTCTAGAATTTAAAGTAACTACGTGTTTAATGTGTTAGAAGTAATGCTGTTTTATGAGTTAAGTTTAAAGTTTAACTTTCAGTTGGTAATAAAAATTAAAGTATAACTTTGCTAGCTGACTCTGAAAACTGTATTCTGCCATGTAAATGATTAAATTAAAAAACTGGGCAAGTGCGAGTCGGATTCGCACACTGAGGATTCTGTACAAACTAACTTACGTAAATAATTCAAATCCCGAATCGAATCTCGACGATTTTTCCGAATCCAAAATAGGTTTTTTTTTTGTGAAGTAACTACAAATTTACGGTTTTCAGATTATATTTCCTATACTTCTGCTATAAGACCTTGCTTCCTGCCAAATTTTAAGGTTTTAGATTAATGAGAAGTACTCTATGAATTTTGATTCCTTTGAGAGTGTTGAAATGTTCGTTTTGCGACATAAACGGCCGTATCTTTTTTTCTGTTAACTTAGAATATTGATTTTTTTACAGCTTCAAGGGTCTGCAGACCTTAAGTATATGGTTTGGTAATTTCAACTCGACGCCTTCTTGTATTCATGAGATAAAGGGCCTTGACAAACAGACAGACGGATAACGAAGTAATCCTATAAGGGTTCCGTTTTTCTTTTGAGGTATGGAACCATAAAAAGGGGGGTAGAATAGCCTACATTATTTTCTATGACCTACTGTACATATCTATACACGAAAAATTTCATGAATAATATTAATAAAAAATTAGATTAGTTAATTTGACAATGTAATCATTAGTTCGCGCCTTCAAATTAGCTGCAAAGTGCCACGCGACGGCAGCGCAGTTGCAACACTGCTTTGTTATTCCATATCAATAAAAATGTGTGAATGTGCGATGTGTGTGTGTGTGTGCGTGTGTGATATGGTGTGTGTGTGACATTTTTTTCACTATAATGGCGCTGCGGCCGCACGTCACTTTGCGACTAATTTGAAGGCGCCATCAATCTATCAGCTAATACTTCCAATACTATTTACTCTAAAACCTATGTATGCTGATAATCGTACGTCAAAGAATAAAAAGAATACTTGAGTCAAAATTTCTCACCTGATAAATAAGGGCCACTGTGTCACACTAGCCACAACGACTCTCCCCTCGGGCTTCGGCAAATCACTGAAGATATAATACATGGTAATAGCGAAGCAGATCACCAGGAATACGTTAGCTATCGCCGAGAACGGAACCAGCCATTTCAGGTTCCTGATCTGACAGATTAGAACTAGTGGCACGAGGGTCAGTGCGCAGTAGGCTTCTACAGATAACCTGTACTCTGGTATGTATTCATCTAAGACCTGAAATAAATGAATAAATGGTAAATGATATTTATTTTACAAATATTATGTTTTAAAAACTAAAACAAACTCAGGTGTCAAAATCTCTTGTAAAGTCCATACAGCAGCCATGTAATGGCCAAATCATTGGAGAACTAGGCAGTTTTGTGTCCAAGATGGTCTTTTGAGTATGTTACTTCGTCACGTTCAAATATCTGAACAGATCAGCAATTCCTGCATCGGCATTTTGGAAGATAAGAAAACTGGTACCACATAATTGGGCCCAAATACTTTGAGGAAAAAAAAAATCGATTCGAAAAGAAGACTGGATTTAAATGACATTAAGAAAATGGGCATTAAGAAAAGGAGCAGTGGTGGCCGAATGGAGCAGTGGTGGCCGAGTGGTAACGGCCACAACTTACGAGTTGTATGTCGCGGGTTCAAACCCAGCCAGGCACATTACTTTGTGTAATTTATTTCACTGCTTTCAAAACGGTGTAGGAAAACATCGTAAGGAAACCGGCATGTCCTAGAACCAAAAATTCGAAGACATGTGACATCCACCAAGCCGCACTGGGCTCGCGTGGTGAATTACGGCCCATTCCCTCTCTTAGAGAGGAGGCCAGTGTCCCAGTAGTGGGAACATTAAAAGGCTATGATGATGATGATGAATAAAATGGGCAGATCATCTCCTGGACTATGCCCTAAGGCATAGATTACTTTTTATTCCGGGAGTATATTCCTTTGATAAGATTATTTAATTTCACGCCAAGGAAGTCACGGGCAGAACCTATTTCCCCCATAAAAGCAAACCACGTTCTTTTCTGAGTGTGGCAGGAACCAAGATGGATTTAATTAGTGTGCGTACGATCGTTTCTATGATAGCCAGACAGCCTTAAGTGATGATCAGAGGTCGGAGTAGGTAGATTGATTTAAGGTCGTTGACGTCAAACGTAGAGGATAATATGGATATGCCTCCAAAATACCGGAACTTCATATTGATTGTGATATTTGTTCCGGTATTTTGAAATTAGCACGAATTTGTATTTTAGGTGAAAAACGTATTAATAATATCAATCTACGCTGCCAGTGTTAGCTAATGGGGAAAGAAATTAGTATTTTATTTTATATAAAAAACATTGGAATAGTTACACCGTATTTTGTCCCTTACTGTTGAATTAGAAATGACGCTTGACAGTATGACGCTTTATTTTATTTTAGTCCATAATTCCAATCCCGGAGCTTTTTCCGGTGCTTCCCGCACATTATGGATAAAATGGCATGTCCATATTATAATATCTTGACGCAAGTATATAAAATCAATCTACCTACTTCGACCTCTGGTGATGATAAATAGCCATGCAAGATAAAGAAATCTGCAATGGCATTAACATCATTGAACATTTTCAAAAGACAATTAAATGTTTTCTATACGATGTACAAAAAAAATACAACCGATTTCAAATAAACTAAAAATTGCTAAATAACTTTACGTGACTTAAAAAAAAAATCACTAAATAGATGGTAGTTATTAATCTTTTGAATACCGTAATTAGAGACACAATAGAAAGACAATAGGAGGGCGAATGCCGGCGTTTGCTTAGGGCTTGAGTTATTAATTAGGCTACTAGGCATCAATAACTAAAACACGCACTAAAAATAAATTAACTTTTGCCAAAGCGCCTTACAAATTATGGCGGCAAATAATAATTATTATCAAAACTTTAATTAAAATACTAGACAGTACTAGTTCTAAGGGACTAAGTTCATTTGATCATATTTAGTCACAAAACTAATTTTATTTTATCTTAATTAATTTGCTTATCATTAAATAAATTTTAGAGCACCAAAAGGAAAGTTAGTCATTACTATAAAGCTTCTTACTTGCTTATTATAATGTTTTATGTTTGTTCGCGTAATAAGATCAAAGATTTAAAGCTAAATGTAGAATAAAACAATGATAAAATATTATAAATCTAAAATATCTCGTGTCTCAGTGTTCTTTGTTTGATTTTTATGAAATTATTTGTGTATATTTAGCAGGTCTAAGAATTGGTCGTAGGCTATTTTTACTCTCCCACGCCCTCTCGACATTTTTTTTCTGAACAACGTTTGGCGGGTTAGCTATTATTTTTTATACGAGTAGGTTAGTCATTTTGAACACCACAAAGCTAAAATAACAATAAAGCTTTTTCCGCTTGTTTACGTTAACACATTATTATGTAGAGTTATTTTATGAAGACTTGACTTTTTTCTCGATAATCACTTCGGGAGCCTCATTAAAAGTATTACTTTAAGGAGCACCAGCTAGCAACTTTATTGTTTTTGTCACCGTGTCCTTACTAAGATTTAGAAGATGCGATACAGGAGCGACAGCGATTTGTGACTTTTTCATAAATTGCTATCAATAGGCAGGGCGATAGTTGCGTCGCCAGCCTGTTACCGAACTCGCAGACAAAATAGTTTCTCATCTGTCGCGTAGCTATATGCGCGCTCCTTCGTACAAAGCCGTAGACTTGATGTGAGAAAAAAAAAAAAATAGTGGCGGAGACAAAATTTGCTCGTATGCACTATCTTTTATAATCATCTAGCATCTGCCAAAGACTTTGCCCGCGTTAAAGTAAAAAGTTATCCCAAGGAAAGAAAGAAAGAAAAAGAGTATATTCACGACAAATATGGCTCATACCTTAAAAATAAAACAAATACAACAACGAGTCTATATAATTAGTAGTATAATATAATAAGATTTGCAAACGGCCAGCGCTCAGCAAAATGCTGGAGCTCGTGTGCAATACAGAGCCACGGCGCTGATTTTCAGCATCAGCCGTCGTTGAGGTGAGACGTTGATCGACTTCCAAGGATTTCTATTGTGATACTTATGATTAAAGAATAAATAAACCAAAATGTTAATAATTTTTTGTACCTTTTAAGGTACAAAACAATAAAAAAAAAAACGCAGTTGGCAAACAAGCATTCACGTAATCGATAATTAAAGTTGATTAGTTGATCATACTCTCGGAATAAAAAGTATACTATTTCAGGGTATGGTCTATTTTTATGTCAAATTTCATTCAAATTCGTATAGTTTGAGAGTGAAGGAGTAACAAACTCACCTACACACATACATACGGCCTTTCACTTGTATAATATTAGTGTGACAAGAAATTGCATTTTGTTTGTGATTTTACCTCCAGAAGAATAAATATTAGTTTAGAAGTAAATAATATTTTTAATTAAAATATTTAATTTTCTTACCTCCTTGAAATTTTCAGCGATAAAAACAATATAAACGCAAAGTGCTGCTAGGTAGGTACAGGTCATCGCATAGTCCACGAACGTTCTGAAAAAAAAAACCAGAAAACGGTAAAATGTTGGGACTTATATTTACCCAACTGCGATGAGGCCTAAAAAGAGGATTATGGATTTGCCGTATTACGTGCTAAAGTTTTTAAGTCATATCCTGCACTGACTTAACATCGATTCAACCTCTCGATCTTATTGAGTTTTTCTACTCTTGTTGATAGTTCTTCCTTTTAAACTCTTCTACACTTATTGATAGTCCTTCTTTTTGAAGTCCTTCTTCTCTTTTCAATAATTCTTTTTTTTATTTTATTTTTTTCGTATAATCCACCTTTTTGGGATCTTCTACTATTGCTGACAGATATTCTTTTTCAATTCTTATAATTTACTTAGTAGCAGTTTTTTCTTTTCCTTCTTTTATTTTGCCATCTTATTTGTTTACAATAGCGACATTTTTTTCATTTGAGTCGAGTGGAGTTGGGAGAAAATGTCAAAAGAACACAAAATAAGGTTACAAGACGTTATAGAGCAAAATACTAGAGCCGTTTAATATTTTGCAGATGATTGAGCAGTGTGTAATGTATTTTAACGAACGCATACAACCACATTTTCTTTAATTCTTAAGGATTCGTTGGAATAAGCATAACAATATGCTAATCTTAACGAGCATTGGTGTCAAATGCGACACCGACGCTTTGATATAAATTAATATTAATATTGAATGAGGCACGTGTAAATGAAACACGTGCAATTTATCCTTCTCTTCCCCAAGCTAATTGGGAAAAGGCTAGGGAAATGATGTTTTATTTTTTGATTGGGAAAAACATTCAATGACCTCTCTCGCTTTTAGGCGGAGCGAGAGGGTGTGTCAGACCTTCACTGATTAAAAACCCACTTTTGCTTCTTCTTTACTTTCATTCCAGGGCCCCGGGGTTCATTTTCGCACAACCTGTGGCCCCAGTAGGCTTCGACCCTGTTGGGCCCCTTACTGTTTGCTGACATCTCCTTGAAGGGAAACGATGATGGCAACTTTTACCTTGCAAAGTTGGCCCAGGGCCTTAATCTCTTAGGACCGAACTCGAAAGCAGCACCACATGTCTCCGCAAAGCCCATGGATGGCTTCTTGGCATCCACGCATACTTCTTGAGATGTTTTGACCTGGAAATAAGAGTAAGTGTTTTTAAGTCTAATTCAAAGTGGCATGGATTCATTGATACAAATGGGGACTTTATGTACGTTTTTGTGTATGAAGTTCAATTATTTTATGTATGGCTGCCGTATTGTATAGTGGTCGCAAACTGTCCTACTGAGCATGAAACCCCAAGCTCAATTTTTTTTAAATATTACTGGATTTTCCTTTAAAGATTTTTTTATACGAATTTACAGTCTTGTTTCTTTATGCTCAATTGATGGCACTAGATTCCCCCTACACTCCTTTTACATAAGATTGAGTAAATTAATATGAGATTTTTTTTTTTTTTATGGTAGTTAAAATCATCCAATGACAAATCCCGCCCTTGGGCGGAGCGGGAAGTAGTGTCAGACTCTTACTGACTAAAAACCTACCCCGTTCCTTCGTAGCCTATCGTGCCGGGGCCGAGCATTCCTTTCGGAACTAACCCCTGACCCCAGTAGGCTTCGACCCTGCCTGCCTGCAGTTAGCAGGCTGGGCCTCTTCGGTGTGCTGACAGCTCCTTGAGGCGCGCGGGAACAGAACGCGCCGTCGACGACTTGGACTCGGTCCGGTCGGTTACCGGACGATCGGACAGCGTGCTACCCATTGCACGCCGTTCGCAAGCCCGCGCCTACGGTGGCCGGAAATCGGGATCGGAATCCCGGCGGCGGCTGGGGCGAGCGCCCCGTTGCCTCTGCCTGATGCGGTCGGCCTCCTCCTTTGTTAGCATTACTGCTTCGCAGAAGGAGGCGACCGCCTGCCATCCCTCCTCACTACGGACCATGGTCTGAACCAAGGCCCGGCGAGAGAGATCGCTGCCGCCGATCGCCCCCACGAGGACACGGCGATGCTCCGCCCAGGCGGGGCACACCTCTACAGTGTGCTCCACCGTGTCCTCCGGATGTTCCGCACAGTGGCGACACCCGGGCGAATCCTCCGCACGAATCCGGAACAGGTACTTAGCGAACTTTCCGTGTTCGGTAAGCACCTGCGTCGTGCGGAAGTTGAGAACGCCGTGAGGTCTTTCCAGCCACGCCTCAAGGATGGGCCTTATCGCCCCAATTGTGGCGCGCCCCGAACGAGGTTGCGATAGTCGCTGACGCCATTTCGCCATGAGATCCCGCCGGAGCTCTGTCCGCCATGCCTCGACTTGTCGTGGCAGCGGAATTTCGCCCCGGCGTTGCATCTCCATGCGCTTGTCGTGCATGTGTGCAAGGACTGTTGCCTCCAGATCCCACGGCGGTTGGCCAGCAAGGAGGGTCGCCGCCTCGCGGGAGTCGCCGCCTCGCGGGAAATTAATATGAGATGGTATTTATGTAAGATCGCGCTCATTTCTGCCTCATCTCTTAAAAAAAAAATCGCTTAAATCCTGCGACCCGACGCCAAAGCACGCCCTTTGAAGTTTTCGTTTCAAATGCAAGCAAAAATGAACTTAACGGTGGTCAGGTGGAAGTGCCCTAGAGTTTTTGGCTGTTTTGATCTTAAAAAAAAATAATTATAAAAGTGGTATAAATGTTTTACTTTTGTTTCTCAAGTGTACAATAATTGTGAGCCTGTTTCAATTATTGAAACAGGCACAATTTCTGTTTGCACCAAAAATTTTAGTGTAAAATTGACAACGTTGGCGGAGCTTGCCAAGAAGGTTGATTCTATACATTTGCTGCCAATTATTGGTAAAATATTAGAAAGTGTCCGCATTTTATTGGAAAACAATGATTGTATTCTGTATCAAAAACTCAATACTTATTATTCTTCACGGTTTGACCGATTTGGATGAAACTTTGTCTGGGTTTGAAACTTTGTCTGGGATGAAGCTTTGTCAAAAAATGGGTCCCTGAATGGTTTGAAAATACAGTTTGACCCGATAGATGGTGCTGAAATCGGGTTGTTAATAATTTTTCTAACTAAAAGTCAGCTTCGGGCAAGGCCGGGGCGAAACTCCGCTGCCGCGACAAGTCGCGGCATGGCGGACAGAGCTCCGGCGGGATCTCATGGTAAAATGGCGAGAGCGATTGTCGCAACCTCGTGCTGGGCACGCCACGATCGAGGCGGTAAGGCCCCTCTTTGAGGCGTGGCTGGAAAGGCCCCACGGCGTCGTCACCTTCCGTTTGGCGCAGGTGCTGACCGAACACGGCAAGTTCGGTCCGTACCTGTACAAGATCCGTGCGGAGACGACGCCCGGGTGTCGCCACTGTGCGGACCGCCCGGTGGACACGGTGGAGCACACAGTCGAGGTGTGCCCCGCTTGGGAAGAGCAGCGCCGTGTCCTCGTGGGGGCGATCGGCGGCGATCTCTCGCGCCGGGGCTTGGTTCAAGCCATGCTCCGGAGCGAGGAGGAGTGGCAGGCGGTCGCCTCCTTCTGCGAAGCAGTAATGCTAGTAAAGGAGGAGGCCGACCGCCTTAGGCAAAGGCGGACACGCCGCCGCCGCCGCCGGGTTTCCGATCCCAATTTCCGGCCACCGTAGGCGCGGGCTCGCGGACGGTGGGCAATGGGTAGCTCGCTGTCCGTCCGTCCGGTAACAGACCGGTCCGAGCTCAGGTCGTCTACGGCGCGCACCGTTCCCGCGCGCCTCAAGGAGTTGTCAGCATACTGTAGGGGTCCAGCAGGGCCGAAGCCTACTGGGGCCAAAGGTTATGTGAGACTGTCACCAAAGGCCCCAGGATAAAGGCAAGGAATGGAAAGGTAGGTTTTTTAGTCAGTAAAAGTCTGACACTGTTTCCCGCCCCACCCAAGGGCGGGATTCGTCATTGGATGATTTTTACCTACCACTAAAAAAAAAAAAAAAAAAAAAAAAAAAAAAGCTTCGGGCAAGGCCACGTTTTTCGAGACCGCTAGAATTTTACATATTTTCATTTTATAAACTAATGAAGATCAAAGGCTCACAACAAAGGCTTACGTTGGATTATATTTTTTGTGGAATTTTAATTGAGTATTATTCAATAGTCAAATTGGATTGCGGAAATGATGCTGCACAAAGTAAAAAGCGGAAGTGTGTCATTAATTTCGTTAATTTGTCTCCGTGAATCGCTAGTCAACTTAGAACAATGACATTTTGAAGCCGACTCTAGCGAAACAGATTTTGCATCTTAATGATGTTTACCGATTCTGAGAAACATTGCTAGTCTTTTTCAATAGTGTAATTTAGAAAGTTTCGGGTTGATGAAACAATAGGACTAAAATATAACACTATGTTGATTAATATAGAGAAAGAAATTTATCCTTAATTCAAATCAAATCACTTCTATTTGTTAACACAGAAATTCAGATCTTCTAAGTCTATTTGTTTATGGATTCATGCCTAGAAGTCTTTTCATTGTTAACTTAAATATGGGTGGAGCGAAATTATTATTTTTTTAAATTTCGATACCGGAGTATCGTATATTAAAAAAAAAATCGGGCTCTGGGGAGGTATGAAAATGCATACCAGGGCCCTGGATCCAAGGCAGGGAAGGAACAGGGTAGGTTTTTAGTCAGTAAGAATCTGACACTATTTCCCGCTCCGCCCAAGGGCGGGATTTGTCATTGGATGATTTCACTTACCATAAAAACAGGCTGAAAAATGTTCGTTCAAAGTTTCAGCTTTGTAACTTAATATCTTCAGGTGGCACATTAGATACGAATTCAAAGAAAAGACAAATTTTAGCTGGCAAATAGAACTGTGCTTCAGACAATATTAAAAACTACTTGAAATGATTAAAACAATCAATAGATATGCATAGTACCTATTACACCGCTGTTGTAGCTATCAGGAAATAGACTCCGGCAGGGAATTCCACTCCTTAGCTGTACGTCCAATGAATGTTTAAAATTACTGCGTTACTAAAAGGCTAGCATTTCTGTGTTTCGGTTAAAAAGATCGAAATGTGATAATGTGACGAAATAAGTATTTTTGAAACATTTAGTCACAAACAACAAAAGTTTTTAGCTATTTTTATAGGCTATTGTTATTGTTTCGCGACATGGTTAACGTATTCAATGCGGTTATTGCACCTAAGCAAAATATGTCCAGAGAAAAAAAATGCTCTGTGGAATTCCTAAACTTGTGTCAATTCCTATTATAGTCGGATCATAAATTTTGTCAGAAATCAATTATTTTTATTTTCAACTTATTTTAAAAATAGAACGTTTAGCTTTGCCAAAACTAAAAAAAAAGTTCATTTTCAAATACACCGTTAAATTTTAGTCGTTTTAATCCTACGAAGGGTCGATTCGGTACATGAACTAATATCGATTTGTAAAGAGAAAATTAAAAAATTAAGTACTTTTTTTTTAAACTCCAATTAATTTACGCATGTACGAAATTGATTTCTTTAAGTAAACGTCAGCTGAGCGAGGCCAATGAACTGTAGTTAGTACGCAACGACCGACAACTACCTACAAGGTCATTGACTCGTTTACTTAAAGAAATTAATTTCGTATATGCGTATATTAATTCGAGTTTTTGAAAAAAAGGTACTTTATTTATTAAATTTTTCTTTACAAATCGATAATATTTCATGTACCGAATTGACCCTCCACGGGAAAAAAGCGATTAAAATTTTACGGTGTAAGAGTGTGGTCGAAGGAGAAACATACGAGTCGAGGTTACCGCTTTGCATCGTAACCAGCTCACTACACAGTTTCAATTCAAGTTTAGGAATGTCAGCAGTTTTAAATTAAAACTGTTTTTGTATGCAAAGAAATATACGTTATCTTGGCTGTCAGTCTTGCTTTCAATTTGCTTGATTTACGAGATAGATTGCAGTAAAAACTTTAACAGTAGTTTTCGACCTCTTTTTCTGAAAGTCAATCGTCACATAGTTGAGGTAACTCTTAGGGGTTTCTGCCCGTGGCTTTATAATGTAAAGGATAACTGACTATCTGATACTCCTTCCTTCCAGGAGGGAAGAAAATATTTGATGATTTTCCACCTTGAAAAATAAAAGACTCATATCGAAATGGTTTTTTCATACTTCTTCTTATCGTATCGATGGTTTTCTTTTCCTCAAAGTTTTTGGACCCAGTAGGTTGCCGTTTACAGCGGCATCAGTGGCATTTTTGAGGTCCTCCAAAGTGCAGGTGTAGGGACACTTTGGGCACTCTAATATGTCTATAAGTGGGCCATCGTCTGGTCAGTAGCACCGCACTCGCACTGGGTGTCGGAGGGGTCTATAATTATAAAACCCCAATTTGCCAGGTTGTGTTTGCAGCGACCCACTTGCGTGCGTAGTCTATTGATCGCCTTCCATAAAAAACTACTGCTGATCTCGTCCAAGTGGCAAATGTTCTCGGAACCGACCATCCACAGTGAAATGTAAGTTGTGGGAGGAACGCCATCCACCACCGCCCGATTTCGTTCGTTTTTTCATACTGACACTGAGTTTAGTTTACTCATTTTACAGTTTGGGGTTTATCGAATAAAGCTGAGCAGGTGGCTTCTAACAAGTCTAAACGCTGTTCACACACATTTTCTGGTTTACATTTGAACCTTATTCATAAATCCGAGGAAGCCGCATGAACATCAAGTTGAGTTTTTCGCAAACAGACAGAGAGACGTTGCGGGAGCTTTGTCTTATAAAATATGTAAGCGTAGGGATGTACGATCTATATAATTTTATGATAAACAAAAAAAAAAAACAATACCATAAATAACTAAAAATATTACGTCAGTTCTGCGAGCTAAGCTTACTCTTTGCAATATTTGACTGGCCTGTTGGTCTAGTGGTAAGTGGCTCTGACTGCTATGCCAAAAGTCGAGGATTTGATTCCCACTTAAGAAAAATATTTGTGTGATGACCACGATCGTTATGTCGTTCTGTGTCTGGGTGTGATCTATCCATCTGTATGTATTTAGAAATATATAAGTATGCCTTAAGCGTTGTTTAAAAGTGATCTACACTAATCTTTATAGTAAAGAGGTAAAGTTTTTTTTTGTTTGTACCTAATAGGTAATCTGTGAAAATACAGGTCCTATTGCTAAAATTTGTCCACCGATAGAAAGCTGCTGTATTCCTGACTGACATAGGCCTTGTTTACGGAGATGCGGCGCGTTCGCGTTGGGCGTTCGTCGTACATTGCAGCAGCGAGCCGCGTCATCGCACGCGCAAACACAAACATATTGCAATGTAGGACGGACCCCCCAACGCGATATGAGCACATAGGCTGTATAATACATACGCGGGCCAAGCCGCGAGCAAAAGCTTGTAGAATATAAAAAATGCTACCTTGTTAACAATCCTTTACAAATGTTTACTAAACAAAGAATTCAACGTTAAAGAAAAACACCAGTCACGCAACATTGATTAATAGATGTAATCTCTTACGACGCTGGCCTTCACGACGCTTCCTTCTGATGCCGTAAGCATTGGCAAGACTGCAAATAGACGTATAAATAACAACATTCATCAGAAACAGTCACGATCAAGGTTGTTTGGGAGCCACTTGATGCGATTTTATTATTGATTTATGTAAATCTACATTTCAAGCCAGTTTGAACGGATTTGCGGACGGCGAGCTATAGGTAGTTTGCTTTCCAATAAGGGCCGACCTGAATCATCGACGGCGTGTAGTGTTTCACGCGCGTAGCGCTCAAAGAGATGTCTGTAAACCGTAAGGGTCCAGTAGAGACGATGCCTACTAAGGCCATGAGATTTTTGGAAAGAATTACTGCAGCCCTGAAGCGCTAAGGGCATCTAAAAGACACCACCCTAGAGCGAGAGAAGTCGTTTAAGGATTTGGCACCTCAAAAAACAAGTAAAGAAGGGCATCTATTTAACTCAGTAGCCATGACTACTGAGAAACAAATCAATGATAACACGGTTGGCGCGGCGATGATGTGATTGGTTGTCGTGCTGCGAGTTGGGGGTTCGATTTTCGCACGTGTAAATATTGTTATGCCATGGCAAATACACACATGCTTAATAATTTTGCCATGTATTTAGTATACTGTCATATAACCGCTCTTACGTGATTATGATGTTATTACACATCTTTCTCCAGATATTTTGGATGCACAAGTATCTCTTGTAGATATTATACTTCTATAGAAATCTAAACATCCATTTGTGTAAAACTAATCCAGTAAAGACCACTAAAGATCTGTTACTTACGTGAACTTAGACCCTCCATAATGTACTCATATATTCAAAATATGAAACAGTACATCTATAGAAGCCTAGCACATTTAATCGAGATTTGAAATGACGAATTTTTTTTCAAAAATTTTTAAAGTTTAAAAAAAGTCATGTACGAGTATTTTCTGAAATAATTTTTGTGAAATTTTCGAGTAAATCACGAAGTTACCGAATGCCAACAGAGTTTTCAGGCGTTATCTCTCTTTTTTAACGTTGCCTCTCCATCAAACAACGCGTTGGATTGCGTTAGATGAAGCAACAAGCTTTTGATCTTTTGAATACCGTAATTAGAGACAATAGAAAGCCAATAGGTGTGCGAACGCCGGCGTTTGCTTGGGGTTTGAGTAATTAAACCATGCTCGACGTAGAATAATGGCGAGTAGGAAAGGCCTCTGTTCTTCAACAGAGGCCAATATTTCTTCTTTATACTTCACCAATATTTACATATGAAATTGTCACTTTATGAAACTGTACATTTTGAACTGTACATTTTGATCTTCAGATAGAATTATAACATTAAACAAACTTTATAATTAAGGCATTCCATTCCCGTTTAAAACTAGTCATTTATTTGTTTCTTTGGGTTTAATTTTTTACTAGCAATCCGCCCCAGCTTTGCATGGGTGCAATGGTGATATTAATTATATTATGCATTTATTATACATATATAAACCTTCCTCTTGAATCACTCTATCTTTGAAAAAAAAAACCGTTTCAAAAGCTGTTTTGTAGTGTTAAATGTCTAAGCATACGTAGGGACAGACAGCGGGAAGCGACTTTGTTTTATACTATGTAGTGACTTATTGATAACACTCAAATAAATACGGAACTCGGCCAAATAACACGTTCAAACGGCTGACTTAGTTCTTAAACAAATGGCTAAAGACCGTGACATTCAGGCTTCAAATAATAATGACTCACGAACTTTGGCAGTTACAGCTCCTCCCCATTCCTTTTGAATTAAACTTCATGGTTATGACAATGGATAACACTCTCGATTCGAAGATGTTAAACGTGAGAAGTATGCGGAACAGAGAGTAAAGTCTCACATACCTTCGTTGAAAAGGGAGGATCTTCCAACCAGACATAAAACCCATAAACCATAAAGCAATTGCCTGATAGTTGATTTCATGTCGCTACACTTGGGTGCTAATAGTTTTTGACTACAAATAGGATCTTATAACACTCCCGATTGAATTTTTATCAGGGTGGCAACTCTTCAAGAAGATTAGCCAGGTAAGGGTAACCGCATGTAGCGACACGAAATCAACTATCGGGCAGGTGCCCACCAGACATAAAATCCGTCTGGTCGGGGGATCCTCCCTTTACAACGTAGGTATGTGGGACTTTCCTCTCTATTCCGCATACCTCCAAAAAAGCTTATTAAAAATGTTCCTGAAATACTGAGTGGTTGTCCACCCGTATTTATTTTTGGACTTTGAAAATCTTTACATCCCTTTTTTTCTAAAAATAAAGAAATATCTTTGAATGAATAAACCAAATAAATAAAAACTGATTTTAAAGCTAAATATAGAAGCAAAAACTTAAGGTTATCGGAAAATACTCGACAAAAGACCTCAGAATCTTTTCATGAATTTTTGCCATTCAATGTAGCGTGAATAGTTGAATTTTGGAGCTATAAATATAATTATTTAAAGTGAGAAATAGCAGACTCTGCTTCTAAAGTCTAATAAAAATAGAGTGCTTTGACAACAAAATATTTTGATAAATTGTTTGTATCTTTGAAAACCGTTAGATCTATCAATTTGAATTTAGTGATTTCGTTTATACTAGCATAATTCAAAATCTAAAAGATTGCACTCGTAGATGATTAATCTGTAATTTATGAAAAAACTTATAAAAATGACATTTTTTTTTTATTTAGCTAAAATTATTGTTTTGATATTACTAACAGCACTTTAATTTTATTTTGAGTATAGAACATATAATATTATTAGATTATGATGCATAGACAGACGTCGATATGTTTCTTTTGACGGCTGAAATAATTTATACGAAACTTGCCAGACAGTCAGAACATGTCCTGTCCGGATTAGATCAAGCAATACTTTTTTCAATACACTTATCCCACCGCTTTTAAGAAAGCAATGGACTGTTTTCTACACTAGTGCGGACAAAGCGAGTGCTCGCCCCACCACATTTTTATTGTAATAAAATGGTTTATCGTATCAAACTGAGCGCGCGCCGACCCCCACCAAGCATAGGTCAACCCCATGAGTCGTAAGTGTATTGAAAAATGTCGTTTGATACACGTACAAATTTGTCACTGTTAGTAGCCCTTGGCTCCATAACACACTCGCCTTCGACTCATGCGAATTCCGCTTCGGTCTCAACGACAAACTTTCTGCACTGATATCAAAATGTATTCCTGATTTTACCAATATATCCTGGGTTTTACCACGGATCATTTTGATTTCCATGCGATGGTAGCCGCTGAAAGGTAACACTATCTCACCTTAGTAACCGATGATGTGATGTGACATGTATGATTTGATTTTTATGTAATGTGAGTGTGATGTGATGTAATGAATAAGCTGCAGTTATTGATGAACTTGTCTTACCAGGACATAAACGCAGTGAGTACAAATAAACCCGAGGACTATAGTGCCGATGCCTCCAGCTGCTAGACCTGCATTTTTGAACGCAGCAGGCATGGCCAGGATACCGGATCCTAGCGAAGACTTCAATAGATGAACCAGGGAGCCTATTGTTCTGAGAAATAAGATATTTGTTAGTTACCAAATCAATCTTAACGTGTAGACTATTTTACATTTGGAAAAGAAAATATCCCAAAAAACCGTGTTGCTGTTATAAATTCTTACATCACAACGAGTTCAAAAAGTTCTGAATGTTACTTACGAGTTCGGGTGCGCCACTTTTCTGTGTTCGAAGGGGTTGTAGGCTTTTTCATTGATTATTTCTTTTGACCCTAAACTTAGTGTTGATTGAAAGCCTGGATTCGCCGCGAGATTAGCTCTGGAAAATTAATATAAAAACAGATTAATTTGGAAAGTCATAGGTTATTATAGAATTGGAATAATTGAGTCGCAGTTTCATATAAAAACCCGTCGGGATCTAGTTGAAGTCATGGTCCGGGGCGAGAGGGAATGGGAAAGGGTCGCTTCCTCCTGCGAAACAATCATGCGAGTGACAGAGATGGCCACAACATCAAGAGAACGGACATCCTCACGCCCCAGCCGCAACCGCAGGAGACACCCAGAGCATTGTGACAGGTTAATTTCCAGCCACCGTAAGTCCGAGACGCGGCGCGCTGCGCGGCGCGTTGGGCGTTTGTCGTACATTGCAGTAGCAGGCCGCGTCATCGCTCGCGCATACAAAAACATAATTATGGCAATGTACGACGAACTGCCCAACGCGCCGCGCAACGCGCCGCATCTCCGTAATCGAGCACTAAGCGTGAGCTAGCAAACGACGAGTAATGGGTAGCCCGTCATCCGATTGTTCGATAAAGTTGCATTCCACGGGTGCCTCAAAGAAATGTCGACAAAAGTAAAGGCACAACATTACAAATATTAAAACAAACAAAAATAAAACAGTAGATATTGTGTAATGTTATATAAAAACCACAATGATCCGTTCCTATTGAAATAAACTTTTAATATCCAAACCACAATAACAAAACGCTGAATTGAACTCGAAACCACAAAACACATTTTTGTGCCAACTTTCGAACAATCAGTCAAGTATTTCGCCTAAGAAATTAATAACTTACGAAACGATTACTTAGTAATACCTGAGGCCCTACCTCACTTAACGCCATACATTTTGAGATCTCAACTGAACTGAAAAGGGACGGAGCTATATAAAGTGCTCCATCCCTTTTACTCGCTCGCACGCTTGACATTTTAAGACGTCATGGTAAGTCCCTTGAACCTGTCTTAAGCCTACGTAATAATTACATACCTTACATACGGTCTACGTAACTTTGGAAACACAAAAGCAAGCAATTTTATTTAATGTAATTATACGAAGTCTGTAGGAATGTTTTAATAAAGTTTGTTTAATCAATCTCGTCGCCAAACTTGGTTGCGGTATTGTTAGAAAGAGGTAACGCGGTTTTGGAAAGTAAACGGGAATTGAAGAAACACGGATAGGTGACTAGTGCTCGACTGTAATTCACCCTGATATTACGCAGTGACGTAATCGTTGATGATAAGGCGCACTAGTTTCATCATATTTCAGTTGAAAGACGCCCATTGTTAAACATAGGCCTCCCTAAGTGTCGCCATAATGACGGGTATTTGGGTTTCCGTACTTAACTAAAAGTAAACAATCTTATTCATGTCTTATTATGTTTTAGATTTTTTTTTTAAATAAAACACATGACGTGAAGATTGTTTTCATTTAGTTAAGTACCTAATCAAATGGAGTATAGGGCGCTCTCGCTCTAAATCATTCAATGATTTCCAACCCTAAAAATAAAGCTGGATTCAATCAAATTCAAAGTTTTCAAGGGGTTTTTTGTTGATGATAAAATATTTCAAAAGGATGGAATATAGTCCATAATGCTTGCATAAAGTTCATAAAGGAAATAATAGGATTTTTAATAAGAGTCTTAGTAGGCCACTGCACTGGTGTAGTGCCAATTAGGAGAAATAGGTTGAGAAATGGATAGGAAAATGGGCCAACATGAGTGTTTTGCTGAAATAAACGGGCCAATTTTATTCAAATAATTCGTTCATAAAGATTCTGTTAAAGATCTTTAAGAAGTTTCTAAAAGGTAGCTTTTACTTATTTTGGCACAAGTGGCCATTCACAGTGGAAGTCCTTTCTGAAGTCTCTTTTTTTGTAAACTATGAGTGGAAGGTAGTGGAAGATTACTTAATGAGCAATAAACGAACTATTCCAAACTGAGCAAGTGATTTAATATGACGTAGGTTTTAGGTGTTCACTTCCCAACAAGCAGTGAGACAGTTTGAAGCAGAGCGATGAGAATGGCTTCACAAAGGTAGAGAAGAAGAAGAAAAAGAAGCCTACTTGTCAGAACCAGTACGGTACCGCGCTGGCTGGAGCTAACATGCTGCTGCGTCCAGCAATACCCACGACGCAGCTGTACGTTTCGAGGCTACATCACACCACAAAGGTTGAGGATATCGTGGAGTATGTACGGGTGAAGACCAACTGGACTTTGAGAGTCATGCAGTTAGAGCCGCGCCATAACACTAATTTCAAGTCGTTTGTGGTGCGGGTACCGACTCACCATCTGGATACCTGCTTCAAGGAAGAGTTTTGGCCGAAAGGTGTCGTGTATCGACGATTTCGCGGAAAGATACCGACCTCGCAGCGAAACACGACGCCGTCACTTCGTGTGCAATAGTTTAGTTTTGTTATATTATAGTTTAATTTTATATGTATTAGTATATTATTTTGTAAGATTATGTGTGTGTTTGTGTTATGGGCCTTAGTTGCCTGATAATAAAAGGATTATTATTATTAAGTAATATTTCCCATACGGCTGCCGGCAGAGAATTAACTGTTCGAATTGCGCGAACTCAGTCCCTGTCAAGCGGTGTGATTAGCAATGCAATTGTTGTTGTTAACGAATTTTCAATAGTATTGACGCCAAAATATCAATATGTTTATCGATATGTTAGGATTGCCGATACGATAATATTGATACGATATAATTGTTAAGTTTACTGACGATAAACTTAACAATTATATCGTAAAATTCTAAAGTGGCGACCGCGCACCGGAAAACGCAGTATTGGAACTTGGAAGGCCTTCCAGAAGGTGGACCAATGACCTGGTGAGAGTTGCGGATACTGATGGATACGAGACGCACAGGACCGTTCATTGTGGTGACACTTGGGGGAGGTTTGTGTCCAACAGTGGAAGATTTTCGACTGAAATGACGATGATGATGAGCTTTTTTTGTAAGTGGGATATCATCAAATAACTTCTCACGCTATAGGTGGAGTTAGGGCGTGTCAGACTTTTGCTGACTAAACCATACCTGTGTCTTTCAATTGCCCTTTGCGTTCTAAAATTACGGGATTCCTTTTCAGAAAATCTTCGCAGACCTAGCGGAAATCGGTTTCCTGGTCCCCTACAGTTTGCTGGCATTCCTTTGAGGAGCGTGTGGATCACACGATCAGGCTGTCGACGAATACTAACGAATTTATGGGTATACTATATGAATTAAAGATAGATAAATTAATTATTACTGGACGTGGACCTTCCCTAAGCGTCGACAGTCAATTGCTATCGGAGAAATGTGATTAATTCGAATTCTTACGACTCTTCGCTTCATTGACCTTGATTCCTTCGCCTTTGTCAAATTCTCATTGAAATTTCAGATCTATAGAGCAGCCTAATCTCAATGATACTTTATTCACTGTATCTTATTTACTTTAATGAAATGTTTGAGTACTTACGTTGAATTAAAATTCTCGAGCACAATGCTGCTTTTCTTTTCGCCGTTGCCCATGATGCCGTATTTCTGTAAAGAGAGAAACATTTAAAGATTAGACTTGGTTTAATTCAGTAATTCTGCTTTTGGAGGGTGAGCAGTCATAGAGGAACTTATTCAACTCTTAGTGAAGACAGAGTCATAGCTTTTACTCCCTTTTTTTTTCTTAAATTTTATTATTGATAGGCTCGCGTTCGACCACTATCTTGCGAAGGTAAGATATATAGGTTACTTCTAGGCAAGCATGGTTTACAATGGAGTATGCTTGTTAATCTATTCACTCTTGGCTCACAGACCCCTAGTCTGTGAGTTAAGAGTGAATAGGTTACTTCTAGGCAAGCGTACTCCATCGACGACTACATCATCACTTACCATCAGGTGAGATATTGGACAAGAGCGAGAATATCAGTAATAATAATAAAAAATCCTGTTCCCGATACCGGTGGGATATTATTTTTTATATATTAAAATGTTTATTTTTTATTAATTAAATATTTAAAAATGTACCAAATGTGTACCTATGTAAATGAAATATAAAGATATTATTCTTTTCAAGGAGTTTTTTTTTATTTATTCCTAGAAACTCGAAGCCAACTATGATTGTTTTTAATTTGTCTTTGTAAGCTTGTATGAACGATAAGACTAGCTTCTTATCTATAAAGCTGAAGATAATTTTTATTTGGTTATTGAAACGCGCTAATCAAAACTGTGGAGGAAAACATCGTGATGAAACCGGCATGTACTAGAACCAAAAGTTCAAAGACATGTGACATTCACCAACCCGCACTGGCCCACGTGGTTACGGCCCGCTCGCTGTCCTAGAGAGGAGGCCTACGTCCTTGTAGTGGGAACATTAAAAGTCTGATTATGCTATGCTATGCTTATCATAGGAACCACGTGTTCGAATTAAAAGATTGTTTAAGCATCCGCTAGGATTGGGGCAGTAACCAAAGATACCGAAACCGTGTTTATGAAAGTAAAACAAAAGTATATGACCATTACGTCACGCAAATCTTTTACACTTTCTGTTTAATCCCATTATCTAATAACCCATAATCACCGACTTCTTGTCCTCACGTAACACAGAAAAAAAAGCAACATGCAGCGACAAACAATCAGCCGAACATAATTACCGTTACATCATGGAGGTAATTTTCATTTCGTCAACTCCGTGTCAAAAATACCGACCAACACATTTTGACAGGCGGCTTATCGGGAAACTAAAATTGTTGTTACTGAGTTTCGCTCATTATCTGTCGTTTTCTTTAAAAGCAGCGCCACTGTGAAAGGTAAAGTTACACTGGTCGCGTTATAAGATAATAATCGTTGATAATCGTATGAATCGTAATTTTGACGCGTACGTAATCGGTGTCAAGTAAACCGAAGTGGGACGCGGTGAAACGCACCACTGATGTTCAGATACTGGATGTGTTAAAATAAAGCGAGTGATCGTTTATTCAATAAAAGGCTTTAACCAAATTACATCACCATAGATGGGGGATGAACGACAAGCAATGCGTAGCTCACGATCCTCTCGTCCAATAAGGAAAGAGCCCGAGTAGTCAACGGCACGTAGTGTCCCACGCTCGCTTCAAAAATATGTCAGCAAATCACAGGGGCCTAGCAGCGTCGATACCTACTAGAGCTATGGAGAAAAATTTGAAAGGGATACTCGAGGCCCTAGAACTCAAAAGGAATTGAAGGAACATAGGTGTGGTTTTAGTCAGGGAAAGACTGTCACGCCCTTTTGCTTCGCCCTAGAATAGCAGAAGTCATTAGATGATTTTCTACCTTCGAAAAATGCCGAGTTACATCAGTGGTAATCCTAAATGGTGCAGTTTGATCAGTCAATTGATAGTCTTTAATATTTATAATACTTAGCTTGTAGAATTCTTAAGCTCACAGTTACATCTTTTAAAATTGATACAATTTTTTTTTAACGCGACAAACTGTAGAATTACAGTCTTTAAGGAAAATTAAAAAATTTTATGAAGATTTCTTACCTCAAGTAATTAACTATTAAGAAATTACTTAGCAACAAGTAATTACATCTATATAAATACGCGTGTAAGTCTCTAGGTATCTAAGTCCGTGTTTATTCTGCCAGATTTAGATGACTCATTTCTCTGATTTCGTAATCTCCATAGTATAGCCACACGTGAGACGAACCATTCACGATGAGTCACCGCAGACCTAGTACAAATACACACACACATACACACTTAATAGCTACAAAATTATTCAGGCCCATCTAGTTTTCGACATTTCTAAGGACGTGACGGCGGTATGATAAACGAGACCAAGTTTTTTCGTCAGCAAACATTTGGAAACGAGCCCCCATTAGGTTTTTTCGCTAAAACCGGACAGCTGGTAATTGAAAATCGGAATTTCGAACGACGAATTATAAATTGCGAATTTTAAATGAACTGGTTTTTTTGGCTTGTTGTGTAGGCATGTCGGTATTTATAATTTCATGTTGATGCTGTGGAGTGCGCTATATTATATTGGTTTATTGAACTCTAGACAGGTGAGGTGGGAAATTTTCTAATGACTTCTCTCGCTCTATGGTCAGCAAGAGGGTGGGTTAGACTTATCCTTCAGATACTTTTTGCATTTCAGGAGGCTCCATACTGCAACTTTAGCAGATAGCATCTAAGATCCGCTATTTAGCATCAAATTTGACCCTAAATTAAAAGATAAACGTACCCCATAAATTAAAAATAAATTAAAAAAAATATTGCTATAGAATCCTGGCACATTTAATCGAGATTCTTAATGGCGAAAATATAATCCGAAATCTTGTTAAAAAAAAACACAAAATTCTGTAACAAGTTTTGTAAAATATTCGAGTAAATGTTGCCAACAGAGTTTTCAGGAGTTATCACTCTTTTATTGCGTTGCCTCTTCATCAAACACTGCGCTGGATTGGATTAGATGAAGCAACAAGCTTTTTTAAACTATGCTGCGATGAGTGGGGAAAGGCTCTATTAATAGCTTATTTTCAACTAGCAACCCGCCCCAACTTCGTACTGCTGCAATAGTGATATTAAATATTTTATGTATATAAACCTTCCTCTTGAATCACTCTGTCCAAAAACCGCATCAAAATCCGCTGCGTAGTTTTAAAGATCTAAGCATACATAGGGACAGACAGCGGGAAGCGACTTTGTTTTATACTATGTAGTGATATTATGTAAAGAAATTTATACTTTACATAATTTATCAGTCAGGATAAAACCTTGGTTTTGTAAACATCGTTCTCATGACACAGTCTGTTGCTTTTAATTGTGGTTGAATCAACATATAAATGTATGATGGCATTGAATAGAGCCTTCATATGACTTACACATCAATATTATTTATTAGGTTGGTATAATCAGAAGTTAGTATGTAAACTGCCCCTCCTAGCCAAGTTACAATCGTTTTGTTTTGCGTAAACGCGTGGAGTTGACCGCGCCCCCAACTCCTTTGTTCGAACAAACGAATTGGGAGCGTGGTCAACTCCAAGCGTTCGCGCAAAACGAAACGATTCTAACTTGGCTAGGGGGGCAAGCCTTGTTAGTAGAAAGACCGATGGACGTTTTTGCAAATGACTGCAAAAGAGGAGACTTCATATCGGTATGGGAAACGTGGACATCAAGAAGCGGAAGCAAGCATGAACAACCTTATGATGTTCCCACTGCTGGGACTCAAGCCTCCTCTCCAGGGGAAGGAATGGGCCGTAATCCATCACGCCGGCCCAGATATTATACATGGGCTTAAAACTATATCTAGAACTGGATGGATGCAGAAGTCGGATGACTAAGTACTAAGACTCAACTTGATTGATGAGTCTGTAGGTAACTTATAAACTTTTCTCGATAATTGGGTTATACAATACTACTAGATTTTTTTTTTAATTCGAACCAATAGTTTCTGAGAATAGCGCATTCAATCAAACAAACGAACTCTTCAGCTTCATAATATGACTGAAGTATAATTAACATATTTACTAATATCCCTACTTGGAGACTTATAAAACATTAAATTACGTTTTGTAACATATAATGTTATAAGTAGGATAATTAGCTTATAAAAAGTAGAGAATCCTCTGTCTCCTACTGTATGTTTTTTTTTTTATGGTAGGTAAAATCATCAAATGACAAATCCCACCCTTGGGCGGAGCGGGAAATAGTGTCAGACTCTTACTGACTAAAAACCTACCCTGTTCCTTCCCTGCCTTGGTTCCAGGGCCCTGGTATGCATTATCATACCTCCCCAGAGCCCCAGACTAGGCCTCGACCCTACTGGGCCCCTACAGTTTGCTGACAACTCCTTGAGGTGCGCGGGAACAGTGCGTGCTGTATCCTACTGTATGTAGATTAAAACGAATAAATAAAGGAGGAAGACGGGTGATCTATATACTAAAACACATCTATATAATATACTGACATTAAGGAAAGACTAGAAAACACCAAATTAGGCTTCTTGGCGGTCAAACCATTATTAAAACTTGCCAACATTCCATAACCTCTACGGTCCGGACTAAGCGTTTCGCCTCGTTGTTCATACCGCGTACATCGAAGGATTAGAACAATTTTCTGTCCGATTATAATTTAGGTGTCTTCAAATGTAGAGTGAAAAGGCTCTAAGCAAAACTCGTAAAAAAAGTTGTAGTCTTTTATATCTCAAGTGTCTACATAATTGGACAACATAAAGAAATAGGCGCAATCTCAGTAAAATGGAGCAGACAATTTTATTACAGTATTACCTCAGCAAAGTTCTCAGAAAAGTACTTGATACATTTTGCTGCCAAATCCGCATTCTAATGAAATGTAACGCAATAAATACTTTGTAAACTTAACACTGGCAAAATGCATAAACCCAACGATGCCAAAGCAAAAAAAAAAAACGCCACTCCTTACAAATTCATAATGCCATAGGCATTCCATAGATGTACCAACGTAACCACGTAAGCCTTCAAGCCTACGAGGAAAGGCCAACATAACAAACCAAACGCTACATGCCAAGGTCTGTTCGTACTCAAACCTGTTGATGTTGCAACTGCCACTTTGCATGATTCCGCCATTTTGTTTTAACGTTATTTACTTTAAGTAAAGTTGATACAACTTATATTGAAAAAGTACTAAAAGAAACGATGGCAGAGATGGCCGGAGTCTGTGTCCTGATAGCTACAACTTAGGGGGATTTCAGTCAAGAGGGAATAGGTTACTTACTTCAAGGCACAGCGTGCTCCATCGTCGACCACCATCAGGTAAGATAGTGGTCAAATGCAAACCTACCAAAAATACTATTGTAAACAACATGTCACCCAATCGCAAATCAGATTAATGCCACAATCCCCGACTGGGTCCAATATCTTCTACCAAAAGATACAAAAAATAAGTCGGTCAAAGACATCTGGTATATCTGACCTGTGAACTCATAGAGCATTCAGATCTAAATGGAATACAGCGCTGCCATTTGCAGTTGGCTTCGGAATCATGACTGCAGCGACATGACGCTCCCATGAATGCCACGTCGTGCTACCTGCAGTCGCCTACTACCTTTATAATATTGCCAGACAGATGGCCCATTCCTCCTAGGTGAGGGAACAGGTCGGTTGATATAGTTACAACTTGCCATAAATTCTGTCTATAAAACTCTAAAACTGCGATAGGGCGCCCCTATTGCCTCGAGTTTCTATTAACGATCAGTGACCCATGTAAATTGATGACTGATAACTGAAATACCATTCCCAACTTTCAAGGTCGTCACACGGTTGGCGCATAGTCACGTCGTGTCTGTCTGCAGAAGCCGTTATGATGGTACTTGGGAAGAAGTTGCAAGGCTATGCCATATTATGAGTTGTGAGTTTTTCCGACAGAGGTGCCGTGGTTATGGAATGCAAAGGGTAGCTGAAAAAATTCGGGCGGGTTTAGTCACTCTAACACTCCATCTCGCTCCACCGAGAGAGAGACAATTTATTTTTGAATTTATTTTTGAATTATATAGACTAGTTCCTGCAATCCCATCTGATGGTAATCAGTGATGCAATCATTGATGGTGAAGCGCACTAGTTTATTAATAGCCTATGCACTCTAGCCTTTAAGGCACCTGAATTATAATCAAACGGAAAAACCGCTGTAGGCAAATTGTTCCAATCCTTCGCTGTGCGTAGTATAAACAAAGAGGCGAAACGCTTAGTACTCGATTACGGAGACGCGGCGCGTTGCGCGGCGCGTCTGGCGGTCCGTCGTACATTGCCATATGTTTGTATTTGCGCGAACGATGACGCGGCCCGCTGCTGCAATGTACTACGAAACGCCCAACACGCCGCGCAACGCGCCGCGTCTCCGTAAACACGGCCTTAGTCCGAACCATAGATGTGTGAACAACGTAAGGATACTCGCCGTACGTCAGGTTGTCCACTGGTAGAAAGGATTTATATAGTTAGTGTAGTTTATTATTTGATGATTTCTCAAATAAAAAAGTGGTATGCCACTACGAGTATACGTAGCATTAAAACAATACCTTTTTCATTTTCTTTGTTTGTTTTTGTCTAATTAATCAGTTTAGTATAATTTAATTGTGGTTTAGTGTTTGTTTTGTGTTGCCACAAATAAATGTTTTATGTATCTATCTACCTCATTAATTACCAAGGCAAATAAATTAAAAATCACGAACATAATAGCTCTTGGTAACTTCATTGAGTCTGGTGACAAAAGATTACTATCAGGGCCGTTGAATGACGGGGTAATCGAATGTCATTACAATCATCTTCCTCTGTTTTTTTTTTCAGGGTTATTGAGGTGAGAGTGATTCTTAAATACCACGTTATAAAAGTTTTTTTTTGTATAGGTATCTTATTAGCGAAACAATGCAATAGGTATTTAGTTTGGCCATGGAATTTGTATGTATTCTAATGTTCGTCTAAAGTTTTTGTATTCTTTAAACTTAATATATAAACTTGATGAAGAAGATTAATTTATATCCCTGTTTGTATTTAATAAACTCAAAATTATCTACTAGACAAATTAAAAAAGAAAATATACCAGTAAAATACTGTATGTCCAATTACATACAAATTCGTTTAGCTGTTTTACTGTGTATGAGCAACAATCATAAAAAAATCAATCATCTGTATAATTTTACTAGCTGCTGCCAGCGACTTCGCCCGTGTTCAAGCAGAAAATTGCCCCAAGAGAACGTATTCTTGTGATAAAAAGTATTCTATGTGCTCTTCCAGAATATGGTCTACGAGTGTTCCAAATTTCATCTAAATCTGTACCGCCGTTCGATCATGAAGACCAAATTGCGTGACCTTTTAGGGAAACTAAGCAAAATGGGGATTGGGCTAAGCGTGTGGTCACGCAATTTTAAACCAATTTGGCGCTAGCATCGAATTCAAGAGTACGAAACATCACAATTTCAATGTCGACCGATCGGAATTAAACTCGAGAGTAGTCGAGAGTAAGCCCCTATTTGTCTACTACTCATAACACAAGCTCCATTTAGCTTGGGATGAGACGGCGTTGTGTAATAATTGTAAAAAAAATCCCTTGTTACATAAGGATGGCGATGCAAACAGATTCAAAAGAACAATACGTAATTACATTTACTTAGTACGCATCTATAGTGTAGAGGTATCTCGTGAAAAATCATCTAAATTCAATCTAATGACTTCGCTCAAGGATAATGTACGATCCAATCACCTCTCTATTGTTTCGACATAAGACTGTTTTCCAGTTAAAGCGATAAAGATGGGAAACCGTACCTAATTACCTTATAATGATGGGACACCGTACCTTCGCGTGACCCAAGGGCTAGCTTTTACCTTGAACGGGTTATAAGCATTGCCATACAGCGTGGGAATACTGCCAGTCTTTTGGACACGTTACTTATCGACAGCGATGTGGGGGAGTTTTTCAACGCCTTATTTTAGATAGTTAAGGATTTTTTTGTCTAATTTAAAGTAAGTAATTTTTTATTACACAGAGAAATATTAAATTACGTATTATAAAAAACTATGTATTTGTAGATATTGGACTCGGTAAAAAATTATTGCAGAATATTAAAAGTCGCGCGCAACCACAGCGTAACGGAGCAACGCGCATATGGAAATTTAAAAAAATGAATTTCTTTTTTATTACCGGCCAGCGCGATCGTTCTATTTTTAAAATTAGTTTAATTATTCGAAAATTAAACAAATAAAGTTTTGACAGAACTTGTATTATTATTGAAAATCACTGCAAAATAACTTAAATTTTGACTGTTGGTGTTGAAGTTAAGTAAATACAGAAACTACTCGTATAATTGAAGTCGATTGATTTTTTTTTTGTTAAACAGTATTTACGCTTCGATAGTTACTTAGGAGAAAAAAATAGAATATCACGGTTTCGAGCTTTAAGATTTAAAAAACTCACTAATCATGTTTTATCTCTAGTGATCCGAACCCAGTTTTTCACGGGTGCAAATTATATACACAAATTTTATTGCTTGGAATGGCCTGTTGGTCTAGTGGTTAGTGACCCTGACTGCTATTCCAGAGGTCGTGGGTTCGATTCCCACCCAGGACAAATGTTTGTGTGATGAACACGATCATTTGTTCTGTGTCTGGGTGTAATTTATCTATAACATGTATGTATGTATTTAGAAATATATAAGTATATTTATCAGTTGTCTAGTATTCATAACACAAGCTCCGCTTAGCTTGAGACTAGACGGCGTTGTGTGATAGTTGTACAATATTATTATTATTATTTCAGTTAGTGGAAACCGCATCAAAATCCGTTTCGTGGTTTAGAGTACTTAGCGGATAAACAGACAGAAACAAATGGAATATTAATACAGTACCAAGTAGAGATAAATGTAATACCCTTATGTGGTTTTATTGAGATATCGAGGAAATAACTCTTTGTGGAACACAGCCTTTAAAGTATTGTAGCAATTTACCGCCACAAATATTAAATCAAGCTAATGTCTTATTGTTTGTTTGTTTTGGCATGTAATCGTATTTTTATTAGTAGTTACTTAAAGTTATGCCTTCACAGCCAAGATAATTGAGTACTTACGGAGGAATTGAGTATTTAGGTATACCTATTGAAGATTGAAACCAATTGAAAAGTAATAACAATCTATATAATTAAAATAATGTCGTGTTAGTTACACTATTTATAACTCAAGAACGGCTGAACCAATTTGGCTAATCATTGATAGGAAGGTAGTTTAGAACCAGGAGACGGACATAGGATATTTTTGAACACGTTAAATAAAAAAATAAAAAATCCAAAACTTGCTAATTATGTGGTATAGGGTAGAGTAGGGTAGAGTAGGGAAGAGTAGGGTAGAGTAGGATAGAGTAGGGTAGAGTTGAATAGAGTAGTCAGTAGACGGGAGTGAAGCCGTGGGCAAAAGAATACAAAGTATGAAGTCTGATGATGTAAGAAAACATTGAAAGGAAACTTTAGTAGGTTTCCTAACAATTTTTTTCTTTCCAACTTCTTTGCCTAATCCTTATATAAGTAAATTAAGTTCGAGAATAAATAACCATAGAAAAACAGCTCATTTTCATAGGCCTGTCGGTCTTGTTGGAAAAATCCCTGACTGTTATGCCGGAGGTCGTGGGTTCGATTCCCTTTCAGGACAAATGTTTGTGTGATGAGCATAATCATTTGTTCTGTATCTGGGTGTAATTTATTTTTAATATGTATTTGTTTGTATTAAGAAATATATAGGTAAGTATGTTTATCAGTTATCTATTACTCACAGCACAAGCTCTGCTTAGTTTGGGACAAGATGGCGTGGTGTGGAAGTTGGGAAATATTATTATTTATTCCTTAAAAATAATTGATCGCACTTTGCCTTTGCTTGCAATCGCACAGACAAGTGGGCACGATCAACTTTGTGATAATATAGGCTCACGCTTGACCAGTATTTCACCTGATAGAAAGCAACGATGCGGTCGACGATGGAGCAAGCTTACCTAGAAGTAACCTATTCACTCTAGACTTAAAGACTCCCTGTTTGTACCCTTCAGGAAAAATAGACTCCGACAGGAATTTCCACGCCATTGGTGCATAAAATGAGTAGGATGTCCAATAAAATAAAAATAAATAGAAAAAAAGTAGTCGTAGTAGTAAGTAATAGTAAAAGTAGTATCGTGTAAATGCAATTCGATGCACACACCCCGAAATGCAACAGGTAGAATATGACAGGATAGCAATTTGGCGTTAATGCTCAAGTCATTGTTAGTAGGTAAATAGGTATCGTAATATTGCGTAGAACCGAAGTAAATTATAAATTATGCTAATAGCAACGACGCTAATTGCCCAACATGTGTGTTATCATTGCCTTAATTTGATTGCTACAAATACATGCAACACTGATTGAATTACACCTGGATATGTTAATCGTTAGGTTTACAGAATTATTTTTAATGCCTACCTGGCAACCTATAATACTAGCGATCTGCCCTAGCTTCACATGGGTGTAAAGGCAATTAAGTATATTATGCATGTATTATACATATGTATAAACCTTCCTCTTGAATCACTCTATATATTTAAAAAAAAAACGCATCAAAATCCGTTGCGTAGTTTTAAATATCTATGCATACATAGGGACAGACAGCGGTTAGCGACTTTGTTTTTTTTTATACTATGTATTGATAAAATTATTTAAGCTTGTCTGGTAGATATTGCTATCAGCGATAAGACTGCCTTTGTACCCATAGATTTAAGTTCCTGTGAATTGTTACTATTTTGGTGTACAATAAAGTTTATTCTTTACATATAATATTATATTAGAAACTAGAAGGTTTAAATAGAACTGTATAATATACAATAATATAATTTAAGTAGTGGCCCAGCGGTAACGTCGTAGATTTTATTCTAGTTGAAAGAAAACATCCTAAGGAAATCGGTATGTCCTAGAACCATAAATTCCTCTACCAGCCCGCGTTGTGGATTACAGACCATTCCCTTTCCTAAAGAAGAGGCCTGTCTCACGACAGTGGGAACATCATAAAGTTTAATATGTGTACATACACCGTTAAATTTTGGTCATTTTAATCTCACGGAGGGTCCATTGCCACTTAAGTTTACCAATTCTTCGTGCTATGTCGGTATCCTTTGTTCTCCTGCGGATATCCTCATTCCTGATTCGATCACGCAAGGAAACTCCGAGCATAGCCCTTTCCATTGCCCTTTGGGTGACTTTAAGTGTTTTGATAAGGCCCATTGTAAGCGACCACATTTTGGAGCCATATGTCATCACAGGCAACACGCACTGGTCATAGACTTTCGTCTTGAGACACTGTGGTATATTGGACGAGAAGATACTGCGCAGCTTCCCAAACGTCATATTACTCGTATAATCATATGATATTCTTAACTACGTAGATAAACTTCTAAGATAGAATACTGAGAAATCAATGCGGAATTACCACGATGTGGACTTAATTAAAAGTTATTTATTGACGTTTGTACAAGGAGATTGATAGATTTACTTTATTTCAATGAACCTAAGATATATATTTTTTCAAATCAATACCTTTTTTTTCTTTTAAGTCTTTTTTGTGGTCTAACAAAAATCCTTCTATTAGGTGGACCGATGACTTGGTAAGGGTCGCGGTAATCAATCGTTGCGAGATTCACAATACCGATCATTTTGACGACACTTGGAGGAAAAATCTCTCCAAGTGTCAGCAGTAGATGTCTTGCAGTTGAAATTGAAAACTAAAATTGACCTCAAAATGACTTTATACTAAAAAAAAAATACTATACATGTTTTTTTTTTTATCTTGTTGTAACTAATTTACAAAGGAAGTAACGTCTATAACATTTTCTAGATACTCCCACGAGTAGGCGCAACACGACAATACCACAATAATTTACGGCAAATGCTTTGTCTCAATATGGCATCGCGCTTCTCTGTAGATGCTTTAACATGGGACAGGGGTATGAAAATAAAATAAAATAAAGAATATAATTGACAATTTTAAAACTTTTGTTTCATGTAATTTACATCAGCATGATGACCAGTGGTGGCCGAGTGGTAACGGCCCCGATTTATGAGTTGTAGGTCGCGGGTTCGAACCCAGCCAGGCCCATTGCTTTGTGTAATTTATTTCATCACCACTGCTCTCAAAACGGTGAAGGAAAACATCGTGAGGAAGCCGACATGTCCTAGAACCAAAAATTCGAAGACATGTGACATTCACCAATCCGCATTGGGCCCTCGTGGTGGATTACGGCCCATTCCCTCTCCTAAAGAGGAGGCCTGAGTCCCAACAGTGGGAACATTAAAAGGCTGATAATGCTAAATTTACATCTCCTTTGTTTTTCCGAGGGTCACGAGAATTTCTAAAAAACGAAAGCTTGACCCAATAATATTTGAAACGTAAAAATCAAAAGTATCGTATTTTAAGTCAATGGTTTTACGTTACGCCTTTATTAAAATCCACAAAATACTACGCCTACAACACGATTTGATAATGACTCCGAAAAAAACATAAAAAGACAATAAACATTTGTATTACATAAAGTGTAATTTAAAGGCTGTCACACGCGGTGAAGATAGTATAGCCACAAAAACTATTATAGAAGCGAAAGTTATTATTAATGTAGGTTTTTGTTCCAAATTCAAATATCATTATTCCCTAAGGAACGTCCATACTACATAAGATCCCTAAGGACAGAATAACTTGCTTTAAGTGTTGGTTGTATGACATAAAAAGGACATTAACGATCAGGTGGTGTAAAATACTACATTTTTATACAAAATGAGAAAGTTTGTCATTGTAACGGAGGCGGCATTTACCCGAGCCGTCACGAGGGACTTATGAAGCCAAGGGCTCCAGTGACAATTTTTCAATACACCTATAAAAAAAAAACACCTATGAATACATAAATGAACTGGGATTGACGCACGGCTCGTGGGGTTCGACGCGTGTCCAGCGTAATACGATAAATATAATAAAATTGAGGCGAGGGCGAGCACACGTACTTTTCTGCACTAGTGCAAAAACCTAACTGCGTAGCTAAAAGCGATGTTTTAAGAGCTAGATAAGATATTAATAATAAGTGTATTGAAAAACATATTATACTATCTACATCGTGTGAGACGGCCTTAATTGTTATAAGTAATCAGCATAGCATGACGCCACTCATTCAAGTTACCGCAGTCATTCAAACATACCGATGAATGAGGAAGCAATGCCGTAGGTAATTTGTAATATGAAATAAATGGTTTTATTGGAATAATACAGTAAGTGTTTCATTCACATTGTTGATACTGTAATGTAGTGCTAATGAAACCGTGTGAAACAAATAATGTTGAGGAAAATCTATTGTTTTGTTTCTACAAATTAGCGGTTGGCGTTCAAGTATAAGTAAGTAAGTGTAAAGTATAGAGCGTAATAACATAATCATAATTCATAATCATATTATATTATATCCTGCCATCTGTATATATAAAACAAAGTCATGTTAGTTACACCATTTATAACTCGAGAACGGGTGGACCGATTTTAATGATCTTTGCTTATTTTGACATGTTTAATTTTTTGACATCATATTTAATTATTATATTATTTTCTTTTTTTGGACATACTATTTAATTTTTTTTTACATGATAATTAATTGTTTTGACATTCTATTTCGATGTTTATTTTTTTGGTCTATGTAAGTGTTTGGCATTTCATTTTAATTTTGGATATTGGTTACTAAGCATGCTGAGATTTACGATAAGTTTGTATGCCAATATATGGCAAAACATAGCGCACTGTACTTTTATACCACCCTATGTAATACCTATGTTTCACAAAGAAAATAAATGATTATGATTATGATTATGATTATGATTATGATTATGATTATGATTATGATTATGATTATGATTATGATTATGATTATGATTATGATTATGATTATGATTATGATTATGATTATGATTATGATTGTTTTGTTAGATTTGTCTCCACCTCGTGCTTTCGCAAACACCAGTTTGCAAACTAAACTGAAGTGCCAAACTAAAGTGGCAGTGGGCAAAGCACATTGCTCATAGAACGGAAGGTCGATGGGGCCGAAAGGTTCTGTAGTGGCGACCGCGCACTGGGAAACGCAGTGTTGGAAGGCTTCCCACAAGGTGGACCGATGACCTGGTAAGAGTCGCGGGAAAGCGGTGGATGCGAGTCGCACAGGACCGTTCGTTGTGGCGGCAGTTGGGGGATGCCTGTATCCAGTTGCTGTACAGTTGACATCCTTTGGCTGAAATGATGATGATGAGTTTGCAAACTGTAAAAGGTAACTGAAGTAACGCAGTTGTGGTTTTAGTCAGTAAACACCTCAGAACGGGAGATGTCATTGGGTGATTTCCCTTAAAACTAGTTACGGTATTAACTTTTTACACCCAAAATTAGTCAGCCAAAGTGATTAGTTTTACGTGTATTTTCATGAATCACTTAATAAATACCTAGTTCTAAGTAATAGCAAGTCAATCAGTTTAGTTTTAGAGAAGAACATAGGTTATTTTTCACTCTAAGAAATGAAAGACAAAGGATGTTCAAAGATAATGTTCTGATGTCATTTTTATGTATAGGTACCATCGCGATCATTTCTGCCTGATGAAAAAAAATTAGCTTGAATCCTACGCCGCAGCGCCAAACCAAACCCTTTGAAGTTTTCATTTCAAGTGCAAGCAAAAATGACCTGGGCGGTGGTCAGGCGGAAATATCTTTGATGGTACGTACCTAAATTCCTCTACAGACAATTTTTTATTCCTACAAGAAAAATCTTCGAATAAAATATCCGAAGAACAATATTCATAGGTAAAAATGTTGCCACATAGTCTCTTTCGCGTGCCGTCCGGTAACCGCTAGGACCGAGCCCGAGTTATCGACGGCTGGTAGTGTTCCACGCGCCCTTTAAAGAGATGTCAGCAAAACCGTAGGGTCAAGGTCAAAGCCTATTACTGGGTGCGCTACTTAAAGAAAACTAGAGCTCTTTGTACACAAGGAAATAAGGATCTTGTCAGTGAGTTTCACTTGTGGGTTCTTTTTTGTTTTCGGAAGGAGTGGTAAATCCTCATGGACGGCCAGGCTGCGTCACAGACGAGCTAGTCTGATCAGTGTCAGACTCCTACTGACTAAAACCACATTCCTACCTTAAATTTGGTCCACAGATATGGCGTCCGTGCCCTTGTTTGATGGTTTACATTGTTTACTTCCTGGCAACTCCACGTGCAAGTGGCGTCACTCCAAAGCACCTTTCAATTGTGGGTTTACTCCACTTTAATCCTAAAAAAAAAGCTCTTTCGCATAGCCTTCTATTGAGCCGTGGCCATAATTACCTCAATAAGTAAATTATTATAAATAAGGTCGAAGGAAAGAGTGCCATCGTTATTAAGCTGCATTCTGCAACGATCACACTTTCTGCTATTAAATACCAGTTTTTCCGTTACTTTCCCAAACCTACTTTCTTGCAATTAACCGTTTATATGTTACTCGTTAATTGCATTTAAAACTTCTTGAAAAAAGTAAACTCCGATGTTTATGGTTGCGGCAGATGTTTTTAAGTAAAAACGAATATCCACTTTTACGTTGTTACGGCGCGCACTGTTCCCGTGCGCCTCAAGGAGTTGTCAGTAAACTGTGGGAGCCCAGCAGGGCCGAAGCCTACTGGGGCCAAGGGTTAGGTGAAAATGAACCCCGGGGCCCTGGATTGAAGGCAATGACTGGAACAGGGTAGGTTTTTAGTCAGTAAGAGTCTGACACTGTCTCCCGCTCCATCCAAGGGCGGGATTTGTCATTTGATGATTTTACGTTGTTGAAACTTCTACGGTCCGGACTAAGCGTTTTGCCTTTTCGTTTATACCGTGTACATCGAAGGACTGGAATAGTTTACCTGCTGCGGTCTTTCCGTCCTATTATAATTTAGGTGTCTTCAAGGCTAGAGTGAATAGGCTCTTAATAAACTAGTGCGCCTCACCATCAACGATTGCATCACTGCTTACCATAAGGTGGGATCGAAATCAAGGACTATTATTAAAAGAAACTAGTTACTTGAAACAACATCCAGTGAGAAAGATTATTTTATATAAGTATCGTTTAGAGTAATTCAGATTTTTTCAGCTTGGAGCCTTGTAGTTACGTAAGTCGTTTGAAGCTTGAGTAAGGCCTTTAATGAGAATAGGCTCATAATAAACTAGTGCGTTTTATCAACAACGATTATATCACTGCTTACCATCAGGTGGGATCGCAGTCAAGCACTAGTATATCATTTTTTTAAAAAAATTGCCCGCGGTGATTTTTTCATAAAATAACCATTCAATAAGGTATAATAAATCGAGCTATCAGAAAACTTAGACTTCATCAAAGAATGCCACTGCTTAACCTCTACGCACTATAAAAATGTTTTCAAAATGTATGTATAGTCCGCGGCAAATAATTCGAACCCGTCGGTATACTTCATCTAGCCAGCTTCATCGAATGATACCTGAAAATCTGTTACAGTACAAGGTAAATAAATTGAACAAAAATGGCCGTCCTTGCTATGATAACACTTCAATTGAGACCAAAAAATCTGTTACTATTTTGGTTTAACTTATATGCCGCGTATAATAAGGGTATTTAAACGACAAATGTGATCTTTTTACTCAAGTCTCGATAGGTATGTTTTTTTTTTTTTGTTATCGTAGGTAAAATCATCCAAAGAGCAATCCTGCCCTTGGGTGGAGCGGGAAGTAGTGTCAGACTCTTACTGACTAAAAACCTACCCAGTTCCTTCGTCGCCTATCGTGCCGGGGCCGGGTATTCCTTTCGGAAGCTGACCTATGACCCGAGCAGGCTTCGACGCTACCTACCTACAGCTAGAAGGCTGGGCCTTCTTGACGCGCGCGGGAACAGTACGCGCCGTCGACGACTTGAGCTCGGTCCGGTCGGTTACCGGACGATCGGACAGTGTGCTACCCATTACACGCCGTCCACAAGCCTGCTCGATAGGTATTATGTAAGATATTACAGAACCAAAACAATTACAATGTTCTATACGTGTTCAATAGAAACCTACATAGCATGAAAAACGTTTAATAATACATAATAACTAGCTATCTCACCGTTTAAACTCACCATTGTGCATTTAACTGTCAATTGTTTCTCATTAACATATTCATGACCATTATTATAGGATCTACGGGTAGTTCTCAAGGATCTAGCCTTCATTTAAGAGATATATACTTATCTACCTATGTTCGCTTTGACCCGGATTTAGATAATCTATAGACATCTGTAAATCTTCATTATTGCCATTGATCTCTAGCTACTGAATGGAATCGGTTAAGAGTGATAATGTAAGAATCGCTAAATGTGTTGCTAAGCGCAAATTTTGAGAACGGCTGGACAGATTTCGCATATGCTTTTTTTGGTTGTGTTTGTTACTGTTAGGAAAAGGTTCTTAGGTAGGGTAGGGTAGGGTAGAACGAAAGCGAAGCCGCGGGCAAAAGCTAGTAAACCGAATATAAATTTTAACATCAGTTGTTGAGCTCCTTAGTAGTCCTGAGTTGAGCTTTACGAATACTGACAAATGCTTATGCTTGGCTTGCACTGCCTGGACAGGTCTACTCAAATCTGTATGGTTATTTTCTCAAAAGCCATCTCAGATACAAATCTGCATAGTTCTCATATGATACGATCATAATTTGCTGTATGGACTTTAAAAGAGACTTTGACTCCTGAGTTAGTTTTAGTGTTTCTTCTCAAGATAGTAGGCCTTGTCTAGTTAAAAAAGACGAAAAAATTGACGTTAAAAGGGTTTTTTAAAAACTATTTTCAAAATAAATATTATTAATTTATTTTTATAAACACATAACGTTGAAATTTTTCAGAAACACATTATGTGTTTAGATATTCTTTCGAAATGTCAACTGTCTACTTATTACAGTTCATGAGATAAAACCTGTTGACAGTGTGTGGGTCGGAAAATCGGATGATTTAGGAAATATCGACCTTCAATATTTCCTCCGGTACCTTCGATATTTCCTTCTGACCGTCCTGCCATTATTTTCATGGCTAACATGCCACGTGTTTTTTTTAAAGCGTTTATTTTCAAAGTTCAATAATAATTATCGCATTTACAGTATGGAGAGCAGTGGTGGCCGAATGGTAACTGCCCCGACTTACGAGTTGAAGGTCGCAAGTGATGGAAAAGGTCGTGAGGAAACCGGCATATCCCAGAACCAAAAATATTCCTTCACCGTCACGGTAAGTTGGTACTCGCAATTTATCCACGACCAAAACAAAAACAAACAAAATACCCGCACCGGGCCGGCGTGGTAGATTACAGCCCATTCCCTCTCCTAGAGAAGAGGCCTTAGTCCCAGCAGTGGGAACATTATAAGGCTGATGCTTTGCTATTATGGATGACGATAGGAATCGTAGTGTTATGAATAATGTTTAGTAGTTTACAAATACACCAAAATAACACTTTAAAACGTCATTTTTTTTCTTGTAAAGTTTAATTGGATGAGGTCAGTAGGTATTCGTAACTGACTACCGTGAGAAAAATACCGAAACAAACTTAGAGGTCAAAAACTCTTTTAAAGAGAAATTTCGATTTCGATATTTAGACGAATCATAAGAGAACCATGTTGATCTCTAGTGTTTTGAGGAAACAACCACACTTTGAGTAGACATATTCTATCAGTACAAGCATTTGTCAGTATTCGTGTAGCTCAGCTTAGAACTATTAAGAAGTTCACAATTCAACGAACAATAACAAAGAAAAGACATTTGAGTAGGCCGCATAAAGTACTTCAAAATGCCAGAAAAACGCCAAAATTACTGATAAGAAAAATAACCCACATCCACGACACATTCATAATAAAAAAGGATAAAAAAAAATTTTTGTTAAAAAGTAATCACATATGTATGTCAAAGTTGACTGGCCTGTTGGTCCAGTGGTTAGTGGCTCTGACTGCTGTGCCGGAGGTCGTGGGTTCGATTCTCACTCAGGACAAATGTTTGTGCGATGAGCACGATCATTTGTTCTGTGTCTGGGTGTTATTTATCTATAATATGTATGTATTTAGAAATATATAAGTATGTTTATCAGCTGTCTGGTACCCATAACACAAGCTCTACTTAGCTTGGGACTAGACGGTGTAGTGTGATAGTTGTGGAAATATTATATTATTACATATTATATATAAAGTTAATTTATCAAAAAATAATTTGTAAAAGTATTGTCGTCATTGTCGTGTGGATCTTTTAGGTTAATCAATCTATTGTTGTCGTATTCACTCACTTTATAAGAATATATTATAGTACGCGACAAATACGAGTAAGTTGAACCGTCTGCCACAGTTGCGTGCGGCCTCCCACCTCGACTGAGACCGGTTATAAACTTCGTCACACAAGTTGAACCATCATGGCGGTTAACCTTAAATGCGGAATTTCGGGTCCTAATCGTAGTGGGCCGCGCAAATGGTTCACTTGTTTGCCACTTACTATACTTTTCTTATTCATTATGAAAACGAACTACGACTATAATAATCTTGAAAATAAATAAATCATTCGGTCATTCAAAACATCTAATATGATCATTACACGCAAACACTGTCATTGAACTATCTCAACCAAAATGGAAGCTACATGGAAAATGTTAATTGTTTATTGTTGTTTACTGTGCGTCCGTTTACCAATAACTAAAGACTTGACGAAGGTCAACTTGTTTAATAATTTCCTTGTAACATGACAAAATTGATATTTTGTAGGTACGTTCATTTACTTCCTGACTCATAATATTATTAATTGTAAAATAACATTTTCTGTCTGTTTGTTAAGTTTTCGTGGATAAACTGCTGAACTGATTGTGATAAAATTTGGTACGGGGTAAGCTTGTTGAACTTAACATATGTTGAGAGAGAGTAAAAAAAAAATGGACTAAATTAGTTACAGAATGGTATCCAAGAGATGGAAAAAGAAATAGAGATAGACAAAATAAAAGATGGGAAGATGACTTCAAGAGAATAGCTGGGCCGGTATGAAGCCGGTTAGTAAGAGACAGGAATACGGGGAGATCTTTAGAGGAGGCCTTTGTCGACAGATAAGCTGAGCCTCAAGTCCGCTATTACAATAGTGTCAGAATCGTCTATCGTTGATTTCATCATGGTTAATTTTGACAAGTTTGGTAATCTACATTAGATAATGACGTCACTATGACTCTCCAATAGTCAATCACTAACATATCATTGAAAGAAATGGTAATCTCGTAACTAATGACAAATGAATTTCTGACTTATGGGGTAATCTGCTAAAATTTTATCAGTTCCTTTGATTAGTGACTTACCATTAGATTTGTCTGAATACGACAAAGTCATTCTACCACTATTTGTTTACGAGACCAATAACCGACCAATGATCGGCCATTATGATTTAGCAGATTAAGAACTTTTACCAAAATGACAAAGGGATTGTGTTGGAATGTCGAATTTACTTAAATAGCAGACTTGGGTCCCTGTTCGATAGAAACAACCAGTTGCCGATCATTATAGCGCAAGTTAGAATCAATTAAACTAATTTAGTTTTTTAGTAAGTAGGCATATAATGCCTACCTACTTACTAAAAAATTAAATTAGTTGTTAGTTGTATTAGGTATACCAACGCCTGGACCTTTAAGAGGGTGAAAATGGCGAGTTTTATTTGTATGCAAAACCACATTCCGTGTGCTAATATTACTTATATTAATATACTTGAAAGTTAGCTCAAATAGTATCCTAAGTAAATACATAAAGGTTGCCATAATTTGTTTTACGAAACTTCCTTCAGAAGTATAATGGATGGTTTAATGATTGATCGAGATCCTTATGTCTGGGGTTAATAAACTTGAAAAGACATTGCCAATCTTTGTATGGGAGTTTTCCCAAGTGCTGCACAGAATACACAGTCCATTTTGTTCCTCAGGCAAAAACCAATCAATAAACTGAAGCGTCCTAAAATTTGCCCCAGGAGTTAAGAGAAAAAAAATGTTTTGTTGTGAATTATTTATTTTGGAAAAGTAGGTTGGTAATTGTTTTTAGCGTTATTGATTACTGACTGTAATTATACAGGGTATGTCTGACAGCGTACCACAAACGAATACCAACTGGGGGGTCCAGAATCATGTATCAATCCAGTACATGATTCTGGACCCCCCAGTGTTTGAATTTTTCATCCGTTTATTCCTACTTTTTTTTTAATCTTTACGTTTTTTTAATTTAAACGGGATTTAAAGGAATGAATGAATTTTAAAATTAAAAATGCTATCAGGGTTGATCAGAATAACGATTTTAGCAACCCCTATAATTTTTTAATTTTCAATAACTTTTTTCTTTTTTTTACTGAAAATATCATCTAGGTTGGATAAAATAACGATTTTATACAATTTAACGTACTGGATCCATGGTATTCGTTTGTGGTATAATGTCAGTTACACGTTGTATGAGTATAATCAGTAATCATTTACATTAAACACAAATTCCAACCAAGATAAATAATACACACCGTCATTTTTTTTTTTTTAATTTTCCTCACACTACTCTTTAAATTAATGAATGAAACACTAGTGAACGAAGTCGCGGGCTAAGTGCTAGTGAGAAATAAACGAACACAAGGTGTTTAATTTTATTTTCCGCGAAATGTTTAAGGTCTTGTAATAATATAGTAGCGTAGAACGTGAGTCATTTTAAAACAGCTCTGTTAGGAACTACAGATCTTTTTTTGTGGAATGTCAGACTGAAGTCATGATGTCAAGGATATCTAGTCATTAGTTGTCAGCGTCATTAATCTGTCCTAGCTCAGAGGACACCGGTGTCCTCTCACATCCACGCCACTATAGGCCTTAATTCCGATGTTTAGAGTCTACTTTTGTATGAACAAGTTGGGTAGTTGTGGATCGAAGTGTTAAAGTTCTGCTAGTACAGATATGACGCATAGGGAGCTTATGTAGTGAACCATCGAAGGACTGGAACAATTTGCCTGCTGCAGTTTTCCCATCCGATTATAATTTGGGTCTCTTTAAGGCTGAAATAAATAGGCTCTTAATAAACTAATGCGCCTCAACATCGACGATAGCATCACTGCTTACCTTCAGGTGGGATTGCAGTCAAGCACTAGGTTATAACAACTAAAAAAATATCCCTTAGCCAGCAGAGTCATCATTTCGGCTGAAAGACGTCCTTTGTTGGACATAGGCCTTCCCTAAGCGTCGCCAAAATGACTGGTTCTGTGCGTCACGCATCCGTCGGAATCCCACGACCCTGGTCAGGTCGTACTATCAAGAAGATTATAAATCTGGCGCTTTTGTTTTCACTTATTAAATAACACAAGCTCTGCTTAGCTTGGGACTAGACGGTGTTGTGTGATAGTTGTGGAATATATTATATTATAATATATTATTAAATCAATGTGCGTTCTAATGATAATTCAAGAGCTAAAGCAGATTTTACTAACCATACTTAGGTACGTACAGCGTACCCATATTTTGGACAAATGGGGTTGCATTAGCAGTTCTTTCACCGTTTATTTGCCAAAATACTATCAGTAATTGATTTTGAGTATTTCTAGTGCTGTACCTACTATTTATTTTTTTATCTAAATTTTATGTACAGTAAGTAGTACAAGGTGGACTTAACGCAAAAAAAAAACATTCTCTACTATGAGTTTTGTTTAGAAAAGAAAACTAGTACCTGCCAGTGGTTTGGTTTGCAATCCCCAGGGAATATAACATACTCTCGAAATAAAAAGTATCCTAAATTCGTATCCGAAGTTTCGTCCGGATCGGTTAAACCGTTTGAGCATAAAAGAGTAATAAACAAACAAACACTCACACATTCATACATATCAGTTTAAATACTGATCCAGATTCTCAATTCAAAATAGGTACTCTTCAGTTAATTTGAATTTAGAATCCATTAATCATAAATATAAACTAAGCACGTTGTGGTTGACAAGTTTCATAAATAAAGCTAGTGTTTAGGTACCTACACTTATATTCTAATATTTTTTACTTCTTCAATAATCATATTGATTTGAGCAAAAAACATTAAATATTATCTCTATCAGTGAAAAGAATCTCGCGAACCACTCGTGTAAACCGAAATACGGTACTGAATAATTTAAAAATGGTACTTCCGATCGTCTAGACGTTCAAAGCCCATTTATGAAATACTAGCCTACCCTAGCGGCATCACTTCCGTGAAAGCTTTGTAGTATCTGTAGTGTCATTATTCAAGGGATGTCTGGCCATTAAAACGCCCAACTTTTGTGTAAAGTCATCAGTATTTTGGCGCTCATCGTTCAATTTATCCAACTGAAAACCAGCGCTGGGTGTCTGACACCCAGTTAATGCCGTGGTTGGTCACTATTTCTGCATATGGCGCATTCTGTATTTATTTTACTTTGTGTTTGTAACCGTTGTGCTATGTTTCCCCCGAATAAAAGTATGTATTTCTATTCAATTCAATTCAATTTAAATTTATTTCAGATAATGAAATCCATAAAAACTAATTACATTTACATAAAGTCTAATTTAAGGTAAAAATAATAATCATTAAAAAATAATTAAATTATCAAAAACAAATTATTCATACTTGTCAAATAGATAATAAAAATAATAAATTAAACAAAATATTTACATTCATTTTTTATTTTATTTTTTTAATTTCGAATCCGTAGTGCAACGTCCTTTGGTAGGTGTAATATCACATCACTAGTTAGTAAAACTAATGATCACAACCCTAGTGAGATATATTGGTCATTGTCGGTATAGGTGTGATGACCTAAGCAGTGTCTGATTAATCCTAATATTATGTACTTGTTCTAAGTCTAATAAATCTAGTATTCACTATATCAAGTGTTTCAATATAAACATTACATGGTGTCAGAAGTGAAGAATCCAAAAACACGAAGAAAATCGCGAAAAAAATGGACCATTCATCAACAGTCAAAAGCGGTAGCCATTTTGAACAAAGTCTGAACAATGCGATTAAAGCCTTGAAAATCACCTCAGATTCAACAAACAACAATGCGGAAGCATGGAAACGCTGGTGGCAGCAATTTGAGCTGTATTTGTTAGCCACAGGTCTGGACAGGGCAGGTGAAAAACGCAAGATCGCCATTTTACTCCATCTCATTGGTGAGAACGGTTTAAATATATATAATACATTTAACCTCAAAATTGAAGAGACCACGCTAGTGCATGTCAGAGAAAAATTCGACCATTATTTTGAGCCTAGGAGAAACTTGACCATGTGCCGTTATAGTTTCTTCACAAGGAGACAACAGAAATCCGAGTCCATCGAGGGATTCCTGGCAGATTTAGAAAACAAAAGTCAAGAATGCGAATTTGGAACGCTCAGGGAAACACTCATCAGGGATATTTTTATCGCAAATCTAAATCTAGATTTAGCACATGTCCGTCAGAGATTGCTGCAGGAACCTGATCTGACATACCAGAGGATGCGAGAACTAGCAAGGACACTCATCGTTGCTCAGCAGGATGCAGAAAAGATGCTCAATGGTTCTACAAACAATGGTTCTACAAATGAAAATACAGAAAATGTCATGCATCTACGTCGGAGGAGCCGTAGTCGAGGGGAACGTCGACAGCGAGCTTCACCAGTCGGTCAGCAGGGATCTGGCGCAGGGAAGTCACCCAACAAAGGAAAACAGTCTCCCAACCCTGAAAAGCGCTCGAGGACGTGTAGCCGCTGTGGGCAGTCTCACCGCTACGAGTGCCCAGCGCAAGGAGTCAAATGCAGGTCATGTAAATCTTTTGGTCATTTTGCTAAGTACTGTTTTACAAATAAAAAAGTCAGTCATTTAGAGTCGTTTAATTCAAGTGATAACAGTAGTCAAGATTATTTTGTTGGAATTATAAGTCATAAGACAAGTCAATCCGACAGTCATTCAAAGTCACACAAACATGTCAAGTCAATAGGCACACCGTCACACCTACACCGACAATCACAGTCAGGGTGGTCATATAATGGCCAGTCACAGTCTAGGAATGATTCCGATGATGAGATTGGTGTCATATCTGAGAGATCTCATGTAGACTCACATTGTCATAAAAAATATTATAAGTCATGTCTCAATGATGAAAGTGGTGAAAATGTAATATCTGAGAGGTCTAAAAATAGCCTCGGTGATGAATGCAATCACCAGTCTGAGAGATTCAGTGTCAAGTCAAAGAAGTCAAATAAATATAGTCAAAGTCAAAGTTCATATCTCGATGATGAACACAGACACATGTCTGAGGAATCACTCACTATCACAACAAAACCATTTCATCAAAAGTCATTTGTTACACTTAGAACAAGTACGTCAATTACATCACCACAAAGTCAACAAGTCAACACAGTAGATACAACACAAAACAAATACTATTCTAATCAGTCATGGAACATAAACATTTTAGTAGGTCATACACAAATTAGTTGTATCATTGATTCAGGAGCTGATCTTAACATAATGTCAAAACAAACTTTTCTTTGTTTAAAACGTCATTCTCAAATGACACTTGTCAAATGTCAGATAAATGTCACTGGATTTGGTGGCAAGTCAATACCCATAATTGGTAAAGTCAATGTCAGATGCAGCTTAACCTTGAATAACAGTACTATTATAGAAAATATAGTATTTATAGTCGCAGATTTAGTTTGTCCAAATGTCCTAGGTCTTCCCACTTGTGAGAAATTAGGTATAATTAAAAGAGTTTTTTCAGTGTCAAAACAAAATTTTTGTCAACAAATTCTTACACAATACAATGATGTATTCCAGGGTCTTGGATGTCTGCCTCCTGTCTGTCACCTGAAACTCAAACCTGATGCAGTGCCATGTGTGGATCCTCCCAGGAGAGTACCATTTGCGTTGCTCGATAAACTTCGCGAAGAGTTGGATCGCATGGAAAGAATGCAGGTGATTGAGAAAGTCACTAAGCCTACAGAATGGGTGAATAGCATAGTAATTACTGTCAAGAGTTCAGGTCAGTTGAGAATTTGTTTAGATCCTAGAAATTTAAATAAGAATATTATAAGGGAAATCTATCCACTTAAGTCAATTGATGAGATAAGATCTCAGTTAGTTGGAGCTGAATGTTTCTCTCATTTAGATGCTTTTTCAGGATTCTGGATGTTAAGATTAGATGAACATAGTTCTGATTTATGTACCTTTCAAACACCCTTTGGTAGATATAAATATTTAAGATTGCCTTTTGGTATAAATGCATCATCAGAAATATTTCAGAGAGTTATGATGAATTTGTTTGGTGATTTAGAAGGAGTCTTAATATTCATCGATGACATTCTTGTCTATGGACCGAATGAGGCCATACATAATGAGAGATTACATAAGGTCATGCAAAGAGCACGTCAAGTCAATTTAAAGTTCAATAAGTCTAAATGTAAATTTCTAGTTTCTGAAGTCTGTTTTTTAGGTTATGTTTTTAGTAAACATGGTGCTAGGGTCGATCAAGAAAAAGTAAAAGCAATTGTCAATATGCCTACACCACAAAATGTCAAAGAATTGCAAAGAATTTTAGGTATGATCAACTATTTAGGTCCCTTTATTAGCAATTTGTCAGAAAAAACTCAAATTTTAAGAAATCTTTTGAAAAAAGCTTCAGTCTGGACTTGGGATGAAAATCACAGTAAATGTCTTAAGAGTTTAATAGATGAAATCACAAAGTCACCAGTCTTAGCTCATTATAACCCCAATATTCCATTAGTCTTGTCAGTAGATTCGTCTAAGTCAGCATTGGGAGCAGTCATTTTACAAAACAATAAACCCATTGCTTATAGTTCAAAAACATTAACAGAAACTCAGTCTAGGTATGCTCAAATTGAGAAAGAATTGTTAGCAATACAATTTGGTTGTGAAAAGTTTCACCAGTATGTATATGGTCATAGAGTAACTGTCCATACTGATCATAAACCCTTAGTCTACTTATTTGATAAACCATTACATGATGTACCAGCTAGATTACAGCGAATGATGTTAACTTTACAAAAATATGATTTGAAAGTTATACATGTCCCAGGAAAGCAGATGTATATATCAGATACATTGTCCAGAGCAGCCTTAAAAGATCATTATATACCAGAGAATGAATCTGAAATATCTTGTCATGTCAATTTAATGTATTCAAATTTAGCTATCACAAAGGAATACAGTACAAAACTGTTGCAACATACAAATAAAGATGAAACTTTGCAATTGTTAAAGAAATATTATTATGAAGGTTGGCCAAAAAATAAAAATAAAGTCAGTCCATTGGCAAAACCATTCTGGAGTACACAAGCTGAAATTCATGTAATCAAAGATTTGTTGTTTAAAGGTTCAAAATTAATAGTACCTCAGTCTATGTATAAAGAAATGTTGGCTAAAATTCACGAAGGTCACCAAGGTATAAATAAATGTTTAAAAGTAGCAAGAGATTCTTTGTATTGGCCAAGCATGTCAGCAGATATTAAAAATGTGGTAGAACAGTGTCTCATATGTGCAAAATATAAACCTTGTAATCAAAAGGAACCACTACAAAATTTTGAAATAAATAAGTATCCATGGCAACAAGTTGGTATTGATTTAATGTATTTTGATAACCTTACATATTTAATTGTCACAGATTATTATTCTAAATACATAGAAATAGCTTTGTTAAATAAAAACAGTACAGCCAAAAATGTAATAACACATTTAAAGTCTATTTTTGCCCGTCATGGAATACCTTTGTCATTAGTGTCAGATGGTGGACCTCCTTTTCAGTCATTAGAATTTAAAAATTTCCTACATGAATGGGACATAGAACATAATGTAACTAGTCCATATCATTCACAGTCAAATGGACAAGCAGAAAGTTCAGTCAAAATAGTCAAAAATATGTTAAAAAAATGTAGAGAAAATTCGTCTGACCCATATATAGCCTTATTACAATATAGAAATACACCTAAGAATAACTTACCATCTCCAGCACAATTGTTAATGTCTAGGAATTTAAGAGATAACATTCCAATGTCATACAAAAAATTAAAACCAAAGGTTGTAACATTTAAAAATTATAAAGAGTGTGTCAATAAGAACAATGAAAATAAGTCTAAGTATTATAACAAGAATACTAAGTCATTGTCAATATTATATCCCAATGATCATGTCTACTTCAAAAGAAAACCAAATTATAATTGGGAACAGGCCATTGTCAAACAAAGGTTGACAGGAAATAGGTCATATATCATTGAGGATGTCAATGGAGTTAGGTATAGGAGAAACAGAATTCACCTAAGGCATAAATATTCTCCTATGTTATCCAACTCGTCGCAGGGGAGAGAGGAAGGTGATAGTCAGGAGTCAGCACCTCAAGAATCCTCATCTCAATCCATAGGTCAAAAGTCAACCCGTTATGGTAGAATTGTAAAGCCAACTAGAAGGCTAATTGATGAAATCAATTAAATGTACTAAAGTGTATTTTAGATTAAGTCATATTTAAGCCAAGATGTTTTGTATTGTAAAACTAAATAAGTACTTGTCAGATACTTTGTATTGTCAATTGAATTTAAGTCAAGTCCGTCCACAGCCTATGTTACATTGTTTGTTAAAGGTTAATTTGAACTTAACAAGGGGGATGTTGTAATATCACATCACTAGTTAGTAAAACTAATGGTCACAACCCTAGTGAGATATATTGGTCATTGTCGGTATAGGTGTGATGACCTAAGCAGTGTCTGATTAATCCTAATATTATGTACTTGTTCTAAGTCTAATAAATCTAGTATTCACTATATCAAGTGTTTCAATATAAACATTACACTAGACTATACTGGAATAGACACGGTCCCCTATATACGCCTATGCGTGAAATTTAGAAATTGTCCCAAAGAAACTTGCTCCAGGGACAAACAAACTTATGTTTTCTCCTAAATCCAAATTATCTACACTCAAATACATTAAAATTTTGCGGTTTAAGCAGCATGAATACGTAATTTCAAAAGTGAACCCCAGGATCCTGGAACGCAAGGATGACACGCTGAGAAGTCATTGGATAAGTTCCCACTTTAGATTAAATAAACACAGCGGTTTCTCCCCTTAAAAAAAAATACTTTGGTCCTTCGTACCAAAGTCGAGCGTGAGTATAATAATTACGCTGATTCACAGACAGACGAACCAAAATCGTCAATCGAAGTCTGATTGTATGTTAACACTGCAGTAGACTAAACAAACAGTGTTACTTTCGCACTTATATAATATGGATGAATCAGATACCCAAATAACCTTTTAAGCTTGGGTAATCAATAAATAACTTTTCTCGCTCGGAGTGGAGGGGGAGTGTCAGATTTTTATTGACTAAAACCCACCTATCTTCCTTCAGTTAAGTTAATTCTGGCTGAGAAATCTTGTAACCTTAAAGGTGACATTCGAACTTCGGCTGCAGGCTGCGGATGCTGGCAGCAGATTTCAGGATGGATTTTTGTGAAAACACTCCGAACGCGGCTGCGGTTGCAGGTAGCAGTAGCACTCAAAGCCGAGGCTCGGCTGCACGACTGGTTATCTATGTAGTAGTATAGATTTCTATAAAAAACATTGCGAACGCGACTGTGGCTGCATGAGCTGCCGTCGCCTGTACTACCTGCGTCCGCAGCCCGCAGTCGAGGTTCGAATAGCACCTTAATACAAAATGGATACTGTTATCACTATCAGTCAATAAGTTCCCCACAGCAGCCATATTGGATTTTCAAATACAATGACTTTGATGATTTATATCCTTTGGTGAGATTTTGCTCCTATATGATTTTTGTGCCCGTGAACAACTGAATTTTTTGCTGTGTTTTTTAAAATAGAAATAGTTACGTAACTGGTCTCACAAAAACAGCATACGAAAATAGAGAGTTAAAGACCAAACTCGGGTCGGAGACGCGTTGTGTTCAGCGCGCGCCTCAAAAAGATGCCAGTAAGATTAGGAAGGGCCAGTTAGGGCCAATAGCTGCCCTGGCTGTGAATTGTACGAAAGAATTATGTGAAAACTACACTGCGCACACGTGTGCCACACACGCCGATCTGGGCGCGACGGTCTTCATACATTTTATAAGGACACTAGACTTGTAGAGCTACAATCGATCCACGCCACGCGACGTCGTTCTACGTACAAATCAGGCGTTTTAGCATGTAGTTCTAGCTTTACCGTGGCCAGAACTTTAAGTTTTAGTCAGTAAAAGATTAGTACTTCCTTTTGCTTCACCTAAAGCAGGAGATGTCATTTGATGATTTCCCACGTTATAGAAGGACTTCTGTGGTGCTATTCTCTAAGAAAACGCAGCGCTGCCTCAACGACGAACACCCAAATAGGATACATTGGATTGTCAACGTAAAGTACCTATACATTGGATTGTTAATTCAATGTATCCTATTTGGATGTTCGTTGTTGCGGCAGCGCTGGATTTATTAGAGAATAGCACCACTTAAAGAGGTCAAACTTCACGTTAAATGTTTACAAGGCTATTAATAGATTATCTGTTATTTCACCAAAATCGAACAAAACATTAATCAAACTGGATTAACCTTTTAAAAGTCAGATGAGATTGTTAGTAATTTAATCAAAACATTTTGAGCTCTCTGCTTCCATGTTAGGAGTTTAGTTTCAAAATTAAACTTTACGCATTTGGAACTAATTTGAAATTTAAATAGGTATTCATATTGCACCAAATATGCAACAACAACACGTAGGAGTTATTTTGTTATTAGGTAACCAAAAACGTGGCTAAACATTTTAACAGTTAGTCTATACTAATATTATAAAGCTGAAGAGTTTGTTTAAACGCAATATTTATATAAATATTTTTATTGTTAGATAGCTCATTTATTGAGGAGATAGGGCTATAACCGAGAGAGGAGCAGTAACTAAAGATGCTTGTGACACGACGACGCATTTGAATCAGATTTAAACGGGTTTAGTAATACAATTAGTAAGTCAATTTTAAGCTGACTATTATTTCTTATGGTGTACACAATAAAAAATATATCTAGGTACTAGCTTAGTAGATTATGCTTTTCCAATATTTTAAATCTGAGTGTACATATTGAAAAAATAATATGAAAAGATTTTCTCACGGGGTTTTTATAGATGAGCAAATTTTTCCAAGGATGTTTGATTGAAAGTAGCGAGTAGTAGATTGAAAAGGAATTGTTTTCTATGGTCATGGGAAGAGGAGGAATGAAACGCATGTTACTAAAAGAGTTATCAATATACTCGTAAACGTGAAAAGAGGCCAAAGAAAAGATGGATGGATTGTGTGATGGGTGAAATAAAATAAAAGATAGTCAGTGGTAGTGTTATGGTTGACAGGAGAGAATGGAAGAAAAAACCCCAAGTAGTATAGGAAAAGGGAAGAAAATAATGGTGATGAATTGCTATATTTGCGATTTGACAGCTTTCGATCACGACAAAATAAGTATCAATATCTAAATAGGGCAACGCTACCGACTCCGATCTAGAGTAGTAGGGATTTCTCAAACAAATAACTTTACTGCCGCACACATGTTGTACTAAGCGTTCGGCGCCAACGTTAACAGAGTGATTTATCTAAGTCGCCTGGACCTACAACTTCCAGACGTAGCCTAGATTCTGTAACAACATAAATCGATCTCAGACTAAGATTAGTTACCTAATATTAACCTACCTAGCTTCAATCACGTTTGCGGCAGACGTGATCACAGAGGCCCTACTACGAGCTCATATTTAGATCCATTTGACGACCTAAAGAGAATTGTTACACATCTTTCTTCAGATATTTTGGATACACAGATATCTTGCGGAAATTATCTAGACTTCTATAGAAATCAAAACACAAATTTGTGAAAAGCTAATCCAGTAAAGACCTCTGAAAATCTGCTATTCGTATATACTACAAATATATGAAAGATATAAAAGAGTACTTCTCTAAAAGCCTTGCACATTTAATCGACATTCTAAATGACGAAAATTTTTCTCAAATACATTTAAAGGTTTTAAAAAAAACACGTCTTTCGTGGACCATGTTTTGTGAAATATTCGAGTAAGTCACGGAATTACCGAATGCCCACAGAGTTTCCAGGCGTTATCTCTCTTTTTCGCGTTGCCTCTCCATCAAACATCGCGTTGGATTGCTTTAAATGAAGCAACAAGCTTTTAAACAATGCTCGACGATGAGGCAAGCGAGGAAGGATCACCTTAAATCGATGGAACTATATAGCTCCATATTTCTTTCTCGCTCGCACACATAACATTTCAACACGTCATGGTAGAACCCCGGGTAAGATACTTACGCTAAAGGCTTATTTAGACAGTACGAGTTTCTCGCCTCAAACGTACGATAATCGTAAGAACATAGCAAAAGTTTCTTCGTCTGAACACATATATAGATGGTTCGAGTTTCTGGTCTCGAACATACGATGCTCACCAGAGTGGACAAGCAAGAGGTATGACAAAGCAACAAAAAATGTCATACGAGATCGTGTATAGACAAGTCGAGATTCTCGTAAGCAAGAATCTTCTTATTATAATTTTGCCGTCTAAACAGACGCAGGACATTATCGCCTAGCGATTATTGGTTACGAATCTCGTATGTCATAATCGTAGGTGAGAATTTATTTCTTACCTGTGTGTAAACACTTTGATACGATAATATTATGGCGATATTGCTTACGATTATTGCGTACGATTTTCTCGAAAAAAATATTCGAGAAACTCGTACCGTCTAAATTACGCTTAACAGTTATCGTAACTCGGTTTGACGTGAAAGCACTCAAACATAATATTTTAATCAAAATTTCTGAATATATAACTAGAGGTAATGTTGGTGGGGTTACCAATAACTTGTCAGACTTTAACTGACTATTTAGCTTCATGCTCCTTCAGTTGCCCTTTACGTTCTAAGGCCGCTGTGCTAGCTTCACACGAGCTTTTTTTTTTAAAATTGATATAAACTAGTGCTTGACTGCGATTCCACATAATACTCGTAGTAAGCAGTGATGCAATCGTTGATAGTGAGACGCATTAGTTTATTAAGAGCTTTTTCATTCTAGCCTTAAAGACACCTGAATTATAATCGGACGGGAAGACTGCAGCAGGTAAATAGTGCTTGAAACTGTTGTTGTGGTAGATCATGGTTTTTTTTTTTTTTTTTTGGGTTGGTGAAATCATCCAATGACAAATTCCGCCCTTGGGTGGGGCGGGAAATAGTGTCAGACTTTTACTGACTAAAAACCTACCTTTCCGTTCCTTGCCTTAATCCTGGGGCCCATGGTGACAGTCTCACATAACCTTTGGCCCCAGTAGGCTTCGGCCCTGGTAAATGTTAATTTTTGGTTCTAGGATATATCGCTTTCCTCACGATGTTTTCGTTCACTGTTTTGAGAGCAATGGTAATGAAATAATTTACATACAGTAAAGTGCCTGCTGAGGTTTGATCCTGCGATATACGACTCGTAAGTTGGAGCCATTACCTCAGTTTAGAATAAAATCTGATACAATCTGTTTCACCATTATAAGCCTCAATAAATTGCATGTCAATATAATTATTTCCACAGATTCTCCCACCTCTGCAATATTCTACAATCACGCACACATAACATGCCATAAATTGTGCATAAACTACTTCGTTTATTTAAAGTCAGCCCACACCTAGACCTACGCGATGTAACGCAACAATGCTTAAAGAGGCGCACTGCTCAGCTCGGGCTTCTAAATGCGTCATAAAAACACGAGACACATGAAGAAGGAGCGGATATGTCGTGCGATACACATCTCTGTGGGAAAATCAAAACAAAGGACAGTATAACGTTACAGGATGTCTTTTCTTTTGTTTTATTTTCTCACTGAAACATGCATTTTTTTGTGTAATATTAATTAAAGTTCTGTATCGTATCGTGATCTTAAAATGCTTAACACTGTCAGCGTCAAGTCGTAGCTTCGCTTCTCAATATGCGCTAACCCTAACAGTCGCCGCATACGGGCCACACACGACCGCCACAAATGCCGCCACGAGAACCTAGAAGCGGCCACAAAGCTATGAGGAGGAGTATAATATGGACTTTGACGAAGAAGGTTTAATTGCACAAGTGGCTTGGCCTTTTTATTAGGGTTTGGTAGCTAGTGCGGGCCAAAAGAAACGAGCAACGACGATTTGCAGCGTGTAGCGGCCACCACCGACAACCGTGTAGCAGCAAGTCCATATAAAATATATGAAATCTATTAGTAATACGCCGGTGGCAGCGTTTTGTGTTTGTGGCCGGTTGCCATCTGGGGCAACCCCTAAGGGTGGTAGTAAACGGGCCACACGCGACAGCCACAAACGCCACCACAAGAACAGCCAGCCACTTGTAGCCGGTGGCTGCTACTTTTTTTAACCAAAATGCGCAGTCTAATAATGAACTCTAATGAATAAGTTTTAATAATCGCGTGTAGCGGCTTTTTATGTCGGGATTTAATGGCCGGTGCGGGCCAAAAGACGCGAGCTAACGACTATTTGTAGCATGCGACGGCCATCGGCGTCAATTGTGGCGGTGAGTCAGTATAGAATGTATGAAGACTACATAAAATGACAGTGGTGGCACTTTGTGTTTGTTGGCGGTGGCACGTGTGTGTTGAACCTTAGTCCAACTATATAACTATTTATGTAAACAGTTTCTGCATTCCACCACATACATACGTCATCTGCCGTGAACATAGTCATTTCATAGTCAAGTCAGACTTTGTTATACAAGTTTTATCTTGATTGATATCTTTAGATACGGTATACGGTCATTTTTAGTACGTAACGTGATCTAAAAGTAACTATCTCATTGGCCTTTGATCTATTAGTAGATGATATAACATAGTATCACGACCATATTCGTTGTTTTATATGCTAAAGTATACTCATATTTATTGCTTTATATTTTATTGCGTTCCACAATGTGTATTTAGGTGGTATTTAATGTTCCATCATTTTGTACTTAGTCTCGCATCGCATAACAAAATAGTGTAATAATATAAGTCTCTGTGACTTTGTCACATTTTAATTTTTTTTGAGGTACTAAATCTTTCAATAACTTCTCCCACTTTAGACAAGAGCGCGAAAATGTGTCAGATTCTCATTGACAAACCACGCTTACGTTTTTCATTTGCTCTTTGCATTCTAGGGCATGTTTCTGTTCAGAAGTCGACCCATGGCCCTAATAGGCTTTGGCCCTGCTGGGCACCAACGGTTACATCCGCACGGCGGCGAGCTACCCATTGCTCCTCGTCCGCACGTCGCGCCTACAATGGCTAATAGTTGGGGTCAGGGTGGCAGCGCCTGAGCCAGACGGCTCAAGCCAGCCAAGCCAAGGAGACCCTTGGCTAGCATTTACTTCACAAAAGGAGACGACCGCCGTTCGTTCAACCTTGCTCTGGACCTTGGCCTGAACCAAGGCCCAACTCGAGGCATCGCTACCACCAATCACCCCCCAAGGACACTTCAGTGTATCGCCCATGGTTAACCTCCACCGCATGCTTCACCGTGCTCTCCCGGCGGTCCTCACAATGATGACACCCAGGTGTTCCTTCTGACTGAATCAGGTGCTGGAACCTCACGAACATGCCATTTCAAATGAGTGCCTGCATCATGCGGAAGGCGAGTACGCCCTGATACCTCTCCAGGTACTCAAAGGTATAAGGATACTCTCTCTTATCCAGAGAGAGTATCAAACTTAAACCGACTAAAACCCACTTGCATTCCTTCAGTTGCGCTTTGCGTTCAGGAGTTGTGGTAATACTTCCAAACTATCCCACAGACCTTTTTATTGCGTCAATAAAAAGACCTGTGGAAGTACTCTTACATAAATAAACAATTGCTTGCCAAGAAAATTATTTGCAATATTTAATATTAGTTTAGCGACTAACAAATTGTTCCAATAAAAAATAATCAAATCGGTGCTAAGGAGCGCAGAGACGTTCGAAGTGTTTTCAAGAGTTGAGGAAAAACGCTAAAGATGTTCTTTAAATGAGGCAAAGAAAAATATCTCTTATTGTTTTGAAAGTAAAGTGTAAAATAGCGCTTTTAAATAAAATCTCAAATAATTTATGTCGCTTTGTACTTCAATTATTTAGAAAAACAAAACAATTTGAACTGAGTTTAATCATTTATTTTTATACGATACTAGTTTCTGCCTGCGGCTTACCTACTTTCATACCATTAGTGTTCGATTACGGAGACGCGGCGCGTTTCGCGGTGCGTTTCGCGGCGCGTCGGGCGGTTCGTCGTACATTGCCATATGTTTGTGTTTGCGCGATAATACCTTAAAGATACAAACAACACAAATTTTGATGTAAAATTTAAAAGATGCCTTTTATTATGAACTTGTAGCGTCATCTATATTACCACATAGGAACTAAACTACAAAATCGAAGTGATTTGACACATAAAACAGTCCGAAATCAACTTTATGGTATTTTCCCGTACCAGATAAAATATATGTTTGGGCGGAGAATCGTCCCTCTTCAACGGTGGTTTGTGGGACTTCACACACTGTTCCATATTTAATTACAAAACTAATGACTTGCCTCGGCGTTGCACGAGTTTAAATTATATATGAACAAACATTCCTTATCCCTCGCTGTCTCTCTCCTCATCAATTAAAACTATTTACCACATCAAAATTCGTTGTGTTTTAGAAGTAGTTAGCATATAAACAGAAAAATAAAGGTGCAAAGCGGCCTTCTTTAATACTATTTTTAATTAATTCTTGTAATCATAGATCGGTAAATTCTGATGTGAGAAAACGTCTTTTAATTCATTGCATTTGAAACTATTTGATGAAAGTCTATTCTGTGAACCGGTGAATCTCAGATTTTGATTTTTTTATTTTTTACGACTGTCCAGTTTGATTGGATTACATTGAGGATGGAGTGTTTTCTTATAGGTAAAACGGGTCTGATCGTGGTCATTTTCTTAAGCAACTACTAACTACTAAAGTAACTACTCAAGTAACAATTTGTATACTATAGTTAAGAAAAATTTAAATTTTTAAAGAAGATTTTTAGCTCAAGTAATCACATAATAAGAAATTAATTAGCAACAAGTAATTACTTCTTTACAAATACGTGTGTTAATTAAGGTTTTACGTAGCATAGGTAGGATGGGAGCAGGACGAGTATATGCATCTTCAAGATGAAAAAAAGGACAGGTAGCGTCATTGTATGAATTCGACAGCAGGCCTGTTACCCGCACCATCCTACTCGTATAGAATAGTACATTATGATACAAGTGTGTAATGTAGGAGGTTACCGTCGAGGCGGTATTAAGACCCGAGCCTCAGCGAGGGTCTTAAGAGAGCCAAGAACGGTAACATTCATTACTCACATGTATCATACGACGTTTTTCAATACACTTGTGAAGAAAAATAATTAAGTTAACTAACATTACAACGGTAAAACTAGTAAAATTTTTCATAACATGGCGGTAAAAAAATTAAATCTGTTGCCTATGAGCACGCGCTAGGCTATGGCTATATGGTCTTTGATCATATTGCCTAGTCGTCGTTTGTTTTCTTGTGTGAAAAGTTTTTACGTTAATGTCATTCGTAGTGACAATAGAATATGGATGTAAACTTTTTAAAATTTAGTATTTGATTTCATTTTATTAATACAGACCATGAATTTCACTCGAAAAAATTACGCCAAAAACCGCGCGCGTCTTTAAATGACGACCATAGACCACAAACAATTTTTATTTTTTCGTATTCAAAATTTGTTTTGCGAACAAAGAGGTTGAACAAAAAGGTTAAAGCTACATTACAGCACTAGTGCGTAATGGTAATCAAAATGTCACAGTTTGGTAACAGGTGCCATTATACACCTAAGTGTAGTGCAATAAAAGTCACTTTCTGAGCAAGTGTATTGAAAAATGTATTGTAGAATCAAATACTTGGCGTATTGTGAGGACTTCGAAGCAGTTATTTGACAAAACTCACTAAAATCAAATGTCCTATTTCGTTATTTAAATAATGCTCTCATACACTAAAACAATATAAACTAAAAACGTTGAATTTAGCGCCATTTAGGGAGCAAATGGCTGCGCTTCGCCCAGAGCTTTTACTTTAATAGTGCCTTTTTACCACTGACTTCAGTCATAAAACCCCACACAGTTTTACGTGACGCGACAATATAACAGACAAGCAGAAACACTTTACTTATCGCGACGTACCATCGCGGTCATGTCTGCCTGATCATTCAAAAATACGCATGAATACTGCGGCGCGGCGCCAAACCAAACCCCTTTGAAGTTTTCGTTTCGAGTGCAAGCAAAAATTAACTTAACGGTGGTCAGGCGGAAGTGTCTTTGATGGTACCCTGAACCAATGGCTTTACGCGCTTTCTGAGGCACGGGGTGTCATTGCCCAGATGAGATTAGAAAAGTACATGTTGAAAGATTCACATTGTACGAGCCCACAACCTCATACATAAGGCAAGTGTCTAAACAGTAGGCCATCACGTCTGTCAGTCTTGAAGGCTTTAGCTACTTATGAATCAAGAGAACATGACACTACGGTTCATATCTACTTCGTCTGCTAACTTAGCTTGGAAATTCAATTTCAAATTGTCTAGACAGGTTGATATTTCGGTGATATTATTCCGTCAAAATCAGCTTCAGACTACATTTACTGAATAGAACCTATGAGTTTGAATTCGGTGAGGGCAAGTTCAGTAAAATGCGTCTTACGCACGATCATCATCATATATATAATATATATACCTTAACCTTTTAATGTTTGATTACACTACTTTCTGGTTAACTTAGTTTTGTAAATGCCGTGAAACTCTATAATTGGTTTAAGTGATGATTGTCATCATCTCGCTATCGGTGTGCAGCGTGTGCAGATCTCACTTTTACATGCTAGTAACTTTCGCGCAACTGCATTGGGATGTACACTGATAGGGTGGTGTGTACTCTTAACTCATGTACCTTAATTAATAAGCTATTGAGTTTCCTAAATAAATAAGTAAGACTTAGTCCACCCTCAAATGTCGCTACAACGTTGAGTCTAGCGCATCTTGCATCCATCGGATTATCGAGACCCTTAACAGGTCATTGGCCACCTAGTGGGAGGCCTTTCAACGCTGCATCTTTCGGTACGTGGTCACTACTCCAGAACTTTTCGTCCCCATCGACTATGTTCTGCGAGCCTTATGCACGAACGTGTCGGTGTAATCAAACCATGTAATGACGTCTTTTATTAAATTTATTATTTTATAGCATCATTTGCTAGAAATCTTGAGATTTTATAATCCATCTTAATGATTATAATAATTTTGCAAGATGGCTTCCTTAAAATGTTGATGGTTAAATTAAAATAGCTAGCTCGACGTAAAATGCTTAGCAAAATTTAAAGAAAGTTAATGTTCTAACATTTGAAATGTTTAAGGATAAATTGTTACTAAGCGGGTCTTGTAGTGAATTTTTAGAGATTTTCCTGTTTTGTAACGTCTTTAGGTTTTTCCCGGTTACCTCTGAGTTAAGTACGTCACTATCACTACGCATGTTTCTATTTTTTTTTTGAAAATGAAATTAGAGAGAGATAAGAGCAGTCGTAGCCTTGAGTTAACGGCTCGGATTTGCAATTATTATATTAATCTGTCCTTAATCCTTCTTGTCCTTAAAAAACAAGGTCAGACATTGTTACCTTACACGTGTTAGCTAAAGTACTCGTACTTAGTAAATCGAATGTTTGATATTATTTAACCAATTAAATTCTTTCAGCACTTCGGTCACAAAAGAGAGATATGTACAGATGTCAATCTATATACAAAGTGTGTTCGAGCAATGCACACATAGACACAGCTCACTGACATGGTATGTCGGATTGTTTGGATAGGATAATAGTGCAAGCGCGAGTGCCATGCATCCACTTGAGACACGCGTCTGTGAACTTTTTGGTTCGTATCGAAAAAGTGAACATGACTTTGTGGCCATGTCATGTTTTTTTTTTTTTAATTTATTGTATAATAATTTTTATTGTAGTATAAGTACTGTAAGCTTTGTGACAGTTAAGTCAGGAATTACTCGTTGAGCAATCGCCTGCTCAGTCGACACTGAACTACGTCCGGGCGCGCGTGAATAGCGTGACAGAACCGTACAATACGCCGCACAGTGGCGTCAACTCCGTGGGTGCTCGGGGGCTCCCATGTGAAATAAACAGTGGGCACAACAGTATCCCTGAAAATATACAATATCAAGAAACAGATCAGTAATCGCCTTTTTGGGATTAGCGTTTTTTTATTACCCGACGTCCCGTTTATCGTATTAGTTCAGAGCGCTGGTTGACGCAAGCATCTCAATTTTATTTTAATCAAACATAATATTAGTAATTAATTAAGTAAGCAGTATGTAAGTAGGACATTTATTTATTTGTCGGTCGATCAATGTGCATTTCTCTTCTCACATTTCGCCACTTTTTCGACTCATCAAATGAGCATGAGCACCCGGTTTCCTAAAGCCCCTGACACCGTATATAAGTTGAACCAAAATGGCGATCGACCTAAAATACGCAGTAAAATATTTTTGGGTCTTAATCGAAGTGCTGCTCGTAACCATATCAACGACGGCCATTTCGTTTCAACTTGTTTGCCGCGTATTATAATTGACTGCCAAGCGTAGGTATGAAAATTGAAGTACATACATGAGACTGACTTCTGTTCATATTTGTTTTGTGTTCCGGTACAGAACAACTTTTAATTACTTACCTCATTAATAAATTTCACTGTCGTGAGGTTAAACACGAGTAGATACCTCACGTGACGTTATTAGCATTACATAATCAAATATTTAATAATATTTACCTAATTATAAGTCGGTCTGGACTGAAGTTCTTTTTTATTGATTATTTTTATCAGCAGTTTTGTCTTCACAGCCGGACTGGAACAGTTTGCCTGCTGCGGTCTTCCCGTCCGATTATAATTTAGGTGTCTTCAAGGCAAGAGTGAATAGGCTCTTACTAAACTAGTGCGCCTCACCATCAACGATTGCGTCACTGCTTACCTTCAGGTGGGATTGCAGTCAAGCACTAGTTTATAGTAATTTAAAAGAAAAAGTAAAATAAAATAGAATGAACTTTATCGCACACTAGCTGACCGAACAGATGTCCTGTTTTATCAAGTAATTGTCAAATGAAGGAACGGGGTAGGTTTTTCGTCAGTAAGAGTCTGACACTACTTCACGCTCCGCCCAAGGGCGGGATTTGTCATTGGATGATTTTACCTACCATAAAAAAAAAAATACGAATTTATTTTACAAATTCGAAATATTTAATTGACGAAGTAGGACTTGTAAAACCGATATCCAACATCTTTTAATTTCAAAACATTCAACAGTTTAAGATTGGTAAAGATTTCTGGCTCTTACAAGGTACAAAATCCGATTTTCCTAAATATTTACATAATTAGTCATGTAGGTGAACAAGGTGCTGAGTAGGTATCTCATACACAATCAGAATTCTACAGAAATACTAACACCCGTATTTATAAACCAGTGAAACTAATTACTTGAGTAAAACTAATTACTTGAGTAAAAGTAACTACTTAAGTAACAGTTTGTATTCTAGAGTTAAGAAAAGTTTAAATTTTTAATGAAGATTTCTAACGTCAAGTAGGTAATGACATAACAAGAAATTACTTAGCAACAAGTAATTACTTTTTCATAAAATATGGGTATAAGTTATTGTACTAACCGAGGCTGTAACAAAAGTTTGTGCAAAACTGTCTAACGCTCAAAAGTATTTTCCACAGAATTTACTTATTTTTGGTTTTCATAGGAACGATCTCTTAAGTAGTAAAATTTAAAAAAAAAATTGGCGGAATTAGTCCAGCCGTTCACGCGTGATTACGTAACCGAGGGCAATAGGGCGCTATTTCCCTTAATCACTTATGTTTCAGATAGTTATTCTAGACTATACCATGATACAGAAGCTACATCGAAATAAACAGTTTAAAATATTACGGGACCTATCATAAACTGACGGTATTTACAATTATCTGGTGACATAATTATAATTGGCCGTCCTTTGAAGATGAGACGGGTCGCTATTTATTTAAGGTAGATACATTTTCGTAATGAAATCAATACTTCTATAACAATTTCATAATATGAAACTTAAATTAAATAGACTAATTAAAATTAAAGTACTGCCTGTAATGATAGATAGACTAATTAAAACTAAAAAAAAAATCCAGTGTACAAAAACTACAACAAATTGGTGGGTGGGGTGCTGTATTCCTAGCTAGGTTAATATATAACCTGTGTTAAGGAATTCTAGCCTTTTAGAAATTATAGCCTTTTAAGACTATAATTGTAAATAATTAATCTCTATCTATAATTTTAGGCAGTAATCAAAGTTTTCTGAAAGTGTGAAGTAGGTAGCAGAACTCTACTTTTGCAACGTGTTCAAATGCTGCGTGCTTTTTCACATCCGATTCTGTTTCTGTTTTTCAACATTATCACTTACCATCAGTTGAGGTAGTGGTTAAACGCTTACCTATCAATAATAAAAAGAACTTTTACAGCGAAGTTATAATCGGAAGTATACACTCTACTTTTCATAAAACTTACCGTTGAACAATTTTTAAAACGTATTAAAATAATCATAATCAGTTCAGCTAAAAATATGACAATACATTCACTCTTGGAAATACTCTTCAAAAAAAAAAGTCGTTATCATTTCATACAAAAGAAGTTGGACTTAAGCCTCTCCCAAGTATCACCACAATGATTCTTTCATTGGATTCCCGTGACTCACCAGGAGACAAGTCAGCTATTTTTAAAAATTCGTCATTCCAACACGATTCCAGTGTCATTTTGCTAAAAGTTCGTAATCTGCAAAATTCATAATGACCGATCATTGGTGGTCTTTTAGCTGTTTATTTAGAATGGCCGCCAAGCCGGCATTTTCAGTGTTTTGTCTTTGTTATTGTATCAGTGTTTGATTTTTGTTATGATATATGTAGGTAAGTACGAGATTACCATTCAATGCCTATGGCTGATCATTGGAATGTCATAATGACGCCATTATATTAGTAGTCGAAATCAACAATTTTATTATGAAATCAATGATAGACCATTCTGACACTATTGTAATAGCAGACTTGAGGCCCAGGTCATCGGGCCTGCCAACGCTGCATCTGCGATATGCGGTCGCCACTCCAGAACCTTTCGACCCCAACGACCATCTGTTCTGCGAGCAATGTGTCCTCATTGCCACTTATATAAGTTTGGCGATTTTTTAAGCTATGCCTGATGCCTGATGTGACAACGCAAGGAAACTCCGAGCATAGCCCTTTCCTTTGACTCGTTTACTTAAAAAAAATATTTAGTAAAAAGTATTATATTTTTTAATTTCATCTTTACAAATCAATAGTGTTTCATGTACCGAATCGACCCTTCACGGGATTAATTAAAACGACCAAAATTTAATGGTGTATACTTAGAGTCTAAAGTCTAGTATTTAGTACAATAAAAGCAATACCGAAGTTTTACATGAAAAAAGGCCTTTTGAAACTAAAGTGATTGATTGCTTTATTGAAATCAATGAACGTTTTCAGTAGGTACGAAATAATTACTTACTGTAAAGTTTTGTAAAGACGTTGAAAAATTGTTTTTTGATTACCCTAGTTTTTGATAGTAATATCGTGATACTTGGTTGGCCTACATTTGCTAAAATTAAAACATATTTATCCTGAATTGGGTGAACTATGTAGTTTTGGAATATTATGATGCTCTGTCCTTTTTTACCCCCCGAACGAAAAGTATTATTATTATTATTTATTTCTGTTGCCGCTATAATAACAAATACTAAAAACAAAATAAAATAAATATTTAGGGAGGGGGGGGGGGCTCCCATACAACAAACGTGATTTTTTTGCCCTTTTGTGCTCGATGTTAATACTCACTTGAAATATTCACAAAATAATCAGTTGTATATTTTTTGTTCAAAAAACGCCATTTTTTGCCTATTTTGTTTCTGTACCTTTGTTTACCTAGTCAATGGTACGGAATCCTTCGTCTACAATAGGTCGGTTTTTTATATAAGCTATCGTGGCGTGGCGTGCAAACGTGGTCTACTTGTGTGCCACATTGCCACCATCAGGTGAGAAAGCGTTTAAGCGCGAGCCTATCAATAATAACAAAAAAAACATAGCAATATTTTTAGGAAGTCTTATTTCAGCAGTAAATATTTTCAGCCTGAAAACTGATGACAGATATCACCATAACGACTTTTGGTTCGCAACAGAAAATCGAATGGGCTGTACAAATTAATTACTCACTAACCAGGGGTTACGAGATGGAAAGCAATAAAAATAATGGGCGCTGTTTCCATAATTGGTAACTTATTATGAGTCATCTTAATTAGTGTCGAGGTGATATTAAACTATATGTTATGGATTAGCTATATAGAATATTAGAAGGGCCTTTTTAAGGTGAAATAGTCTGAATTTTGCTGAATAAACCTCACCCGTGATCCTTCAATCACACTTTGCATTTTAAGCTAGTGGCTTATTTCAATTTATATGTTTACTTTTTTTCATTATTTATTTACATTATGCTCACATAATAGAAGCGACATGAAAGGACAATGGGCTAATTGGTACACCCCTCCAATAGCAATAAGATATATATCGTTAGATAGGTCTTTTTAACTTGAACAACATTTACTATGACAGCTTTGTTGAAATGTTTGTCCATTCTGAGTTTTAGGTTAAAAACAAAAGTTAGGTTAGGTTAGGTACTAATTGGTACAACCCACCAATAGCAAAGACATATATGTCGTTGGATACGTCTTTTTAACTGGAACAACATTTACGATGACAGCTTTGTTGATATGTTTGTCCGTTCTGAGTTTTAGGTTAAAAACAAAAATTAGGTTAGGTTAGGTACTAATTGGTACAACCCACCAATAGCAAAGACATATATGTCGTTGGATAGGTATTTTTAACTGGAACAACATTTACTATGACAGCTTTGTTGAAATGTTTGTCCGTTCTGAGTTTTAGGTTAAAAACAAAAGTTAGGTTAGGTTAGATGCTAATTGGTACACAAAACTCAGAACGGACCAACCTTTCAACAAACTTGTCATAGTAAATGTTGTTCCAGTTAAAAATACCTATCCAACGACATATATGTCTTTGCTATTGGTGGGTTGTACCAATTAGCACCTAACCTAACCTAACTTTTGTTTTTAACCTAAAACTCAGAACGGACAAACATTTCAACAAAGCTGTCATAGTAAATGTTGTTCCAGTTAAAAAGACCTATCTAACGATATACATATATCTCATTGCTATTGGAGGGGTGTACCAGCTTCCATACATTTTTGCCCATTGTCCATAACCGATATTTCTATAACTCGTAACATTATTTAAAAGAGTATCCATGGAGTTTTTTCACGTTCTTCTCCATAAAGACCTACGTTTTGGAACGTACAATTTAGTTTCACTTTTTTTTTGACTGACCAACTTTTTCACAATTCAAAAATGCCTGTAAATGGTCCATTTGAAATAAAAGTTTCTGATTTTTGATTTCAAGACTGTATTTTCTCTATTAAACAGGGCCAATCCCGTAAGCCCATTAGAAGGGCCTTGCTCTCTTGAGCAAGACTCGGTATTTGAAGGCACCATTAGGCCCTAGATTTTATAATTATAATAATTAGCTGGTCTTACCTGGGTTACGAAACAACTTCCAGTTTATGGAAAGGGGTCAACTGTAATTACTTCACTCAATTAAATTAAAATACAGACGTATGTGGTTCGACTAGACTGTCAAGGCCAATTGTTAGAAGACACTTCAAAACAGTTTATTACGTACAATAAGACGAAAACAAATATTTATTCACTCGTCTACACATTACATATACGTGGCATTAACCCCGGAAATATTTCTTCCAAGTTCAGTGGCTTCATATAAAATTGTAGTTTACAATATAGGTTTTTTTTTTCATCTGCTTATCGCTGTCCCATGTTAATTTCCACGTTAAGGCACGTGACGCGACAATGCGACAAAAATTCTACGGCTGCTTTTATATATTATTTCTTCTGAATCTGTAGAACAATGTATTATGATCATGTCTGAAATACTACGCTGGTACAGGCCATGGGACTTTTAATAAGTACCTCTATGTCATAGGAGTTACAGACACCCCACTGTGCAGAGCCTGCATAGAGGAGGATGAGACAGCACATCTGCTTCTAAGCTGCCCAGTTGTCGCTAGATACAGGGCAAAATGACGAGCGCTGGGTGTCTGACGCCCAGCAAGACCTTTCAGTACGGGCACGCTCGGACACTGGGGTGGATCGAATGACACATCACAATGACACATAACGAGCGTTGGGTGTCTGACGCCCAGAAAAACCTTTTAGTACGGGCACGATCAGCGTATTCTGTAATTTTGTTCTTTTTGTGTTCGTAACCGTTGTACTGTCTATCCCGAATAAAAGTTTTTCTATTCTATTCCTATTTAAATTAATTTAATCTGCCTTAATTGATTATTAAATGGATGAATAATTCCTTATTCCGTATTTTATTGATTATTTTTTAATCTATGTCGTCAAAAATGAACTAATCCTGCATCGCGCAAGTAAGATTCGCGGCGCGATTGGAACATATAGAACAAACCCGAAAATCATCTATCGGGCAGTAGCCCACCAGACATAACACCTGTCTGGTCGGAGGATCCTCCCTTTTCAACGGATGTATGTGGTACTTTACTCTCTGTTCCACTACCCTCAAACTGGTGACCTTCGACAAAAAACGTCAGCGCAGCCTCCGTGCAGCTACTACTTCGTGACGTCATCATCACTTCCTCAAGCTTTCGAACAGCGAGCCATACAGCCAGCACCCACGGCTATATGGGTATCCTGACCACCAGCATGCCTACTTGGTCATACCTGGTCATCACCCTCAGCCTCATCAGCGACCTTGGCTAAGCACCTGTACCTTCGGCCAGTCACATGAAGAGCCTTGAAGAACCTCTCCTGGTCGACGACAGCAGTCAAGCCCTACGTCGCACAGCACCGCTCCGACTCACTGGAGCCAGCCGCAATACTCCGACTCACTGGAGCCTGCAGCATCATATCCCGACTCACTGGGATAGCACCACCCCGACTCACTGGGGCATCACCGCAGACAGTTCCGACTCACCGAGAACTATGCGGAATCCGGTTCCGACTCACTGGAACCAACCTCCATTGGCCTGGCACGCATCACACGACGCATCAAGAAGCATCAAGAACCACCGATCTCCGATCTCCGGAGGGGAGTGATGTAGCGACATCTATGTCGTCAAAAATGAACTAATCCTGCATCGCGCAAGTAAGATTCGCGGCGCGATTGGAACATATAGAACAAACCCGAAAATCATCTATCGGGCAGTAGCCCACCAGACATAACACCTGTCTGGTCGGAGGATCCTCCCTTTTCAACGGATGTATGTGGTACTTTACTCTCTGTTCCACCACCCCCCAAAGTTATGTTTACCGAATTATTGTTTACTAAATTTATAATGTTGAATAATTAATTCAAAATATTATAATAGTTAACTAAATTCTGTAATACTATGGGATCAAACCTGAAATCGCGAAAAAAATCTGACATTTATGTTAAAAAGTTCAGTACATTTATGTTCGCCTAACTGGTCAAAATTTACTGAACTTAGCTGATTTTTTTCGCGATTTCAGGTTTGGTCCCATAGTAAAAGTTGTTTGTTATCATGACTATAATCACGTGTTTAAGTATCGTTCACTAATTACCAGTCACCCTAGATATTATTAATCTTTTGTAAATGTTTGTGCGAACTATCTGTTGGAGTGCCATAATAAACAAATTCCTTTCATTAATCAACTTTATTACAGTTATTTTTATGATAGCTACACATAGTCTATTACATAAACGAATACATTAGTTACTTCAAGAGATGAGTATCTAATGTAACAACGGTACATAATATGTCGATGAACTCACAAACGGATGATCGTTCATTGACTGTTCTACATTAATATTATATACTAGCTATTACTCGTGTCTCCGCCCCCGTAAAATTAGTACTTACTTACTATTTTTAAGAGATAATTTTCATAAAAAAAATATTTTTAGCATTAGCATTAACGGACTTGTAATGTTCCCACTGCTGGGACTCAGGCCTCCTCTCTAGGAGAGGAGATGGGCTGTAATCCACCACGCGGGCCCAGTGCGTGTTGGTGGCTGTCACATGTCTTCGAATTTTTGGTTTTTCCTTCACCGTTTTGAGAGCAGTGGTAGTGAAATAAATTACATAAAGTAATGCGCCTGACTGGTATTGAACCCGTGACCTACAACTTGTAAGTCCTATCAATAATAAAAAAAGAAGAAAAACTATCGTCTGCGGCTCTACCCTGAGAAATTTATGTATTTGGGACCAATATTTATTTTCATTGTCTTTCTCCATTTTTTTTATTGCCCTTATTATAAGGAACCTACATGCCAAATTATAAGTTTGTAGGTGTTATAGTTTCTGAGATGTCGTGATTAATCAGTGAGTGGTATTTCGCTTTTATATACATAGATTATTGTGATTATTTAACCCTTATCTAAGAATTAAATGTAAGACACGATTACATTGCACATATTCTACAAACTCCACGGCACAAAGTCGTAACCGGCATATCAGATAATTCATCACCTACATTTCTTTACGATCAGCTGATACAATCAATTATGAAGTGAGTTGTATAACAAAAAGCGGAACACATGCACATTGTAACAAATATAACGAACACTGGGCACGTGCTGACCCGGATATGATACACCGTGATGATACTGCATCAGTATTCATACAGCATTTGTCTATAACGGGTAGTATGACATCGGTTGGAATAAAAGCGAAAAAGCAAACCGCCGCCGGTCGGTAAAACCCATGTGGATTTATTTATCGTAGTGATGTACCCGCTTATTTTAATTTTTGAGTATTTCAACTGAAGATCAGAAAAGCTGGAAACATCACTCGTGGTATGTAGTACGAGCAAGACATTCTAATAAATCTATATGTTCATCACGGGTGTATGTGGGTCGATTTTTCACGCGGGCGAAGCCGCCGGCTTCAAGTGTATTCCGTTTTTTAATTAAGGCCAAGATTTACTCATTTCAAACTTTTTTTGAACTTTTGGAAATCTATAAATACAAAAGAGAACAGTATAATTTTTTTGTATTAAAATTTACCATGTGACCAACCACTGGGCAAAAATCAAAACATGATACTCGTATAAATGATTTGGCTTGATAAAAAATTCGCGAACCTGACCCTAACTTACGATTTCAAATGTGTATATCTACAAGATTACTTCACGGCAATATTTGAAAGTTTTATAAAATAATAAAGCTTGTTGTGAAAAGGGTCTGGCAAAAACAAAAATTTTGAACAGTTATTATGTTTTTTTTTTTTTAATATTTAAATAAAAAAATAAAACCGCTGTTACGGGGCCGTGAAGTCGACGTGGATCCGGGCGGAGTTCACACAAATTCTGTGATTACAACCGGCTCTTAATTGAACTAAACTGTCAGCAGTGGACAATGCCCTGCTGTCAGCAAACAATGTCCCCCTGTCAATAAATAAACACCTTAGTTGATCTAATTAAAAGTTATGCTATAGTTTAAACTGAAGAAGTTGTTTGACGTTGAATCAGGGAAATAAGTGTTTCTTAAGCGCATAATTACTATGTTAGTTAGACATAAACGAGATGGCTTACTTTATTAGACATCTTGAATGTAAAGTAGTTGCTTGCCAAAAACTAGTTTTTTACATAAATAATAGCCTGAATGCAAAACTAGGTTATTACTTTTAAAAGTTTGATTCAATTTTATTTTTTTTCTATTAAATCTAAAAACTTTCGCATAGATTTACATTCAAAGTGAAATAAAAACTTGCAGTTATGAACTACTGAACTACATTTTTTTATCTTATTCGTCAAAATAAATTTACTTTTTTTTGGTGGGAAAAATCATCCAATCGCATCTCCCGACCTTGGGCGAAGTGTAAGATAGTGTCAGACTTTTACTGACTAAAAACCCACCTCGTTCCTTCGTTGGGTCGATGGGGCCGAAAAGTTCTGGAGTGGCGACATAGGAACGATGGTTATGGCGATACTTGTGGGAGGCCTTTGTCCAACAGTCTTCAGTCCGAAATCATGTCAGCTGAAATGATGATGATGATGTCAAATAACATAGGCTGTCGATGACACTAATGACTTTCACGACGATTACGGCTCTTGACCGATATTCTATGTCAACGGATATAATCATTAAATGTATTTAAAAAGATGTTATCAGTATTGAGACCGATGCAGTCAACATAGATAAACACTTAAGTTAAAAGTGACATATTTTCAACCGACTTCAAAGAAAGGAAGAGGTTCTACGCCTTTTTTTGGATACTACATCGGCCAATATTATTAAAATTGATAATCAATCTGCTTAACCTCTTCCCAACACAGTTGAGTTCGTCTGTCAGTCAAACCAAATGCAACTGGATATCAGAATCTGCCATGGAGCGACTGTTTATCAAGCCTCCAAAACCCAGTATCTGGGTAACACGGTACCCTTTGACAAGACTGGTGTCAGATTTCTAGGCTTTTGATTATCCGTAACGACTGTCAAAAATCTACAAATTGCAGCCAAGAGGAACAGCTTTACCTGCTCTCAGAGGCACGGAGGAATCTCGATATGTTAGCATGGTCACCCATCCATAGACTGGCCTTGGTAAGTGATGCTTTACTTTGAAGATTTATCCATGTGGCTGTCATTCAAGAGACAGGAGTTCCTCAGTTCCGATTGACTAATTATCTAATTAGCAAGTCAAGTTAATTTCAATCGAAAGATTTTAGTTCGACTGGCCTGTTGGTCTAGTGGTTAGTGGCCCTGACTGCTATGCCGGAGGTCGTGGGTTCGATTCCCACCCAGGACAAATGTTTGTGTGATGAGTACGATCATTTGTTCTGTGTTTAGGTGGAATTTATCTATAATAATATTGTTGCCTAGTACTCTTAACACAAACTCTGTTTAGTTTGGGACTAGACGGCGTTATGTGATAGTTGTGGAATATTATTAAACTATACATATATTATTTAAATAATTACTGTTATGCACTTGACTATAATTATCACAGATGATGTGGTCGATGATGGAACACGCTTGCCCAGAAATAACCTATTCACTCTTGACTAAGTAAAAAGACGGTTGTAGATTTCATTCTGTTGATTTCGAAGTTGCATAATATATTTTTAATTTCTGTTTTGTCAACCGTGAAGATAATTTGCTGAATTTATTAGATTTCTGTTTGGTACTACAAGAAGAGATTCAATCAGGTAGATTTTTTGGAGATGGAATATAAATTAGAAATGAAAAATCTGTTTAGTTTGTTTACAAAGTAACCCCTCTATTTCTGCTGCTAAAACGCAGCAAGGAAGGATTTTTGGAAAATTGAGTTACTCATACATTCGGATTCCTCATAATGGGCTATGTATAGTTATTTCATCATATTTTAAGCTAAGAGTGAAGTCGTGAATAGGCCCTTAAAGATTTTAATCAATCTATACAGTGTCATCAAATAACATGTAAGTACTGACTTCTCTCGCTCTGGGTGGAGAACCTACCCGTTTTCCTTCTGTTACAAATTACGTACCATTGCCTCTGTGACTCTTGCAAACAATCATGCAACCCTAGTTAATCTACCATAACGAATTATAATGCTGCAAAAGTGTTATTTACATCGTCTTCTTTCTGCGCTTATTCTATAATACTTGGAGTCAGCACAACATATATTTTTTCTTCCACTTTGCCCTGTCACCAGTCACACTACACTAACTAGTACTACTAAAACTATCGACTATTACAATCGATTACGTTAATGCTTGATTGCCAACTGTGTTTTGTTGTTTTTTTTTTAATATTTTTTGTACCTTTTGCTTTTTAGTTTGTGTATTCATTAATCTTAAGTATATACTATTGTGATTCTTGGTAGCCGATGCACGTCTCACCATCAACGACGGCTGGCGTTGAAAAATCAGCGCTGTGGCTCTGTATTGCACACGAGCTCCATTTTGTTGAGCGCTGGCCGTTTTTCGTCGATGTGACGCATATATTAATATATACTACTTATTATATAAAGTCGTTGTTATATTTGTTTTATTTTTAGGTATGCGCCATGTTTATCGTGAATAAACGGTTTTTCTTTCGTATCACTTCTCACACATTTCATCTATTTCTTCTTAGGCCTCCCTGTTCCTCGCCATCTATCTACATGTGAACTCAGAACTCTCTTAGTAACATGCGTTTCATTCCTCCTCTTCACATGACCATACCAAGATAAACAACTTCCTTTCAACTTTTCAGTCACTGGCGCCACTTTCAAACTTCCTCTAATATACTCATTAATATTTATTCTCATTGATTTATAATGTAGTGTTGTATTATAATTTCATCATAGATAGATTTCTAACGTTCATTTTCTAAATCTTATCAGATATTACGGCGCCACAAACACTTGATCATATCACTTACTGTTACCAATAGATTTGTCCTTGTCATTTCCCAACTTATTTCTAATAAATAAAATCTAATATTATTATACTCGTAGTGTGTATTTTTGTTAGTTCTTCACGTTCGAATGACTGAGCAGATTTTGATGACATTTGACACACGGGTAGAATTTTGGCATATATTGAAATAGAACTTTTTTCCAGGGATTATGTTCCTTTGGGGCAATTTTCTACTTAAACACGAGCGAAGCCGCTGGTAACAGCTAATAATTTATGAACTAGTTTACCACGAACAATTACTGGTTCCATCATGTTATCAACAGCGATTTAGAATTAAAAAGAATAAAAAACTACTTTAATTTCTTTACTAAGCTATGAATATAATATAATCTCCTTTCTACCATCGGACAACCTGACGTGTGGCGAATATCAAACCTTACATTTTTGAAACTTCTACGGTCCAGACTAAGCGTTTTACCTCTTTGTTTAGACCACGTACATCAAAGGACTGAAATAATTTGCCTGCTGCGGTTTTCCCGTCCGTACTAAACTAGTGCGCCTTACCATCAACAATAGCATCACTGCCTACCATCAGGTGGGATCGCAGTCAAGCACTAGTCTAAGGGCTGATTTCACCATTCAATATAAAAACTGAGTTCAGCTAAACTGAGCTCAGCGTAATCTAGTTTAAAGACCCGTGTCGTAAACATGGGCGACAACAAAAGAATTGAAACTGAGTTTAGGTTAAACTAGGTTTAATTCATAGCGGTGAAACGCAAATTGAAGCTATAATCTCGATTAGGAGCTTAAACTGCGTTTTGTTTATATAATCACGATTAGTTTCTTGGTGAATTTGGCCCTAAATCATTTAAAAAAAAATGAAACTTTCTTTAAAATGAACGTATGTTATAGATAGAATGACATTTTCGAGTAGACATATTCTCGATATGTCAATAGAATACTATTTTAGAAATAGATAATAACTAATTTTAAGATATTATCAAGACAAGTCTAACTTATATTGTTCATGAATGACCTCCAAAATAGATTGTTATGTAAGTACTATTGCACATTTCAATGTAGCTAGTGATTTAGGATATAACCTCAAACTTGTTCGAGAAATAGCAATGATTTAATCTATTATTATTGTACCTAGTTATTAAAAAAACAATAAAAACAAATGAAAATACTGGGTTTTTAGTAGATTATTCTAAGCACTCTTTTTGTTTGTCTCTCGTCATTTAATCAAGTAAGTAGATCCGGTATCTTATATAATTAAGTCAATGAAACAAAAGGCTTCTACTTTTAGGTATTAGTCTTGAAGCTTGTAGGTTTTTACAAAATGGGTTTTTAGTTACATAACACCACACACCTTGGCTCAACTTTGTATAACACCTTATATACCTAGTCTATGTCGGTGTATGTTTCTTTCACACTTAATAATTTGTAATCTTGTTGTGCAATAAAGTGTAAATAAATAAATAAATAAATAAATAACCGTAATTAGAGACACAATAGAAAGAAAATAGGTGTGCGAACGCCGGCGTTCGCTTGGGGCTTGAGTAATTAAACGGGTTAACAGATTTCAATGAAATTGGGCACACGGGTAACCCACGTCCTGGAATCTCCAAGGATACTTTTTTCTAGGAGTATATTCCTTCGGAGTAATTTTCTACTCTTATATGAGCGAAGGTGCAGAAAAAAACTAGTTAAAATAAAGAAGAAAAGTATCGTATACTTTACTTTGAAAACCCAAAGAATTTCAAAAGGATGACATCAGTTATATGGCCGTGAAAGGTGTACTTAATAATACCACTTCTATATATTAAAGTCAATGTAGAATTTATATTATTATTATATTAAAGCACTAACTGGGGGGACCCCACAGGTTTATCCGCGTCTGTGGTTATTGCTGGGCTCCCGTAGGTCATAGCATGATATAACCAATAGCTGCTTTTTATCTAAAACTCCATTTAATATCCGCATGTACGAAATTAATTTCTTTAAGTAAACGAGTCAATAAATCAACCTACAAGGTAGTTATCGGTCATTGCGTACTAACTACCTACAGGTCATTGAACTCACCCAGCTGACGTTTACTTTAATAAATTAATTTCGTACATGCGTAATTAATTCGAGTTTAAAAAAAGTACTTTATTTTTTAATTTTATCTTTACAAATCGATAGTGTTTCATGTACCGAATCGATCCTCCACGGGATTAAAACGATTAAAATTTAACGCTGTATATTGTATAGATGTATATATATATATATATAAATGTATATATATACATTGGTTTCTTAGCAATTGGACTTAGCTAGAAGTGTCCTTTTATTTGAGAGGGAATATCTCAAATAACTGTAGTTGTTCAAGCTATTTTATTATTGAAAAATACTGACGTATTTTTTGCTTGTTAGGAAGGAATATCTTTACCTTCGTAATACTCATTGTTTACTGGGTAGACTACAAGTTTACATTACTTTATACAAAGAAAATTCTATAAGTAAGCATTGACTGGCCTGTTGGTCTAGTGGTTAGTGGCCCTGACTGCTATGCCGGAGGTCGTGGGTTCGATTCCCACCCAGGACAAATGTTTGTGTGATGAGCACGATCATTTGTTCTGTGTCTGGGTGTTATTTATCTATAATATGTATGTATTTAAAAATATATAAGTATGTTTATCAGCTGTCTGGTACCCATAACACAAGCTCTGCTTAGCTTGGGACTAGATGGTGTTGTGTGATAGTTGTGGAAAAAAATATAAAAAAATATTATATATTATTGACTTTTGAATTTGATATTTTTGGAATCACTTTAGAGTTACAATCACAAAACACCCAGAGCTAGAAAAATAAAATCAGAGACTTTAAAAACATTTTTTTTTTGTGCAGCACAGTTTTTATTAGACAACTGCGTTAATTGTACCGAATAAATAAAGAATAGTTAAAAACAATAATAATATCTACTGGTTGGTTTATGTTTGCAACTCGGCACTAAAGATTAATTTTGGTTCGTAATTTCAAGACTGGTCCCACACTCAAACACACTTTCACCCTTTCAATATTGCTAGTAAATAAAAGTTAGTCAGCCGAATACAACTTTACTTATCAGAAATATGACAGCTGTCGATGTACTGGTTATGGTTGTAGTTAGCAAGTGCAACTCTTTATTAAAGTCATAAATAACATTGGCGAACGATATCATTACATATTTACACTGAAAGCTAATACATTACAAATGTTGCAGAAATGTTACGTCAATAACTCCAACCCGTCAGCAATTCGTCCTACTTTAAAACCAAATTGTCAACTTATTACGAGTACATTATTGCTGTGACAAAGTTGTTTTGTATGTTAGCAAATATGAATGATTTATGATAATGGCGAAATTGAAGACTTCATCATCATTTCAACCGAAAGAAGTCCACTGCTGGACATAAGAAGTTCCTGGGCTTGCGGACAGTGAGCAATGTGTAGCTCGCCAGGACCGGCACGTATTGTTCTACGCGCGCCTCAAGAAGATGACAGCAAACCATAGCTGCCAAAGAAAAAACAGGAGTGGGTCTTTAATCAGTAAAAGTCTAACACTAACCCCCGCTCCACCCAAGGGCGCGGAGATGTCATTTTGCCACCTAAAAATAAGCCTTCCCTAAATATTTTATAATAATAATAACTATGTAGACCCAATCTTATCAAGATCAGAGGCTACACTCGAAGATGTGGACGACGCTTACCTGGCACAGGCGATCAAGTTGTGTAAATCTAACTTCGAGAAAAAAAGTCCATAATCGAAACTGACTCACTGTGAAACGTGATGGTGATGATCCTTCACCTCAAAAAAAGCCCAACCTTATACGGAGAACAAACGTAATGTTTATGTTTAAACTAAGAAGTGTTAATAAAACGATATTGTTCATTGACCTTCGATTGTCACTTGTGTCATAGACTATTATAGGTGAACTAAAATAAACAATCAACTATGATTAGGACAATAACATAGAGCAATTGATGTCATTATCCACATTAGGTCATTTCTTCTGTCTAGCCTTTGACTCTGTCGTGAGTCGGCTTCTAGTCAAACTAAATAATAATCATCATCATCTTCCCCTAAGTGTCGATAACGACCAAACCTATGCATCTCGCATTCATCAGTTTCCCTCCACCCTCACCAGCCCCCCTAGCCAAGTTATGACCGTTTCGTTACGATTCTCTTGCATCGAACGCCTCGAGTCTGCCATGCCTCCGATTCCCTTCTTCTAACCACGTGACTAAGCGTTGAGATGACGACAGAACAAAGGAATTGGAGGCGTGGCCAACTTGAGGCGTTTGACGCAAGAGAATAGAAACGAAATTATCGTAGCTTGGCTAGGCCTGCAGGTCTGCGTCTTTCGATACGGTCCCATCGAACATCAAGTTTGGTTTTTGCTTATGTTATGTGCATGTAATATGTAATGCATGATCTGTCATTCACGATCCGAAATAACACAACACACCTTGGTCCAACAAGTAATCTCCATTAGGTGACGTCATAAATATTTAGGAGTTTTTGACAATAACATTATCGAAAACCTCAGCGTTTATAAGACCACAAGTACACTCGCGGATAGAAAGAGAAATCGTGAGATAGCTCGGTTAGGCAATGCAGCTCAGTTAATGTTCGTGTCGACACAGCGTCGCTTGTGTGCCTGACTGTACGTCGTTATGATTTTATCTGGGTGAGACTTTTGCATGGCTTTTATAGTTGAAGCAACTTCATGTTGATACCTATTTTAAATAATATTAAAATATTGATTAATTGACGTCCCAGATCTAGGAAAAATATTTCTTAACCATATAGCTTTTGTTAGCAGTTTCGTCTGCGTAAAAGTACAAAAAGTAAAACCTATATCACATAATAATAAAGTAGCATTAAACTAGCTATAGTAGCATTTTGATACAAGTACAGAAAGTTTGTTGCGTGGGGAAGCACGTGCTTTTTTCCACACTAGTGCGGAAAATAGTCCATTGCGTGCCTAGAAGCGGTGGAATAAGAGCGGGTTTTCGAGTAAGTGTATTGAAAAAGAATTTTCAATATTGGTCTAGTAGTTTTTCACTTAAAAATATAAATAATTAGTATAGATTGGAAATAGAAGGCTGTAAAAAAATCAAAGGCCTCACAATAAGTGAAGATGGAAACTAAAAAAAATGACTTTCGAAATCTCTAAACAGACATAAAATATAGCATAGCATCAGCCTTATAATGTTCCCACTGCTGGGACTCAGGCCTCCTCTCTAGGAGAGGGAATAAAAATAAAATATAATACCTATGAATCTAGTGGATGTTAGTTTATGCAATCATTTCTCTTGAACAATTGAATCGTTTATTATTATAATACTGTATTTTGGTATATAATAAGGTTGATCGTGATCGCTTCTTAGCTTTGTATTGAAATCCGCCTTTATCCGTCTTTTGTTATATTGATTGACTGAGACAATCGTGTTATTTTAATAGACCAATCCATTAATAGTCTGAAATAATCAAAGGTTTTTATACCATTGACCAACTTAGGGCTGATTTCATCATTAATATAAAAACTTGGTTCAACTAAACTGAGCTCAGCGTAATCTAGTTTAAAGACCCGTGTCGTAAACATGGGCGACAACAAAGAATTGAAACTGAGTTTAGCGTAAATTAGGTTCAATTCATCGCGGTGAAAAAATATGAAACTATAATCTCGATTAGTCGCTCAAACTGCGTTTTGTTTGAACGAATCGCGATTAGTTTATCGGTGAATTTGGCTCTTAATAATGTTGGTTAGTTTAGCTATTATATGTTACCAAGGTGTTAGATGTGTGCGTGTGTGGGTTACACTCACAGGTCGTACATTTATTGTTCTGTATGCGTAAGCTTGGAAGGCTCGGTATCATATTAAATCTCAGTCTTGAGCATCGGCGCCGAGTTGCAAGCCTGTCGGTTTTCTATCGTTTGCATTTCGGGGAGTGTCCATTGGAATTGCATAATTTAATTCCGCCGAGTCCGTTCCATCATCGGTCCTCAAGACGTACGGCGTTGTGCCATCGGTACATGGTGAACATCCCACCTATACGTACCAAGCGTTTTGGGAACACATTCATTATGCGTACAGCTAAGGAGTGGAATTCCCTGCCGAATTCTGCGTTTCCTGATAGCTATATCCTAGAAGTCTTTAAGTCAAGAGTGAATAGGTTTCTTCTAGGCAAGCGTGCTCCATCGTCGGCCGCATCATCGCTTATCATCAGCTGAGATAGTGGTCAAAAGCGAGCCTATACACATAAAAAAATCGCTTTCGCATACAGATACAATGTCCAACTGAATACACACATTTAAGACATATTAATAGAATACATTATGTAAATATTGCTTGTTTCGAAGGAGCCAACTGAGAAACGAACTAAAAGAATCATCGGTAATGAACTTATGATACACTAGTTGAGCCTTGTCAGCTAGCATCTTGATATGTACATCGGAATTGGAATTAGATAACTAAATTCCGCTAAGCCCGTTCCGTTCACTGGACGTACGGCAATGTGCCACAGACTGGCATAAAGTGGACCTAACCCAACCATATGCATGAAATATTGAGAGAACATAATTATTCATTCTAAGGAGTGGAATTTACTGCCGGAGTTTATGTTTCCTGATAGTTACAACCTAGAGGTTTTTAAGCTAAGAATAAATAGCTGCTCTATCGTCGACCACATCATCGCAAACCATCAGCCCCCTAGCCAAGTTACAATCGTTTCGTTTATTGTGAATGCTTGGAGTTGATCATGACCCCAATTCTTTAGTCGTTCTGACGTCATCTCAACAAAGGAATTGAGGACCACACCCCTAATTCAAGATGAATTTGAGATGACTATAGAACAAAGGAATTGGAGGCGTGGCCAATTCCAAGCATTCACGCTAAAGGAAACGATTGTAACTTGGCTAAGGAGCATCCTCCTTGCCAAGTCCTACCTATCTTGCCATCTTGCCAGCCGATCAATATTAAATTGCTAAAATGCATAATACGTAGTTGCTAATGCATATTCCAATATTGTTCAAACATAATTCTAAATATTCAATAATGGAAATATATGGGAATTTTCATGGAGATAGAAGTGACTTTATTTCTACACACAATTGACTCAAAATATAAAACAAAGCCGTGACCATATTATTTTTGACCGTCATGAGTACACGTAAATAAGATTATTCACAGATACCTGTGGCACACAATATGCTATAATCCAATAATAAATAGCTACGAAGTCCAACGGTCCTGTGCGTCTCGCATCCATCGGATTTCCGCTGCTTTTACTAGCTCATCGACGGACAGTTCATTATGGCGACATTTGGGGGAGGCCTATGTCCAACAGTGAAAGTTTTTTTGGGCTGAAATGATGATCTCTGTTATTTTCTATAAATTGTAAGTATCAATTCATTGACGTCACTTTAAGGGAAAATTCTGATCCCAAACCAGTTTCAAACTAAGCGTGTAAGAGTCATCAGATGACATCACTAGTCTTAACTCTTACCTGTGGTACCTAATACTGGCATTGAAGTGTTTCTTGCTAAATTACAAGTCATGGTGTGTACGATAGTAAGGTTAAAATCGTCATTGGTACAAGGATTTTTGTACGTCGATTTATTTCAACTAGCATTTAAGCCTTTATTGGACAACATAAACAGGAAAAGCGGCAGTATTTCGTTTCTATGTTAATTTGTGCTTACGTTACAATTTCTATGTCACTTGATGGAATCAATATATAGTATACACCGTTAAATTTTGGTCGTTTTAATCCCGTGGAGAGCCAATTCGGTACATGAAACACTATCGATTTGTAAACATAAAATTAAAAAATAAAGTATTTTTTTCTAAAACTCGAATTAATATACGCACGTACGAAATTAATTTCTTTAAGTATATGTATAACAAAGTCGCATCCCGTTGTCTGTCCTTATATATGCTTAGATCTTTAAAACTACGCAACGGATTTTGATGCTGTTTTTTTATTTATTTATTTATTTAAACTTCATGTACAGTAGTGGTACATAGGCGGACTTAATGCAACAAGGCATTCTCTACCAGTCAACCTCGTCGTCGTCGTTTTTAATATTTAGAGTGTTAAAGAGGAAGGTTTATATGCACAATACATGCATAATATATTATTTAATATCAACACTGCACCCGTGTGAAGCTGGGACGGGTCGCTAGTTAGGTATAAATGGGAAAAATATTAACTGTCAACAATTTAATCATTAAAACCCAATTCTCATTTCAAAAACCCACAGATTCCTAATGGGTTAGCTATTAAAGAAAACATGTTTTTACAGTTGATTACTAATACGCAGATGTTAGGATCTAATAAAGTTTTATCAGTAAAGGTAGGTAATTTAACAATGTTATTAGCAGAATTAGAGGTAATTGAAGGAGACGGTACCGGCAATATTGATAAATGCTCACATGTTGCAAAACCGAACTAACCAACATTTTCCGACCAAATTGATACTAATTAAGAGACATTAAAAGTAAATCTTGAGAATGTCAAATCAATGAATCAATACGGTTTAATTTGACATTGATCTAAAGAATCAATGTTATTTTTTGTTGCAATCATCGTATCGATGACCTGATCGGGTAGCTGTGCTCTTGAGAGGATGCTATAAAACAAAAATTTATGAAATAGAAATCAGAGGATCAAGCAAAAGACATTAACTTAGTTTTTAGAGCAATATCTGACATAATAAATCACTCTGCTGCAATTGGACACGGTGGAGCACAGAACACGGTGGAGCACACTGTAGAGGTGTGCCCCGCCTGGGCAGAGCATCGCCGGTCCTCCTGGGGGCAATCGGCGGCAGCGATCTCTCTCACCGGGCCTTGGTTCAGGCCATGGTCCGGAGTGAGGAGGGATGGTAGGCGGTTTCCTTCTGTGAAGCAGTAATGCTAGCAAAGGAGGAGGCCGACCGCATCAGGCAAAGGCAACGGGGCGCTCGCCCTAGCTGCCGCCGGGATTCCGATCCCGATATCCGACCACCGTCGGCGCGGGCTTGCGGACGTCGTGCAATGTAGCACGCTGTCCGACCGTCCGATAACCGACCGGACCGAGCCCAAGCCGTCGACGGCGCGTAATGTACCCGCGCGCCTCAAGGAGCTGTCAGCAAACCGTATGGGCCCAGCCTGCTAGCAGGCAGGCAGGGCCGAAGCCTGCTGGGGTCTTGAGTCAGCTTCTGAAAGGAAGGCTCAGCCCCGGCACGATAGGCAACGAATGAACGGGGTAGGTTTTTATTCAGTAAGAGTCTGACAATATTTCCCGCTCCGCCCAAGGGCAAAATCTGTCATTGGATGATTTTACCTACCATAAAAAAAACTCTGCTGCAATTGCTTAAACAAATACTTTTTTCCCCCACGACCGTGATGGGGCAGTAACGTTCTGGAGTGGCGACGAAGGCGTCCTACAAGGCAGACCGACGGTCTGATACGAGATGCAATGGACAGGTCATTAAGGTGACATTTGGGGAGGCCTATGTCCAACTGTGAACGTCTTTCTACTGAAACAATGATGATTTTTTCCTTCGAAAACCAGCCTTATTTATAGTGTATTATATAGTATTTTGTTAGCAGTATACCACAGACTACCTCCTGTAATTTTTCAAGTCCATACGACCCCTCCTAAGGTTGTCTGGAAGATATCGCTATCAGCGATAATACCGCTATTGTACCCGTAGATTTAGATTTATGTGCAGTTTGTGTAACTTTTTTTGGTGTACAATAAAGTTTTATTCTATTCTATTCTTCATCACCCAAAACTTAGTGTTTCTAAATAAATGGCGTGGAATTGAGGAAGCCTTTGCCTAACAGCGGACTGATATCTACTTAGGTAAATCTGATGACAAAAACATGTTTTTTTTATTATAATGATTGTATTTGTCTATAAACCGTTAAATTTTAGTTGTTTTAATCCCGTGGAGGATTGATTCAGTAGATGAAACACTATCGATTTATAAAGATAAAATTTTAAAAATAAAGGACTTTTTTTCTAAAACTCGAATTAATATACGCATGTACGAAATTATTTTTTTTAAGTAAACGAGTCAATGACCTCGTAGGGAGTTGTCGGTCGTTGCGTACTTACTATCTACAGTTCATTGGCTTCGATCAGCTGACGTTTACTTAAAGAAATTAATTTCGTACAAGCGTAAATTAATTCGAGTTAAAAAAAAGACTTTATTTTTAAATTTTCTCTTTACAAATCGATAGGGTTTCATGTACCGAATCGACCCTCCACGGGATTAAAACGACCAAAATTGAACGGTGTATATACATCAAGTTGTAATACTACAAGTGGATATAACGCTAATAGGGCCGAAGAGAAAGGGAAACCCTTGTGCAAGTAGCTAATAAATGAGCTGCGTGAGTCACCGTGAACGGAGATTCGGTTTCACAATTGTTTTGCTTATAAAGGTACCAGAAACAGTGCGACAATGCTTGCAAATAAGGCAAATGGTACTTTCAAGTAAATAAAGCAATCCTTTTCTTGACAATTGATGTTACATTTGGTGCACAGATTGGCGCACCGTATCGTGTGTTCAATCCCCGTGCAGAACATAATTGTTTTGCACAGGGATTGAAACCACAATATATATCATGTGTATAATAATAATAATATTTTCACAGCTTTCATACAACGCCATCTAGTCTCAAACTAAACAAAACTTGTGCTATGAGTACTAAACAACTGATAAACATACATATATATTTTTAAACACATAAATATTAAAGTACACCAAGACATAGAAAAAATGATTATGCTCATCACACAAACATTTTTTCTTTCCTACCCAGAGAATTGAACCCACGACCTTCAATATAGCAGTCAGGGCCACTGACAACTAGACCAATAGGCCAGTCAGTATGACTTACTGATAGATGTTTCGGGCTGGTGTTTTGTGTGTGAATTTGATGTTTGTTTACGTACAATACCTGCGGCAGTTATTTCAAGTGTGGAGTATTTTTTTTTTAAGTAGTAATTATATACATTAATATTAATGCATATTAGGTAAAAAAGCATATTAAATAAAATATTATTATAAAGATGAATAACTTGTTTGTTTGTTTAAACGCCTTAACCTCAGGAACTACTGATTCGTATGTAAAACTAAATTCTTTTACTGTTGGATAGTTCATTTATCGAGGATTTAGCATCATGCTACAACTCACGGGGTGGATCAGTAATCAAAGACGCGATGGAATCCGCAGGTGACAGCTAGTAATTAATAATTTTATGAACAAAGCATCTTGTGGTAATTTTTTTGTGATCATACTGATGTATAGAAGTATCTGTAGGCATTTAAAATTTACGAAAAAAATTGGCGTGATGCTTACCACGAGCACTGATTCGAGACGGTGCTGCGATGCGATGTGGAAGGAGAATACCCCCAGCCAAGTTACTATCGTTTCGTTAAACGTGAACGCTTGAAGAAAAGTTTGTTATCGAGGTTACTGATGTCCTTTAGCATTAATGCCTCATAGTCAATCTTTAATTGAAAACAAAGCGTGGATTTTCCTTCAGGTCTTATATGTGAGACAGTTTTTTTCATCAAATTAAGAATCAATTATGATAAAAAGACAATTAAACCACGTGATTCTTTGCGGTTTTCTTGTGAGCGAAATAATTGACAGTTACAAAAAACCAGCGTTTTTTTTTACGCGCACTCAACGAGCACGGCTAGGTTTTCAAAACTGGTTGTTGATGGGATCAATTTCGTAGCCGGATTTCGTAACACTTTGTGCATTGAGTTTACTAAACAGATTTTTGGTAAACTTTTTGTGTGTGATGAATGACTCCGATCAGTCCTGCAATTGTACACTAACTTAGTATAGCGTTTTTAACAGTGTCGCTGTTAACACAAAATGTTAAGATAATTTCGATAATATTTGGGTAAACTTGTCATAGATCACAATCAATTGATAGACAAGATAGATAAGACAAACCTAAAATATTGAAACGTGATAAAGATAGTAAATAAATGAAAATTTAAGTCTAGTTTAGTTATAAAGCCCCAAAATATAATTGAAAATTTAAGGTCTTCCAATAATTACATTTTGCGAATGGATGTACATACTTACTTGATTGCCAGGTTTATAGGGTTGTTTGAAAGAGCTACCGTGACCTTGGAAAGGGGCCGTTCAAATATTACGTAAGCAGATTTTTCGCAAATTTTAGAAAGTAAGCAAAGATTTAACCTTCCTTCCACATGCTTGCGTAAACATTGCTCAGTGATATGTATCTGTCTACTCATTTTCATGTGATTTTGGAACATCGATATTGTTCTCTTAAAAAAAAAAACTGCAGACGTAATCGCCATTCAGACCCCTCATCCCCCATGTCATCAAAGATAAGCAAAGCAAAGACCCCCGTTGTGCTTACGTAATACTTGAATGGCCCCAAAGCAAAGGAAATCTGAAGGAATATAGGTGAGTTTTAGTCAGAAACTCCCTCTCACTGCTCTGGGCATAGAAGTCATTTAATGATTTACCAGTTGACTTACAAACAAAAAAAAAATACATAAGTAACGATAAATGATACAAATGAAAAAAATCCTAGTGGCCAAAAAAACTAAGACGAACGAACTAATCGTCTTAAAAACTTATTTCCCTTACTTTATGTAGCAAATATAATTATATCAAATAATATGTAGATGTCTGTTTTAACTAGATATATTATACGTTTTTTATTTTTGTTTTCTAAACAATATTTTATTTTTATGCACTAGTGTAGAGAATGCTTAAGCACTCGTACATTTGGTTGCAAGAAAATTATATAAACAAAAACCCAAATGAAACTGTCGCATACAATTCTTGTTGAGATAGATTTAAGTGGATCATAAACAACTCGTTCAGATAAGGTCAACATGTTGTCAGACTTTATTTTTTATATAAAAAATCCTACACAAGATTTTAATTGAGTCGATGATTATGCAGTAAGAAAAAACAACATTTTGTGTTGTATTGGGACAGAAATATTTACTTGTTGTAAGTGTTGTATTTTACTGGGTGATTTTTTTTCTTCGTAATCGTTTTGTCAAATATTTAATAATACTGGGTCATATTATTAAAATGATGACGATATTGATATAAAAAACACAAAATTTTCAAAACTCCGTCTATAGAGAATATCTGCAAAGAAGCTTTGAATACAGTGCTCGCAAATCTACATATTCCTAGAAGCAAAACAAAGATAATAAAACAGGATGCAATCTACAATTTTATAGGTGCGAACATTTTTCTTTGTTTCAACTAGACAATCGAATGTGAATCAAAATATTATTAGCATCATGCTTGTGCTGATTTGACTGTGTAAGGTCTTGGTATCATGATTTCTTTTTAAATAACTTATTAGACACGAACAAAATTTTTCAAAATCTTTGCTGACGTATAATAAAAAATATTATTTAAGTACATACCGAACCCTTTTTCACACGCATCTTGCAAAAAATACCAATTTATTTTGTTTGTTAATAACAAAGATTCACCTTGAACTTAAAAACACTGCACCAATTATTTTAATGCACACAATTTTTATGCTAAACTAGAATACCCGCATTACAAAAAATAAGTAAACAAACCTACTTAACATTCTGATACACGCAATTTTTGACCTAAACGAAACATCGATTAAAGATACATAAATTAGATTTATGTATCTTTAATTGATCAGTTTATCATATAATGTGATACCATTTAAAGAAAACACACTCCAAAAAATAACACAACAAAAAAAATACGCTACAAAAAATAACAAAAACAAAAAAAAATATTGCATACCTCAGGTCAATGACTGTCAAAAATCCCTTCACTTAGCTCTTCCCACATACATCACTTTCGTTACGATCGATTACGCGAAACGTCAACACTATACTTCAAAATGACAACAACGTACAACCCGCACGACGTCCAAACCAACACTGCACTCACTGCTTGCCTTGCGAAATGCGCGAGCGCAGAATTACAACACCAGTTTACATTGACCTTTAATTCCAACCTACTTTTTCCTCAATCACTTACCTTTTATACGTATCCAGAGCGGCGTGGTAGTTCTAAATAAACTGGTGGTTTTTATAGGCAATAATTTGGCTCATTATAAGGGCGGTCGAAAGGCTTTGGCAGGGTTCAGTGACTTTCAAAGTTGCTTGAACATGGGAAATCCGAATGCAGTTCGGTTTGCCAAGTTACCAGGTCATGGCTGTTTTACCTCTGCGGATTTGAATGGAAACTTTATTAACCGAGTTCTAGGGTTTGGCAATAACGTGTTTGATACTTGGTGAGTATTTTTTAGGGTTCCATACCCAAAGGGTAAAAACGGGACCCTGTTACTAAGAATCCACTGTTCATCTGTCTTTCACCAAGCTTGTTTCTCATGAACCATAACAGCAGTTAAACAATTGAAATTTTTTCACATATTTATGTTGCCGCGCTATAACAATAAATACCTACTGAAAACCGAATAAAATTAATATTTAAGTGGGGCTTTCGTACAACAAACATATTTTCTTTTTGCCGTTTTTTAATATTTTAGTACGGAACCCTTCGTATGCGAGTCCGACACGCAGTTTTCCAGTTTTATAAATAAGGTATTTATAGCATTAAATACGTAGTTAAATAAGTATTTATTAATAATCTATATGTTATATCAATTTTAAGTTTATTTTATAATTTCGTTTAAGAGTTCATATAGCATTCTTCTCTAGTTTTTACACACTATGGTTTCACTTATTGATAACTCCTTTTGCGAGGTTTTCTGGAAGAAATTTTCTTAATTGCACTTTTATTTAAAAAAACTTATTTATCTATTATTATTTCAATGTGTATACATAAATAAATGTTTTTAATGACGTCATAAAGAGTAATTCTACAGCAAATAATACTACAAAATCCTTAGCTCCGGGAAAAACAGGGAGATTCCTAGCAGGAAAAAACCCAGCCCTACTTAATAGTTCGTTAGTACTTGGTATTAGAATCGGCTCTTTGAGCTCGAATTTCTTGCTTTTCTTTCAACTTTGTTCAAAACTTTATAGTACGTAATAAAAACAAAGAGATTGATGCTTCCACATAAAAATGATACCACGGCATCAAATTGCAGATCTTGTACAAAAAACATGTTTTTCAAGTCACCTTTCAAAATAGTCAGCGGTTCGTGCAAATTACACTCCGGCTCCTTTTACAGTGTTAACATAAAACCGTAATGATTGATGACTGCGTTGATTTGCGTATTTTTTTTTTACAGCGCATTTTTTTACCTATTTGTTGAAATAAATTTTTTCCACAAAAATTGGTTAAGTGGACCTAAAATGTGGTCACTCTCTAATTGCATACTAGAGACAGAGATGCGCAAACTGAATGCTTGCAAAATATGATGCTTTTTAGCAATTTCCTAAAATATACTTATTATAAAATTAAAGCAATACTTATAGTAAAACATTGCTTGTAGAATAACCTGACAAATTATTCAGGTTTTTAATCGATAACGTCGATCGTTTATTTCTATCGCACAAAATTAGCTGTAATATGTTTTGAACAGAAATCAAAAATGTTTATTTCAAATAGACCATTTTCAGGCACTTTTGAATTGTCAAAAAATGTCGGTCTGACAAAAAAAGTGAAGCTAAATTGCATACACTATCCATCAGCATTTATCCAGAAGAACAAATATATAACATATTTTTCTGATTCTGTTTGCTGCAGTGAATCGTGTATACTTTTATTTTACACATTAAAAACTTGCAATAAACTTTTGTAGTCCTTCAATACAAATAATGTGCGATCTAGCACCACAGGTATCATTTTCGTATTTCTCATGGCCCCAGCAGGCAGCGGCCCTGCTGGGCACCTATTCTTCGCAGACATCTCTTTGTGGAGCGCGTGGAACATTACGCGCCGTCAACGACTCGGGATTGCTCCTTATACTCGTAGGACGAGCGGAAGAAAAGCTACAGTGGCCGTAGATCGCTCTACGGTTCCCAACGCCAGGGTATATTCTGTCCCGGCGGCTGCGGCGTGGGGTTCTGCTTTCCCTCAAGCTAGAACTACATTAGACCGACACCCACGTGTAACTCGCCTGATTTGTACGTAGACCGACGTCGCGTGGCGTGGATCAAGTGTAGCTCTACAAGTCTAATTTCCATATAAAATGTATGAAGACCAATGCCCCCAGATTGGCGTGTGTGGCACTTGTGTGCACAGTATAGTTCTAACTTCACCCTTGCGGCCTCCTCCTTCACTAGTGTTACTGCTTGAGCGACTGGCTCCTACGCTGCGTCTCGCGGGTTTGATTCCCGCATAGAACAAATTCTTGTATGTGTATTGTTTTGAATTTACATTTACAATTTATGAACGCACTCACGATAAAGGAGTCATCCTAGTGTAGGGAAACATAAAAAACCGGACAAGTGCAAGTCGGATGCGCACCGAGGGTTCCGTAACTGTAGGGGTCCAGCAGGGCCGAAGCCTACTGGGGCCAAAGGTTATGTGAGACTGTCACCACGGGCCCCAGGACAAAGGCAAGGAACGGAAAGGTAGGTTTTTAGTCAGTAAAAGTCTGACACTATTTCCCGCCCCACCCAAGGGCGGGATTTGTCATAGGATGATTTTACCTACCCAAAAAAAAAAAAAACCGAGGGTTCCGTACAATTTTACCTATGAAAGCAATTCAAATCCTGAATCGATTCTCGAAGATTTTTCCAAAACGCAAAAAGCTTTTTTAGTTAATATTTGATTTTTTCACAGCTTCAAGGGACCGCTGCTCTGAGTAAATGGTTTGAATTTCAACTTTATACCTCCACGCGTTCCCGAGATAAAGGGTCTTGACAGACAGACAGACAGACCTTTAAGGTATAAGGTTTCCATTTTTTCCTTTTGAGGTATGGAATCCTAAAATCTGGGCCGCAGAAATAACGGGTCACATAGAAAAGTCATGTTGTGTTCCGCGCAACACAAAAAGATGTCAACATGATTAATTGACCCAGTGCCTGCCAAGGCTGCGGGATTTTGCGAAAGATTTACCACGGTCCTGGAATGCAAAGGGTTACTGAATCAGGGCAGGTCAGTTTTAGTTAGTAATCTGTCACCTTTCGCTATGGGGTGAGTTATTATTAGATGATTTTACAGCAAAAAAAAAAAAAACTAAAAAAGTGCAATATCTCTCAAAATTAAGCGCATAGATTGCTTGTGTCAATGTAACTTGAGCAATGTGCAGTTCATCTTATACTTTAAGAAATTATTACACTTTTTATGACCGAGAATTTTTGCGGCTCAGTGTAAATACAAAAATGACAATGAACCTGACCTTTCCATAATTATATATTTTCGAGATTTCTATTTAATAAAATGTCCGAAAATAGTAATATGTCAATTAGGAGGTGAAAAAAATTAATAAAAATAAGCTGCTTGTTAATTATTGTGGCACCGCCTTACAAGTGTGTCATGTATGGGTCCGACCATATACTAGTATAACAAAATAATCGATGGGATAAAAAATGAGGCTCTTCCACTTTTCAGAAAGAAATTGACTGAATTATTAACGACTAAATCTTATTACTCAATTAGCGAATTTTTGACCGATAATAATTTAAATTATTATTTTTTAAATTTTCACTTTTTTTTCCTTGTGTCGTTGACTCACAATTCATTTATTTCATTTGACATGATAAATTTAATATTTTTGACTTTGTGATTATATTATATAAGAATGTGTCTGTTTTGAGTTTTTTTATTAATGTAACAATGATTTGCATGCCTTAGTTAAAGTACTTAGTATGGATCATCAAACTTCACAAAGATTATTACCAACTTTATGTGCAAATAAAGATTCTATTCTATTCTAAAAAATGTAAATTTTTACACAAAATATACCCTTTTTTTCATTTTTTTTCCTTGTGTCGTTGACTCACATTTCATTTATTTCATTTGACATGATAAACTTAATATTTTTGACTTTGTGATTGTATTATATAAGAATGTGTCTGTTTTGAGCATATTATTAATGTAACAATGATTTGCATGCTTTAGTTAAAGTACTTAGTATGGATCATCAAACTTGACAAAGATTATTACCAACTTTATGTACAAATAAAGATTCTATTCTATTCTAAAAAATGTAAATTTTTACACAAAATATACCCTTTTCCTGTGCGTCTCGCATCCTTGATAATAAAGTGTTTAAATTATTGGAAGAAAATACAAAACTGTTCTCTTTCCATATTTAATTAAAACCTACTTTTCTATAAGGAAGGCCACTTGAATATTAAAACTATTTTCTGTTAAATAGGTATTTAACTAGTCCAAAATAATAATGACGCATTGTTTACTCAGATGTGATATTGAAATTAATAGCAATGTTACCGACAAAATCAATGTTTTTCAGTTAATACTTGTAAGTAAACATCTTTTTGCCAATTTTCCTGTTTAGATATGTAGCAAAATAGGATTATCTTGTTTTTCTCTTCATTTTTTTCCAAAACTTCCAATTAGTCGTTTTTTTCTTTGAAAAATTCCTTTATCCATGGGTAAAGAATGTTTTCTGTTTGTTTATAATATGTTCCTTATTAACTTCGTTCAGCTCTTTAGTAGTCCTAAGTTTGAGCTACACGAATATTGACAAATGCTTGTACTGACTGGACAGGTCCATTCAGAACTCAGTGGTTCTTTTTTCAAAAGTCCATCTCAAACACTAATCTGCATGGTTTTCATATTATTTGATCATTACATGTTTACTGTATGGACTTTAAAAGATTCTTTGACCCCTGAGTTTGTTTCGGTGTTTCTTCTCAGGGTAGTCAGCTAGGAAACACCGGCCTCATCTAGATCAAACTGACGAAAAAAAAAATTGACGTGTAAAAGTGTTTTTTTAAACCTATTTATCCAAGCATAATAAATATTATTTATTATTTAACTGAAACACACACGTTTCAAGATATTTTGTAGCTTTGAAATTTTATATTGCATTGCATCAGGCTTATAATGTTCCCACTGCTGGGACTCAGGCATCCTCTCTCTAGGAGAGGGAAATTTTAATATATCAGTTCTTTTTTAAGAACATTCCAGCCATACTCCACCAACATTGAAACATTCCAATGTTGGGAATGATGACTTTTTGCCACTCAGCTGATTTCAAAAACCTGTAGCACACTGATTGCAACAGAAATATGGAACCCAGCTATTATAGGGATTGTTTTTTTTAGGTGTGAAATCATCCAATAACATCTCCTGCCCTTGGGTGGAGCGGGATGGGGAGAGTGTCAGCCTTTTACTGACTAAAACTCACTCCTCTTCCTTTTTACCTTATTTCCAGGGCCCTGGGGTTTCCTTTCGTACAACCCATGGCTCCAGTAGGCTTCAACCCTGATGGGCCCCTACAGTATTGCTCATATTTCCTTGAGGAATGCGTGGAACACTACGCGACTTCGATGACTTGGGCTCGGTCGAGATGGTTACCGGACGGTCGGATGGTGAGCTACCCATTGCTCACCGTTCGTTAGCCTGCGCCTACGGTGGCTGGAAATCGGGGTCGGAATCCCGGCGGTGGCTGCGGCGTGAGAGCCGTTCCCTCGCTCGTGCGGCCGCCTCCTGGCGAAGGAGACAACTGCCTGTCACTTCTCTTCGCTCCAAATCATGGTCATCATGGCCTGTAACAAGACTCGTTGCGAGAGATCACTGCCGCCGATCGCCTTCTACCGTATGCTCCACCGTTACCTTCAGGCGGTCCACACAATGCTGACACCTGGGCGTTTCTTCCGCACAAATCTATTGCAGGAACCGCCCAAACATAGCATGTCTATGTTCGGTGAGGACCTGCGTCATGCGGAAGGTGAGGACGCCGTGAGGTCTTTCCAGCCATACCTCAAAGATGGGACTTACCGCCATAATCATAGTGTGATTTCACAAATCTATGATCAGTGTCATCAAAGTCACAAATCTACAGTCACTGATAGACAAGGACAGAGATAAGAGCTGGTGTTGTCGTGCGAGCGAAATCGCGTTATCGAAATTAGGCGACGGGCTTGTTTTCGGCGGTCCATGTGCTAGAGTAAGGTTAAGACTTGGCAAAGACAGAGATAATGAGAAACAGATGTCCCCACTCCTGGGACACAGGCCCCTTGTCTTTGAGAGGGAATCTTCCATAACCTACCACGTGTGCCCAGCAGTGCACCAAGAGGTCCTAACGCGATCCAACTGACGACCTAAAGTGATCTGTTAAAGGGATGATGATTTATAGGGTTTATAGCCTCGTCCCTCTTTCTTGCTCGCACAACTGATATTTTAACGAGTCAATGTAAGTCTCTGTACTATCAAAGACACTTCCACCTGACGACCGCTAAGTTCATTTTTGCTTGCACTCGATCCGAAAACTACGAAGGGTTTGGTTTGGCGCCGGGCCGCTGGATTCAAGCGCATTTTTTTTAAGTGTTCGATTACGAAGACGCGGCGTGTTGCGCGGCAAGTCTGGCGGTCCGTCGTACATTGCTATATGTTTGTGCTTGCGCGAGCGATGACGCGGCCCACTGCCGCAGTGAACGATGAAACGCCCAACGCGCCGCGCAACGCGCCGCGTCTCCAACGGTTAACACGGCTTAAGTGATCAGGCAGAAATGACCGCGAGAGTACCGAGTTGGTAGATGTCACAAATTTTCGATTTTTTCTCTAGGGTATGGCCGGTTGTCTCACGTTTTTCCTTTACTGTTTTCACTTCAACTTTCTAATTTATTTATCAATATTACAACATTTCCTTAATAAAATGAATGCGCAATGATGACGGAAATGGGAAGCGTATTATCATATTTTATGCTTATTTCTGTACTTTTAGAATGGTTTTTAATTTATTGGAAATTGTTCAAGGTGTTGCAGTGTTGGAAGGCCTCCCACAAGGTGGACCGATGACCTGGTGAGAGTCGTGGGAATGCGATGGATGCGAGACGCACAGGACCGTTCGTTGTGGCGGCACTTGGGGGTGGCCTATGGCCAACTGTGGACGTCCTTCGACTGAAATGTTGATGATGATGTTCAAGTTGTCAAAGTCCTTCGGCTTTGCCTGCATGAAAGTAGGTTTCTCTAAACTAACTTTGAATTTGAACCCCCATTGCGTCTCTTTAGGGCCAACGCCCTAAAGAGACGCAATGGGGGTTGAATTTTGGATTTTTTTATAAATAAATAAATATAATATAGGAATAAATTTGGAAATTGTAAATTTGTAGTAATGTCGTAAATAAAAAGTTCTTTTTTCGATTTGGAAAAATCTTTCGAGACTCGATTTGGGAATTGAACTATTTACATAAATTAGTTTATAGTTGTACGGAACCCTCAATGGTTAGTCCGAATCGCTCTTGCCCAGTTTTTTTGTATATATACGTGTAGATTCATTGATCGAAACTATGTTTCGACTTCAATCAGCTGGTATTGTAATTTATGATCTGAATATATCATAGTGAGTAACTTTTATGAAAAGGGGGCAAAACTGTGAACGTGACCACGTTCCACCGACCAGGTTTGACCGTTCGACTATCCCCTTTTTTTCTGTAGGTACTTTCTCTGACAATAAATATTCACAGAAAAAGGAATTCATGTAAGAGTAGCAAGTTACCTAACCCGTAAGGGAACACAATATGACAATAGCGTGCCAGAACACCTGGTAATAGAAGAAAAGGGTAAATTGTTACGATAATGAAACTGTCATTGAAGATATTTTATAGATTTTTCCCTGTACAAAAATGAATTTGGTACAGTGAAGTATATTTGTGTCTATAATGGGATCGATACTAGTATAACTGGGCCTGTAGTAATGGCCCTAAATTACGAGTAGGTACAATGTGGGTCCAAACCATGACAAGTGATTTACTTTGTCATTTATTTCATCACCATTTCTCTCAAAATGGTGAAGGAAAAGATTGTATGGAAACCGGTATGTCCTGATATCAAATCAAAACATTCTAAGAGATGTCGTCACATATAGGTAATATATTATGTCATTCGTAAAGTGAGCTTTAATTTTTATTTATCTAAAATGGCATTGATTTAATCTTTTAAATACCGTAATTAGAGACACAATAGAAAGACAATAGGTGTGCAGACACCGGTGTCCTTTTGGGGCTAGACAGTTTAAATACACCAGTTAAATGATAAATGATATTTATTTTGCAAACAGGTTTTAAAAAAACACTTTTACACGTCAATCTTTTTTTTCGTCAGTTTAAACTAAACGAGGCAAATACACCAGTTTTAATGCTATAAGTTAAAATAAAAAGAAATAATAAGTGTTCACTATAATTATTATTAGAATAAAATAGAATAGAAAATAATTTTCATAGCAACACCATATAATCACAACATATTTTTTTTTGATTTATTACATTCATATTTTTTTTAGGAATTGGCAAGAAGTGGCTCAAAGCCAAGAATACTTGAAGGAATGGAAGGAGGCTTTTTCTCGTGGTGGGATAGTATAGGATATAATAATAATTGATTTTATAACAAATAATTTGAATTTAAAATTTTAGGTAAGTAATTATTTATTCTAAATTTTAATTTTGTAACAAAATGAAATTCATTCACCAACTTTATTAAAGTCTTTATTCTGATAGATTATTAAATGGCCCCACTCATGACTGACGAGTCTATTTTGTGTCAGAGCTCTTTTAGGGACAACGGGACAGGTGACCTAGAAAAGGGTGCCATTCTAAACAGGACGTATAGCCACTTTAGTCACTCGCTAACTCGCACTGAGCCCACGTGGATTACGCCTATTTCCTCTCCTAGATAGGAGACCAGAAAATCAACATTTAGAGCATTATAAGGGAGAGAACTTACGAAGCGGCTGTTCTCCGCGGCCGCCACGGCAGAAGAAACGGCTATTTTATTTCAAAATTCACGAGGCGGTTGATTCGCCGCCGCCGCGACAGCTACGATTTTCGACCGCAAGCCGCCGGCCGATAGGGCGCGGTCGCCGTCTACCAACCGCAGAGTGTGCGGGCGCAAATCGCCGCGCCGAGGCAGAGACGGGCGCCCGCGAACAACCGCTCACACCGCGGCCCTAAACTGCGTCGTGAAAACTAATTTAATTTTTTGGTACTCAGTGAACAATATTTAAACACATGATTGAAGTCATGATATCAAACAACTTTTACTATAGGACCAAACCTGTTATCACGGAAAAAAAATCCAAGTTCAATACATTTGACCAGTTAGGCGAACACAAATGTACAGACCAGCAGATTTTTTTCACGATTTCAGGTTTGGTCCCATAGTAAAAGTTGTTTTTATCATGACTACAATCACGTTTTTAAGTATCGTTCACTAATTACCTTACCATATATTTGCATTCTATAGAAGCTGCGGGCCCGCTACCGTGGCGGCAGCGGGAGAAAACCGCTTCGTGAGTATTCTCCCTAAGACCGTTTATTCTATACAATGCGACGTTAGTTGGGAGGATGTGAAATATGGCATATTTCATTTAATTAGTCTTTTTTTGGATAACAGTTGGGGTGTTTTGTAATATCCTTTTCATACATGTATTTATTATAATGCGTGCAATACGCACGAAAAACGCATTTTTTTAAATTTTCTGCATTTGAAGTAAATCCGCATGTGTGATGAAATTCACATTTGTTAGTTACAACGTCATATATGGGACCGGTTCGGTGTCAATGTAATCATTCGAACATTTTGTAATACTCTATGAAACAGCATGTAAACATACTAGTGACCTGCCCCAGCTTCGCATGGGTGCAATGGTGATATTAAATATCATCATCAGCCTTTTTAATATTCCCACTGCTGGGACACAGGCCTCCTCTCTAAGAGAGGGAATGGGCCGTAATCCGCCACGCGGGCCCAGTGCGGGTTGGTTAATGTCACATCTCTTCGATATTAAATATATTATGCATGTCCTCCTCCGTCTTGAATCAATATCTGTTAAAAAAAAACTGCAGCAAAATTCGTTGCGTAGTTTTAAAGATCTAAGCATACATAGGGACAGACAACGGGAAGTGACTTTGTTTTATACTATGTAGTGATAGAGAAGCATAATCAGCCTTATGATATTCCTCTAGCTGGGAGTCTGGCCTCCTCTATAGGAGATGGAATGGGCCGTAATCCACCACGTGGGTCTAGTGCGGATTGGTGAATATCACAAATCTTCAATTTTTTTATTTTACGACATGCCGGTTTCCTTACGATGTTTTCCTTCATTGTTTTGAGACTCTCACAAAGTAATGCGCCTGACTGGGTTGAACCTGCGAGCCCATGCACCTTTAATACTGTGCCATCATTGCTTAAAACACACCTGATACAGCACCTGTCCCACTAAACGTCACTTGGTATGGCATTTTTTAGAAAGAAAGAAAAATATTTTTTTGACACATATAGACACATAGCTTTAGCTGTGACACGTCTGACCAGATTTTTAAAGGTAATAGGACAATTTAATTCTCAAAGTCTGAATTCGCATATTCTTAAACACACAAAAAATTTCTTATTACAAAAAACAAAGTGTACAAAATCCCTACATACTTTTCATATTCATTTTTGGCAAAAATATTCAATTTTCATCGGATTTATCAAGGTTAGGTTTTCGTTGAGACATTTCAAACGAAGACGAAGATTGATTTGGATATTTTCGTTGTATTAAAAAATAACCACACTAATATTATAATATATTATAGGTTTAAGAATGGAGGGAGGCCTTTGCCCAGCACTGGGACAGTACAGGCTAAATATAATAATAATTATTATAGGTTTTATTTGTTATTTTTATGGTAGGTAAAATCATCCAATGACAAATCCCGCCCTTGAGTGGAGCGTGAGATAGTGTCAGATTCTTATTGACTAAAAACCTACCCCGTTACTACTTTGTCTATCATACCGGGGCCGAGCCTTCCTTTCAGAAGCCGAACTTTGTCCCCAGTAGGCAATTGTATTATTTATGTGAAAAATTGTGTGTATGTTTACCTGTTTCTTACTTCTTCACAGTAAAATTGCTGAGTTGATTTTTTTTTAAATAAATGTTGTCACAGAATTAAAATTACTTCTTTATCGTGAGTGTGTTCACAAATATGAATACTGATGTTCACGACACCTAGATCTCGAACATCTATCTGCAAGCCATACAAATATTTGTTCCGTGCGGGAATCGAACTTGCAACACGTAGCGGAGCAGTCAATTGCTCAACCACTGCGCCAATTGTGACCTCAATCGATTTCGTCGTCGTCGTCAATTTGGATGAAATTTGTTACACTGGTAGACCATTATTCGGGAGTAGAACATTTTTTATACCATGACTACATTCCCTTGAAATAATTTCCTGCTTTCATGCAGGCGAAGTCACTGGTAGAAGCTAGTATATACACCGTTAAATTTTGATCGTTTTTATCCCGTGGAGGGTCGATTCAGTACATGAAACACTATCGATTTGTAAAGAGAAAATTAAAAAAAAATGTTTTTTTTTAAACTCGTGTTGATTTACGCATGTATGAAATTAATTTCTTTAAGTAAACATCAGCTGAGCGAGGCCAATGAACTATAGATAGTTAGTACGCAACGACTGACAACTACCTACAAGGTCATTGACTCGTTTATTTAAAGAATTTAATTTCGTACATGCGTATATTAATTAGAGTTTTAGAAAAAAAGTACTTTATTTTTTTAATTTTCTCAAGTGTTTCATGTACCAGATCGACCCTCCACGGGATAAAATCGACCAAAATTTAACGGTGTATAATCAAAAAGTAAGTACTTTTTCCCTGACCTATTAGCAAGATCTTTGTTAGATTAACATAGTTTAATTAATTAGTTAATTAGTTTAATTTTCTTCCATATTTAATTTTATTTCTAGTCCTTGCTAACAATAAATAAATCCAAAGTAATAAAAATTTTCGATACCACTGAGATAGTCTAGAAAAAAATAAGTGTTTATTTATATAAAAATATATAGGGCACCTATTTTCCCGTAATGGAAATATAAGTGTTTATTTATATAAAAATATATAAGGCACCTATTTTCCCGTAATGGAAATAATAATTTAAACGTAGGTTGATAAAAACGGCTGCGGCGAGGCATTTCAAGCTTTTCGGTCCATTATAATGAACAAAAAATATCTCCAGACCTAGGTCCTTATTTATATTACACGAAATATCTTTTTTATTGCTTTTCTAATATTAGTAATTTATCAGTAATATCCTTGAAACTTTTTCATGCCAGGTATGTGGTACCCGGCCAGGCGCATTAATTTTTGTAATTTACATATTTTATCACCACTGCTCTCAAAACGGTGAAGGAGAAAAAATCAGAAAGTTCAGTATAATTTAGACCAGTTGTCTAAATTATACTGAACTTTCTGATTTTTTCGAAATTTCAGGTTTGGTGCCAAAGGAAAAGTTGTTTGTTATCATGACTATAATCACGTGTTTAAGTATCGATCACTACTTACCAGTCACCCTACATATACTTTATAATACAAGGTGTATGGCTCCATCTCTTTCTCATATGATTTATATTAATATTATAAATATGAATTATTTGTACTTTTGTTTGTAACGAATTAACTCAAACACTACCGGATCAATTTAAAAAAATATTTCACTAATGGAATGCTACTTTATCACTGAAGCTATAAAGACATGGGCAGAGCTGCTAGCAGAAGCTAGTAGCTATTCATGATCTTTCTGCCCGATTTTGAGGGAGGGAAATCATGAAATGACTTCGCCCACTTTGGGATTGAGCGAGAAGGCCTGTTAGATTTTGACTGACTAAAACCCACCTGATTTCCTTCAGTTTCCCTTTGCGTTTCAGGGCCAAGTTGACTCTTTCAATAAGTCCTGCGTCCCTAATCGGCCCTACTGACCAGCTATGGTTTTGCTGATATCTCTATTCCTTTTTATTATTCACCCGCTTTAATGCTTTGCAGAAGGTAGTCACTGCTTCCCATGCCCTCACCCAGGGCTAGCCGTGAGAAGTCGCCTTCCGAAAAAGCCGTAATAACCAGTCCTGCGTCAGGCAGAAAGTGAGGGCACCGTGGCGTCTCTCTAACCATTCCTCGAAGAAGGGACTTATAACCACGATTGCGATGCCCAGCGCTAGGCTGTATTCTGTCTATGCCTGTATTCTCCGTACAGTCATAATGTCTTTTTTAAAGATAAGTAGGTACTTCCTATCCTTTCATCTAGTCTTTCATTTATTTATCAAAGGCTGCTGAAAATAATATTGAATGGAGGCAATCAAATTAATTTTGTTATCAAAGTTGTATTCACCTTTTGTAAACTTTGTTGTTAGTTCTTGAAGAGTTTGTTTAGGAAGTACTCTCGTGAATGTATTTCATTTTTCAGGAGATGATTTTTGTTTATAGGGTTTTTTTTTTATGGTAGGTAAAATCATCCAATGACAAATCCCGCCCTCGGGCGGAGCGGGAAGTAGTGTCAGACTCTTACTGACTAAAAACCTACCCCGCTCCTTCGTTGCCTATAGTGCCGGGGCTGAGCCTTCCTCTCAGAAAACGGCCCTTGACCCCAGCAGGCTTCGACCCTGCCTGCCTGCAGTTAGCAGGCTGGGCCTCTACGGTTGAAACCTCAAAAAAAAAAAAATAGAACTCTTATATGATCACTTTGTTGTCTGTCTGTCAAGACCCTTTGTCTCAGAAACGCGTGGAGGTATCTAGTCGAAATTAAAACCATATACTCAAGTCTGCGATCCCATGAAGCTGGGAAAATCAAACTTCTATACGGCCGTTTATGTCGCAAAAACATATATTTCTATTCCCGTTGACCTAAAGTTTTTAACCATGAAAGAAGGTCAGCACAAGTATAGGAAAAAATCTAAAATTTGTAGTTACTTCATAAAAGAATAAATTTTTTGTGACTCGGAAAAATCTTCGTAACCTCTGCTCGCTGCTTTCATAAGTAGTTTGTACAGAACCCTCAGTGCGTGAGTCCGACTCGCACTTGCCTGGTTTTTTTTTACTTTATGTCTTTATATATAAATGATAAATGATATTTTATTTAGCAAATAGGTTCTCAAAAAAAAAAAAACTTTACACGTCTTTATATATGATTTAGATCACGTAATCGGTCATATTAACTCCAGTGATTTTTTTTTATGGTGGCAAATTATCTAATGACCATTCCTGGTCTGAGTGGAGCGGAAAGGCGTATCAGACTTTTGGTGACTAAAATCACAGCTGTGTCCTTCAGTTGCCTTTACGTTCTAGGGTTTCCTTTTCAGAAAATTCCCCTGATACTAGCGGTCATCGGCCCTGCTGGGCCCTACGGTTTGCTGACTTCTCATTAAGGAGAGCGTGGATCACTTCGCGCTGGCGAACTTGACCTCCAGCAGTCCGGTAATCGACTGGACCGCTGGACGTCGAGCTCCCCATAGCTCGACGTCGCGTTTTGAGGATGTTCACACGTTCGGCCTCCTTCTTCGCTAGTATAACTCCAATGAGCTATAACTCTTTGGTCTTCTCCTAGTGTTTTTATCTTGCGTAGCACATAAAGGAAAAGCCGTGGAAATCAGCTAGATTTGAGATAAATACTAAACGTGTGTAGAAAACATAATGTGATACACACCGATTTGTAACAAACAGATATGTACCCAAATTATTGAGCCTTACAACCCTAATTTACTATGGCACTAGTTACTCTAGTTTGCTAGGGTTGCCCTGTATCTTAAGAGATAGTGATCAGCTGTACCATTATATCATATATTTATGTCTTGAAGTTTCTAGAAAAAAGAACAATAAAATATAAACCTATAGTACGAGTTCAGTCACACATTACGCAATGATTCCTAATGATGATTTGATTATAATAGTATTATAATTCATACCTTCTCATATATTTTATATGCTATAGAAATTTCTCTTTCTCGACGGGTTAGTTTTATTTTTAAACTCTATTCTTGGATCAGCATAACATATAATGATAATTGACGTAAGAAAATAGACGTAACTGTTAACTATCCGAGGCAGTTCACGACCGTGAAATGTAGGGTTCCGTGGTTAAATAAAGCGTGAAATGTAACTAGGTTATTAAATACTTATTTAGTCGAAACGGACAAAGGTCTTCTTAAAAAAAACATGAGTCTTTCAATCGACTCGATTTTAAATTTTTTTTTTTTTTAATTCAGCTTTTGTTTGGCCTAGTGTTAATGGACATGTAGCTTCATAGAAGCGGATCTGTCATTATACGCTTGGTGTACGATTGCTCACTGTTTATCTCAACTGTAAGTCCTACTGTACACAGACGCGTAGCTTCACGCCACAGGTGCGTATTCTTCATTATGTAAGCTTCACGCAGGCGTGGGTACACTAACCGTATAATAACGGATATGCATCTATGAAGCTACGCGTCCGTAGACAGTGGGCTTTACATACAACACAACTGCACGAGGTTGCTGCTTTGTCGAAAGAGTTTTATAGTTTTGTATCTGCTATGAGCAGACGTACACCAAGCGTATAATGACGATTACGCGTCTATGAAGCTACGCATCCGTGGATAGTAAGTAGGCCGTGCTCTCGCGGCGAGTTGTAGGGCATTTTGTTTAAGTGAAAAATCAAATGTACTCTTCACGCTCTGGGTCAAGCAAGAGGAAGTATTAAAGATTCATAGATTCAAAACATTTTATGTCAAATAAACCAAGAATTTTTGAATGGTCAAGAAGTGGGTCTGTCAGAAAAAATGATGCTAATTGCACATTCCATAGCGTAGATCTTTTCAACCATGTTATGAATTACAAATATCTCGGTTATATGATTCTTGTTATTTTGTGAAAACCTTTTACTGATTAATGCCAGCCAGTGTTACTGTAGTGTATTGACAAATTGAATAGTCTACGGATCCCATCGACTATCTTATGTTTCGTGCACGGCCTTTTATTACAATGTAGATAATGAGAACAGACGTTTTAATAACAATATCTTACACGTGATAGAGTTCTTGTTTGAAAAGCGTCCTTCTCCAAGTACATTTTCATACAACCGTGCTTATGTGATTATGATGTTATTACACATCTTTCTCTAGTTATTTTGGATATTTAGGTTTCTATTTAAATATAAACATGAATTTGTGTAAAATAAATCCAGTAATTACCTCTGAAAATCTGATATTTTGCGTGAACTTTAGCCCTTCGTAATGTACTCATAAATTAAATATATATTTAAAAATATAAAATTCTATACACCGTTAAATTTTGATCGTTTAAATCCCGCGGAGGCTCGGTTCGGTACATAAAACACTATTACTCGAATTAATTTATAACTCGAATTAATTTACGCATGTACGCAATTAATTTCTTTAAGTAAACTTCAGCTGAGCGAGGCCAATGAACTGTAGATAGTTAGAACGCAATGACCGATAATTACCTACAAGGTCATTGATTCGTTTACTTAAAGAAATTAATTTACATCCGTATAATATTAATTCGAGTTTTAGAAAAATTTTAACTTTAAAAATCGATAGTGTTTTACGTAACGAATTCACCCTCCGCGGGATTATAACGACCAAAATTTAACGGTGTATATGTATATATAATATAATGTTGTAGGATGTAAATACGCATAACGCACAGGACTAGTCGTTATATTCTTGGGGGCCTATGTCTAACAGTGGCCGTCATTCGGTCGAAAAAATGATGATGATTATGATGATGAATACGGCGATGTATAGAAATTATATCAGAGAATAAATAGGTAATCTAATGATATCGAAACGTATACAAAATCCTAAATTATCTGATTCAGCCATACAAAAGTGTAAGGATCAGAATAAAAGTGGAATGAATGCTTCCATCGCGTTTTTTCCATAGGTACGAGTAGATAAGTATTTTCACGGTCAATTTAACAATTTTATTAACTTATAATGAACTACGCTGCCCTGACGATGCAACACAAGCACTAAAAGATCATTACAGTGATGTCAAATTAAATTTATATTATGACTTATGGTTTTTTTTTTCGCATTTATTTTTTTACCGTGAAAGGAAATCAGTGAGGTCGATAGTTAGGAGGTCTGTAAGAGTAGGAATACGTGTGTTTATAATAATAATAATTCATTTCAATAATAACAATTTATTATTATTATTTATTATCAGGCAACTAAGGCCCATTGATAAAATACACAAAATGATTTTTCATTACTCATACGCTGAAAGTAGGTCTGAACATGCCTGAGAAGCGGGTTGAAAGTAATACTTTTCATCCCTAGGGAGAATCACTTTCAAGTGACAGTTGTCAAACTATTAAAAAAAGAACTAGTTCTATCGTCGCATTTCTATTGATCTATGTCTCAACTTTCTATACAGCCAGTCAATTACAGCGCGATGAAAAATTTAAATTAAGAGATAAGCACCTTTTTTTTTTAAATGACTTAATTATTTATAATTTACTTTCAATTAATTATTTAATTTTTTTAAACTAACATAGATATGAGAAATATTTACCATTTTTCACTGATATAGGTAAATGAAAAATGATGGCTGAAAAGCCGATTGACCACAGAAAAAAGAAATGGCGGGAAACTTGTTGTAGAATTTTGTTTATAAGTACTTTATTAAATCTGTGCTGTAAGAAATTATTTAATTACACAATAATCAGATTCAGTTAAGGATTCAACGCCTGATTCTTAAGAGAAGAGGTTAAAGCAGTAGTCGGAAACTTTTTACGGCCTAAATCAAAAGAAACATATCTAAAATCATACGACGACCTTTGACCACCACTGAGGTTTTTATTTTTATTTTCCTTTTATTCGTAATGAAAAGCACAGTGTTTACCTCGGGTGAAAGGCTTATTTAGTCCCTCGAATATTAGCGACCTCGCTTCGCTCGGACGCCAATCTTCTTCTCGGGACTAAATAAGTTACTTTCACCCCTAGGGTAACAATGTACTATTACAAACAAGTATAAAATTAAAAAAAACCGCCCATTGATGTCAAGGACTGCCTCCTTGACATCAATATGAATTTTTTATAACTGGTCAAGACGAATCTAATGAGCCCAAACTTGATGGATTTACTAATAGGCATTCTGAAATTCCATCAGCCACCTCCCAGTTTTAGCATCAGGTCCTTGTCATCATAAGAAATGTATAGCACTTGTTAAGTCGAATCTAATGATCCCAAACTCGATAGATTTAATACGTTAATAAGCAATCCAGGGTTCTTACCTTCGAGCTCCATCATCAGACCATCTCAATGGCACCAGATTGTACACGAGTATTTCAAACATTAGGTCACACAAATGTTTAAAATAAAATTAATATCCATTAAATGTTTAAAAACCCTACCGCAGTTAACAAACATGCTGATGACCTTGAATACCTGCATTGATCTTCATAAATTGTATCTAAGAATTATCTCGATTAAGTCAGCTTTCAAACAAAAAAAACCGCATTGAAACCGGTCCATTCGGTTGGACGCTACGATGCCACGGACAGACACACAGAAAGACAGGTCAAACTTATAATACCCCTCTTTTCCGTCGGGGGTAAAATAATAAACTAATAATTATAACACACTAATAATAAAAGAAACTATACATTAAAGAAACTATTAATCTATTGCACGTGAAATGACGGCGTCGTGTTCCGCTGCGATGTCGGTATCCTTCCACGAAATCGTCGATACACGACACCCTTCGGCCAAAACTCTCCTTTGAGGCCGGTTTCCAAATGGTAAGTGTGTATAGGAACTCCGCAATAAAACGACACAACCACGTCTGCAAAAATACATGGTCAACGGGCCATCCGAGCAAACAATCAGCCAAGTTCAGTACATTTTGACCAGTTAGACGAACACAATTATACTGACCAGCAGATTTTTTTTTCGCGATTTCAGGTTTGGTCCCATAGTAAAAGTTGTTTGTTATCATGACTACAATCACGTGTTTAAGTATCGTTCACTAATTACCAGTCACCCTATATAATGGAGAAAAATATTAGAAACTCGTCGGTAAAGCAGCTGGCAGAAGCTAGTTCTTTTTTTTTAAAAAAAAGAAGGCTTAAGTAACTACTTTAACTTTCTTACGGTATTCAAGTATGATGTCACAGTTCAATTTAGTTACTTGAACTCGCAAAAAAGAAAGTTTTGTTCGTCGAAAATGTCAAACAATTTAATGTTTCACTTTTTATTATGTTCTCGTTTATAGGAACCACGACATTATTATCCTTATGTACTTATAAAATATAATATTCCACACATATAATATTCCACAAGTACCACACACAATGCCGTCTATTCTCAAGCCATGCAGAGCTTATGTATATTTCTAAATGCATACATATTATAGATAAATTACACCCAGACACAGAACAATTGATCGTGCTCATCACACAAACATTTGTCCTGGGTGGGAATTGAACCACAACCTCCGGCATAGCAATCAGGGCCACTAACCATTGGATCAACAGGCCAGTTTAAAAAATAAAGCCCCCACCAAGTTTATCTGTTTGTCAGCCCTTAAATATCTTACATATTCTTACATTACAATAGCCTGACATAACCATAATTATGTATGGCAATTTCCTCTTTAATCATTCAGCGCTGCGTTAATTAGAAAGCTCATTTGCAGCAGCGAATCGGTGCAATGGTCAATTAATAGTCCCCCATTGCGTATGTTTCACTACATAGTAAAACAAAGGTCGCCTCCCGCTGTCTGTCGCTATGTATGCTTAGATCTTTAAAACTACGCAACGGATTTTGATGCGGTTTTTTTAATAGAAAGAGTGATATAAGAGGAAGGTATACGTGTAAACAATGAAATGATATTTATTATCACCATTGCAACCTTGCGCAGCAGGGGCCCCTCCTCTTTTTTTTGGTAAGGACCTGCGTCGTGCGGAAGTTTAGAACGCCGTGAGATACTAAACAGAGGTTGGTTAAAAGTTACTCTTAAAAAGAAGAAAGAGAAGAAGTTCTAAAGGAAAGTACCAAACTTATTTTGTCCACCTCAAAGATCCTTCTTCTACTCAAAGGTTCTGCTTTTGTTATATTTAGTCTATTCCTACTTCAGGTCATTTGACCTCTCGCTTTTACCTACGGTTTTACCCACGTGAATGTCAGTTATTGTGGATGCGAAGTCGAAGTTAAAAAAATAGATAGCTAGTTAAAAAATCATCTATATCCTTCTTTATGGTTCAAGCTTACTTCGTACCTGATTCCATCAAAATCGGTTCAGTAGTTTTACCGTGAAAGCGTGACAGACCAACAGAATTACTTTCATATCTATAATATAAAAATGAATCGCAAAATGTGTTGGTAAGCGCATAACTCAACAACGCCTGGACCAATTTGGCCAAATCTTTTTTTTAAATGTTCGTTGAAGTTCAAGGATGGTTTTTACGGCGAGAAAAATAGAGTAGGGTAGAGTAGGGTAGAGTAGGGTAGAGTAGGGTAGAGTAGGGTAGAGTAGGGTAGAGTAGGGTAGAGTAGGGTAGAGTAGGGTAGAGTAGGGTAGAGTAGGGTAGAGTAGGGTAGAGTAGGGTAGAGTAGGGTAGAGTAGGGTAGAGTAGGGTAGAGTAGGGTAGAGTAGGGTAGAGTAGGGTAGAGTAGGGTAGAGTAGGGTAGAGTAGGGTAGAGTAGGGTAGAGTAGGGTAGAGTAGGGTAGAGTAGGGTAGAGTAGGGTAGAGTAGGGTAGAGTAGGGTAGAGTAGGGTAGAGTAGGGTAGAGTAGGGTAGAGTAGGGTAGAGTAGGGTAGAGTAGGGTAGAGTAGGGTAGAGTAGGGTAGAGTAGGGTAGAGTAGGGTAGAGTAGGGTAGAGTAGGGTAGAGCGGGAGTGAAGCCGCGGGCAAAAGCTAGTTTACAATATTTATATGGGTATTATTAAATCAAATCGTGGCCCTAGAATGCAAAAGGCAACTGAAGAACATAGGTTTTTTTATGGTAGGTAAAATCATCCAGTGACATCCCCAGTCTTTGGGCGGAGCGGGAGATAGTTTCAGACCTAACCTACCATGTTCCTTCTTTGCCTTTGTTCCAGGGCCCTGGTATGCACTTTCATGCCTCCCCAGAACCCCGGAGTAGGCTTCGATCCTGCTGGGGGGGCCCAGTACAATGCAGTACATATACGTTGCTGTACGTATACAGTACAGTACAGTTTGGTGACAACTCCTTGAGGTGCGCGGGAACAGTGCGCGCCGTTGACAACTTGGGCTCGGTCCGGAGTGTTACCGGATGGAAACTGAAGAACATAGGTGAATTTTAGTCAGTTAAAATCTGAAATGCCCTCTTGGTCAACTTTGGAATAGGGAAAAATATTTGATGATTAACCACGTCAAAAAATCAAGTGGCAAAATCAGTTCTTCAGATAGAAGTTATATGAGAATATTATACTCCAATTTTAAACTTATCTAAATGTTTGTTTAGCGTAGCCAGTAAGTCTGTGGGTTGTGCAGAAGGCGTGAAGTGTGAAGCCATTGTGATGGGCCACCGGTGTGACGGCCCTGACATGGTTCTGTATAAATTCGTCATTTATATTGTCAACAACAGTTTTGAGGATTCTTCATGCATTATTCATGATTGTGACGAAATGCGGCGTAGATTGAACTATCTGAGTGGGTTTCACGACATCCGTACTCTATACTACATTGTTCTGTCTATATTATATACTCAAGGTTTAAATGCTGAATTATTTTTTATGAAGTTCGGCAGGTAGGTGTAGGGATTTTTTTGAGGTGGGATATCATCCAATGACATTACCATATTTTTTTATTGATATAAACTAGTGCTTGACTGCAATCCCACTTGATGGTAAGTAGTGATGCAATCGTTGATGGTGAGGCCCAATAGTTTATTAAGAACCTATTCACTCCAGCCTTGAAAACACCCAAATTATAATCGGATGGGAAGAACGCAGGATGTAAACTGTTCCACTCCTTCAATGTACGCGGTATAAACGACAAGGCAAAAGGGTTAGTCCAGACCGTAGAAGTTTCAACAACATAAGGGTTGATATTCGCCGTACACTTGTCCGATGGTAGAAACGAGATGGCGGAATCAAGTCATGCAGTTCCCGCGCACACTGTCCAAAATGCATCCTGTGTTTTATTGACTAAAACTTTGCGTTCTAGAACGCACAAGTGCCTCAGGTTTCCTCCTCAGGAATTTCGGGTGACCATAGAGCGCATAGGCCCCGTTAACCTATATGATTTTATTGACTTCTCTTTGAGGTGCACGTAGAATACTAGGCACAGTTGTCGACTCGGGCTCGGTTCTTATCTCCGGTCAACCCAGGCCTACGGTGGCTGGGGCCTGCGACTCCTCACGCTAAAGTCTCCAGTCTCCTGTCGCGGCGGCTGGGGTGTGAGGATCTCTGTTCTCTGCGGCCATCTCCATCGTATTACTTCTTCGCCGAAGGAAGCGCCATTTCTGACCTAAATCAGGGTTCTACGTGAGAGGTCACCGCTGCCTATCGTCTCCACGAGAATACGGCCGTGATGCACCCTAGCGAGGCTCAGCCAGGTCGGTAGGTACAGAACCTGGTTTGCATCTGCTAAGAGTGGGATCTCAAGTACAATTCTGAGGTCTAGGGTAAAGTTCAATTGAGTTTGTCATTAGAATTTATCAGTGATTAGTACTTCACCAACTTTTTTTTTTATTATTTATAGGTTCGCGCTTGGCCGCTATCACACCTGATGGAAAGCGACGATACGGTCGACGACGGAGCGCGCTTACCTAGAAGAAACTATTCACTCTTGACTTAAAGATTCCCGGGTTGTAGCCATCAGGAATCACAGACTCCGGCAGGGAATTCCACTCCTTAGCTGTACGCATAATGAAAGTGTTCCCAAAACGTTTTGTGCGTATAGGTGGGATGTCCACCATGTACCGGTGGCGCAACGCTGTACGTCTGATAGTCCGATGATGAATGAATGAATAAGCAGTGGTGGCCGAGTGGTAACGGCCCCAACTTACGAGTTGTAGGTCGCGGATTTAAACTCAGTAAGGCGCATTACTTCGTGTAATTTATTTTCCTCACCACTGCTCTAAAATCATCGTGGAAACATCGTGAGGAAACCGGCATATCCTAGAACCAAAAATTCGAAGACATGTGACGTCCAGCAACCCGCACTGGGCCAGCGTGGTGGATTACGGCCCATTCCTTTTCCTAGAGAGGAGCCCTAAGTCCCAACAATAGGAACCATTATGAGGCTGATGCTAGTAATGCTATGCTATGCTAGTACCACAATGTGCAAATCCGTTGTCCTAACGCCTGATCTTCTGTTACCATGCCTATATACACTATAGGTATAATAATGCACGATAAATGTCCTGAACTGAAAATCGGTTCTGAGGACTTTTATTAAAATAGAATACAACTTGAATCATAAGGAACTCGTACAAAGTTGGAACAACTTCACTTGACCTTTCTCATTTAAAGTTAATAAACAGCCTTAAAAAACTAAATAGAATGAACTTTCTGCACAAAGTAAATTTGCTCTCTAATCAACAAGCTTTAAAATTATTCTCAATTTCTGAAAACAGATTTTCTTTATGAAATATTCGAAAATGGAGCACAGTTTTATCTTAGCAGCCGACACCTTCCATGGATATCGCCGCAATGCCAGAAAGTTTACCGTCTCGTAACATATTGCTTTTTATATTTATCAGGCGCTTGAGACATTATTGTGTACGTAAATTAGACTGGAGTTGGGAAATTTATTGACTTTATGTGGTGTAAAAATACCTTTTTTAATATATAAAAATGGTTGTTACTGTACTTCTCCGAAGTGGCGTGACCGATGTTTCTGAATTATTTTGTGTATAATTTGTTGGTCAAAGAACAAGTCTTAAACAATATTTTTTATTGTTGATAAGTTCGCACTTCACCTTTTACTATTCCACTCCCAGCCCCATTATTTTCTTTGGTATTTTATAAAGCAGAAAAAGATTTTTTTTAACTAACTTTACAAAAAGATTTTCGAACAAAATCAAAAAGGTGTTTGCTATAAAAAAAATCCACAAAATTATTATAATTCCTTATTTTACTCGGGATAAATTAATTTTTAAATTAGAGTAAAGCAAAAATGCATTTAATGACAAAACCATTTCTTTATTCGTTTATTAATACGACTTATTTTTCTCAGTGTTGAACAGAAATATCCTAAATATAATTTTGCGCATAAAAACGTCAAACAGTTAAGGCATCCGTGACGTATGAGCTTGTACCCTTAGCACTAAAGCGTAAATATATATTTTTTATTATTTTATAATTATAATATACTGTACAATATAACTGCAACAATGGACAGAGGAAAATTACGTTTTCCTAATATAATACACATATAGGTATCTATTTATATAACCCCTCTCGAAATTCTCTGCAAACTGTGTATTATAATTATATATATAATTTTCGTGTAACTTAAATTATTGTTCTCTTTTTATATACTATAAGTATAAATATATTTTTTCAACTTAATGCCATCAAATAAGGTGTGATTTAAATAAAAATTTAGAATCATATATTATGGTACTCGTAATTCCTTGAATTAGTAAAATATTGTCTAAACATTATTAATGAGGATCTATGTTAATTGTTAATAAAAAAAATATATGATGACATTAAAGCAGTATCTTACCACAATTATTCCACATAAATATAATATAAAGATACAGGACAATTAAAAAAAAAAACAAATATAAATTAGAGTACCTATCTACATTTTACATTACCGTCGCTTACTTTTAGACCAACAAAACGAATTATATTTTAAATATAAAAATCTTATTATAATTAAGCTATCACAATGGTTTAAAGCTGATAATGATTGCGACACTATTCCATACATGACGCTGATGACTTGTAAGCACCTTATTTTAAAAATAAATTATTTAATTTGTTGTTTTAAAATCATAAGTATTTTATAAGTATAATTTAAAATAGTAAAATACTAATAATTTAAAAGTTTTTGTGTGTATTTTAAAAATGTTAAAAATATGTAAAACAATATATAAACAAAATAATTATTTATTTCAGATCTGTTCATAAAATGGCTTTCAAGCATCATTTTTAATAAACATAGAAACCATATAACCTGCCACGGTTTCGTCGTTATTATGATATTTTTAAAACAATATTATTATTTTTTGTTTTTATAACAGTAGATAGTAAAACCCATCGAAAATATCTGTGGACCTCGATGAAATATGCGCTCCCACGTTTTTCTTAAATTAAATGACATGTAAAATAAATAAATAAAAGACAGTAAAACCTTTGTAGTCAATTAATGCATTAAGCTGATTGTGTTACTGACTACACTAAAGCTTTAACGTAATTTGACAGGTCCACAGATATTCCCAACGGATTAAAATTTATTTTTCTTTGATAAATCATTTTTTTTTATTCGATCGAAAACGTACAAAGTACAAAACTGAAGTGTTTATTTTTAAATTAAAATCCTTAGTATCTACAAAGTTGATTAATTCAATGAACAATAGTGTAAACTCGTGTGTTTAATATTACATTCTAAAAGACGTTATTTGTAATCAGATTACAATTTGACTTTAAAACAACAACAACTGTATAACAAATGCTCTAGTAAATAGCTTATCTATGAGCACCTTATGTCTATATTAACAATAAAATAACTATTTTAAATTAAATAAATATTATCTTCATTTTAAAATTGCAGTAAAAGGATCTTTTTTGGCGTTTTTTAAAATGGAATGTATACCGCCATCTTGCTTTTTTTTTCAAATCAATTCCAAAAAAAAATTTATATTTTTTATCAATTAGAACCCGAAGTTATTTAAGTGCCAAAAGATCATTGTAAACCTGTCTTTAAAATAATAAAAAAAAAAACCAGCATTTTTTAAAATTCAAAAAGTTTCTACATTATTTAATTATTTTGTGCATTTTTGGTACGATCATCTTTTATATTAAAAATCTTTTAAAGCAACTACTTATAGCTATATCTACAGTCAAGATTCCACCACCCTTTTAAAATAAACCCTCTACTATACATTCCTTTATTAAAATTCCGTACTTCAAGAATTTGTGTTGAAGCATCCCTTCTTTTATTTTTTAAATAACTATAATTCTTACAAAATAAATATCTCCTTCGAAATTGCCTCAATAGGTCTGAGAATTTGACTGAAATCAGGAAAATGCTTTGCGATCACGAATCTGACTTAGTCCATTCCAAAATATTTTATAAGAATTTACTCAGAATTCCTAATAACTTAGTCGTTTCAAGCTTCTTATCACATCGACAATACATTACAATACATAGGCATTGTATGGCCTTTTTATCACATTGAATTTGAACAATGCTTTTCAGGCAGCGACTGTGTTACCCAAGGAATCTAATTGTTATGAAGAGGTCTTCGTCTTGAGGAGGAGAACGGGCCAGTACATGGTGACGAACAGGAGGAATAAGGCAGGGAACACCACGCGAGAGAGTTTGTCGATTTCCCTCCAGAGTACTCGTTCTTGACCGGTGTCGGCGTCTAACCAGGCGACCTGCAGAGAAAAGAAATTATTTCTCAATACACTTACTCGAAAATCCGCTCTTATCCCACCGCTTTTAGGTACGCAATGGATTGTTTTCCGCACTAGTACAGAAAAGTGCGCGTGCTCGCTCCTGTTTTCGTTTCCGTGATAGGTTCCGTTTTCGGCTCCACGACTCGCCTACGGCTCGTGCGAATTCCGTCTTGGTCGCAAACTTAAAAACCGGAACCGAGTGTAAGGGAAAATAGATTACCGATTTGTAATGTATTCCATAATAAACTGCCACACATACAGAATGAAACGAAAAAACAAAACAAAAACGTTGACATAACTAATTTAGTACCTAATGTAAAAGACAGAATAAAAAAAGTAGTGAAAAAGGTGGGCTTATAAAAGACCCAACTCATTTGTGCATATTTAATTATGGAAAACAACACCAATGCCACAAAAAGGTAAGGCTATGTCCTGAATAGACAAACAATGTAAATAGTTTTTTTTAGACGACAGCATTTTGTAGGTTTTGGGGTTCCCTCTTTGCCAGCGAACTTAATGATTCAATTTTTAATATATCGAATACGGTGTGTTGTAGGGTGCAATCCCAACATAAGTATGATGTCAATGCAATGTAAATGTAAGTGTAATAGATGCAAAATGTCACTGAGTGCCTAACGGGAAGAGTCAAAATATAAATGCAAGTAGTCCGACTCAAACCACGTCTAATTGAACACTAAAGTAAAAATACTTTACATATATGCATGCAATTGTGGCTCTGCCTATGTCAATGCATCACCGAATGTAGGTCGCGTTCAAAGTGCACGTACATAAGCTTACATTCGGCTAATTTAACTAATTTAATTATTTTACCATGTACGTAAACCGTACATATTGCCACTACAAACAAGAAAACAAGTAAATAAAATAATAATTGCAAAGTATACAAACAATAACAAACCTTAAGATAACAAGATATAGACATGTAAACCATAAAATGTAAAAAATTATAAAATATAGATGTCAATAAATTGATTACGACTATTATAAACAATGTTACTTAAATTTAAAATACAATAAATTGTCACTAATCACTATTTAAATAATAACTTAGCACACATCACTGTGTCTATCAGTGTCAAATTTCACTTCACTTGAGGTAGGGTTGGCACTCAACACATTTGGCTTTAAGTCCCGTTTGTCGATCTTGCTGTACCCGTCCTCGATGTCACTGTCTCCTTCTTCTTGCCTTCTGCTTCTCGCTACTTGCGGACCCTCCCCCTGTCTTTGGGTTGCCATTCTTCGCCAAAAGTACATCGATGTTGCAAACAGCGCAATGCTAATCACAGCGACCACATAGATTGCAATGTAGTGATGAACGTCGCTAGAGGATAAGGCTTTAAGGTTTGTCTGTTCTTGGATTGACTGTAGTTGTGAGTCAATCTTCTTAAACGTCTCTTCGTGCGTTTCCAGGTGTAATGATGAGTTACGGAACGAGGTGTTGATAATATTGTTGATTGGAGAAATAGTGGGCATAATCATCGCGTATGGTTCCTTGACTAAAATGTCACTTCTGTGTTCCATATATGCATGTAGTGTAAATGAATCGCCTTGCAAGTTGCATCCTTGTTTTAGTGTTACGAGACCCGAGTGACGTAACGTCTCCGATGTCATTTGAGTACCGCACACTAATTGTACTTGGCACGTGTCACAACAATAATAAAACCAGGTGTTTTGTTTATGTAATTTAACCCATTTGTCGGTGCATATTTTTATTTCCGTATGGCAATAAACGTTGTGTTTCTCGTTGTCTCGAATCAGCTGTACATCGCATATAGATTTGTGTCGAACGCCGGTGTTGTATATAGGTTGGTTAATTTTGCACATTAGAATTTGATCATGTAATTTTTGGCATTCATGGATGTCATGTTGTTCTAACGGGATGAATGAGTATTGGTTAACGTTGAATGCTATTAATGCAGAGTTAGGAATAACGTACAGTACCCGATTGGTGTCAATGCGTTGGGGAATACTGATTAGTCTGTTAAGCTCATATAGGGCATCACTCAAGATCGGTACTTTTATTTCCATCAATAAGTAGTTCTGTGTTATGCGTGCATGAATTCTGAACAGCTTGTAGATGTCTCTTACGTCATTTCGAACTTCCGGTAGCGTAGCGTCGCGAGGTAGTAGTCGAGCTATTCTATCTAATTCGCTTTGCATTTGGGTTGGCGATAATAGGTGGACATCCATATGTCCTTGGTACATATCTGTCAGGGTATTGATAAGAGACTCCTGGACGTCTTTCAAGTTTTGAGCCATTCTTTCTGCAGCTATGGCCGATGTAACTATGTAGAATGCAGTTGACGTCTCAAGTTTATCTCTAATCGTCTTGTTTTGCAGAGAGGTGAGGTGGTCATTTATTAACTTGAACTGCTTTACCATTGTCTCTTCGTTGCGCTGTACAATATTATTTTCAGTTTCCAGAATACTGGTCTGGTTTTTGAGCAGTTGTAGCAGGTGGTTTTCGTTATTTTGTATGGTGTTGATATCCTGCTCATATTTTTCTGCAAAATGTTGATCCAAAACTCCAAACAACGAGTTTGCAACGTAACCAACTCCGTCGATCAATCCTCTTTTGAACCTATGTTGAATTACTCGCTGGGATTTCAGTAGTTCGTTGTAATACTTGAGTTCACTTGTGCTTTGTTCGAGTTGGTTGATTAGGACATGAAATTGCATCAACCACTCATCGCAACGAGCTTGCTTTATGTGAGATACGAATCCTTGCAAAGTGTCCACATTGCGCCAGTAATTTGTCATGTTATAGTAGAACACCATTTTCCATTCATCTCTAATTTCTTGTAAGTCTGCAATCTTGTCAAAGTATATCGTTTGATTTTTCGTTAATTGGGTCAGTTTCATATCTTGCTGGACAGTGGGTGTTACTAATGTCATAACCAGCATCAACGTGTAACATATCAAGCTGCTCCAGGTAAGCTTTTTGGATCGGTTTCGTTTCGTTTTCGGTAGTTTGTCAGTGTAAGTTTGGTGTTGTTCCTCAGCTTCTTGTTTGTAGTGGCAATATGTACGGTTTCGTTTCGTTTTCGGTAGTTTGTCAGTGTAAGTTTGGTGTTGTTCCTCAGCTTCAACTATTGGTACCAACTTTGTAACAGGTCGTTTTGTTTCGCCTTTTGCAGTTTGTAGCGTCACAACTCTAGTATGGCCATCTTTTCCAGGGTGTAGCTCTGCTACTCGACCTAGGGCCCATCTTCCTGCAGGTAACTTGTCATCCTTAATGCATACAATGTCATTTATTTGTGGGTCAGTATTTTGCCGTTTCCATTTTAATCTTGCTTGTAGTTGTTGCAGGTATTCTTGCGACCATTTCTTCCAGAAATCCTTGCCAAGTTTTTGCACAGTTTGCCATCTCTTGCTTAAATGGTAGGTATTGTCAATGTCGGGTTCTGGAATTGTCATCAGTGAAGTGCCAGTTAAGAAATGTCCTGGAGTTAGGCAGTTGATTTCTTCAACGTTCTCTGTAACGGTGCATAATGGTCGTGAGTTCAAACACGCTTCAATTTGACATAATAGAGTAGTAAATTCTTCATAGGTTAGGCGTTGATCTCCGATGACCCGTTTGAGGTGATATTTCATGCTCTTCACCGCGGCCTCCCACAGTCCGCCTGCGCTTGGCCAAACAGGAGCATTGAAGTGCCACGTAACTCCCATCTCTGATATTTTTCCCAAAAAGAAGTTGTCAATGTTCTCCACTATGCTTTTGTATTGTTGCAAGAGGATCCGATTTGCGCCTACGAAATTCGTGCCGTTGTCGCTGTACATGTCCCGTGGCGTGCCTCGGCGTGCGCAGAAGCGCTTAAAAGCAGCTAGGAATGCTGTACTTGATAATTCCGATACCAGTTCTAGGTGGACCGCTTTTGTTGCTAGACAAACAAATACAGCAACGTATGCTAGCAGTGTTCTGACGCCTCGACCTTTATTTGCCTTGATTTCAACGTGGCCAGTAAAGTCGACACCTGTATGTGTGAAAGGGCGAGACACTGTCACTCTCGCCTCTGGTAAGTCAGCCATAATTTGGTTTGTTTGTTTTGCATTTAATCGGCGACATGTAACACATTTGTGTAGAACTCTTTTGACGGCGCGATATCCTCCTATGATCCAAACTCTTTGTCGTAAGTGCGTCAGAGTTAATTTAGGACCTCCGTGTAATGTTCTTCTGTGTGCTTGCCAAATCAAAAGTTCTGTCAGTTTGTGGTCATGTGGTAGTAGAATGGGATGCTTAGTGCCTTCACTTAAGTTTGAGTTCTGTAACCTTCCTCCCACTCGCAGAATGTTATCTTTGTCAAGAAACGGATTCAAACTCAGTAGTTTACTTTTCGTCTTCAAACCTTTGTTTTCCTTCAATCTCTTAATGTCATCCTGGAAGGCGTGCAGTTGTGTTTGTTTCATGATTAGGTTTTCAGCGCTTTGTAATTCTGAAGTTGTCAAATAGGCAGTGTAATTAGTGTCGGTGTTCGAACAGCTGTTTGTAAAACGTTTTATCCAGGCTATGACCCTTGTAATCCGAGTCATATCGCTGTGTCTGTCTAATAGCTCTACTACAATTGAGGATGGTTCGCATTTCACAACACACGTTTGCATTTGTTTTTGTTTTGATTCGCATGTCGTTGGTGTAATTGAAATTTTGTCAGATGTTTGTTCGGTGCTGTAATTCTTCATCCAGCAAGGCCCTTGCCACCATAAAGCGTGTTGCAATAGTTGGGAACAACTGATGCCGCGTGATGCACAGTCTGCAGCATTCTCCTCGGATTTAACATAATTCCAATGTTGTTTTGGGATTACGTCATGCACTTCTTGTACTCTGTTGCTGACAAGCGATTTCCATTTGTTGACGTCACCATGCAGCCAGCCTAATACGATCATGGAATCCGTCCAAGCGTATGTATATTTGTGTAAGGTATCCCATTTAAAGGCTTTGAGAACCTTTTTCATCAACCGTGATAGTAATAGCGCCCCGCATAATTCTAGTCGTGGAAGTGTCAACTTTTTGCTGACGGGCGATAACCTTGACTTTGCAACGATAAGTGTAGTCACGGGCTCGTTTTTATCATTTGTTGTCAGCAGATATATAACACACGCGTATGCTTTTTCTGACGCGTCGCAGAACCCATGGATTTGGAAAGGTTTAGTTGTATCTCCCAGCCATCTCGGTATTTGATATTGGGCTATGTGATGCAAATCGCCAGTAAACTGCTTCCATTCTTCTTGTATGCTGTCAGGTAACGTTTCATCCCAGTCGCATCCTGATAACCAGACATTTTGAAACATAAGTTTTGCCTTTACTGTCAAAGGTGTCAGCCAGCCAAGTGGGTCAAAGATTTTCGAGATCTCAGATAGTAGTTTCCTTTTTGTAAGTTGGTTTTTATTGTCAAATTGTATTTTGTTTGTAAATGAGAATGTGTCAGTAGTAGGATTCCACTGGACCCCCAGGGCTTTTGTGATTCCATCGTTTGTAAAATGCATTGTCGTTTGATTACGCTCTGATGCCGATAATCTTTCAATCAAGGTTGGGTCATTGCTTGACCACTTCCGTAGTGTCAGGCCAGCTCCTCCTAGCATGTTGATCAGTTGATCTTGAATTTCTTGTGCTTGTTCAATGGAATTGCTGCCGCTTAAGACATCGTCAACGTACATCTCGCTAGCGATGACGTCAGCTGCTAACGGGTATTTTTCTGCATCGTGGTTAGCTATCTGTTTTAGAGTTCGAAGAGCTAGAAAGGGTGCTGCCTTGGTACCATACGTCACTGTGCATAGTTGGTACTCTTTTAAGGGATCTTGATTGGCTTCCCTCCACACGATCTTCTGCAAGTGTTGATCTTCTTCCCGTACTAAAATCATACGGTACATCTTCTCACAGTCTGCAGTAAAGACGTACTTGTATAGTCGCCATCCAAGCAGTAATGTCAGTAGGTCTTGATGAAGCTTAGGACCGCACTCCATCAAGTCGTTCAAGCTGTAACCTGTGTCAGTTTTCTGGGAGGCGTTAAAAACTACTCTGAGTTTGGTTGTCACTGAATCCTGTTTGAGTACTCCATGATGTGGTAAATAGCACGCCGTGTTTGTGTCAGGTTTGCTCTCCTTCATGTGTCCCATTTGCAGGTACTCTTGCATAAATTTGCTGTAACTATCCGAAAGTTTATCGTCCTTGCCTAATCGCTTTTCTAGTTGCATGAACTGTGCTACAGCGCGTGGCTTGGATTTTCCCAGCAGTTGATGGAAGTTAGGTTTCATGGGTAAACGTACTTCATATCTGCCGTTGCATAATCTTTTAGTTGTTGCAGAATAGAACTCCTCACAGTATCGCTCCTCTGACGTCATGGAGTTACATGCATCCCCACTGATGTCTTCTATTTCCCAATATTTTGACAAGTCGGTAATTTCATTTACTACGACGTTGCAGTTAAATGTTTTTGTGACGTTGCCTGACAATATCCACCCTAACCGGGTTTGTTGTGCCATGGGTTCGTTAACACCCCCTTTGACTAAGCCATTCATGAGTATTTCTGAAAACACATGTGCATCCAGAAGTATGTCTATGGGTCTAGAGATGTTGTATTCTGGGTCGGCTAGTGTGATGTCTGTCACATGAGACCAGGGTTTCTTTGTAAACGTAACATTAGGCAGATTGTTTACCACTCGTGTCATGATTACTGCTTCCGTTGTAAAGCAGAATTCATTGTGTAGGGACTTGCATGATAGATGGACCTTTCCTTTGCTCTTGTTGGATACCGTGCCAATCCCGCTTATGTTCGCGTTCAGTTGTTGACGCTGTATACCCAGTCTTTGAGCTGCATTCTCCGTGATCAGTGTGATTTGTGAACCCTGATCGACTAAAGCCCTTAATGTCATGTAGTCGCCTCCAGCTGTTACTACTTGTACCAATGCAGTCGGTAACAATATTTCATCATCATTGTTTGATGCGAAGTTATTTTGCAGGTTTTTGTTTGACCTAGTTGTCGCCGATGACGACGGTTTATGCGCTGTCTGTGTTGCTGAGGGCGTTTGCGCTGACTTCGTTATATCGTTGTGCAATAGCGTGTTATGTTGTTCGTTGCAGTCTCTGCATCTTTTCTGTGACGCACAGTAACCCTTAGTATGCACATACAGACAATTTTTGCATATTTTATTGTTCTCTATAAATGCCATTTTTTCCGGACTTAGCATATCCGTGAATTTAGAGCATTGAAATAACGCGTGATTGGTATTGCACAATGGACAACTAGTCTTGCTAAATTGCCCAGCGTTTGATGTATGGAAACTACGAGATCCGTTTGATGAACTTTTGTTAATTTGTGCATTTGGTGATTTGTAATTTTTGTTGAACGGGTATGGCGTGTTAGGTTGAGGTTTTGATGTAGGTTTACCACCGTCTTCTGGTTTTTTCCTATGCAGCGGTTCTAATGCCATAAACTTATTTTCCACGAAATCCATGAAATGGTTGAATGTGGATATCTCACGTGGGTCCGACCTGGATTGCATATATTCCGAGTACGTTTCAGAATCTAGTTTTTCGCATAAAACGTAAACTAGAACCGGATCCCAAGAGCTAGTATCTACGCCCAAGTTGTGTATCGCGTTTATGGTTTCGTTGCTAGTGTCATATAACCGCTTGAGGTCGAATGCAGATTGTTTTTGTAAATTAGGTTGACGCATAAATACCTGGAAATTCCTAGTGAATAGCAAGAATTTATTATTGTATCTATGGTTCAGAATTTCCCAACACGTGTCATAATTTTCGGGTGCAATGTGTAAATGTTGCACGAGCTTTTCCGCTTCACCGCGAAGTCTACCCTTTAGATGCTGCATTTTCTGAGTTTTTGCAATAGCTGTGTTGTTATGAATCGCTTCTACGTACAAATCCATAAATGTAGGCCATAATGCGTAATTGCCGTTAAAAGTGGGAATGTCAAGTTTAGGTAATGTTTGTTGTTGATGTACAGAGGCGTTTAATTTTGTGTTTAACGCCCGTTTTATCTTTATAAATGCATTTTCATAACGGCTAAAATCGTCATAATAGTCATGAGGTTTCCCCTCAAATATGCCGTCAATTTGTAAGTGTAATTTGTCAATTGCACTCCACCGAAATTCTACAGTCTTGAGCATATCCTCAATCTCCCACTTTTCCTTAACCTCATCTAAGCTTCGATTTACTAACCTAGTGAATGCACGAAAGTTAGCTTGTTGCAACTGCTGTAACTCGAGTAGCTTGCCCTCTGCTCCTGAAAATGTCTCGAACAGGGTCTTGTCAAACTCGACATTTGACTTACTATGGCCGGCGTTATTGGGTCCAGCAAGAGTCTTCACCTCGAACGCTGCAATCTCCTGACGCGCTCCGTGGTACCAGCTCTTCATGACCTCATAAATATTGCTGGTGAAATATTGATGATCTTTCTCTTCTACTGCGCTCAGCTCCCGGTTCTTCTCTTCACATTCCTCCCATAGTAAATCTAACCGCTCAAGCCTATTACGGATATATTCCGCGGTCTTTCTGCTCGCTGAGTCCTTCTTGAAATTGGAATGGATCTTCTTCACCTCCTCAAGGATTTCAGCTTGACGCACGATTAATCCCTCCATTGTAAAGCCGTAAGATAAAAAATAAACGATCTTACTTGAAAGTCAGGAACTCTCCCTGTATGTCAATGACGCTCTGGAACCTGGATCGCTGTTGCCTCCCCGAATGCTCCTGCACGGCTACACTCGTGGTACGGTATAACGCGACACGACACAGACCCCGCGCGACGAACGACCGATGTATCGGACTGTATTATACTTGCAAAGGTTTCGAAGGACCAAAAAAACTATGTAGGGTGCAATCCCAACATAAGTATGATGTCAATGCAATGTAAATGTAAGTGTAATAGATGCAAAATGTCACTGAGTGCCTAACGGGAAGAGTCAAAATATAAATGCAAGTAGTCCGACTCAAACCACGTCTAATTGAACACTAAAGTAAAAATACTTTACATATATGCATGCAATTGTGGCTCTGCCTATGTCAATGCATCACCGAATGTAGGTCGCGTTCAAAGTGCACGTACATAAGCTTACATTCGGCTAATTTAACTAATTTAATTATTTTACCATGTACGTAAACCGTACAGTGTCGATAATTCAGTTGTTAAATGTTTTACAAAAACTTGTTGCGAAAAACCCTACAGCATTTTCTCATTATTTCGATAGCAAGTCAGTTCAAAACGCCTACTGTTCCGTAACATTTAATATTAATGACTCCTTACCTTTTATTTCGCAAAAAGATATTTCGCACAAACGTTACATCGCAGCATTAAAGCATCGATGGAATAAATCATCGTATAACTGAATCATCAACACACCGTGTTCGATATAATAAAAATTGAATCATCAAGTTTCGCAGTCAAATAGGGAACCCTTATAATGTGGGTATTAGTAAACAAAATGCAGATATAGTTTGAAGCAAATAAGTTGAACTACCCTGTGACTGTGGTTGCGCCTGCCCCCCCCTCACTTCAATTTGAACTCGAAAATCGGTTACCGCGTTTTCAAGGTTTATGAAGGCCGAGGATTATAAACGATTTTCGAGTCTTAGTCGAGGTGGGGGCTGCACGTAGCAATTTTGTGAAGCAGCAATATTTTGTTTCCCAAAAATTGTGATATTTATTGCCCGATTTTCAAGACAAATAAATTCTAGTTACTAAAAACATTTTTGTTGCTACATTTTTATTGTAAAAAAAGTTCTTTTTTTGTTTCTTTATAGCTGTTGTAAATAAATACAAAACCTTTTTGATCTTTATCTTACACCAATGAACCTAAAATACTGGCTATATATTTACCACATTATTTTATAAAAGTATATTATTATTATGCGAAACCTGAATTGTCTGTTCAGAATCAGTAACTGAATCGATATCAATAATTTTTACATCATTTCATATGACAAATATGGATAACAAGATTATAGGGTTAGGTCATAGCGGGCATTTGTTGCTAGCGCATAGCTAGGTGTGGGAGAAAAACATCCCCTCATTGGCCCGGATGGCCCGATGACCATGTGTTTGTGTGAACATCCAGATAACATAACAGCTTATAACTTTGTGATTTTTCATGATACAGTTATGACATTTTGTACATAGATTCTTTACATAAAAATACCAGACCAATGTTTCGGGTTTTGCATATACTAAAAATAAGGTTGTTTAGAAAAAAATCTATACTAATATTATAAAAATGAAGAGTTTGTTTGGTTGAACACGTTAATCTCAGGAACTACTAGTCTAAACTATACCTGTAGTATACTCTGCCGTCTCTCGACGCCAACCAAATGTGCAGTGGCAGGATGCGTGGCGGATGGCGCAGGATGGACTGCTGGCGTAGCTGCAGGAGGCGACGTCGGGGACGTGAGGTCTACCTTCCGACACCTCACTTGAGACCCATCCCAGGCCGCCAGCGTCCCGCACGACCCCTTCTCTCCGTTCAAACGCTGCCAAAGATAACGAAACATCTTTGTCTGAATAATCTTGATTCAATTTCGAACTGGTAGTTGTGATTGAGATCATAGAGTGCTGTTAGTGGGGTTTCTAATCAAGGATTTATTAGTATCAGTTAGGCTCGGTGCGTACGGGCCACCGACTTTAGCCACTGGTGGTCAGCAATAGCGACTTAACAAACTTTCATATATTTTGTATAGACGCGCCACACACGTGTAGCCCAGTGCACCCACTCGCTACAGCAATGTCAGTGACTCGCAATTTGTAGTCGATATTCACTGTTTCACGCCCTACGCAGTTAACCGTTAGACATCCTACATATCGTACGCGTCACCATGGAGCAAAACGATGGAATGGATGTTGATACATTTGAATATCGCCCTTTTGCAGACTGCGCAGCAGGGAGCAGGACCTAAAATGGCTTCCATACGCCACGCCGGTAGCTGTCGCTCGCTACTGATACTTTTACAAATGTGATAGTAGCGCGCAACAGCAACCGCTGGCTGTGGTGGATGGCCCGTTCGCGGCGAGCCTTAGAAATACTGCACATCTTTTAGCTATTAAATACTATGTAGTTGATTTAAAAAAAAGGCTGTGTAGTCTGTTGAGGAACAGCTGTTTTTTTTTATCTTGGTTGCTCACAGAGTGAAAATATGAGAAAAAACTTATAGTTTGTCCAGGGTCTCTAACATAAGTTCTAAATCTAATCTTCACAGAAAAAAAAAAACGATTCTGTTATTAGTATTTTTTCCGTTGGGACCTTAAAGTTCTGATAAATTCTTGATAGTGGTACAATCTAACGCAGCAAGAAGATAATATTTACCACCGGAATGATTCTGGGCATGGACTCCTGGGCTTTGGTCTTGTTCATCTGGTACTGCTTGTCCAAGACCTTCACCACTACGAACTCGCCTAGAGCAGCAAACACGAACATCATGCAGCCAGCCATCCATAGGTCCAAAGCCTGTATGACAGAAAAGGTTTAGTTTAAAAAGTATTATATTTAGTTTTTGATACATCTCCCCCTGGATGCGAACTAGAGTGGCCAATCTGGAAATATTTTAACCAACTGCGGATCAATTTGGCCGCTGTAAAAACAATGTGGTCAAATGAAGCTTCCTCGACCCTTCTCTTACACAATGTCAGTCTGAGTGTAGCGCCACTACACAAGATATGCGTCGTTATGAGGTCAATGACAGAGCTGTACAGGTTGCCAAATACTGGTCAGAAAAAAATAATTTGAGTTCATCGACATGAAAAGAAGATCTAGAATAAAGTCACTTTTTTTCCTATTAGAATGCAACGCATTAACTTAAATTCGCTGATGGGTCTGCTGCGACACTGTAGTGCCTTGGGCATGTTTGCTTTTATACAATGTGTAAGCAGAGCGCATATCTGGTGCGGAAAGTACGTGGCAGTTCCAACAGTGTGCTGATGATGATACGGGTGCGCTATCATCATCCAACCTGTCGATTCGTCTAACCCTATCCTTATGTACAAGTCAGGGTAGCATCTTAACGTTGCCCTAACTTGCATGTCACCGTCGTTGACTACCGTGTAACTGTTTGGGTCCAATATTTGAATGTTATTTATTTGTTAGTGTTATGTTATATGTTTTCAGGAGTCTTTACTACTGGAATAAATAAATGATATTTATATTATTAAAATATTGATGCAGTATTTGGCAGCATATATACCAAGCTTTATAAGCAAGGTTTGCTAAGGTAGTTAAAACTGCAATAAAATTAACAGCTCCATTTTATCAAGATGGTGCCTATTTTTTATGATTTCACATACTGTCGAGATGTGTAGACACTTGAAATATCAAATTACACCTATTTTACATCAATGTGTATGTGAAAATTAATTTTTGAATATTATAGTTATAACTGCAATTGACCTTTACTCGAAGAATCACCAAAAACTTATATGTCTCTGTTCCAAGCCAAGCATATTTATCAATAAATATTTAAATGTCTATAATTTTCGTAAATATGATGACTAAATTAAACGTTTTCATTAGATAATGTTGATGTATTTTTAATCAATCATAACGTTTCTTAGCATTTACTAAAAAAAAAAAATCTAAATAGTCCCACACTAGCAATAAATTTTGTATTGTAGATGCGTTCACAAATATTTAAAGTCACTTGTATGCCCTGAATAATATATTTGTTTCATTTATTTATTTAACAATTTATGTTCACATATAAAAATAAAAGAAAAAAGGAAACAGAAAAATAGGTACAGAAGTGATGCTTATTGCTAAAGAAATCTCTTCCAGCACACCTGTGAAAGGAGAGTTCGAAAAATAGAGATGTAAACACCGTGTGTATTATTATTATAAACATACTCAAAGTAAAATAAATATTACAAGAATACATACTATATAATATAATAATACATACTAATATGCAATTATGTAGGTTATGCACATATTTTTTTCGTACGAATTCTACAACTGAATTTTTAGTTTTGAGATGAGATATATATAATTTAATCGTCATAATGACTTCTACCAATCTAGGGCGGAGTGAGAGGGCGTGTCAGACTTTTGCTGACTAAAACTACACCTAGGTTCCTTCCGCATCAACCAACGGCGCTCACACCCCAGACGCCGCCGGAATTCCGATCCCGCCCGTGCCTACGGGGCGGACGGCGAGCAATGGGTTTTTTTTTTTTTTTTTTCGGTAGGTAAAATCATCCAATGACAAATCCCGCCCTTGGGTGGAGCGGGAAGTAGTGTCAGACTCTTACTGACTAAAAACCTACCCCGTTCCATTCTTCGCCTTGGTCCCAGGGCCCCGGGTGCCATTTTCACATACCCTTTGACCCCAGTAGGCTTCGGCCCTATCGGGCCCCTTCAGTTTGCTGACAACTCCTTGAGGCGCGCGGGAACAGTGCGCGCCGTAAACGACTTGAGCTCGGACCGGTCTGTTACCGGACGGACGGACAGCGAGCTACCCATTGCCCGCTGTCCGCGAGCCCGCGCCTACGGTGGCCGGAAATCGGGATCGGAAACCCGGCGGCGGCGGCGGCGTGTACGCCGTTGCCTGATGCGGTCGGCCTCCTCCTTTGCTAGCATCACTGCTTCGCAGAAGGAGGCGACCGCCTGCCACTCCTCCTCGCTCCGGAGCATGGCTTGAACCAAACCCCGGCGCGAGAGATCGCTGCCGCCGATCGCCCCCACAAGGACACGGCGATGCTCTTCCCAAGCGGGGCACACCTCGACTGTGTGCTCCACCGTGTCCTCCGGACGCTCCGCACAGTGGCGACATCCGGGCGTCGTCTCCGCACGAATCTTGTACAGGTACGGACCGAACTTGCCGTGTTCGGTCAGCACCTGCGCCAAACGGAAGGTGACGACGCCGTGGGGCCTTTCCAGCCACGCCTCAAAGAGGGGCCTTACCGCCTCGATCGTGGCGTGCCCAGCGAGCAATGGGTAGCTTGCTGTTCGATCGTCCGGTAATCGTCCGGACCAAGCCCAAGTCGTCGACGGTGCGCACTGTTCAAGGCCGTGTTCGCTTCTAAAAGGAAGGAGCGGCCCTGATATGAAAGACAACGTAGGAACGGGATGGGTTTTTTTAGTTAGTAAGAGTTTGACACTAGTTCCTGCTCCACCCAACGGCGGAAGTTGTTATTGGATGATTTTCAGTTTCCTTTTATTTTTTAAAACCCTAGTATCCTTTTCAGAAGCCTTGTCACGGTCCTAGCAAGGTTCTATTACTGTGTAAACCATTTGGAACAGATAAATTCGATGTTTCTCTTTTTCGTTTTCAATTGTACTAAGCTACTGTTTATAAATAGATAGTACCTTTTATCCGTATTTAACAAGACATTGACTTTGTTAGATATAAAGAAGGTGATTTACTCAAAATAATCTTCTTCAAGTAAATTAATATCTTTGCGGAATATAAATTCCAAGAAAATTCTCTTCATATTTCTGAAGCAATCAACCAACTATTTTTAGAGTTTCTTCCTCAATTGGTAACAACGGAACCCTTATAATATTACTGAAATAAGTCAAAAGTGAATAGGTTACTTTTAGGTACGTGTGCTCCATCGTCGGCCACATCATCGCTTACCATCAGGTGAGATAGTGGTCAAACGCGAGTCAATCCCCCTTCTTTCCTTCTTCCTGCCCTTGTCCCATATTACTTGGGGTCGGCGCAACACGTTTTTTTCTTCCACTCTATCCTGTCAGCCGTCACACTATCACTAACTTCCTTTTCTTTCATATCACTCCTCACACAATCCATCCATCTCTTCTTCGGCCTGCCTCTTCCTCTCCATCCATCTACTTGTAAACTCAGAACTCTTTTAGTAACATGTTTTTCATCCCTCCTCTTCACATGACCATACCAAGACAAACGATTTCCTTTCAACTTTCAGTCACTGGCGCCACTTTCAAACTTCCTCTAATATAATTACTCATTTCTCACTTTATCCATTCTCGTCACACCACACATCCATCTCAACATTCTCATCTCCGCTACATGCAGTCAATCATTCAATCATCAATTTAAAAAAAAAAATAGCCATCTAGAAAGAAGAAAGAAAGAAATATATATTTACGAGAAATGACGCAGGTTTAGGACTACTTTACAGATTAAAATAAAAAATAAAACAAAAATTACACAATATATGAGCCACGTCCGCGCAAAACGGTCTACCGCTCAGTGTAATGCCGTGAATGCCGTAGCCACACAGTGCGACGAATCCACGCTGGTTTTCAGCATGGGCCGATGACGGTGTCGACACAAAGGCGTTGGAACGGTATTGTGTGTATTAAACTAATATTAATATCAAATATTTAGGGCCACTTCACTTTGGGATAGTGAAAAAATTAAACTTCTGAGTCAACGTAAGCTAAAGATAAGGTCGTTTTTGTTTCTTTTCGGTGCATATTTGAATACTTACAAGGAAATCAAACTATAAATTCAGAGTAATACCCGCTGACCTAGTCCTAAATGGCAAAAGCAAGCTCTTATAGCACAAGGTAAAGTAAAAAGTCTGAAAATTATTTTTGAGATTCGAAAATGTCTTCGACATTTGATTTGGTATCCCATCTATTTACATAGGTTTTGTACGAAACCATCGTGCACAAGTGCTACTCGCACTTCACCGTTATTTTTTAATCTTTTATTTTCTAGTTTTTTTTTCTAGTTTTAATTATTTAGAAAGGCGCCGTTTAACAATTACCTAAGTAAACACCCTGTCTCAAGTAACTGTGGAGTTGAGAATTAAATAGGTATTTTATTCAGTGGAAGTGTTAAAGACATTTACAGGTACTTACTAGAATTCTTGAGAATTTATCGACATTGTTCTTAAGTGTTGGTTTACTTGAAGAACTGACTGGAAACTTTCTTGCAACAATTTACATCAAATTATTTCGTTTCCAGTGTTTTAGACTATGTTTCGTTTCCAGTGTTAGAGAATATGTTTTTTTGTAGTGGGATATTTTTTTTAAATATTTATTTATTTATTTAAACTTCATGTACAATAGTGGTACATAGGCGGACTTAATGCAACAAGGTATTCTCTACCAGTCAACCTTTGGGTTAAGAAAGACAACACTGTGGTAGGTGTGCACAATAAATAAATAACACATAATTTTAAATAGAATGTATAATGTATAATAATAAAATACGTATATACTCGTATTTTAATATTATAAACTAATAAATACTATGATAAATATTAAATCATATCTGTGTAATAATATATGTATGGCTTACATATGTGTATGTGAGTTTACATGTTTGTGAACGCTTACTACGATACAGGAGTTATTCCTAGTGTTGAGAAAAGTTTAAATAAAATACTCGTTTATTATTTTATCGCATAACTATCACACAACGCCGTCTAGTCCCAAGCTAAGGCGAGCTTGTGTTATGAGTACTAGACAAATGATAAACATACTTATATATTTCTAAATATAAAAATATTATAGATAAATTACACCCAGACCGATCGAGTCCGATGGATGCGAGACGCACAGGACCGGCCATTGTAGCAACGCTTGGAGGAGGCCTATGTCCAACAGTGGACATCTTTTGGCTGTAATGATGAGGATGATGACACCCAGACAAAGCACAATTAATGATCGTGCTCTTCACACAAACATTTGTCCAGGGCTTTTTTTATTGGGTGGGCATCGAATCTACGACCTCGAGCATAGCAGGACTACTGACCATTTGATCAACTGAGGCTAGTCAATCAATATAAAAGTTTTTTTTTACATTAACTGACAATCTTCGGAAATTCAGCAACTGCCCGAGATTATCACGGCCTTCGAGCTGCGCCCACTTTTAAATAGAAAATAATTTTTAACTGTCTATTCTACAAAACTGATTTATATTTCTTACCTTAACATAAGCCACAGGTGGAATATCAGCTCTTAATCCCGTGAACATGGTGACAAGAGTCAACATGCAGGTCACCAGAAGGGTCACCCTTCCAGGAATGGCGTCCAGATCAAGCCAGAAGCTGAACCAAGACAGCATCACCACCAAAGAGGATGGAGCGAAGGTTTGTATCAAATGATGTCCGATTTGACGCTCAAACCTGAAGTAGACTACTAGTCTTGAGTAGTTACCTGAAAAAAAAAAACTATTTTCAGAATTCAATTTTACGATTAAATTGTATTGAAATTGTTATTTATTCATTTATGTTATTACGCAGGCATCCTACGCGATCTTCCCTCCTAGCCAAATTACGACCATTTCGTTTCAATTCTCTTGCGTCGAACGCCTTGAGTCGGGCACGCCTCCGATTCTTTTGTTCTGATCACGTGACTGAGCGTTGAGATGACGTCAAAACAAAGGAATTGGAAGCGTGGTTAACTCGAGCCGTTCGACGCAAGAGAATCGAAACGAAATGGGCGTATATTAATTAGATATCTTAACCACTCCTTTTGATATATCTACGTTGAGTACGATATAGGTATAATTCTTAATGCGAGATAACATTAAAAAAAATAGAAACATTGACTATTACTATTTTCGCGCCATCATACCACGCCGCTTTACGTTCGTGGACCTGATCGCCCACGTCTAAATACATACATATTATAGATAAATAACACCCAGACACAGGACAAATGATCGTGCTCATCACACAAACATTTGTCCTGGGTGGGAATCGAACCCACGACCTCCGGCATAGCAGTCAAGGCCACTAACCACTAGACCAACAGGCCAGACCTATTGACATTTTAATTATTTTGACATAGTTCTAGGATCATGGGTATGCTTTTCAAAAGTCAACCCATTGCCTTAGTATGTAAGCAACCTTATTACCTTATACAACCTTATTTTTAGTATATGCGAAACCCGAATCACGGGTCTAGTATTTTTATGTAAAGAATCTATGTACGTATCATGAAAAATCACAAAGTTATAAGCTTGTTATGTTACCTGGTTTTCCACACAAACACATGGTCACCGGGCCATCCGTTTCACTGTTTTCGCATCTCTCGCACCCAGCAGTGCCTGTGTTGTGCTTAGTGTCGGTGGTGTCCAACTTGTGACTTTTTAAAATATTTTTGGCAAAATATATAGTGTAAAAATGATTGGAATCGATTCAGTTACTGATTCTGAACAAACTATATTCAGGTTTCGCATATACTATAAATACAATAAAGTACCCTAGTCCAAAAGTTTCTGACTAGGTCTTTAAAACTTTTCAGATTATATTCTGAATTTTTAATTCATGACACCTAAAAAAATTAAACTGACTAAGTCTTGATAGGGCCTGACTAGAATAAAATTAGACTCGATAAGTTAAAATAAAACTTTAATTACCCTTTCACTCTAAACTAAGTATGAAAATGAGGATTGAAAAAGTTTCGTAAACGTAACAAAAACTGGGCAAGTGCGAGTCGGGCTCGCACACCGAGGGTTCCGTACAAACTAACTACCGAATCAAGTTCCGAAGATTTTTCCGAATCAAAAAAAGTACCTATATTTTTTGGTGACGTAACTATAAATTTACAGTTTTCAAAATAGTATATTACTAGTACTATAAGGCCTACCTTTATGCTAAATTCCAGGGTTTAAGTCAACGAATTTACTCTATGAATTTTGATTCTCTTGAGAGTATCGAAATATAGTATTTTTTGCGATATAAACGGCCGTATTTTTTTCCGTTGACTTAGAAGTTTGATTTTTTCACGGCATTACGGGAGCGCAGATGGTTTTAATTTTAACTCGATACCTCCACATTTATAGACAGACAGGCAGACAGAATTAGCATTAACGGCTTTGTAATGTTCCCACTGCAGGGACTCAGGCTTAGAGGAGGCCTGAGTCCTTCCAGTGCAGTGGCAGGCCGTAATATACCACGCTGGCGCAGGGCGAATTAGTGGATGCAATGGACATGGGTGGTGGACAGACAGACAACAAAGTGATCCTATAAAGGTTCTGTTTTTTCCTTTTAAGGTACGGAACCCTAAAAACACTCAAGCAATGAATTTTTTATATCCCTAGTGTGAATTGAATTTTATAGACCAACAATTTAGTTGAGATAAAGTGTAGATTAATCTTACTTTATTACATTTTGTCACGATATAAAAAATAAAATCGGCTTTTAGCGTCTAAACTACGAGGGAATTTATTACACTAATATTATAAAGGGAAAAGTTTGTATGTATGTATGTTTCTTACTTGTTCACGCTAAACGACTGGACAGGTTCAGATGAAATTTGACACACGTGTATACCCGGCGGGATCTCATGGCGAAATGGCGTCAGCGACTATCGCAACCTCGTTCGGGGCGCGCCACAATTGGGGCGATAAGGCCCATCCTTGGGGCGTGGTTGGAAAGACCTCACGGCGTTCTCAACTTCCGCACGACGCAGGTGCTTAACGAACACGGAAAGTTCGCTAAGTACCTGTTCCGGATTCGTGCGGAGGATTCGCCCGGGTGTCGCCACTGTGCGGAACATCCGGAGGACACGGTGGAGCACACTGTAGAGGTGTACCCCGCCTGGGCGGAGCATCGCCGTGTCCTCGTGGGGGCGATCGGCGGCAGTGATCTCTCTCGCCGGGCCTTGGTTCAGGCCATGGTCCGTAGTGAGGAGGGATGGCAGGCGGTCGCCTCCTTCTGCAAAGCAGTAATGCTAGCAAAGGAGGAGGCCGACCGCATCAGGCAGAGGCAACGGGGCGCTCGCCCCAGCCGCCGCCGGGATTCCGATCCCGATTTCCGGCCACCGTAGGCGCGGGCTTGCGGACGGCGTGCAATGGGTAGCACGTTGTCCGATCGTCCGGTAACCGACCGGACCGAGCCCAAGTCGTCGACGGCGCGTTCTGTTCCCGCGCGCCTCAAGGAGCTGTCAGCACACCGAAGAGGCCCAGCCTGCTAACTGCAGGCAGGCAAGGTCGAAGCCTACTGGGGTCATGGGTTTATTACCGAAAGGAATGCTCGGCCCCGGCACGATAGGCTACGAAGGAACGGGGTAAGTTTTTAGTCAGTAAGAGTCTGACACTACTTCCCGCTCCGCCCAAGGGCGGGATTTGTCATTGGATGATTTTACCTACCATAAAAAAAAAAACACACGTGTATACCATGTCCTGGTATAGCAACTTTTTTTTATTGGTATAAACTATTGCTTGAATGCCATCCAACCTGACGGTAAGCAGTGAACCAGTCAATTTGATGAAATTGACTAGTTTCTTAAAAGCCTATTTTATTACTCTAGCCTTGAAATTAGTCAGTAAAAGTCTGACACTATTTCCCGCCCCACCCAAGGGCGGGATTTGTCATTGGATGATTTTACCTACCCAAAAAAAAAAAAAAACTCTAGCCTTGAAAAAAAAAATAATTGGACGGGAAGACCATTGCAGGCAAATTGCACACTATCCTGCGAATATGTCTCGTTGGCAAAAATTTTTATGTGCTGGCGAAATCGCTAGCACAAGCTAGTGTTTATATAAAACTTATAAAACTACCAGACCAAGGAAAAAGTTTTGATACTTTCATTGCACTCGATAACACTCAAATAATTTTGCGAAAAGTTCGAAAGAATCGTTGAAACGTTGCCATCGGCGATAAGCTTAAGGAAAATTGGGTTTGAAACGTCGAAGGGAAAGCGTACAAGTGACTTTAGGAATAAGATGATAATATTTGAGCATAATCGATATTCGAACTAGAGGAAAACAGTAAACGTAATGTCTTGTGAAAGAATGTTAGAAGAAAAAGAAAAGAAATAAACCAAAGAAGCAATAAATGGATTCCATGACATTTGGCACACATTTTGAGAGTACTTATCGTTTTATATCTATCCATTTTTTCTTTTATCCTCATTTGTTTCCCACTGCTAGGTAAAGGGTTTCCCTTTCAGGAGAAAAAGAGGAGGAGCAGAGGTTTTTATCAAACCTCTCCAGGTCTGGTAGAAACCAAAAATCTTCAGGTCCGGAAGGAACCAAAACTCTCTCGGTTTGGTTCCGAGATGATCTTTTAAGTGGTCACTGGGCTCTTCAATGTACTGATGGTAAGGTGATCACCGAGGTGGTTTTGGTGAGATATGTATCCCACACTCCCTGGTCCTTTTTAAGGTTTTCCTCAGAAAACAAAAAAGGTAAGGGAAGGCCAAAGATCTGACCCAGAGATCGCATGAGATAGTGATCTTGAGTGATTTCTGGCTAAGCTTGCTTCCCGCAAATGTGATCAGATCATCAGCTTCTCTGCAAGTGACCTTAAAGCAGAAGTCTAAGGTCATTGGACATCTGATGCCCAGTGAGTGACGATCTTTGCGAATCTCATTGGATGCCAACATCCGCTATTTGAATTATGGAGCGTAGGGTGGTGTTATTCATCATCATTCAACATAATTTCAGCTGAAAGACATCTACTATTGGGCATATTCCTCCCCCAAGTGTCGCCACAATGAACAGTTCTGTGCGTCTCGCATCGGATTCCCGCAACCCTCATCAGGTCAGTCCACCTTGTAGGAGGCCTTCCAACACTGCGTCTTCTGGTACGCGGTCGCCATTCTAGAACCTTTCGGCCTCAACGGCCATCCGTTCTGCGAGCAATGAGCCCTGCCACTTAACGTGATGTTATTAATACAATCTATCTATTGTCTGCTGACAAATCTTGAGTCATTATCTTCAGACAATGGCTAGAAAGGATGTGAATAGGTATTATGATGAAATCAAATAAACGAAAATATAAGCCAGACAGGACATAAAGCTAGGTTTACCGAGAAGGTGTCAAGCGTCTGAACTGGCTCACAGAAACTTCCATCTCTTCGTATGTTAAGACTTATTTAAGAACTTGTTCATTGTACTCACCAAATTTTGACTATACATTTGCATTTTGTATGAATAAAATATAGGTTTACCGCACACGAGCTTAACTTGTAGCACAGACGGAAAACTAAGGAAAGAGGAATATACGAAGTAGCGGGTTTATGAGAACGGTGTCAAATTCAGCCAGTTAAGAACAATGGTAAAGAGTAATCAAGGAACACAGAGGTTTGTTAGTCAATAATGGTTTGACTCTTCGCTCCACTCAGAACGAGAGGAGTCATTTGATAATTTATGAATGGGAAGTCAGATCTCAAACAGCCATGTCCTTGGTTTCAGCTTACAGAACTCTTGTTTACCAGACGTATATGTGTGTATGTAGTGACATAACCACGGTTATGCCCGGGTTTCACGAGGTTAGTTTCTCGAGTCACGATAGTAAGCTTGTGATAGTAAATCAGCATGCATTTTTACGTCGTGTGTATAAACAAATAACTTGATTTCTACGCTTGTAAGCTAAAGAGAAAGCTAGTAAGTAAATTTTACTTCACGAACGTGTTATTGACGTAAAAGTATCAATAAAGCTCGCGTCTTGCTTTATGCCATCTGGTCTGTTCCCATGACGTACAAAAACGCTAGGTTTTATTTTCCTCACTGTTTAAGTGAGGAAAATAAAAATTTCCTGGTTATTGTTTCAAATCAAATCAATCAAATTAGGTATTTTCCTAAGTATTGGTAATAAAGCATACAAAAACTAAATACACAAAAACTTTACGTCGCTGACTTTTCATTTATTATGGTATTTTTATAGAACGTCATGCTCGTGAACGGGTGCCGTCAGTTGAGACTGGTCATCTCTTAGCTGCCATTGACTTAATTCAATTTTTATTTTTGATTTGTTTTTATTCATTACTTCTCTACATTGTGCTCACGAAATATGTAACTCAGAATATGATTTTAAAAGAGTGTCCATGGAGTTTCTTGCACGTTCTTCTCCATAGAGATTTACACTTTGGAACGTGCAATTTAGCTTCACTTTTTTTTTGGCTGCCTGACATTTTGGCTATTCAAAAGTACCTGTATATAGTCTATTTGAAATAAATCAGTTTGAGTTTGACTCAAAATGAAGCTTGGTTTGATAAAACTTAGTAAATTATTTTAACGACCTCTACTTATAAAACGGTGACATACAAATGTAGACGCTTAAAAATTCTATCAACAACTTCTACGCCTCTGTTCTTTTAATGTTAGAATAGCTTACCATCTTTATCGATCATGTATCCATTAGTTTCCTCTAGTCTTAGCGGTTCACCGATATGGTACTGCAGCAGCTTCAACTCTGGATTGATAGTTACACCAGCTTCACTCCAACGAAACCGCACTTTCTGGTTACTGTATGAAACTGAAAGGATAAAAAAATGTGAGAATATAAAATAAAATCTGTTTGTCCTTCTTCTTCCTGCCCTTATCCCATATTACTTGGGGTCGGCGTAACACGATTTTTTCTTCCACTCCGCCTTGTCAGTCGTCACACTATCACTAAATCCCTTTTAAAAGGGAGTTACGTAGCAAAGTTAGGGTAGTTAAGGGAGTCGATGGATTCATCGACTACCCGAGCTAGCTTCTTACGTTGCCCCCGCCCGGGATAGTGCAACAACCCTAGTCCATTTCCCACACGAGCCGACTGCTGCCCATACGCGTCGCCTGTGGGGTATGCCCTAACTCTATCGCGCATTCTATTAAAACTGATCATGTTGCAGGGGATTTGGCTACTGTTTTATAGTCGGCCGCCAGCCTGACACCAACACTCCTTGGGAATGCTGTTGTTCGTGGTTTACGCACCACCATGCGGTGACCTTCGGTGCTTTAGTGTTCGCACGATCTCAGAATGTTCCGTAGTCACCTCTTACGACACCCACGCCACGGGAAGAGATGGGATGGTGCCATTCTTTACGTCCGAACACAATGTTAGTTTTCTTTTAATTTTTTTTTTTTTAATTTTAAGGGTTTATATGTATTTTCACCATTGTGTGTTTCTATACCCAATAAAATATTTTTCTTTCTTTCTTTCTTTCTCTAACACCATTAGTAGAAATTTACCGGATTATAGAACACAAAAAAGTGGTTGCCAAGTATAATTAAAATTGATACAGTTTTGTATAGTTAGGTATTATGACGTTATTGGTTTTGTTTCCATCTATAAAATAGTACAAAATATTATTTATGCGTTGTATTTGCGTGTGAATGAGTCATCAGTTAGCATTATTATGCTGTCATGTGGCAACATTAAATTAATTTGCAATACACTAACTCGAAAACCCACTCTTAGTCCTTAGCCTTATCCCTACCATTTTTAGATACGCCATTTTTTTTTTGCACTAGTTCAAAAAAATACACGTGCACGCCCCCGAAAAAAATTATTACGTACATCGTATCAGGATAGACGCTAAACGACACCCACAAGTCATGTGTCAACCTACCTATGTATTTTTATCTTCGTAAGTGTATTGAAAAAAGGAAAATTGATACACGTGGAAGTTTCTTACAGCAGTACTTGACTCCAAATCGAATCGTGCAAATTACGCCTCGGCAGCAAAGACAAACTTTCTGCACTTGTATCAAAATGTATTATTTTACATCATGTAACAACAATATAACGCTCATTTTCTGAGATTCATGTTGACAATAGTAAAGTTTTTGCTGAACAAAATAATTTTCAAATATTCTATCTGGTATTTTTGGAATTTCAAAGCTACGCAACAATTTGCTGACGCTCGCCAGACAACAATTTGTGAACTCTACACAAAATTCGGACATTCATTGAATTCACGAAATGTTTGCGTTTTGCTGAAGATATCTCTTGCAATTTTGACCTGGTTTAAACTATAACAGTCGAGTCTTGTGCACTCAACACATTTTGAGTGGACCCTATAAGTCACATTTTCATTATCAATAAATTACAAGTAAAAAAAACTTTTTAAAAACAAGCTTTCAATTAAATGGCCTAAAAAGAAGAAAATAAACTTTTCCTTTATAACTTTTACTATCAATTTATAACGGCATTACACAATTTATATCATACAAAAGCTTGTCGCGAGATTTTGAAAATATTAAAATCAATAGATGAAGGTTTTCAACTTATTTAATTTATGAAGTTATTTAGCTGTGTATTGACACAGTTAAATCTCGCGACAGGTTGTACAGTACAGTTGTACAGGGGTTGTACAGGTTGAAGATATCTGCTTCAAAATTGAGTTGCAAGATTTGAGCCGAACATACATAGTTACATACAGTGCAAGCTAATAGAAAGCTTGTAAAATAGCACATTTTGATACAAATGCAGAAAGTTTGTCATTGCAACCGAGGCGGAATTCGCACGAGCCGTAGGCTAGTGTATTATGGAGCCGAGGGATGTATCAAACGACGTTTTTCAGTACACTTATAAAGAAACGAATAAACGGGGTTTGACGCGTGGCTTATAGGGGTAGATTCAACATTCATCCAGTCTAATACGATAAATGTAAAAGAATTGGCAGGAGCGAGCACGCGCATTTTTCCGCACTAGGGCGGAAAACAGTCAATTTGGTTAAAAGTATCACCACAATGGGGGTGACACTTATAAGAAGCTTATGATCAACAAAGGACGAGTATGTTTACTGAAATTTTAATGATGATGAAGAAACAACTGGCGAAATATGATGTACTATGAATGCACCTTTGCTGATTCTTTTTAACCAACTTCGAAATGGAGGAGGTTCTATGATGGAATAGAGAATTGGTATGGAGAATACACGCGTACTGTAATGTTAGAAACTTACAGCTTTCAATATAAATAGGGCACGACTGTATATCCATGGGGTACAGCTGGAACTCCATCTGACAGGCGATGATGGCGTGCATCCTGGCAGAGTATCTCACTGTCTGGTTCCTGTATAGCGTCACCGATGAGAATTTGTGCGTCAGCTCTGCGATTTCTGCAAGATAATAGAGGTAATGATATTACATGGGTGACTCAAATCTTTCTGAACATAATTAGTTGTTGTAGCCAAAGCACGAGCTCAGCATAGTTAGGGACCAGATGACGATGTGAAAGTTGCAGAATATTATTATTATGGATCAGTATATCTAAGAATCCTGGTGTCCTGGACCATTGGAATATACGAGGAGCTGAAACCAACTTACAGAGGCCCATAATTTAGTATTATGTATATAATTTATCAGAAATACACAAATATTTTACGTATTAAAACAAAGCTTTAGCCGAAGTTACAGTATGGTTCATATTATTAAACGAGAGTTTGATATTCATTTTCCTTATTTACCTATCAACACCGATAACTCCCTAAATCCATAGCTTATTTAAATTGCTTTACAAGTGTACAACGTCTTTTTTATTTCAGCCAACTTTTTTTAGGTATGAAATCATCCAATTACTTCTCCCACTCTAGTGCGGGGCGGGAGGGCGTGTCAGACTTTTACTGACTACAACCTACTCGTTCCTTTTTTACCTTGTGTTCCACATGCCACGGCCGCCACCGGGATTCCGAACCCGATTTCCGGCCACCGTAGGCGCGGGCTTGCGGACGGTGAGCAATGGGTAGTTCACTGTCCGTCCTTTCGGTAACTATCTGGACCGAGCCCAAGTCATCAGCGGCGCGTACTGTTCGCGCGCGCCTCAAGGATTTGTCAGCAAACTGTAGGGGTCCAACAGGGTCGAAGCTTACTCTGGGGCCTTGAGCAAATATGAAAATATACACCAGGGCCCTGCTATAAGGGCAATGAAGGAACAGCTTGGGTTTTAAGTCATTAAGGGTCTGACACTATCTCCCGCTCCGCCCAAGGGCGGGAGATGTCATTGGATAGTTTTACCTAACATAAAAAAAACCTTATGTTCCAGGATCCCGGGTTCTCCTTGCTGGGCCCTTACGGTTTTGCTGATTATCTCCTTGAGGCGCGCGTAGAACAATAAGTGGTTCTAATATCTACAAATGTTCTACGCTAATATTTTTCAACAATACACTTAAAACAGAATCTTCATACATTTTCATCTTCGTTATGCAGACAGTGTTCTACCCAGTTCTGCCGGCATAAGTTGTGAAACTAACTCTAACTTAAGAACTAAAAACTACTTTAAACTTGCGCTACCGCTAACACAATGCTAGTCCGTAGAAGTTAAAGTGTCAAGTGCATCTCATTGTGCTTGTTTGTAAGTGTATTATCTTCATGATGCGAGGAATTGTCGTTTCTGTCCCAGATTGCGTCTGGTAATGAGAACTATCGATTTTTTTTTTGTAAAGTAAACCAAGAACCAAAACCATAAAAAAAAAATGACAAAGTACCTACAAAAAGCATTGATATATTATAAGGGAAGATACGTTATGCGCAAACATCGCAAACAAAAAACCTGGACTTGAAACTCACACATCACAAGGACAGAGATAAGAGCCGTCACAATTGTTACAATTTCAGCGGTCCACGCGCTAGAACTCGCCTCTAGTGCGCCATATATTTTCTGTAGTTTTTATTTAATCTACGAGACAAAAAGGTTGTTTTTCTTTCAATCTTACAAACACGCATTCAATTCTCCTGTCCATATGCGTATTGTCTATGGTTGATAGCAAAAATCTGGTGAAAAACCGTAGAAACGAGAATTTTTGATTGTGATAACAGTAGTAGTAGTTTTTTTTTGTCATTTGTAGTAGAGCAAGAATGTTTTTCTTTTTTGGTTAGAAGCTTTGATATAGTCAATGTTTTTTTTTTTTTGTTAGAAACATTAATATAATAAAAACAGCGGAAGATAGGTAATTTGCCTCTAGCGCGTGGACCGCTGAAATTAGGATAGTTTGTCCTAAGTTCACCCAGTCGCAATCGGCAAGGGACATAAACGAGAGTGTTACGCAAAAATATTTTTTTTTTGTTATAAGTGGGATTACCAAAATGCCTTCGTGTGATTTTATGCGTTGTTCAAATTATTCAAATAAAATTTTTAAAAAAAAACACGATGTGGAATCACATTTCATGAAATTTTTACATGAAAACAGTGAATGTACATTTGCGACTGTCATGACACTGGTCATGTGTCAGTTTTGATTCCAGGTTTATTGATAGTGATGTTAGCGCGTAACGTCAAACTTTGTACATCACGAAGCTCAAAGCATATTTAGAAAATGTTTATTTGTAAGAAAATGGTACAATAAATGTTACAATATTGGTTCCAGCATATCCTAGCATAATATTTTGTATAAATAAGTATACGAGTACTAATATTTCTATAATAAAAATTAAGGCTTATAATATTAACCTATTAGTAATTACAAATCAATGATTGAAATAGAATTTTATTATAATAAAGATTGGTATTATATTGAACTAATAATAAGTGATTAATATTGAATATTTGGGGGTAGGTGGAACAGAGAGTAAAGTCCCACGTACCTCCGTTGAAAAGGGAGGATCCTCCGACCAGACAGGTGTTATATCTGGTGGGCTACTGCCCGATAGATGATTTCGGGTTTGTTCTATATGTTCCAATCGCGCCGCGAATCTTACTTGCGCGATGCAGGATTAGTTCTTTTTGTGACGACATGGATGTCGCTACATCACTCCCCTCCGGAGATCGGAGATCGATGGTTCTTGATGCTTCTTGAGGCGTCGTGATGCGTGCCAAGCCAATGGAGGTTGGTTCCAGTGAGTCGGAACCGGATTCCGCATAGTTCTCGGTGAGTCGGAACTGTCTGCGGTGATGCCCCAGTGAGTCGGGGTGGTGCTATCCCAGTGAGTCGGGATAGGATGCTGCAGGCTCCAGTTAGTCGGAGTACTGCGGCTGGCTCCAGTGAGTCGGAGCGGTGCTGTGCGACGTAGGGCTTGGCTGCTGTCGTCGACCAGGAGAGGTTCTTCAAGGCTCTTCATGTGACTGGCCGAAGGTGCAGGTGCTTAGCCAAGGTCGCTGATGAGGCTGAGGGTGATGACCAGGTATGACCAAGTAGGCATGCTGGTGGTCAGGATACCCATATAGCCGTGGGTGCTGGCTGTATGGCTCGCTGCTCGAAAGCTTGAGGAAGTGATGATGACGTCACGAAGTAGTTGCTGCACGAAGGCTGCGCTGACGTTCTTTGTCGAGGGTCACCAGTTTGGAGGTATGCGGAACAGAGAGTAAAGTCCCACGTACCTCCGTTGAAAAGGGAGGATCCTCCGACCAGACAGGTGTTATATCTGGTGGGCTACTGCCCGATAGATGATTTCGGGTTTGTTCTATATGTTCCAATCGCGCCGCGAATCTTACTTGCGCGATGCAGGATTAGTTCTTTTTGTGACGACATGGATGTCGCTACAAATATGACATTATCTTCAAAAGACCATCCCAGACAATAATTTGCATGATTCTCATATGTTTTGACCATTACATGTTTTCTGTATGGACTTTAAAAGAGACTTTGACCCCTGAGTTTGTTTCGGTGTTTCTTCTCAGGGTAGTCAGCTAGGAAACACCGGCCTCATCTAGTCAAAAATGACGAAAAAAAAAATTGACGTGTAAAAGTGTTTTTGAGAACCTATTTGCAAAATAAAATATCAGTTATCATTTATCATTTATTGGATATGGTAGAATACAGGCTAATTTTATGTTATTATGTGACTTTACTAAAAGTATTTATTATTATAATATTTTTTTTTTCTAAATTAAAAGTCTAAACCTTTTGAGCAACGACAATGGCAAATCTTGAATATTATAATTATTTGGCAAATGGTAATATCTGTGAGATTATTATCACAAAGAAGAGTCCGATACCTTTACAATAGGCGCATACCTGGGGTTTTAGACGTTGTGGGAGGTAGGTTTAAAAGAATACTGAAAACTGCCAAAAGTTCAACATTTTTGAGTTTTTTTTTTTTTATAAAGCGTCTATATAACATTATGGTTCGTTATTAATACAATTTAATTTGAAAAATAATATGTACTTAATTTTTTAATTTATTTGTAATTATAGCTATAATTAGAAATAAATTAAAAAATAATAATTAAAACCCTAAATTAATTATAACTAACTAATAAAAATCGAAATTATAACGTAGAAAAAACTTTTAACAAAAAAAAAAATACAACCGACTTCAAAAACCACCAAAAAGTGCAAAATAACTTTTAATTTCGGAAGTCGGTGTTTCTTTAATAGTTTGGTCTCTTCGTTATTTAACACCGACTTCCGAAATTAAAAGTTATTTTGCACTTTTTGGTGGTTTTTGAAGTCGGTTGTATTTTTTTGTAAAAAGTTTTTTATTTCACACTTTTTACGTAGTAGTACTCCTCAGCAAAACTTAAATAGATAGGTACCTTCCGCCATTCGGTTTCATCATCAAATCATCATGACAATTCAAATAATACCAAACACGGCTAGGATACACTGATTTATTACAAAGTTCCGGCTCTTACCTACCTTCCGTCTTCATCATCAGATCAGTTCTATGTACCCCCTCCCCTTTTTCCTTTAGTCAGCCACCGACTACATGTATAAGCAAAGCAATTTTACTTGTTACGACAGTTCTGCTAAGGTTTTTTGAAGAGTTCCGTTCTATATCTTCGTAGTTCATCATCAGATTAAAACAATATTTCTATGGGACCAATTCGGAGTAATCACTTTCAATCAAAATAAAAAATTTCGAAATCGGTCCACAATTGACCGATATATTGGTGAACATACATACAAAAAAAAAAACTACATACAGCCGAACATAGAACCTCCTCCTTTTCGAAGTCGGTTAAAAACTATTCTACATCGCTGTCGACTAGTAATGTACCCAAAAGACTGGTGGCATTGCCATACAGGCAATGCTTATCCTCCGTCCAAGGTAAGACCCATTAATTAATTGACTTTTTCAAAGTTAGATAACCATATAGTCATTCACTAACAATGTCTAAGCATTACTTATTCATAGATAGTTATTTTTTCAAAATCGTTTAAATCTAGTTACACATTTTTTTCATTTTCCCTTCTTTCCAAATTCTGAAGATTAAAATAAAGTAATGTTGTAAGTAATGTTCGTTGAACTGACGAACTTGATTTACCTTCAATGACCACCCCTTGAGGGTTTTCAAATTCAATGATTTCATTTCAATAAGTTTGAATACTATAAATCTTCGAGTTAGTCAGCTTTCTGCCTAAAAGAGGGAAACGTGGGAAGTTATAATTACTTTGTAATTTATTGTTTCTACTGAGGTTATGATGGAACCTGGCATTCGCCTCCACAAATGTTGAACATCTGCTAGAAATATTATTTCTGTATACTGCTTTACTTGTTTTTAGCAGGGTTCTATTGCTAAATTTATTAATATCGGTACATATACAATGACTTCAATTTTTTTTTTGATATCCCGTAACTAGAAACGAACGTTCTATATGTAAAAATAATACTAAAAGTTCTAGAATATGTGGATCAAAAATGCATGGTTTCGAAGATATTATTACCGATCATAATTTAATTTAGGTAAAAAATTGTCACCTGTATGACAAATTTTTACTTTTGCGACGTTGCCAGTCATCGATAAAATGTAAAGTAGCTTGAGAATAGATAAATTACATTAGGTACATATTTACGCTGTCATATTTCACGTAAGGGTAAGATTTATCAAATCGTTTTGTATGGATAATGAGAATAAAAATGAAAAAAAAAATGGAAAATACTTCATATATGCCAGTTGATTCTTTGATATGGTCTCATTTATACCCTAGAGTTATGGGATATAAAAAAACACCTTGTATAGCCCTTCTTTTTGATGGCCGAATATTTCTTCTCCAGAAAAAAAAATACATTAATAGTAATATATTATTTAATATACACCGTAAAATTTTGATCGGTTTAATTTCGTGGTGGGTCGATCCAGTACATGAATCACAATCGATTCGTAAAGATAAAATAAAAAAATAAAGTACTTTTTTTCTAAAACTCGAATTAATATACGAATGTACGAAATTAATTTCTTTAAGTAAATGAGTCAATGACCTTGTAGGTAATTGTCGGTCGTTGCGTACTAACTACCTAAAGGTCATTTACTTAAAGAAATTAATTTTATACATGCGTAAATTAATTCGAGTTTAAAAAAAATACTTTATTTTTTAATTTTATATTTACAAATCGATAGTGTTTCATGTACTGAACCTACCCTCCACAGGATTAAAACGATCAAAATTTAACGGTGATATTTAGGTGCCTTCAAGGCTAGAGCGAATTAAGTAGACTCTTATAAATTCTAGTGCACTTCACTATTAACGATTGCATCATTGCACTCACTGCCATTAGGTGGGATCGCAATAAATCACTAGTCTTTACAAATAAAAACAAATTGGCCTGTTTCTCTCACTTAAAAAAATATAGCCCTTTACATCGTTAAATTTAACTGTGTTTAATAAGTGCACTGAAGTTTTAACATAACAACATTCATTATTCATTAGACGATACCAGTATACCTACCAATAAGATTTCCAGTTTTTGCCGTTAGATATTTTTGATCGCAAAACGTGGCAAGGTTGGTAGGTAGGTGTTTGCGATGAGAAGTTGAAAATACAGTTTTTCGTTTTCCTGGAAATTATATTTTAAAAACATTGGCTATTGATTGTCAGGTTATTACGAGTAATCTTGTGCTGAACAAAATAATTAATGCAACATATAAAAATAAAATTCCTGACTCACTCACTGATTTGCTGACTCGTCAACACCCAAACAATTGAACCGAGGAAGCTGATTTTTTTTCCATTTGTAATGTGGACAAGTAACAAGGCCGAATGTTTTCAAATTTCTCACGGGTTAAATGCTTGATTGATAATAATTCAAGTGTGATTGTAGATGTCTGATATAATACACTCAATTCAAAAATATGAATGAGAGATATTAAATCAGATTCAATGATTGGTGAATTCTAATATGAGTTCTGGAGGATTCTAATTTGAATTAGCATCTTGTTTTATAGAATTTTTAATCAACATTTACAATTCATTTCATTCTGTATTTACAAAATGTGGAACAACCCACAGTAATTTTCCAATATGTTTTTTCTCAATTCTCACGTTTTTAGGTTGCACCGATGCGATAAAAAATATACTTTATTCATCCTACCATAAAACAATATAGATAAAAAATTGTGATATTAACATTATAAAGGCGTGAAAAAAAAGTTAAAGATACAATCTTCATGTCCAAACTTGCTTGGTAAGCTAAAGCTCACTTGCAAACTTAGTGACTATACAGTGATTTTGTGCTCAAACTGAGTGTTCACCAAAGCTGCCCTAAGCTATTAAGTTAAAGTGATTTGATAAAGTTGTGACCTTCATTAAGTTGACTATCTAATGCTATACAAGATAACACGAAATTATGCGCTAATGTGAAGTTTTATCACTTGAAACTTAACAACAATATCTAAGAACTAAAAAGCGAAAAAGAGATGGCTAAACGGCTGCCCCCAAAACAGTCAACATGTATAAGAACTTCACACTAACCCGTATTATTTAAATATTCATTCATGAATTATTTAGTGTTTAATAATTTCATAGAACTTTCGTGAACTAATAAAAATAAAAAAGTATCTGAATTGTTTTTATGCTTTGTTTGGTTTGACTTGACAAGATTATAGATAATCAAGGAGTACTTCAAGCTAAGGAGGAGACATATCGCATTTCCAAACTGTCAAATCGAGTTATTGTACTAACATGGATTTATAATAAGGGTTATCAAAACGATTTATTTTCTGAAACAAAATAATTGTAACTGGATAAGTGTATTACTAACACTTTGGGCACACAATCTTACTACATATTTTGTGTCTGTCGTGGTCAATATATTCATTTTTTTTCTTTTATCCCATTCGATTATTTTATCGATTTTGTTACATTAAAAACAATTCCATCTCTACTCTATGAAAAAAAAAACAAACGTCAGACGTCGTTTCAACGCTCTGCCGTTTATTTGTTTGTTGTGCTTTTTGGATTTAGTTAGATTTTGGATTTTCATTGAACTTGGCTTGTTTATTGGACTTACTGATTGCTCGCCTAACTACTGACCTCTCGCTACTCGACACGGACTTGAATTGCAATCATGCGGTGCATAAACTGTGGTGTACACACGCAGACTGCGGCGGCATTTCACCTCTTCTTTGCCTGCTCTTTTACTCATGAACCTAGCACGATGGTTAACAATAGAGGTAAGTCATCTGCGAATAATTTTAAATCTAATAAATTTAAGAAACAATGATTGGTACTATGGTAATTCAGTTTTGTTTTTTTTAGGTTCCAAGGGATGCCAACATTTGTCAGCCTTGTTATGAAATGCTGAATTCAGAAGCTAATGATGATCGTTTATTTGGCCATACAATGGTGTGCATAACTTGTGGTCGTTCTGTCAGAAGCGTACATCATGAAGTGGAAAGAAACAATTTGATGATGCAGGATTTACCAATATCACATCCAGCTTTCAATCAGGTAATTAAAGTGATGTTTATACACAATGCATTGTTTTATTTATTTATTTATTTGATACCTAGATACTCTCTGCACTAACAGCCAAAACCAACACATGCAGAGAGTCATTATTATATTACAATATATAAAAATAACATAAATCACCTAAAATACAAATCATTATCAATATCATTATCCAAATATTTAGTTCCTCAGCCTACAAACAGTTAATAATCATCATTTCTTTCTCTATAACGATGACATCATACCAATAACCTAAATTACCTTTTTTTAAGACCATCAACTATGTGTGTCATCCCTGTTGGATGCGGCATCAAAGGCAGACAAATCAGGACCAAAATCGGTCAACTCTGCCGAGACCTGAACCTGTGCCACAAGCTGGCGGTTCAGGTGAACCTGAGCCACTAACTGAGTCTGTACCTGAACTACAAGCTGAACCTGTTCCAATAATTGAAACTGAACCAGTACCGAGACCTGTTCCAGAGCCAGAATTAAACCTGCCAAACTATAAACGGGCTGCAAATACCTCTAGACACTGTGTGTTTAATGCTTGTGTTATTGAACAAAAGTTACATGTTATTCCAGCATTTATAAAAAAAATGCTTATTGAAAATTATAATTTTTATATTCCCCACGATACTAGGGTATGTGATGTACATTTGAACTTGAATGTTTGGCACTTGCTACTTGGAAATAATAATATATACTCAAGTTTTACAGCGAACCAAATTGAAAAAAAACTACCAACATTGAATTTAGAGAGTGACATGTTTTATGGATCAGCTTAACCGTTTAGGAACCTTTGTAAGGGAAAACAATTTGAATAGGCAACAAACAAAGTTTTTAAGAGTGGATGGTAACCTGCCCCAATTGGAGAGTTTTCCAATATTGGGGCATAATGACTTAATATTGATGGCATTAGGACCATATCAAGCCAAACAAGCTCGGTCATACTACGGAGAGCATATTAGAGCAAATGGTGTTTACAATATTGAAGTGTGCCCAGATCTTGAAAGAGTAAATCATTTAGGTGCATCAAGACCTCAACTTCTAATAGGCCAAATAAAGTCGAGGCATATTGGTCATAAAATATACTATGTGTATATTTTGTATGAAACTGAACCCACAAACAATCATTTAGATGATATACTGTCATATTACTGCAGCTGTATTGTGGGTAACAGATCTCTGGGCTGTTGTCATGTCATGACAGTGGTCTGTTATCTCGGGTGGGCGAGACATTAGAACACATTATCATCTCCGGCTTCATTTTTAGATAATGTCATAATAAGACTTACCAAATAAATAAATAAATCGCATTTTTATTGTTTTATTATATATTTTTTATGTCCCTGGTTACTCAGTGCGTTAATTATCTAGTTTATGCAGAATTGTTTACAAAACTACCTCAATACAGAAATTACAAATATTTGGCTTAGTTAATATTTAATATCTTTTTCAAATACGTTCATCATTTTAATCTTAGTGTTATTTACATTGTCTGTGAAAACTGTCTTTATTTCAACTCATTTGGATAAGTAGTTTAGGTTTTACAACAGAATACACTTTTAACATTATGATTTTTGTGGAGATTATTTATCATAAGTCCGTTGAATCAAGTTTTTTTAGTGCATATACCCATTTGTAGATTTTTACTTTAAGTACCTTAGTGAAAAATCGTCAGTGAAAAACACAATCATCAATAAAAATCGTCGCAGCCACATTAAAGCGCCTAGTTAAAAGTTCATAGCAATGTCATTGTTTGAAGTTTTTATACCTTTGCCGTAGGAGTTACGCGATTTATTTTCAGGATTGTGCAGATCTGAAAAGTTCCTGAACCTTTTTGATTATAAAATACTATTTTTCAGCTATTCAGCATTATATATTGCTAGGTGCCATGTTTATACATGCATTTTCATTGTGGGGCAGCCATACTTCAATTTAGCCATGTCCTTTATAGGGTGTTTTAAAATTCTTGTGTTTCTTTTAGGGAAATTTAAACAAATTTCTGATCATGTTGAAAAAAATCAAGACATGTTTTTAAATTTACAAATAGGTTTTATTTTATTATTGTTATTATTGATAGCCACGCGTTTAACCACTATCGTATCCGATGATGTGGTCTATGGAACACGCTTGCTTAGAAGGAAGGTTAGCTAAAATAAGTAAGTGAGCTAAATGGAAGAAAAAAAACTTGATCAAAAGTTTCTTCGTATACACAGTAGAAAGTTAATTTCATTGATTGTGTGGCAAAAGTTTGAAAGAATATTTTTGTCAAGGCAATTCAATACGAAAGTTTGTGTAGGAATTTATGACATTACGTGAATAATAAATATAGAAAGACGAAAAAAACATGCACGAAAGTTAAAAAGTTGACAGGGGAACTAATAATATTACGAAACTTTAGCGGTTCGAAGAGTTATAGGTTTTTCCTGCATTATACAAATAACTTTGATTTAGTTTGTTCCTCTTCTTAGTTTCTATTGTCCTCATTTTTTCATGCATTTTGTGTTGAAGATAATTTTGTAATAACTAAAATATTTGGCAAGCAAACGTACTGGTTCTCAAGCTAAATTTTGCAAGTGAAAACTCAGTGGGTGAACGAAAGCATTCATAGTTTTGCAAAGTGATTTAAAACCCGCTGTACATGTCGCTTAGTTATTTGAAATACATATTCTATTAAGTCCATTCAACGAGTTTATAATGAAGTTAGTTCGAACATAAGTAACGGAGGAAACAATTAATATTTACGACTAGTTGCCATCTTTTACTCTTGAACTAATTTAAATTAATAACATTGCTTGTAAATTAAAGGAACTCATAACCGCTAATAGAGGGGCAATTCTCGTTTTTTTTCAAAGAATTTTCGTAACGGTACCGTGGCCGCAACCCGTCAAAAACACATCTGATTTCCTTGCTGTGATTTGATTTTGTTTTTAAAAAAAAGGTCTAGATGAATATTAACTCGTTTATAGCAAGCACATAAATACCTGTATTTATGAAGAAGTAATTACTTGTTGCTAAGGAATTTCTTATTAATTCATTACTTGAGGTTAAAAATCCTTATGAAATAATTTTAATTTTTCTTAACTATCGAACAAATTGTTACTTAAGTAGTTACTTTTACTCAAGTAATTAGTTTTGCTTGTTTATAAATACGGGTGTAAAAGGTTCAAAATGGAAATAGTGACTTACAATTTGTCTCAAATCCAGCAGGTATAATTTTACATCATTGTGTACGATTTATTCTCAATTAGATGTATTATATTCGTATTGATATTACAATTGCACATTCCAAAGCATAGATCTCTATGGAGAATAATGTGCAAGAAATACCATGGACACTCTTTTAAATCATATTATGAGTTACATAATTCTTGATTACATACTTTTATTGCTTCTATTATGTGACCACAGTGTAGATAAGTAATGAAACAAAACTATTAAAAAAAATAGAAATTAAATTAGTGGTTTAAATGGTTCATCATTATCATCATTATCAGTCTTTTAAAGTTCTCACTGCTGGGACACAGGTCTCTCTCGCCGCCATAATCCATCTCTCACGCTGGGCCTTGGTTCAAGCCATGGTCCGGAGCGAGGAGGAAAGGCAGGCGGTCGCCTCCTTCTGCGAAGCAGTAATGCTAACAAAGGAGGAGGCCAACCGCATCAGGCAACGGCGCTCACGCCGTAGCCGCCCCCGTAATTCGGATCCCAATTTCCGGCCACAGTAGGCGCGGGCTTGCGGACAGCGGGCAATGAGTAGCTCGCTCTCCATCCGTCCTGTAAACAGACCGGACCGAGCCCAAGTCGTTTACGGCGTGCATTTTTCTCGCGCGCCTCAAGCAGTCGTCAGCAAACTGTAGGGGCCCAGAAGGGTCAAAGCCTAATCTGGGGCTCAGGGGAGGTATGAAAATGCATACCAGGGCCATGGAACCATGTCAAGTCACATGTCTTTGAATATCACACACATGTGCCACCATCAGACATTTGAGTGTGCATGACAAACTCTTAACTACCAGCTCTAATAAAAATGCTCCACGGTACTTCACATTCAGAATTTGAAAAAATAAATTTACCCTAATGTGTTCAATTTTTCTACCACAAGGTTTGTTGTAAGAAAACTCAATTGTGGGTTTAGTTTGCTTGTGTACATCTGCTGTTTTATTTTGGCACTGTTTGTAAAAGTTGGGTACAATATAGAATATAAGACATAAAGTAAACTGTGTACCAGTTTTATTCATAAAAATTACAAATATTTTGGTAAAATGTGTGAATTGTGTTACCATATTTCTGTTCAAGCGAACTTACGCACGACAATTTGTACGCATTCTGCGAACATAACGGTTTGTTACGTATATTCGTATTCGTGGAAACACGCAAACATTCCCAAGTAAATTGCCTTTGTAATCTGAGGAACTTATGAGCGAAAATATGCAAGGTTCTTATGAATGAATAGCGTTTGGTAATGTTATCGAAGATTCAGTACGTTTTATGGTTAAATAGAAGAAGAATAGAATAGAAAAACTTTTATTTGGGACAGACAAAGCACAATAGTTACAAACACAAGGTAAAAAAGGACAAAAGTAGAGAATGCGCTGACCGTGCCTGCAACGACAGGGTGACTATCTCAATATTATAAACGTACCGAGAATTAGGAAGTTGTGTGGCAATGATTGAAATAGTATGGATGCTGACGTACGATGAAAAAAAGAAAAAAAAAAAATTGTATGTTCTGTTTCGTGACTGTCACCAGGTTCATATAACAGAACTAAAATCAAAATCAAATATATTTTACGTCAATGCTCATGTACCTTACGGCTATGAAGAAAAAGGTTTAAAACAATAATGTTGCCAAACAGATACTGTTTGACTCTGGTTTAGCAATGAACTATTGGGAGCATGACCCATTAATTTGTAAATGATTGTAACTAAAACAACATAAAACTATAAAAGATGGCAACTTCAATATTACAGAAACAGCTTAAGTCAAACATGATGTATCTAATAGATATTTACATGAAACAAACAAGACATAAATCCTTTGTTTCTTCACAAACAGCTAAAACAGTTTTCTAAGAAGCTAATGACAGTAAATAGCATGTACAGCGGGCTTTTGTGGTAAAGGGAGCTTTGAAAAACTTTCATATTACCGGGAGACCGTGGTTTGTAATTCATTGCTCCTCCTAAAAATCAAAACTTTGTTAGACTAAGAGCCAAATTCACCAATAAACTAATCGCGATTATATATAACAAAACACACTTTGAGCGCTTAATCGAGATTATAGCTTCATTTTGCGTTTCACCGCTATGGATTAAACCTAGTTTACGCTTAACTCAGTTTCAATTCTTTTGTTGTCACTCATGTTTACGACACTGGTCTTTAAACTAGATTACGCTGAGCTCAGTTTAGCTGAACTAAGTTTTTATATTGAATAATGAAATCAGCCCTTAAGTGTATTTACTTAAAACTTAGTTAAGTTTACTTAGTGCATGAATTAAGAAGATAAGTTAGTAAATTAGAAAACTTATCAAATATTTCTGGAATTTTCAGGATAGCTTAGGTGAACAAACAGTAGCCGTAGGGTTAGAATTATAAAAGTAACAATAATTTTACTTAGAATTAGGCGAGATACAAAATATACAAATATATATATCAAAAGGCACATTAATGATCGATGTGAAATATTTTCATCATCTTTTTTGTTTGAAATGATTTATTAATGGATAAAAAAAACCTCTTTAATTATGTCAAGCAAATTCGGTAATAATATTAAAATTCATTTCAGAAACTTGTGAAAAAATATTTGATAATTGTGGTTAACACTTACAAGTCAATTTATTTTACAAATTGATTTTCAACATGATTAATATACAATGTGAAATCACAAGATAACCACAATAATTTTGGCCAATATAAATTAAATTTTGTAGTGTGATTGTTCTAGTAGTAACTTTCACATTATATGTAATAAAAACGACGGTTTGTCTAGAGGCTAACTTAAACTAAACTTCAATATTGCTCCAGGCAGGAATCAGAAAGGTAAATTGTTTCTATAATAGTTCAGTTCCTTCTGATACTTATTAAATACCACAAATTATTATTAAATAATATTATGTCAAATACTACAAATTGAAAATATTCAAATTTTAATAGATATTTTTTTCAAGTTTCCAAAATGGTTTTTAATATCATCCGGTGATACTGGACATTTTTACAGCTTTATTTATTTTATCCAATAATAAATCGATCAATCAAAAAGATATGGAACGCAGTGTACCTACTTTATTAGGCCTAAGTATTTTTTTTTTTATTGTGACGTAAATACACTTTTTTGGCTTTGAAACTGTTTTAAATTCGAGATTTTTCTAGTAGTAGACTTACCCGTACTTTTCAACCAGCTTTTGACAGATCAAGGAGGTTGAAATTCCTATTCTTATTTGGAACGCATATTAGTTATCAATTCCGTTAGAAAATAGACAGTTTTTTTAAGAACAATATTGACCTATTTTTTTGCGTCTTAAATTTTAATCACGCCATTTTTTGGCCCTGAAAATATTTAAAGCATTTACCTGTGACTTTGGAGTTTAAGAAGTAAGGGTCAGGATGCCACAGGTTGTCGAAGAACTCTGGTGGCAGGGTCACATGGTCGTCTCCCTCCTCGAAAATATCCTCGGGTAACTGCAGCCGACTCTCACTCCAAGTTTGTCTTATGAACATATCCACTCTGAAAGAACGAATATTGCAGTTAAATTATTTTAAAAGTTGACATAGTTTCTTTTCGACTTCGGCAGTAATAAATACCAACGATTTAAAATGTATCGGATCGACATGTGTTATCGGAAGGACGACGTCAATCTTGAACATTATGAAATTACGACAACTGGCATCGCTGACGAAATGTGACGTTTAGTTAGTTATCCTGGTAAACAGGAAACTGAGTCTAATGTTGATAAAAAACAGTTTGATGACAATGAATGTCTGAAACAGCAAAATTTTTATTGTGTTGTTTCTCAATTTAAATTTTAACCCGCCAAATTTTTCAGTTTGATTGGACTGGAATTGAAATTCGAACACGGAAACAACAAATTAAAATTACCTATAATTTAAAATCCGAATTTGAGAAAAAAAATATTCCCGTGCTACCTCCTCTCTTTAATGTATGGAAGTCATTAGCATTTTGAATCTTTAAATATCCAGTGGTGTAATTGAACTTTGAATAACTGTTGAACTTTGGATGTTTTCATTCGTTTTTTTAAATTGTGTCCTAATGCAAGCAATTTCAAAGACCTGTTCAGGTCAAAATACTGGAGCATAAAGGCATATTTCCAAATAAGTATTAATATAATCTCAAATTATGAATACAAAAATTCGGACATTTTTCTGAAGTACAAAATTTTACAAACAAAAGAAGGTATCCAGACAAGAAACCCTCCGTACTACGTGGGTAACGTAAATTATTTTCGTGGAACATGCTTAGTCTGCTCAGATTCAGATGAAGAATGTCAAAAATTTGACAAAGCAGCGTACATCTTGGATGAAAGAAATTCTCTCAGAAGTCTTTTGTTGAATTCTCATATTATTATAACTAACATATACTGTTCCACTGCTTGGCACAAGCCCTCCTCCATGTTTTCCGTTGTTTTCAACTCTGAATATAAACAAAAATGTGAGATTTTGTTCTTTATTTATTAGAGCTTCATCTTTATATTTTAGATCTAAGTTTGGTAAGGTTATAAAAGACAGGTGTAATAAAAAAAAGGCTTGATGAGTTAGTTAGCATAGCATGGCATCAGCCTTATAATGTTCATACTGCTGGGACTCACTCCTCCCCACTAGAAGAAGGATAAGTTGATTAACTATAGGTTAAATGATGATTTTAGGCTTTGAAATGTTTTTTTATGCCGTTATTGCGACTAATGCTGAATAACTAACTTTCTTGTATAATTGTGGGTCCAGGTTACCTGAAAACGTTGAAGGAAAACTTCATAAAGAAACCGGCATATAAAAGAAACAAAAATTCGAAGACATATGACATCCACCAATCCGAAATGGGCCCGCGTGGTGGATTACGGCTCCTTCCCTATCCTAGAGAGGAAGCTTGCGTCCCAGCAGTGGGAATATTATATGGCTGATTATGCTAGGTTGGCCACTATAGAATGATTTCAGCTCAATGGGCCATGACCCAAACAATATGTCAATGTAAGTATGTAAGTGTAGTGTAAGTGTCAATATGGATCTCTTTTGCGGAATATGCCTCATCGTCACCTCTGCTCGTTTTAGAAATATATCTAAGAAACCACATTATGTACTGCTCAGACTTTTGTCAATTTGAATAACCTGTAAAAACTACACGATATAAAGGATATATTTATTTGTATTGTTAATGGTTTGTTGAGTATCTTGTGAAAGATCTGTTTACTTTGACAGCTTTATATTAGTGTCTATAAAATTGTTTGTGGTTAGACTTAGGCTAGGGCTTCGTTGAAACTTTTTTATAGGATTTACACAAAAGCTTAGATCTTTATTGTGGATGTTACTTCAGTGTGCTGAATAGGCCTTTATTTATCACTTAGTTTCTATTTATTTTTTGACAAAGGAACTTTGGTTGTCATGCAGTGAGTGTTTGAAGACGGATGAAATCGTTGAGACAAGTGGTTATCGATCCCCAGGCGTTGGGAGTAGCATGGCGATTCCTGGGCACCGTGAGTGCTAACTTGCGGACAACGAGCAATGGGTAACTCGCCATCCGTTTTTCCGGTAAGAATTGACCTTCAGTCCACGACACCTAGCATACAAAACCTAGCATACAATACTGTAAAAGCACAAAAACAGCATAAAACTTACTCTGTCCTGTCTTGTGCTCGAGTCAGTGCTTCGCTGCCCTCTCCTAACGACGCCCTAAACCGAGATCCTCTATACCCCTGTGAGGTATGGAGGTTAGCATGTAGTCGCTCAGTTTTCAAAAAGTAAACCCTGGCTGGAAGCTTTGAGTTTCTAAATAAGGCTCCCACAGTCAAATTCGATAAAGCAGTCGACAACCTCGAGGAGTGATATAAAAGAAAAGGGAGTTAGTGATAGTGACCCCAAGTAATATGAGATAAAGGCAGGAAGAAGAAGAATCTCCTAGGTTGAACTTTGTGGGGCCATCCCCAAAAAAAGAACTTGCTACTGTATCTTCATTTAGCAAAGAAAAGGGTTTCATAATTGAGCTAATCGACACAGTCTACAAAATTTCACTTTAAATTACTAATGTACTCATGGTTGCGCCAATTTGCTATGATCCGCGACTTTGTTTTTTGTAATTTGTTTTTTTGGCCTAGCAATCCTATACCATCCGTTTTCCTTCCACCCGCACGACCTCTAGAAATGATTTGACATTTTGACGTTTTGTGCATCGAGTGAATGTGATCGCACCGCTAACCGCGCCCGCTCGAAATTACAAGAAAATTGACTATTTTCGTGATCCAACCATTCAAACTCAACAACAGTGGTGCAGTGTAGTGCAAAACAGGACCTGGCAGTGATTTAAATGTGCGAAGTCGAAAATCGCCGGCGGTGCCACGTGGAACCTTCGAAGTCAAAAGGTCAGTGTTCTTTCCTAGTTTCCGTCCCATGCCAGGCACAGTATCTGCATATTGTTAATAAACCTTAGATCGCTTTTTCAAACATACAGTCCATTAAAACATCAAGCAAATTCGCGCAACCATTACTTTTTGGTCCTTCGAGCCGGATCGTGAATCATTTTCTTGTAATTTCGCAATATAGTATTTGTTCCATAGGGAATAAACGCAACGCGCCTGTTTACCTAGATATAATAGTAGAAAACCCGCATCTAGGCATTTAGGCAACTATACGTTATTTCGCTCGTATAGTTAAAGAGCCATTGTTAATTACGGTACCTACGCCGTCAACCGCACCGCATAATTATAGTTAGCTACGTAAATATCAGCGTAGATATAAATCGATCGCATTCTTTTTCTTGACAAAATTCATTCGGAGGTCCTACAAATTGCATGTAGGTAGACGCATTTCAAAAATACCCGTTCATTGTTGAGTGAACATTTGTAGGAAACGGATAAACCATAGATTATATACGCATATATTTAATCGAGAAATTGGGTAATATTCACTCATTGATTCAGGTTGTTCCGTTCGTTCGCCGTTCACTTTGTTGTTTACAATATTACCATATTGTTATCTGTTAATTATCGCTTACTTAATAATTCGTTAAGTGTTTGTTTGAGTGTATAGTGTGAATATATCAAAACAAGATGTCTCTTAAGGGAACCAAGGTTAGTACTGATTTAAAGGTTCAGTTAAAGCTTTTATACGCTAAAAGGGACTCACAGTTTTCACGTGTTCAATCGATTTGTGATAAATCTTCGCAAACCTCGGATCTGGCGATTAGAGATGCTTTCTTGTGTTCGTTGGAAACTTTAGATAGTTTGCGCGCGGATTTTGAATCTACAATTAATAATATAAACATTTTAGAGTTGGAGTTAAATCCTGATTACTGTGTGAGTTATCAGGCATTGTCGTCCTTTGATGACTTGTATTGTCGTATCAAACGTATTGCTAGGAGTTTAGAGACTCCCCCCCCCGCGAGTGGTTTATCCAACCCTCCTCGCGAACGCCCACGATTGCCGCCAATTCAAATACCTGAATTTAATGGTGACATTCGAAATTGGAATTTATTTATAGATAGTTTCGAAAATATAATACATAGGAACACATCGCTGACAGATCACGAGAGATTGCATTATCTCGTAGAAAAATTGACCGGTAAGGCAAAGGCTGTCTGTGCTGGAATTACGTTTAGCGCTGAAAATTACAATTTAGTTTTGAACACTTTAAAAACAAAATACGAAGATAAGCGATTAGTAGCCACCGCATATTTAGATCAATTATTCGATTTGAAAAGTTTTTCCGTTTGTAACGATCATAATTTAGAGAAGTTTTTAAATATTTTCGCATCATCTGTTCGTGCAGTAAAGAACCTAAAGGTCAATGACCTCTGTGACTTTTTGTTTTTGTATATCGGTTTAAATAAATTAGATCCTGAAACTGTTCGTCTGTTTGAAACGACTCAGCGCGGCAAAGAAATACCTAAGTTCGAAGATTTAGAATCTTTTATTCGCGACCATATTAAGGTGTTGCAGCGCACGTCGGCACGTCATGAAGTCACGAATAGGACAGGTTCCGATCGCCGTATAGACGCGTCATCGAAGTCGGTCAAGACTGCACATACGCTAGTTAATACCGCCTCAACGCCTGACTGTTCTCTGTGTAAGGGTAGCCATACACAGCTGTACAAGTGTTCGGGATTTCAGGGATTATCGCCTAGTGATCGTTACAAGTTTGTCCGCACTAATAATTTGTGTTTTAATTGTCTAAGTGACAAACATCTGGTTACGTCATGTAACAGTGGTGTTAGCTGTCGTAAATGTCTAGCTAGACATCATACCTTCTTACATTTTGAGAGTAGTAAGCTGCCATCGCAGCAGCAGCCTGCGCAGACGCGCGACGCTTGTGACGCGCGGCCTGCTGCAAGTGCAAACGACGTAACATTGTGTTCGCTTTCCGCCGCTGGTACTCAAGTCACTACCGTTTTACTTGCGACCGCGCAAGTTGTCATTGTAGATGCCTTTGGCAAACCGCACACCGTTCGAGCGCTACTAGATGGCGCTTCCCAGAGTAATTTTATTACTCGGGATTGTTGTCAACGCCTTGGTTTTAGTTTTAATAATTGGTCATCCCGCTCAGAAGTGAAAGGTTTTGGAGGTTTAAAGGCAACCATTCACGGTTCCATTAAAATAATATTTAGTTCACGTTTTAATCGTAATATTTCGTTTGAAATGGATTCGCTAGTCGCAGATAAGATTACGGAACGGTTGCCCACGGTACCGGTTGACACGTCCATGCTGACGGAGTTTAAGAACTTGCAGTTAGCCGACGGAAATTACGCTTTCCCTGGAGATATCGATCTATTGATCGGTGCTTCGATTCTCCCGCATCTCCAGTTATCACGTAAAATTCAAGGTCTTCCGATGTACCCCGCTCCGCACGCACTGGAAACAGTTCTCGGGTTTGTTATAGTTGGTTCCGCACCCGCTTATTTAAATAGTTACTCGACTGTGTCGCACTGTTGCACCGTCGAGCCGCCGCTTGAGTCTACCATCCGCAAGTTCTGGGAGATTGAAGAGGTCAATGTCCCGCCTATTCTCAGCCCTGAGGATCAGGTCACTGAGGAGATTTATACCCGCACGACTACTCGTGATAAAGATGGTCGTTATGTTGTTGCGCTCCCTTTCAAGGGTGATATTTTTTCGCTCGGTGGCTCCCGTGCCTCCGCAGAAAAACGCTTGTTTGCTATTGCGCTCTCTGCCGATATTCGGCAAATGTTTCTTAGTATTGGAATCAGAGAATGTGACCATAGATTCCAACGCTTCTTGTATAGATTTTCTCCGCAGGAACCTTTGAAGGTTTACGAATTCAATCGTCGAATTCAATCGTCACCCCATCGATGGGGCACGTTTGTCGCAAATAGGGTGGCTAAGATTCAAGCTGAATTGTCACCGGAAAATATATTCCATGTCGCTGGAACAGAAAACCCAGCTGATTGTCTCTCACGTGGTTTGCTTCCTGCGCAAATTTTGAATCATCCGCTTTGGTTTTGTGGCCCTCCCTGGCTTCATGCCACTCCTAACGAGTGGCCAAGTGCTCCGTTTAACCCCGCTACTGTTTCAGAGCCGCCCGAGGAGAGGAAGCATACGCTTGTGGTATCAGTTCCGCGTGAAGAGTCAGTTGTTTTGTTGTTGTCTAATCGAGTCTCGTCTTGGTCGAGACTATTACGCTGTGTAGTTTACGTCCTAAGATTTTTGAGATTATTACCATCGCGTGGTTCTATAATCGCAGCTGATTTGGATAGAGCTGAATCAGTTGTACTTCGAGAGTTGCAGAAATTTTATTTTTCAATAGAATTTCGTAGTTTAGAATCACATAAACCTTGTAGTCCCGCACTTCAACATTTGAAACCATTTTTGCAAGACGGACTCATTCGTGTCGGTGGCCGTCTGCGAAATGCTAAGTTAGAGTTTGAACAAATGCATCCAGTAGTTCTACCACGCAGGGATCACGTTTTGGATTTGTTGGTGGACTATCACCATAAGGTGAATTGTCACGCTGGTCCCGATTTATTGATGTCCATTCTTCGACAGAAGTACTGGATACTTTCCGCTCGCAATTTGATACGCGCTAGAGTGCACAGATGTGTGCCCTGCTTTAAGCTCCGCCCGCGTTTCAACGCGCCGGAAATGGCCGACCATCGTTCTTGTCGTGTTGTACAGACGGTGAAACCTTTCATACATACTGGGACGGACTATGCTGGACCGTTTAAAGTCACTATTGCCCGTGGTCGTGGTATACGTTCCACAAAGGCATACATTTGCCTATTCGTTTGTATGACAACTCGTGCGGTTCACATAGAGTTAACCAGTGATTTGAGTACGCAGGGTTTTATGTCTGCATTTAAACGATTTTTATCTCGCCGTGGTCCCGTTAAGCGCTTATACTCTGACAACGGCACAAATTATGTTGGAGCGCGACGCAATATTTCGGAATTACATACATTCTTACGCTCCAAGTACTACCAAAGTGAATTCGCCCATGTCTTAGCTGAGAATCGCATTGATTGGTGTTTTAATACGCCAGCGGCTAGTCATTTTGGTGGCAATTGGGAGGCGAATATTAAAAGCCTTAAGTCGCACCTGTTTCGGGTCATAGGCGAACAGATTCTCTCGTACGAGGAGTTGAGCACCGTACTCGCTCAGGTAGAGGCGTTGATGAATACGCGTCCGTTGTGTCGGACTTTGTCTAGTGATCCATCGGAGCCACTAGCGTTGACGCCGGCTCACTTCTTGACGACGACTCCTCTTAAATATTTGCCCGCTTTAGATGTCGAGACTGACAAACTGCAGCTTCACCCGCGTCACGCTCTGCTAGATAGCTTAGTTCAGTCCTTTTGGAAGCGATGGAGGACGGATTATCTGCATACGCTGCAGTCGCGTCAAAAGTGGAACACTCCTTCAGATCCAGTCACAGTCGGTACTGTGGTGATACTGAAGACTGAGAGTGCGCCTCCTCTGCACTGGCCTCTTGGTGTAGTGGAAGAAGTTTTTCCGGGTTCGAACGGAATAACGCGAGTCGTAAAAGTTAAAACCGCAACTGGATCGTACCTGCGTCCGGTTATTCGCCTCTGCCCTCTGCCTAATCAGTAGTAGTGGCATAGTTAGTTATAAGTTGTTTCGTTACCTAGTATTGATAGTTTAGATTAGTAATAGGGTTTAGTTTCGCTTTTGTTTTTTCTCTTTTCTTTGAAGGTAACCCTTCAAACCCGGGGGGAATGGTTGCGCCAATTTGCTATGATCCGCGACTTTGTTTTTTGTAATTTGTTTTTTTGGCCTAGCAATCCTATACCATCCGTTTTCCTTCCACCCGCACGACCTCTAGAAATGATTTGACATTTTGACGTTTTGTGCATCGAGTGAATGTGATCGCACCGCTAACCGCGCCCGCTCGAAATTACAAGAAAATTGACTATTTTCGTGATCCAACCATTCAAACTCAACAACAGTGGTGCAGTGTAGTGCAAAACAGGACCTGGCAGTGATTTAAATGTGCGAAGTCGAAAATCGCCGGCGGTGCCACGTGGAACCTTCGAAGTCAAAAGGTCAGTGTTCTTTCCTAGTTTCCGTCCCATGCCAGGCACAGTATCTGCATATTGTTAATAAACCTTAGATCGCTTTTTCAAACATACAGTCCATTAAAACATCAAGCAAATTCGCGCAACCAACTCATTTAATTTAAATTTTCAGCCATCTTTTAATTTTAAATGATGAAAATTGAATTTTAATATGATTGAAGTTGTTTACGTAAAACGGAACACGTGTTTCTACTTTCAGCCACTATTTGTGTAGTTACAATATTCTTGGGTGACTGAATATTAAATTAGAATAATTAATTTTGAATAGTGTTGTTTGAAAAAAAAGATTTTCCTTAAAAACAGAAGTAATTGACGGAAGGTTATTTCGGTTCAAGCACTTGACTTTAGATGAAGGGAATCTTTTAACAGACTTTTTATTTAGAGATAAAATTCGACTTAATTTTCGCCCACACTTTTAGTTAGCTGATAAAATGTGTAAATGTAAATACGTAGCAAGAAATAAATTGGGAAGGTACAACGTCAGTCAGTAACTATTCTCCACAAAATTGGACAGTATTGTGTCTGTCCATCTCAAGAGATGGACCTCAATGACAGCTACAATTTACCGGTCAAATAGGAAATTGCTACAATCTTCACGCTAGACTGGGCTGCCGGATCAGTGTCCGCGCTGCAATCGACAAACGCTGTTTCCTACGATACCCAAATTGTCTGGCGAAAATTATATGTGACCTATTATTTAGGTAAAGTCTTATTTATTTACATTTATATAAATCAACTTGAAGATATTTTTTGTTGACTTAAAGGCGCACTAATCTTTATAATGTTCTATGTTAAGTTTATAATCTATTGCAGAGGTCCATTATAAGGAATATGTGGTCCTGAAAAGTTATCTATGTATCTGTAATTGTTAATACATAAAAGTCTTAAAACGAAGTATATTTTAATTGTTAATAAATAATACATAGCGCAGTCGGTAGGATACCGGCTGAATCGGAAAGAATATTGCTGTACTTTTTTGAAAAATCATCCAATCACTTATCTTGCTATAGAGCAGAGCCCCCTAGGGTAGAGCGTGAGGCCATGTCAGATTTTTACTGACTAAAACCATACAAGCTACCTTGTGGGAGGCCTCCTATTGCTGCGTCATCTGATGCGCGGTCCTACTCTAGAATCTGTTCTGCGAGCAACGTGGCCAACCCAGTGTCACTGAATTTTGACGATTCTTTGGGCTATGTCGGCAACCATGGTCTTCCTGGGGATATCTCCATTCCTGATGTGTTCACGAAAGGAAGTTTGAGCAAAAGTTTTTCCAATGTCCTTTAGGTGACTTTAAGTTGCCGATGAAGCCCATTGTAAGCGACTACTTTAGTAAAATCTTTCGGATATTTTTTTTTATTATTTACACGTGCAAAGCCGCCTGGTTGAGGCTAGTAGTTTACAATTGTTTTGTAAAATATGTTAGTCTTACCTGAAGTCCATGTCTTCAACATTGATTGAGTTGACATCTACCACGTATATGCTGAACTCCACGATAACCGGTTGGCCTTTTCGCGCCGGTGGCCGCATTTCTAGACAAAAATATAATCACATTAATCACATGACTTCAAACCATACAAGTATTTTAAAAACTGTCTTTCTCTTATAATTCTTTAATGTACCCCATGAAAAGCTACATTATGTTCCTATATGGACAACAGAGTCCATATTCATAATCGAGCTTAACTCAAAGACATAAGAAAGAAAGAAAAAAATAATTGATACAGCACAAGGCACAAAACAGTAAATAGCTAACACAAAACAAAAAAAGAAACAAAAAATATACAGATATATATATATATGCTTTATTTTTTGACTTTTCTTTTAAGGTGGATATTCAACTAATTAAATTTCCGTTCTAGGGCGTTCTGCTATCAAAACGGTGAAGGAAAACATCGTGAGGAAACCGGCATGTCTTAGAACCAAAAATTCGAAGACATGTGACATCCACCAACCCGCACTGGGCCCGCGTGGTGGTTTACGGCACTTTCCCTTTCTTAGAGAGGGGCCTGTGTCTCAGCAGTGGGAACATTAAAAGGCTGATGATGATGATGATGATGAGGGCGGAACGGGTGGGCGTGTCAGACTTTTACTGACTAAAACCACACCTATGTTCTTTTGCCTTGCGTTTTAGAACACCGGGTTTTCCTTCCAGAAGCGAACCCATGGCCCCAGTAGGCTTCGGCTAAAGAGATGTCAGCAAAATCGTAGGGGCCCAACAGCCCCTACAGTATAATTCTTCTCTAGGGAAAAGGGAGGGCGCGTCAGACTTTTATTGACTAAGATCACCACCTTACAGTGTTTTAGGAACACAAAGCAAAGAACAAACATCCTTCTTTGCCTTGTGTTCCAGAACCTCGAGTTTCCATTTCGTAAGTGAACTCATGGCCCCAAAGATTTAGTCACAAAAGAAAATTTTTGCAGCTCATCAGTCTTGCATAAAAGGATGCTCTAAGGCCGTGTTTACGAAGACGTGGCGCGTTGCATGGCACGTTGGGCGTTTCGTCGTACATTGCAGCAGCGGGCCGCGTCATCGTTCGCGCAAACACAAACATATGGCAATGTATGAAAAACCGCCCGACGAGCCGCGCAACGCGCCGCGTCTCTGTAATCGAGCACTTAGCCTTCTCATAACAGCTTAGAAATCGTCAACTCTGTTCTCTCAGGGTAGATTGAGCATGGCCCGGACCACATTATTGTATTGTACACGAAAAGTATTGTAAGTACATTTCGTGAACCTGTTCAGAGTTGGCCAGTGTAGAAAGCCTGACAATATGCTTTAAACAGAGTGAGTTTTGCCTGTTTTGTACACAAAACGCCTTGCTAGCATATAACTTTAACACGCAATGCTTTGTCTTTGCCACCCAAGGTCAAGACTATCGCTTAGGTCTTCGCTAACAATATACCTAAAAGTATGCTTTTCTAAACCATATTTTGAAGAATTTCCATGAAAATTTGTTTTGTTCTTAGATCCATTTAGGAAAAGCAAACGATCAAAGTGAAAGTGTTTACCGATGTTCCATTTATCTAAAAAATCGATTAAGGATTGTTATTTTTACCTCCACAATCGGGTAAAGAGCGTGAAAATTATGGGGTAAAGTGGTTTTTCCGGTTTTTCCTTATCGTATTATAAGAGAGCTATTCTATCATAAATATCAAATTCTAAAAATAATACTTGAACGATTCTATTTTTGGTCCAAGTTAACTTATGTGTCATTTACCAAATAATTCAACGGTAATGGTTCATAAATTTTACCCTTTCGTTGAGTTGTTCGGAAACGTAATATATAGTAGTTAACTTTCCACAACGCTATCTAGTCTCAAACTAAACAGAGCTCGTGCTATGTGTACCAGCCAACTGATAAACATACTTATATATTTCTAAATATTCTTATACATTATATATTTAAGATAAATTACACCCAGACTCAGAACAAACAATTGTGCTCATCACACAATCATCAAAGTGGGAATCGATCCCACACTGGTCTTGGTAGCACATTCTATCAGTAAGTTCCTTTATTTTTTTTAATATGATTTTCTAAAGAGGGGTCTATTACGTAATAATAATACCCCCTGGCGTGTACGGGTTTAGGAACAGCCAAGCCGGGGTTCATTTTCATACAACCACTCTTACGTGATTATAATATTATTACAAATCTTTCTTCAGATCTTGGGGATATTATTCCAACCTTCTATATAAATCAAAATATAAATTTGTGTAAAACTAATCAAGTAAAGACCTTTGAAAATCTGCTATTTTACGTAAACTTTGTACTGAAACCTTGCGCATTTAATCGAGATTTTTTCTCAAAACTGTTTAAAAGTTTAAAAAAAAACACGTATGTCCTAGCAAAAGTTTTGTGAAATATGTGAGTAAATCAATGAATTCCCGGATTTTTCAGGCATTATCTCTCTTTTCTCGCGTTGCCTCTTTATCGAACATCCCATTGGATTGCTTTAGATGAAGCAAAAAGCTTTTAAGCCATGCTCGACGTTGACGATGGGCGAGAAGGGAAGGGCCACATTAAGGCCCGGTTCTACTCATTTTGACCTTTTTTAAACCTATGGAAATCCACAAATATAAAAGAAAACACCATAAAAATTTATTTTAATAAAATTGACTATATGGCCAAGGGCTTGGCAAAACTGAAAACACGATATATATTAGTTGGCTCGATAAAAAAAATCGTGAATCTGACCCTAATTTACGATTTCAAACGTATTTATCTACGAGATTACGTTACGGAACTATTTGATAGTTACAAAAAAAAAATAAAGCTTGTAATTTAAAGCGCTTCGCAAGAACAAAAATCTTGAATAGTTGTTGTTTTTTTTTATATAAAAATAAAACCGCTGTTTTTGGGTCGCGAAGACGACATAATCCCGAGCGAAGCTCACACAAAAAAAAAACAGTGACTAGAGCCGGCCCTTAAGAGCAGTAAAGACGAACAATATTTCTGTGAATTTCGGCATTTGTTTGTTCTGTATTGTTCCCTAGCTTTTATGGCTCAAGTGGACATTAACAAAAGGGATATTTTATCGGTCCATACGCGCTGGCGATGGAAAAAGATCTCATCAGGTAGACATTTTCAATGAGTGTTACTGACAGCCACTTTCAGAGGTCGTTAAGTGATTTCAATTATCGTTTTGAGATACAAGTATCGAATAAAGACTCTTACAAGCAGGCGTCATGTCAGTCGCATGCACGGAGACCGCTGAGCAGGGATCGCCACACAGTGGGTACCTGATGGAAGAAAGCGCCGTCGAGGCCGGCCTTGAAAGAGGTGGCGGGATGATCTGGACGCGTACCGCGAGGACTGGTTTGAGACGGCGCGGGAGAGGAAGGTTTGGAAGGACTTGGGGGAGGCCTTTGCCCAGCAGTGGGACAGTAAGGGCTAAAAAAAAATAGGTATCATTGATTGTTTTTACCTCAAAAGGAAAAAAAGAGAACCCTTATAAGATCACTTTGTTTTCCATCTGTCTGTCAAGACCCTTTATCTCGAGAAAGCGTGGAGATATCGAGTTGAAATTAAAACCATATTATGAACTCCGGAGCCCTGGAATGAAGGCAATGAAAGGAGCAGTAAGAGTCTGAAACTATCTCCCGCCCCACCAAAGGGCGGGATTTGTCATTTGATGATTTTAAATACCATAAAAAAGTGTGCAAGCCGTTTATGTCACAAAAAACGTTTCGAAACTCTCAACGGAATCAAAACTTTATAGGGTAGTTACCTCCGCTCATGCTTGAGTTCTATTTCACCTGATAGTAAATGATGATATGAGTCGACGGTGGAACATTCTTGCCTAGAAGTTATCTATTCACTCTTGACTTAAAGATCCCTAAGTTGTAGCTATCAGGAAACACAGAGTTTTACCCAAAATAAATGTCTTCCTAAAACGTTGTCTGCCTATGGGTGGGATGTCCATCATGTACCGGTGACTTAACGCCATATGGCTAGATCAAATCTTGTAAAAATAAAAAACGGTAATTTAAAAAACTGAAAAACCCGACTGCTTTTCTGAGTATTCATGAAAAAGCCCTAAAACAAGAAAGTCGTTGTACCCGATTGCACTTAACTATATAATATTTTAAATACAAGATAAATTGTAGCAGTCGGGACCTATTCTAGAAATGGAGGCTTAGTGAATTGAGAGCACATACAGGCTGTATTACATTGCAGATTACTCCAATCTACTGACTAGACGGCTGACTTTCTAGAATGGGTCCCGACTGCTACAATTTATCTTGTATTTAAAATATTATATAGTTAAGTGCAATTGGGTAGAACGACTTTCTTGTTTTAGGGCTTTTTCATGAATACTCAGAAAAGCAGTCGGGTTTTTTTAGTTTTTTAAATTACCGTTTTTTATTTTTTTAGTTTTATTTTATTACGATATCACTTTCACAGTGATTACAAATCTAACGACACCTCGCAAACTAAAATCCATCGAGCCGTTCAGGCCGCAGAGCGTGTCAAACATTTTCGCCATTTTGTTTTTTTGTTTCTCCACCACCCTAGGTTGACTAGTAGAGAATGCCTAAGGCATTAAGTCCGCCTTTGTATCTTTGGTTGCAGGAAAATTAAATAAATAAATAAATATACCCAGTGTCACTCTCACAGTAAATACGAATCTAACGACACCTCTCAAGCAAAAATCCATCGAGCCGTTCAGGCTGCAGAGCGTGCCAAACAATTATACATACATAAATACATACATACATACTCTCGAAAAACATAACCCTCCTTCAGGCGCAGTCGGATAAAAACAGGTAAAGTCACTGTCTGAACCTAGTAGGTAGGTCATAAACCGTCTGCTACAGTATCACACAAGTATTTACTACCTTATCGATTGACTGCAGCCCAGTCTATCATGTAAATTATTCATAGTCTAGTGTATTGAAGTGAGGTAATACCAACCTTTGACATAGTTTTCAGGCAGAACGACTCGCGGTTTTAGTGTGTGATTCCTTTTCGATGCGACATCATTGCAAAGCCTGAAATAAAGGAAAAAAACTTGGTTAATACTGTTTTTTTTTTAAATATTTTTTGTGAAAAAAAAAAAAACATAGATCTGAGCCAAAAAGTTATTGCATTGCAACAGCCTTATAATATTCCCACTGCTGGGATTCAGACCTCCTCTCTAAGAGAGGGAATGGCCGTAATCTACCACGCGAGTCCAGTGTGGATAGGTGAATAAAAGTTATTGAACAAGTTTTTACAAAAAAATAAAGGTAAATTAAATCTACTACGAAATCTTTGTTTTCTTAATAACTTTTACTTTGGTAATGATTTTAATAGAAACTCTCTTAGGAAAATTCGGTCATTGACTGTTAGTCCGGCCGTTAACATTAGTGTTTTAGGTGTATATTAGTTATTTACTTTTAGTTAATACTTAACATTTGTACACTATGAGTATCGTACAAACTTATCTATGCTAATAGATCGACTCCCGATTAGTCCCAAACCGAATTTTCTAAATCGTACACACGAGGTTTTTGTAATGTAGCATAAGTAATAAGTAAAAGTAATAAGTTACAGAGTAATTAAGTAAAGTAATAATGGGTAAGGAGGTTGGTATAGATGGTGGTATGTGTGGTGGGTGTATAGTAGTGTAAGGCGAGTTGTAAGTAGTTACTTTACTTTTATTTTATTTATTTATTATCTCCCTTACAACTATCATTACAGGTAAATACCTAATGCGATAGTGCGGTCTTAAAATTAATCAAATCAAATTATAAAATTTTAAAAATAAGGAATATAAATATCTAGTTGCTTACTTTGTTTTTACTTAAACTAAACGGCATTGCTTTTTACCAAATTTTGTGGTTCTAGATCAACGGAAAGGTTTTTTTATAGGTTTTGATTTACTATAAACGAAACATAAACGGCCTCATCTTTAAATTGTGTTAAAAATTGAGTGTTTGACAGTTTCAAGGAGTAGCAGAACAGTATATTAGATGTAAATTTCTGCTTGATACCTCGTCTTCTTGAAAAAAGGATTTTGACAGACGGAAATCAAAATGATCAAATAAATGGTCCGTTTTTGCCAACAGACTGAGGTACGAAACCTTAAAAACTAATAGACTGTCCTACTTTGGTTTACAAAACAGAGCGAGAAAATCATAATTTACCTTAATAAATAATGGAACCTTAATATGAATAACAAACAAATAACAACAGCCAAATAAACAAACGTATAACTAATTTGGGGAAATGAAAAACAATTTAAATATACGTTTGTTTATATTTGTGTTCAATCCGAAATTATTACAGCTCAAATTAACAGACAGCAACTTCGTAGGTAAATACAAACTACTTTACTGTTTTTTTCAGGACTTTACCCGTATGAGAATGTGACGTAATTACGAATTTACAGTTTTCTGATTTTTTCCTGTACTTATGCTATGAGATCTTGCTTTATGCCAAATTTCAAAATTCAAGGTTGACGGGAAGTACCCTATGAATTTTGATTCCCGCGAGAGTGTCGAAATATACGTTTTTTGTAACATAGACGGGCGTATCTTTTTTTCCGTTAATTTACAATTTTGAATTTTTCACAACTTCAAGGGATCGCATACTTGAGTCATCATCATCATCAGCCTTTTAATGATCCCACTGCTGGGACACAGGCCTCCTCTCTAAGAGAGGGAATGGGCCGTAATCCACCACGCGGGCCCAGTGCGGGTTGGTGGATGTCACATCTCTTCGAATTTTTGGTTCTAGGACATGCCGGTTTCCTCACGATGTTTTCCTTCACTATTTTGAGAGCAGTGGTGATGAAATAAATTAGACATACGAAGAACAAAGTGATCTTATAAAGGATTCCATTTTTTTCTTTTTCAGGTACGGAACCCTAAAAAAAAGTTAAATATCTAAATTCAGATTACAATTTTACTGTGTTCTAAATTTGTTTAACAGATATACAAACAGATACGTATTATTCACGCTCAAACGGCCGAATAAATTTGAATGCAATTTAACATGCATACTTCTGAATAACAAAGGTTATATGAACTATCAAAAACACACATTTGACATTTATTATGTTTTTTTTTTATCGTGATTTTTTCCATCTTTTGTCATCATTTAAACCTTCCCTAGACTATCACGAATATTTTAAGACCAACATTAGCCAAATCGGTCGAGCTGATCTTGAGTTTTAGCGAGACTAACGAACAGCTATTCATTTTTATGTATAAGATTAATTGTATTTTATTGTACTTTTATTTTTCGACGTTTATTATGAATTTTGTTTTATAATTAATCGTTTTGTATTATGTGTAAAATTTGTTAAAATTTTATCGGTCTGGTTACCTAAACTATATAAATTTAATTCAATTGAATTTATAATATTAGTAGGGTACAATTTCCCGACCTCCTACGAAGACCTTCGTTATATTTATGGAGCACTCATCATGAACCTCCGGAGACAAACACTTTCACGTTTATTAAAGGTTTAAAATAGATTCAGTTAACTTAAAGGTCACACATTTCAGTATCGTATGCACTGGGAATTTCTAGAGTGAAGTAATTTAATTTGTACGAGCAAAAATTAATTGACTATAGCGGACTCTCTCTGCGCTTAATGCTCTCCTAGACCAAAACACAGATTTTGATATGTTTGGGGAAGAATGGAAGACGATACTATCAGAATGTATGAAATTTTGTGAGGTGAATGTATGGCTGTGTATAATATTTGATAAGTAACTGACTTTTTTTTTTTTTTTTTTTTTTTTTTTTTTTTTGGTAGGTAAAATCATCCAATGACGAATCCCGCCCTTGGGTGGGGCGGGAAACAGTGTCAGACTTTTACTGACTAAAAACCTACCTTTCCATTCCTTGCCTTTATCCTGGGGCCTTTGGTGACAGTCTCACATAACCTTTGGCCCCAGTAGGCTTCGGCCCTGCTGGACCCCTACAGTTTGCTGACAACTCCTTGAGGCGCGCGGGAACGGTGCGCGCCGTAGACGACCTGAGCTCGGACCGGTCTGTTACCGGACGGACGGACAGCGAGCTACCCATTGCCCACCGTCCGCAAGCCCGCGCCTACGGTGGCCGGAAATTGGGATCGGAAACCCGGCGGCGGCGGCGGCGTGTCCGCCTTTGCCTAAGGCGGTCGGCCTCCTCCTTTACTAGCATTACTGCTTCGCAGAAGGAGGCGACCGCCTGCCACTCCTCCTCGCTCCGGAGCATGGCTTGAACCAAGCCCCGGCGCGAGAGATCGCCGCCGATCGCCCCCACGAGGACACGGCGCTGCTCTTCCCAAGCGGGGCACACCTCGACTGTGTGCTCCACCGTGTCCACCGGGCGGTCCGCACAGTGGCGACACCCGGGCGTCGTCTCCGCACGAATCTTGTACAGGTACGGACCGAACTTGCCGTGTTCGGTCAGCACCTGCGCCAAACGGAAGGTGACGACGCCGTGGGGCCTTTCCAGCCACGCCTCAAAGAGGGGCCTTACCGCCTCGATCGTGGCGTGCCCAGCACGAGGTTGCGACAGTCGCTCTCGCCATTTCACCATGAGATCCCGCCGGAGCTCTGTCCGCCATGCCGCGACTTGTCGCGGCAGCGGAGTTTCGCCCCGACGTTGCATCTCCACGCGTAAGTCATGCATGTGTGCAAGGACTGTTGCCTCCAAATCCCACGGTGGTAGGCCAGCAAGGAGGCTCGCCGCTTCGCAGGACACCGTACGGTATCCGCGGATCATCCGGATGGCCATGACCCTCTGGCAGGCGGTTAGCCGGGCCGCCACTCGCTTCCGTAGCGATGGCGCCCACACCGGCGCACCGTAAAGGGCCATGGACCGAACGATGCCTGCGTAGAGCCTCCGGCAGGAGGCGTCTGGACCCCCTAGGTTCGGCAGGAGCCGCTTGAGCGCAGCCCCAGTCGCATTCAACCTGGGAGCCAGACGTCGGAAGTGCTCCTTGAAGTTCCACCGGCTGTCGAGGACGAGTCCCAGGTACTTCATCGTCGACCCGACGCCGATGTGAACTCCTCCTACCGTTAATTGGGAGCCCGGAGGTGGCGCGCTCCGAGGGCCGTGAAAACACATGGCCTCGGACTTGTGCAATGCCACCTCGAGTCCCAACTGCTGTATCCTCTCCACGACTGTCGCAACCCCGCGCGTCGCTAGTTCGACCGCCGCCTGGTACGACCGTCCCCGCGCCAGGACCAGCGTGTCGTCTGCGTAACAGACCACGCTGACCCCGTCGGGGAGGTCGGCGCGCAGCACGTAGTCGTACCAAGTAACTGACTTGTGAATTGTTTGTTTTAATTTTTGTTTTTTTTTACATTTTATATTTTTGATTTCTTTGTATTTAAATGGTGTAATTGGCTTCGGCCGTTCTGTTTAAATTAAATAAATAAATGAAATGTAATTAAATGAAACAACACAAAACGAAACGAAACGAAACGAAACGAAACGAAACGAAACGAAACGAAACGAAACGAAAAGAAAAGAAACGAAACGAAACGAAACGAAACGAAACGATAAGAAACGAAACGAAACGAAACGAAACGAAATGAAACGAAACGAAATGAAATAAAATAAAACAAAAAAAAATCCCAAACCAATTATTTTCGGGGATTTCGGGGAATCCCCGAAAATAATTGGTTTTTATATATTTATTTATTTATAAAGACTTCATGCACATAACAATGTACAAAAGCGGACTTAATGCCTTAGGCATTTTCTACCAGTCGACCTTAGGGTGGTGCAGAAACTAAAAATGGTAGGTGCAACTAATAAATACATACTTAGATACATATAAATAAGCAATGTTATTGTGAATAAATTACAAATAAAAAAACTTTTTAAAAACAAGCTTTCAATTAAATGGGCTAAAAAGAATAAAATAAACTTTTCCTTTATAACTTTTACTATCAATTTATAACGGCATTACACGATTTATATGATATAAAAGCTTGTCGCGAGATTTTGAAAATATTAAAATCAATAGATGAAGTTATTTAATTTATTTAATGAATGAAGTTGTGTATTTACACAGTTAAATCTCGCGACAAGCTTTTATATCATATAAATCGTGTAATGCCGTTATAAATTGATAGTAAAAGTTATAAAGGAAAAGTTTATTTTATTCTTTTTAGCCCATTTAATTGAAAGCTTGTTTTTAAAAAGTTTTTTTATTTGTAATTTATTTTTTACTTTTTAGTTATACCTTATTTAAATCACAATTGTATTCTCAGCAAATCCTTTCATTTGTTACCTATATTATAGGAAAGCATAAGAAACTTAGTCTGCTATCTTTAGAAGTCTGCCAGGTTTTTTTTTTATGGTAGGTAAAATCATCCAATGACATCCCCCGTCCTTGGGCTTGGTTCGGTCTATTACCGGACGGTTGGACAGCGAGCTACCCATTGCCCGCTGTCCACAAGCCCGCGCCTACGGTTGCAGGAAATCGGGTTCGGAATCACGGCAACGGCTGCAGCGTGAGCGCCGTTGCCTGATGCGGTCGGCCTCCTCCTTTGCTAGCATTACTGCTTCGCAGAAGGAGGCCACCAATTGAGAATTCTACCAGGTTGGTTTATGAAACAAAAATGATGAGTGGTGTATCGTAAGACTAACAAACAACCTAACTTCCATGAAATAGCCAATTGCGAAGTTGTCCAGAGTTTATCTACCTGGGATCCACAATCACAAATATTGCGAAATGTGGAGAAGATTCACGCACCGTAAAAAGATTGACGCTCTTGAAATGTGACGCAGGAGGCGTCTACTGAGGATAAAACAGACTGCTCAACGCACTAACCTTTTCATTCTTAAAGAGCTTTGCATCAAAACAAAAACTTTTGTCGATTGTGCAACAGCGAATATTTAAAATGTTTGGATATATCATACGCAATGAAAGCTCTTTGGAAAGTTCAGTGGTACAGGGAAGAGTAGAGGCCCTACGTTCTCACGGCCAATCGCCTATCAGATGGACAGACCTCACTAAATCATCTTCGAAGTGTTCCCTCATTGAATGTACACGAAGTGCCATGAATAGAGAGAGATAGAGAAGTCTCAAAAGCCGCAACCAACCTACCAGACGATCCAAGACCACTACCACTCCACCAAGAGTATGACTGAGAAAAAGGAGAATATTGGATTTAGAGTAATGTCACTTTATTTCTCATGTTACTCTCTGCAAGCCCTTTCAATTGATACCTATTTTGTAGGACTGTGTTAAAACTAATTAGCTATTTACTTGTGTAAATTTGTACGGAACCCTCCACGCGCGAGTCCAAGTCGCTTATGACCAGTTAGAACTTATTTTATTCGATCCGAAATTCGATGGGATTGTGTCGTTTTATTGCGGAACTCCTATGGCCACCTTCCAGCTCCATCATCAGATCCAGACTGCCATATTGATCCAAGTACAAATCAAAGTACTTGCCATTACAAATCTAACGAGACCAAAGACGAGAGGGTTGTGACGTTTCATTGCGGAGTTCTTGTAGCCACCTTTCAGCTCCATCATCAGACCCTGGTTACCATATAGGATCCAAGTACTCATCAATACAAATCAAATGAGCCCAAACTCGATGGGATTGAGTCGATTTCTTACGAAGTTCCTATGGTAACCTTCCAGCTCCATCGTCAGAACCTGGTTACCATATAGGATCCAAGGAATCGTTAATACAAATCAAACGGGCCCAAATTCGATGGGGTTGTGTCGTTTAACTGCAGAGTTCCTAGGACCACATTCCAACTCCATCATCAGATCCTGGTTACCATATAGGATCCAAGTAATCGTCATTACATATCAAATGAGCCTAAAGTCGATGGGTTTATATCGTTTTATTGCGGAGTTCCTATGGCAACCTTCCAGCCCCATCATCAGACCCTGGCTACCATATAGGATGAAAGTACTCATCAATACTAATCAAACGAGCCCAGATTCGATGGGCTTGTATCGTTTAACTGCGAAGTTCCTATGACCACCTTCCAACTCCATCATCAGACCCTGGCTACCATATAAGATGAAAGTACTCATCAATACTAATCAAACGAGCCCAAATTCGATGGGCTTGTATCGTTTAACTGCGAAGTTCCTATGACCACCTTCCAACTCCATCATCAGACCCTGGTTGCCATACATGATCAAAGTACTCGTCAATACTAATCAAACGAGCTCAAACTCGATAGGGTCGTATCGTTTAAATGCGAAGTTCCTATGACCACCTTCCGGCTCCATCATCAGACCCTGGCTACCATGTAGGATGAAAGTACTCGTCAATACAAACTAAACGAGCCCAAATTCGATGGAGTTTTGTCGTTTAAGTGCGGAGTTCCTGTGACCACCTTCCAGCTCCATCATCAGACCTTGGTTATCATATAGGATGAAAGTACTCGTCAATACAAATCAAACGAGCCCAAATTCGATGGGGTTGTATCGTTTAACTACGGAGTTCCTTTGATCACCTTCCGGCTCCATCATCAGACCCTGGCTATCATACAAGATCAAAGTACGCGTCAATACTAATCAAACGAGCCCAAACTCGATGGGGTTGTATTGTTATATTGCTGAGTTCCTATGGCTACCTTCCAGCTCCATCATCAGATCAGCTCCATGTCATCATAATGTTGCATTGTCACCCGATTTACATATGCATGTAAAATTTCAGCTCAATCGGTTGAAGATATCTGCTTCAAAATTGAGTTGCAAGATTTGAGCCGAACATACATAGTTACATACAGTGCAAGCTAATAGAAAGCTTGTAAAAACGAATCCAACCAATCAGTGTAGTGATTATATTTGTAGTTCTTTTTTTTTCTTGCCCTATTACGCAATCACCCAAATACTTCTCCCACTCTAGGGTTGAGCGAGAGGGCGTGATGAGCACAATCATTTTTTCTATGTCTGGGTTTTTTTTTTATATTAGGCAAAATCATCCAATGACAAATCCCGCCCTTGTTCTATGTCTGGGTGTTATTTATCAGTAATATATCATGTATGTAATATAATACTCGTAAGTTATGTTTATCAGTTTTCTAGTACTCGTAACACAAAGTCTGCTTAGCTTGGGACTAGACGGTGTTTGACGTTCGTTAAACTGTTGAGGCCCAGTAAGTGGCTACGTTGACTGCAGCATCGGTGGCGCTCATTAAAATAAATCCTCTATAGTACAGATTTATGGGCACTCAGGGCACTCTAACATGTGGTTCATGTTTAGAATACAACGCTCTCACATTGAGTATCCGAAGGGTCTATAAAGCCCCATTTCATCAAGCTGTGTTTGCAGCAGCCTAACTAGGTACTGGCTAGTTGAATTTAAATGCATCCATGTAAAAACATAATTTTACATGGATAGCCGTTTATAGCGAGCAACTACGGACTGAGCCTCAAGGCCTGCAGTCGTCTATATTTTTTTGAGGGTGGGATGTCATCAAATAACTTGACACCATTTTGGGTTAAGCAAAAGGGTGTATCAGTTTTTTCCTAACTAACCTAAACTATCGTACCTGTGCTCTTTTAGTTGCCGTTTGCATTCCAATTTAGAGATATGCGGAATGGCGTAATTATCCGCAAATCTACCTTGAAGAAAGAAAATCTTCCAACCAGATGAATGTAGAAACTTTGGTATAAAGCAAGGATATATCACAAATGTAAGAAAAAATCAGATAACTGTAAAGCTGTCACGTCACCAAAAAAGATAAAAAATTTGTTTTTTGCGATTCGGAAAAAAAAATATTCGAGATTCCATTCGGGAATTTAATTATTTTCATAGGCGCAAGTCCGACTCGTACTTGTCCGGTTTTTTAGGTAAGAAATCATTTAATGACTTATTTCGCTCTAAGGCCAGGTGGCAAGCTTCCCATTGCTCGTCGTCAACAAGCCCACGCCTATGGTGGCTGATAGTTGGGGTCGGGGTCCTGATGGCTTGGGCGTGAAGATATCCGTTTCCTCGAGGGTGTGACCGTCTCCTTCGATAGCATTACTGCTTCGCAGAAGGAGACGGCCGCCGCCCATTCCCCGTCACTCCGGACCGTAGCCTGGTCGTAGTGGTCCAACCAAGCGGGGACGTGATGCATTACCAAAATGGCACTTTGATAGTTGCTATGCATCAAGTGAATGAGTAGGAAAAATTATGAAATGATTTGCCACTCCAATAAAAAGCGTTTCGCCTAGTTTGTTTGGGGACTTCTATATGTAGCAACAGACGTCTTACAGCTAAAAATTATGTTAATTTTTAAGTTTCCTTTATTTAGGTCTAAGGAACTATTGTTTATGTTTAAATGGCATTGCTGTCCAGCTTTTATGAAAATTCAATTAGGTTTTCTTCTCAGTCGTTACACCCTTATCAGAGTGTTAGTGGTCATCACTGTAAATCACGATGAGTGATCAAACACGTAGAAGTTGCAGCCTTGATTTGGTCTGGCCATCTCATTGGTGATCCACCATGCGGCCTAGTTTTTTTTTTATGGTAGGTAAAATCATCAAATGACAAATCCCGCCCTTGCCGCCACCCGCCGGGAGATAGTGTCAGACTCTTACTGACTAAAAACTTATCCTGTTCCATTCATTGCCTTCGATCCTGGGCCCCAGGGATCATTTTCACTTAATCCTTGGCCCCAGTAGGCTTCGACCCTACTGGGCCCCTATAATTCGTTGACGACTCCTTGAGGCGCGCAGGAACAGCGCGCACCGTAAATGACTTGAGCTCGTACCGATCTATTACCGGACGGACAGTGCCCTATTGCCCGCCGTCTGCAAGTCCGCGCCTACGGTGGTTGGAAATCGGAATCGGAATCCCGGCAGCGGCGGTGGCGTGTGCGCCGTTGCCTGATGCGGTCGGCCTCCTCCTTTGCTAGCATTACTGCTTCGCAGAAGGAGGTGACAGACTGCCACTCCTCCTCGATCCAGAGCATGGCCTGTACCAAGGCCCGGCGCGAGAGATCGCCACCGACCACGTGGCCTAGTGCCCTCAACTTTGCCCTGCACTACGAGACGCTCTATGGAGTCATTACCACGACGAGATACATGGCCGAAGAATGTCAAAATGTGGGCCTATACTGCGGATGATAGGCGCTGTCTGACGCCGAGTTTTAAAAAAAATGGAATTATTCATATGAAACTCTGTCCAAGTGTCCATGTTTCTGCTATCATCCGTTACCCTCTCACCATCTCTAACGCGTCAACTTTCTTTTTTTTAAATCAATTAGGTAGGAGTTGGCATATTTTTGCCATCTTATCAGCCGTTATCTTGGTATTCAATCAAACCTTATATTTATTAGGTTTCGTCAACAAAATGTCTAAACGTAGTAGACAGTCGTACAATATTGACTTGCCTATATTTATAATATTAAGCATAAGCCCTTTTAGCGCTGAAAGTTACTTGTGAAACTTGAAATTTCTCTTGAAACTTTAAAAGGAGCCAAAAGTTTTGTCCAAAATTATTAATTAAAACGGTACTTACATTGTATAACGATTAAGTCAATACTGACTATGTAAATCTGAAATGTAAAGCAACTTTTGGTGGTATTAATAAATTTATAAAAATCTAAGAGCAGTTAATGAGTTAAATGAAATGAAAGCATATATTTCCACATTTACATGGTTATTGGTCAGTTAGAAAAATGAGGCTGACTGCACAGTCCAAAATCTCTATGGAGAAGAACGTGTTTTTTTTTTTTGGTGGTGGGTAAAATCATCCAATAACATCTCCCGCCCTTGGGCGGAGCGGGAGATAGTGTCAGACTCTTACTGATTAAAAACCCACCCCGTTCCTTCGTGGCCTTAGATACCAGGGCCGGGCTTTCCTTTCGGAAGCAAACCCTTGGCCCCAGTAGGCTTCGACCCTGCCTGCCTGCAGCTAGCAGGCTGGGTCTCTACGGTTTGCTGACAACTCCTTGAGGCGCGCGGGAAAAGTGCGCGCCGTTGACGACCTGGGCTTGGTCCGGATGTTTACCGGACGGTCGGACAGCGAGCTACCCATAGCTCACCGATGGAGAAGAACGTGTAAGAAACTCCCAGGACACACTTTTAAATCATGTTATGCATTACAAATATCTATGTGAAAACAATGTAAATAAATTAATTAAACGCAAAAAATATTAAAAACAATCAGAAATTAAAATAAGCTTCCAAAGGCGCCCGCCTTTACAGTACATAAACAGTTTATTTACGTGCATGACGCGTGCATCAGCCCCACTCAGTTCAACTATTTTAAATCATGTTATGCATTACACGTACCTTGGTAACATATTTCTTGACACTTTTGCCATGCGAGAATAATGTACATAAATAAATTAAAGATAAAAAATATAAAAATAAGGGAAATTAAAATAAGCCACTGAAGGCGCCCGTTCACAAGTATGACGCGTGCATCAGCCCCAGCCAACGGAGTCTTAGCAATATGGGACCGTTTTTAGCCTTTGGGCAGGTCATCATCAGCCTTTTAATGTTCCCACTGCTGGGACACAGGCCTTCTCTCTAAGAGAGGGAATGGGCCGTAATTCACCACGCGGGTCCAGTGCGGCTTGGTGAATGTCACATGTCTTCGAATTTTTGGTTCTTGGACATGCCGGTTTCCGCACGATGTTTTCCTTCACCGTTTTGAGACACAGTGGTGGTGAAATAAATTACACAAAGTAATGCCCCTGGCTGGGTTTGAACCCGCGACCTACAACTCGTAAGTCGGGGCCGTTACCACTCGGCCACCACTGCACTCTGGGTAGGTACGGAATCCTAATAAAAAACTAACCACATTAATTTATGTAAAAGCTTGCACTATTTTTAGGCCATATAAAAGTAGAATTTAAAGTAGTTAGTAAATTCCGTTTCATTTTCACAAGTCAACTGATATATTTATGAACCTAAAAACACCTCTAGAATTCAAAATCAATTTTCGTCTTTATTTCCGTAGCCTTAAGGTTTTTATTTTTCTATGGGTAAAGTAGTAACAGCCGAAATTTTTAATGAAAGACACTGAAAAGAAATCAAGACAGGATATTGAACCTTACGTGTGAAGGAATAAGGTTTTATTTAAGTAGTTGTTAGCTATGACGTCAAAGAAAATGATTATTATGCTAACTTAGCGTGGTTTGTTTAAATTTAGTACCAGGGCTCACGTACTGGCGTGTCTAACCTATTTCAGAATAAAATTGAAAGTTTTAGTGTACTACGAAAGCATTCGATGTCAATTAGGTATGAAACATAGACGAGGATTAGTATAAATAAGTGTCCCGTAGCAACTTTGTACTGTTTTTTTTTTAGGTTTCCATACCTCAAAAAGAAAAATAGAACTCTTATAAAATTACTTTGTTGTCCATGTCCGTCTGTCTAGCTCTCAAGACCCTTTATCTCGCAAACGCGTGGAGGTCGATACTTCCATATACATAAGTCTGCGGTTCCTTGAAGCTGTGTTTATATCAAACTTTTAAGTTAACGAAAAAAAAATTATTTTGACGCTCTTAAGAAAATCAAAATTCATAGGGCACTTTCCGTTGACCTAGAATCCTGAAATTCGGCATGGAGCAAGGTCTTATAGCACAAGTATAGGAAAAAATCTGAAAATGGAAGATTTTTAGTTAGGTCACAAAAAAATTTACTCAGTAAAATGTTCGAGACTTGATTCTGGAATTGAACTGTTTTCATATGTAAGTTGGTACGGAACCCTCAGTGCGCAAGTCCGACTCACACTTGCCCAGTTTTTTTTTTTAATTATAATAATAAATACAATTTTTTTTTTACAATACAACAATAGCAATAGTTGCACATAAGTTTTCACAAAAAACAAATCAATAGCTTTGTTTTGGTAGTAAAATCATCCAATGACATCCCCCGCTCTTGAGCGAAGCGGGAGATAGTGTCAGACTCTTACTGACTAAAAACCTACCCCGTTCCTGCTTTTACGGTAGATGATTTGATTATTGCACATCCATCTTAAAAAAATCACATGGTGAAATAAGGACACTTACTGTCACCACTCAGTGGCGGCCACACCGTAATACGTGGGCCGCAGAGGCCCAGCAGGGCGAAACCTACTGAGACCATGGGTTCGCTTTTGAAAGGGAAACCTAGGGTCCTGGAACGAAAGGCAAATAATGAAAATAGGAGTGGGTTTTTAAGTCAGTAAAAGTCTGACACACCCCCCACTCCGCCCTAGAGCGGGAAAAGTCATAGAATAATTTCCAACCTAAAAGCAATAATGGTACTAAACTGGTTAAAAAATAAAAGGTTTGTTCGTTTTGAAATTTGATAAAAACCCTAGAATTTAACTGAAAGAAACAATAAAATAATAATTTATAACATAAAATTTTTTAATGTAATTACATAATGGTATACATAATATAATATAGACGGCTATACAATGTAAATAATTAAAAAAAATTCAAAACGGCCCTTTATTTTTTGACAACTATACAAAATAACGGCATGAATGCGAAACCGTGGAAAGACTTCGCAAGTTATAAATTAATAAATTCCCGGCATAAAATACAAGAAATAGACCTGTAAATCTACATAAACATCATACGACATTCACATCACCATTTTTTCACACAACAACACGAAAAAACACGAATAACACGAAAAAGATAAACACGAATTTAATCCACTACCACCCTTATAAGGAAAGCCGACGGTGTAAGCTTGAAAAAGTGCTACTAAGGCATTGTTCAGACCAAACGATTGTCGGCCGCAGACTAACAGCGCGCAATTTACAGTTTATCGCTTTTCCCTAATAAAATTCTAGTTCACATTGAACCGACAATACGTTGTTACGCATTATTGCTGATTCTCGGTGGCTGATTCAAAGTCAAAGTCAAAATGTTTTTATTTCATATAGGCCTACATGGGCACTTATAAAACGTCAGAACCCAGTGCACGTGATTATTATTATATGACTACGCGTAGCAAGCTTACTCTTTTGCTTATACAAGTAACGCATTCTAAGCTATGACGTACTGTCGGCTTGGTGAAAACGTATACTGCAAATTTAGTTCACATTCACACTGGAGCTGACAGTTAGCATACTCACAGTCGGTGGCGAACAATACGTTTGCTGTGAACGACGCCTAAGACTAACAACTGAGTTGAATGTCGCAGTCTTGTAGCACAATTTACGCATTGCGACGGATTGAATAAAATTTACAACCACAGATAATATATAATGGAGGAGGTGTTTGTTTAAGATTCTAGACTTGTAACTGACACTACAATGCTATTTATACACTAAATTAATGGGTGAGCGTTAAAGTCACGGCAGGTTTTTGTTTCTATATTTTATAACTAGCTGACTTGGGGAACGTTCTACTATATAAATTATCAACGAAAAAAATGGGGTTTGGAGGGGGAGGGTAAAAATAGTTTACGACCTATTCTCGGACCTACCTAATAAAGACAAAAAAGTTGATTTCGGTCAGGCCAATTCGGAGAAATTCGATAACAAACACTGTGATATGAGATTTGTAAAAGTTATTAGATTTTTGTTTCTTTCTTCAAAAATTAACCCACAAAGGAACTGAAAATAGAAACATAAAGCAAAAATCCACGTTTTTTTCCATTTAATAAATAATCTCGCATGGCATGCATGGCCAAGGGCGTCGCCAGCCGATGATCAAGGGGAGGGCTATTGGAAGTATAGAGAATAATAAAAAAGTTTTTTTTTTAAATAATAATAAAAGTTTAATTTCGCCACAATATAACTCCTAATTGCTAGCCTTATATTTACGGTAAAATGTAGGATAGGACATTATATTGTGGGAGACTGGTGCCTAAACTAGGCTTTGAAGCTGTAAAGCAAGCCTCTAGGGCCATAGCCCCCCCTGCCCCCCCTTGGCGACGCCCATGTGCATGGCAACAAAATCGGACGATGGTAACCACTGACTGGATTCCGAACAGCAGCAGACGGTGACGTGGTAGGCCTTGAAGGAGATGGCGCGACGAATTAAGTGTATTACGTAGGCTCAACAAATGGCTGGTCAACGTCGAGCACGGTTTAAAAGCTTGTTGTTTAATCTAACACAATTCAACGTAAAAGAGATTTTTTACAGAGACGATAATTTTTCTCAAAAACTTTTAAGGGATTTTTTATTTATTTTTTATGGTAGGTAAAATCATCCAATGACAAATCCCGCCTTTGGGTGGAGCGGGAAGTAGTGTCAGACTCTGACTCACTAAAAACCTACCCTGTTCCATTCATTGCCTTTGTCCCAGGGCCCCGGGTGACATTTTCACATAACCTTTGGCCCCATTAGGTTCGTAGGGCTCGGTCCGGTCGGTTGCCGGACAATCGGACAGCGTGCTACCCATTGCACGCCGTCCGCAAGAAAAGGGAAGGGTTTTAAAAAAAACACGTATTTCCTTGAACATGTTTAGTGAAATGTTCGAATAAATCACGGAATTACTGGATCCCAACAGAGTTTTCTGGCGCTATCTTTCTGTTTTCGCGTTTCTTTTTTATTAAACATCGCATTAGATCACATAAGATGAAGCAACAAGCTTTTAAACCATGCTCGACGTTGACGATAGGCGAATGTGGAGAGTTCCTCTTAAATAACAATCTCGTAGTCTATTGCAGCTTCACTTAGGTTCTGTCTATTAGTTAAATAGCAAGAAGCTTGGGTTGTATCCTTTCTATTTCTATCAACGCTAATGTCTGCCGATATATAAATATCATTCTGATATTCACTTAATATCTGTAAGTAAATAAACAAATTATGACTACTTTACAGCGTACTCCGCCGAAATCACAAAATAATACCCTGAGTCAAACACAATCAGAACCTAACATTAGCACGGCGATTGAGATGTGTGACACTGACAATGTAACGAATAGGGCTAAACGGCCCAGAACGGAACCTTCACCGGGAAAAGGCCCCTCCGTCACGCCAACAAGATCGTAAGATAAGTGACAGTTTGCTCGACACCAGGAAAAAAGACCAGGAGTCTCAAATGGAGAAACTGTTAGAAGAGCAAACCATTCTTATTGCAAAACTGGTGGCTGACATAAGCGAAATTAAGTCACAGAATGTCAAGATACAGCAATCGAATATCGAAATCCGCAAAACTAGTACAGATATAGAAAAGTCCATGTCTTATATGAATCAATCATTTGAAGAATTAAAGAAAGAAGTGGAAGATTTAAAGAAGGAGCGACATGAACAACGTAACTATATAGCAGCACTCGAAAAAAAGGTATGGGATCTTCAGCATAAGTCACGCCCGGCCGGGATAGAAATAATAAACATTCCACAGGCGGATAATGAGTCACCAACCGGGCTGTTAAAAACTGTCTGCAGCATCGGTAAGACAGTCGGAATGCATATAACCGATCCTGAAATTCGGGACGTTTACCGCCTCCCGGGTAAACCCTCATCCACATCCATCTCACGCCCAATTATAGCGGAGTTTACAAGAGTTCAAACGAAGCAGAACCTTCTCTCGGCTATCCGGTCGTTCAATAAGGGTAAGAGCTCTAGAGAGAACAAATTGAATACGGAACTAATTGGGGTACCAGGGAAGCGCCTGCCTGTATTCGTAACAGAACAACTGCCTTCTTCTTCCAAAAAGCTGTTCTACTTAGCGCGGCAATTTGCTAAAAATAACCAGTACGCGTTCTGCTGGACAAGTAACGGAAACATTTTCCTTCGTAAACAAGCGGGGGATAGGCAGCTAATTATAAAATCTGAAGAATGTCTCCATGGACTCGACAACACTTCGATATGACTAGATAACTCAGTTTTAAAAATGTTTATGCATGAATCAATGTTCTTTTCCTTATTTTTTATTTTTGTAATTTTAGTTTTTAAACCACACATGAACACACAATCCAAACAGATAACACATAAAGCACTTTCTCCAAAAAAACACATTCACTCTTTACATCGAAAAACTACTCACATTAAAGCGTGTTTTAATACCATTTACAATGACTTCAACTCTGCCTTACTTATTCCAACACCTCACATTATTCCCGATATCCCACTGTTTTGTAGTATAATTTTAACTCTTAATGGCTACTATAAATACTATTAACAATGAACTTGATAACATACGGTTGGGTAATTCCTATAATTGTAAACCAGAGGATTGCCTCAAGTACATCAACATATCTGATTCCAACATAAACTTATTACATATAAACATACGCAGTGTAAACAAAAACTTTGACCATCTTCAAGTTCTGTTGAATCTCACAAAAATCAATTTCGACATTGTCATTTTGACGGAATGCTGGCTCAGTAAAGTCAATAACCTCCCCATATTAGATGGATTTGTGGGTTACTCGACAGCTACTAATGTTAATCAAAACGATGGAGTCATAATTTACATGAAACTTGATTTGCAAGGATCAGTGTGGGAGCCGATTTTTGAAGGAGGGAACTGTCTGGTTTGTCAAATCGACAAAAAATTAGCTGTACTTGCCGTTTATCGCTCTCCTTCCCTCAACTCAAAAGAACAATTTAATGACTTCACAGCAAGCCTTGGAAAAGTCTATGATAAAATATTCAACTGTACTAATATAGTTCTCGTAGGCGATCTGAATGTTGATATAAGTCCGAATAATAGAAATGACCGGAGCTTTGAATATCTCATGATAAATGCCACTTATGGGCTTATGCCGACACATTTGTTCCCGACTCGACTAGAACGCTGCATAGATCACTTATTCCTAAAGTCAAACCTTATTCCCACCACGCTTGTTCTTGAGTCACACGTCACAGATCACAAGCCTATCGTTTTATCCATAGCTAGCGTTGCCCCATCACGGAAAAGCTGTCCGGCTATTAACCGTCTTGATTACGAAGCCATTTTCCTGGAGCTGGAAAACACAGATTTCACTGAAATTTACCTAATAAATGATGTAAATACAGGTATGAATAGATTTATAAGTATTATTAAATCTATGATGGTAAAATATACTAAACTGGTCAAAATACCAAGACAAAGAAGAGTTATAAAGCCTTGGATCACTCCTGGGCTGCTGAAATGCATTAAAAATCGGGATAAAATGCATATTAAAACAAAAAAGGCACCAAATAATTTAATCCTAAAAACTACGTACACACGTTATAGGAACTTTTGCAATAACCTGCTTCGCAAATTAAAAATTTCATATGAGAAGGCCGAGTTGGAAAAAGCCAAAAATAATCCTAAAACTATGTGGAAGACAATAAAAGAAATCACCAACACACGAAAGGCAAATGCCAGCCCATTGGAGCTACTCAGTACAGTACGAGATGACCCTAAAGCATCAATAAACGAAGTAAATCTCTATTTTAGTAACGTGGGTAAAAATTTGGCTACAAAAATCATTACGCAGGCACATACACCTAGTACGGCAATGTATTGTAATCCTTCGGCTCCAGTTCAAGATGACTCTCTAAATACCCCGGTCGACTCTCTCGCATTGCTGGCCGCTGATACAGAAGAAGTAGATTCTGTCATACTCCAGCTACGTGACGATTGTGCAGTGGGTTGGGACGGAATATCAGCTTCATTTCTTAAAAAAAGCCGTCATGCATTAGTCCCGCCTATAACTTATCTCTGCAACCTTTGCTTCCAAACAGGTGTATTTCCGGATGCTCTTAAAAAGGCAATAATACACCCTATTCACAAGGGGGGGAACAAAAACTGTGTCAACAATTACAGACCGATATCTGTCTTGTCTGCCCTCTCAAAAATTTTTGAAAAGATTTTAAATAAACGATTGAGGAGCTTTCTAGACAAACATAAAATTATTGCCGAGAATCAGTACGGATTTCGACAAGGAGTGTCGACTGAAGATGCCGTATTGGATCTCACGCAACAAGTAGCTAAAAAGCTAGATAATAAATCAAAATGTCTGGCTATTTTTTTGGATCTTGCTAAAGCATTCGACACAGTTTCTGTTCCCAAACTTATCGCCAAACTGGAACATATTGGTGTCCGTGGAATACCGCTTGAGATTTTCAAAAGTTATCTCAACAATCGAACACAACTTGTAAAAATAGACACGTACTACAGCAATGAAGAACCAGTGACTTATGGCGTCCCTCAAGGAAGCATCCTTGGACCTACGCTATTCCAAATTTATGTGAACGACCTGTGCAGATTGAGCCTCACTAACTGTAACATCTATGCGTATGCTGATGATACCGCGATCCTCGTTTATGGACCTACATGGAGTATGGTCAAGGCTACTGCAGAGGAAACTCTGTCCAAGATAATGAAATGGCTCAAACTAAACCTCCTTACACTCAACACCGAACAAAACATCGTTCATTCCTTTTTCAATCCGCAGTAATACGGCACCTTCTCACACTTTCTCTGTAGTGGCTCACTCATGCTCAAACTTGTGCGGCCACTGTGACTGCCCAGAACTAACGAGAGCTGATAGTGCTAAATATCTTGGAGTACAGATCGATAGTGGACTGAGATGGGACAAACAGATCGAAGCCATCACTACAAGAACAATGCGTCTTATCCATATATTTAAGTCCCTTAGAGACTCAGCTAGTCAAGACACACTTAAGATGGTATATTTTGCGCTGTGCCAATCGATTCTAGGATATTGCATAACTGTATGGGGAGGCGCTACAAAAACCAGTGTTCTGAGGGTTGAAAGAGCGCAGAGGGCCATACTCAAGGTTCTCTGTAATAAGCCCTACAGGCATCCAACAACAGAGTTGTACTCCGACTGTGGGGTTCTTACAGTACGGCAACTATTTGTGCTCCGATCTATCCTTAGAACACATATCGGTCTGCCTCCACCAAAGCCAAATAAGAGATTAAATCTGCTTCCAAGAACCCAACACAAAACCGCATTCGCAAAACATCAATTCTACATACTAGGTACACACATATATCATAAAGTTGACAAACAATTACATATTTCAAAATTAAACTTACATAAAGTGAAATCCACAGTAACAGAGTGGCTACTTCAAAAGGACTATGCCTATACTGAATCTTTGCTCACATTCATCACGTAATAACAATACATTTGCTACATTCTACCATATACTTACACTGCTACTACTCATACTCACACGCTTTTATTACGTACCCACTAACCTAAATATACACTATTTCACAAGCACGCTCATATCCCCTGCTAATAAACGCACACTCACACTTCACATGCCACACACACTCACATGCCGCACACACTCACACTTCATATGCCATACACACATACTTACGTTATAACATAAATATCAATTTAAAAAAAAAAAAAACAGATAAATAAAAAAACGGTAATTTAAAAAACTAAAAAACCCGACTGCTTTTCTGAGCATTCATGAAAAAGCCCTAAAACAAGAAAATCTGGCAGTCGGGACCCATTCTAGAATTGAGAGCACATACCTATATTACATTGCAGATTACTCCAATCTATTGACTAGACGGCTGACTTTCTAGAATGGGTCCCGACTGCCAGATTTTCTTGTTTTAGGGCTTTTTCATGAATGCTCAGAAAAGCAGTCGGGTTTTTTAGTTTTTTAAATTACCGTTTTTTATTTTTTATTCTTTTTTAGTTTTACTTTATTACGATATCACTTTCAAAGTAATTACGAATCTAAAGACACCTAAAATCCATCGATCCGTTCAGGTCGCAGAGCGTGCCAAACATTTGAATTTGGCGCTAAAAATCCGCCATTTTGTTTTTTTTTTTATTTTGATATACCCAGTGTCACTCTCACAGTAAATACAAATCTAACGACACCTCTCAAGCTAAAATCCATCGAGCCGTTCAGGCTGCAGAGCGTGCCAAACAATTATACATACATACATACATACATACTTACATACATACATACATACTCTCGAAAAACATAACCCTCCTTCTGGCGCAGTCGGGTAAAAATCACTTCAGCACCGTTCACTTGTTGTCCTAAATCATATTTTTATTAAGGAATTGACTTGCCGAACACTGTCTCTTAGAATACAGGTTTATCCTAGTTTAAGAGGCAGGGTTATATACTTGATTTGTACAGGTTTACCAACAACTGTTTATTTTATTAGTTTTTAAATAAGTACGTGATATCTGTATTTTTTGTGAATAAAAGTTTATTATTATTATTATATAAGTTTATTATATAACAAAATGTACGAAATTTACCACACGCATGTACATTTTTGTACAATCACGAGCAATAAGATATACAACATTATTTTTAGTATATACGAAACCTAACTATAGTTTGTTCAGAATCTGTAACTGAAACGATTTCAATCATTTTTACAACATATTATATCTTTTCCCAAAAATATTTTAAAACAATCACAAGTAGGACACCACCGTTACTAAATACAATACAGGTCACGGCAGGTCATAGCGGGTATTAAGCACTAGGGCACAGCTGGGTGCGGGAGTAAAACAACCCATCAGTCGCTCGGATCGCAATGTATTTGTGCGGACAACCACGTAACATAACAAGCTTATAACTTTGTGATTTTTCATGATACAGTGTGCATAGATTCTTTACATAAAAATACTAAACACGTGTTTCGGGTTTCGCATATACTAAAATTAATGTTGTACACATAGGTTACATAGTCACATTTTTTAAGAAATATTTGTACGACTAGGTTAGTTAACTAAATACAACCTAACTTAACCCAGAAGAGGACACGGTGGAGCATACTGTTGAGGTGTGCCCCTCCTGGGCGGAGCATCGCCGTGTCCTCGTGGGGGCGATCGGCAGCAGCGATCTCTCTCGCCGGGCCTTGGTTTAGGCCATAGTTTGGAGTGAGGAGGGATGGCAGGCGGTCGCCTCCTTCTGCGAAGCAGTAATACTAGTAAAGGAAGAGGCTGACCGCATCAGGCAGAGGCAAAAAGGCGCTCGCCCCAGCCGCCACCGGGATTCCGATCCCAATTTTCGGCCACCATAGACGCGGGCTTGCGGAAGGCGTGCAATGGGTAGCATGCTGTCCGATCGTCCGGTAACCGACCGGACCGAGCCCAAGTCGTCGACGGCGCGTACTGTTCCCGCGCGCCTCAAGGAGCTGTCAGCAAACCGTAGAGGCCCAGCCTGCTAGCTGCTGGCAGGAGAGGGTCGAAGCCTGCTGGGGTCATGGGTCAGCTTCTGAAAGGAATACTAGGCCCCGGCACGATAGGCAACGAAGGAACGGGGTAGCTTTTTAGTCAGTAAGAGTCTGTCACTACTTCCCGCTCCGCCATATGGGCGGGATTTGTGATTGGATAATTTTACCTACCATAAAAAAAACCCAGACGTAAACTTATTTCTTGATAAGAGAAGTTAACATATATTGAAAATATGTAAATAATTTATAACCATTAATTTGGTTTATTATCGTTAATTTGTATTATTTTATTTTTATTTGGCGTAGTGAAAATATTACTTGGGCTCGGTTTCATTTGCGTCAGAAATATATAGGTTTTAACATAACAACACAACACATTAACATAACACGTACGTCAATGAGCTGATCATTGGACTCAGCAGTAAACGGACGGGTTGTTGGATTGACAACAACTGCGTAAACAACCTTAGTTATGCGGATGACATGGTGCTGCTGGGTCCAACGGCTGGCTCGATAAGAGAGCTTCTGAATTTCTGTGAGGGGTACGCTGCAAGCCACGGTCTTGTGTATAATTGTAAGAAAAGCCTTTTCATGGTCTTTAAAGCCCAAGGTAAGAAAGATATATATGATCCAATTATCACACTTAATGGCCAACCCCTGCAAAGAGTGAAACAAACAAAGTACCTGGGGCACTACGTGACTGAGGGCCTTGAAGATCATGAGGATATCGAACGCGAGCGAAGGGCTCTTGCTGTAAGAAGCAATATGCTGGTTCGCAGGTTTGCTTGTTGTAGTAAGGATGTAAAAATATCATTGTTTAAAGCTTACTGTCAGACCTTCTACACGAGCGGCCTGTGGATCAGTTATACGCGGAAAACGCTGGACGCCCTTCGAGTTCAGTATAATAACAGCTTCAGAATGCTATTGGGGCTGCCGCGGTTCTGTAGTGCATCTAGCATGTTTGTACAGGCGCGAACTCTCGACTTCCATGCAATGTTGAGAAAAAAGACGGCGTCGCTGCTAGAAAGAACGCGGTCAAGCTCCAATGGCATTCTGAGGATGTTATCAGATAAATTTGATGGTCCTATGATGAATCACTTCATGCAGGTGCTGGTTAGGCAGCAGGAGTGATTCATCTTATTTGTAGACCTTCTTTTTGCTTTTTATTTTATTTTCTTTCTAACATAGTTTTAAGTCTTTTTGTAACTAACCCGTGGACCTAAAGTTGTCTGAGTTAATAAATTATTATTATTATTATTATATATTATAACACACAATAGCATATTTTTTTAACAAAGACCTCTTTTTGTGGGATAAAAGTACGAAACTGTAAAAATCTGGGCACAACTTAAGCAGCTTGGGAAGAAATCCAGCATGATAGATCATTGTAAGACCTGTATGAAAACTGTAGTTTTTTTTTTTATCCACAACCATCACACAATACCGTCTAGTACCAAGCTAAGCAGAGCTTGTGTTATGAGTACTAGACAAGTGATAAACATACTTATATATTTCTAAATACATACATATCATACATAAATTACACCCAGACACAGAACAAATGATCGTGCTCATCACACAAAGATTTGCCTTCGGTGGGAATCAAACCCACGACCTCCGGCATAGCAGTCAGGGCCACTAACTACTAGACCAACAGACCAGTGTGTTTACACAAATGAAAACCTACAGTATGCACACCCGGCTGATTGTACGACGTACGTTTTTTTGCATTGCCTCAGCCTTATAATGTTCCCACAGCTGGGATTCAGGCCTCCAGGTAATAATAAGCAATATGTAAGCAGGACATTTATTTATTATCGTTTGATCAGTGTGCATTTCTCTTCTCACACTTCGCCACTTTTTCAAGTCATCAAAGAGCATGAGCACCCATGAGGTTTTTTGAAAGCCGGCGCCCCTGTACCTAGATATACAAATCGACTTCGCTGAACGTTCATGAACCGTGCGTGAATAATAATGATACAAATCCTAAGCCGTATTACCTGGCGCTCTGCCTAACCCATAACCGGTCCAGTGCTATGATATAAATGCAAATTCACGAATTACATGGTAAATGTACCAATTTCGGGCCAAGGTAACAACATCGATTGCCCTGTAGGTACTGTAAGGTGCACGCCATGCTTCTATATTTAGAATTAAAAAAAACACTGCGTGGTTTGTATTCATATTGATTGCACAGTAATAAGCGGTCGCACTGCGGTTTCCTATACTCACCTCCTTTATGGCGGATTTAATGGTATTTATGTATGAAAAAATGCATGGGAAGTCACTCGTTTGTGTTTATGGTGGGTCAGTGGATTGAGTTGAGCAATTATTGACTATAAACCACGTAATATAGAAGTACAATCATATTTATTTCTTTAGTTACTACCTTCTGCCAGCGGCTGCATACGTATGAATGTATACATAGATTGTACACCGGTAAATTTTGCTTGTTTTAATCCCGTGGTTTAATCCAGTGTTTCATGTACCAGATGGACCCTCCATCTAGTACATGAAACACTATCGATTTGTAAAGATAAAATTAAATACTAAAGTACTTTTTTTCTATAACTCTAATTAATATACGCATGTTCGAAATTAATTTATTTTAGTAACGTGTCAATGACCTTGTAGTTGTCAGTCGTTGCGTACTAACTACTTACAGGTCATTGGCCTCGTTCAGCTGACGTTAACTTAAAGAAATTAATTACGTATATGCGTAAATTAATACCAGGTTGTCATTGGATGATTTTACCTACCATAAAAAAAACAGGTTAAAAAAACTACTTTATTTTTTAATTTTCTCTTTACAAATCATAGAGTACCAAACCTAAAACAAATTATATAAAATGAACTAGAATATTGAACGTCAAACTCAATTCATAGTTTCGATTGGCAGCAAAATAAAACAAACATGCGAAAAATGTACGACTGTCGAAAAATTCGTTTTTCAAAGTCTAGAGAGAGTTAACTTTTTTACGTCAGTCCGGCCATTTGGATCATGAATGTTCCAGTTATACAGATCGGGTATAAAAAGAAGAATTTTTATATACTCGTCTATTTTCTAGGGCTGATTTCTTCATTCAATATAAAAACTCAGTTGAACTAAACTGAGCTTAGCGTAATCTAGTTTAAAGACGCGTGTCGTAAACATGGGCGACAACAAAAGAATAGAAACTGAGTTTAGCGTAAACTAGGTTCAATTCATCGCTGTGAAATGCAAAATGAAGCTATAATCTCGATTAGGCGCTCAAACTGCGTTTTGTTTTATATAATCGCGATTAGTTTATTGGTGAATTTGGCCCTCAGTCAATAAAATTTTACACTCCCTCACTTCGCCGAAACGGGAAATGTAATTTGATCAATTCCTATAAAAAAACATTGCTGCGTACAATAGCAATTGGCGTTGTTGTATTTCTACTTCATTTAGAAGAAAGAAAGAAAAATGGTTTATTTTCGCGAAATGATGCAATCTTAAAACTAGCTAACAAACACCCTCTCTTCCCGCGCTATGAGATAGACGCATATCACTGTCGCTAACGATTAAATATTGCTTTAACAAAAAAAAAATAACATAATCCGCGTGAATTGTGGACCAAAAGTAAGCTTAATGTGTTATCCATCGTGTTTTGACAATATTTCTTTTATATGTAATACTGATTAAAGTAGCTACAAAAACTAAGTGAAAAAAGTGTAATATCATCGAACAAAAGTAAGCATACTAGTGAGTAATAATATCAAGGTTTTGCTTAAATACCCCCATCAAAAAGCAAAATCCGCACAGCGCACTCTACATTAGAGCACGTATTTCGGTGCTCCCTTAAGGTGAGCGCCAGCTCTGTGGCTTTTGCTACATTTCCAACGCAACACGGCGAACGTTCGAACCCCAGTAGCTGCAAAACTTTTTGTAAGTTTTTTTTTATTTTTCAAAAAACATCTTTGGCAGTTGTTCATTTAATATAAACAATGATGTCGCTAAATAGAACACCTCCGTCTAGTTCGACACCTAATCTCACAGAATTAGACGATACTGCCACGAACGTGACATGCCGCTACAAACGTAAATGGACTGATGAAGGCAAAGAAGAGTTACTAGACGCAATAGATAAAATGAAAGAGTTGCTGGAAAAATCGATTGCGCAACATAATCAAAAGCTAGTTTCCTTGCAGGACACAGTAACTGAAATTAAAAAACAAAATGATGAATTAAACAAAAACGTTCAATTTACGTCTCAGAAATATGAAGAAATGAAGGATAAACTTCTATCTTTGGAAGTTGAGCGTAAAGAATACCACAGCTACATTGGTCAACTGGAAACCAAGATAGAAACTCTCGAAAAAAATGCTCGATCCGGAAGCCTAGAGATCCGTAATATACCCAAAAAACCAAAGGAATCCAAAAAAGACTTGGTGAAAATTCTTGAAAATATTGGTAATTGCTTGGAAACACCTATTCAACCGTCTGACATTAGAGACATATTTCGTATACATACAAAAGGTCCTTCCAACAATACCATCATCGTAGAACTTACGTCCGTACTCAAAAAGGAAGATGTCATATACTCACTTAAAGCGTATAAGAAGAAGCACAACACCCAACCTACTACAACTCAAATTAACGTTGACGGTCCTGCTTTGCCTATTTACATTTCTGATAATCTGACAACCAAGGGAAAACGTCTTTATGCCTTGGCTCGTGACTTCGCCAAATCCAACGAGTACAAGTACTGCTGGATTGCACACGGTAGTATCTATATACGTAAACGGGACGGCGACACTGCGTGCAAAATTAACAGTGAGGATAGTTTGGCAATCTTGATTAAACAGTCATGACTAATTTCAAAAAGGATTAGATTTTGTCGTTTTCATACATATTTAATTTTAACCGCAAATGTAACTTTAAATGTTTTGTTAAGTAGGTACTTCCGACTATTTTTCCATATATTACTTTTTTATTATTCTATACTAAAAAAGGGTCACCCAAATAATTACATCAAACTCAAACACTACACCCAGCTAAAACTTTACACAACTCACACCAGATATCTAACCTTCCCTCATAAAACTCTCATATTGACACAGTCTAAAGTCATAAATCTCTCGATTCGTAATTTACGTTGTCATAGAAATACAGCCTACATTGCAATAATATTGCTCTTGTATCTGGTTTATCAAAAAGCCAATACTAGCTTAACAAAGGATTATGTGCTCTGTGTAACTATCTCCCAAATTCAACCCTGATAGCATCAATATAAATAACGAAATAGAAGCAAGCTGTGAAATTGAGTGCTCTGTGGTTGACGATTCTTCATCTTGTAAAAATCTATTTAATCAATCTCAATCCAAAAATTCACTGACTATTCTCGCTGTGAATATTCGTAGTATTAAGAAAAACTTTGATAGCTTGATGATATTTCTCTCTGACATTGACATTGTTGTTGACTGCATTGTGTTGACCGAATGCTGGACCGATGCCGGTTCGACTATTCACCACATTGATAACTACAATCCATTTTACTCCACTCGTAGTCATAACCAAAATGATGGTGTCATTGTATATGTCAGGGATTGCTTTGGAAATGTGCAGTGTCAAGAGCCAGAACTGGCAGAGGGGAACTGTCTTATAATTAACATTGATAATTACACGCTCATGGCATCGTATAGACCTCCTTGTTACGCAAACCCATCCAATTACATCGCTTCTCTTAACGATCTGCTTACCAATATCCACTCTGAAAATATTATTTTTGCGGGTGATATAAATATTAACATTCTACCAGAAATGATCACTGGTTACGCTGCAGAATACATCACTATGTTAGCTACTCATAACTTAAGACAAGGTGTTGACAAGCCCACCAGACAAGGCAACTGCCTGGATCATTTTATGATAAAAACTAAGAAACTCGCTAAATCATTTATATTCGACCCGCTTACTGATCATTGTCCCATATTATTGTACATAGAAGACATATATATAAAAAAGATTAATATGGAGCACTACAAACTAACTACGAATTACGATCAAATTGGTAAAGACTTAGACAACATAGATTGGGACCACTATTATAACTCTCAAAACGTAAACGAAAACGCCGAGTTTCTTATTAATACGTTGCGAGACATCATCTTGAAAAATACCACGAAAACAAAATTATCAAAGAAAAAGAAACCTCTTAAGCCGTGGATCACAGTTGGCATAGTGAGATGTATACGCAAAAGGGATAAATTGCATCAGAAAGTTAAGAAATCACCTAATAACGACGAACTCCGTAAACAGTACATCAGTTATAGAAATATTTGTAATAAATTAACAGTCGCGTTAAAACGCTCTTATTATGAGACTGAATTACAAAAAAATGGAAACAATCTGAAAAAGACCTGGTGCGTTATTAAGGAGATGTGTAACATTAACAAGAATAACAGCGGATCAAATGAGCTGACTCATATCAAAGCTGACCCTGCTGACGCTCTTAATGAAGTTAACTCATACTTCACATCAATTGGAAGAGACTTGGCAAAAACTCTTCTTAATAAACTCAAACAGGATGAAGATACTCTAGCAAAGCTAGCCAAGAAATCGTACGGTTTGCCTAAATCAATGGCATTTACTCCTACAGACGAATACGAAGTAATTAAGGTGATAGCCGGTCTTAAGAATGGCAGTGCTCCTGGTTTAGACAACATATCCTCTAATATCCTAAAGAAATATAAGTTCAAACTGGCATCCCCCATTACACACCTTTGCAATATTAGCTTCTCTAGTGGTGCTTTTCCTGAGGCATTCAAGAGGGCTTGCGTTGTTCCAATATTTAAGGCTGGTGATAAAGGCCTTGTTAGTAACTACAGACCGATCTCTCTTCTTAGCACATTGTCCAAAGTATTGGAAAAACTTGCAAACGTAAGACTCGTAAAATATCTAGAGGTAAATAACATCCTGTCACCATACCAATTCGGTTTTAGAGCTAACAGATCAACAAATGACGCTATTCTAAAACTTACTGAAAGCATAACTAGATATATAGACAAGGGAGAGAAATGTGTCGGTCTTTTCCTCGACCTTCAAAAAGCGTTTGACACTGTCTCTATTCCTATACTTATAAGTAGATTGGAAAACGTCGGAATCAGAGGAGTGCCACAGCAGTGGTTATTAAGTTATCTATCTGGAAGAAGCCAATGTGTTCGACTCGATAATATGACTAGCAATGATGCTCTCTGTTCTTACGGAGTCCCTCAAGGAAGTACGATTGCACCAACGCTTTTCTTAGTGTACATCAATGAGCTGTGCAATATCAATATTACTCAAGCCGAGGTTATGATGTTTGCTGACGACACAGTTCTGCTGTTCCATGAGAAATCTTGGGAGATCCTGAAAACTGTCTGTGAAACAGGCCTTTCTCAGGTAACGGCATGGCTGGAAGATAGTCTGCTATCGTTGAACACAGCCAAAACTAAGTTCGTCTGTTTTAGCAAGACTAGAGCAGGAAGCCCTAAAAATTTTGAAATTAGCATACACACCTTCCCTTGCAACAGGAATCGCACGACTTCAGACTCCTGTGCGTGTCCAGGGCTAGACAGAGTTAATTCCATCAAATACCTTGGAGTAATCGTTGACGAGAACCTTAAATGGGGTCAACATATATCAGGAACAGCCAAAAAAGTGCGCAAGTTAATCCACATTTTTAGAACACTGCGGCAGGCTGCCAGTCCCAAACTCCTGATTCAAACTTACAAAGCACTATGCCATTGTATATTGGGTTATGGAATTTGTGCTTGGGGTGGGGCTGGTAAGACCCTTTTGATTGACCTGGAAAGGGCTCAACGTTCGGTGCTTAAAGTACTTCTCTCTTTGAAGTACCGGACGCCGACCACTGTAGTTTATGAAGTAGCTAAAGTACTTAGCGTCCGGAAAATCTTTGTATACGAATGTCTGCGAAGATTCCACCGTTACACCGTTCCAGGCCTTCCTGTTTCGTCCAGGAGAACTGACAGATGCCCAGTCGAACAGACTAAGAGCAACTTTGCCAGAAAACACTACTGCTACGTTGCTCCTCGATTATATAACAAATTCTGCCAAGACCAAAGTTCCAATCAACTACAAGTAAAACAACTTAAACAGTTAAGCAACTTCCAATTCAAACAAACAATAATGCACTGGCTTGACAAGTATGACTACAGTGAAACAGAAAACTTATTCGACAACATTAAATGACACAAGGACAAGTTCATTACTCACACAACTCATTCCTAACGTACATACACTTCCTGATCTTCATGCACACACCCTCCCACACACATACACACACACACACACACTACCCTCAAGTAAACACAAACATGCCCTATACGTGAAGTACTTTCTGGTCGATGTTTTCTTTTTATTTAATTTTTTTTTTTCTCTTTTTCGTAAATTTTTAATAATAAATGTCTCCTTTTACTAATTCTGTAATCCTGTAATTGTCCTTTGACCTTGTCTATTGTACTTCTCTGATATGTACCCTGTATATTGAGAGGTCTGGCTCTTGTGATACAGGAAATCCTAGTACAAGAGTCAGAGCTCCACTGATAATTGTGTATTGAAGTGTCAATAAATTATTATTATTATTAAAAAAAAAAAAAAAAAAAAAAAAAAAAAAAAAAAACATAATCTTTATATAGGGAAGATATATAATAATATAATATATATAATATTTCACAACTTTCACACAATGCCGACTAGTCCCAAGCTAAGCAGAGCTTGTGTTATGGGTACTAGACAACTGATAAACATATATATATATTTCTAAAAATATACATATTATAGATAAATTACACCCAGACACAGAACAAATGATCGTGCTCATCACATAAACATAAAACACACACAAACACACAAAACCCCCACAAAAAAAAAAACAAAAAAAAAATGGCCGAACGCTCAGCATAAAGCTGAGCTTTACACAAACTGACGTTGTTTTGAGGTACTATTGTAACAAATATTGTTATTTTAGGGTTCCGTACCTCAAAAGTAAAAGTCAAGTCTGTCAGTCTGTCAAGACCCTTTATTACGGGAACGTGTAAAGGTATCGTGTTGATATTAAAAACCATATATTCAAGTCTTCGGTCCCTTGAAGCTGTGAAAAAATCAAGATACCATCGTTTCTAGCGCAAACAACGTATATTTCCACATTCTCAAGGGAATTAAAATTCATATGGGACCTCCCGTTGACCTAGAATCCTGAAATTTGGCATAAAATAAGGCCTCATAACACAAATATAGAAAAAAATTAGTGCGCGAGTCTGACTCGGGTGTTTTTGGCGCTATGAGCAGTAGGTACTTCAAAATAACAACATAAGGTAAAGAGATTTTGTTACTTCATACACAATGAAATAATAAAGTCTCACAGGACGTCAAACAGCTGACACTCACATTAGCACAAAGGCTTTGAAAAACGGATACGAATATAATCTCACTTTGTACGCTCTAATTCGTTTGCACTAAAATGTTCAAAGCTCAACTTAAATATAATTTTAAATTGTAGGTGTAACATCTTGTTTACTGAATATTTGAAGTCTTGGAAGTGAGCTGAAGCGACACGTTTCTCTTAACAAAACTGAATTATTTTTACAAGTGTACTCGTACATCGAGTGTTTCTTGTTTTTATTGACTTGATATTGGAGGACGGCGTGCAATGGGTAGCACGCTGTTCGATTGTCCGGTAAGCGACCGGATCGAGCCCAAGTCGTCGACGGCGCGTTCTGTTTCCGCGCGCCTCAAGGAGCTGTCAGCACACCGAAGAGGCCCAACCCCTAACTGCAGGCAGGCAGGGTCGAAGCCTGCTGGGGTCAAGGGCCGTTTTCTGAGAGGAAGGCTCAGCCCCGGCACTATAGGCAACGAAGGAATGGGGTAGGTTTTTAGTCAGTAAGAGTCTGACACTACTTCCCGCTCCACCCAAGGGCGGGATTTGTCATTGGATGATTTTACCTACCTTAAAAAAAACCCTTATAGGATCATTTTTTTGTCCGTCTGTCTGTCGCAGACCCTTTATCTCGGGAGCGCGTGCAGGTATCGAGTAGAAATCAAAACTCAGGTTTACAATCCTTTGAAGTTGTGAAAAAAATCAAACTTCTAAGCGAAAAAGAAGATACAGCCGTTTATATCGTAAAAAACTTTTTTTACACTCTCAAGGGAATCAAAATTCATAGGGTACTTCCCGTTGACCCAAAATCCTAGCATTTGGCACAAAGCAACGTTTTATAACATAAATATATGAATTAGTCTGAAAACTGTAAATTTGTGGTCTTATTCTTCTTCTTTTCAAATCGATGGTAAACTCGTTAAATTATTTGGGCCCAGTAAGTTGCCACGTTAACTGCAACATCGGTGGCACTCATTAAATTCTCCAAAGTGCAGGTGTAAGGGCTTCTAGGACATTCCAACATGTGGGTCATGTTTTGAACAGCACCGCACCCACATTGAGAATCCGACGGGTCTATAAACCCCCATTTCGCAAAGTTGTGTTTGCAGCGGCCTACCTGGGTGCGCAGCCGATTTAGTGCTTTCCACACAGGCCACTGCAATTCATGTCCAGGTGGGAGACGTTCTTGGGGTATCAAGAAGTCGGATGGTGGCAGGTTATGTTCTTCCCAAAGCTTGATTCTATCTTTAGGTGGTGGGTCAACTCAATTTGTGGTTGCGACGAAAAAAAAAAAAAAACTTATTCGGTTCAGAAAAATCTTCGAAACTGGATTCGAAAATTAGACTATTTACATATGTTAAGTCAAACAAAACCTTTAGTGTGCGAGTCCGATTGGCTTTTGCCCACATTTTTTACTAGTATGGAAGCCAGTAGGCAGCGCTGCTTATTTTTCGGCCCTTCAACCGTACCGCTAAGGTTTGAATAAATAATTCTTGTGGTAAGTACTGTTACGTCTGCGTAATGAGTTTGCATAAGATTATATGCAGACTCATGCGTATACTCATAAGTTAGCATACTGGCTGTATAATAGTTCGAAGGCTATTAGTATTCTAGAATTAATTTGAATATTTGTAAGAGTAGATTGTTTTGTTGTTTTATCGCAGTTCCATGTAGTCGTTCAAAGTCGAAGGAAGTATTTTTTTAATATATCGACGTAAAAAGTCTGAGTTGTTTCTGTTACCAAAATCATAGATCCCGGTAGTCGAGCCCTAAGCACCCAGGGTTCGACAGTACCATTTGATCCTTTGCCAGTTATCTGGTAGATAAAGACAAACGAACTTCAAGCGCCAGAGCTGCACAAATGAATACAAAGGTTTAAAGGATTTACTATCGATTTGTAAAGAAGAAGTCTGGATAAAACCCATCTGAGTTCCTTTAGTTGTCCTTTGTATTCTGGAGCAACGTTTTAATAACGTTTTTTGCTGCACAAAGTATTCAAAGAATGGAGGCGTGACGAAAAAATTATTCATAGAAATCCATAAAAGAGTTACATGTAGCAATAAACTGAAATAAACATGACTCATTTTTAGGATTCCATACCTAGTCAGCAAAAACGAAAGTTTTTCACTTTCTTATTCACCTGTTTGCTTGTCAAGATTATGTCTCTTAGGGACGCTTAGATATAATATCATACTCTAGCCAATTACCTATTGGAATACTAAAAAATCAAACTTCTAACTCAACTCATCTAAAGATAAGGCCGTTTATGCTCCTTTTATAGTGCTTATTTTGATACACGCAAGAAAATTAAAATCTATTAGATATTTCCCGTATATACTCGTATTACATAAAAACACTTACTAATTAAAATTATAATTATACATTATCGTCTACTCCTAACTAAAATATGGCGTCATAAAACTCCTCTCCATCCTGTCGACTTGATAAGGCTTGAAAAAAATTCCAAAGCCGATTCGTGAATTAAAATACCTATATATTATAGGTAAGTTTGTACGGCAACCTTGGTGCGGAGCAACCTCGGATTTAATTTACAAAACCCACATAGCAATATATTATACTAATCAAGAAAAGAATTGAATAGAAAAACTTTTATTCGAGACAAACACAGCGCAACGGTTACCAACAAAAAGTAAAAAAAAAAAAACAAAAAATACAGAGTACAGTACGTTCGACGGTTCTTGGCGCGCCTGAAGTTAGGCTCTGCGACTTTAGCGCTCAAAATAGGCGCTTCAAATAAATGATTTACAAAAATAAATGCCAATAACAGTTGTTAACAGCAATAACAACTGCTATAATTGGTATTTATTTTTTCAAACCATTTATTTTTTTACGAGTGCAAAAGCGCTAAAGTTCCCAGAGCCTAACTTCAGGCGCGCCAAGAACCGTCGCAAACGTACTGTACTGAACGTGCACCGAAAGAGTGACCACCGCAGCATTTGCTGGGCGTCAGACACCCAACGTTGGTTTTCAAAAGGTTACGTTGGTTATGTTCTTAGAACTTCAAATTGGAGACTACGCAGTGAAACCTTGCAAGAAATAATTCGAAGAAAACAAATTAATTTATTATTTACTTTGTAACGTTATAATAGCGTGTGTGAATTTAGGTGCCCTTGAATATAAGCTAAGTTTACTCGAAATGAGTCAGTGGATCGAAAAATTCTGTGTGGATTTCGGTTGAAAAGCCGTTCGGCCTAATTAAAGTTTATGGTCCTATTATTTTAAAAGGATTCTTTTATAAATCAAAGATACTACTGGGTGTCTCAAAAAAAAACTCTACCACTAAATCACTTTAGTACATGCATAAAAATATGCGTGATATTAATAAAGACATAATGAGGAGTGGTGGCCGAATGGTAATAGCCTCGACTTACGAGTTGTTGGTCACAGGTTCAAACCCAGCCAGGCGCATTACTTTGTGAAATTTATTTCATCACCACTGCTCTCAAAACGGTGAAGGAAAACATCGTAAGGAATCCGGCATGTCCTAGAACCAAAAACTCAAAGACATGTGACATCCACCATTCCGCACTGGGCCCGCGAGGTGGATTACAGCCCATTCCCTCTCCTCGAGAGAAAGGCTGATGCTATGCTTTGCTAACAAATGTATTTATAAATATTTCTTATTTTTTATAGGCTGAGTTTTCCTTTTAGAAGCGATCCCATGACCTCAGTAGGCTTCGACTTTGCTGGGCCCCTACGGTTTGCTGACAACTCATCATCTTGAGGCGCACCGTCGACGACTTGGGCTCGGTCCGGACGGTTACTCCTGAGACGTATAGTGTGTTGGGGTACGATCGACGCTGTGGTAAGAACATAATACATCAAATATCCCACTTATTTGGCTAGGTTTTTTAATGCTAGCCACATTGTGTAGCAGGGCGTAAATTATGACGTGACACGCAATGTAGCATTGAAAATATAGCTAAATATTTGCGATATTTAATTAATACGTCTTCAATCTTCCAGTGGCGGCTGGCTCGTGAGGAGGTTCATTTCCTCACGCATTATCGATCCCGCAATTATGGATTCGTAGTAGGGTTGCTGATTTCTTTTGTATAGGAGCTTTCTGTGTCATCATCATAATTCTATTTCTTGAATACAGCATAAATGTGCTGATCGTATCCAGTTTAATTGGTAAAATCAGCCTAAGTATAAATTAAACTTTTACATTGCATTGTATCAGCCTTATAACTTTCCCACTGCTGAGACTCAGGCCTCCTCTCTAGGAGAGAGAATGGGCCGTAATCAACCACGCGGGCCCCGACTAGACTTTACTTTATTCTAATATAGAAACATTGAGTGAAATGATGACTCAGTTCTATAAACATTTCATGTTAGTCGAAAGTTCTTGTGTTAGCAATATTGATCTGTTAGTCACAGTTTGTTAGTGTTAATTACTCAGAATTTTGCTTACTAATTGTTTGTATTTAATCGTAGTTAGGAAACTAAAATAACGATAACTTTGGTGGCTTACACAACCTATTTAGAAAATAGTCGCCTATTTTTAGGGTTCTGCACCTCAAAAAAAATTGGAACCTTTATAGGATCAGTTTGTTGTTCGTCTATCTGACAAGACCTTTTATTTCGGGAACGCGTGGAGGTATCGAGTTGAAATTAAAACCATATACTAAGGTCCGCGGTCAGCTGTAAAAAAAGATACGGCTATTTATGTCGGAAAAAAACGTATATTTCGAGACTCTCAAGAAAATCAAAAATCATAGTGTACTTTCCGCTGACCTAGAACCCAGAAATTTAACATGAAGCAAGGTCTTATAGCACAAGAATAGGAATAAATCTGAAAACTATAAAGATGTTGCGTCATATAAAAAATACTTTTTCGATTCGGAAAAATCTTCGAGATTCGATTTGGGAATTGAACTATTAAAGTTAGTTAGTTTGTACTACAGACCCTTCAGTGTGCGAGTCCAACTCGGACTTGCCTAGTTTTTTGACTTTCTTGTGATTCATATTTCTAGCCTTTTTTTAACTAGCTTGGGGTCGCTTTCCAGTACCCATGTTTTACATGGGGCGACTGCCTATCAGATTTCCACAACCCAGTTACTGAACAACACGATAGTCCTTGGATAGACTGATAGTCAGACTTTCTGTCTTCTGACTATCTCTAGTAACAGTCAAAGGTCCATATCGTCCATGAATGATAACCGCGTCAGTAATGTCCTTGATGAACTTAGAAAAGCGTTTTATGAACACATTCATTATGCGTACAGCTAAGAAATGAGATTCCATGCCAGAGTCTGTATTTCCTGATAGGTATAATCTAGGGGTCTTTAAGTCAAGAGTGAAAAGGTTACCGTGCTCCATCGTTGGCCATATCTTCGCTTACCATCAGGTGAGATAGTGGTCAAACGCGACCCTATCCACAATATAAAAAAAATACTTACTCGTGCTCACTTGGACAAATATGTTATTGTAATTAGTTGTTCGAAACAAATTTAGCCTACTAGCTTTAATGTAGCGCCAAAACAGCATTACAAGTTAATTAAAAAAAGCTTCTTAAGAGCGCCCAAACCGAGGTACATTTTGACGCAGCCACTCTTACGTGATTATTATGTTATTAGGTACTGTGATGTCGGAGTAATGAGTTTGCATGACATTACATGCAAACTCGTGCTTATGAGTTATCATACTGGTTTGTTAGTATTTTGAAGGATGTTGTCATTTCTAGAATACGTTTGAATATTTATAGGAAAATAATATTTTATTGTTTTATAGACAGTGCTACATAGACCACTGAAGTGTAAAGAAGTAATTTTATTATATTAGTCCGAAACAGTACAAAAGACGATTTTCTATAATAATATCAATTGATCCCGTAAGCCAACCCTGCAGCAGCAAGGGTTCAACAGTACACATTTTTTTCCAGATATTTTGAATACACAGATATCTTGTGGATATTATCTAAGATTTTATAGAAATAAAAAAAAACATAAATGTGTAAAATTAATCCAGAAAAGACTCTGCTGCGCTGAAAACCTGCTATTTTATGTGAACTTTGGCCCTCCATAATGTAACCATATATTAAATATATAAAAAAGCATCTATATAGAAGCCTTCCACATTTAATAGAGATTTAGATGATGACAAATTTTCTCAAAAACTTTTAAGGGTTTTAAAAGAAAGTGTGTGAAGTGGGGAAGGCCCGTCTTAAGTTGTTTGTTTTGGTAAACTTTAATTTTGTTTAATTATGCAGCGATAAATTAATGCGTTTCTAAAAATAATTGCCGTCAAGCGCTTCCGTCTAAAGTTCAAATTGGCAATTATTCAGCCTTCACTCCGTGACAGCTTAACTTATCAGTCACCGCTGAAGTTTCGTGAGACACGGAAATAAAAGTAATTAATTCAATCCCTGACAACAGAATAAAGAGTTTAAGGTCAAAAATAATCACTCAAGGTCAAAAACTCAATATTGTTTCTTTGTTTTTATTTCGGGTGTCCTCGGTTAAGTAACATTATTTTACGAATAATAACGTAATGGTAACGTAACGGTTGTACGCACACCACCAACTTATTTATATAGGGTGTCTCAGTAAGAGTGCACTTTTTGAAATTGGATTTATTTTTTCATGCAAGTGGCAACTCTGAAATTTGACAGCTGTCACCTCTGTTTATTCCGATTATTAAAAATGGAGAGCTTTTCGAAAGATCAACGCCTTATAATTGTGAAAACTCTTTAAAAAAATGGGGAAGGTTACGCTGAAAACGCTCGCAAACTTCGCCAAATTTTCAGCCAAGAAAGTGCACTTAATGTGTCAACCATTCGAAGAGTGGTCAAAAAATTTGAAGAAACTGGGTCAATTATGGATAACAAGAATCAAAGTACCGGTAATTTGAATTTGTTGAGAACGATGTCGAATTGATGTTTTCAGATTTTTGGCGACACTCTCGTTTACAGCAGCAATGTTTTCAAAAACTCATTATCTCACGAAATTCTGATGTCAAGTGGCCACCAAGATCGTGCGATTTAACGCCGTGCGATTTTTTCTTTGGGGTTTTGTGAAGTGTTTCGGGTTTATTCGCATAAACCCGAAACAATTTCTGAGCTCAAATCGGAAACCCAACGCGTCATCGGTGAGATACAGCCACATCTCTATGCAAAAGTCATGGAAAATTTCATGAAAAAAGTAATGGCCTGTCATCGGAGCCGTGGGGGTCATTTGCCGGATATTTTATTCCATACTTAATTGGAACATGTGTTCTTTACAATACAATAAAAATATCACAACTCTGTCATAAAATACTTGTTTTTATTTTAAAATGAAAAAGTGCACTCTTACTGAGACACCCTTTAGATATAAGATTTAAAATCACAAGATGATCGGTCATGTATCAGATATTTATTTATATAAACTGTATTGCTAGCTACTTTTAAGTATTTGAAATGGTAATCTGTGGAGAACGTAGTGGGTAGCATGATTGTCTTACAATGTAAAATTTAAGCTATTATGTATATCCTCATTGTGCTACTGTTTGTTTTTCCATAAATAAATAAAATAAAAAAATAAGTGACACATTTTGAGAATACTCACGTGACATGACTGACCTGTTAATCTAGTGGTTAGTGACCCTGACTTCTACGCCAGAGGTCGTGAGTTCGATTCCCACCTAGCAAATGTTTGTGTGATGAGCACGAACCATTTGTTCTATGCCTGGGGTTAATCCATACTATATATATAATTATATATTATATATTTATATATATATATATATAATATTATAAATGCGAAAGTAACTCTGTCTGTCTGTCTGTCTGTCTGTTACGCGATCACGCTCAAACCACCCAACCAATTTTAATGAAATTTAGTACGAAGCAAGCTTGAACTCCAAGGATGAACATAGGCTATATATTATCGCGCTATTTGGTATGGAGGGTGAGTAATATTGCATTTTATCGGTAAAGTTTCTGCGCGCGGCCAAAATTGGAACTAATCGTTTGTTGCCATTTTGACATTTACGTCAGGTGTCAGGAGAATGTCTTGTGTTCTGTGTTTTTAATTGTTTCCAAATTAAATAATCGTCATCATTATACCGAAAGTGATTACAAGTGCTGGCAGGGATCTTGAAAATCAAACGTGTTTAATAAGAGGAATGAGAAAATATCGGACAATTTAACAAATAAATTTTTGGGTGACCATAACAATAAAATTTCCCTATTTAATCGTACACTAGGGGTACCTGTCAGGAAAAACTTAGTTTGTTGATAATGGACAGCTAGGTACTATGTTTTTGAATCTTTATCAAGTGACTATCATGACGAATCAAAATTAATGACAGATCAGAAATCAGAAATACAAAAGCAAAGATGAAGAAGAAGGCAATGCAAAAGCTCATAATGAAATAGCCTCAATCACTAAAGCGGCATTTAACACTGTAACACCAGAAGAATGACTGAATGTCGTCTACATGTTGACAAAATAAAAGACAAATATTTTAAATCGGCAAGGTTAATGGATATCGAAATTAACAATAGACTCATCCGACTCTTCTGATAGTATTGGAGATTGATTCTAAAAGTTGTTGATGCTAAAAGTGTTACTAGATATTAATTTAATAAAAGATTTACAAAGTTTCCATGACTTTTTTTATAATCATCATCATTTTCCTGCCCTTCTCCTATGTTATTTGGGGTCGGCGCAACACGTTTTCTTCTTCCATTCTGCCCTGTCACCCGTCATGCTATCACTAACTTCCTTCTCTTTCATATCATCTTTCATATCATCCTTCAAACAATCCATCCATCTTTTCTTTGGCCTCCCTCTCCCCCGCCATCCATCCACATGTATACTTTTAGTAACTCTTTTAGTAACATGTGTATCATCCCTCCTCTTTACATGACCATACCAAGATAAACGATTCCCCTTCAACTTTTCTGAAATTGTCGCCACTTTCAAACTTCCTCTAATATACCTACTCATTCCTCACTTTATCCTTTTTGTCACACCACACATCCATCTCACCATTTACGACTTTTTTGTAATATTTCCCCTAATAAAATAATCTGTAATGCAATCTATTCGTTTACTTTCCTTAAGTAAACTAAAGGTATAGTTAAATAAATTCTTTAAATTACAATTTGAATTACTAAAGACTGTTTTTAATTATATGAAGGAAAATAGATTAGTTAGGCTGGCAACATTAAACATGGCCCTAGCAACGCGCATGCTCTATGAGTAATATTGTATTTTATCGGTATTATACGATTTGCCGCGAGTTCAAACCCCAGCGACAGTTAATATTTTTGTGATTATTTTATCTTCTTTTTTGCCGATAATATACAATGATACGTCGAATAAATCAATAAAGTTGTTGTTTACAGATTTTAAACATAGCATAGACATTTTTATCCAATATTTTTCCAAGTGCTTTGTAAAAAGTAATCAAAACATAAAAAAATATCGAGACGGCGAAAAAAAAACTTACTAATTTTTTTAATTATTTCATTTAAGATAAAAATCATCACGCTATCATTGACAAGGAGCCATGCACTCTATGACGTTTATAACAAGAACGCCTATTTTTAAAGGAAATTATCTAAGAATTTAGCACATGGTTTATATGATTTGATGGTCCATAGCACGTAGGACGATGGTAGTTCGAATCTCATATTGATGAGACGTTTTAATTTTTTTTTTTTTGCTTTCTTACTGCTTCTTTTATTGAGGCTGGTTTTAAGGTCAGCACTTTCGAAACAGTTTGGCAGACACTGTCCTTTAAAATCTAACATTCAATTTCAAATCTTTCGTTTTCGTTGGATAAAATAAAATAAGTGTATGCATTTATAGAACGGTCCCAGAGCATTTTTAACGATCCTACTGTTTTTATACGGCGGAGAGAGTGCGTGTAGCACTCGAAGGTTTCGCCAAATTTCATTTGAAAGTTGGAGATTCAGGGCTGTTGTGGCTGTTTCGAGTAGTTTCTATTTCGTATTCGGCCGGAAGTACAGATATTACCATTTTGCGAATCGTCCGGAGGACACAGTCGAGCGTGCGATGGAGGTCTATCCCGATTGGGTAGAGCACCGCCGTATCCTCGTGGAACCGATCGGCGGCGGCGACTACAGCACTGCGTTTGGCCATCAATATGCGAGTTCAATTGGGCGGAGATACACGGGCTCAAGATTTCGCGGAAATTCCTTAAAAATTTGGAGACTCTTCCTAGGGTAGTTCCCACTATGGAAAATAATTCGTCTGATATATGAAGACGTCAGTCAAATATGCACGAACAATACTGGATAAATGAACGAGTAATTTAAACGCCCAAAGCAATCAAGCTGCAACAATCAATGCAAACATGCTTTCGCAAATCCATACTAATCTACAGCGACTGCCGAGGCGTGAAGATGTCCTATTTGTCATTGTTTCAAACACCTCCTTCGATCGCATTATTGCTTCACTGAAGGAAATGACTGGTTGACATTTCCTCTAACGATCGCCTTCACGACGACACAGCGGCGCAGACTTCAACCGTAAGCTCCATTGTATCTCCGAGCGATCCGTACGATGGTGAGAATCGAGAGTTTCATTCTTCTAAATTCAATACAGATGTCTCCCGAAACGCCCACATCCAGTGAGTCATGCACAAAGACAGGACGCCGTGGTGCCTGTGTATCCACTCCTCAAAGACAGTAAAAACCACTGCGATTGTAGCATACTTACTGCAACCCTGAAACGCAAAGGGTAACTATAGGGAAACAGGTTTGGGGGATGAACTGCTCGCGTCCGTAGGATTTACTTAGTACTGACCACCCTACACGTGTCCCCTGGGTAGTGCTAAACGAGCAGGAAATGCGGTGGTAGGCCATAGCATCGGCTGCCGGCTTCAAAGTTACCACCCACCAGACAAAGCCATGCCGCCAAGCGATCCGTCGTGTTCCGGCATGATGTTTGGTGAAGCCGTACGGTGGAAGTTGGGTCTGAGCAGTTGTGTTGCGATGTATAACGGGTATGATGCACCAGCTGTTGTTGCGTCGGACGCTTGATCGTGGAGGGTAGCGGGATCCGAAGCACGGTGCTCCGCTGGCCGACCGCAGGTAGTTGGGGGCCCAAGTAGTGTGCCAGCCACACATGAAAGGCTGCCCCGCCAACTGCGAAAAATCCCAGGGTGGCCCCATCGTGCCGGTTGGCGACCGGATGAGAGGACCCGATGGCGATCCCTGGGGGGGTTCGGGCGTCCCCGCAGTCTCCAGATTAACCTTCCATTGGCGCGGCAACTCTGGTTGTGTTGTTGGGTTTAACATCGCATCACCTCGCTCAACTGCCATCTTCCATCAACCCTATTCACTCCATCATAAAAATATTATGAAACGTAAAAAGAAAAGTAAGTGTGTACAGCGGATGCACGTCCTCTCTTTCAAAGTGCACCTCTCTAATATTCGAGGACTGCACTCCAATCTCGATGCGGTCCACCACCATCTAGAGACTGACAAGCCACACTTGCTTTTCTTGACGGAGACTCAGATTAGATGTCTGTCAGATGCGGCGTACCTCAACTACCCGGGATACTCATTGGAGCATCATTTTCTGCAGCGTGCCGGGGTCTGTGTGTACGTCCGTAATGACATCTGCTGTCAGCGTCTCCGTCACCTTGAAGACCCAAATTTTTCCACGCTATGGCTGTTGGTGGACACTGGTATGGACAAAATCGTCTATGCCTGTGTCTACCGATCGCACAGCGGTGATCAGGAGACGACTCGAATGTTTGACCAGCTCAGTGAAGCTGCCGATAAGGCTCTGCATCGGCACCCTGATGCGCAGCTTGTCGCTCTGGGGGACTTTAACGCCTGCCACCGAGACTGGCTTTTCCCATACCAGAGGACCGACCACGCTGGAAGAGAAGCGCGAAACTTTGCGGTATCGTTGGGCCTTTCCCAGCTGGTGAAGCAAGCGACCAGGGTGCCTGATGTAGTTGGTCAAATGGTCATACTGCCAATTGTCTGGACCTTCTGCTGACCACCGATCCGGACAGATGTATCGTAACAGTTTCTTCACCACTTGGAACATCAGATCACTGTCTGGTGAAGTCTGTATCGTCCTTCTCCCCACCTGACTGTGAGTCTCGCGGTGAACGGCGGATGTGGCGTTACAAGTCGGCAGATTGGGATGAGATGCGGCACTTCTTTGCGTCTTATCCTTGGCAGCAGGTTTGCTTCTCTTCTGAAAATCCGTCGAGCTGTGCAGATGCCGTATCCGATGTGATACGTCAAGCTATGGAGTATTTCATCCCTTATAGCGACGTACCCATCGGTGGCTCAGTTCACCCATGGTTCAGCGCCGATTGCATAAAAGCTGAAGTGCTTAAGCATTCGGCGTTTCTCACCTGGGTTGATGCTCGTGACCGCAAAGCTCCGGATCTGAGTTCAAAGAAGAGAGCCTTCAACCAAGCTGCCAAGTCCTACAAAAAGGCACTAAGGAAGGCTCGCTTTGACCGCATTAATCATATTGGCACAAAGCTCTCTGCACAGCCATCCGGTAGCAGAGCTTTTTGGTCCCTTGCCAAGTCGGTCGAAGCGAACTTCTGTCGGCCCACACTGCCTCCGCTGGTTAAGCCTGATGGCACACTGGCTCACACCGCGAGAGAGAAAGCAGGTCTCTTTGCATCTCGCTTCGCCCATAATTCTCGTCTTGACACTTGTGGTGCTACTCCACCGACTCTGCCTTTCTGCGACACCTCGATGCCCGAAATTCGCATAAGGAACAATGAAGTTCTAAGAGCACTGTGTCGTCTAGACGTGAATAAAGCTAGTGGACCAGATGGTATACCAGCGATAGTTCTCAAGGCTTGTGCGCCCGAGTTGTCTCCTGTATTGACTCGCTTGTATCGCCTCTCATTTAGGACTGGAATAGTGCCCAAGTCCTGGAAGCTTGCCAATGTACAACCCGTGCCCAAAAAGGGCAGTCGTGCCGATCCTAACAACTATCGGCCGATTTCGGTAACCTCCATACTCTGCAAGATTATGGAGCGTGTATTGAACTCGCGCCTCATGGCATACCTGGAAGGTAACGATCTCCTCAGTGACCGACAGTACGGGTTTCGCCGCAATCGATCTACTGGGGACCTACTAGTTTATGCCACCCACTTGTGGGGCGAGGCCCTCGAGAGGAATGGGGAAGCGATTGCGGTTTCTCTAGACGTCTCGAAGGCCTTCGACAGGGTATGGCACGCTAGCCTTTTGAGTAAGCTTCCAGCGTACGGCATTTCCCCTGGCCTGATTAGTTGGGTAAAAGACTTCCTGAGTGAACGGTCTCTCCGAGTTGTTGTCAACGGATGCTCATCAGAGCCCATGACGACTAATGCCGGAGTTCCTCAGGGGTCTGTTCTCTCTGCAACCCTCTTCCTCCTGCATATCAACGATCTGCTGATGCCCGGTATCTATGGGTATGCAGATGATAGCACAGTTGTAGACAGATACCTGCCAACTCCTCGGGCTAGTAAAGAGCTGATCCAGGCTGAAAGGGAGGCTATGGTGGAGCGGACGAATGCTTCACTTCAGACAGTCTCCAAATGGGGTGAAGCCAATATTGTGGGATTCAACGCCACCAAAACACAAGCGTGTCTGTTCACCGCCAAAAGGAGCCCGTTCACCTTGGCTCCTGCTTTCCAGAATGTATCCCTGGAGTGCACCGACCGCCTTCAGCTCTTGGGGGTAGAAATTTCCTCAGACCTCAACTTTGGGCGGTTCATTGAGTCCAAAGCTATGGCTGCATGCTGCATGCTGGTAGCTGCTAGGAAACTCGGCGTTCTAGCAAAAGTCCGGCGGTACTTCACACCGGAACAGCTTCTAATCTTATACAAAGCACAAGTCCGTTCGTGTGTGGAGTACTGCAGCCACATATGGGCTGGTGCTGCAAAATGCCACCTGGCAGCTTTGGACTCGGTGGAAAGGCGTGCGAAGAGGCTAATTGGTGATCCAGACTTGGTTAAGTCCAATCTACAAAGCCTCGAGCACAGGCGTAGAGTAGCCAGCCTTTCGGTGTTTTACAGGATGCATTTTGGAGAGTGTGCGCGGGAATTGCATGACTTGATACCGCCATCTCCTTTCTACCATCGAACAACCCGGCGTACGGCGAATATCCACCCTTACGTTGTTGAAACTTCCACGGTCCGGACTAAGCGTTTTGCCTCGTCGTTTATACCGCGTACATCGAGGGACTGGAACAATTTGCCTGCTGCGGTTTTCCCGGCCAATTATAATTTAGGCGTCTTCAAGGCTAGAGTGAATAGGCTCTTAATAAACTAGTGCGCTTTACCATCGACGATTGCATCACTGCTTACCATCAGGTAGGATTGCAGTCAAGTGCTAGTTTATAAAATATAAAAAAAAAAAAAAAACAGGTGGGTTTTAGCCATTAAAAGTCTGACACTCTTTCTCGCTGCACCCAGACTGGGAGAAGATATTTGATAATTTAACTACGTTAAGAAGAAAGTACAGGATTGCAAACTCTGAAAGCTGAAGGTGCCGACCTCAGGCTCAACTCCACTGGTCACTTTTTTTATAGCCTACATTTAAAAGGATTTATTTAGTGTTACTAAAAACATACTGCGTGTTAATATGCTTTTTTCTGACGGACAAATTATTAAAAAAAAACTTACAACGTGGTTTTACCAAAACATAAACCATAAACATACATAAACTTCTGTTTTTCTTTGGATAAGGGAGAAACACCCATTAATACAACTTTTACATACTCTTTCCAAGTGTCGCCACAATGAACGGTCCTGTGCATCTCGCTTCGCATCCATCGAATTCCCGCTGTCAAAGTGGGCGCTACATGGGTGTTTATCATGATTTTGGTTTTGCCCATGTTCATTTTAAGATCAACTCTTTCGGAAGCTTTGACGTTCATATGTACATAATACATATGTAAGAGTATATAACACATGTTTCCGGAAGGTAATTTTAGTTTTTACCTTTAGCCGTTTTATGTGAAAGTAAAACAAATCATTTCGATGCACAATGAATTGTAAGATCAGAATTATTGTACATATACAGTACAGTTCTACGAAATTAACGCGGACGAAGTTGCGGGTCACAGCTAGTTTATCTATAATTTGTATGTATTTAGAAATATCTATCAGTGCTTAGTTCGTGAAGCTCTGCTTAGCTTGGAACTAGACGGTGTTGTGTGATAGTTGTGGAATATTATTATTGTAATCCTGTAGCCTATAGTTATAAGGTTGTGACGGTTAGATAGGTAGTAGATCCAATCAACTGCATCCAGATTGGAACATGAGCCCAATATAGTTGGGAAAAGACTAGGGAAATTGATTGCTGTGCACCATATACAATTTGGATTTTGTGACACTGGAAATTACTCATTCATGTCACTGATTGCGTGATATCTAACAGGATAGGATGAAAAGAAAAAATAAAAATATTGCGCCGGCATCAAATAACTTAATTAGGACAAGCAAGCTTTAGGTCTAAGATTTTTTTTATAGTTAACCAAACTGTACAGCCTTGGGCCTATTATTATACACGAAAGCGTAGTTTCATAGACGCTAAAAAAGCGGCAAAGACACGGCGACACAAAGTTGCCGCTTTGTGAATTGAAAAAAGTTTTGTATGTAATCTGTGAGCAGGCATACACCAAGCATATAAAAACGCACGCGTGAGATAACAATGCTCACGCCCCAGCCGCCGGCGGGACTCTGACTTGCGAACCTGTAGACTTGCGAACGGCGAGCAATGGGTAGCTTGCCGTCACACCGTTTGGACAAAGCCCGAGTCGTCGACGATGCATATTGTTCCACGCGCGCCTCAAGGAAATGTCAGCAAATCGTAGGTGACATGGGTTCGCTTCTGATAAGAAAACCCGACCCTGGTATGAAAGGCAAAGAAGGAACAAGAGTAGGTTTTTAGTCAGAAAAGTCTGACACTATGTCCCGCTCTGCTCAAGGGCGGGAGATATCATTAGATTGTTTTTTCACATAAACTTCTGCATATATAATAACGAATATGCGTCTATGAAGGCCTTACAGCGTTGCAAACTGCAGTCGAGTGTCAAGGTCAGTTAAACTCATTAACGTTCATCAAGTTGATATGTTACACAAAGTGTAGTTCATTGTCAACTGTGTGAATTTTGCAAGTAAAACTTGGCCATTTTCTCGACCTTGACGTTGAAGAAGGCCGTAGTCTTATAACGTAGCGGATACTTTTTTGGACTAACTAGATTTTTTAAACTCTGCTTTAGCCTGGAAACCTCGGAATGTCGGAATTTGGTACTTTAGTAAGGATTGGCACGTTCTAGGCTCAGGATGCTTAAATCGGAGTCCGACACTTGGTTATGTAGTCTTCGGTTTCTGCGTTGGGCGTTTATGGTTGGGTGTTTTTGTCGGGTTTAAGTTTTCCTAAGAGTTTATCATGGTCTAGCGTTAAAGTAAACAATTATTGACGACTTTTCTGGGTGGAGTGGAGTTTGGCCGATGCTTTAGCTTCGAATGTTTGAATCGGAATCGTTGTGAATTTTTCTTTGTTATAATTTTGTACGAAATTCGCGATAACGTACTGCTTACAAACTGCTATGTAGTTTGGCAGATGTTTTATTAAGATTTAAATATAACGAATTGATTATTCGGTGTAAAATGTAGAATTCCTGGCAGAAGCATGTTTTTCTTAATAACAGTATTCCTGATTAGTATCTGAAAGCGGCATCTTCAGTATATTATGCCGAGCGATATGCTGCTGAGATAAAAAGTGGTATGTCAATTAACAACAACAGTGTTAGAGCATAAGGTAAATCTAAAAGTGTTTAGGCACCAGTCTCCCATAATATGCAAGTATCTACTTATACCATAGAAACTGTTACCATAATGTATTATGGCCAGAAATAAATCTTATTATTATTAGTTGAGCGTAAAATAATAACAAATACACAGACACCTACATACAAACAAACTTTTACCAATATTATATTAAGACGACGTCTCCTTCTTTTATCAGGAAGGATTTAGAAGCAATAAGACTTAGTATAAACTGTTGAATTATACCAAGGAAATAAATAAGCACAGCGGGCCTAAAAACGTCACATGAGCAATTCATCTAGAGCAAATCATATTCCGAATTCCTAGCAGATCATAAGCAATTCTTCTAATGTTCGTAAAATGGTTGCACAAATTAGTCGAATCATACTCAATTCACTGCGTATCAGAACCATATTTCTTTTAAATATTGCCGTATAAAAAAAATATGATTCATATTATGATTCTACAAAAGTGGCGTTTTTTAGACCTGCAGTTCTTATTCATTTATTATTCTATCACAATTAAAGTCTATGTGAAAGTCAATATTCATTAATCAGAAATCGACGAAAAAGAGACTAAAAGTAATGGTACCCTACGGTACATAATTGAGCGTGTTCTTTAACAATTGATTGTTTAAGAAGTATTTGGTCGTGTCAAGTTCATCCTACTGTCCGAGTAAACTCGATTCAGCCCGGCCTTTGCTGTCCCCCCAATGACGCCCTAATCCGAGGTATGTACCCAAAGGGGATGTTCTCAGAGTATTTAATTATTTTTAAGTTTTACATCCACTGACCTTTTATTGTTTTATTAAAACTGTATGTACAATAAAGAATAAAGAATAAAGAATAAGATTTACAAGCCAGTCTGGTTAAATAGATGACAACCTTATAGGTCGACCTAAAAGGAGACATGTTTATTGATAAACCACGCCAGGTGCTGAAAGGAATTGAAAACGACTTGGAACAAGCCTGGGGGCTTACTCTCAAGTTTAATTCCAATCTGTTGAAGTCGGAATTGTGACGTTTCGTACTCTTGAATTCGATGCTAGCGCTAAACTGGTTTAAAATTGTGTGACCACACGCCAAGCCCTATCCCCATTTTACTTAGTTTTCCAAAAAGGTCACGCAATTTGGCCCTAGCCTCGAATTTAATAGTACCTACATAACTTCACAATTCCAAAGTCGACCGATCGGAATTAAACTCGAGAGTAAGCCCCCTGACCATAGAGAGAAAAGATACTTTTTTTTAAGATGGGAAATCACCCAATCTTTTCTCCCGGTCTGGGTGGAGCGGGAGGAAGTGTCAGATTTTTCTTGAATTATTTCACACGTGTGACCCTTTACGTTCTAGGACTCCGGGTTTCCTTTACGTTGCCATGTGATAATTCACTAAACCATGAACCAAGTCGCAGGAAAAAATGAAGTAAAAAGTGATACCGAAATTGGCAGCAGTACAGAAGCATTCATCAAAATGGTTGATTACACTGCAGTGTTGATAGTCGACGATTAGGTTCTATCGTTTAAGGCCAAGGGCGCTTTCCATAAATAGAAACAGCACTTGTGGGCGATGGTTTGTTATCTTTTTAATTAACTGTTACTGGACTACGTAACATAAAATTTGAGATATTTACCTGTTTTCCCGGAAAAGTTATTTGTGTATAAGTTACATTTTTAGGGTACCGTACCTGATAAGGAAAAAATGGAACCCTTATAGAATCACTTTGTTGTCCGTTTGTCTGTCAAGACCTTTTATCTCAAGAATGCGTGGAGGCGTCAAGCTCACATTAAAACCATTACAGTCAAATCTGTGGTCCCTTGAAGCTGTGAAAAAATCAAACTTCTAAGTTAATGAAAAAAAAAAAACAAAATGCCGTTTATTTGATTATGTCACAAAAAACGTATATTTTGACACACTCAAGAGAATCAAAATTCAAAGGGTACTTGTCGTTGATCTAGAATCTTGAAATTTGGCCTGAAGTAGGGTCTTATAGCACAATTATAGGAAATAGTATGAAAACTGTAAATTTGTAGTTACTTCACAAAAAAACCTTTTGTTGCCATTTCGAAAAAATCTTTGAAACTGGATTCTGTTGTAAGTTTGTATGGAACCCTCAATGCGCGAGTCCAACTCACAATTCCGCACTTTTCGAATATATATATATATGAACTAGCTTTTGCCCGTGGCTTCGCTCCCGCTCTACTACACTACTCTAACTTAATCTATCCTATACCAATAAATCAGTAGGTTTTGATTTTTTTATATGTAACGGGATAAAAATCCTACCTTCTTTTCCTGGTTCTAAGCTACCTTCCCACCAATTTTCAGCTAAATCGGTTCAGCCGTTCTTGAGTTATAAATAGTGTAACTAAAACGACTTTCTTTTATATATTTAAAGATTTATATAATATGAATTCGAAAAAAATTTCAGCCTTTTTTTATATTTTCACCTTTTGTGATTTGATTATGCATAATTTAATAAGTTTCGTATGAGCAGAATAAACGTTTTTAGTTTCTTGTTTGTCAGATTAAGTCACGGGACAAGTTTTTCGGGATACTGAAATAAATATGTTTACTGGAGAAAAAAGAACAATATAAAAAGAAAAGCCGTAGTCAGACGTTGTATAGGTACCAACCGTAACACCATAATAACGTGTGACTACGACTTTTCTTTTTGTATTGTTCTTGTTTTGCCCTGTCTAATGATAATAATATCAAACACGGAGTATTTATCTAAACATTTTTTTAAGACATGTCTTTTTGTCCGCTAGAGGGAATCACTATAAATTTAAACACTATATTTGGAAATGTCCAAGTGGAGCCCTTTCTAATGATACCAAACACGGCGTATTCATCTCATTTTTATTTTTCAACACATTTCTTTTTGGCCGGTAGAGGGCGCCACATCGAGTTTTGTAAGATGACAATTAAGACGGTTCTAATAATACTTCATATGTCGAGTTCCGATAAGTATATTAGGAGCTATGAGGGAACAGATGAACATACCATATGCATAAATACATACATAGCCGGTCAAAATCATAACTCTCCTTTGGTTTTGCCGTAGTCGGGTAAAAAAGATAGATTATCGTGAGTGCGTTCACTAGCATGTAAACTTACCCACACAAGATACCCATATCCACTTGTATATCAGTAGGCTAAACCAATATTTGTTCAATACGGGGATCGAACCCGCAACCCGCAGCGCAATAGCTAATCACTCAACTACTGCGCGAACCGTGCCGTCAATCAAACTTTAAAAGGTCACCTCAGTGAAAACTGTCAGGTGAACATAAATTTAGAAGGTCACCTCAGTAAAACTGTCAAGTGAACATAAATTTAAAAGGTCACCTCGGTAAAACTGTCAAGTGAACATAAATTTAAAAGGTCACCTCAGTAAAACTGTCAAGTGAACATAATTTAAAAGATCACCTGAATGAAAACTGTCAAGTGAACATAATATTTAAAAGGTTACCTTCGTTAAAACTTTCAAAAGAATATAGATTTAAAATGATACCTTAGTTAAAACTGTCAAGTGAACATAAATTCCTTTACGATGCTTTTATTTCATAATCACTGCAGTGCTCACTGTTCATAGGTCATGATAACCCAAGGTCGAGGTCGACTAACATCATAAATCAAGTTGATACGATAGCAGCGGCAGGGTTGTGTGTGCTTGTGTCATTTCCTGTTAGTAGTGGAGGGTTAAGTGATGGGTATTAAGACTTTCAAATTAGTAGGTGCTAAAGAAATTATACGTGCTGTGGTACTGTATTATTATTTATTAGGTAATGTTTTTTTTTTTGTAAGTAATGGGTTTAGTGAATAGAGACAGTGTGAAATCTTGATACAGTTTTATTTTTTGTTGAGGCCGAAGTGAATTACGGTATGATTTCATGAGCTTGAGTGCGAGTATGTATAATATATATCGTTCCATTCCTAAGTTAAATGTGTATTTTTGTTAGTTTCACACAGCTATTTTCAGATATTTTTCAAGTCTTATCAGTACAGTTCTGGTTTTTGTGGGCATTCAACCGGAAAGCCAGCTGTAAGGGGCAGCTGTAAGTATCAGTCCTTAAGTTAAAAAAAAACTCAGTAATGTGCGAGGCCAAGTCATGTACCGAGGGATCAGTACAAACTTAACTATATATAAATAGATAAAAATAATAAATATTATTTTGTAAATAGAATAATAGGTATATGTGAATAGTTTTGATCCCCAAATCGAGCCCCAAAGATTCGCAAAAAAAGTAGTTATTTTGTGATGTTACTTCAAAAGAGAAAGCAGAGTGAGTGAGTGAGAGCAGTCTGTAGTGGCCGAGTGGTTACGGCTCTGACTTACGAATTGTAGGTCGCGGGTTCAAACCCAGCCAGGCGCATTACTTTGTGTAATTTATATCATCACCACTGCTCTCAAAACGGTGACGGAAAATATCGTGAGGAAACCGGCAGGTCCTAGAACCAAAAATTTGAAGACATGTGATATCCACCAACCCGCACTGGGCCCGCGTGGTGGATTACGGCCCATTCCCTCTCCTAGAGAGGAGGCCTGAGTCCCAGCAGTGGGAACATTAAAAGGCTGATGATGATGACTGCAAAATTGATTTTACACTATACCTTTACTTGTGCTATGAGACCTTGCATCTTGCCAAATTTCAAGATTCTAAGTCAACGGAACGTATCCTATATAGGGTGACTAGTAATTAGTGAACGATACATAAACACGTGATTGTAGTCATAATAACAAACAACTTTTACTATGGGACCAAACCTGAAATCGCGAAAAAAAATTGTCATGTTCAGTACATATTTATGTTCGCCTAACAAGTCAAAATGTACTGAATGTTTTTTTTTCAGGTTTGGTACAATCACGTGTTTAAGTATGGTTCACTAATTAGCACGTACCCTTTATATTTTGATTTTCATGCGAGTGTCAAAATATGATTATATTATTTTCTCCTTTTATTTTTTGTATATACATATAAATTACATTTTTAAATATTTTTTATAGAAGGTGATACAAAAAAAAAAAAACATTTAAAAATATAAAAAATAGTAGCCCACCGGCATCGGGAACAGGGTCCAAGCTACCGGTGGTCAGGGCTCCTGGGAGAGAAACCTCCGGACAATACGCGCCGTGTCCAAGAGTACTGCCTTCTGAATCAGACCCTTGATCCAACTGCCTAACGTGAGCCTCCGCAGGTGTTGGTCGAGGCTCTTGGCTATTAAGCCATTGGCCGTCACGACTATCGGCACAATGACTGCTGTGTCCACTTCCCACATGTCGACAACCTCGCGAGCCAAGTCAAGATATTTAGTTTTTTTATCCTTCTCAGCTTTCACGAGGTTCTCGTCATGAGGGACCGCTATATCAATAATCATTGTGCGACGCTCTAGTCGATCTATGACCACTATATCAGGCTTATTGGCAACAATAGTCCTGTCAGTGATTATAGATCGATCCCAATACAATGAGATATTGCCATTGTCGAGAACTGGGTCGGGCACATACCTATAGTACGGTACTTCTGTTTCCACAAGATTGTATTTAAGAGCAAGTTGCTGGTGGATAATCCTGGCTACGAGGTTGTGCCTATGCAAATAGTCTCCGTTAGCTAGATGAGAACATCCAGAAATAATGTGTCGGATTGATTCCCCGGGCCGGTGGCATGCCCGACAGATGTCAACCGTACCGTCCTTCACAATATATTTCCGGTAGTTGTTCGTCATCATAACTTCGTCCATTATCGCACAGACAAAACCTTCGGTTTCCCCGAAGAGGTCACCAAAACGGAGCCAAGATACGGACGCTAATAGGTCTACAGAGGGCCCATGTAAGGCCCGGTAAAAGCGTCCGTGAAGCTCCTTGCTCTGCCATACTTCCCTGCGGTCATTAGTGTCCAGTATTATAGGTTTGCGCCAGTTCTCGTTAGCCAAGGAGAGCGGAGTGAGGCCCTTGTCCACCGCTACCACATCTCGGTGCATGCCCACGTCGGTTTCCAGGAAGTATTCCCTGAGACTGCACACCTCGCGGTTGTGTAGGGTCTTAGCATTTAAAAAGCCGCGACCCCCGCACTTCCGCGGGATATACAGTCTCATCACCGAAGACCGTGGGTGATGCATCCGATTTGCGGTAAGCAGTGTGCGGACCCTCCTATCCAAGGCGTCAAGTTCTGTCTGAGTCCATTTGAGTATGCCGAAAGAGTACATCAACACCGGCATGACCCAACCGTTGAAAGCGCGCACCTTGTTCCCGCCTGATAAAAGACTATTCAGTACTTTATTCAGGCGGCCGAAGAAGCGCTCCTTCAACGACCGTTTCACGTCATCAGCATTGATGCCTAACGCTTCCGACATACCCAAATACTTGTAAGTTTCAGTTGAGCAGAGGGATCTAAGGTGTATGGAATCCGTAAGTTGAATTCCCACGGATTCCATAATCTCTCCTCGCTTTACATGCATGACTGCACATTTGTCCACACCAAATTCCATCCTGATGGCACTACTAAAGGTTTCAGTTACCTTTAGTAGCTCCATCAGTTGCAAGTCGTTGGGGGCAAAGAGTTTCAGATCATCCATGTAAAGAAGGTGAGATATGACCTGACCACCTCTTTTCAACCGGAAGCCTAAGCCAGTACCCTCCAGCAGTGTGCTGAGAGGGTTCAAGGCTAGGCAAAACCACAAAGGACTCAGACTGTCACCCTGGAATATGCCACGCTCAATCCTTATCGGTTCACTGTTCTCCCGAATCTGTCGACATCCCGGATAGCGAAGGACTGTTCTCCACTGCCCCATACACGACATCAAGAAGGTGCGCAGAGTTGTATCAACTTTGTACAGTTCTAGCACCCTCATGAGCCATGTATGAGGAACAGAGTCATAGGCCTTCTTGTAATCTATCCAACATGCCGACAAATTCTTTCGAGAACGTCGAACCTGTTGGCTTATGGCCATATCGATGAGGAGCAGCTCCTTAGTACCGCGGGACCCGTTCCTACATCCATTCTGAGAGGCTGACATGATAGAATTTGTCTCAATATGACTATTGATTTTAGCTCTCAGAATGGATGTAAGAACTTTATAGACCGTCGGCAAACATGTGATCGGTCTATAATTTTTAGGATCCGCAGTACTACCTGATTTGTGGAGCAGGTGGGTTATTCCTGTTGTTAGGAAAGAGGGTAGCGACCCTGACTCTAAGGCAGACTGGAACTGAGATGCCAAGCGAGCATGCGACCTTTGAAATCATTTTATCCAGAAATTGTGCAGCCCATCCGGCCCAGGAGATTTCCAGTTAGGCAACGGACGGACTGCACGGGCTACATCTTGGGGGCTGATGGTAATTGCCCCCATTTCTGGTAAAAGATCACATGTGCGCTCGACCTCTCGGATCCAATCACCCTCGATGTGACTGACAGGCGCCGACCAGATGCTGCGCCAAAATGAACACATGGCGTTATCATCCGGCAGGCGTGTATCAGTCACACCTTGGTCTGGTCGCTCCCAAGCCCTGTAAACCCACCTTTAATTACTTTGGAATGTGCGATTCTGAGTGTACCGCTCCACTCGGCGCTTATACCGACGAATACGGCTTGCCCATGCATAGATCTTCTGCTTCAGGAAGTCGATACGCTCTGTGACGCAGGGCAGATAATCTCGAGGACTAATATCAGTTCCCGAGAATGCCCGCCTCACAAAGCGCATCACTCTAGGGCGAGTATTGCCCTCCCTGAAGCAGATAAGCTTGCCGATGAGTGCTCTAGCCTCACCGATACGGCGCTCAATCCTGCACTGCCAGGCCGGCACGGTTGGTCGTGTAGCTCTGTCAAAATTAGGAAATTTACAGTGAGCTACGCGACATGCCGCTACAGCCCCACAGTATAAGATTGAGTGGGTATCAGTGAGGTCTTCGCTGCTATCAAAACAATTTGATAGCTGCGAATCTAAAGTACACACCAGCGCCCTATTTCTCTTGTGCATGGGCAAACGAGGTAGTCGAGGTCTAAGCCCCGGCGGAGTGGAGCGGTACTCCCGAAAAGCGTCCTCCAAAGCGCTCCTCAATCGTTCATTGCACTGGGTACTCACAGATATAGCCGCGTCATCATCGGCGTCACCAACGTGGTCGGGTCGCGGTGAAGCACTGGGTTGAAGTTGCTCCGCGACCGGTGGTGTAGCAGGTGAAACACGGCTACTCTGCGATTCCAGGCGCAGTCTATCAAGCACAGCATCATCCAACATACGGCTACGCTGGATGACCCGTACCTGATCCGACAGTCGTTGGGCTGAGACGTTGACAGCTGGCTCAAGCACCTGAAACAGAGAGAGCATCCGACCACGGTACGCAGTCAGGTTAGTTCCCCCCTCTGTAGCCCCAAAGTATGAGCGCATGACATTTTCATTAATGGATTGTGTCCATCTCATGCGCTGCACACTTCCACCGGCAGCGGGGACCCTATCAGAGGCCGGAGGGCCTCGAGGTCCCAAGCTGGCCGGAGGTCGGCCTCTTCCCCGTCGACGCGCTGGTGGTGGTGTCGTCGGCGGCGAGAAATATTCGTCGCTCGAGCTCGACGCAACTGCAGCTACCGGAATCACTGGACTCACGGCTGGCGCTGGTCCCGGCGGCTGCGAGGCGGAGCTGAGCGACGAACCCGAAGATGTTGGGTGTGTGAATTGTTGTTTCGCCCGGCTTCTAGTCAGCATTCTCTCAGCATATCAGTTTGTTTTTATTGCGTTGCCATGTTTTTCACTCATAATATGGTAGGTATCCGGTAATTTCACAAATATTGTTTCTTTTTTCTTAATGTTTTTGGGTGGGTGGACATTGTAATTAGGTATTTAGAATAAATTTATCGAAAAATATTTCGGAGAAAAAATTTCTTGTCAGTCGACTTGACAGTCGGGCCACAGATATTATTAGGTATTATGATTTATTATTTTTATTATTAGGTATATCTATACGAATTTAACTTGCGTTGAAGTTTGATATTTCATTTCTCGAAGTATTTGATTTTAATTTCAGCTTAATATCTCAACGCATTTCTGAAAAAAAGGGTATTGACAGGCGGACAACGAAATGATCTTAAAAGGGTTTTAATTTTATCGATTAAGGTATGTAACTCTAAAAACGAAATTTAAAGAACAAATTTTGTGACAAAAGAAAAGCTTTCTTATCAACATAAAATTATTAACCAATTCTTTTATTAAAATACCTTTAGAAAACCAATTTTACGGTATCAACATAAAATTGTTTGGTACTACAAACAATTTTTTATTTTACAACATGAACTAATTTATATTTTTCCCATTGTTATTCCAACGGTATCCAGGTTTATTTCCAGGTAAATTACCAGGAAGTAAAAATGTTATAATCATCATCATCATTTCAGCCAAAAGACATCCACTGTCGGACATAAGCCTCCCCCAAAAGTCATCGCAATTAACGATCCTGTGCTAATAATCGGGAAAATTATTGTTACTGGACTAATTTGACCAACCCGTTTTTCGAGGTGAGGAATCATCTAATGACTACTGCCGCTCTAGAGTGAAGGGAGGCTTGTCAGACTTTAACAGACTAAAACAACACCTGTGTTTTTCAATAGTCCCTGACGTTCTAGAATCACGTGTTTCCTTTTGAGTAAATTTCCGCGGCCCTAGCGGGCATTGGCCCTGCTGAGCCCTTGCGGTTGGTCTCTTTGAGGAGCGCGTGGAACACTGTCGAAGACTTGGGTTCGGAGGGAACAATAGCTGGAAGTTTAAAGGGCGAGCTACCCATTGTTCGCCGTCCGTAATCACTGTCCTATTGTGGATGGAACTCGTGCATTATTGCTTTGCAAAAGAAAGTTACCACCTGGCTTTTTTTTACTCCGGACCATAGCCTGAACTGGGCCCGCCCAGTGCAGGAAGTCGCGGCGCCACCTATCTCCATGGAAGAACATGGCGGCACCCTACCCAAGCCGGGCATACCTCCACTGCGAGTTCCGGGCGGTCCACATAATGGTGATACCCGAATTCAACCATTCCTAAAGCTGTAGTTTGAACTTCCGTTGGATAGTTGTAAGATTTATTGTACGTAATTTTACAAAGCAATTTTGAAGACTATATAGGGTGACTGGTAATTAGTGAACGATACTTGAACACGTGATTGTAATCATGATAACAAACTACTTTCAATATAGTACCAAACCTGATATCGCGAAAAAAATCTGCCAAGATCAGTATATTTTGACCAGTTAGGCGAACATAAATGTACTGAACTTGGCAATTTTTTTTTGTTATTTCGGGTTTGGTCCCATAGTGAAAGTAGTTTGTTATCATGACTACAATCACATGTTCAAGTTTCATTCACTAATTACTAGTCACCCTATACATTAATTTACTTTGTCATCCATATATCCAAAAAGTTGTTATATAATTTGATATATTTTTCTCATCGCAAATGTGGAAGATGATAAATTGACGATACAGAAGGGTGCTATAATTAATCCTCGTTTCGGCTTTATTACCTCTTTACGACCGTAAAGTATTGGAAATGGATGGGCTAAATTTAACCCAGATATGAAAATGTGAAATCGCTTCAAATGTTTGAAACAAAGTCAGATTAAATTACTTTATGGGAAACCGTGTGACTGTGGATAAGGATATAGCATACATATTGAATTTGTCATACAACATACGAGTATGTTAATAAATTCATGCACAATTTTGATATAGTATAACAATTGTTCTGTACCTCTACCATGAGTTTTAAGCAATAGTATTCGTCGCTACTCGATATCGACGCCGTAAATATTTTGTATGGCAAATTTTAGTTCTGCAAGTGACCGCTAGAGGCACTGCAAAATTACCAGTAAGTACTGTAGAAACTGTACGTTCCGTACTTCAAAAGAAGAAGACGGGACGCTTATAGGATCGCTTTGTTGTCCGTCTGTTTGTCTGTGTCTGTCAAGACCCTTTAGCTCGGGAACGCGTTGAAGTATCGATTTGAAATTAAAAGAACAACACAAGTCTGCAGTCCTTTGAAGATGTGATGGCCGTATTGTATATCGCAAAAAACGTAGGTATATCTCGACACTCTCAAGGGAATCAAAATTCATAAGGTAGGTACTTTCCGTGGACCTAGAATCCTGAAATTTAGCATGAAACAAGGTCTTATAGCAAAAGTCTGAAAACTGTGAATTTGTAGTAACGTCACAAAAAAAAAACTTTTGGAAACTCGATTGGGGAATTTAACTGTTTTTTTGAACCCTCAATGCACGAGTCCAACTCGCACTTGCCCGGTTTTTTTTTTTTAATTTAGCAACTGTAAAATAGAAGACGACGGTTTCTATCAACCCCCGTGTACAAGGTGTGATGTTATGTTCAGAGACAGTACCTGTTATCTAACAAACTTAAAAAAAAATTAAGATAGTGGCAAGCGAGAAAAAATAAATCTATTTACAAGTAGATAAAACACACAAGATACCCACGATCGTTGGACAAGATTGATAGTTAAGTCTATTTGCCTTGAACTTCTTACACTTGAAGACAAAATAAAGTACACCGTACAGTATGTTCTTTCAGAATTGAATTTTCACCGCTCAATTGTCTGGTTGACAGAAAAATAAATAGGTGTGACATTAACGAAATGGTTTTAACAATGTACAATTTATATGTCTGTGATAATGTCAAGCTAAAAGCATTTCAGAAATTAATAGATTCACGATAATACCCATCTAATGGGTTTTAATGTTTAACCAATCCATGGTCGTTAATATAAAGGATTGTTTTTTATTATGCTTTGTTAAAATTTTCTTACTGAAACAAATCACGAAATATCCATGTTCAAGGAAACATTCCTTCATTGAGCTCAAGGTCATGGTCAAATAAATAAACAAGTCTGTATCTTATGGAAGACGTGTCACTAATTCACACAAATATTACAAAGGTGAAGGTTTGTGAGTGTATATAAGGTGACTGGTAATTAGTGAACGATACTTAAACACGTGATTGTAGTCATGATAACAAACAACTTTTACTATGGGACCAAACCTGAAATCGCGAAAAAAATTAGTGTAAAGTTAATCAAGTGTTTAAGTATCGTTCACTAATTACCAGTCACCCTATATATTTGTTACACTGTCACGTTGAAACTGCTGAATACAAATGAAATTTGGCACACGGGCAGACCATGTCCTGAAAAGTACATAGAATACTTTTAATTCTAGGACTTTGTTTTTGTGTATATGTATAAACGATACACCTTGTACTAGTAAATCCACTAGTAAGAGGAACCAATTACCTATACCTAGTTGACAAATATTTCCCTAAATACAGAATATTTAAAAAAGGAACTACCCAATAATACGATGTAAAACCTAAAAAAAAAAGTAGTCATTTCAGTTCACACAAACACTGCATTACCCACAAACCATTTATCACTTAGTTTGGCCGCCAGTGTACTGCCGATAGGTGAGACAGGCTCGCTCTAATCTAAACGGCATTGCTGACCTTCGCCGATAAGAGGCAATAGTGGCCAGCACGCCAACAGAAGCCGGTAACTTATAGCCTTATAGCTTAGCCTTATAGTCTAGCCAGTATAGCCTAGCCTTTGGTGTTCATGGGCATAGGTTGGTGCCGCAGACCGCAAGTCTCGAGGACAGTGGCCTAATGTATTGCGAGCTTTATCTGCATGGCCTTTTGCCCTTGTAGAAGGAATTTTAATATAGTTCATTAGTTTGGACTTATGTGCTTACGTTATTTATTTAATCTTCATGCAACACAAAAGTACAAAGGTGGACTTAAATGCCTTAGGCATTAAGTCGCCTGTACCAGTTAAGCTAGGGTAGTGAAGAGGCAATCAAAAGAACAAAAAATATTATTTAAAAAACAAGGGGCAACCAATGTTTTTATAGATAATAAAAAAAAATACATTTAGTAAATGTACATGATATATATTTTAATAGATATACATAGAATTTGCTTACTATTTGGTTTACTAACTTAAAAGTAAACAACTAAAAATTTTATTAAAATTACAAATCAGTTTCTTTTTAAGTCTGTGTGTTAAGACAGAAATATAACGATCAGTTTTCGAAATTACAGTTAGTTTCTGGTAGCCTTGAGTAACTCCGAAACTTCGTCACACATGTGCTAATGTGCGTAGGGAATGTGTCTTTTGGTTAAAGTTGTTTCGAGTTCGTACAAGAAGAAAATCAACATTGAATCTCACTGAATGGACTACGTGAAAAATTAATTTGGCAAAGTTACACTAAAATGACAGGCAATTGAGATGTATAAAAATAAAAACAGATTTCACCGATTTCGTGCAGATTGGTTTACGGATAGAATAATAGTTTATGGTTTTTTTGTTTCAGCAAATTGACAAAATTCTCTCATCAGAAAACAATACGATTTTTTCCAATTCAGGCTTCAGAAAACGCGATTTACATTTTAATCAATCCCTCATTATTGGTATTTCAAGGAGTTGCAAAACAGACAGTCAATGGAGAAGGCTTGTCTTTTTTGAAGATGGAAAATTATTTAATATCTTCTCCGCTAAAGAAAGGCAAGAGTTTTGCTGACTAAAAACCAACCTGTGTTCCTTCAATTGCCTTTTGTGTTCCAGGGCCGGAGTACAATTTCGAAAAATTCTGCAGCCCTTGCTGCAGCACTAGGGCTGGTCGAGTTGGTTATACTCACCGAGTATTTTGTAAGAACTCTCCCCGGGTCTATGGGCACTTCTCGGCCCCATAACAGCGGTTTTATTGTAACAAAAAAGAAAACAATAACTATTTAAGATTTTGGTTCAGACGAGGCCCTTTTAAATGTTTTTTAAAAGGGCCTCGCTTTAGTTTTTTTGTATCTTTTAAATATTTCCGTGACGTAATCTCGTAGACATACACGTTTAAAATCGTAATTTAGGGTCAGTTTCGAGGTTTTTTATCGAGCCAAATAATTTATATCATGTTTTGATTTTTGCCCGACGGTTGATCTTATAGTCAAAAATCATATTATTTTTTTCTTTTATATTTGTGGATTTCTAGAGGTTTGCTGGTACCTCTTTGAGGCTAAATCTGAGACTCCGATGACAGAAATCATGTAATAAATTATAAATTAATTATTAGTATCCAGCAAATGAGTATATCATATTATTATCATCTTCCTCTCAGCCGAAACACGTTAACATTTGGACACAGGCCTCCCTAAGTGTGCCTGAGCGTGTCGCATTCATCTGATTCCCATGACCCTCACCAGATTACCCACCTTGTGGGAGATCTTTCAACGGTGCGTCTTCCAGTACGCGATTGCCACTTCAGTACCTTTCAATCCTAACGGCCATATGTTCTGCGAGCAATGTGCCCTGCCCACTGCCACTCAAGGTTATTTTTTTTTTTTTTATTGTAGGTAAAATCATCCAATGACAAGCCCCGCCCTTGGGTGGAGCGGGAAGTAGTGTCAGACTCTTACTGACTAAAAACCTACCCCGTTCCATCGTTGCCTATCATGCCGGGGCTGAGCCTTCCTCTCAGAAAACGGCCCTTAACCCCAGCAGGCTTCGACCCTGCCTGCCTGCCTAGCAGGCTGGGCCTCTACGGTTTGCTGACAGCTCCTTGAGGCGCGCGGGAACAGAACGCGCCGTCGACGACTTGGGTTCGGTCCGGTATGTTACCGGACGATCGGACAGCGTGCTACCCACTGCACGCCGTCCGCAAGCCCGCGCCTACGGTGGCCGGAAATCGGGATCGGAATCCCGGCGGCGGCTGGGGCGAGCGCCCCGTTGCCTCTGCCTGATGCGGTCGGCCTCCTCCTTTGCTAGCATTACTGCTTCGCAGAAGGAGGCGACCTCCTGCCATCCCTCCTCACTCCGGACTGGCCTGAACCAAGGCCCGGCGAGAGAGATCGCTGCCGCCGATTGCCCCCACGAGGACACGGCGATGCTCCGCCCAGGCGGGGCACACCTCTACAGTATGCTCCACCGTGTCCTCCGGGTGTTCCGCACAGTGGCGACACCCGGGCGAATCCTCCGCACGAACTGCCACTCAAGGTTGGTGATTCTGCAGGCATTGTCAGTAACCTTGGTTCTACAGATCATACAATTTTCGGTAATAGAAAACGCTTATTATGTATTCCTTCGACGTTGTATTAAAATTAAGAGACGATGGCTCCCTCGAATAGTATAATTAAGTAGGGTTTTATTAATTTAGGAATGACACCTGCGGCTTGCCACTAAAATCGTATTAGTCCGTGTTATCGGTGGTTTTCAGAAGATGAATTTGCTGGATAGAAAATAAAACTTTAATACTTATAAAATACTAATAAAATCAGAATAATACAGTAATAGTTTGGAGGTTCTCTTCTCTGAAGCCCTGACCACAGGTAGCTTGAACTGTGTTCCCGATACCGGTGGGATACTATTTTTATATGATTTCTTTTTTAATTTTGTATTGAAATATGTCTTTAAAGATTTAATCGATATGTACTAATTAAATAAACGGAATTATAATATTATTAACAATATTTATAAATGTTTTTTTTTTAATTATTTAAAAAAGTAAATAAATTACTATATTAAAAAATAAAAAAAATAAAATTAAGTGAGTTTAAGTGTTGTGTTTTTAAATAATAATAAATCATTGGATTTGTTTTATATAATTCTTAAATCATAATTGATTAGATTGAAAATAGGTATTTGCAGTTTCTTATAAGCCCGGCTACTTTTTACTAAATTGATTTATTCGTACTATGTATTGTAATCTGGTTGGTCAGTTGTTCGGCTGTGTATTCGTTTTTGTATGAAATCTGTCGGCTTTGAGCTGTAAAACAGTACACATTTTCAACCATCTGTAATTGATAGTTTAAGAATACTAAATCAAAGTAAATAAAATATTTACGTTACTGAGCTTCAAGTTTTTTATTTTATCATAGATTACTAGCTTTCGCCAGCGGCTTTGACTGTAGAAAATTAAAAAAAAAAACCTATATGCTATTCTAGGACACAGTCTACCGTGAACCAAATTTGATTCAAATCTCTTCAGTAGTTTGAGCGTAAAGAAATAAGAAAAATCCAAAAAAATAAATAAGGTACACGCAATCTTTTTTTATACCAGTGTGATTATTATAGAAAATTAATGCTCTATAGAATTGCACTTCTACTCTTTAAAAAACTTAGGCAAGTGTGAGTCGGACTGCACACTGAGGGTTTCGTACAAAAATACCCTGTAAGTCCTCGATGCACTAAATAAATTAGTCTTAATAACTTAATTAGTTAGTAATTGATATAGTTTCAATTCAAATTATACGGCCATTGGCAATTTAAAGAAAACTAAATAAAAGTTAAACATTAGTCTCAATAGGCAGCCAAACAATACGGCACTCGCCAAATTAAAGTAAGAACTAAAACAACGAAAGAGATGAAAACATAGAAATGAATGGATCCTCAATCCTGCACTTCAATCTGTTAATGCTGTAGACAGTAGACTGTCAGATTGATGCGGTGACACGCGACGGTGCTTCAATCATGATTCCTCTCGATTTGTCCCGAGCTGTGACAGAACTATGGATTCCAATTTTAAAAAAATTGACGAGTTTAGGTTAGTGATCCTGTTCTACTAACATGATGGTAGGTAGGTTACGTTTTAGAAAAATCGCAGTTAGAATTTAATTGGTTTGTCGCTATTGTAATGTAAAATTCAACCTCAAAACATTTAAAGGCGCTATTGACATATTAAAGCCATTTGTTGCGTAATAAAATTACCAAATATCTTCTCCCGCCTTTACTGACTAAAACTAGCGTTTTGCAATATCAAACCCGGTTTAGTCTTTATCGGACAGTGAGCTACTCATTGCTCGCCATCACCGTTCGAAATTGACTTACGACTTCCAGCGCCCAGGGCGTCTCTTGTAGCGACTGGGGCATGAGGATTGCCTCTCTCCACCACTTGTTTCACTCGCATTACTGTTTTGCGGGAAAAAGGAGGTCACTGCCTATGCCTACTAGTTTTGGGATTGGAAGCAGTTGGAAAAAAAAAATGTTACTTCAATTGAGACGTGCGACCTTCTTACTTAAGATGACATAGGTTCTACATTTCTTATGTAAAGTAAGGCAAACTTTATATTTATATAAATCTTTTCATGCACTGAGATGTTCACATTATTGATTTTTTTTCTTTTTTATTTACTTTAAAGGTACGAAAGAACTATTGGTCATGATCATGGTTTATTATTATTTAATATTGTTACATCAGAAATAAAAATAGAACCAGTATTAAGCCTTGAGACACACCACAAATAAATAAAAACCTCTAAATTAAGTGGTAATCTGAAAGACTTTGTCTCGTTGACATCTACATATTAGATTCTATTATAAAATACGAATCAATTATGTAAAGTGCTTCATTTTGGGAAATGTTATGATGTAGTTTAGTCAAAGGCTTAGAAAAGGTCATAAGGTTATTCTCTCTTGAATTAAATAAGCGTTTTAGGAGAGCAATACCCGGCTCTTCTATAGGGAAACGACCTTTCGAAAAGCCATTTTGAGAGAGGCACGTTATGAGATTATCTTGATCATATACCCCTTATTTTGACAACTTATTATTTAAGATCAGGCTGGAGAGTAGCGAAAATTTAAATGATTTAAAATTTAGATGTCTACATAACCATTCAGATTTTCAATGAAATAAGATACAGCCTTGTCAAATTGCAAATTTTAGTAGGACTTAATGTTCATAAAAACTATTACAATTTAGATTTTTACATTTTATAATTTTGGCACCATGCGAATAAAGTATATTTCTAGCTGTCCTTTACGGTTTCTCCAGCGTCCTAGGTTATTGCTCCACTTTTACAGATAATAAAGTCTAAAATAGTCCCACATAAATTTGGTTATCTCTAACAAACAAAAACTTTCGCTTTATCATACCAGTCATAGAGGATTTTGTCAGCTGAGATGATGACATCACGCAACTGCGATAACACAGTCTAGTAGTGTTGGGCACGTCATGAGTTGTGCGCGCACTTGTCTCTGTCACTTTTTTCGGGAGCTCGTATGTGACGAACGTGTTTAGGCATCAAAATAATTTGAATTATATCGTTGTAGTGGTTTTTGATTGTTTATCATTTTAAATTAATAAATATTTCTAGGATGTTCCGATTTTAAAAGTCAAATACGCTGTTGATCCGTAAGACTTGGTTATTAGTACAGACTGAAGGTTAATTTAAGTTAGTAAAATAAATCTCAGCAGACGTGTTCGGTATAACATCTGTATAATTTTACTAGCTAATTAAACCTGATAAAATAATAACACAGGGAATATATGTTTGCTTGCTAGAACCAATTTAACTTCTTCGAGTTGAATTTGGTTAAAAATAATGAAATATAAACATTACTTAGTATAAAAAATATTAACATCACAAACATTTATCAATCATTGACACTTACTTAAGGGCAGCTCAAACTTCTAAACGACAAACTATGCAGATAAAATTCATAGTCGTGTATAATAACAAAAAAAATAAAACACGCTAGCCTTAAGTATTTGCAAGATTGTTTACTATTTCATTCAGAATAAAAGTTAGTATGGTACACTACAGGCAATAGTACCAACCTTTGGAACGGGAGAGGCCTATGTCCGGCAGTGGTCTGCGTTAGGCTGGGTAGAGAAAATAGAGTGGTCACTTAGGGGTAATTTAAGTACAGAGTACCTATTTGCAAACATTTAAACCGTTAGATCTACCCTCACCGTACTTAGTCGCACAAAAATGTATCCTCACTTATCCCTGTATCGTACACATATTGTAAGAGGCGTGACAAAATAGGCAAAATATAGACATATCCATATTTTGTAGTAATATGACGAATCTAACGATTTAAATCTTTGGCTAATTGTATTTTACAGAATACTTTACCATATCAAAAAGAACAGTGCCGTAGGCCAGGAGCATTTCATCTTCAAGGGGGGTAGGACACACTGGGAGCGCGTTGGAGGTCATTCCAATGACAACCGTTTATCTGAAAGAAAAGGATTTATTTTAAATGGAATTGAGGACACGTTGTCATAGCAGTTTGCTATGCTGCGTTGCAGGGCGCCGCGATATATAAAAAATACGTATGTTTTTTTTGCAAAATTTTGAAAATGGAACGTATGGTCTGCAGATAGTAATTTAAGGCCTTATCTTCTCTTATATATAAAAATGAATAGCTGTTCGTTAGTCTCCATAAAACTCAAGAACGGCTGGACCAATTTGGCTAAATTTGGTCTTGAAATATTTGTGATACTCCAGGAAAGGTTTAAACAGTGAGAAAATATGGAAAAAATCACGAAAAAAAATTAACTATTAAATAATAAAAAAAAAATAATAAAAATCTTTATAAAGAAACAAAAAAAACAGGAGTAGTTCAGTCTATATCCTTAGGAAAAACATTATATTTACTTATCCTAACCTAAAGTAGGGTAACTGAAGGTGTGTAGTGGGTATGTAGAGAGGGTGTAGAGTGGAAGGGTGTGTAAGGGTGTACGTATATATTAGGCGGTATAAAGTTTGCCGGGTTAGCTTATTTCATAAAAATAAATATGCAAATACTGTTTAAATACTGATTAGTAAGTTCTAAATTAATTTCTTTTTTCCATAGAGAAATTTGAATTTAGAACCCGCAATAATAATATAATCAATATTTAAAAACTAAAAATAACAATCTTATTCTCAGGCATCAAGGCCCACAGTGTGTTAGTACTGATCAATTTACTTAAATAACTATATTTAAACTAAGCAAAGTCTAGTTGTAGACTGCGGTATTGTTAGTTACCACAGCCCTGGATCGGAATGGGGAACTAAAGGAACTGGGGTAGTTTTTAGTAAACAAAAATTTTGCTCGTCCTTTTACTTCACCTAGATTAAGAAAATGCATACCAGCACCCTGAAACCAAGGCGAAGAAGGAACAGGGTAGGTTTTTGGTCAGTAAGAATCTGACACTATCTCCCGCTCCGTCCAAGGGCGGGATTTGTCATTAAATGATTTTAGCTACCATAAAAAAAAAATCCATTATAAGAGTCACTTAGGATTATAAACGCGCTTTTTAAAGCAAAGGGTAAAAAAAAAATGGATTTAAGCTCTTGAAGAAGTCCACTACTAATGTCATCGTTAAATTAAATACTAAATTTTTCAGTCAGTCATTCGTCCGAAAACGGTTTTCGGACGAATGACTGACTGAAAAATTTACGACTCTATCTATAAATATATCTAGACGATAAAAAGATTGTATTTTCTGTATTGTATATTCTGGGACACAGACCTCCTCTCTAAGAGAGGGAATTGGTCGTAATCCACCACGCGAGCCCCGTGCGGGTTGGTGGATGTCACATGTCTTCGAATTTTTGGTTCTAGGACATGCCGGTTTCCTCACGATGTTTTCCTTCACCGTTTTAAGAGCAGTGGTGATGAAATAAATTACACAAAGTAATGTACCTGGCCGGGTTTGAACCCACGACCTAAAACTCGTAAGTCGGGGTCGTTACCACTCGGCCACCACTGCTCTAAATATTAACAGCTCTAGATATGGACATTTGTAAGTTTATTTATTAAAACGATCGGTTTTGAGAGGTTGAATTAATTTTTATGTTTTTTAGGTACCTACGTAGTTTTCGACTTTTTTTATTTTAGGCGAGAAATCATCCAAAGACTTCTCTCGTTCCTGGGTGGAGTGGAAGGGCGTGTCAGTCTTTTACTAACTAAAATTCACTCATAAGTTTCTCATTTTCCTTCGTTCCAGAGCCTCGCGGCTCTTTTTCGCAGAACCCATAGCTTCAGTAGGCTTTAACCCAGCTGGACCCTTACAGTTTTGCTGACATCTTCTTGAGGAACAAAGTGACGACTTGGGCTCGGTTACGGAACGTCCGGATGGAGAGAAACTCATTGCTCGCCGTCCAACGTAGTTTTAGTCTAAGGCTTGGATTAGGCTTTTTTATCACAATTATACATTCTACTTAGACTATTTTTGATTTTTACTTCGGCAGTTATCGCTGACAAAAGCTACTCATTCTTACAAACTTGATTTATTTTCGAAGACCAAAATAAATTGCCTATTTCATTACATTAGCACTTGCTCAAGGCATAGATAATAATATTAAATCAATAAGTTTACAGGGCGAGGACGATAACTTGGTCTGTTCGGCGCCTGAAGCTAATCATTTAATAATAAGATATCGATTGCATCACAGATCGATGGACCGACCTACTGACCAGTGTCGTACCGAGAAATAATTTACTATGCGAAGGAAATTGTGAGAAAATATAAGGGTTTATTGCGAATGATTGTTTGTGCTGACAATATTATGTAGTATGATACGCTGGTTGGTTTATTATGGTTGCGAATTTCTGAAAATAATATTAAGGTGAGGAACAAATTAATGGTTAATTTACTGCTTTAAATACTTAACCCTTTTTTGGATAAAACAAAGGCAGAGGCATAAAGTGGACTATTTTAGATGTGATCGAAGCCGCAATGAGCGTCGCCGTGGGCAAGGAGCAGCTTCGCAGTGCCTAACTACGCTACCGGGCAGAGGAACTAGTAAAGATAATTGTTTTAAGCACTGAAGTTTCCTAGTACTAATTTTATATTTGTTGATGAATCATATCATCATTTGATGAATCAGCCCATATTAAAAAGGTAACGTTTCACAATTTAATTTGGTAGGTTTTATATTACTACTTGAATATAAGAGCAAAAATGGTGGCGCTTTGTCTCTTCATCACGATAAAGAGGCACTTGAAAATGAGTGACAAGGAAATATGAGCCACAAGTTTAATTAATTCTAGTTGACTCAAAAAACAACCGTAAAAATGTTCCCGAAGGTATTTAATTAATACTTTTAATTCAGAACGAGGTCAGAATGAGGTCTAATACGCCTCCTATCTATCTTCCTTGCAATGAGGCTAAGAAAAACAGTCTTTTCTGCTGTATTGAGGAAATAACTTCAATTTGTTTTAGTTTAGAAAAGAGATGGATCAAATTTATATTTTGATTTCTATTGAAGCCTAGATAATATCCACAAGATATCTGTATATGTGTGTGTGTATAAAATTCGAAGACATGTGACATTCATAAACCCGAACTGGGCCCGCGTGGTGGATTGCGGCTCATTCCCTCTTCTAGAAACGAGGCCTGAGTTCCAGCAGTGGGAACATTTTAAGGCTGATGCTGTGCTATCTGTGTATCCAAAATATATAAAGAAAGAGATGTAATAACATCATAATCACGTAAGAGTTGTTGTTTGAAAATGCACTTTGGGTTGGCCGCTCTTAACATGTATTTCTAACGATATGTTTCTTACACGAACTAATTTTAAAGATACATACAACTTTAACCTCGATTAAACAAATCCCTTGTGAGTTAAACAATAATCAGACATTTATTTAAGCTACAGCTCTATCGTAGTTGAACTAAAACTGTTTCAAAAATAATATCTTGAATTAAATCTTTTGAATAAATAGTTGAAAAAGTAGATAAATGTAGAAGTGAGCAATTAGTGTAGAAGGAGTATTAATAAGTAGAAGGCTATTACCTCACATTTTTAAGTTATCTGCACTTAAAACCGTGAGGTAATATCCTTCTTCTTTCTTTTGGTAAATTATGAGTATAATAATAATTAATTAAGCATCACTAAAATTAAATAATAATAAATTAAATCCCATGCTGGGCGCCACTTTCTACCTATTCGCATGCTGAATGCTATGCTGAATTTTAACGTAGTCTCATGTTGGGTGCAACTTATTAGTTCTGTCTGGGTGTCATTTTCTACTTAGCCCGATAGTATATACTTACCTTACAGTTTTAAGAGCTGATTGGTAAATTTAGAGAATTAAATATCACTATCAACTTATTCCCATGTTGGGCGTCACTTCCTATGTAGTCCCATGTTGGGCGTCACTTTCTACGTAATCCCATGCTGGGCGTCGCTTTTTATTTAGACTAGGTGCCACTATTTAATCGTGGAGCAAGCGCCACCTCATCAAGTGACACTTTTAAAAAAATACTATTTTGTAGAGTATTCAGTAAGTGGTTATCAGACCATGAAGAACAATATTAGTGTTCGTATAATATACAATATCATCCTTTTAATGTCTCTTATACAAAATTCCTCTCTTTTGATAAATAAGGGGCCCTATTGACGTTTTAAAATCATTCTAATTTTGCTGTGGAAGGGAGACGGATAGGTAGACGTGGACACAGATATTATACGTATTTTAATATGTCAAATTAAAACCGTCTGATCGTTCGTTTGTTGGCTAATTCCCACAATTTACCAGTTATGTTTATCCTATATATTTAGTTCATACTTCAGGTGTAACCTAACGTGTATGATTTTCACTTTACCGGGTGTTACAATTATATCTTTGATTAAATTATGTTAGGTACTTTATTGGAAAATCAAATTCGATGTACAAAATATTCCATTACCGATTATATTGTTGAAAATTGAGTAAGTAATTTTGACATTAAACTAAGCAATAAATGATATAATTCCTATATGTGATTTATGTTTGACATAGTTGCTATATTTGCGGAGCACCAAATAATAATATTTTTTCACAAAAAATTTTTTCAATACGAACTGGCTCTTATGTTAGCCTCTAATGTTAGATCCAGAATTCTTTTTCGACCTTTTTAGTCTTTTTGAAAAATATTTACAGTTTTCGAGCATATAGCACCCAAGGGTTGCAGCTGAATTGGCATTATGCTGAGCTGAGGCCCACTAAATGTATGTTCTATTTAATTTTAAGGTGTTACCGTTTTTTGTAATGCAAATAAACGCAATTTTCTTTATTTCTTAATGTTATTGTGCAAGTATTTTTTCAAGAAATTCTTAAAAGTGTTTTTTTTTTCTTTAAGATTAATAATATAATAAATAAATTTGGTTCAAAAGTCTTAGACTACTGTGAATTTTTGAACAGGATAATAAGTTGATTATCGAAATTAAATATTTTATTTCATCAAATTATTAGTTTTTATAAATATGAACTAAGCATGTGCATGCTGTTACATTTTGCGTGAAAAAAAAAAATATTTGTGAGATAATTTACTCGAAGTATCGATTATGTTTATGAAAATTTATTTATTTTATCGAGTAAATACTTTGACAAAACACTTTAGTTGTAAAATACTGTGTTTGGTGGGTCTATCTGTATTAAACCAAGCATGGAATCGCTGAGGCTAGAAATCCCATTGCTAATACGCTGAAACCCACTATCATATTTTGTTTGCTGGACCGTACATTTTGATATTGACATTTCTGGCTCTCACCGCGCTGATAGAAGCTTTCACGGCTACTACAAAAGATAATAACAGTGCCGAAACCGAAAATCGACATGGAATTGTTTTTTTGGTATTTTGTTATTTTAATAGTATTTTACCATCAAGTTTGTGTTTGTGTTCATGTGCTCTTATGTTCACACTAAATACATTTTTATTTCTATCTTACAATAACAGACCCTAGAGTATTGAGAGTGCGGTTCATATCGTGTTAGTTTCAAACGTAACATATGTGAGTTCCTACCTACAGGAATATAAATGCGTCATTCGCAATGATCTGGTCCCTTGAGTAGGTGTCGCGTTGCGAGGTCACGATCTACGCCGACGCCGGCATTACTCAAACCGAGCAACCACGAACTTCAGTGAAAGATACACTAAATTATATAATATTTAATACTTTCTAGTGAACATAAGTAGATGCTGATGCTAAGCGTGAGATCTGCGCGGGTTTTGATTTACGAAGTAAAACCAAGCGTTTTTGGGTTTTTCTATCAGAAACCACAAAACAGTCCAGAGTGTGGGGAGCTGTAGTGGCCCAGTGATTACGCCCCAATGTGATCACTGGCGTAAGTCATGGATTCAAATCTTAGGCAGGCGTTTTACTTTGTGTAATTCATTTTGATAATAGATCTCAAAACGGTGAAAGAAAACTTTGTGAGAAAACCGGCATGTCCTAGAACCGGTCCTATGCGCCTCACATTCATCGGATTCCGGCAATTCTCACCAAGTCATCGGTGTACCCTGTGGGGGCCTAAGCAATGCGGGGACTCTAGAAGTGGTGTAATATATAAAGGGGTAACCTCTAACATGGGCCAATAACTGGTATATAGATAGTTAAATTTTGGTCATTTCAATCCCGCGGAGGTTCGATTCGGTACATGAAACCCTATCGATTTGTAAAGATAAAAATGTTTTTTTTTTTTTTTTTTTAATTTATGCCAATACGAAATTAATTACTTAAAGTAAACGTCAGCTGATCGAGGCAAATGAACTGTAGGTAGTTGGTACACAACGATCGACAACTCCCTACAAAGTCATTGACTCATTTACTTAAAGAAATTAATTTCATACATGCGTATATTAATTCGAGTTTTAGAAAAAAAGTACTTTATTTATTAATTTTATTTTTACAAATCAATAGTGTTTCATGTACCGAATCTTCCCTCCACGGGATTAAAACAACTAAAATTTAACGGTGTATAAGTGTGTTATTAGTCACTAGCTGCCACCATTGTAACAGCCAATAGCTTTCCCGCGTAATAGTAGAAAATTATGCCCAGAGAACATACTCCGGGGATGTAATGCATCCTATATGCTATTTATTCCAGGACATAGTCTGGTCTCCCCGTGTACCAAGTTTTATCATTCAAGCGTGAAGAAGCAATAAACATGCAAATAAACTTCCACATGTATAATATTAAAGTTATTCCTTAAATAAAAGTTGTTATCCTTATGAATGACAACACAAAACCACATGTATAAAGTATACACAAAGAGTGATATGCTTATGGTAAAGATTAAGGGAATGTTAAAAAGATGGCTACTATTAAATATAAAATACTTTTTGGTAAAAAAAAATTATTATTTAAATCATCAAAAGTATTTTGGTGTTAAAATACGATAAAATGACAAAGCCCACAAATAAATGTCTCAGTTTTTACGTATTTTCACCCAGAACAGACTCAAAAGAGATTCAATTACGGAGCAAACTGCGGATTTTGAATGCTAAACATACTTTCATGTTTTCTAGTTTGTCTTCAAAAGAGTGTGGAAGGAGAACTAGACTAAACAAATTATATTCCGGGCTACCGAGAAACCGATTCTCTAAGGCTGTTATCGAGGGCAGACTAAATTTAATTAATTAAGCCCGTAGTTCACATCATGTGGAATAGGTCCATGATATGCCAAACTGGTTAATAAATTGCTCAACACTAAAATTAAATTATTTCTACATAGACCGCTAATTTTTGCCAGAAGTTTCGCTGGCATGAAATTTGGCAATCGTCCTTTTTTGACGTAAGTAATCATCAAAACATGACTTTTACTAGGGTAGAGCAAGAAAGTGTGTCAGATATTTACTGGTTAAAACCCATTTTTGTTTCTTCAATGGCGGTATCTTTTTTAAACGTTCTCGCAGCTCTAGCCTGTTTCAGAAATCTTAGCAAAAAACATGCAAGTATACTGTCAATCCAGGACATAGAGTCATCATCATCATCATCATCACTTCAGCTGAAAGACCTCTACCGTTCGTCCGTTGGACAAAGACCTTCCCCAAATATCACCATAACGACTGTTTCTGTGGGTCTCGCACCTCGGATTCCGGCGACATTTAACAGGTCACCGGGGTACCTTGTGACTGGCTTTTGGCCTTCCAGCCTTGCCGATGGTCTTTTCTGTGAGCAATGTGCCCTGCCCAATGCCACTTAAGCTTGATGTTTCTTCGGGCTATGTCGGTACCTTTAGTTTTCCTGTGGGTATCTTCATTTGCTGATGCCATCACGCAAGGCAACTGCGAGCATAGTCCTTTCCATTACCCTTTGGATGACTTTAAATTTCTAATGAGGACCATTGTGAAGGACCACGTTTGCATATGTCATCACTGGCAACACGCACTAGTCTTAGACTTTCGTATTGAGACACTGTGGTAAAGACGTGAGGAAAACCAAATATTTATGAAATATATTTGTACAATACATATCATAAAAAAGTTGTTTATTACATAAAAGGTACCAAAGTCCAAAACAAATAAAAACTAATAATTATGTACCCCTATTGAAACAGTTATTGTGAACACAAATTAAATTTAAGACCCTCGAGGAAGAAACACGCAAGTATCAATGCGATTGCTATCGTAAATTTCCATACAAGGTTTTAACTTCACTTAGCATGCGATCCTTTTCAATGCTAATGCCTCGTCTGTATTGTTTTAGTGCTTTTTGAGTGAACAGTTATTAGTACGATAGAACTTATAACTAAACTGATTATTAAGGTTGAATCCATTTGCCTTTGTGTTCGACATCTGGGGGCTTATTGGATTTTCTGTTACGTCAATGGCTAAAGCTGAATAAGTTACAAATTGGAAATGTGTGGTTAATGATGCCGTTGTTTTATTTTCTTAGTTATTTTATAGTATTACACAGTTACATGCATAATAGTCAATGGTAACGGAGGCACTACATTATTAAAATTTTACTTCCTCTTTCAAATTCATATATACATTTCTATTTTTTTCCAATTCTCCTTTCGCAGGTATGCTGGAAGATATTTCTATAGAAATAAGCATCACCTATGTACTTACCTTTCTGTTTCTATACTATTTAAATTACGTTTTTGTTGGCTAAATACGCGTTAGATTTTGTCGTGTTTGGATCAAATTGGCTATTTTGTTGTCCAATTTCCAATATTAATGTAACAAGTTTTTATTTTATTTTATTTTATTGTATTTGGGAAACAAACAATCGTACATTATTATGTAACTTCTATAAACAAATGTACAATTCACTACGTTTCCACATGTTACTAATTAATAATAATAGATACAGTTTGGCAATTTCACCATAAAAAAAAAGATTAGTAACGGTTTATGGTAGGTAATATCATCCAATGACAAATCCCGCCCTTGGGCAGAGCAGGAATTAGTGTCAGACTCTTACTGACTAAAAACCTACCCTGTCCCTTCCCTGCCTTGGTTCCAGGGGCCTGGTATGCATTTTCATACCTCCACAGAGCCCCAGATTAGGCCTCGACCGTACTGGGCCTCCACAGTTTGCTGACAATTCCTTGAGCAAACCCGCACTTACGGTGGTCGGAAATTGGGATCGGAATTACGGCTATCTTCTTCGTTGCCTATCGTACCGGGGCTGAGCCTTCTTAAAAGTAACAAGTTTAATATTTTGATCTTTATGTTTTTTATATAAACCCGTTAAAAATTCAAGATCTGTTATTTATTCTCATAAATTTTTTTCATTATAAGAATTTGATTTGGACTTATACCAAAAAAAAATCTTTTGATAAAATTTGGTAATTTTTAAAATTCACGTGATAATATTGGTTTTAAATACATTAATCATGTATTCTATTGTTACAAACCATAGGATACATGATTACGTCGAATCGAATCGAATTTCTCGATTAATAGGACACATCCTATTAATCGAGAAATTCATTATAAACTCGTCAGGCTCAACGACTCAATTTAATGACAAAACTATTTAGACATTCCGGCTCAAGATACTTTTTATAATCATAATCAAATATGCGACACGTTATTTAAGCATAATTTTTGATTTAAACAGTCTAAGAAAATATTTATCATGATGAAATGCGGATATTTTTTACATCAAATAATTAACATCATCATCAGCCTTTTAATGTTCCAACTGCTAGGACACAGGCCTCCTCTCACAGTGAGGGAATGCGCTGTAATCCACCACGCGGGCCCAGTGCGGGTTGATGAATGTCACATGTCTTCGAATTTTTAGTTTTAGGACACGCCGGTTTCCTCACGATGTTTTCCTTTACCGTTTTGAGAGCAGTGGTGATGAAATAAATTTCACAAAGTAATGCGCCTGGTTGACTTTGGTTAACAGTTCACATTAGGTATAGAAAATACCGTTTAAAAGATCTGGTAACTAAATAGCCTAAAGTTATAAAAAAGAAAGAAGAAAAAAATATAAAGTCCTGGGTCGCAACCACTTACAACTATTTTTAGAACATTGGGTAATAATATATATCGACCTAAATTTTTGTTGGGCCTTATAAGGTTATAGAAATCACAAACTAAAAAGTTTGAGGGCGATGACGTAAACTTTAAGTAGTTTTTTTTTATGGTAGGTAAAATCATCCAATGACAAATCCCGCCCTTGGGCGGAGCGGGAAGTAGTGTCAGATTCTTACTGACTACTAATTTGCTGCTAGAAACTTTAATGCTAGAATAATCGTGAAACTTATTCTATCAAGTAATATTGGATATTTATCACCCCACATTTCTGTTCCTTAATAACTACATAAAGACTATTATAGTACTTTACAAAATACGATTTATTAAAAAAAATAACACTATATGAATATTATATTATCTGAGATTTAATAGTTCAGGAATAATAATTATCACGGAGTAAGGCCCATTACACTACCTTGGGGGACTTCATAGAACTCTTGCGATATTATGCTTTTTTTCCTGTCATAAGGACTAATTCTGAAAATCTTCACATTAATTTTAATAAAAACCAAAGGTTATATTTGACATGAACTAGTTACAATGTCTTTTAATAATGTTTTAGTAATGGTTAGTGCATCGTTGGTCTTTATAAGGTCATTTAAATGTGATAAGTGTGTAGCTTCGATAGCATCGTAGCCTTGTTTAATGTAAATTTCATAAACAAACAAAATATCTGCTGAGTTTTTATTTAAGTAATAGAAACTCATGCTATGATACTACATAGGTAAGATGAGGTTGCGATGGTGATGGTAATGGCGAGGTGTGGACTGAATAATTTTATGATTTAATCATGAACCTTTTTCAAAAGTTAATTATTGTAAGTCTTTTTTTGTATTTAGCTAGCGCACCCTGTTTCATAAGTAACATGAGCTATTTTGTTTTAAATAATTTTAATTGAGTCATAACCACTGAAATTCCTTAGATGTAAAGATAAATAGGGACATTCGGTAAATGAAAAATGTTGATGTTCTTTTACTAAAATTCTGGTAATGACATCGTCTGAAGAAATAAATATTCAACCAAAAAATTTTTCCATTAGAACAAAATAAAATGAAAGAAATTTTAGGTAGGTAACTCGTACCAGAGGCACAGAACGTTAAATTTTAAGAAACAAAAACCCAAACATACACAGGAGACTACTAATTACAAAATAACGAAAAGTAAATTCGTGTCACCGTACTTTCGTGCACGGGTCCAAACAGAAAAGGTTTTATTGTGCTGAAAAGCTACAATCTGCTCGTGCGAACACGCGATTTCAAGTTTTAAACCCCAAGGTATTTTTGGTTGTTGTTTTAACGGATCGCTGGTAATATTTAGGGTTCAGTTAACCTTTTTACTATGTTGGTAATCAATTTAATATTGTTCAGAAAAAAACAAGTTTTGTCACAATATTGTTCTGTTATATTAAATCTTAGTGCAACTTGCGCGTGTAGTAAAACTTCCGCGTGCTCATGTCATTGTTTCATGTAAATAGTCAAAAGACATCGGAGACAATAAAATAATTTTTAAAATGTTGATCGCCTCTTCACATGCTTTTTTTTTATTTCTCAAATCACAAAAACTTTGTACTTTTTTTAAGAAGATAAAGCAGAGTTAGAGAGGTATTTTAAACACTTAGTTCACTTCTTAGTTCACTTTCAATACCAAATATTGTCTTTAATATGAACTTTTTTCTATGGTTTCGTTTTTGTGGTCGCAAGGTCAACATTTTTAGGCGAACCGAGAGGGCGTGTCAGATTTTTAGTGACTTAAACCTACTCGCTATGTTCCCTCGTTTCCCTGCATTCCAGGGCCCCGAGTTTTCTTATCAGAAGTGAACCCATGGCCCCATTAGGTACGCTTCGACCCTGTTGGGCCCCTACGGTTTTGCTGACATCTCCTTGAGGCGCGCGTGGAATACTACGCGCCATCGACAACCCGAGTTTGATCCTGACGGTTATCGGACAGCCAGACGGCGAGCTACCCTTTGGCGGCTCGAGTCAAGTGCAGGAACCTCTCCAACTTACCATGTCCGGTGAGGACCTGCATTGTCCATCAGGACATCATGGCGAGAACGCCGTCTTTCTAGCCACTCCTCAAAGAAGAGACTTACTTCCATAATTACGACGTGCCCAAAGTATATCATTGCCTAAGAATAGAAAGGGCAAGATTGTAACTTATAATTTTATTTTTCTAAAGAAATTGTAAGGATAGTTATGGTCTACACATGTGCCCAATTTCAGTCATTTGGGCATGAAAGCGTCACAAAAAAATACATGCACTCACTGTTTATCAGACTCCAAACACCTATTTGGAGTAGTAAAAAGCGCTGCCTTAAGGTTATGTTTTTGTTGATTTTCAGTTTATTTTCTAGAAAGTTTATGATAAAGCATTTATTTCTAAGTAAAAAACACAACAGAATTTATATTTATGTTGCAGGTTTTTTTTTCTGACAGCTGAAAATAGACTAAAATACGGCCCAGTTCTAGTAACGAAATTGATTAGAGAAATGTTTGGGTCAATTGCTCCTTATCTCTTTTGTTGAGTGAATTCGTTGATAGTTGAATGAATTTGCTAAAACTCGGTTACATTAATTAACTTGTTTAATTTGTGTCGCATTGATAATTTTGTTCCCAAAACCGGTTATTAATCTAAAATTTATTTGTACTTAATTAACAATTTTTTTTGTTTATTGGGGTGATAAATTATCAAATGCCTTTTCCCACTCCTTCTGGCAGACTCCGCCACCCGTGTTGACAGCACTTTAAAGCGCGCGTGAACATAATGCGCTATTTACCGGGATTGATCTTTATCGGATGGCAAACTTCTCATTGTTCGCCGCCCACGAGGCCGCGTCTACAATGGCCGGGAATTACCCTGCGATTCCCAATGACCAGGACATTTCTTGTAGCGGCCGCTACCTCCTTTGCCCACATTACTGCTTTGCAAAAGAAATTCTATCGTTAGTAGAGGGCGGGTATCGGTAGTTGAGGGCGGTCTTTTGGATCCAGGGCCGGGCAGGTCACCACAGGCTATCACATCTACAAGAATACGGTGATGCTCCGTCCAAGCGAAGCAGATTTCTACTGTATGTTCTACTATATCTTACGGGCAATTCGTATATTTATTTTTTTCACAACTTGATAGTTCGCGCTGTCTAGTCCCAAGTTAAGCAGAGCTTGTGTTATGGGTACTAGACAACTGATAAAAACACTTATATATTTCTAAATACATACGTATTATAGATAAATTACACCCAGACACAGAACAAATGATCGTGCTCATCACACAAAAATTTTTCCTGGGTGGGAATCGAACCCACGACCTCCGGCATAGCAGTCAGGGCTACTAACCACTAGACCAACAGGCCAGTCGAATAGGATAATAATGGTACAACACTTGAGCGCTTTTTCCCGGAGAATTCGAAACTGGAAACTCAAGAAACAACCGTGTCCGGTAAGAATCTGTGTTAGACGGACAGTGAGCCCATTTAATCACTCCTTAAAAAAGGAATTATTGCCACAAATATGATATGTCCAATACTGTGACATTTCAAAAGTTCCTGCCGGAGCTTTGTCTGCTTTACCATGTTTATTTAAGGTAGCGAAGTTTCACCCCGGTGTTAAAAATCCACGCAATCCTGCATTATCAACATAATTTTACAAATTCTTTGTCTAGAAATCGTATTTGGATGTACCCGAAGTTTTTTACTAAGATCACTACTTATAGAAACATCATTCATATCAACGTCTGAATCGTACAGCTATTCAAGCCAAGAATTGTATACAAATAGAGTATTAATAGGAACACATTGTTAACTCGACTCCTACGTCATGTAAAATATGCACACTCGTCGCAGCTGGTTGAAATACTTTGAATATATTTCTTAGTACTGTCGAACCCTGGCTGCTGCAGGCTCGACTACCGGGATCAACTATCTATAAATGAAATCAATCAGACTTTGTATGTTGATATATTTAAAAAAATACTTCCTTCCACTTCGAACGACTACTTAGCACTGCCTATAAAACAATAAAACAATCTACTCTTACAAATATTTAAATTAATTCTAGAAGATACTAACATCCTTCGAACTACTATTCAACCAGTATGCTAACTTATGAGTATACGCATGAGTCTGCATATAATCTTATGCAAACTCATTACTCAGACGTAACAGTACTCAGTCTGTACGTAGAACACGTTCGTAATTTAATAAGTCTAGACTGTATTTAAATCTAATAAGTTCTGTAAACAACGTGGTTGAACTAATATTGTTATATTTAAAGTTGTTTGATATTCGTAAAGCTCACAGCTCATTGGAGCCACCCGGCGGAAAATTTTACCGCTACTCCTTTACAAATCAAATCAGTTGAACCCGTTGCTATGATTACGTGCAGCCGGTAACTGCAGCCTTTGACGCGTCGGCGGCAGCTGTTGACGTGTCAGTGGCAGCCACTCGTGTGTAAGAGCTCTACATCTACATTAAAACCACGCAAATTGGGTAAATAGTTTTCAGACAACACATTTGGATTTATGATTACAATGAATTACTTGATTCATTTACTTAACAATAGCAGTAATATGTCAGCATGAATCAACCTTTTTAAATAGTTTCCTTTCGGAACATGGCCTATTGGGAGATTAGGCCATTAAGTGGATGATGAGGCAGTTACTCCCGGAAAAAATTATTAACCTTGACCGTTATGCTAAACGTTAGGTCAGGGATAGGAACATGGTTGAATGTATGGTTTTTGGAATGATTCATCATATATTTATTATAATTTCCAACATGATAAATTATTTTGGGGTTGGTTGAGTTGCTAGCCTGTCGGGTTTTCTATCGTTTATATTTCGGGGAGTACGCATTGGAGTTCTGCCCAACCCATTCTATCATCGGACCACAAGATTTACGTCGTTGTACCACCAGTATATGGTGGCCATCCCACACATTCATTGCGTAAAGGATTGGAATAATTTTCTACCGGAATCTGTATTTCCTGATAGCTGCAGCCTAGGGGTCTTTAACGCAAGAGTGACTAATTTATTTTTAGTTGACTATGCTACATTGCCACATCATCGTGGGTTAGTTTGCGACAGCATTGAAATACTTAAGCATATTTTAATATTACGCCCTTTTTTATTTATATAATTTGCAGAGGGCTGGCTCGTTCTTCGCCCAAAGAATTAGCATTGCCATTCAACGTGGCAATGCTGCGAGTCTTCTGGGTACATTTCCGGATGACAGCGATGTGGAGGAATACTTCGACGCCTGAGTGTACTGTGTTTTTGTATTATGTACATGTACTTAGATAGTTTATGGTATAAATAGTTTATTTAATATTTAAGGTTTTTGTACACGTGTAGATATAATTTAAATAGTTATTTATGTATTTTAATCACTAATAAACAAATTATAAATGTAAAAAAAAAAATTGCAATTTAATGAATTTTGGAGTTTAAATTAATCAAATATTTGTAATGACTCTAATGTAGTGTATTTTGTAATGACTTTAATTAGTGGACTTTTGTACTTTTTTTTTGTCTATATTTGAATGATTTTTTGTATAGGTTTAGTTTTAAATTTGTAAGACATTAAGAATAGAAACCACTGATCAAGTACGAATTGAACTGGAACATTGGTATTTCTGTATAAACTTGAACTTATAATGGCAATAACTAATTATTTATCTCTACAAATTTACAGTTTTTGGCTTCTTTCCTTTACTTTTTTCACAAATGGCAATGTTTTTTTGCATTATAATAGCACTTATATGCTCTTACCGCGAACGGAATTAAAGAACTAACTAAACTACATTACAAATAGGGGACCAAAGAATATGATGTGTTTTAATTAGTTTTAAAGTTAAACTTTTTTAATTAACCGTTTACGTGAAGCGAAAAAAAAAAATAAAATAAAATTAAGTAGCTACTAAACTAAGTTAAACAACGAAATAGGCTTCAACAACAAGTTTCCAAGTAAGTTATATAAATATGATTTAGTTGGAAAGTAATACTGACATTATACTACTTACAAAAAAACTTGCTACAAGATTTTTTTTATACCTGAGAAAATACAGACATTAGAGAGCGATCAAAGTTACTTATTTTCAAAGAGATAGAAGTACATTAAATGGAAATAATCTTTTGTTTTTGTAACTATATTATTGGTTTAAATTTTTTTCAAACACATTTACCATCTATTCGACGTACTCTGAATAAAGACAGTCAACACAAAAACGTATAAGATACGTATACAAAATCTTGCTAACAAAACCGTAGTGTCAGCCGTGTTAAATTTTATTGAATAATTTGCCCCTTTACGGCAATATATGATGATCTATCTATCTATCACTACATGGTAACAAAGTAGCTTCCCGCTGTCTGTCCCTATGTATGCTTAGATCTTTAAAACTACGCAACGGATTTTGATGCGGTTTTTTTTTAATAGATAGAGTAATTCAAGAGGAAGGTTTTGTAATGAATGCATAATATATATTTAATATCACTACTGCACCCGTGCGAAGCTGGGGCGGGTCGCTAGTATATAATAAAATAACCTTTTTTTTATCTTGGTGTACAATATAGTACTCTTATATATAAATAAATTAGAACTGACTGACATATTAATGCGCAGCCGAAAATACTAGCACTAGGAGCGAGGAATTATGCACCTAGCTTGCTTTTGACACGTAGGCGAGGACCAATAGAGGATTTCTCAAGTTTCACCCGGGATGAAATGGGGGTCCAAAATTTTGTACTGAGAAACCTACTTTCACGTGAGCGCAGCCGCAGGCAAAAGCTGGTTATGTATATTTCTCATTTGTTTACCGTCGACGCCTCTCGTTTTATTCAAGGAACTAACAATTGATTCTTCTGATCAGACATTATTTTCTGTTTATTGGAAACGTCTATATCTGGTAAACTAAAAACACAAATAATAGCCTTTACTCTATTTATAACGTATTATTGACTATAGTCATTTGTTTTTCATTGACATCAATATCATTCATTTAGTTATTTTACCGATTATAAACCCCGCACACTTAAGCGATGCTAAAATGGTATAGAATTTTTGTTTTTCTATAATACAACAGTGTTAGTGGTATAGAATTTTTGTTTTTCTGTAATACTACTCGAGTATGTCTTAAGAACTCTCTCCCACATTCCCATCGCGATATCACTTCTTTCAGTGTCCATGGAGTTTCTTGCACATTCTTCTCCATAGAGATTTGGAATGCTTGCTTGTTTGTTTTGCTTGCTTTGTTTGCTTGCTTGTTTTTGTTTTTTATTAGCATAATTTTTTTTTCTGACAGACCGTTCTCTTGACTTTTCAAAAGTGCCTGTAAATGGTTTACTTGAAATAAATCCTTTTGAATCTTTGACTCCTCCCGCTGAGAGGGCGTGTCAGACTTTTACTGAATAAAATCCACACTCCTTTTCCTTCTTTGCCTTCGTTCCAAGGTCCCGGGGTTCGTTTTCACATAACTCATGGCCCCAGTAGATTTGCTGACATCTCCTTGAGGCGCTCGCGAAGACTTGGGCTCGATCCGGACGGTTTCTGGATGGCTGGAGGGCGAGCTATTCATTGCTCGCCGTCCGCAAGCCGGCGCCAACGGTGGCTGGAAATCGGGATCAGTTTTCCAGTGGCTGGGGCGTGAGGGCCGTTCCCTCGCGCGTGCGCCCACCTTCTTTTCTAGCGAATACGACCGCCTGCCATTCGTCCTTGCTCCAGACCATGGCCTGAATCAGAGCCCGGCGCAAGGAGTCGTTGCCACGGATCGCCGCCACGAGGAAATATAGTCATAGTCATTTATTAATGAACAAGTAATTATTAATTTGGATCTGAAGTTACACACACTTAAAAACACGGTGGTACTCTGCCTCTATTTAAGTAAAATTCAGTTGATCGAGTGCAATGACTTGTAAGTAGTTAGTACGCAACGACCGATTAATTTCGACGACTCGCTCAGCTGTTAAAAGAAATTAATTTCGTGTGTGTTTCGTTCGTGCGTTAATTAATTCAAATAAAAAAATGACCTTATTTTTTTTATTTTATGTTTACAAATCGATAGTGTTTCATGTACCGGATCGATCCTCCACGGGATTAAAACGATCAAAATTTAGCAGAGTTTACAAATCAGGCGTGGCCCACGTGTGTGTCAGTCTAATATAATTGTCGCTTAACACACGTTTTGCGACTGTCGCGTCGCGCCCGTGTACGGTAGCCGCTTCATACTTGGATCTCTTTCCTACTTATTTGCCCGCATCATTACAAGACCTCACGCAAGCACGTGCTAAATTATAATCACAAGACGGAACAGCGTGCTCCCGTAAATCAAGCGTCCCCTTGAAGTCATATTAGGCTGATCGTCTGCTTATCCTTCCCGGACACGGACAACGAGCTCTAACTGGAATCGTAATTGACCACCTGTTTCTAGAGGTGGGATAGCTATTTAAATTCAAATTGTTTTGCCTATTTTTCACAAGTTCTTCCTTGTATATCAGTACTTTCTATGAGTTTAACAGTTTTTTGGTACAATCGGTTCGAGTAAATTTATCTGTTGTTCTTATTATTATAATATTCTTCAACTTTTACACAACACCATCTAGTCCCAAACTAAACAGAGCTTGTGCTATGAGTACTAGACCACTTATAAACACACTTGTATATTTCTAAATATATTCATAAATTGAAAATATATTGCACCTCACCAACCACAATTCCATCACTGCTTACCATCAGGTAGCACTGCAGTCAAGCACTAGGTTAAAACAAATTTAAAAAAAAAAAAGATTAATTACACCCAGACACGGAACAAATGTTCGTGCTCATCACACAAACATTTGTCCTAGATTTTTTTTTTTTTTTTTTTTTTTACGGTAGGTAAAATCATCCAATGACAAATCCCGCCCTTGGGCGGAGCGGGAAATAGTGTCAGACTTTTACTGACTAAAATCCTACCCTGTTCCTTCCCTGCCTTGGTTCCAGGGCCCTGGTATGCATTTTCATACCTTCCCAGAGCCCCAGACTAAGCCTCGACCCTACTGGGCCCCTACGGTTTGCTGACAACTCCTTGAGGCGCACGGGAACAGTGCGCGCCGTAAACGACTTGGGCTCGGTCCGGTCTGTTACCGGACAAACGGACAGCGAGCTACCCATTGCCCGCCGTCCGCAAGCCCGCGTCTACGGTGGCCGGAAATTTGGATCGGAGTTACGGCGGCGGCTGCGGCGTGAGCGCCGTTGCCTGATACGGTCAGCCTCCTCCTTTGCTAGCATTACTGCTTCGCAGAAGGAGGCGACCGCCTGCCACTCCTCCTCGCTCCGGAGCATGGCTTGAACCAAGCCCCGGCGCGAGAGATCGCCTCCGATTGCCCCCACGAGGACACGGCGATGCTCTTCCCAAGCGGGGCACACCTCTACCGTGTGCTCCACCGTGTCCACCGGGCGTTCCGCACAGTGACGACACCCGGGCGTCACCTCCGCACGGATCTTGTACAGGTACGGCCCGAACTTGCCATGATACGGCCCGAACTTGCCATGATTTGTCCTAGGTGGGAATCGAACCCACGACCTCCGGCATAGCATTCAGGGCCACTATACACTAGATCAACAGGCAATTCAACTATTATTTCCAGGTTTCAGTTTTCTTTTAAGCACTTACTGTTTAGAAAGTTTGAGGTTGTAATTGTTTTTGGTATGGTATTAGGAGAATTCAATCGGATATTATTGCCACATTTCTTGTTTAATTTACCCCTTTCTAGTTTTGCTGTTTTTGATACAATTGGTTTGAAAATAGTGTTGCTGTGGACATAGGAGGAAAATTAAATCTGCAGTTTGGTGAAAACTTTAGTGCAGTGTTCGTGAGTGCAACTTACTGTCATTGTGTGTTTTGTTTTCAATGTTTCATTCGTAGTATTAGATGAAAATGGAGTTTACCGGAATGAACTCACGCGGGTCCTTGTTTGGTTTAGAAAAAGCTCCTTTTCTCTATATTTTTAAAGTCTGTTTTAATATTCTCTTGCGTTATTTTAATAAGTTATCTTTTCCTCTTCAATATTACTTGCATTTCTGAGAATAAATTTCACATTTCTGAGATTTGGAGCACCAACAAACAATTTTTGAATTTTTTTTTAAACGACTTAAACTAGTGCGATCCCACATGATGGTAAGTTGTGATGCAACGTAATCGTTGATGGTGAAGCACACTGTTTTATGAAACTTTGCTCTAACCTTGAAGACACCTTATTTATAATCGAAGAGAGAAACCGCTTCAGGCCAGTGATTTCAGTCCTTCGATGTACATTATATAAACGACGAGGCGAAACGCTTAGTCTGGATTGTACAAATGTCAAAAATGTAAAGGTGGACTCATGCCATACGTTGGAATAATAAATAATTGTAAGTAAAACGCCTCGAAACTGTTTGCTGATATTTTAATATCGGCTATGACTTCAAAACCAGTAAGTTCATAATTATTCTCATTGGAACTAGACCGAACACCAAGTTAACTCGTATTTTTCACTCGATATCTACAAGGTCGAAACTTTCTCTTTATTTATATGACAAAACCTATAAACTAATGAATTACGAGTATCTATTGTATACTATATATTGTATATTGTGTACGCTGTAACCGCTGAATTATGTCTAGACACGATAATCTATTTCTATAATTCGTTTATATAACTTTCAACTTTCAGTAGGTATCAAAAATGTATAATATCTATTCTATTTTAATGTGTAACTAGACGTGCAAAACATGTAATTTATATATTTTTTTCAACTGTCAACTGAGCTGCGTAATAATCTCCTTAGTAAAAAATATAAAAAAATCTCTCCAACAAGCTTTTCTAGAAATTTTATTTCGCAATAATAATAAATCATGATTATTGGTATTACTTTTTACGTTTACAATAACCATCTAGCAACTAGATTTATCCTCGCTCCTTTATCCCAATTTATTTGAGTTTTGCACAAGATATTACCTTCTTTCAAATTTTTATATTAGTCGTTATCTCAATAGTCATTCCTAGATTTTGCTAGTTTCTTAATCCATCTCAAACACGCTCGTAGTATGGAGCCACTTCACAGGACATGCGTCATCTGCCTTCCTACCTGTTCTGTAATACCACCTATACTTTGTTCGGCGGGCAATGGGTAGCTCGCTGTCCGTCCGTCCGGTAACAGACCGGTCCGAGCTCAAGTCGTTTACGGCGCGCACTGTTCCCGCGCGCCTCAAGGAGTTGTCAGCAAACTGAAGGGGCCCAGCAGGGCCGAAGCCTACTGGGGTCAAAGGGTATGTGAAAATGGCACCCGGGGCCCTGCGACCAAGGCGAAGAATGGAACGGGGTAGTTTTTTAGTCAGTAAGAGTCTAACACTACTTCCCGCTCCACCCAAGGGCGGGATTTGTCATTGGATGATTTTACCTACCGAAAAAAAAAAAACTATACTTTGTTGATGTACCTATATTATTACAGTGAAACAACTGTAGGGCCCAAGTCAAGAACTAAGACAAGAACTTTTACCAAACCGACAATGGGATTGTGTTGGAATGTCGAATTTATAAGTTATTTTTATAAATTCGACATTCCAACACAATCCCATTGATCCAATCTGTAGCGTATGTACCGAATTGTGGGTACATTGATATTTATAATTTATGTTAAGAGTTGTAGGTAGTCAATCTACCACAAGATTGTGCCAGTCATTATACGTCTACTGTCGTGACTACGTGTATTATTTATCCCGTGTATCCAGAGTGCTTTCCCAACCCGAGAATTGTTCACAATCATGTGTCCAATCATGATTCGCTTAGAAAAGCGTTCTTCGTATTTTTGAGTTGGTAAACTTAAATTGAATACTTTCTTATTAGTTTTGCAACTTGGGCCTCAAGTCTGCTATTACATTAGTATCAGAATCGTCTATCATTGATTTCATCATGGTTGATTTTGACAAGTTTGATAATCTGCTAATATAAAGGCGTCACTATGACATTCCAACAGTCAATCACTGAAACACCATTGAAAGAAATGGTAATCTCGTACATAATGACAAATGAATTTCTGACTTATGGGGTAATCTACTAAAATTTTGTCAGTTCCTTTAATTAGTGACTTACCATTAGAATTTTTCTGAATACGACAAAGTAATTCTACCACCATTCGTTTACGAGACCAATAACCAATGAGACCAATGATCGACCATTATGATTTAGCAGATGACAATGAGAGACAAGAACTTTTACCAAACCGACAATGGGATTGTGTTGGAATGTCGAATTTATAAGTTATTTTTATAAATTCGACATTCCAACACAATCCCATTGTCGGTTTGGTAAAAGTTAATTATACCATTATGAACAAAAGTCACAAAGCAGAAACATAACTCGACAAAGATGATAAACAGCAAGCTACATTGCTAGTAGATCTAAACGATATTGTTGAAGCAAAACGTGAGGGAACCCACACAGTTGAGATAAAATCTAACGTGTTTAATACCTAGAGTACGGAAAACGCTAGTGTCGTTTGTCATACTGAGTTGAAATTGTGTAGCGACGTTTACACTACGAACGCTAAGCTCGTTGTTAGTTGAAATGCCGAGAATAATATTGTGTTGAAAAATATTTCGGACAGTTTAAACTCAGAGTGCTCATTTTAACGAGACCTTTTACATTATAATACCTAGTCTGTGTTTTCTGGAGGGTAAGAGAGAGATGTGTATTTGTACTCCCACATTTCATAGTAATGTAATATGTATTTTTTTATGGTGAGTAAAATCATCAAATGACAAATACCGGCCTTGGGTGGAGCGGGAGATAGTGTCAGACTCTTACTGACTAAAAACCTACACTGCTCCTTCATTACCTTCGTTCCAGGGCCCCGTGGTTCACTTTCGCCTAATCCTTGGCCCCAGTAGGCTTCGACCCTGCTTGGCTCCTACAGTTTGCTGACAACTCCTTGAGGCGCGCGGGAACAGTGCGCACCGTTGACGACTTGGGCTCGGTCTGGAATGTCACCGGACGGACGGACAGCGAGTTAACCATTGCTCGCCATCCGCAAGTCCGCGCACACGGTGGCCGGAAATCGGGATCGGAATCCAGGCGGCGGCGGCGGCGTGTACGCCGTTGCCTGATGCGGTCGGCCTCTTCCAATGTAATATGTTTGGGTTTAGTGTAATAAAATTCTATTAGTGTGAACTGGATACAGATTATGATTGTGGGCAACTTGTGGGCTACTTTGAAAAACTTGATTTCTCAACCACAGAATTGAAGTATTTTTAGAAAGAGTTACCTTGGAACGTACAAGAAAACTGAAGGAAATAGGAGGATCTTTGTCGAAAAGTCTTTTATTGACACTCTTTTTGCTCTACTCAGAACATGAGAAATTTGACTTCCCAACTCAAAGTAAAAGGCCTGATATTCAGCAGCAGCATTTGAGATATACTAGTCCAGTGAAGCATTCGAGATTCAGCGATATTAACGAAAAATGTTTTCGCAGACTAGAACATACTGATTTTAATAAATATAAGACCTTATCATGTGTAAATATCTACGAATATGAAATGGCTCGTTCCTTAGCGAGCTGGAATGTGAAGCATTTACGGATAAATTAGCTCACTCGGGAATTTGTTATTGATTTAAACCACTAAGGTTTTCAATTTGACCTACTTTTAATACGAAATATCTCTTGGCTAAAGTAATAACAGCCGTATGGATTGATGTATAAGACTAAGTACTTGCCGAGGTTTTTTTTTTTATTTGTTGATAGATGATGGACAGCGACGATGTGATCGACGATGGAACACGCTTGTCTAGAAGTAACCCATTCAATCTAGCTGTCAGGAAACACAGACTCCGGCATGGAATTTCACTCCTTAGCTTTGCGCACAATGTATGTGGTCAGCCCAAGGATAGAAGACCGTCTTAAGACGAAATTCTACCTTGCCTCAGAAAGCGTGTTAAAACGTATTGTAATTTGAACATCTACAACAGTCGTAGGAGCCAGACAATCTGAGCCTATTCATATAAATGCGTATTGTTTTACTCAGTTACTAGGTATGGAATCACATAGGTAGTTGCTTCCAGCTGTATCCGATAAGACTGGACGCCGACCCTAACAAAGTTGTAAAGGGGCTGGGCGGATTAAAAGTTTTGATTATCAATTAAAATATTGTAAATAAATAAACTAGCCCAAAACAAAATTTGGATACATGACCTAATTATCAATACCGGAGATGTTATGGATATGAAATTTCGAATCATGTTTCAGATATGGATTTATAAATAATATTATAACGGTTTCGGATACGGTTAAATATTATGATATTATTTCTGATTATCCGCTAGTTTCGGATGGTTTCTGTAACAGACGTAGGTATTTCAAAACTATGAAAGTAAAATAGAATTATCTTTTCTTTGACTAGGTAAAACCAACTAAAATCTGTCGTAACCTGTCTTTTAGACTCCGCCTTTTTAATTTTATATCGGACGCGGATATTTTTCGTATTTCGGATATCCGATAGTTTCGGTTTCAATTACGAAGCCCCCTGATCAACAGGTATTTCTAATAGAAAAATTCAAAGAAAACGTCAATTAGTTCCGTCTACGTTGAGTCTCTCATTAAGGTTGTTCCACATCCTCATTTCATTGTGTACACGATGTCGTTTCAGACGTTACATTTGAGCAATTTCGAAGAGCGATGGTAGAACTCGCTGTTGACGGGAAGTCTTTCCGTACGTTTATCATTCATCGATGATGAGTCATTTCTAACTAGTTTGTTAACCAGACTGGACTTGTCTTGAAGAATTATAAATTCTTTAAAGAAGAGGAAGAATTCAATGAATGAATTTTATTGGTCTGAAATATATTGTAGCAGCTTATAGACCCCCTACAAGCTCATAATGCGATCCATTTGATGACCTAAAGTGAACTGTTAAAGAGGTGGAGCTACATAACATAGGGTATAAAGCGCCATGACTCTTTCTCGCACGTACATTTGACATGCAAATATTCATGATTCAGTGAGATTTTATAATAGAAAATTATTTCCTAAAGCAAAGATTATTATAATTAGAGATTATTTGATTAATATTTGAAACTTTATGTAAAGGGTGACTGGTAATTAGTGAACGATACTTAATCACGTGATTATAGTCATGATAACAACCAACTTTTACGATGGGACCAAACCTGAAATCATGAAAAAAATCAGCCAAGTTCAGTACATTTTGACCAGTTAATCGAACACAAATGTACTGACCAGCAGATTTTGTTTTCGCGATTTCAGGTTTGGTCCCATAGTAAAAGTTGTTTGTTACCATGACTGCAATCACGTGTTTAAGTATCGTTCACTAATTACAATTCACCCTATATTCAATATAAATTCTATAGTAAAATATACGTTGTAAACGCAAATTTAATATGCCTAAGGCATTTCCTTCTTAATATTTAGCTACTGGGCCCAAAGTAACAATCTAAGGAGTTTACCACTGACTCTAAAAGAAGCTGTGCTATGCAATAACCGCAGTACGAGGACATGGTCGAGCACACGGTAGAGGTCTGCCCAACCTGGGCAGAGCATCGCCGTGTCCTTGTGGGGGAGATCGGCGGCAGCGATTTCTCGCGCTGGGTCTTGGTAGAGGCCATGGTCTGGAGCGAGGAGAGGTGTCAGGCGGTCGCCTCCTTCTGCGAAGCAGTAATGCTAGCAAAGGAGGAGGCCGACCGCATAGGGCAATGGCGCTCACGCCTCAGAAGCCACCGGGATCCCGATCCCGAGTTCCGGCCACCGTAGGCGCAGGCTTGCAGACGGCAAGCAATGGCACTGTCTGATTGTCCGGTAATCGTCTAGATCAAGCCCAAGTCGTCGACGGCGCGCACTGTTTACTGTGTTGATTAGCGCGATGTTTCCAAGGACTTCAATCAAACATGATTTTCAGTCATAGAACATTTAACCAATAAATGCTCTAAGTTTCCATTATAGCTACAAACAGATTTCTTTTTCTTCGGCTTTTGTGTATGACTTTAGACACTAATATGGGGAAATTTGTATTATGTAAGTATCTATGTACCTATATATTTGAACACGTTCAAACAATAGTACGGGTTCGGATGTAATTTGGCACACTGATAGCACCTGGAATATGTGTATACACCGTTAAATTTTGGTCGTTTTAATCCCACGGACGGACGATTCGGTACATGAAACACAATCGATTTGTAAAGAGAAAATTAAAAAATAAAGCACTTTTTTTAAAACTCGAATTAATTTACGCATGTACGAAATTAATTTCTTTAAGTAAACGCCAGCTGAGCGAGGCCAATGAACTGTAGGCAGTTAGTACGCAACGACCAACAACTAACTACAAGGTCATTGACTCGTTTACTTAAAGAAATTAATTTTGTATAGGTATGCTAATATACGCATATACAAAATTAATTTCTTTAAGTATTTGAAAAAAGTACTTTATTTTTTTTTTTCTTTACAAATCAATTTCATGTACCGAATCGATCCTCCGCGGGATTAAAACGACTAAAATTTAACTCTCAAACGGTGAAACAAATTTTGATGGAACTCTGCACGCAAGTAAACCATGTCATTGAATAGCACATAAAATACAGTCTACCCCGGAATTATGTTCGCTAGGTACTGACTGGCCTTTTGGTCTAGTGGTTAATGATACTGACTGCTATGCCGGAGGACGTGGGTTCGATTCCAACCCAGGACACATGTTTGTGTGATGAGCACTATCATTTGTTCTGTGTCTGGGTGTTATTTATCTATAATTGTATGTATTTAGAAATATATAAGTATGTTTATCAGTTGTCTAGTACTCATAACACAAGCTCTGCTGAGCTTGGGACTAGACGGCGTTGTGTGATTATTGTGGAATATTATTATTATCTACTTTTATACGCGATGTCGCTGGTAAAAGCTAGTCTAGCAATAATTCAAACACAAAGCATTTATTTGAACTGAGTACTTGCTGGCTTTTGTTACGTCAGAGAGTCGGTCAGTCAGTCAGATAATTGATGAAAGATAAGTTTCAGAAATTCAAGTAATCTACCAATTAAAATAAATAAATAAATTCCACAAAGAAATTTTCAGATCAGACTCCTAAGTTGAAAGTTCGTCAACAGAAAATGGAACATATAGAAAGAACTATTCAATATAACAGATAAGGTATAATTATCCGATTCGATGGCAGTTTTCGTTTCTTCGGATATTAATGGAGAAGTAACAAAAGATAATATTACTGGCAAAGTTTATGAAATTTCTCTTTGAGTTCGGACTATTCTCATTTTACTTTCGATAGTTTACAATTCTAGTATTTTAAATGATTAGTTCAATGCCAACAGCGGAATAAAAGTTCTTTAAAATTTTGTGACTTTTCTGTTATTGATATACCGTGTATTTGTTTTTATTGTATTTTGAAAATAGCATTTCTGCTTATGAAACATTTTTTTTTTACAAAATTTTGCCTACGGATAAGTAAAAAACTTAATATATAAAAGTTTATCATATCAATAAAGGCGATTGTTTCATACAAAGCATATGACAGCCCCTGATAGTTTATATTTTTAGGTTACCAAAGTGACAAAGGACAAAAAAAAAAAAACATTAAAGAATCAAACAAAACACGTAGGTAAAATCTAACGTACTAAAATTTAACCCTTCAAAAACCTTGAAACTATCCGTACAAGCAAAACCTATCCACGACACGATCTATTTACATCACTAACTTCCCGTTTTCCAAGAAAAAAAAAAAAATTACGTACCACCACAAAAATACCATGGCACAACAATCCATAGCACTTCACTACACAACACTGTAACTTCGCGATCACTATTTACAACGTACGCCGGTCGGTTCGAACCCCGCTGTACTTTTGAACTGAAAACCTGACTGCAAAAGCGGTTCGCGTGTTTAGCCGCGAGCAAGCCACAGCAAGCCAGTTGCACATAACATTTGAATAAAGAATTAGGCTGGTCACAAAAAAAAAAACACGCTGTTTTATTTTTTTGTTTACACTATTATAAATGACATGTGACGTTATAGAATGACTCAAGATTAGTAGCCAGTATTCCAGAGTGTTGTGTTAAATTGTTTGTTGACATCCCGTTGCCATGGTAACGCAAGTTGTACTTTTTGTTTAGTACGGAAAAAACATTTTGAGAAGTGGGTTCCAACTTTTGTTGAAAATTAATTTGTTAAAGTCTTAAGTTAAGCATTTTATAGTTTACTTTTGATTACCAAAGCCTTATAAATCCAAGGATATTAAGAAATTCTGAAAGGTTGTCTGATTTTATTACTCTATAAAAGGAAAGATATTAAATTGTCTATGTACCTAATTTAAATTCAGTTTAGGAATAATAAATTCAAAAGAATAATATGAGTAATCGCAAAATTATTATGCCCAGTAGTCATAAAAAGGTTTTCTTATATTTTCTATTCGCTTTTTAAGTTTCTCGTAAAACTGATAAGTTTATTGCATGATAACTAGAAGACGTATATTTCAATTATTTATAGCTAATTTTGATTTTACTACAATGTTTTAGCAGTAACTGTTATTATTTATTTTAAAGATAATCCGGAATAATGAAGACCTTGTCATATTTGAACTGTCAATAGTATACTAATAAGATTGAATTGGTTGCAATATTATATACTAAACTTGTGATTCAAGTACTCCCAGACACTGTAACTTGAGATAAGGCAAAGGATTAATTGATTACAATTAATCCGTAGCCGCGTTTCAAATTGACTTCCTTGATTGATTTTAATTAACTTAAATCAAAATAGGCAAGCAAATTGGAGATGTATTAACAGATACATAAATGAGAGATATATTTGGGCTCTCATTATATACATGGTAAGAAGCATTAGTTTTTAAAAAAAAATATACATAATATTAATATATTATGTATATTTTTTTTTGAATTAAGAATACATCATAAATCTCAGAATAAAATTATTTATCAGATTCTTATCGGCATTTTTTTGGAGACTAGAGTAAATAGGCTCTTAGTAAACTAATGCGCTTCACCATCAACGATTGCATCGCTGCATACCATCAAGTGGAATTGCAGTCAAGCACTAGTTTATATCAATTTAAAAAAATCTAGAAAGTGGTGCCCAATGTTCAGGCGGTACCCTTCCTAAGTAAACATTTCATGCCTGTCAAAAACGATGACTCGTAAAGTCAACAAAAAAAAAATGTTGAGCACCCCTCCCCGAATGTCGGTGTATCAGTAATATGACATTTGAGTGCGGCACTCGCGACGTCGCCGCCTCGGCCGCGCTTCGGCACGCGACATTGACCAGCCCGCGACCTTGGGGATTCACTGGAATTGTCGTAAACGTAGGAAGACAGGCATGTACGCTTTGTTTGTGAAAAAAGGATCCTACTAATAATTTGCTATATGAAAGTCTAGTTCTTCGCCAATTAATCACGCCACGGTGGATATGGATAAAATTTGGAATATGAGCTCATGAGATCATGTCTTTGATCAGGATACTTTTAATCGTGGTTCGTTCCTTTGGTATAATTTTATTTTTGTATTTCGGATTTCATTTAAAAATGTTTTAAATTTATTATTATTGATTGGCTCGCGCTTGACCACAATCTTACCTGATGGAAAGTTACGATGTAGTCGACGATGGAGCACGCTTGCCTTCAGAGTTCACTCTTGAGATAAAGACACCCAGTTTTCTCTTAGACAGTCGTTAAAGATAGTCAAAAGCCGAGAATCGGAATCGGACTCCAGTCTTGCCAAAGGGCAACATGTTACCAAATTAATAGGTTGTGGAGATCAGATTGGTAACTACCTATCTGATCCCAAAATCTTTTATTTTACATACTGCTATATCTAATTCAGCCAAATTAAATTAGCCACAACGTGCCGCGCGGCCGCAGCGCGGTTATATCGCAGCGTTTTATTTAAATGGAATAACAAAGCAGCGTGATCATTTGAAGACGCCCATAGACTAAACAGACAAACCATTAGTGTAACTTACCACTTAATAAATAAAATATTGACGTCTCTTGTTCTTTGTGGAGCAAGAGGGAGTGTCAGTGTTACTGTTTAAAACACACAATATTCCTTCAGTTGGCCTTTGCAAAGGCCACTGTAACTCTTTCGGAAAATCCACAACCTTGGCAGGCATCGGCTCTAATTGGCCTCGGCAATCTTGCTGATATCTCACAACGCCACGCATCTAACGTGCCATAGATCTCGGCTTGATCACGCTTGATCCTGATCCAACGACGAGCTACACATTGCTCGTCGTTCGCAAGTCCTAAGATCTACGTCTTATCAATTGAAAAATATACTAAAGCGGGTAAAAAGTTTACTCAAAACATTCAAAGGCAATTTAAATATTATTCTCTGCAGGTAAATTTTACAACACAAAAATTCAAATAAAATAAAAAGTTTTTCAACAATTTTCATTATCCGAAAATTCAATCAAATCTCTTACCTTTTTATTATTTCCACGCGTTGGGTCAAAGTTCTAACAGTAATTCTTCATAACTCCTGTTTATTGATTACAAAGAGGCATTGAACCCTTTGTTTTATGTCTCCGCGCAACGTCTAAGAAACAAGGAACTTTATTGAAACAATCATCGTTTCATATCTTAGTACAAATTGTTAGTAGGCATAGAAACGTACATACGTCATTCAGTCGTCTATTTTTTGTTTAAAAACTTGTGGAAGTGTACGAAAAAGTTACCGTAAGAAACTTTACGCTTTCAATTTATTCCGTAGTTACTCAAGCCCCAAGCGAACGCTGGCGTTCGCACACCTAATGTCTTTCTATTGTGTCTCTAATTATTGTATTCAAAAGAATATTACAAAAGCGCGCGGCCGCAACGCGGATGTAGCGCAGCTGTCGCTCGTTTTTTAACCGACATCAAAACGCGGGAAGTTATATTATCGGCTGTTTGTATTTCTTTTTTTTATTTATGTTCACCGATATCTCGGTTAATTGTGGACCGATTTTGAAAATTTTTGTTTTGGTTGAAAGATCCTGAGTCCTGGTCCTGAGTTGTTCTCATAGACAGCAAAGTAGATCCGATAACACAAAAAAATTGCAAAATAAATTCAATTTCGGAAGTTGGTGTTAGCTGGTGTTAGTTGGTGTAGGTGTAGCTTCAATATTAGAGAGACCAAACTATTATAGAAACGCCTTCATCCAAAATTAAAGTTCTTATGCACTTTTTTGTTTTTTTTTTTTCATTGTAATCGACTGTAATTTTTTTTTGTAAAAAGTTTTTTTTATTTATATAAAATAACAAAGCAGTGCAGCGCTGCAGCCGCGCTACTGTCGCGCGTCACTTTGCGGCTAATTTGAAGGCACCCTAAATATCACACCAGAGTGCAAATATTACAAGGGCGAAAATTTGTGTGTGTAAATGTTTGTTATTTGTGTTTGTTATTACTTCACGCTCAAACGGTTTTAAGAATTTGGATCAAATTTGACGCACGGGCAGAACATGTCCTTGAATAAAGTATAGAATAATTTTTATTCCAGGTTTTTAGTTCCCTTGGGACGATTTTCTACTTTCTCGCGGTCGAATCCTCGAGGAGCAGCTAGTATAATTATCATTATAATTATTTCAGACAAAAGATCACCACAAATAACGGTCCTGTGCGTCTCACATCTATCGGATTCCTGCGACGCTCTCTAGGTCATCGGAAGGTATAATGTTGTTGTTCTAACCCCTATTTTGATTTGATTTACAGTATTTAGATATGGGAGCTTACTGGGGCCACAGGTTATGTGAAAGTGAACCCCGGGCACGAAGAAACGAAGAAAGTGAACCCCTGAAACGAAGGCAAAAAAGGAATAGGAGTGGGTTTTTAGTCAGTAAATGTCTGACACACCCTTCCTTTCCGCCCAAGAGTAGGAGATGTCATTCGATGATTTTCCTAACAAAAAAATAAGGAGGCTGATGCACTATTGCTTAGAGCTCAAACATACGAGTGGTATGTCACCAACGGGAGAGATAACTACAGCCGTCGACAAGAACTAGTTAAGAAATTCTATCTCATTACTCTATTAGTTTTAAGCTGAGATAGCAGCTCGGAAGCTTGGTGTGCTTGCAAAGGTTCGACGGTATTTCACACCGGGACAGCTTCTAATGTTGTACAAAGCATAGGTCCGATCGTGTGTGGAGTACTGCAGTTACATATGGGCTGGTGCTGCAAAATGTCCCCTAGCAGCTTTGGACTCGGTGAAAAGGCGTGCGAAGAGGCTAATTGGTGATCTAGACTTGGTTAAGTCCAATCTAGAAAGCCTCGAGCACAGGCGTAGAGTAGCCAGCCTTTCAGTGTTTTACAGGATGCATTTTGGAGAGTGTGCGCGGGAATTACATGACATAATGCCGCCATCGGACAACCGCCGGGCGTACGGCGAATATCCACCCTTATGTTGTTAAAACTTCTACGGTATGGACTAAGCGTTTTGCCTCGTCGTTTATACCACGTACATCGAGAGACTGGAACAGTTTGCCTGCTGCAGTCTTCCCGTCCGATTATAATTTAGGTGTCTTCAAGGCTAGAGTGAATAGGCTCTTAATAAACTAGTGCGCCTCACCATCAACGATTGCATCACTGCTTAACATCAGGTTTTTTTTTTATGGTAGGTAAAATCATCCAATGACAAATCCCGCCCTTGGGTGGAGCGGGAAGTAGTATCAGACTCTTACTGACTAAAAACCTACCCCGTTCCTTCCTTGCCTATAGTGCCGGGGCTGAGCCTTCCTCTCAGAAAACGGCCCTTGACCCCAGCAGGCTTCGACCCTGCCTGCCTGCAGTTAGCAGGCTGGGCCTCTTCGGTATGCTGACAGCTCCTTGAGGCGCGCGGGAACAGAACGCGCCGTCGACGACTTGGGCTCGGTCCGGTCGGTTACCAGACAATCGGACAGCGTGCTACCCATTGCACGCCGTCCGCAAGCCCGCGCCTACGGTGGCTGGAAATCGGGATCGGAATCCCGGCGGCGGCTGGGGCGAGCGCCCCGTTGCCTCTGCCTGATTCGGTCGGCCTCCTCCTTTGCTAGCATTACTATTTCGCAGAAGGAGGCGACCGCCTGCCATCCCTCCTCACTACGTACCATGGCCTGAACCAAGGCCCGGCGAGAGAGATCGCTGCCGCCGATCGCCCCCACGAGGACACGGCGATGCTCCGCCCAGGCGGGGCACACCTCTACAGTGTGCTCCACAGTGTCCTCCGGGCGTGCTTAACATCAGGTGGATTGCAGTCAAGCACTAGTTTATATCAATAAAATAAAAAAAGTTTTATTGATAGGCCATTATAGAATTCTTTATTTTTAGTCATCATCATCATCATAATCAGCCTTTTAATGTTCCCACTGCTGGAACACCGGCCTCCTCTCTAAAAGGGGGAATGGGTTGTAATCCACCACGCGGGCCCAGTGTGGATTGGTGAATGTCACATGTCTTCGAATTTTTGGTTCTAGGACTTGCCGTTTTCCTCATGATGTTTTCCTTCACCATTTTGAGAGCAGTGGTTATGAAGTAAATTACACAAAGTAATGCACCTGGCTGGATTCGAAACCGTGACCTATAACTCGTAAGTCGGGGCCATTACCACTCGGGTACCACTGCTCAATCTGATACTGAATATAACAGTTTTACAACAAGATTTTTTTTTTAATATTTTCTTTGCCTTTATTTAATTTTTAATCAATTGGATCAGGGATATAATCGAGAAATTCTGTCAAATGAGCTCAAAGATGGCGTTACGTCATTTTATTACCGTTTACAAGATTTCATTACAGACTGTCTTTAATGACGTAATAAAAGAGAACACTTTACACATTTAAAGTCATAAAATTAAACTGAATTCTTAGCAAACCTTCATTCAAATAAAATCATAATATTGTTCTATATTCCCTATACTACGCCTTAAAATATTCTAAAGTTACTTTCTAGTTTAACTTAAACTTTTAATTAAAAAGAACAGAATAAAGATAGTTTCAGATAATAATACATTTCATTCAAATAAAATCATAATATTGTTCTTTATTCCATAAACAACACTTTGAAATATTACAAAGATACTTTCTAGTTTAATTTAAACTTTTAATTTAAAAAAAGAACAGAATAAAGATAGTTTCAAAAATATGGTATTTCTTTCCGAAAATTGTTTTTGAATTGGTTTGAATTGAAATTTTAAATTAGTTTCATCTGTTTTTATTAAAATAGTTTCTTTATTTACAACTTCGAAGTAAAAAATAACAAGGGAAGTTGTTTGATCTTGAATTTTGATAGGAATTAAAATTTTGTGAATTAAATAATTATTATGAGAAAAGATTATCAAAAAAGTAAAAATTCAAGTTTTAAATTTCTTTTTATATTGAGGTAGAAAATCATCAAACAATAACTTTTCAACTGTAGAGCAAGTGGGTGTGACTAAAAATCACATGTGTTCCTTTAGTTACCCTTTATGTTTGATATTTTTTTGATTAAATACAACTGTAGAAGACACATTGATGAATTCATCAAAATTTTTCTTCCTCTCTAGGTTGAGCAAGAAGAACTATTAGACTTAAACCAACTAAAACAATCTCGTGTTCCGTCAGTTACTCTATGTACTGAACTGCAGAAACTCTTTGTACGGGGCTGCATGAACTCTTTGTACAGGGCTGCTAAGACTTTTTGTACAGGGCTGCAGAGACTCTTTTTTACAGGGCTCCAGAGACTCTTTGTATAGGGCTGCAAAGACTCTTTGTACAGGGCTGCTGAGACTTTTTGTACAGGGCTGCAGAGACTCTTTTTACAAGGCAGCAGAGACTCTTTGTATAGGGCTGCAAATACTCTTTGTACAGGGCTGCTGAGACTTTTTGTACAGGACTACAGACTCTTTTTACAGGGCTGCAGAGACTTTTTGTACAGGGCTGCAAAAACTCTTTGTATAGAGCTGCTGAGACTCTATGTATAGAGCTGCTGAGAGTTTTTGTACAGGGCTGCAGAGACTCTTTATACAGGGCTGCAGAGTCTCTTTCTAACGACCTTTCCACCCTGGCAGGAGACGTAGATTTCCTTGATTTCGAGAAGGCTAATCAAAGTCACGTCATATTATTTGATTGACTTTTGTTATTTCAGCCAACCAATCACAGTAAAGGTCATCGCACACGGGTCTCACGCGACAGCTACAAACACCGTCAGGTAAAGCTAGAAGCGGCCACAAAGGTACCTGAAGTGCGTGACAGCTACTAGTGGCCAGTAGCGGCTAATTTTTTAAGCCATGCGCGCAGGTCGCACTTCCATGACTGAATATTCCATCTCTTTAGCATGGATGCTTGAGATGGAGTACTTAGTAACAAACACATGACCCCGCGAATACACTCGTTGGACCAATCCGACTCGGGCGGTAAAGGGTTAAATGCGTAAGTAGCATATGGCAGTGTTCAGGTGGCCGGCATGTTCCACCAGAAGCGAGCAGCGACGGTTTGTAGCATGTGGCGACCACCAGCATCAACCGAACCCACCTATAGGAAATATGCTGATAGCGGCATTTTGTGATTGTAGTCGGCAGCCCGTGTACGGCGACCCTAACTAGCATAAGTTTGACAGCCTGAGCGTTTATATTAATTGCTCTTTATGAAATCTAACCGTCAATATTCAATGAACCATGAATAAAAGGCTGCTACTGAAAGCACACTAAATAAATCCAAACTTAATTCTAGGTACAATTCAGATTCAATAAATTTAAGCTTAGTCGTTCCCTTAATTGATTTTAAACACGAACCAATAAAAAAGGCTTCAATAAAACCCTTGACTAAAGCCTAAAAACTAGAATTAATCTCTGACTCACAAAGTTTTGGGGAAACACTGTTTTTCAGGGTTCCGTAGCCAAATGGCAAAAAAACGGAACCCTTTTAGATTCATCATGTCTGTCTGTCTGTCTGTCCATCCGTAGGTCACAACTTTTTTCCGAAACTATAAGAACTATACTGTTGAAACTTGGTAAGTTGATGCATTTTGTGAACTGAATTAAGATTTTCACACAAAAATAGAAAAAAAATGGTTTTCGGGTTCCCCATACTTATAACTGAATCTCAAAAAATTTTTTTCTTCAAACCCATACGTGTGAGGTATCTGTGGAAAGGTCTTTAAAAATGATATTGAGGTTTCTAATATATTTTTTTCTAAGCTGAATAATTTGCGCGAGATACACTTCCAATGTGGTAAAATGTGTATGGGGCCCTGTAACTTCTAAAATAAGATAATGATAAAACTAAAAAAAATAATATATGATGTACATTACCATGCAAACTTCCACTGAAAATTGGTTTGAACGAGATCTAGTAGGTTGTTTTTTTTTTTAATACGTCATAAATCGTAAACCGCAATTTTCCAAGTTTTTACTGAACGGAACCCGCAGTGCACGAGTCACACGACTCGTGGTTAGAATAAAACTGTCGCATGATCAAGGTTAAGCAACGTTTACGGAGGTCAAACTGTGGATGGGTGACACATACAGAAAGTCCTCTAAGCCCTTTCTACATCGATCCCACTTTTATGTACCTATAACTTCAATTGTATCTCTGCTTAACATCAGGTGGGATCGCAATCAAGGATTAGTTTATATCATTAAAAAAAAAACGGGCAACAGCGAGTCAGACTCGCATACTGCGGGTTCATACGAATCGAGTCTCGGAAGATTTTTCCGAATCGGAAATAAGATTGTTTCTTATGACGTAACACAAATTTACAGTTTCCAGATTTATGCCTGTACTTGTCCTATAAGACCTTTCCTCATGCCTAATTTCAGGGTTCTAGGTCAACGGAAAGTACCCAATGAATTGTGACTCCCTTGAGAGTGTCGAAATATACGGTTTTACGACATAAACGGCCGTATCTTCTTTTTTGTTAACTTTGAACTTTGGTTTTTTTACAGCTTCAAGAGACCGCAGAAAAAGAAGTCCCAGAAAGAAAAGTGATAACTTGGAAAAGTTGCTGCTTACAGGGAAAGTAGACGGGAAAAGATCCAGGGGCAGGAGTCCGATACGTTGGTCAGACCAAATCTGTGCTACCCTGAAAACCATAGTCTGCCACGCCATCCACATCGCCGAAGATAGGACAACATAGCAAAATATAGTCCATAAGAAAGTTATTCGTCGAGGTCACGACCCTCAGCATTGAGGATAAACGACGCAAGGAGGAGGAGGAGAGGACCGGAGACTTGAGTATATGATTTTAATTTGGGCAAAGCTGCAGCAAAATTATTTATTTTGTCTATAGTGTACAGTCGGTGCCCTATGTTATCTAACCCACCTCTTTTGAAAAACTATTAAAGGGATGGGTCAGTTAACTTAGGGCACCAACCCAACATGGAGTCTCTTTTACATTCTTCTATATTTGGGGTCTACGCTTTGGAAAATAATATTTGCTTCGTGTTTTTTTTTTATCTGACTAATCGATCTTGACAATTCAAAAGTGCCTGTGAATGGTTTTATTCTTCTAAATGCTTTGAGTTTGAGTTTTATTTATAATATTTTACGTAACAAAGTTATCGTTTTATGATATTAGTTTCGGTTTAATTTTCTTCTGTAATAAAACTACTAGACTAGACTAATTTAATTTTACTCAAAATTGAAAAGCTTTACATAATTTCGCGTAGTTTCAATAATTGGGGCAAAAGAGTGGATTATAGTCTCGAGTTATAATAACTTTTGTTTTTGATATTGCTTTTATGACTACAATTTTTAAGCACAGTACAGCAGGCCTAAAAACGTCACTTGAGCAATTCATCTAGAGCAAATCATATTCCGAATTCCTAGCACGCATAATATATAACATAAGCAATTCTTCTAATGTTCGTAAAATGGTCGCTGAAATTAGTCGAATCATACTCAATTCACTGCATAACGGAATCATATTCCTTCTAAATATTGCCGTATAAAAATAATATGATTCATATTATGATTCTACAAAAATGGCCTTTTTAGACCTGCTGAAGAATGCAGTCTTCTGTTCTGTGTCCTCAAGGATACCTTTTTGCTGGGCTAGTCTTATCATCATCGTAATAGAGCTTTTTTATCCCATTGCCGGGTTGATATCATTCTACTTTCTTTGAATTGTCCTTCTAATCTTGTCCAGGGTTTTACTATCATGTTTAATAACATCGTGAACTTATCTAGCAATTTCTTATGTGAACTTACCTAAATACAGAATAATTTTCATCATCCCCACTTCACCTTAGAGTGTTTGAAAATACGAATATGAGTTTCGAGTTTGAGTCCTTGCCGTATATACAGAGTTACAGATCTAGTCCGCACAGGGCCAAACGTGAGTTAAAGCTGGAAAAAAGACGTTGAAGAAAGTTAACTGAAATTTTTCCTTGGCTATACTGCCGTCCTTAAGCTTAAGTGCCGTAATTCTTCCATTTTCAAATGCATTTTTTTTTTAATCTATCTTTTTAAGAATATTTTACTAGCAGGCTGTAGATGATTCTGGTACAATAATTGAATATTCCTGTCTACTCTATTAGTGCTGAACTTTCGAAGAAAAATCTTATTCATGGTTATAATACCTCACAGTATGATTGCGAAGGTTTCAACCTTGAGGCAAAATCGATATAACCATACGTTAGTAGTTACGTGGCGGTGTGTGATTAATATAAGTTTAATCGACTATTTTTAACCTATATCTGATTTTAATGGCTTTGACGGACTACTGTTTACATAGAGCCATGAAACTGTGCCCTTACAGCTGCTCTTACGTGATTATGACGTCAATACATGTCTTTCTATAGATATTTTGGCCATACAGATATTTGGTGGATTGTTCGGTTGATGCGATTGCGAACAGGATTTTATGTAAGTTTTTTTTTTCCGGAAGACGTAGTGTTGGAAGGCCTTCTTCAAGGTGGACCGAAGACCTGGTAAAGGTTGCAGTAATCCGATGGATGTGAGACGCACAAGACCGTTTATTGTGGTGACATTTGGGGGAGGTTTATGTCCAACAGTGGACGTCTTTGGGCTGAAATGATGGTAACACAAGTGACGCCGCTAGCAGATGCTTGTGCTATGTAACAAATTAACACAGTTTCTATTGAAATTAAAACATTTTGCGTAAAACTAATCCTGTAAAGATCTCTGAAAATCTACTTTTTTACACAAATGTTTCCTGATATAATACGAGTATATTAAAAAAAAATAAAAAGGTATAGACAATTTGTTTATTAATACATTAAGATTATGACCTTGCATATTTAATTGGGGTTTTGAGTGGTATTTTTTTTTTACTTTTTTTTTAAATAGATTCGTCTTTACAAGATTTGTGAAATATGCGTAAGAGTGACGGATGTTACCGAATGCTAACGTACAGGTAAGGTCTGAAACCAAAAGCTGTTGGATAAACTACTGTTTTCTAAAAACATGTTTCTTGTTATGCACCTACCATATTGTCTCTTCACCACCCTAGGTTGACTGGTAGAGAATACCTAAGGCATTAAGTCCGCCTTTGTACTTTGTGTTGCATGAAGATTAACTAAATAAATAAATAAACTACAAAACTATTCCACGCTCACGTTGACGACAGACAAATCGGGAAAGGCTCTCTTAAGTAACTACTCGTATTTTAGATTATTTGAAAGATTAGATCGGTCTAAGTTCAATTTATCTAGTCAAGATTAGACTCAATCGAGACGAAATAAATTGATTCAATTTTGACATCAGAGGGTATCGAATTGGAAAATATTTAATTGAAATTGGATCTATAAATAAAAGAGTCTACGTACTTTCTCCTTTAGAATTCAAAGATTCAAGATTCAAAGCATTTTATTTCAAATAAACCATTTACAGGCACTTTTGAAAAGTCAAGAAGTCGGTCTATCAGAAAAAATGATGCTAATTGCACATTCCAAAGCGTAGATCTCTATGGAGAAGAATGTGAAAGAAACTCCATGGACACTCTTTTCAAACTTGTTTTGTATTACAAATATCTCGGTTACATGTTTTTTGTTGCTGCTATTATGTGAGAACAATGTAAACAAGATAAAGATAAAGAGAAAAAAATAATCTAATAATAATATTAAAAATAAACCACTGGCAACTAAGAGATGACCAGTCTCAACTGACAGCGCCCGTTCACGAACATGACGCGTATATCAGCACCACTCAGCTCAACCATTTTGAAGGGAACCGAATGATCCAATACACGCGCCACCATCAGTGAGACATTTGAGTGACATGACAAACTCTCAACTGCTATGCTCATTTACGTCAAACAAGTCCATGACCTTATACTATAAATTGCCCCATGGTACTCACATTTACATTTTTTTTAAAAGAAATAAATGCTTCTACATTATACAATACCATAAAAATATAAATTTAAAAAATAAAAAAAGTGGTATTGTTCAAACTAATCAATTTGTACACCCTAGTGGTAGTGGAGCTGGACCAGCATTTAGCCAAGCATTCTTATCTTGAATATAATCCTCCAACTTATAATATGCTTGTCTACATAGTGTGCGTTTAACACAAGATTTAAAGTTGGTTTCATTGAGTTCTAATATGTGGGGAGGTATTTTATTATAACATTTTAAACAGTACCCCATGAAAGAAGAGGCCACTTTATGCCTTATAACATAATTATGTCTATCGCCTCTTTTGCTAAAAAGATGAAGATTTTTTCTAACGTACATGATGTTTTCATAGATATATTGACAAGTCACCGTCATGATGTTAATATCCTTAAACAGTTCTCTTAGAGAATCGCAACGGCGGAGATTGTAAATGGCTCTAATGGCTCTTTTCTGTAGTACAAAAATTGAGTCGATGTCTGCAGCCCGTCCCCATAGTAAGATACCGTACGACATATGAAAATAACTAAAATAGACTAGTCTAGTCTATCAACATCCGTAAATTGACGGATTTTTCTAACAGCATATGCAGCTGAACTAAGCCGTCCTGCAAGCGATGTTAAATGAGGACCCCACTGTAGCCTTGAGTCAAGCGTTATCCCCAGGAAAACTGTTTTATAGACAAATTCTAGTTTCTCATTGTTCAATACTATGTCACAATCAATGAATATTGAAATAGTTAGCATTTCTGCTTGACTTAAGATTTGATAAACTTTAGTGTGGCAGCTAAAATTACTATAAAAACTAGGTATTTAGATTGGAACTGACGGACAGTAGTCCGAGTTCTCCTGTTTGCTATTTCTACCAGTCTGTGATGATCCATCAGCTGTGTATTTGTCTATTGTAAGTTTACTGTTATAAAACCTATGTTTCCAATGCTCATGTCATAGTGAGTTGTTTTAGGGTTTCTTACCTCAAAACGAAAAATAAACGGAACCCATATAGGATCACTTCGTTTGTCTTTAATCTTTTTCTATTTTTGTTTACTTTCCATTATTTTAACTTATTTTTTTTTTTCGTTAAAGGGCTGGTTCTAGTCACTGTTTTTTTTGTATGAACTTCGCTCGGGATTATGTCATTTTCGCGGCCCCAAAACAGCGGTTTTATTTTTATATAAAAAAAAAACAACAACCATTCAAGATTTTTTTTCTTGCGAAGCGCTTTTAAATAACAAGCTTTATTTTATTTTTTTTGTAACTTTCAAATAGTTCCGTAACGTAATCTCGTAGATAAATACCTTTGGAATCGTAAATTAGGGTCAGATTCGCGATTTTTTTTATCGAGCCAACTAATTTATATCGTGTTTTCATTTTTGAAAGCCATTGGCCATATAGTCAATTTTAATAAAATAAATTTTCATGGTGTTCTCTTTTATATTTGTGGATTTCCATAGGTTTAAAAAAGGTCAAAATGAGTAGAACCGGGCCTTAAGTTCACGCCGTCTTATATGGGCTATATTTCAAAGAATAAAAACTTTTTATACTGCCTCCCAAGATACAGGTTTTAGCCTAATTTGGGAGACATAAGACTTATATACTTTTGTTTAATAAACTGTCCTTGTACTAATGACTAAGACTGTAATTTATGCTTGTGTTCCAAATAAATTATTATTATAGTCCTTCTGTCTGTCAAAACCCTTTATTTCGAGAAAGCATGGAGGTATCGAGTAGAAATTAAAACCATATATTTAAGTCGAACTCGAATCAAAAAAGTTTTTCTTTTTTTTGTGACGCAAGCACAAATTTACAGTTATCAGATTTATTTCTTTACTTGTGCTACATATAGCACAGGATTCTAGTGCAACGGGAAGTAGGTACCTATAAATTTTGATTCCTATTAGAGCCTGGAAATATGCGTTTTAAACGACCGTATCTTTTTTTTTTTCATTAACTTATAAGTTTGATTTTTTCACAGCTTCAAGGGACTGTAGACTTGAGTATATGATTTTAATTTCAAATCGATAACTCTACGCGTTCTTGAGATGAAGGATCTTGACAGACAGACAGACGGATAACAAAGTGATCCTATAAGGGTTCCGTTTTTTTTTCTTTTGAGGTACAGAACCCTAAAAATCATCAGAAATAAACATCAGATTTTAAGTACAAAACTTTTTCTGTTACCTTCTTTATATCTGTTTAATTTATTAGTACACATTAATTGTCAAATAAAAACCTAATGGGCGCTTTAGTGAGGTATATAGAAATCATTAAACCATTATACACTGTTAAATTTTGGTCGTTTTAATCCCGTGGAGGATCGATTCGGTACATGAAACACTATTGATCTGTATCGATCAAATTAAAAAATAAAGTTTTTTTTTTAAACTCGTATTAATTTACGCATGTACGAAACGTCATCTGGGCGGGTCCAATAAACTGTAGGTAGTTAGTACGCAATGAACAACAACTACAGGATTAAAATGACCACAATTTTACGGTGTATATGCGTAATAGCAACTAGTAAACACGCATAGAATGCACTACTTACATCACAAGTAACCATAGAACAGGAAACAAGAGAAAAACTATTCTTATTATTAATAGAGTGACCCACAATAACGTGACCATTTTGCACAGATAGCCAATTGACAAAATGGCTGGCCGTTAGTATTGAAGCTAATGGCACAGCGTTATTGTCAACAGTTACTCTTTTATAAAGAGCGCTGATGCGCTTTTAGGGTTGAATCAAGTTTATTAGTGTGACTTTATTTATTTATTTATTAAATCTTTATGCACTAGTGTACAAAGGCGGACTTAATGCATTTTCTACCAGTCGACCTTTGGGTGGTGTAGAGACATAACTTAATAGGTGCAACTTAATGGTAAACAAACCAAGAAAAAAAAAAGATAAAGGAGAAGCAGATATTAGTGACGTGACGTCCTTGCCTGATCGAATCAGGAACGTAGAACGTAGAACATAGCGTAATTTTATATAGCCTATAGCATCCCTCAATTAATGGGTTATTCAACACTACAATTTAGTGTGAATTCGCGATAATTGTTCCTGAGATTAGCACGTTTAAACATATAAACAAACTCTTCAGCTTTATTATATTAGTACAGATAGATGACGAGAAAAGTATCCAGAGTTGAATATAAAAAAGTCATTTCTAATACCTTTATTTCTATTAAAGAGAACATCGTTTTCTTAGAAAAAAAAAGATATAGTTGTGTTAGTTACACTTTATAATTCAAGAATGCCTGAACCGATTTGGCTGAAAATCGGTGGGAAGGTAGCTTAGAACCAGGATTTTTATGTATAGGGTAGAATAAGGTAAAGTAGGGTAGAGTATGGTAGAACGGGAGCAAAGCCGTGGGCAAAAGCTAGTTAAAATAAAATATAATTCTGTATTGCACTAGTCCTTGAACTTGCGCCATTGGCTAGTGCAATTCGCCGGAGACGGGACGGGAAGCGTTAGATTGGTGCCAGTTGTAAATTCAAAAGGCGAGTGTTCCCAATGTACCTGGCCAGTGGGCGACATAGATTAGATTATTTGTTGCAAAGTGGACAAAACTTTATGACGTTATTTGAAAATAATGACGTAACAATTTTATTCACGTCGAACAAAATTATTACACGATCAGCATAATAAGTATATATTTGCGAAAGTTTTGCAAAAGTTGTTGAGATTGCCAAGTTTGAACAATATCTTTATGTCGTCAGAATTATAATACTCGTATATTAAAACTAGCTGACCCAGCGAACGCTATTCTACCATGTAAATTATATTTGTCTGATAACAGACTAGACCAAGCCCAAGTCGTTTAGGCCCCCACTGTTCCCGCGCGCCTCAAGGAGTTGTCAGCAAACTGTAGGGTCCAGTAGGGTCGAGGTCTAGTCTGGGGCTCTGGAGAGGTATGAAAATGCACACCAGGGGTCTGGGAATAAAGCAGGGAAGGAACAGGGTAGGTTTTTAGTCAGTAAGAGTCTGACATTATTTCCCGCTCCGCCCAAGGGCGGGATCTGTCATTGGATGATTTTACCTACCATAAAAAAACCATATAAATTATTTATCAAAGAAAAAAAGGGAGGTGAAGGCCGGAGGTAAGAGGGTAAAAAAAAACTTACGACCTACTCCTAGACCTGCCAAATATTTACAAAAACATCGATAAAATCGGTCAAGCTGTTTCGAAGATGTTCGATAGCAAACACTGTGACAAAAAAAGATATATTAGATTATAATAAAAAGTAACCCAGTAGCATTTAAAAAAATGTTTTTAGTGCATTAAGAGTGAAAATAAAGTACAAAATCATCTTATTTACAAAACGTTCAACAAGATAAAGGATTAAGTCAGACTAATGACTAGCCTTAAATGGATCACTACTCACTTCAAAGCTATTTGTAAAGCTGCTTACTTACCGCAAGATCCATTTATTTATGTCTTTATGCATACAAAAGTACAGAGATTAATTTATATGTATAACGGGATATCGGGAGACCGGGCTGTTGCATCTGATTGCTGATTCGTGACTTCGTCAGCGCGGTAATCCATATTGGGCGTTGAACTTCAGGAAACTTTGAAATTAATGCACTGTAGCGATGACTGTTCACTACTTTAAGTATACAGACACCTAAATTACGTAAACAATAGACGATTACAACAATAATTAGCGATTTAGAGCCAATGGGTTTGCGAGTGCTCAAAACATGCCACGGTTGTCAACTACCCTACGTAAAATTGACATCACGTTCGCCGGTCATGACAGACGCAACTCCATTCGGTGTTACCCGCTCTTAGTTAAAATTACCAGTATCTCAAAATCAAATCGAATAATCGCTAAAAGTAACAAAATAATGACCAATGATTAAAAAAAGTAACAAAACCAATTACGATTCTCCAAATTAACCGATTTTCATTATTTAATAATGTCACGCGCCTTCGTGTATTTGTATACATTTTCTACCAGTCAACCTTTGGGTGATGAATACTTTATTTAGATTCTTTTTTTTTTACTTAGCTGACCTTCGCCCTAGTGTACTTATCTTTTATCTAATCGCAGACTTAAACCCATGAAATACCATGCGCACTTAAACAATTATAACTTTAGCGGCGTCAACACTTAAAGGGGAGATATGAGCTTTGATCATTTTAAATCCAACATCACGTCTAAACAGCTAATCAGTTGTAAAAAATATAATTATGTTAAACTAAACTATTTACATAATAACATAATATAAAATATTTACATTTTATTTCCATAAACCGTTGTGTAATTTATTTTTAAAGTTCTGTCTAACAGACAAAAAAGCGAAGATCAGGCCAAAACCATTGGGTATTTTTTTATGAAACTTTCACAAACGAATTATAATTTAATTACCAATATCTTGATATACGGTTTTTATTCAAACTGTGTTTAATAAATGAAGGGCATATTATTAACCGAAAAATTTTGATGTGCGGGGAGCGACACTAGCTCCTCTTTTGTTCACTCAAGGTCATTGGCGTTTAGTGTAGCCTTAAATGCTCTATTTAAAGCTGGGTACACTCACAAACCCTTTGGAGATACACTAGACGTTTTTATGATTTCCAGTGTCGCATCTACAGTCCCCAATCTTTGCGATGACGTCGACAATGGCTCTCAATTATTGTAGCGCCGCCGCGAATAAGGATATGTCGTCTGCACAGCGGCTGCTTGCCATTAACGAACGATTAGGCTCTGGTTAATTGACGTCACTCTAACATGGGGAACCCACGTGGAAGCGGTGGTACGCTAAAAGGTTTTTTGTTGAATTAGATATTAGCTTATAGCCGGCAGTTTTGCCCGCACATTGAGGTCTCTTTTATATAGCACTAGCTGACACGGTGAACTTCGTACCTACCGCCCAATTAATAGTCTATGAATATAGTGATAACGGATTTTTTTTCGGTGATTTTTTCTTACCGATTATACCTTCCCTGGACTATCACAAATATTTCAATACCAAAATTAGCCAAATTGGTCCAGCAGTTCTCGAGTTTTAGCGAGACTAACGAACAGCTATTAATTTTTATATATATATAGATAGATAGGTAGGTAGGATGATAGCAGGACACAGATATGCATCTTTGGGGGTATGCGGAACAGAGAGTAAAGTCCCACATACCTCCGTTGAAAAGGGAGGATCCTCCGACCAGACAGGTGTTATATCTGGTGGGCTACTGCCCGATAGATGATTTCGGGTTTGTTCTATATGTTCCAATCGCGCTGCGAATCTTACTTGCGCGATGCAGGATTAGTTCATTTGTGACGACATAGATGTCGCTACATCACTCCCCTCCGGAGATCGGAGATCGATGGTTCTTGATGCTTCTTGATGCGTCGTGTGATGCGTGCCAAGCCAATGGAGGTTGGTTCCAGTGAGTCGGAACCGGATTCCGCATAGTTCTCGGTGAGTCGGAACTGTCTGCGGTGATGCCCCAGTGAGTCGGGGTGGTGCTATCCCAGTGAGTCGGGATACGATGCTGCAGGCTCCAGTGAGTCGGAGTAGTGCGGCTGGCTCCAGTGAGTCGGAGCGGTGCTGTGCGACGTAGGGCTTGACTGCTGTCGTCGACCAGGAGAGGTTCTTCAAGGCTCTTCATGTGACTGGCCGAAGGTGCAGGTGTTTAGCCAAGGTCGCTGATGAGGCTGAGGGTGATGACCAGGTATATGCTGGTGGTCAGGATACCCATATAGCCGTGGGTGGTGGCTGTATGGCTCGCTGCTCGAAAGCTTGAGGAAGTGATGATGACGTCACGAAGTAGTAAGCTGCACGAAGGCTGCGCTGACGTTCTTTGTCGAGGGTCACCAGTTTGGGGGTATACGGAACAGTGAGTAAAGTCCCACATACCTCCGTTGAAAAGGGAGGATTCTCCGACCAGACAGGTGTTATATCTGGTGGGCTACTGCCCGATAGATGATTTCGGGTTTGTTCTGTATGTTCCAATCGCGCTGCGAATCTTACTTGCGCGATGCAGGATTAGTTCATTTGTGACGACATAGATGTCGCTACACATCTTTAAGGAAAGAGAAAAGGATAGGTAGCTACATTGCACGAATCCGTCAGCTGTCACCCGCAGCATTCTACCCTGATAATAATAGTACAGTTGAAAATTATGACATGAATGCTTAATTATTTATAAAAAGACGTTATCCAAACTATGATCTAGCTGTGTTATTTTCCTTCCATCATTATTAGATTCTTTATCATCATCATCATTGCAGCCAAAAGACGTCCATTGTTTGTCATAGGCGTCCCCCAAGCGTTGCCATAACGAACGATCCTGTGCGTCTCGTATCCCTGGAATGCTCGAGACTCTCACCAGGTCTTCATCATTCACCTTGGGAGAGGTCTTCCAATGCTGCGTCTTCCGGTGTGCGGTCGCCACTCGCATTAAGCTCCAATGACCATCAGTTCTGTTGTGCGGGCAATGTGCCCTGCCTACTGCCGATTAAGTTTGGTGATTCTTCGGGCTTTATCGGCCACCTTGGTTCTTTTGGCGATATCTTCATTCTTCAGCTGTGCTCTTTCAGTTTCCAATTGTGTTCGGTGACCACGATGACTCTTTTGAACAATTTCGTAAACTTAGGAGGCATTTTGTCTTGGTATTTTTTTTTTGTACTAGAATCTGTTACATGCTAGAAAAAATACAAAAAATGCTTAAAAATAGATGCACAGACATGTAAGCCACTTCAATGTTCACATTTTACACATGAAAAAATTAAGGACTATGGTAAGAGTTTTCACGCAGTATCTTTTGCAAAAGCTCTGAGCATAAAAAAAATAATAATAACAATTAAGAGTATGTAGTCCTTATTTACAGCTTATGTTACTTACTACATACAATATCAAGCCTAAATACCCCCAAAAAGATAAGCAGATGTGTGCCTATTAATCTAGCCCGATTTCGCTACTTATGATTGAATTAACTAAATTATAGGGATTAGACTTAGCTGTTTGATTAGACCACGTTTTGAGCCCGTTTGATACGGGGGATTATGGGTTGTTATTGTCGATCTCTGTCTACCAGAATCCCAGTGCTGCATTATTTTACTTTTTTTGTTAAATATCGTAGCATATGCTGAGATAAGAGTCTTTCTGTCCTCGCACAGGTATTTAATTTTTAATCTTATAATATTGATTATTTTTCTTTTTTTTTAAGTTAAGTATTTTACATTAAGTCCTTACTTTTTTAATTTTGTGTTTTTCTTTCTTTGTTTGTTTCTTTCTATTAAGAAATAACTAGTAGGAAAACCCAATATTACTCTGTCCGACCAGATTATACCTAGGAGCTCTCGCTTAACACTGTTTAGCGTTGTTGTGTCTGTGTTGTTTTCAATCACTATCAGGTCAATCAGTAACTTTCTTATTGATAATTGCCTAAGCATAATTAGTCTTATAATGTTCTCACAGCTGGGGCTCAGGTTTCCTTTCTAAAAGAGGGAATGGGCTGTAATCCAACACGTGGACCTAATATTAACGAATATTACATGTCTTAAAATTTTCGTATCTACAATATGCCGGTTTCCTCTCGATGTTTCCCTTTACCATTTTAAAAGCAGCAGTAATAATTATTTAATCATACAAAGGAATAACGCCTACCAAAGTTTGAAATCGTAAGGGGCTTTGCACATTTTAAAAAGTTTATGTAAAAAGTTGATAGTTGCGATAACGTTTACGGTTGCCTCAATTTATGGCAATCAGTGAGCAACTTTCATAGCGACAGTTGGCATTGCCGGGCAGAGGGATAGGGAGGGAGGGTATGAAATCGCCCGACGCATTACTATTGACGGTTGAGGAAACCGGCAACTTTATTTATTTATTTAAAACTTTATGCACATAACACTGTATAAAGGCGGACTTAATGCCTTAGGCATTTTCTACCAGTCGACCTTAGGGTGGTGCAGAAACTTAACATGGTAGGTGCAACAAATAAATAGACAAACAGAAAAGAAACAAAATATACAATAATTAACTTAACTTTAAAAACCTGTTGCTAGTTGCGGCAATTAAGAACTAACTTATCATCAATAGACTTAGTTCACTGTTGATTAAATTATAGATAATTTACTCAAATAGATTTAATATAAGTAATAAGATATAATATAAATGTAATCAAGTTATGGGAGAGCGGCCTCTCCTGCCACAGGTGTTTTCACACTTAAAAGGAGAGGTCAACCTGAATGTTGTTAAACGTACCCTGTTAATGAATAAAACATTTTTAATTTTTTTTTCATTTTCATTTTCATCAATTAGGTACAGCAACTGAAAACGGTCGACGATCACCGGAACTTGAAACTCGAGTTGCTATGTGTGCGCAGTCCAATTGAAATATAATTATGTAAACAGCTAGTTGCCAGCTAATAGCCAGTTGCCAGTTGCTGAATTGTTGGTCCATGTGCAAAGCGCCAAGCCAGACCCATTACCATTGGGCTACCGCTGCTCTCTTTGAATATTGGTCGAGTTCAAAACAATTCTCTTACGGCATTGATGATGTAATAAATGGCATTCCTAAGGGAACTAATAAAGTATAGTTTAGGCTTAGTAGACCAAAGTATAATTTACAGCTAAACTTAATTATGAAACTAGCTAACAAGTTTAGTTAACAACTGGTCTAAAAGTAATTAAAGTACTAGAAGATGTTTGAGGTTCAAAAGATTTGAAGAAGAAGGGGTTGCCGTGCTTTTACAGTGCATCGAGGATGTTCGCGGAAGCTGGCTTGCTTGATTTTTATGCTGTCATGCGGACACGAATAGCATCCCTGATGCGGCGGGTACCAGACGGACGGACAGCGAGCTACCCATTGCCCGCCGTCCGCGAGCCCGCGCCTACGGTGGCCAGAAATCGGGATCAGAATCCCGGCGGCGGCGGCGGCGTGTGCGCCGTTGCCTGATGCGGTCGGCCTCTTCCTTTGCTAGCATTACTGCTTCGCAGAAGGAGGCGACCACCTGCCACTCCTCCTCGCTCCGGAGCATGGCTTGAACCAGGCCCCGGCGCGAGAGATCGCCGCCACCGATGGATGGAGGATGGACAGCCCGATAATGTGGTACTGGATGACGACTCATCGTGCGTCATTTAAATACATTAAATAGTTTGTCATTTTAATTTTGTTTTTTTAATTTGTTTGTATATATGTAAAATTTTTGTGTATATGCGATTTGTTTCTGTATGTCTAATTTATTTTTTAACTGTAAGTTGAAAAACGTCGTTTGATATACATGAAAACTTGTCACTGCAGTATTCAAGTGCATAACAGCCTCGCCTGTGGCTTGAGCGTGTGTTCTGCCTCAGTCGCAATGACAAAAATTCACCACTTGTATCAAAATGTACTATTACCGTGCTGGGACCAAACTTATGAAACAGCCATGCCATTTACCACCTAAAAGGTATAATACTCCTAATAAATTAGGAGCTTATCTCCTCAGGGCCACTTTCTATCTCAAGGTCTGCCTGCCTTCAGTCAAGTTATTTGCGACCGAAACACATTAGCTTGTTTTCTATACGGGGTGGAAGAAAAACAGATAGTTGAGGGTAAATTTTCTACAACATTTATTTTGTTTCTCATTCTTGATGTTGTCGATTTGTGTAAGTTGATTTTTGTTCCTTTCATATTTAAATAGTTATGTATTGGTATTAGGAATAATTAAACAAATAAAAATGTCTGAAGGATACATAAAAAAGGTTTTTATATAAAGGATCTGAATATAATCCTCCTTGTAAACAAAAAATTTAGGAAATGTATAGTTTTTACGAATTTTTTTTTATATACAACCGAGCCCCCCTATAGTACTACAGGTTTTTATATAAAGGATCTGAATATAATCCTCCTTGTAAACAAAAAATTTAGGAAATGTATAGTTTTTTCGTATTTTTTTTTATATACAACCGAGCCCCCCTATAGTTTTTTTTTTTTTTTTTTTTGTGGTAGGTAAAATCATCCAATGACGAATCCCGCCCTTGGGTGGGGCGGGAAACAGTGTCAGACTTTTACTGACTAAAAATCTACCTTTCCATTCCTTGCCTTTATCCTGGGGCCTTTGGTGACAGTCTCACATAACCTTTGGCCCCAGTAGGCTTCGGCCCTGCTGGACCCCTACAGTTTGCTGACAACTCCTTGAGGCGCGCGGGAACGGTGCGCGCCGTAGACGACCTGAGCTCGGACCGGTCTGTTACCGGACGGACGGACAGCGAGCTACCCATTGCCCACCGTCCGCGAGCCCGCGCCTACGGTGGCCGGAAATTGGGATCGGAAACCCGGCGGCGGCGGCGGCGTGTCCGCCTTTGCCTAAGGCGGTCGGCCTCCTCCTTTACTAGCATTACTGCTTCGCAGAAGGAGGCGACCGCCTGCCACTCCTCCTCGCTCCGGAGCATGGCTTGAACCAAGCCCCGGCGCGAGAGATCGCCGCCGATCGCCCCCACGAGGACACGGCGATGCTCTTCCCAAGCGGGGCACACCTCGACTGTGTGCTCCACCGTGTCCACCGGGCGGTCCGCACAGTGGCGACACCCGGGCGTCGTCTCCGCACGAATCTTGTACAGGTACGGACCGAACTTGCCGTGTTCGGTCAGCACCTGCGCCAAACGGAAGGTGACGACGCCGTGGGGTCTTTCCAGCCACGCCTCAAAGAGGGGCCTTACCGCCTCGATCGGGGCGTGCCCAGCACGAGGTTGCGACAATCGCTCTCGCCATTTCACCATGAGATCCCGCCGGAGCTCTGTCCGCCATGCCGCGACTTGTCGCGGCAGCGGAGTTTCGCCCCGACGTTGCATCTCCACGCGTAAGTCATGCATGTGTGCAAGGACTGTTGCCTCCAAATCCCACGGTGGTAGGCCAGCAAGGAGGCTCGCCGCTTCGCAGGACACCGTACGGTATCCGCGGATCATCCGGATGGCCATGACCCTCTGGCAGGTGGTTAGCCGGGCCGCCACTCGCTTCCGTAGCGATGGCGCCCACACCGGCGCACCGTAAAGGGCCATGGACCGAACGATGCCTGCGTAGAGCCTCCGGCAGGAGGCGTCTGGACCCCCTAGGTTCGGCAGAGCCCCCCTATAGTACTACTACAAGGAAGTTTCAAAATCACCACGAAGGGGATGGTAGATAGGGTTTGTAGACCTTTATTACGCATTGTACTTCACTTGCACTATGTTACTATGTTAGATGGCGACTTCAACATAGGAAAAACAGAACCCTTAAGGGATCACTTTGTTGTCCGTCTGTCTGTCTGCCAAGACCCTTTATCTCAAGAACGCGTGGAGTTATTGAATTGAAATTAAAACCAAGTAATAAACCAATTAAAACCAACCACACAAGTCTGCGGTCCAATGAAGTTGTGAAAAAATCAAACTTCGTAATTAATGATAAAAAAGATACGGTTGTTTACGTCACAAAAAACATTATGTTTCGACACTTTCTGAGGAATCGAAATTCATCGGGTTCTTCCCGTTGACCCAGAATGTTGAAATTTGGCATAAAACAAAATCTTATAGCACAGGTAGGTATAGGAATAAATCTGAAAACAGTAAATTTGAATTACAAAAAAAAAAAAAAATTGTGATTCGGAAAAATCTTTGAGACTCAATTCGTGAATTTAACTATTTACATTAGTAAGTTTGTAGCCTCAGAGAGCAAGACCGACTCGCACTTGTCCAATTTCTTATTTCCCTGACTTGTTCATGACACAGTTGAAGACTGACTGCTTGCTAGTACTGATTATATTCATATTTAAAAACCTAACATGTAATTTAAAAATCCTTTTAGCCGAGTAACATTATTGTGAATTGTACGATATGGTATGGCAAGGATACGTAGCGGTGTGCAACACTATGAAACTTATATCGGACTTTTTCAACTGTCCCCGCACTCATTCCTCGCCTTCATACCTGGTACAGCTCATCATCATTCCTTCCTGCCCTGGTCCCGTTTTATTTGGGGTCGGTGCAACACGTTTTTTCTTCAATCACACACAGCTTTTACTTTTCTATTTAAAAAATATATAACCCTACAACCACCCTACTAGGGTACAGCTATAGCGGCTATAGGTAGGGCTAATAGGGTATACTAACCCTTTTTTAGTGTAATAACACTATATCTGACTAGGATTTTTCCTCGCTCACCGACTCGCTACCTTGCATATCTTTCAAAGAAAAAGCAAATATTAAATCCTTTCCTCTAATCCTATGAGCCTATTTTAAAACACATTTCCGTTTTTCACCAGTTCTATTTATAGGAGTGGAGCTACATTCTTCTGAATTACTTTTCCCCACCCCATATGTTGACTTGACATACGTAAGTCGTTAATAATACCTAGTAGCTAAGCTAAAAACGGAGTTTGACTCAATGGGTCAAGTTCGTATTGATTACGTTTGCTTTCACACAGCAACCTTAACCTATTTAATTATTTGTTTCTATTCTATTTATGTCACTTGTAAATATTACTTAGTATGCGAGAAAGCTGGACTTCCATGGTAAAAGGCTATAAATGTAATCACAGGTCATTTCAGTGATAAACGCGTAGTAATTTCTATTGAATACGATGTAAATTCTCAGATACATAAGGGATTAATGTTCCCTAAGGCCTCATACTACATACACCACTGCTCTCAAAACGGTGAAGGAAAACATCGTGAGGAAACCGGCATGTCCTAGAACCAAAAATTCGAAGACAATCATGTGACATCCACCAACCCGCACTGGGCCCGCGTGGTGGATTACGGCCCATTCCCTCTCTTAGAGAGGAGGCCTGTGTCCCAGCAGTGGGAACATTAAAAGGCTGATGATGAAGGCCTTATACACACGAGCGGCATGTTGCCAACAATAGAGATAACTGCAGCCATCGATGCTTCGGCGGCAGCTATTGACGCTTGACGGTGACCGTCGACATTCCAACAAATGAAGATCAGTGGCAGCCGTCGTGTTTCAACTGTCACTATAGGTTGACAGCTGCTACAGCCCCGTGTCGACGGCTGTAGTTATCTCTTCTAAAAACGGGGGTTTGGTCTACATGGGTACACTTAAGTCATTGTACCCTCTTAGGTCTAATTACACTAACATAAATACTAATTTGAGTGGCAGAGAGATCGTTAGTATAAGGTGTTCTAAAATGTACCATATTTTTTCTATGGTAGGCAAAATCATCCAATGACAAATCCCGCCCTTGGGCGGAGCGGGAAATAGTGTCAGACTGTCTAAAAACCTACCCCATTCCTTCGTTGCCTATGGGTCCTATACCGGGTCTGAGCCTTCTTTTCAGAAAGCGGCCCTTGACCCCAGTAGGCTTCGATTCTGCTTACCTGCAGCTAGCAGGCTGGGCCTCTACGTGAAATGTACCATGAGTTTTTTCGTCCAACAAATATTTCTGGTAAATCAAAATTCATTACGTATTGGTATGAGACAAATACAGTTTATACGAAATAAATCTACACAAGTTAAACCTAGTTGTTCTTACCTAGATTTCCTCTTGAAAAAGTATGAAGTTAGTGTTCTGAAAATTCTCTCTTTTTTCCTCGAGTAGCTTCCGTAATTTCAAGAGAAACAACGAAGTGTGTTAAAACAGCACGTGTTTTTTTTTTTTTTTTTTTTTGGTAGGTAAAATCATCCAATGACAAATCCCGCCCTTGGGCGGAGCGGGAAGTAGTGTCAGACTCTTACTGACTAAAAACCTACCCCGTTCCTTCGTTGCCTATAGTGCCGGGGCTGAGCCTTCCTCTCAGAAAACGGCCCTTGGCCCCGGCAGGCTTCGACCCTGCCTGCCTGCAGCTAGCAGGCTGGGCCTCTACGGTTTGCTGACAGCTCCTTGAGGCGCGCGGGAACAGAACGCGCCGTCGACGACTTGGGCTCGGTCCGGTCGGTCACCGGACGATCGGACAGCGTGCTACCCATTGCACGCCGTCCGCAAGCCCGCGCCTACGGTGGCCGGAAATCGGGATCGGAATCCCGGCGGCGGCTGGGGCGAGCGCCCCGTTGCCTCTGCCTGATGCGGTCGGCCTCCTCCTTTGCTAGCATTACTGCTTCGCAGAAGGAGGCGACCGCCTGCCATCCCTCCTCGCTACGGACCATGGCCTGAACCAAGGCCCGGCGAGAGAGATCGCTGCCGCCGAAAACAGCACGTGTGCCTTATTCAGACAAGTAACATCTGTACAATACACGTTGTTTATCTTCGTTGAAAGAATAGGCACTTTAGCTACGTACTCACATTTTGAAGCAAGAAAACCGGGTATTTTTCACTGAAACCTAATGATCTGCTTGAGGTATATTATAAAGGAAGATTCGTTACGCGCTAACATCACAATCAAAAAACCTGGAATCGAAACTCATACATCTACATAACACTACCTTTAGTCTATAGCCAAGGACAGAGAAGAGCCGGCGCTGTCATGCGAGCGAAATAGCGTTAGCCGCCGAATGTGTGTGATCGTCGCGACCGATGTGAAATCGTGATATATAGGCACTATTTCAGCGGTTCACACGTTAGAGGCGAGTCACCTATATTCCTCTATTTTGATTTATTCTAAGGCTAGAGGCATTTTCCACGGTGGCATGCGGCTGTGCCATACAGTATGAATTCATATTTGTAAAACATTAAACTGTATGTGAATTAAATGATTTTTTCTGGATTCAATTAGCTTCCTTTTTTTCCCAGGTGCAACACTGGCGTCACCAGAAAAGCGCATAAACGAGGCCCAACGAATAACTCTGAATGGACTAAGAATTTGGAACTTGGAGTTAGAGTAACTTTATCTTATCTTCTGAGTATGGTTTCCGCACTTAGTCCTATACGGACCATTGTACGTGAAGTACAGTAACTTTTATTCAATTCAAAAATACCTATCCAATGATATAACACACATAGATATTGAAAAGTTGGCCCAGAATTCATGGAAACTCCGGCTTCCTTTAATTTAAATATATCTTTTTTTTCTCACCATAGCTCACTGATTCGATTTGATGGCTATGACGTCACAACATGTCTAGATCGATCCCATTATTTTTTAAAAGGCATAATCAGTTTTTTTAAAGTGCCTGAATTCAGTAAGATCCGAACTGTCGTAAGTTTGCCATCCCTGGAAGACATTTTTTTTTTGGTGACGTAACTACATATTTACAGTTTTCAGATTTTTTCATATACTTGTGCTGTGATACCTTGTTTTATGCCAAATTTCGGAATTCTAGGTTAACAAGAAGTATCCTAAGATATAAGAGAGTGCCGAAATGTTAGTGCCAATGTGAAATTCATGAATGAATTCATCTTTTTTTTTCACTAAGTCCGCCTCTATACTATTATTTGCATGAAGCATTTAATAAATAAATAAACAAGGTTGCAGACAATCATTTTTAAGGTACATAAGGGAACAGAAAATTATTAAAATGACGAAGTTTACAAAATTTTAAATGAGCTAGGGCAACTGGTACTATAAACCAGACGTATGTAAAATAATTAGTTTTCAGTAGTTAGATTGCAGTTTCAGTAACAACATTTTGCTGAATTGCGATTTATAAACTCAGTTTGGGAGTAACCATGTATGTTCAGAGTTAGATAAACCAATCTTCTAGGTTTGATTTGATTTTGAACTGAACTACAGTATTATTTGAAATTAATTTACATTTCGATCAGGGGCGGGTTATTTATTGCCGTTTGGTATTTTATTTATTTTGTCTATTTATCAATTTATTTAATTTGTAAAATGATTACTTATATTGAATTTTTATTTTTATTCTGACATTTTATTTTTTAATGATTTTTTATATTATCTTGAAATATTTTTTATTGTTTTTCTAAATTTAATTTTGGCATTTATTATTTTTTTTTTTTTATATAATTATTTCGTAACTATAAATGACAAGGCTGACATATTTAATTTATTATACATAATGGTTAATTGTTGTGCAAAATTTCATTATTTGCATACCCATGTGATGGTTAAACATGGAGAACTTTATTATTTATCTAAAAAACAAAACATCAATGTATATTTTTACGCATGTTTGCAAATAGATAAATGATTAATGATTTAGGGCGGGTTTCTGAATTGAGTATTTTGAGTTAAGAACGTCTCAAACCATACTTAAATGCCAAATTTTGACAGGTATACAGGCTAAAGTACAGTTTGAGGAATTCACAACTTCAAATGCTTAATTCAGAAATCGGGGGTTAGTGTATTTAAACCCTTAGTTGAAACCTCACCTAGGAGCTAGTCTTTACAAGCTCGATAAGAGAGGTTGAGAATGTCGGAATTTTTCAAGATATCTGGCAAGAGCAACGGCCAGTAACATCATAGATAAACTCAGAAAAGTGCATATGAATTGAAAAATTCACATAGTGCTTGCGTAGTTCGAATCGCACGTCGATCTATTATTGCTCTTATTAACTTATGGACTGAGTAATGTTGTTGTTGTAGATTTTCGAATTTGATAATTATATGAAAGAAAGGTGTGTGTCTTTTATTTATATGAGTTAGGGTGTCTGTCAAGCCATTAGGTGTGTGTGTGTAGGATAGAACAGTTGGGGGGATTGTAGAAAGAATTTTTTTTTAATAACTTTCAAATAATTGGTTGTGTATTTTGCACAACTTTAATATTTTATTAGGGTTCCGAAAAAATTGGTAAATTCACTTTGTTGTCCTTCTGTCTTTCAAGACTCTTTATCGAGTTGAAAATTAAAACTTTATACTGAGGTCTGATGTTCCTAGAAGATGTGAAAAAATCAACTAAAAAAAAGATACAGACGTTTATGTTAAAAATCGTACGTTTCGACACTCTTAAGGGAATCAAAATTCATAGGAGACATCCCATTGACCTAGAATCCTGAAATTTGGCGTGAAGCAAGGTCTCTTTAAAAAAATTGAAGACTGTGTAGTTATGTGATAAAAAAACTGCTTGTGATTCGGAAAATCTTCGAGACTCGATTCGGAAATTGAATTATTTTTATAGGTAGGGTTATACGGAACCTTCAGTGCGCGAGTCCGACTCGCACTTGCCCGGATTAATTTTTCACAGAATCTATGCTTTTAGTGTTCGTTTTGACTTTTTTGACATTCATTATGATTGTAAATACTCGTATCCACCAAATTTACTAATAGTATAATTTTTGTTATGCCTACATAAATATAAAAAATACTATAAAGTGTGGTACTTCTATGAATTAACCCAACAGTTATATGCGAAATAATATTTGATTACCACTCTTTGCCCCTTATAGTATATTATTTATATTTTGTTGCACATAACTGTTGATTCAAAGAACAAATTTCCCAGCTAAGCTCAAATTCTGTTGACGACAAGGTTATCAAACGTAGGTTAAAATGGAGTGAAAAAATCAACTAATTTTTATCACGTTGTTAAAGGGCCGATTTATTTTTATCACGATTAAGTGAAAACTGCTCCGAAAATGTTATGTTAGGATTATGACTGGCTCGATGGTCTAGTGCAAAACTGATGAGCGTGGTTTTAAGTTTTGGTCACAATAATAACAGTTCCATGGTTGCAGATGCTGAGGATATTATGCTAAAGGTACAAAGTCACAAAGGCAATCAAACCTCAACGTCTCCAGCTACCCGCCACCGTAGGCGCGGGCTTGCGAACGGCGTGCAATGGGTAGCACGCTGTCTGATCGTCCGGTAACCGACCGGACCGAGCCCAAGTCGTCGACGGCGCATGCTGTTCCCACGCGCCTCAAGAAGCTGTCAGCAAACCGTAGAGGCCCAGCCTGCTAGCTGCAGGCAGGCAGGGTCGAAACCTGCTGGGATCATGGGTCAGCTTCTGAAAAGAAGGCTCGGCTCCGACACGATAGGAAACTAAGGAACGGGGTAGGTTTTTAGTCAGTGAGAGTCTGATACTATTTCCCGCTCCGCCCAGGGACGGGATCTGTCATTGGATGATTTTAAATACCATAAAAAAAAGAAACGTCTCTAGCCAAAACCAAAACATAAACTTCTGACAAGTAATACAGTATCAACAACTGCAAGTGTTCTGTGTTTGGATAGAGTTTGCGTGGTATGAACGAGCTATGCATACTTCACTGAAACACAAACAGACTCAGGTAAGGGGCCATCCATTCAATATGTACACAATAGGGTAAAGGGACTCGCCTCTTTTCCTTATAGTGTCAACAAAGTGTGACAATGGGTAGAAAGAGTGAAGTAAGTTTCATAAAATTTAAAAATTTAAATCTATATAAAAAAATAACATGAAAATATTTGGAAATCATAAATACCCATATATAGACAAAAACATCCCAAAGAAATTGTAATTATTTGAAAATTATTGACAAGTTTCAATTTCAAATGAATTAAAATTGAAATACACAAATTAATCGCGCACTAGCGCCACATAAATAACATTGTTAGAAGGCAGTGATGGCCACCGGTGTTCGAAAGCTGCCACATTTCATAATCCGCTCCCGGCTGCGCAGTCTTATGATGGAGTCCAAAACGGAAAATCTCAGGAATATTGAGGCGTTGTGCTCCATGATGACTTGTGCGATACGTAAAACATCTAACGGTTAACTCCGCCAGGGGTGGTATATAGTGACAGTGGCGGGTGTGGGCTTTTAGATAATAGCGACCACAAGAGGCGAGGTGCAAACACTGCTGTAGCACGTGGCCGCCACCCGCTACACGTCTGCGACTCGTCTATACAAAATAAATGAAAAAGTGTGTTAAGCTGGCCACCAGTGGTTGTGGTCGGTGGCCGTTTGCGCCGAGCCTTAATGTGGCTAGGACAAGAGAGATATACAAATCTTGTAATTTATGTGACGTAATTTATGATTGATCCCTATTGCGATGTGGGATGTCGTCGGATGACTTCTCTCGCTCTAGGGTGGAGTGAGAGTGCGTGTCAAATTTTTCTGACTAAAATTCACCGAAAATTTCCGCTGCCCATGAATGGCTCCTAATAATGTAATCGGTGATACAGAATATCCGGTAATCCGTCAAACGAATCCTAATATGTACAATGTTTACCTACACAACTTTTGTTGTTTTTTCTTTTTTTGACAGTCGATACGTACGTTCGCTTACCCCCGTTTGTCTATGATAATGACAAGGATCTTATATGATAATGACAAATGATGTATGTTGGAGCGTCAGGCGTCGGTCGATGGTTTATTATTTATTCTTGTATGCACCATCACTATCATAACATAGTAATATACATAGTATATAACAAAGTCGCTTGCGACTGTCTGTCCTTATGTATGCTTAGATCTTTAAAACTACGCAACGGATTTTGATGCAGTTTTTTTTAATAGATATAGTGATTCAAGGGGAAGGTTTATATGTATATAATATACTAGCTTGTGCCCATGGCTTCGCTCGCGTTAAGTATTATTATTAATTAGGTATATTTTTGCGGCTTTACTTTTCTTTAGCGTGTGTAAAAAATTAAACTACCATTTACATCCTCCATCATCCCTTATTTTTATCCCCGTGGGGGTTGAATTTATCAAAATCCTATTTAAGCGGACGTCTTCATCATAGTAGCTTCAATCTTTAATTTTAGATCAATCAGTCTAAAAGTCTAAGAAAATGTATACAAACTTTCATCCCCTATTTTATCCCCTTAGGGGTGGAATGTATCAAAATCCTTTCTTAGGGGATGCCTACGTCATAGTAGCTATATGCATGCAAAGTCTCAGCTCGATCGGTTTAAAATTGACAAAGTTTCATACAAACTATCATCCCCTATTTTATCCTCTTGGGGGTAGAATTTATCAAAATCCTTTCTTAGCGGATGCCTACGTCATAACATCTACCTGCATGCCAAATTTCAGCCCGATCCCTCCAGTGGTTTGGGTTGTGCGTTGATAGATCACTATGTCAGTCAGTCAGTCAGAAGAAGAAGAAGACTTAATATCACCATTGCACCTGTGCAAAGCTGGGGCAGGTCACTAGTTTTTAAATTTCATTACTGAGTTCATGGCATCACAGTGGGTCCTAACAGAATACAAATATATTACGGCATACCAGCGCTGCGATATTTATCGTTTTAAACACCGCAGCATATACTGAGTTCAGGCGGTCGCCTCCTTCTGCGAAGCAGTAATGCTAGTAAAGGAGGAGGAAGACCGCCTTAGACAAAGGCGGACACGCCGCCGCCGCCGCCGGGTTTCCGATCCCAATTTCCGGCCACCGTAGGCGCGGGCTCGCGGACGGTGGGCAATGGGTAGCTCGCTGTCCGTCCGTCCGGTAACAGACCGGTCCGAGCTCAGGTCGTCTACGGCGCGCACCGTTCCCGCGCGCCTCAAGGAGTTGTCAGCAAACTGTAGGGGTCCAGCAGGGCCGAAGCCTACTGGGGCCAAAGGTTATGTGAGACTGTCACCAAAGGCCCCAGGATAAAGGCAAGGAATGGAAAGGTAGGTTTTTAGTCAGTAAAAGTCTGACACTGTTTCCCGCCCCACCCAAGGGCGGGATTTGTCATTGGATGATTTTACCTACCCAAAAAAAAAAAAAAAACGAATGACACGGGATTCCTGATTTGATGCGGAATTGGATTCCCTAGACCTGATTGACCCAAAAAAAAAAAAAAAAAAAAAGCATATACTGAGTTAGGCGCCTTTTTGGGCCTCGCACTGATTAAAATTTTCTTTTCTTTTCATTGAGAATTTTTAGTTTATACGATTGTGTGAGGCACAATTAATTTTTTTTTTCTTATCTTTCAGAAACTCAAGTTCATTTCGTTTGAAAGTGAAATATCGTTATCGCTACTGCAGAACGTTAGGTCTAGATTTCGATTTTCTGATCGAGAAAATTGAAATCGTATTTTCCAATCTGGAATTTATCAGAGAATTATCCCAGAGGCTTGATTTGAACTAATCAGATGAAATACATCTATAGCTGGACATAGGCCTCCCTTAAGTGTCGCCACAATGGCCGGCCTTCCTTTATGAGCCTTGTCATTTGTGCCCAGTTGATTACAATTAACCTTACAGAAATCAGCTCTTCACATTGCTAATTGAACAAAAAAACCTAACCCAGAGAAAGTAAGTAATTTTGAACGTGTGTAAAGAATATAATAATATTTATTCAACTCAGAACCCTGGGGTCCTTTGTATGGCATATGAGGAGCCGAAACCAACCCGCAAAGACTCACTGGATACTTTTCTATTACCTGTATTATTAATACAGGTACATAAACATAATTGGCAAAATATGGGGCATATTTTTCTCTTTGACATATCTAATTAATTTTTTTTTTCTCTTTGACATACCTGACAATTTATTTTATTTTTATTCGTTGACATACAATTATTATTTTTTTCTATTTGGATTTATTTTAATTTATCAGATTATTTATACCAATTATATTAAGTAGATAGTAAAGTTATATAAGATTGTTTAAAAACTTAATCCGATATTTGATAGAATTATATTTAAAAAAAACCACACAAATGTTTGCATGCCTAATTTATGGTAGATTGTACAAGGCTCACCCAATTATTGTTACATCTTATACTTTGTACCTACAATCTATGCAAATAAATTTTTACTTTACTTTAATAATATTTAAGTACTCGTATATAGTGCCCCAGCCTAAGTCCTAAGTGAATACTGACGTGACAGTTATATCAGTGACGTTATAAAAGCGTCTCTTTCACGCTCTAACCATTGAACGGATTTGGAAAAAATTGGTACACGGAAAGACCATGATCTGGAGAAGCACATAATGATACCTTTGGGATAATTTTCTGTATCAACTCAGGTGAATATTTATGACTCTGAAACGTCTGAAAGGTAGCTTACAAAAAGGTCACCCAAAGGGCAATGGAAAGGGCTATGCTCGAAGTTTCCTTACGTGAACTCAGGAATGAAGATATCCACAGGATCAGGTTGCCGATATAGCGCGAAGAATTGCCAAACTAAAGTAATCGTCGAACACATAGCTGTTTAGGCCGAAAGGTTCTGGAGTGGCGGTCGCATACCGGAAGACGCAGCGTTGGAAGGCCTCCTACAAGGTGGACCGATGACCTGGTAAAGGTTGCAGAAATCTAATGGATGCTAGACGCACAGGACCGTTCATTGTGGCGTTTTGGGCTGAAATGATGATGACTCAATTGACTCCGCTAGCAGACGCTAGTGTTATGTAAAACATTAACCAAAGAATCCCTTTCGTGTTCAGATTCAATATTAATTCAGTTTCCTACCATAATTCAACTTTAGATGGGAAAATTAATGAAATATCGAAGTTGAACATCAAAAATTAATTTTAATGAGTTGTTTGACTTTGCTTGTTTGTTTCAAAGGCTGAAAATTTTGTTTGTTTTTAACGGTGAAACTGTTGTCTATGTCTTGTTTTTAATAAACTAACGAGTGTCTTGATTGTTATTTTGTCCAATATTTTTACGGCTGAATAAATAGAGATGACTTTTAGTTTAATCTGACTCGTAAATGTCGGTAAAGCCAATGACGTTTGAGAACAGATAAATGAGTCGAAAGTGGTGACATAACACCACTTTGACAGTGTCAGGGCTGGCGTTCGTGTTAGGCGCGGTTTCCATCAAAGTAGAGGGAAAGAAGAGGAGACGAGAGGAGATGGGTTGCGAAGCTGGCAGGTTATTTCCACCAAAGCGGAGAGGAGAAGTATAGCGGAGAAGAGATGTGAGCTTTGTGTAGCAGAGATGTGAGCTGCGAGAGAAGAGGCCTGGGTAGAAGGCAGTGGAGTGTGAGGTATGAGAGTGCGTCACCGCCCGGCCGCCCGATCAGACACTTCTCCGCTCTGCCGCACTGCTTGCTTGCTTGCCGCACAAAATTCTATAGAAAAATGAGACATCACCTCATCGCTTTCGGAAAAGAGATGTAGAAATAACAAAATCGGATTGCTTTATTCAAATAAATTTCCTCTCGTCTCCTCTCCTCTCCGCTTTGGTGGCCGGGCCTTAGCCATACAGATAAAAGTTCTGCCCGCAGAGTCGCGAGCATATATTCACTATGCTCTTTGGTTAGGAGACTTTTTTCTCTCTCGGCAGCTGTGCGAAAAACAATTAGTCGACTGCCTCATAGCTCATTGTGAAGTAAATACCTAAAGCTTACATTATAACACATCAGTTACGTTGTCTGAAATAGTTTGTTTATTGCTCGTTACCCAAACTCATTTATTTCAAATAGACCATTTACTTTTGAGTTTCGAATAGTCAAAACGTCTGTCAGTCAAAAAAAGTGAAGCTAAATTGCACATTCCAAAGCGTAGATCTCTATGGAAAAGAACTCGCAAGAAACTGCATGAATATTCTTTTAAAATCATATGAGAGTTACATTAATCTTTCTTTTTACTTATTGCTCACAAAATAGGGTCTCAGAACAAAAATTCCACCGTGATCGGCATCCTGTGAAAACACATACACATTTACAAGGATAAATTAAATTGACTACAGTAAACATGCACATTTTGGGCAAGCTTGATAAATCGTAGCCATATCCAAATCCATCCTTTTCCATTAGGATTGATCAGTGTAACATATGAGTTCAGAACAAAATGAAAATCCCTTCAGTTGATTCAAAGCAGTTATTTCAAACAAACCACATTTAAATTGTCAAAGTCTATCGTCCATAAAACAGATGAAGACATTTCCCCGTTCCAAAACTTAGATGGAATTTATATCTAGAGAAGGACGTATCAAAAAACTCCTAAAACATTTCTATTACATCAATAAATAACTGCAAAATTATAGTTTTATCGACAATTTTAAAATAATGCATTTGAGTGAGAACGAAGTAAAGAAAAATGTGCACGTAGAATGGGTCCAGAGAAACTTAAACTAATTCAAAGAACAATTACGAGTACTTACTTAAAATAAGTGGTGGCTCAGTGGTAATGGTTCCGACTTTCGACTTGCAGGTCACGGGTTCACCTAATCAGGCAAATTACCTGGTGTAAATTATTTCATCCCATTGCGATTAAAACTGTGAAAGAAAACCATTGTGAGGCGACCTATGTGCTGGAATCTCCTAGAACCAAAAAATTCGAAGAAGTGTGACATTAATCAATTCGCACTTGCCCCGCATGGTGGATTACGGCCCATCCCTAAAGAGGAGGCCTGAGTCCTGGTAATGGGAACATTATAAGGCTGATTAGTGTTCAAAACTAACTTTTATTATTTGAATATTTTGTTTATCTAGGATCGCCAACATTTCAACCACTGGGACATTACAAATCAATACAAAACACTATTCAAGTGCTGCAAAACTTAGAGACAATCACAACATTAACAAAAAAAAATCACATAATATTTGTTCATTAATTTCAACATATAAAATGGCAAAGGAAAAAAAAATACAATCAAATGATGTCAGTAATAATTAATTACACAAAAAATAATACAAATAAAAATTACATTACATTCCAAAATTATATTAAGTTTTATTAATTTATTTTATCCTGAATCTTTTAAAAGTTACTATAATATTTCTAACTTAGATAATATCTTTATATCGATAATCTAAAAATACAGAAAACTAAAACAGATATTTTATTCCACTGGTATCTCCCGAAGGAAATAAACCAGGCTTATGTTAACGATAAAGATACTTGATACACGACACAAGATGAATATTCCAATTACATGCAGATACTGTGAGTAAAAGATACGGATTTTATTTATCTTTTTCTACACATTTTCAGCGATCAAAGACAGTATCAAAAGAGCTGACTCGTAGTTATTTATTTTGTTTATTTATTTATAAATATTTATGCACATAGCACTGTACAAAGGCGGACTTAATGCCTTAGGCATTTTTTACCAGTCGACCTTAGAGTGATGCAGATTAAAACCTGGCCAAATGCGAGTCGAACTTGTCCGTAGTATTATGTATGTATACAACATTAGACGTTTGCTCTATAGAAATCCCACTTAAACATTTATTTTATTCTGTTCTTAATTTTTTTTTATAGCGGCAACAGAAATATTTATTTATTTAAACTTCATGTACAGTAGTGGTACACATGCGGACTTAATAGAACAAGGCATTCTCTACCAGTCAACTTTTGGGTTAAAAAGAAAACACTGGTAGGCACAATAAATAAATAACAAGTATTTCAAATAGAATGTGAAATAAATTAAGTACCTACATAATACATCATTTGTGAAAATTTCAACTGCCTAGCTATCACAGTTCATGATAAACAGCTTGGTGACGGACAAACTGACAATGAAGTGTTATTAATGTGGTCCCGTTTTCACCCTTTCGATAACCCTAAAAATCAACAAGATTAAACATCGTATTATTATCATCACCAGCCGTAAGATACCTACTGTCTCTCGTCAAGGCTAGGCTAGTCCTCTGCGCATCCAACGAATTCCTGGAGCCTTCACCATGTCATTGGTCTACTTTGTGGTAGGCCAGCACTGCGTCGTCCAGATGTGGTCTTCATTCCAAATCCCTTCCAATATCTGTTCTGCGAGCAATAGTGCTCTGCAAAAATTCGTTTAAACTGTCGTTCGAAACGAGTATAAATTGTTGTAATTTTATTTCTTACAACATGATTTTGATGATAAAATTATTATTAAACTAATTGCTGGTTTGACTATATATTATCTAGACAATAAAATATTACAACTTACTTCATAAAAGAAGCAGGTTTTTCAATTATATTACTTCATAATCGTGTGTTAAGCGACCAAATTCTTTATACGTAATGTATTCTGTAGAATATTTATTTTTCATTATCTTGACACAAAACCTTTTTTCCCTAAATAGAGTCTGGCACAGTTTATGTTCTTCACCACTTAGAGTTAAGGTTTTTCAAGCTACTTAAACCCTTTAGTGGCACATTTTTTACAGTAAATGGAGGAAATCTTATGGTAGCCATTATTTAACAGACCTACCATCTGTCTTGACCACTTCCTTCTTCGTCTTAAGTTATACCAGGAATTACAGGACCAAGTTGTAGTGCGTTTGTTATTAATTTGATTAATTTTATTCGGTTTATTGTCTTATTGTGAGAAAGTTAAGGCGTATAGTCCCTTGAACATTTGGCCGGAATTAAATGAACACATAATTGTACGGCGCTTAGGCGGCGAACGAGCTCCGTGCATTTAATTCAACTGCGTATGGATAGCAAGCTGAACTTTAAATCCGTTTTTTTTTTTTTGCGAAATATTGATTGATTTACTATGCTACGATGCTATGTACATTCTGAAGAACACTTAGCCACTAATTTTCTGAGTAAAAATATTAACAAAGCCGTTTCGAAAGGCTTGTGTTTAAACATCGCCCAAAAAAGTACCTATTTTACTACCAAAAAAATTCTAAACGGTTACCAAAATGGATATTATGGTCACCAAATTACGTTTCCTAAAATATTATGAAACAAATCCATTTTTTACGTTATTGACTGCCATAAAATTATATGGACGCCTTTAAAATACACTTTAGACTAAATATTATATACTAGCTGTTACCCGCAACTTCGTCCGCGTTAATTTCGAAGAACATTTGAACAATAATTCTGATCTTACAATTAATTCTACATTGAAATTATTTGTTTTACTTTTACATAAAACGGCTAAAGGTAAAAACGCAAATTACCTTCAGGAAACATGTGTTATATACTCGTACATATGTATTATGTAGATATGAACGTCAAAGCTTCCGAAAGAGTGGGTCTTAAAATGAACATGGACAAAACAAATATCAAGATAAACAGCCATGTAGCGCCCACTCTGACTGCGGGAATCCGATGGAAGCGAAGCGAGATGCACAGGACCGTTCATTGTGGCGACACTTGGAAAGAGTATGTAAGGGTTGTATTAGTGGGCGTTTCTCCCTAACCCAAAGGAAAAGCATAAGTTTATGTATGTTTTTGGTTTATATTCTGGTAAAACAACGTTGTATGTTTTTTTTAATGATTTGTGCGTCAGAAAAAAGCATATTAACACGCAGTATGTTTTTAGTAACACAAAATAAATCCTTTTAAATGTAGGCTATAAATAAAAGTGATCAGTGGAGTTGAGCCCTTCACCTTTTAGAGTTTGCAATTCTGTACCTTCTTCTTAACGTAGGTAAATTATCAAATATCTTCTCCCAGTCTGGTTGTAGCGAGAAAGAGTGTCAGACTTTTAATGACTAAAACCCACCTGTTTCCCCACAGTTTGCGTTTCACGGTAAGCAATGCTACAATCGCAGTGGTTTTAACTTTCTTTGAGGATGCACCACGGCGTCCTGTCTTTGTGCACACTCACTGGATGTGGGCGTTTTGTTAGACATCTGTGTTGAATTTAGAAGAATGAAACTCTCGATTTTTTCCATTGTACGGATCGCTCGGAGATACAATGGAGCTTACGGTGGAAGTCTGCGCCACTGTGTCGTCGTGAAGGCGGTCGTTAGGTCGTTAGAGAAAATGTCAACCAGTCATTTCCTTCAATGAAGCAATGCGATAGAAGGAGGTGTTTGAAACTATGACAGGACATCTTCACGCCTCAGCAGTCGCTATAGATTAGTATGGATTTGCGAAAGCATGTTTGCATTGATTGTTGCAGCTTGATCGCTTTTGGTGTTTAAATTACTCGTTCATTTATCCAGTATTGTTGGTGTATATTTGACTGATGTCTTCATATATCAGACGAATTATTTTCCATAATGGGAACTACCCTAGGAAGAGTTTCCAAATTTTAAATGAATTTCCGAGAAATCTTGAGCGAGTGTATCACCACCCAATTGAACTCATATTGATGGTCAAACGCAGTGCTGTAGTCGCCGCCGCCGATCGGTTCCACGAGGATACGGTGGTGCTCTACCCAATCGGGATAGACCTCCATCGCACGCTCGACTGTGTCCTCCGGACGATTCGCAAAATAGTAATATCTGTACTTCCGGCCGAATACAAAATAGAAACTACTCGAAACAGCTACAACAGCCCTGAGTCTCCAACTTTCAAATGAAATTTGGCGAAACCTTCGAGTGCTACACGCACTCTCTCCGCCGTAAAAAAACAGCAGGATTGTTAAAAATGCTCTGGGACCGTTCAATAAATGCATACACTTATTTTATTTTATCCAACGAAAACGAACGATTTGAAATTGAATGTTAGATTTTAAAGGACAGTGTCTGCCAAACTGTTTCGAAAGTGCTGACCTTAAAACCAGCCTCAATAAAAGAAGCAGTAAGAACGCAAAAAAAAAAAAAACGTCTCATCAATATGAGATTCGAACTATCATCGTCCTACGTGCTATGGACCATCAAATCATATAAAACATGTGCTAAATTCTTAGATAATTTCCTTTCAAAATAGGCGTTCTTGTTATAAACGTCATAGAGTGCATGGCTCCTTGTCAATGATAGCGTGATGATTTTTATCTTAAATGAAATAATTAAAAAAAATTGTAAGTTTTTTTTTCGCCTTCTCGATATTTTTTTATGTTTTGATTACTTTTTACAAAACACTTGGAAAAATATTGGATAAAAATGTCTATGCTATGTTTAAAATATGTAAACAACAATTTTATTGATTTATTCGACGTATGATTGTATATTATCGGCAAAAAAGAAGATAAAATAATCACAAAAATATTAACTGTCGCTGGGGTTTGAACTCGCGGCAAATCGTATAATACCGATAAAATACAATATTACTCATAGAGCATGCGCGTTGCTAGGGCCATGTTTAATGTTGCCAGCCTAACTAATCTATTTTCCTTCATATAATTAAAAACAGTCTTTAGTAATTCAAATTGTAATTTAAAGAATTTATTTAATTATACCTTTAGTTTACTTAAGGAAAGTAAACGAATAGATTGCATTACAGATTATTTTATTAGGGGAAATATTACAAAAAAGTCGTAAATGGTGAGATGGATGTGTGGTGTGACAAACAGGATAAAGTGAGGAATGAGTAGGTATATTAGAGGAAGTTTGAAAGTGGCGACAATTTCAGAAAAGTTGAAGGGGTATCGTTTATCTTGGTATGGTCATGTAAAGAGGAGGGATGATACACATGTTACTAAAAGAGTTACTAAAAGTATACATGTGGATGGATGGAGGGGGAGAGGGAGGCCAAAGAAAAGATGGATGGATTGTTTGAAGAGTGATATGAAAGAGAAGGAAGTTAGTGATAGCATGACGGGTGACAGGGCAGAATGTAAGAAGAAAACGTGTTGCGCCGACCCTAAATAACATAGGAGAAGGGCAGGAAGATGATGATGATTATAAAAAAAGTCATGGAAACTTTGTAAATCTTTTATTAAATTAATATCTAGTAACACTTTTAGCATCAACAACTTTTAGAATCAATCTCCAATACTATCAGAAGAGTCGGATGAGTCTATTGTTAATTTCGATATCCATTAACCTATCCGATTTAAAATATTTGTCTTCTATTTTGTCAACATGTAGACGAAATTCAGTCATTCTTCTGCTGTTACAGTGTTAAATGCCGCTTTAGTGATTGAGGCTATTTCATTATGAGCTTTTGTATTGCCTTCTTCTTCTTCTTTGCTTTTGTATTTCTGATCTGTCATTATTTTTGATTCGTCATGATAGTCACTTGATAAAGATTCAAAAACATAGTAGCTGTCCATTATCAACAAACTAAGTTTTCCTGACATACCCCTAGTGTACGATTAAATAGGGAAATTTTATTGTTATGGTCACCCAAAAATTTATTTGTTAAATTGTCCACCTTTGGAAAATGAACCTTAGGTCCGATATTTTCTCATTCCTCTTATTAAACACGTTAGATTTTCAAGATCCCTGCCAGCACTTGTAATCAGTTTCGGTATAATGATGACGATTATTTAATTTGGAAACAATTAAAAACACAGAACACAAGACATTCTCCTGACACCTGACGTAAATGTCAAAATGGCAACAAACGATTAGTTCCAATTTTGGCCGCGCGCAGAAACTTTACCGATAAAATGCAATATTACTCACCCTCCATACCCAATATCGTGATAATATATAGCCTATGTTCATCCTTGGAGTTCAAGCTTGCTTCGTACTAAATTTCATTAAAATTGGTTGGGTGGTTTGAGCGTGATCGCGTAACAGACAGACAGACAGACAGAGTTACTTTCGCATTTATAATATTATATATAAATATATAAATTATATATATATATATAAATATATAATATATATAGTATAGTATGGATTGTCACTACTTAGATGTTACCAATTATGTTATACCATGAGTTCTATTTTGGTAATTTTTGCTTGGCTAAAAAAGCTAACGATCGCTAGAATATTTCTCAAATACCAATTAACATACTGGGGTTCCCAAATGTACGTCGCTTATTGATTGTTATATGAAATTCACTAAATATACTGGGGTTCCCAAACCGTCACTTGTTTTAAGCTAGGCGTATGCTGAGAGGCAGACGACGCAGGCCGCGCAGCGCAGAGTAGAGCAGATTTTGTAAAGCATGGAACATCATTGAGCTACGTATGCTGCAGCGCAGGCACGTGCGGCTCAGATGTGCACAGTAACTGCCCTGCTCTGCGCTGTGCGGTCTGCGCTGCGCGTATGCCCACCCTTATTGTTGTATGAAGTTAATTAAATATTGGCCTGTGGCTGACGCACCGGTGGTGGTTCTGCAGGGTGCGGGGTGCGGAGTGCGGGGTTAAGAAATAAAGGGAAGCAATTGTAATTTTAGTCTTACATTAAAGTAGTTTAGGATCAAATAATGTATTTTGGGTGACGGCAAACTAATTTGGATTAAGATTTTTGGTAGTAATATTAATATTAGAGTTAGATAGAATTTGGAGACCGTTAATCCATTTTAGGAACCAAAAATAATATTTGTGCAAGGCTTGCGATTTTTCTGATGTTATTTCATTTATTTTGGATCATAATATTATATTCTTTAGGGCCCTTTTAATAAGGTCAATTAATTTTTTTTGGAGTTGTTTATTTTATTTAGTGCCTAGGCTTAGAGACTTAAAAATATTTTTGGTGACCGTTTAAATTATACCCGTTTCGAAATAGTTAGGAAAAGTTGCGAAATTGTTAAATATTTTTTTTTAGACAAAAGTATTTATTGCGTGAAAAAATCGTATGTTGATAATATTGCACATGAATCTATGACAAACATATTATTTATCATACTCAGCTGTTACCGAGGAGTTTGCTTCAGTAAGTTACCGTTTTATTTCACTGCTCGGGCGCTTGGGCCTTAATCTGACCGTGGATTAGTCAACGTGTACTTGTTTTGTTCCTTATCGTGACAGTTTGCTGAACTAGATTATAAAATGCCTTCAAATAAGCCGCAAAGACCCGTGCGACGGCAGCGCGGCTACAGCGCTGCAGCGCTGCCGATTCTAGTGAGCTGAGACTAAAACTAAATAGAATTATTATTTTGTTTTTGAGGCAAATACTTCAGACAGAGCTACTACTACTCATATACATGTTTTTGATTTATTTATTCCTTTACTGAGTTTTTGAAATGTGTTTGAACTCGTTCTATGTTTTCATTTAAATTCAAACTGGAAAAGCGTACTCGAAGATACTTTGAACGAAGGTGATAAATTAAATAAATGGATTGTGTGAAAAATTACATGATGAATATCAGAGATGAATAGAATGGAACAACTCACCCTCCAATAAAGACCAGGCCCGGAAACAGGGCACATCATAATCATGATGGTAAGTCCCTTCTTTTAGAAGTGGCTGGAGAGGCATCACAGCCTAAGTCTAAAAGGATCATGGGGTCAACCCATGATCCTGAAATGAATGGCAATCATTATCATCATTTTAATCGAAAAACGGTCATATTGGCTGGTACTATGAATGATAAAACATCAGTAAACCAACAAAAAGTTAATAAAAAAAAATCAGACTCGTGCACTGAGGATTGTGTACAGAGCTACTTATGAAAACATTACAATTCCTGAATCATTTTTTATGTATAAATTAATTTATAATAATATAAATTAATTTGGATTCTCTTGAGAGGGTCAAAATGTATGTATTTTGCTATATAAACGGTCAACCACCTTATTTTTTTGTTCCGATAACTATAAAGTTTGATTTTTTCACAGCTATAAGGGACCATATACGGTTTTAATTTTAGTTCGCTATCTCCATGAATTTTCGAGATAAAGGGTCTTGACAGCCAAACAGAAAAATAGTGATCCTATAAGGGTTCCGTTTTTTTCCTTTTGAGATACGGAACCCTACAAAGCAACAAAAATAAAATAGTAGAACAGATAAGAAACATCACCCATCACGTGCAATCTAGCTGAACACTACAAATCAGTGACCAGCAGAAATTACTCGATCCAGAGGAATTTGTTCTAACAACGCAGCGATTACTAGAACTAACTGGACGACAGCCACTCAATTGACACTTCCTGCTTTACTAAATATTAGCACTTTTATGATTAGCTACAATGTTAGCTGATTTACTACCTCGAAGGACTGGAACAATTTGCCTGCTGCGGTCTTTCCGTCCGATTATAATTTAGGTGACTTTAAGACGAGAGAATATTAGGCTCCTAATAAACTTGTACGCTTTACCATCGTACCAAAAATCTGTGAAAACTTATTTTCACATAATTCTATTACTTTTTTAAGAGATTTCCATGATTTCTGTTTTTTTTTTATTATTAATATAAACTAGTGCTTGACTGCAATCCCACCTAATGGTAAGCAGTGAAGTAAGCGTCGATGGTGAGGCGCACTAGTTTATTAAGAGCCTATTTACTCTAGCCTTGAAAACAGCTAAATATAATCGGACGGGAAGACCGCAGCAGGCAAACAACTGTTCCAGTGCTTTGATGTATGCGGTATAAACGACGAAGCATAACGCTTAGTCCAGTGGTGCTATTCTCTAAGAAAATGCAGCGCTGCCGCAACGACGAACATCCAAATTGTATACATTGAATTAACAATCCTATGTATAGGTAAATTAGGTTGACAATCCAATTTATCCTCTTTGGGTGTTCATCGTTGAGGCACTGCGATTTCTTAGAGAATAGCACCAAAGACCGTAGAAGATTCAACAATGTAAGCGTAGATATTTCGTCATACCTATGATTTGCAACGCAATACTATCCCTAACGCAATGCTGATCATATTATTCTCGACGATTGTATAGACAGTCCCATATGCCTACTCAAATATACATACCTACATACATTGCATGAAATATGTATATATACATTTTCACAGTCTGGTGAGAAGGTCTATGTATCTGATAGACATAACAGCTTCTTGTATACTAAATACATGAGGTCGGTTCTTGTATTTTACCTAGTAAACGACCAATTAATTTTATCCCTTCGAGAAACATAGACATGATATTTTAGTATAAATTCTACAGAGTTTCGGTTGAGGCAGCAATTTTGAGGTAACCATTATCTAGGTTACAGAGCCCTTACGGGCATAACATGTACGCACAATTTGCCTTGCCTGTATCTTTGCTTATTAGATTACTGACAAAGGTCGAAGCCGCTTAAGTGCGGCCTGGGTCAGTTCGAGTGTTGTGTTTCACAATGGTAGACGGTAAGATACTTTTTTATTACCTTTTACTATAGCTTGTATTTTATTTGAAAGTCGTGGAGGAATTATTAAAAGATCCAAAACCTCAATCCCCACGAATAAATTATTAAAATCACTAAGTCCGTTTCATCATTGGACCGCTAGACGTACGGCGTTGCGCCATCGGTACATGGTGAACATCCTACTCATACGTACGACGCGTTTTGGGAACACATTCATTATGCATACAGCTATCGAGTGAAATTCCCTGCCGAAGTTGGTATTTCCTGATAGCTACTACTTAGGGATTTTTAAGTCAAGAATGAATAGGTTACTTCTAGACAAGCGTGCTCCAATGTCAGCCACATTATCGCTTACCATCAGGTGAGACAGTGGTCAAACGCAAGCCTATCAATAATAAAAAATAATAAAAACTTAGTAGTTCAGTACTGGGTGACGTAGTGGCTGTAAGTCCCTCACCAAGTGGAAAGGCACTGGGTTTCGGAAAGTCACTGGATGTAGGCAGAATAAATACAGCACGTTGTCAAGTTCCTCAGTCAGTAATTTGAATTTTTACAGTTGTGGACCCAGGAGTAGTCAAGACAGGAGCCTACAAATACGAAGATGGTACTCGCTATGTTGGCGAGTGGAATTCTAAGGGCCAGAAGCATGGCATGGGACATTTGGTCCTACCTGATGGCACCAGATACGATGGCTCGCTGATTGGTGGTCTGTGTTCTGGGCTGGGTGTCATGGCATTCCCTGATGGCGCTAAGTGAGTACTTTAATATTTTTTCATAATTATTTGGAAGGCTAACTCTGGCAGTTTTCCTTATATTATGGCCAACATACTAACGTCAGTTGAAGGTTCTGTGAAGAAACTACAACTACAGTGACTATAAGCATATTTTTGTCACTTAAGAGAGTATTGTAGATATCCGACTCCCGCTTTAGGTGTAGGCTCCTGGGATCTGTGAAGATAAACTAGAAGGAAATATTTTAACAATTCATATTTTCCGCACTTCTGTTATATTTTTTTTTTTTTTTTTCGGTATGTAAAATCATCCAATGACAAATCCCGCCCTTGGGTGGAGCGGGAAGTAGACTCTTACTGACTAAAAACCTACCCCGTTCTATTCTTCGCCTTGGTCCCAGGGCCCCGGGTGCCATTTTCACATACCCTTTGACCCCAGTAGGCTTCGGCCCTGTCGGGTCCCTACAGTTTGCTGACAACTCCTTGAGGCGCGCGGGAACAGTGCGTGTCGTAAACGACTTAAGCTCGGACCGGTCTGTTACCGGACGGACGGACAGCGAGCTACCCATTGCCCGCCGTCCGCGAGCCCGCGCCTACGGTGGCCGGAAATCGGGATCGGAAACCCGGCGGCGGCGGCGGCGTGTACGCCGTTGCCTGATGCGGTCTGCCTCCTCCTTTGCTAGCATTACTGCTTCGCAGAAGGAGGCGACCTCCTGCCACTCCTCCTCGCTCCGGAGCATGGCTTGAACCAAACCCCGGCGCGAGAGATCGCTGCCGCCGATCGCCCCCACAAGGACACGGCGATGCTCTTCCCAAGAGGGGCACACCTCGACTGTGTGCTCCACCGTGTCCTCCGGACGCTTCGCACAGTGGCGACATCCGGGCGTCGTCTCCGCACTAATCTTGTACAGGTACGGACCGAACTTGCCGTGTTCGGTCAGCACCTGCGCCAAACGGAAGGTGGCGACGCCGTGGGGCCTTTCCAGCCACGCCTCAAAGAGGGGCCTTACCGCCTCGATCGTGGCGTGCCCAGCACGAGGTTGCGACAATCGTTCTCGCCATGTCACCATGAGATCCCGCCGGAACTCTGTCCGCCATGCCGCGATTTGTAGTGGCAGCGGAGTTTCGCCCCGACGTTGCATCTCCACGCGTAAGTCATGCATGTGTGCAAGGACTGTTGCCTCCAACTTCTGTTATATTGTGTATCCAAAACTGACTTAAAAATTTTCTTCTGAATTAGCACAATATTTGATGGCTTGCCAAGGATAGTTCGAGTAATTATTATCATCTACCAGGTTGACCAATGTGGGTATCGCGCAATGAATAAAAATGGCCAGGAACTGAATCAGTTTACTTCTGAATACATTTCGATATAGTGCACTATTATTAGGTAGGTACAAGTAAAAAAACGTAGGATAGTTCCAATGCGTCTTCACGCTGCGATAGCCTGGCTGAGAATGTCCGCCGTCTTCGGCGGGTTCTTTCTCCTCAAGCTCGTAGTGAAACGGATACGCCTGACTCTGTCAACTCTAGTTGCCACTAGATGGCGTGTTTTGTTTTCAACAAATCAAATGTCTTATACGACTTAAGGTATAAAATTTATCAAATGAGTCCGCATGTTAATTAGAACCTTTCTTTACACAATCTCCTTCAATTTCATAGTCCTTTTTCATTTACAAAGAATCTTGATACTTTCAATTTAAGTAAGTGTAATTATAGGTAAGTGTAAACATAATAAATGTTCCCACTACTGGGACAAAGACCTTCATGTCTCGGAGGGGGAATTATCTACCAAACGGACCCAGTGTGGATTAGAGGTTGTCACATTTCTTTGAACTTTTTGGTTCAATGACAACCGGCATCTTCACGATTTTATTCTTTACCGTTTTGGGAGAAGTGATGATAAAATAAATTACACAAAATAATGCGCCGGGCTGGGTTCGATCCCGCAACCTTCAACTCGTAAGTCGAGGCCATTACCACTGGGCTGCCACAGCTCTTTTGATTTTTTTTTTTTTTTTTGACAATAGGTATAGGTATCTATTATTATAAAAAGTACATAGATTCATACAAGAGGTTTCTCTTTTGAAATTCACTCAATCTCGTATTTTATTTAAATATCCTGTTGAATAAGATTAAACTGATACTCTGTAAGCTCCTCAAAATAAACTATAAACTCCTTCAATGCGACCTCGTCGTTCTTTGTTTTGTAAAATATAGCTTTCTTATCTCGGTTTGATCGGTTTGCAGATATATTCACGTACTTTGAAAACTTATAAAATAATGTTTACTTTAGACATTATTTTCACAAGTTCGCAACTATTTTATTCATAAAATTTTATTTACCGAGCTGGCACTGAAATATATAAAAATGTCTGTGTGTTATTGCAGTACTTCTACCAACCACCTCTGAAATGGTGATATAAAGTTGATATTTATTATCACTTTATTGTATATTATTCTGAATTTTTCTTTACAAAATTTTGTTTTCCTTCAGTTATTTTTCTCAACTCCTCACTCAGATAATATTTGATATTTTCAAATCTATTTTTATAGAGTTGTTGGTTGCGTTATTTTATTTAGGAGCATTGAGTTATGCCAAATTTTTACAAAGCTAGTAAAATTCTTTTAGTGTCGTATTTTAAACGTTTCCAGAAAAGTTCTAAAGCCGCTGTCACTCGCAAGATCACCAAAATTGCTGGTTTATTAAAAAAAAAAACAGCCAAATTAATTAAATTTAAGGATGCAGAGAAACAGAGTTGGATTATACTATTTTTAGAAAGTGGGTTGTTTCCAAAATACGTTTAATTAAAACCAAATCCTCGACAGAAATGATCGTCAAACTTAATATTGATTGAATTTAAGAATTTTGTTAGGTAGGTTGCTTATACAAAAACATATCTCAGGTACCATAATATACACAGTTAAATTTTGGTCGTCTTTATCCCGTGGAGGGTCGATCTGGTACATGAAACACTATCGATTTGTAAAAATAAAATTAAAAAATAAAGTTCTGTTTTTTTTTAATTTTTAAAAGTCGATATTAATTTCTTTAAGTACACGGGTCAATGACCTTCTAGGTATTTGTCGGTCATTGCGTACTAACTACCTACAGTTCATTGGGCTCGCTCAGCTGATTAATGCGAGTTTGCAAAAAAAGTACTTTATTTTTTAATTTTCTCTATACAAATCGATAGTGTTTCATGTACCGACTCGACCCTCCACGGGATTAAAACGATAAAAATTTAACGGTGACTGATATTAGTGAAAGATACTTAAATACGTTATTGTAGTCATGACAACAAACAACTTTTACTATGAGACCAAACCTGAAATCGCGAAAAAAATCAGCCAAGTTCAGTACATTTAGACCAGTCAGAGAACATACATGTACTGACCAGCAAATTTTTTTCGCGATTTCAGGTTTGGTCCAATAATAAAAGTTGTTTTTTGTCATGACTTCAATCACGTGTTTAAGTATCGTTCACTAATTACCAGTTACCCTATAGATAAGTCATCATCATCTTCCTGCCCTTATCCCGTTTTATTTGACTCCCTTTTCTTTCATATCACTCCTCACACAATCCATCCATCTCTTCTTTGGCCACCCTCTCCCTCTCCATCCATCCACATGTAAACTCATAACTCTTTTAGTAACATGCGTTTCATCCCTCCTCTTCACATGACCATACCAAGACAAACGATTTCCTTTCAACTTTTCAGTCACTGGCGCTTACCCTATAGATAAGTGTACCTACATAAAAATACAAACATAAATAAATGTTGCTGATATGTAACTGAACTTTAAAGTAGTGGCCTCAAACATAGGTTTAATTTTACCTAAATCAGGTGGGTTGCTACCAAACATAATTGCAATATTTGTTAGCCATTCACCTGATTTAGAACCACCTAACCACTATTGATTGCACCTTTAGTACATAAATCTTGGTATTAGTTTATTCATAAGTACTATAAATTTATAGTTAATCTAGTTTCTATTGGCTAAATGTACAATTTTGTAATCGTTATTATTTGAATAAAATTTTATTTATTTATATTAATTTGATACGATTCGGTATAGCAAAGCAAAACATTCAAATTATTCCTGGAAAACCTGATGGGTAGTATAATTTGTTCTCCTTTTTTGCGTCTTATTTTTGATAAAAGAAATTTTAGATACGACTCGGTATAGCAAAGCATGCCAATCACAGTATTCCTGGAAAACCTGATGGGTAATATCATTTGTACTACTTTATTGCGTCTTATTTTTAATCAAAGAAATTTTCGATCAAAAAGGATGCTTGAAATTCTGGGTCCACATTATTCATAGATATACCTGGGTTAATAGGATGAAAGGCCAAATAAATAGGATTCAGACACCACAAGGCCACAAGAAAATAATGTGTTCCTCTTCATTTTTTATTAAGAAAAGCAATTGAAGAGGTTTTCCAGTTTATTTGCAAACATGACATGTGAAGGTTGTACAAACAAAATTCACACAAACAAAAAACAACAAAATTCATGCAAGTTTTTTAGATTATGGGTAATGGAGAAAAAAACAAGGTTTTCAAATGCACAAAAGATCGGTCCAGACTAAGCGTTTTGCCTCGATGTTTATAGCGTGTACATCGCAGGACTGGGATAATTTGCCTACTGCGGTCTTCCTGTCCAATTATGATTTAGGTGTCTTCGAGGCTAGAGTGTATAGACTATTAATAAACTAGTGCGTTAATCAACGATTTCGTAATTGTTTACCATCAGGGGCCCTAATCTGCTATTTTTATAAATTCGTCATTCCAACACGATACCATTTTCATTTTGCTAAAAGTTCGTAATCTGCAAAATTTATAATGACCTATCATCATCATAAAGTCAGTCTGTGGTCTTTTAGCTGTCAAAGTCAAAGTGACATTACTGCTGTTTACAGTGTTTTGTTGTTGTTACAGTATCAGTGTTTGGTTTTTGTTATATTTTTGTTATGATATAAGGCAGACATTCATTTGTCATTATGTAGGTAAGTACGAGATTACCATTCTATGCCATTTCTCTCAATGGAGTGTCAGTGGTTGATCATTGGAGTCGCCATTATGTTAGTAGATTACCAAACCTATCAAAATCAACAATTATGAAATTAATGATAGACCATTCTGACACTATTGTAATAGTAGACTTGAAAAACCCGGTCAAATTCCAACTAAGCACTGGTTTAATACTAGTATAAAAAAATTAAGCTTCACGTCAAAACTTTGATTAAGACTGTCAGCACTTGCTATTTTATTCTTATTTTATCTTAAAATAAACACCAGTATATTATGATTGAAATTAATAAAGTGTAAAACAGCTCTAAATATTCTTTTACACGTATTGTAGACCTATCTAAGGACTATTATTAAAAGGCAAATGTACTAACACCGCGTTGTGGAAGCCAAAAAAAAAAAAAAAAAAAAAAAAAAAAAAAAAAAAAAAAAAAAAAAAAAAAAAAATCCCAGAACGGCGTAGCGATATGATTTAGACAAGTACCACGAGAAATGGTCAAGGACAGCGTGTGAGAAGAATGTCTGGAACAACTTGGGGGAGGCCTTTGCCCAACATTGGGACAGAAGTGGATAGGTTACCTCGTTAGGATTCCTCGGTGTTTAACCACTATCTAACCTGATGGTGAACAATAATGTATAAGACGATGGAGAACTTTATAATATTTTTTTGCAACTTAAAAAAACTGACGTTTATCTGCACTGTTGTTTTAATAGAAAGAAAGAAAGAAAGAAAAACTTTATTTGCAATAATATTTCAATATGTGGGAAATGCACCGTATTTCTTTTTATGTGAGAGAGCAAAGGCTGTATTTTACCATCCAAGCCGTTTCCTATTTGTGTTGGAGTCGGAATAAAACCGAATAAAGCCGGAAATCAGTACTTTACATAGACCGCCTATCTGTTTTCCATAATTAAGTAATTGGCTAACAGGATACCTCTTTGTAAGACTGGTGCCAGATTTCCTGATTTCTAATTAACCGTGACGACTGTCAAAATCCTAAAAATGACATCCGGAATAAAAAAAACTTAACGAAATTTCTGAGGCAGTAACCAACTCGGTATGTTACTGTGATACGTGATGTAGGAAGTGGCTATAAGGATATTTTGTTTCACTGCATGAAATTGTTGTAAAGTAAAACAGATATCACTGTATTATTGATCAGTGCTGGTTTTAGCATAACAAAGAAAGGTAAATTTTGTTGAACGAAACTTATATCTAGTGTTTTTTTTAACTCAATTAAGTTGAAAATCATCCAACTACTTTTCCCGATCTTCTTCCTTCACCTCCGTTTTTGCCTAGCATTCTAGGACCCTGTGTTCCACTTTTAAAAGTCAACCCATGGCCCTAGATACATAGATAAAGCAAACGAATCAAGTTTACTCACATTGCCCGAAGAATTGCTAAACTTAAATCAAGACGGAAAGTCTTCTCAAAGTCAAGGTTTTTTATGGTAGGTAAAATCACCCAATGTCATCCCCCACCCTTGGGTGGAGCGGGAGATAGTGTCAGACTCTTACTGACTAAAAACCTACCTTGTTCTTTTTTTTGCCTTAGATCCAGGGCCCTAGTATGCACTTTCATACCTCTCCAGAGCCCCAGAGTAGGCTTCGAAGACCGACGATGCGGTGAGCGTCGCGGGAATTCGTTGTATGCGATACGCATAAGACCAGTCGTTGTGGCGATAAAGAATAGAATAGAATAGAATAAAACTTTATTGTACACCAAGAAAGTTACTTAATCAGTACTTAAATTTAAACTTTAAAGGTTCAGTAATAAAAATGATAGCAGCTTAAATAGTGCCTCATCGGCACTATTTAAGCTGCTCGTGCAGCTGTCGATTGAGGCACATAAATCTATTCAAATAGATAAGACATAAATCTATTCAAATAGATTTATGTGTATTCCAGCAGGATCTTATTGAAAGTTTATAAAACTATCGAAAATTGTTAAATACAAAGTTATATTGAAGTCAGACCTGTATTAAGACTGCTATCTATTTTGAGATTTACAATTCAATCCCAGAACTTCAAAATTCTGATAAGTTGGTCTTTGTGGTCTAATCGTGTTTGTCATTATTAAGTTTATTACATTATGTAGTAGTAGTGTTCTAAACTAAAACTGATGTCACTCACTCCAGACTTGGATCTGAGATAGTCCAAAATTTTTAACTTTAAAGAAGAGTGTAATTTATATTTGTAATTTTAACTACACCAAAAACATTTAACATTCTGTTTCCATAGTAGTAGTAGTAGTTACTCTAAAGTAAAATAAGTTATATTCTGTTTTAAAAAACCCAAATCTTCGACACAGAATGTAAACAACTTCAAAGTTATCAACATTTTTTTCTTCCCTTCCGATTATAATTTAGGTGTCTTCAAGGCTAGATTGAATAGGATCTTAATAATCTAGTGGGTGAGGCCCACTTATTTATTAAGAGCCTATTCACTGTAGTCATCAACGATAGCATCACTGCTTCTTACCCTATGGATTTTTTTATGGGATCTCATCTGAACAAAAAAATTTTTACGTCAAAAAATAAAAATTGTTAAATTAACTAGACTATGAAAAATGTATTTTATTTAATGAACATTTTCAACCAGTCCTAAATTAAAGAAGCATTTATTGTTCTGTCTTAATTATTTCGGCAAAGTTAATGAACTAATTTTCTCCGCAAATGAAAAATATCTGACGCCGAAAATACATAGTTTCCGTCAGACAGAGTTTTAATTAAAGCAATCCTTGAAAAGACGATTCGGAAATTATTCACTTCTGGCAACATTAATCGTTGACTGTGAAATTGCGTAAGTATATTTTGGGTCAAGACAAATTGGGACCAAGTTAATGCGAGGTTTCACTTTTATTTTCAAGAAAGTTTCACAGTGTACTGTATAATTCAAGACTAACTATTGCCAATGTCTCCAGTTGCTTAATGGTCATAAATTATCCTCAAGAAACGAGCTACTTAATTAAAAGTAGCCTATGTAGTATCAGAAATTATCTCCTTTTCCCTTTTCCTTCTCTTTCTTCTTCTTTTTTCATACTGATTTGATTAAAATTTTGCCTACCCAATATTGAGCCACCTGGATAGCTCTATAGTTGGCCTCGTCTACTAAATTGTGGATGTTGATGGCTCTCTTGAGGGTTCTCCATTCTGGGCAGGAACGCATACCCTGTGAATTTTATGTTTTTTTTGTCTATAATTTATTTGTTAAATTAATTTATTAGCAGTACACCGTAGACTCTCTTATTAGTTCATTGTGCTCACATAATAGAAGCGACAAAAAAAGATTTATGTAACTCATAATATGATTTAAAAAGAGTGTCCAAGTCCATGGAGTTTCTTGCACGTTGTTCTTCATAGAGATCTACACTTTGGAACGTGCAATTTAGCTTCACTTTTTTGGAATGACCGACATTTGGAAAATTCAAAAGTGCCTGTAATTGCCCTATTTGAAATAAACTATTCTGATTTCTAAGTTTGACTTCTTACAGTCCGTCTGAAGGTAGTCTGGTAGAAAATTTAACAATTATAATTTATGTATATTTGGCTTTAAAAGACGATTCGGAAATTATTCACTTCTGGCAACATTAATCGTCTTAGCTGTATGCACATGCATTGTGCATATAGCTAAGGAGTGGAATTCCTTACCAGAATCTGTTGCCTAATAGGTAAGTAAGTCAAGAGTAAATAGGTTACTTTAAAGCAAGTGTGTTTTTTCGTCGACCACATCATAGTTTAGTATCAGATGAGATGTGTTTATCCGAACGTTTCCTGCAGCTATACATTAGGCACATGTTCCATACTATCGTAATACAAAACATTCTACTCCATACTTATTTTTTTTGACCTCGAGAAATTTGCTTACCTACGTAAAATGTTCAACGGTTTAACTGATACATACTGAAAACTACAACGCTTTTATTGAATAGGTTGATGATTTGTTTATTTACGTCTCTAGGACAATAGTTCTACAGTCTTACTTACATAGGTAAACAAGGGATTTGCCTACCAATGAATCCCTTTTTTTCTTTAATTTCTCCCGCTCTGGGTGGAGCAAGAGGAAGTGTCAAACTTAAACCACTTCATTCCAAAACGCGATCTAAATAACTATATTCCAGGACTATTACTAAGTTTTAATACCATTTAACCTAGTAATAGTCCCGGACATACATTAAGACCGCGAATGAGGCGGTTAATGACTATAAACCACTCCTAAATTCTTTCTTTGTCTTGTGTTCCGAAGCCTTTTCCCATCTGTTTTGGAGTCGACTTCGCTGTATGGAGCGTTAGCCTATCTGAATTTTACTTTAATTGCCCTTTGCATTACAGGGCTACTAATGATTCTTTTAAACAATGCCCTGACAAGCATCGATTCATGAGGAGCTAAGTTAATTATGCTGGCAATGAACCATTGACCCACGATCAGGTGACCTTGTCCTATGGACGCCTGCTCCTTACCCATTACTTGCCATCCACAAGCTTGCGCTATCAGTGACTGGAAACTTGAAGGCGCCTCCCTGCAGATCTGGTAGCCCTGGCATCCGGGAAAGACGTCATAATAATTTTATTTCACATAGGCCTACAAAGACACTAATAAAACGTCAGAAGCTAGTGCGCAGGTCCATACAAACCAGCATTCTCGATTATTATTTACCAATAAAGAAGCTTGGTGAAATGTTACTTTTGATTCCAGATATGAAGGCGAGTTCATGCAGGGCTGGTTCCATGGTCACGGCGTCTTCTGGCGAGCTGATGGAATGAAGTTTGAAGGGGAGTTCCGAGGAGGAAGAGTCTGGGGTCTTGGTAAGAATCATATTCTCATCAATTGCTGATTCACACAGTTATTTTTTTTTTTTTTTGTCTCATTTTAAATTATACTTACCAGATTTTTATTATAGATAGGCTTTTTGAACCAAAAACTTCGTCGTTTTGGGTGATTCACTCAGACCAGAGCAGGCGAAATCCGGTTACCTGGAGCTGTCAGTTTACACCGCACGACTTTCCCCTTCAGAAGTTGATCCATAACCCCAGAAGATTGGTATTTTAAGATCAGCCCAATCTTCTGAGGGAAACGGGGTCACGGCAGACTACGAAGATAGCGAGACAAACTAAACTAGTATCGTCAGAACTGGAAATAGAAAGTGAGAGCTCACACAATATTTCAGGACTGGAGGAAGGATTTATTTGACATGGACTGAGACAAAACGTAAAAAAAAAACTGTGAATTCAACAGTAGTTTCATTTACAACAGTTTAAAATAATTTATCACTCATTAAGAAATTACATAAATAATAATATAATAGTTTCCTTTTTCAACTAATTATGAAATTAAAACTAACGTAAATACAAGTTTATGTCTTGGTGATAATGGTTTTTATGTCTTAGTTTTTTCAATACGAATTTCACAGTGACAGACCGGAGTCCAAAGTGCGGTGGAGCACCTCGACCACGTGCCTCGGACTGAACGCAAAGTACACCACGGTCGTGTTATTTATATACTTAGCTTATCTCCATTGACATTTTCCACCGTTATTGCGTGACCAGGATTCGGTTAGAAGGATTATTATTATTATTAAGTCAAGTCAAACCAAAGACAATTCTTATATATCCGGTAACTGAATCCAATTCCACATCAAAATCAGGAATCCCGTGGCATTCGTGGGATTCCTAATAATAAATATAACATGCCTAGGATGAGGTCCAGACTAAGAGAGATACAATCCGCATGGCAATTTTGTGGCGAACTGTTGGGTAATGCCCCCACGCGACCCCACGAATCCGATCTCTCAGGAGAATTAGTATTAGTGAACACTGACGAGGAACAGAGCTTCCACCTCTCTCTTGCCTTTACTGGCTGGCTTGAGGGGAGATTCGAAAGAGCTATCGTGCTCGGCAGAAGAATGTATAATCCAGTAAGGTGCTGGTAGGGATCTTGACCGTACTTCTGGGATTGTCCTGACAGCCGTGGTATACCTCTCCACTCCTCAAGTACCGCAGGATACTTCGAACCGTAAAGTCACCCCCTGCCTTTTTACCGATGGATATTAATAACATTGTTTAGGAAGAGCCATAGTTTTAACATAGTTCCTAGTATCCAGTCTATTTAAGTAATAGTACCTAATAGTTAGTTAGTAGTAGTTTTCACCAACCGGGGGTTGTCCTTGGATACACTAGCATTGCGCGTACAGGGATAATCGTCGGTTGGCATCACGTTCCATCATAAGTATCTGAAGGACCTCTGCGACTTGGTTTCGGCTCCTCGTACGCCTTCCGAAGGTCTAGGACCTCAGGGTTCTGAGTTATACACATAATAATAATTATAACCTTCTAAAATAAAAATGTAGGTACATTTTTAGATTTTCCGACCTTGTTACCAAGTAATGAGTAGTTTTGGCACCAACCTGCGAGACTAACAGAATTTTATTTTTTCGTTACCTTAGCGAAAATACAAAGCTTTCTCATTACTTTTTATGAAGCCCGTTACCCGGCCTTAATAATTATGTATGAGATTTTAGGCAAGGCAACAGAAAGCAGCCACTAATTGAAAACCTCGTATCCTCTACTAAGAGTGGAGGCCAAATTTCAAGATACTCTTGAATAATTATTATAACTCATTTAGGGATGTGATCAAGTTTTATTTTCGTTTCTGTTATGACTACACTGTATTTGCGACTTTTGGCAATTCTGAGGCTTTTGAAGATATCTTTAAATGTAAGAAAAACCTGGTTAATCCTTAAAATATCCGTGTTAAAACGGAAAATCAGTATAGGTATTTAGAAACACGAATGTAGAAATTCTGTGATCGACACAACAAGTTTCGGCAAAAAATGATAAATGTATAAATAGTCCGGTCAATTTAGACATCCGAAGTTATAAAAATTCACACCCAGCTGAAACTTGCTTTTTTTATGGTAGGTAAAATCATCCAATGACAAATCCCATCTTTGGGCGGAATGGGAAATTTTGTCAGACTCTTTCTGACAAAAACTTACCCCGTTCCTTCGTTGCCTATCATACCGGGGCTACTGAAACTTGGTTGGATTTTTCAAAACACCATCTTAAATTAAATCAAAAAGTCCAACTTGGTACAACGGATTTTGTCCATCCATACCAAGGTCGAGCCTGACAGCGTGTGTTTGGTCCGTCGTACCAAGTTAGTAGGGGATACGTTTTAGAAAGACCTTCACCTAGCTTAAAAGCTATGCAACAGCACATATTTTGATCTAAAATTGATTTATTAAACAAATGGGTGTAGATAATTAGTATATATATACCTGTTTATACCTAGCAACCCAGAGCTATGCCAGGAAATAAGTAGGCAATCCAACGTTTTTTTTTCTTTAACAATTCTATAACACTACGCGCCGTCGACGACTCGAACTCGGTCCGGACGGTTACCTGACGACCGGACCGACTGCTAAAACTGCAAAAACGTTTAAAAGTGTGATTGTGGTACTGGAATGTAAATATACTGCAAAACAATAACACGAATAAAAACATAGAACAAAATTAAATTGAAACGAATAGCAATATTAATAGACGTTACGATAATGCAGTTAATGAACAATATATAAGTATATACCTAAATATGTATGAATAAATGGCCAAGCAATTGTGTCTTCGACGCAGTCTGGATCGTTTTCTGAAAGGAAGATTCGGCCCCGGTATTAAAGATAACGAAGGAACAGGAGCGGGTTTTTAGTTAGTAAACGTCTGACACTATCTCCCGCTCTGCCCAAGGGCGGCAGAAGTCATTGGATGATTTTTACCTACCGAAAAAAAAGTCCAGCCGTATAGAATGATACATAAAAAGGATGGCCAACGTTATTATACTAATTAGTACCTAATGCATAACATATTGAAAGCAAAATTATGACAAACTTTTGCGCAAGCGAAGTCGCTGGCAAAGTGCTACTTTGCCAGCGACTTCGCTTTCGCAAAAGTTTTCGTAGTGTAAGTTTCGTAAGGCCACGAATATAAACATATAATTAAATTAGAGTAAGGACCTTTCCTTTTTAAAGATTCTTGCCACCTAAGCCTTTTGCTAATTATTTCGGAGGCAGTGCGAATTTGTATTTAAAAAGGAAGTGACTTCCCAGTCATAAACTCAGCTCAGACATTTTATAATGATTTTTGTTCGGAGGTAATCTCTTGGAAAACAAACAGCCAATAACAGCGATATCAAAGTTGGAACAAGCTATTCAGAGATCAAAATAAATCTAAGGAGCTCTTTTCCGGGATAATACACAATGAGGGTTGTAGCCTCTGGCTCGAGGTATGGGCTCTTGGATCCTAGTAATTTATGAGGATAGACTCGGGGCACAATATTTCAATACTTATTTGCGGCGCTTTTTGTACCGTCATCTACATATAATAAAAGCCACTGAAGGGGCCCAGTAGGGTCGAGGCCTAGTCTGGGGCTCTGAGGAGGTATGAAAATGCTTACCAGGGCCCTGAAACCAAGGTAGGGAAGGAAGGAAGAGAGAAGGAATCCGACACTATTTCCGATCCTGAAATAAAGGATCTTGATACAAAGTGATCCTATAAGGGTTCCGTTATTCCTTTTGAGGTGCGGAACTCTAAAAATGTCTCAAATGAGTAAGATTCCCCAATCCCAGGAAAATATCCTAGTTAGCTGTTCTAGAAACTTTCAGTCCATGTCTGGTTAAGTCAGATATAAAAATACATAAACCTATAGGTAAATACAAAACTTTTGACTTATTAATATTAGTATGATTATATCACACACAAATATCATTATTTTTTTACAAAACAAAAATTATCACAAAACTTTTAGTTCATCATAGGCGATAATAGATGGCGCTGCTCGTCTGTTAAAGTTAAAATTTCATGAAGTCATGATCATCATTAAGCAAATCATATCAAACAAATGGCAAAAAATTGAACCTTTATAGATTCGTCATGTCCGTCCGTATGTTATAGCCACTTTTTTCCGAAACTATAGGAGCTATACTGTTGAAACTTTTTTTCATCAAAACCATACGTGTATCGGGGTATCTATGGATAGGTTTTCAAAAATGTGTAAAATGTGCCCCCCTACTAAAAATAATATACATGTACATTACCATGCAAACTTCCACTGAAATTGGTTTGAACGAGATCTAGTGGGTAGTTTTTTTTGAATACGTCATAAATCGTAAACCGCAAGTCCGACTCACCGGTTTTTTCTAACCTATTTATACACACTGTTTCTACATATTATTATCTCCCTGCTCTCATATCACTGTTTAGCTAGAAAAAAAATCGTTTAAAATAAGTAGCACCTAGTTTGTGATCTTTTTTATTTGTATTTTTGTTTTTTCGTTTAAGTATTTGTTTGTACATAAATAAATAAAAAAGAGCCTTTGCATTATCCTCAAGACCATTTTTCATAACTTTATTAGAGTATAAAATATTAAATCTAAAATTTTAACTGTGATATTCGACTAATCCAGATTAATAACGCTTGGCTTAAATTATATCTATACCTACCACCCTTTACAATGGGTCGCAGATGATAAAGGACTTAGGGAAAATGTGTTTTTTTTTTACCCTTAATATTTTCTTAAGTAAATAAATGTTTGTCATTTAGTCAAGTGCTAATTATTTATTGCATTAGTTATTAGAGTTAGAATGAAGTAACATATTAGATAAACGGTAATAGGGATGTTCTTTTTTCTATAGATAAATTAATTACGCAAGTGAGAAAAAGAGTAAAATATTATTATCTTATTTAAATTAAAAATAAAACTGAGCAATTGACTTACTCAAACTTACTTATGAAAATATTTCAATTCCCGAATATAAGGGTTCTGTTTTTTTCCTTTTGAAATACGGAACCCTAAAAACGGAGACGGTGGACCCTAAAATGGGATGGGGCAAAAAGATGATGATTATATAATTGAATATGAAACTAAAGCGACTGATGAAAAAGAAAAACTAACTAATAATTATCATGTTCGGTGAGTAACTTAGTTTTAAGAAGGCATCAGCTAATAATGAAATAACGCATGTTATGCTTACAGCTTTAGTTGATACAGTAGTCTCATCATCTTCCTGCCTTTTTCCCGTTTTATTTGGGGTCGGTCGTCACGCTACGTCACGCTATCACTAATTCCTTTTTCTTTCATATCACTCCTTACGCCATCCATCTCTTCTTTGGCTCCCATCTCTATCTTACCACCCATCCACATGTAAACTCAGAACTCTTTTAGTAACATTCGTTTCATCCCTCCTCTTCACATGGCTTGGCATGGCATGGCTTTACTGGCACCACTTTCAAACTTCACTCATTTCTTATTTTATCCATTCTCGTCACACCACATATCCATCTCAACATTCTTTTTTCATCCGTCTTTTTTACAGCCCAACATTCTGATCCATACGGTATGACACTGTTGATACAGTAGTCTATAAGTTTATTTAGTCCTCATATTTTTGTACACGTGTAGTCAATTGTTGGTGAGCCAAATAAATAAAATAAAAATGACTAGTTAATCAGACCTTGTGAAAACTTTCGGTACAGGCACGTCTTCTATTTTATCATAATTCTTCTTTTGTTTACTTGTCTTATAACCGTACATTTTTTCATATATTTTTATTTCGACAATTCCAGCTTTGATATAAAAAGATTTATCTTTCTCGAGTTAGGTCGATGACACATACGATATCGCAGAAATTGTAATCATAACATATTGGATTCTTTGAGCAGATAAATCATGTAATAACAAATTATATTTCAAAATTAAATAATAACCTTATCAAACGAATAGATACCTTTTTCTGAAGACTGCAATTCATTGCGGCTTTTTGAAACTTTATTTCATATTTTTTTAACATGAGCTTTTGAGAAAAATTGTTGCCTTTGGCGTACAGATTTCGGTTTTAATTAAAATAAATATTATTTATTTTTTAATGAATAGAACTGTTTGTTCGTAGAACAAAAATAAATAAAGAATTCTAATTAATTTAATTACTAATACTCGGTTATGTTGAGCTTAACTTGCACCGATGTTTTTAATTTGGTCTACAATAAATTTAAAAATAGCAATCAAGATTTTTGACTATAGCATTAATTGGCCACTTTTCTAATATTAACTTACGCATAACGAACTCAATCTTGCATATTTTCTTTTACGCTGTAAGCCATCTTTGTTTCTAACTAGAAAAGTTTAAGGCCAAATTCACTAACAAAACTAATTGCAATCATTTAAAACAAATCACATTTTGAGCGTCTAATCGAGATATATATTATATTATATCTATTAGCTTCAATTTGCTTTTCATCGCTGTGAATCGAATCTAGTTTAAGCTAAACTCTGTTTCAATTCTTTATTTTTCTATGTTTTCGACGGGGATCTTTAAACTAAATTACGCTGAGCTCAGTTTGGTTGAATTAAGTTTTTATAGTGTCCTTTGTCATAAATAATAAGCCTTATATCTTTTTTAATTTACCAGCAAAAAGCACCATAACACAACAATATAATTTTTGGAAAAAAAAAATATTTTCCCACACTGGGAATTATTTCTGTATCGTGACATAAATTGACATACATATATGTATATATTTTCTTTTCCAGGTCTAGTGACGTTCAGCGATGGCAGCAACGGGTTCCCTCGCAACGAAGGCTTCTTCCAGGACTGTCGGCTGGTGCGACGTAAGCGTTGTCCTGAAGTAGTGCAGCGCGCACAGAAAGTAGCGTATATGGCGCGTGCGCAGTGTCAGCAGATGTAGAGCGAATATTTATAGTACTTACTGTTTAATTATTTTTTTGACCTAAAATACTGCTAAATAAAACATTTTACCTGCATGTATTTTACTGAATGGGACAGAATGCCTGCATCTCGCCATGCGCAAGATTTCCAGGATTCCCAGGGCTGTGGATTCGAAACAGTACATTTTGATACAAGTGCAGAAAATTTGTCATTGCGACGAAAGCGGAATTTGCACAAGCCGCAGACGAGTGTGTTATGGAGCCGAGAACTACAGTGACAAATTTGCACATGTGTCAAACGACGTTTTTCGGGCGCGCGTCGACCCCCACGAGGCGCGGGTAAACCCTCTCTAGTCGTAAGTATATTAAAAAACGTCGTTTGAAACACATTAAAAGTCACTGTAGCACTCGGCTCCAAAACTCACTCGCCTAAGGCTCGTGCGAATTCCGCCTCAGTGGCAATGACAAACTTTCTGCACTTGTATCAAAATGTACTATATTTTTTTTATTAGCCCTTACTGTCCCACTGCCGGGCACAGACCTCCCCCCAAGTCCTTCCAAACCTTCCTCTATACGCCGTCTCGAACCAGTCCTCGCGGTACGCGTCCAGATCATCCCGCCACCTCTTTCTAGGCCAGCCTCGACGATGCTTTCTTCCTGCAGGAACCCACTGTGTGGCGACGCTTGCCTTGGTCTCCGAGCATGCTACTGACGTGACTCGCCCGATCCCATTTATAATAAAATTGTGGGGAGGACGTGCACGAGCACTTTTCCGCACTAGTGCGGAAAACAGTCCATTGCGTGCCTAAGCGCAGTAGGATAAGAGCGGGTTTTCGAGTAAGTTTATTGAAAAAGTCTTAGCTTCTGGTGCTCCCCCGCTACCGATTAAATATGTGCACGCCGCCTACGCGTGCAGACTGCGTCGCCAATGTTTCTTGGGTTCGGTTTCAACAAATGATTTCCCTTCATCAAGAGAAATACCCACAATCTCTATCAGTCAACTGAATTAGCTATACCAGGAGTGGTTAACCGGTCGATCTTGGTAAGCAGTAATGTATTTACTTTTAAGCTAAGAGGGCTATACCATAGAGCAGCACATATCCTATTACCTTATTACCTCGTTACTTTTTGTTTGTCAAAAGAAAATCGAGTCAGGCAGTTGAAATTTATGAGCTCAGTTCGCTCTTTCTTTCTTATTACCCAATTTTTCAGCATATTTCGTCAATTTTTTACCATTCATATGAACCTCTTTCGAGGTTAACATATTGAACCTCTTCAAAGCAAAAATATTTGAACTCACTCGCTTTTTCATTTTTATGGTTAAATTTATTTATTGAAACTTTATCTACAGGAGCGGTTCATAATAAATTAATTTTGTAACTGGTAGATCTTCAGAGTCTAGTTAGTATACATTAGATCGTTGTCGTATCAAGTTGGCCACCCCTGATCTATACTCTATAGACTTAGATGATTGGCAATAATCGGAAAGGCTCTAAAGTGGCGACCACGTATCGGAAGACGTAGCGTTGGACGGCCCACAAAGTGGACCGGTGACCTGGTGAGGGTCGCGAAAATCTGATGGATGCGGGATGCACAGGACCGATCGTTATAGCGACACTTGGGGGAGGCCTATGTCTTACAGTGGACGTCTTTCAGCTAAAATGATTTATAACGATTACTTGCCTATAATGCAAGTAATTTGCACAAAAATTTTGCACCGTATAATGCAAGTAATTGCACTTCAATATTCTTTATTTTAGACTAAATTACTAAGCGTTTCGTGTCGTCGTTTATAACGCGAAATAAAGACTGGAATAATTTGTCTACTGTGGTCGTCTTATCTGATAATAATTTTGGTGTCTTTAAGAGTAGAGTGAATAAGCTCTTAGTAAACTAGTGCGCCTCACCATCAACGATTGTATTACTTACCATAAGATTTTTTTTTATCGTAGGTAAAATCATTCAATGACAAATCCCGCCCTTGGTTGGGGCGGGAAATAGTGTCAGACTTTTATTGACTAAAAACCTACCCTTCCATTCATTGCCTTTGTCCCGGGGCCCGTGGTGACATTCTCACATAACCTTTGGCCCCAGTAGGCTTCGGCCCTGCTGGACCCCTACAGTTTGCTGACAACTCCTTGAGGCGCACGGGAACAGTGCGCGCCGTAGACGACCTGAGCTCGGACCGGTCTGTTACCGGACGGACGGACAGCGAGCTACCTGTAGCGACATCTATGTTGTCACAAATGAACTAATCCTGCATCGCGCAAGTAAGATTCGCGGCGCGATTGGAACATAAAGAACAAACCCGAAATCATCGATCGGGCAATAGCCCACCAGACATAACAACTGTCTGGTCGGAGGATCCTCCCTTTTCAACGGAGGTATGTGGGACTTTACTATCTGTTCCGCATACCCCCAAACTGGTGACCCTCGACAAAGAACGTCAGCGCAGCCTTCGTGCAGCTACTACTTCGTGACGTCATCATCACTTCCTCAAGCTTTCGAGCAGCGAGCCATACAGCCAGCACCCACGGCTATATGGGTATCCTGACCACCAGCATGCCTACTTGGTCATACCTGGTCATCACCCTTAGCCTCATCAGCGACCTTGGCTAAGCACTTGCACCTTCGGCCAGTCATATGAAGAGCTTTCTCCTGGTCGACGACAGCAGTCAAGCCCTACATCGCACAGCACCGCTCCGACTCACTGGAGCCAGCCGCACTACTCCGACTCACTGGAGCCTGCAGCATCGTATCCCGACTCACTGGGATAGCACCACCCCGACTCACTGGGGCATCACCGCAGACAGTTCCGACTCACCGAGAACTATTCGGAATCCGGTTCCGACTCACTGGAACCAATCTCCATTGGCCTGGCACGCATCACACGACACAACAAGAAGCATCAAGAACCATCGATCTCCGATCTCCGGAAGGGAGTGATGTAGCGACATCTATGTCGTCACAAATGAACTAATCCTGCATCGCGCAAGTAAGATTCGCGGAGCGATTGGAACATAAAGAACAAACCCGAAATCATCTATCGGGCATAGCCCACCAGACATAACACCTGTCTGGTCGGAGGATCCTCCCTTTTCAATGGAGGCATGTGGGACTTTACTCCATGTTCCAATACCCCCAAATACCCATTGCCCACGGTCCGCGAGCCCGCGCCTACGGTGGCCGGAAATCGGGATCGGAAACCCGGCGGCGGCGGTGGCGTGTGCGCCTTTGCCTAATGCGGTCGGCCTCCTCCTTTACTAGCATTACTGCTTCGCAAAAGGAGGCGACCGCCTGCCACTCGTCCTCGCTCCGGAGCATGGCTTGAACCAAGCCCCGGCGCGAGAGATCGCCGCCGATCGCCCCCACGAGGACACGGCGATGCTCTTCCCAAGCGGGGCACACCTCGACTGTGTGCTCCACCGTGTCCACCGGGCGGTCCGCACAGTGGCGACACCCGGGCGTCGTCTCCGCACGAATCTTGTACAGGTACGGTCCGAACTTGCCGTGTTCGGTTAGCACCTGCGCCAAACGGAAGGTGACAACGCCCTGGGACTTAGCATAAGATGGGATTGCAGTCAAGCACTAGTTTATATTACTTAAAAGAAAATAAAATTGACTTGAGAAAAAAGGGGAGGAGAAAAGTTCCCCTTTTAAACCTTTATCATCAAAAGGATACCTGTATAGTGGGCTATAATAATAATAATTTTGATGTGTGTACCTACGTCAAGAACAATAGAAGTTAGGTTCGTGTCCTTCATCAGACCTTAACCAGTTGAGCTAACAAATACCACAAACATCAAAATGCCAGAAATATCTCTATTACAGTTACTTGTTAGATTAAGCTTTGGCTGTAGCGGTCGTCGTGTACCTGAATTACATAGATGGGACCATTAACACTTTTCACTTCACGCAGTCCTTGTGATGTAAGTTTGTAGATTTTGCTCTTAACACTCCAGTAGGCGCGCCTATACTTGATACGTAAGTACGCGCGTGTTCTACATACGTAGAACAGTCTTAATGAAGGATTTATAAAGAAAAGTTATATAAATAACAAAAACGATTATGAAACTAAATCGAATAACATAATTATTTTAGAAATAATAGGAACTTAAAATCAGACTTCTACAAAAACTTCAAAAAAATTGGTTAAACTTTGGATTTTGAGTTTCTGATGCTTTTATTAACTACTCGCTCATGTTTTCTACCTCCGTATCTTTATTCTTAGTGCATTCTGGATATAGAAGAATCTGATGGTCTGGACCAATCCTCTTTTTACAAGTGCCGAACCTAGAAGAACTTCATCTTCAGATTCAGTTCCGTTCCCGATTTTCCGAGTCCGACCCTGTGCAACTTCTTTCTTACTCTGTATCCGTACTATGTGAGGATTTCTGCAAGCAGTCTTTTTCTTCTGATCGAGCATCATCAGTGTCATTTCCAATTATATCTTCGACGTTAGTGCTTTCATCTTCCAACCATCGAAAAATTCTACAATCTGCGCTCCGAATATCTATTGATCTAAGAAAAATTTCGTCCGGTTTAACACCAACCTTAAACTTTATCATATACCTCATAATAAAAGTCAAAATAAAGTAATGAACATACTTACAATTTACAAACATCAACCGCAACGCACAATAAAAATATTACGTAAGTGCTTGCGCGCTCTACTATGGTAGAAATGCACTTTCGGCGTGAAATTACTCAGGCATGTTGCTGTATTTGTCGCCGTAAGGACGTTAAGTATGCTCTTTATCTAGTTGTAGAGGAATACTATGAGTGTGTGCATGAACGATCTTCGATTTACGCTCAGATTTCGGAAAATATTTATGTGTTCTACAACTGTAGAACGCCCGACTACTGGAGTATTAATCCTTCTTAGTTTAGGTACAGAATACGGTTATGACTTATGAGTGGAGTAGGATCCCGGATTACTTAACACTTAAATATTTAAATGGAATGGGCGTCAGGGCTCAGTCACCGTTGGCGCGGGCTTGCAGACGAAGGCAAAATAGGTAACATTTTACTTCACAAAAAAAAAAAAACGAGAAACTTAACTAAATAATTTGTAAGGGAACTCTCAGTGCACTAGTCCGACTCGCACCTGTCCAGTTTTTTTAGGAATAATGCACAAAATACTCAGGCTCCAAAAAACTATCTATGGGCCATACAAATATTTGACGCGTGTAAGAATCGAACCCGCAACAACAACTCGAAGTGCAAAAGTCAATCGCCTAACCACTGCGCTAACCGTACCGACAAGCAAACATTCAGACAATAAACAACGTTATTTTTTAGGTTGTTTTCAGATTGTTCATTTAAAAAAAAAATTATTAAAACAAAGTAATAATTTCTGTGAATAAAGCATCCCAGAGTAAAACAAATAGCTCAAATTTTACACAGTCGCCAAGTATAGGTCAATCAATTCACCGGACAAAGAGATGTGTGTGAGAATCGAAAACAGAAATACAATATATACAGGTACAATGCGTTTCAAATAAGATTAGGATCGATATTTATGCCATGTCATTCTGTCAAATCGAGGAAATTGGGTAAAATGAGCAAAACAAGAAATTATTAAAATTTTATTTTATTTACGAATCATGAACGACAGCAAAGGACATCACCCACGGTCCATACATTTTTGGTCCAAATTTAAAAGTGCCGGCCAAAGAAAAAAAATACAATATTCTGTTAGAACTCGTTCTTACGAACATTTTTTATTATGGCAACAATGCTGTGGGAGCATTAGCCTCGGTATTATTTAAGTTCAAAAATGATTAGTTTTCAAAGAAAAACTTTCTCAAAAAATGAAATATCCCATACATGACAATAGTTTAAAAAAAATGCAACAAAAAAAAAAACAGCCAGTCTGTAGATGTGTATTTATTGCGTTATTTTTTTTTTTTTTTGTATTTGTTGTGATTTTCGAAGAATAAAAATATCGGTATATGTAATGCTCAATGCTTTAATTGTTTAGAACAGTCAAGCCATATATTTATCTTTTAGAACCACAGTAATATTTTCTAAACCCAAAAACATAATAAAAAATAATAAAAATAAAAAGCATAATTATGACGGTGAATTTCGAAAATGAGTGGACGGTCAATATCAGAAGGCGGGGTTGCGGTGTCTCATAGCAGTGTTAAAGAAACGCTTGGAAAGCGTTTCATGAAATGCTGGATGACAGGGATTTTATGATCTCCCCTGAAAATCCCCTTTTGTGATCAGAAAGAACTCTCATTTCAGACATGATAGGCTTCGCGGATTTTTAGGAATCGCTTTTGAAGTATTTGCCATATATGGAGATGGTGGGGGCTTTGCATCTGCGAAGACAGAGTAAGCGTATTAAAAATGCAACCATACCTACGGGTTGGCAGAATTTAGTGGAGCCTGCTTTGTGCGAAAGCGGCACGCGTACGTTCAAGTTTGCTTTATGTACTCAGCTAAGGTCAAATGCTGATCTAGGATCACACCGAGCTTGCTTCTCCCAAGGTATCGGATTGGTATAGTTATGTGGTGATCAGAGGGAGACCCATGAAGAACCCTTGAAGAACTCCTGCTCGTATGGGTGGAGATCTCCCCACTATCGCATAGAGGGAGCGCTACCATCTGGTAGTCAATAGTGGAAGGTACAATTCAAACAAAAAGTTTCGCAAGATGAGTACTAGACAATCTGGCACACCGAGTTGATATAGCTTAAATGATAAACCATTATGTTACACTTTGTCAAAAGCTTTCGTTGAGTCAAAAAACTAGACGTCCATCATCGCGTTATGCTGGAAACCATTGCATGGGTGTTCGACGATTCGCTTGACTTGTTCAATTCGGAAACCAAACTACCGTTGGGAATAACACTCATGACTTCAGCATAATCTCTGCGCCGCTTTAGGTTTTATCGAGGACATTGAATGGACTGATGAAATTGTAGCTGGAGGTGTTAAACTTGACTTGGACTTGCATGGTTTAGGAATACCGATATTAGTGACCTTTTTCCACGCTTGGGGGAACATGTTATTCCTTAATGCACCATTGAAGATGACGGTCATTAGTATTATGAGTTGGGATGGGAAGAGTTTAAACACCTTGTTTATGACACCGTCAGAGCCGAGGTCTTTTCGGGGCTGGAGCTTTTTGATGATATTCCCCACCTCCTCTGAGATAAAGGGGAACAAAGGATCTCTGCGTTCAACTTTAGCGTCTCTCATATCAAGATGAGTTTTATCTATTGGTTGAGGGCATTTATTTGTTTTCTCGTTGTATTTCGCTTTGTCAGTGTTATCGAAAGCAATACTCTTATCGGGGTGAATAAGAACAGACATAGAAGCCTCTACTTTCTGTGAAGGTGCTAGAAGGCGAGGTGAATGTGTTCTTGCTCACATTTCATCCAGCACGCGGCACGCTGCTCTGTTGCTTGAGCTTTGTTTACTTTGCCGGGAGTTGCATTCTTTTCGGTTTTCAGACCACATACATTGCCCAGGAGTTTCCAGCGATGGTCATCAGTCACTGTGATCTCCCCTGAAAAGTCATTCAGGACGGATCGTATGTGGTCCATAAGTGAATCGAACGCTGCTGTCGTGTCAGCGACTGAGACTCAAGAAATCGGGGATGGAATCTAACTGATTCAATATGGTACTCGTAGATTTTGGTCTTCCCGTCCACGATCAATTGGGACAGGAGTGATACAATATCACACACCTTGCTTTAGGTACCTACTAAACTAACAGATAAGATATTCGAGGTGGGGCGAGCGTTCAGTGGCTAGGGGAGGTCGTGTGGTGGTAAACGGCAGCTACCTGGAAGTTTCTATTCAAACTCTAACTCTTTGTTTTTACAATTCATGTTACTGAAAATGTACAGAAACTGATTTTTTAAAACTTAAATAAAACCCAGGGCAATGGTCCTACAGTTTTGGTGCGATAATAAAAAATGCTCACGGGGTCAAACTCTAACAGATTGCAATATTTTTTTTTCTTGACTTTTGAATTTGGACCAAAATAAATGATCTCCTTTAATCAAAATTCAGTTCTTCAATTTTGCATCACTGTGTGAAGTGTCTGAGTAGTGGTAAATGGAAGAAGGCTAATAATTGTGCCTAATTATGAAAATAAGAAAGAAACTAATTATGACTTAAACATAAATTTAGCTGATTTAGATTAAACAAAATTGTTTTTACTGCACCTACCTAGATTTAATTAAGACGTACTAATACAAAGAAAAAAAATCGTTATTGACACGCAAATAACTTTTCTTTGCAAACCGTACTTTTTAATCAACATTTGATAGATCGAGGTTATTGACTTTCATACTTATATTTGGAACGCTTAGTAAGCCATTGTACCAATATAATATCATTGAATTAATTATGTTAATAAAACAAACAAGTAGAAAACAACATGAAAAAAATGAAACTCAACACTAAAAATATAATAAAAATATTTATTCAGCATTTACAAAGCCTCTACAGAGAGCCAATAATAAAATTAAATCTAAGTTTAGAATAAATTAATGTACATATATTGGTAATAATAATAATAATTATGTTAATTAGATTTCAATTTTTGGTTAGCTATGGTTTCCTCGTCGTCGAGGCACTGCCCGTACCTTACTTCCATGCATTTGCTTCCCTGTAATTAAAAAGAAATAGTAAAAATTAATAATAGCATCTAAATTTGGAACCATAAAGGAGGAATGCAATCACAGTCATATTATAAAAATCGACTAATGACACATAGTACATTAAACATTAGTCCTTTAACCGATTGCAAGATACCTACAGTACGATCGACGGATTTTGGCGCGCCTGAAGTTATGCTCTGCGAACTTTAGCGCTTGTGCACTCGTAAAAAAATAAATAGTTTGAAAAAATAAATGCCAATAGCAGTTGTTATTACTGTTAACAACAGTTATTGGCAGTTGTTTTTATAAATCATTTATATCGCGCGCTGATTTTGAGCGCTAAAGTTCGCAGAGCCTAACTTCAGGCGCGCAAAGATCCGTCGGCCGTACTGTAAAAAAAAAAACAAAAGAAATTGGGAAATCTAATAAATTAAAATAATCATAGATATTGAAGCAGTTCATATCGCCAACTTGATTATTCAAAAACCCTGAAATATATTATTAATATTTCGCTTTAATTAAAACGCACTTTTGATTGATGGATACGTGATGAAGAGAAATATACTTGTAGCATAACAGCATAGCATAGCATCAGCTTTATAACGTTCCTACTGCTGAGACTCAGGCCTCCTTTCTAGGAGAGAGAATGGGCCGTCATTCACGACGCGGGCCCAGTGCGGGTTGGGGGATATCACATGTCTTCGAATTTTTGGTTCTAGGACTTGCTGGTTTCCTCACGATGTTGTCCTTCACCGTTTTGAGAGCAGTGGTGATGAAATAAATTACATAAAGTAATGCGCCTGGCCTGGCAACTCGAAGTCGGGATGGTTACCCGAAATTGACCCAAACAATTTGACTCTACGGAACAAAGGAGGAGGCCGACCGCATCAGGCAGAGGCAACGGGGCGCTCGCCCCAGCCACCGCCGGGATTCCGATCCCGATTTCCGGCCACCGTAGACGCGGGCTTGCGGACAGCGTGCAATTGGTAGTACGCTGTCCGATCGTCCGGTAACCGACCGGACCGAGCCCAAGTCGTCGACGGCGCGTACTGTTCCCGCGCGCCTCAAGGAACTGTCAGCAAACCGTAGAGGCCCAGCCTGCTAGCTGCAGGCAGGCAGGGTCGAAGCTTGCTGGGGTCATGGGTCAGCTTCCAAAAGGAATACCCGGCCCCGGCACGATAGGCAACGAAGGAACGGGGTAGGTTTTTAGTCAGTGAGAGTCTGACATTACTTCCCGCTCCGCCCAAGGGCGGGATTTGTCATTGGATGATTTTACCTACCATAAAAAAACATGCATTTTGATTGTCACATAATATGGAGATTTTTTTACAGTTTAAATAATTTTCATTGACATTTACTATCCAGACGACTTAAATGTATGAGCTGATTCTCAGTAAAGTTATATGGTAAAATATTTTTTTCATAACAAAAGGTGTAGAAAAAAATATGGGAGAGCATTGATAAAAATACCTTTTTAGTTAGATGAAAACACATATTTTATGAAAGATTTTTTCATTGTGTTTGGTAAAGTTAAAGTAAATAAAGATGTGAGTTTTTCAACAACACAAACTTTTTCTTTTATTGGTCGATTAGTTAACACTCTTCACATTTTATTTTATTTGAGTTATCTTTGTTTGTTTAAGAACTTTTTTTTTGCTGCTGGTCTCAAATGGATGTGTGCCCGTGTCCTTGGGAGATAATGTTATAAGATTACCTAATGAGCATGAGCACGTCTTTTTACATTACTTTACTTCGCACTAGAAATTACTCTGTAGGACATACAGATACTGAAAATTTGTTTCGTAAGGGCTTTGAACCTATGACACGCAGTGTAGTAACCAGTCGCTTAGTCCCCCGCGGTTTCCGCACCCGCATCGTTAGTTAGTTTTTCGCTTCTATTGATCGTATCGTTAATCCTATAGCTGTTTTAACATTATTCAAAACTAAGGCATTAAACATCCCTTTGAATTTTATTTTTTACTTGTGGATTTTTTTTTAATAAATAAACACTATAAGATATTTTTCATTTCGAAACAGTAGTTCCTGAGATAAGTGTGTTCAACTAAATAAACGAACTATTCAGCTTAATAATATTAAATATAGATCTTATATGGTGTAAATAAGACCTAAAACGACAATTTGTTAACAAAGTTTTTTTTTTCAGTAGAGCAGCCTTTTCTAAGCCGTAATAGTAATAGTAAACTTGTGGCAACTAATACTAAAATTTTATGGGCTTTGGTCGTTGCGTATAAGGTATTAACGTCCGTCTTTTTTGTCGCTATTGGCCACTACTGCTATTATCATTAAGGGGTTACTATGGCACGCTTTAAGCCAACCATCTTGTGAAAGGTTTCCTTTCACTGTGTAAATACGTGTATAGTTATTTTATTTTAGTTGATTTTTGAGTCCGAGAGCAGTGGTAGCCGAGTGCAAACCCAGCCAGGCGCATTACTTTTTGTAATTTATTTCATCACCACTGCTCTCAAAACGGTGAAGGAAAACATCGTGAGGAAACCGCCATGTCCTAGAACCAAAAATTCGAAGACATGTGACATCCACCAAACCGCACTGGGCCCGCGTGGTGGATTACGGCCCATTCCCTCTCTTAGATAGGAGGCTTGTCTCCCAGCAGTGGGAACATTAAAAAGACTGATGATGATGATGATGAAGTTGATTTTGGACGACTGTGTATATTCACGTGCATATTGTTGCTGTATGTTTATGCTATTTTTAAGGTTCCGTACCTCAAAAGGAAAAAAACGGAACCCTTATAAGATTACTTTGTTTTCCGTCTGTCTATCTGTCTATCTGTCAAGATCCTTTATCTCGGTAACGCGTTGAGGTATCGAGTTGAAATTAAAATTTGGGAAAAATCAAACTTCTAATTTAATGGGAAAAAAGATACAGCCATTTGCTAGCAGTACACCGCAGACTAACCCTCTTTTTAAAGTTCTTATAATCCATCCTAAAGTTGTCTGGTAGATATCGCTGTCAGCGATAAGACCGCCATTGTTCCCTTAAGTTGTGTTGTAAGTCCCTGTGAATTGTTACTACATATTTTGGTATATAATAAAGTTTATTCTATTCTATTCTATGTCGCCAAAAACACATATATTTCGATACTATCTAGGGAATCAAAATTCATAGGATACTTTTCGTGGAACTAGAATCCTGAAATTTGGCATGAAGCAAGGTCTTATGGCACAAGTTAAAGAATAAATCTGAAAACTCTAAAGTAGTTACGTCATATAGAAAAAAGATACTTTTGCGTATTCGGAAAAATCTTTGAGACTTGATTCGGGAATTTAACTATTAACTTAAGATTGTTTGTACGGAACCCTCATGTATGCGAGTTCGCTTCGCTCTTGCCCAGTTTTTATGACACGGTACGCTCCACGCTTTAAAAAAAAAACCATAAAGAAAATAAAGTATGTGTGAATTTGGTACAAGACCAATCCGCCTAGGTAAGACGTTCAACTTAGTATTGACGATATGAAATGATAAATGATATTATTTTGTAAATAGGTTTAAGAAAAAACACTTTACACATAATTTTTTGTAAGCTCTTGAACAGTTTGCCTGCTGCGGTCTTCCCGTCCCATTCTGCCGCCTTAAGGAAAAAATACGTATCTAACATTTTTGTCGAAATTGAGTTACATACAAGTTACAGACAAAATTTACATATTATTCCTAATAGATCAAAATTCTTTTACAGACTTTTGCGTCACAAAATTATTATTTTGTTTATTTTCTTTTGCACAGCGCATTTTTTAGTTTTTTAAATATATATTTAGTTTTTTCTCTGTTTCGTAGTTCATGTAGAAACGTCCTTTTTCCTTATGGCGGCAGCATTATAATTTAGGTGTCTTCAAGGCTTTAGTGAATAGGCTCTTAATAAACTAGTGCGCCTCATCATCAACGATTGCATCACTGCATCACCATGTGGGATGAAGCACTAGTTTACATTAATTTAAAAAAAAAATACATTATATTACAATATTGCTGTAATCAGCTAGGAAACACCGTCCGGTGTTTCCTAGCTGATTACCCTGAGAAGAAATACCGAAAAAAACCCAGGGGTCATTGTCTCTTTGAAAGTCCATACAACAAATATGTTTTGGTCAGAACATGCATACAGATTAGTATCTGAGATGGTATTTTATGGATGATTGTATTCATAGCTCTTGTGTGATGAAAATGATAAAGCACTTTTGATTTATTTGATCCGTAACTATCTTGTATTTAAAGTGTATAGAAAATGTAACTTTCATTTATATTCATAGCATAGCCTTTCATAGCCATCGCCAACACAGCATAATCAGCCTTTTATGCTGTGATATGCTATGCTATGGTTTTATTCAAAATATGTACTCAAATTTCTTTATATTCTTATTTTTTATCTTCTTCTTTTTTGCATTGTATTGAAATACATTTTTCTTCTAGTGAATTTGGATAATAACTCACCTGTGACTTGTATTATTTAATATTTTTATTTTATGTTAACATTTTAGGAAAGCTTATCGACTAATAAATAACTACACTAATAAATAACTAAATTCCTAATTATAAGCTTCCGCAGTTAGTACTAAGCTAACGTGTTTTGTCTTGTGAATGAATTGTTGTTTTTTTTTTTGTCAGTACTGTGCACCTCTGTAAGTGACGAATTTTCTGTGCTTAAAACTGTGTTTTTTTTGTGCCTACTTAATAAATAAATTTTATTGTTCCCACTACTGGAACTCAGGCCTCCTTTCTAAAAGAAGGAATAGGCTCTAATCCATCACGAGGGCGCAGTGCGTGTTAGTGGATGTTACTCGTACATGTCTTCGATTACTTGAGTCTTCCGTTTCTTCAAGAAGTTTTTCTTCACCGTTTTGAGAGTAGTGGCGATGAAAAAAATTACACAAAGTAATGCGCCTGGCTACATTTGGACCCCACAATTGGGAAGTCGGGGCTGTGACTACTGCATTTGTATTTAGTTCATATTCATGTAAACTATATTTAGATTTTGCTACAGGCTTCGCCCGTTTGTATTTCGGAACCTAATCTTGAGATCCAAGCCGTTACCAGTTACCAAAACGTGTTTGAAATTTCATTCAAATCCATGCAACAGTTGCGGTATGATTTTGGTTATATAACATCGAAACCATTACAAATACAGTCTTATAACGATTGCATCACTGTTTACCATCATTTTTGACCCACCACCTAAAGATAGAATCAAGCTTTGGGAAGAACATAACCTGCCACCATCCGACTTCTTGAAACCGCAGGAACGTCTCCCGCCTGGACGTGAATTGCAGTGGCCTGTGTGGAAAGCACTAAATCGGCTGCGCACCCAGGTAGGCCGCTGCAAACACAACTTGGCGAAATGGGGGTTTATAGACCCGTCGGATACTCAATGCGAGTGCGGTGCTGTTCAAAACATGACCCACATGTTGGAATGTCCCAGGTGCCCTTACACCTGCACTTTGGAGGACTTAATGGGTGCCACCGATGCTGCAGTTAACGTGGCAACTTACTGGGCCCAAATAATTTAACGAGTTTACCATCGATTCGAAAAGAAGAAGAAGACTGTTTACCATCTGGTGGGATCGCAGTTAAGCACTAGTTTATATTAATAAAAAAAAGTGTTACGCTAGATGAGGCCGGAACAAACCGAGGAGTCAAAGTTTCTTTCAAAGCCCATACAGCAAATATGTTTTGGTCAAACATAACACTCTCCATGAAATAGTAGGCATAATAATAAAAAAAGTTTTGAGTAATATTTTTATCGGTCTTTATTTTTATCATACTTGCTTTCCATTAATAACATCATGTCTTTCACACAAGCCATCCATCTTTTTTTAATATGACTCTTTTTTTCATCGACTATACAGTTTTTTTTTTATGGTAGGTAAAATCATCGCATCCCTTGGCTCCATACCACACTCGCCTACAGCTCTTGCAATTTCCGCCTCGGTCGCGCTGGTCATTTGTGTTCGCCTAACTGGTCAAAATGTACTGAACTTGGCTTGGCACGCTTTTAAGTATCTTCCACTAATTACCAGTCACCCTATATGAAAATAAATCTTACATCCAATGGCAAATAAACCTTTTATAATATTTTCCTTACAATATTCAATACCCTTTACTTGTTACATGCTACTCCACTCCACGATTTACTCCAAAATGTCGAGCTATTTACATAAATCTAAGCTACCTTTAGACCTACTAACACGAAGACAAACAAACAAACGGAACTTTCTTCACAGCCATCTACTTCCACACTTCACACTTACTGTTGACACAATACTTTCATCTTCCTCTACTAAGATACTTAAGGAAAGTAAAATGATCCATGACATAACGGAACTCGGCTGCCAGTCGCGTTAACTTTCACTCGGAAGACTTTACGTAACCTCTCTAGACGTAACCGTACCTTCTCATTAATCTTTGGTTTAAATTTATTTATTATTCGTGAAATTCGTTTTGGGCCGGTGGGTTTCGTGAGGGCCGGCTTTGGAAAACCTTTTACGTAATTAAGATGTGTGGAAATTGATAGTGCAGAGAAACTGAACAATCAGCTTGTAAGGTCTTTAAATTGATTGCGTTCACAATCAATTTTGTTATCGGCTTTATGTTTGGTGAGATGAAATATAGTTTTGTCACCGTTGAATCTGTCAATTTATATTGAAACAGCAGCTGGTATTACCAAATTTTCGAATCGATGGTAAACTTGTTAAAATGTTTGGGTACAGTAGGTGGCTACGTTAACTGCATCATCGGCAGCCCTCATTACATCCAATGAGCAGGTCTAGGGGTACCTGGAACCCTCTAACGTGTGGCTCATGTTTTGAGCAGGAGCACTGTACTCACAATTCACATTGAATATCCAACGGTTATGTTTGCAGCGGACTACCTGGGTGCGCAACCGATTTAGGTTTCAAATAATGGCCAGTGCAACCAACATCTTTTTTAAATTTCAACTTACCTTTGCAATATAAGCTTTCATGTAGAAGTTTCCGAATAGAACGATGAAAGAAATCATGTAGATGATGAGGACGTAGTGCATCCACAGTGGGAACTCGCAGCCAGTCCTGATGCCGTTGATACCGAGGATCAAGGCGCAGGTGAACTGGATCTGAAAAAAGAAGGTGAATTGATTAAAGATAATAATGATGATGATATTCTAAAAATGATAAAAATAAGCCTAACCTTAAATATATAGAACATATATTTTCTAGGTTCTTTGACTTTGGGAGAGTTCAAAATAATGTATCCTTTATGTAGATTTTGGGTATCAGGAAGGTGAAGCAAATAGATTGGAGGAAATATTATAGTAAGTAGAGGTAGAAGTAAGATCTGTTTGATATTTTTAATAGGGCTTTAGCATAGATTTATACTTGTATCAAACGTTTGTGAGGAGTACAGTTTTATGTAAGTACATATCAAGCAATAAGTATATAAAAAAACATCACCAAAAACATAAGTTAAAGAAAACACAATATGACACTTACACTAGTGTTACTTATAAAGACTTATAAAGATAGAAGAAAAAAATATTTTCAGATTTTTATTAGCAGTCGTTCGTGTAATATATTTATATTGTAGACTTGAAAAGTGTTATTAGGCCACTTCAAGTTATCGTAACTGAAAAATATTTTTCAATCGAGAATCTTAAAAAGTATTGCGAAGAGAAGTAAGAAAAAAAACTGAAGTTAAATTTAAAATTTATCCAGGCTCTTATTACGTACTTTGATTTTATGAGTTCTTTCAAGCATCTGTAGTGCCATTTATTTTATGTTTATTCAATATAATATAAAAGAAAAAAGTAGAAAGCATTTTATTTGATATTGTACGATTATCGGAGGAGATAAAGCTGATCTAATATCCTTGATATATTCTGAATTATCAAATTTAGAGTGAAATAACTCTTGAAAAAATTTAAAATTTTTGAAAACGTACCTATCAAAGAGTAAGGCCCAAACCGTTTAAGAAAAATACTGGTAATTTTATTTGTAATTTTTTTTTTTTACTATCACACAACGCTGTCTAGTCCGAAGCTAAGCAGAGCTTGTGTTATAAGTACTAGACAACTGATCTACATACGTATATACATATTTCAAAATATATACATATTATAGATAAATTACACCCAGATACAGAACAAATGATCGTGCTCATCACACAAACATTTGTGCTGGATGGGAATCGAACCCACGACTTCAAGCATAGCTGGCATAGCAGTCAGTGCTACTAACCACTTAACTAGATCAACAGTTTAGTCAGTTATTATGTAGTTAGTATCAATTTTTCAATTACGTTTTCTTTTTGTGCCAATTTCGACGTTTATTTTCAAAACCTATTTCAGAAATCCTCTAGTATCGCTACGAGTAAGTCTAGAACTATTTAGCTCAAGCTTGAGGATTATTTAAAAAAATAGGCAGTCTACTAAAGGCAATAACAATAAAGCCAGAATCCTTACTGTATCTTCATTGTTCTCACAATTATTATTAAGAGTAATAATGGTTTTTATATACTCGACTTTAATGAGATGAGACCACAACAGATAAACGTCCGAAAGTTATCACTTATGGTAGGTGTAGTTACAGTACCTATAGTAGTTAATAAGTTCTATGTTTACCCGTAATACTATAGTTACCTAACTTACGTATCGATCTTGTTTTATTATTTCTAGACTACCAGAAAGAAACATACACACGTAAATTTTACCCTTAAAAAAAGCGCTTAGTAATTATTATATTTAATTTATTAAAATGAGTACATAAAAAAAGTCAAAGAGAAAAAAATATACAAGATAGCTCATCCGTACAGCCCCTAGCCAAGTTACGATCGTTTCGGCTTAGAGTTGGCCACGCCCCCAATTCCTTTGTTCTGACGTCAACGCTCAGTCATATAATAACTTAGCCAACTTATCACCCAAGGGGGCAGTTTACTTTAAAAATTTAGAATTTATGATTCTAAATTTTGAAATCAGAAATCTAGAAATCAGAATTGCTTATTTTAAATAGGCCAATTACAGGTATTTTTGAATTGTCAAAATGTCGTCGGTCCGTCAGTAAAAAAGTGGAGCTAAATCGCACGTTCCAAAGCGTAGCAGGAGAAGAACGTGCAAGAAACTCCATGGCCACTCTTTTGAAATCATATTGTGAGCTATATAGGTTACATATTTCTTGTCGCTTCTATATGACGTTGATTTTAGATACTCAAGTTATGATAGATGATAGAGTGGATAAAGAAGAATAAAATTTAAACTGCTTTATTTCTAAATACGTATAAAGAAATCTGACCAAAATTAAGAATTCAGTTGTAACCACAATAAAAAAAAAAAAAATACAATAACCACAGTCAATACACATGAATCACATTAGAACAAGTCATATTTATTCATCAATGAAAATTATTAATACTGAAAACGAGAACAATCCCAAACCACATTGCATAATGTTCAACTAATGGCAGCAGCATTTTGTTGACAAGCGTAACTAAATTACCAAATAATTGAAAACTAATTTGGACTCAATCAATACCATTAACTATTTCGGGCCCCACAAAACTATTTAATTGGAATAATTTCCTGTTAAACTTGCTTAAACTAGTGTATTCAATAATTCAACCCGGATGAAAGTGGTTGCATAAATGATTGTTAATATAGGTTATGTTCGTAATATTACCTAACTAAAGTATGAAAACAAAGGAACATCAACACGCAATGCTATGCGTGTCGCGTATTGTCGCTAACTACGATTATTATATACAAATATATGTACATAGTTTTTTGATAATCGTGTCACATAAACTGAGCTAATCATAAAGATTATGGTTTTAGTAGTTGTTTCACCTGACTTTGTTCGTAAATTTGAATTTAATAGAGCCTAAAGTTTCTACGCAAAAAAACTTTAAGCTTTATTAAATTCGAATTTAAAAAAAAAATGGGCAAGTGCGACTCAGACGACGCACACTGAGGGTCCGAGCAAATTAATTTATGTAATTAGCTCAATTCCCGAATCGATTCTTGAACATTTTTCTGAATCGAAGAAGTATTTTTTGTGACGTAACTACAAATTTGCAGTTTTCAGATTTATTCCTATACTTGTGCTATGACACCCTAATTCATGACAAATTTCAGGGTTCTAGGTCAACGGGAAGTACACTGTGAATTGCGACATAAACGGCCGTATCTTTTCTGACTTAGAAATTTGATTTTTTGTCAGCTTCAAGAGACCGCAGGCCTGAGCATAAGTTTTAATTTCAACTCGATACCTCTAGGCGTTTTCGAGATCAGCAGACAGACAGACGGACAACAAAGTGATCCTATAAGGGTTCCGTCTTTTCCTTTTGAGGTACGGAACCCTAAGAACCAAATCACACATTTGTGTGTATCCACTAACTCCTTCCAAACCAACCAACGGGTTTTAATGCGATTTACACCTAATAGAAAACATAATATAGTAAAATGTGCATAGTCATAGTAAGTATACTGAAATTTGCTATTTGCTCATTTTCTATAGAAACATCCTTGTCAGCAACCAGGCTAGTCATGTTAGCACTAAAAGTTGCGTTTGAAACGTCTTATTTTAGTCATATTAGAAAATATTTGACTAGAAATTATTTACTAAGAAATGTTCCTCTTCGTTAGCAAAGCAACAGAATGAATTTAAAAATTTTGTTTCTAACAGAAAATTCACTTAAAAAATATTAGAATATATGAAATAAAACTAGGCTCTATTATTATTCGTTTAAGTTATAAAGATCCTAACCATATTCCTGAAAATTCTCAACACAAAGTTCAGAATTTATGCGGTTCTTAAGTTTTCAAACTTTTGTGTAATATGCCTCAAAATCTGTGCCAAAATAGTTGAAGTATTTCTGAACTTGTAATAGACCTACTTGTTGATACTAATAGAATATGGAGCAAAGAATATTTTAGGATTTATTTGGCGTATTGTTGGCCAATAAAAAGGGACGGCTGTGAAATAAGTATTTTTGGCGTATGAGCTTACACAATTGACCAAATCAATTCGAATATAAAAGGATGAAATGACCGACGGTTGGGGTCAGTGCCTGTAGTAAACATTGTTGTTACATTTGAATCATTCGTAATGGTTATGAACGAAATATTTTTTTTTTTCTTTACACATCGATTTTATTTACTTCGTAACTTACATAATATTAATGAATAACTATATATACATCTAATCTAACAAATACTACATCTTAAAAGAAGTTGTTTGTTTGAGCCGTTTGGGGTTGAAACGTTAAGGCTGGGATTTTCTTCGGTCAACGAATCAGCATTGCCATCCAACACGGAAATGCTGGCCACCGTTCATTTTTTTGATGCCCTATGAGCTCTTTATGTACCCGTTTGTACATATTATTTATTTTTATTAATCCTTTATGCACACAAACAGTACAGAGGCGAACTTAATGCCTTAAGGCATTTTCTACCAGTCAACCTTTGGGTGATGCAGAGACAAATTGATTATTATTTTTGGTTTGTATATATATACGAAAGAAATTATTTTAATTATTTTCTTTTACATATATGCGGACAGTTCGTGTTACTTTGATTCATTTCTTTGCTTTTCTGTTAAAAAAAATTAACAATATACTTTTTTTTTTTAATAGATTATGATAAATAGGTCAAAGAACTGGCTTTCTATAGGTACCTAGAAAATGTTGCTTTAAATAGAGAAAAAACTCATTAGTAAAATAATAGGAAGACAATAATTATGATAGAAATCTAGCCTGTATTTTCTTATAGCCTGCTTAAAGTCCTTTCTTCTCTTTACTTCTATTCTCTCTGTGTATCTCTCAGTTGATAACTCTATCAGTAAAAGCATACTCAGTTCAATTCTATTTAGCAGTAGGTATTCTTCTATTCTTATATTTTTCTTTGTATGTCTAATATAGGGGGAGCAAGAGGTACTGTCAGACTATTACTGAATAAAACCAAGCTATGTTCCTTCAATTACCCTTTACATTCCAAGGCGACAGTGACTCTTCCAAATGACCCTGCAGCCCTTTAACAGCGTTCACCGTGATTTAATGTTTTTTTTTAAAACGTGTAAGTTGAAGATAAAAAACTCACCAGCTGCATGATGGTGAGGTATTTCTTCCACCACAGGTACTTGCTGACGGCGGGCCCGAAGACTGACAGGCCGTAGTAAGTATACATGAGTACGTGGATACCGCTGTTTACCATGGCAGGGAGGAAAGCTGGAAAGAAGATATAAGGTTAATAAAAGACATACAAGTGTGCAGCAATTTAGTGGTTTAAAAGCCTTTCTGATATATTTCTGTTTAATCAATTGAGATCTTAAATATTCAACAGATTACGAAGTCTAAAAAACATCCAATTTCAATATATAAGAGATGGTATAAAAGAGGTCAAGAACGGTTTCATTTATGTAACTCCAGTCGTTCATCTCTCTTGAGAAATCTTATTACGGCCAGTGAGATTTGAATAGCCCTTAATTTTCCAATTTCAGAAAATAGCAATGACTGCGTAAATGTCGGCCATTATTTTTCTGTAAATACGATGTTTTTTTTTTTTATAAAAAATATCTTGGAGAGCAATTTAAATACTTGATTATTCCTCGGCTCCAGATTCATACATTCTAACAATGATAACGGTTTTAACAAAAATATATACAGCAGTTCAAATATAAATAGTAGCTCAATAGCTGCTGAGCAGTCGTAGCCGAGTTGTAAAGGCCCCGAATTACGAGTTGTAGGCCGCGGGTTCAAACCCAGCCAGGCGCATTACTTTGTGAAGGAAAACATCGTGAGGAAACCGGCAACCTTATATTCAAATATATGTGACAAACCCGCACTGGGCAAGCGTGGTTGATTACAGCCCATTCCCTCTCTTAGAGAAAAGGCCTGAGTCCCAGTAGTGGGAAAATTATAAGGCTTAACATATATAAACAATAAGGCATAACAAATGGGCGTACATGCGAAAATGCTATTTTTCTAAAATATAAAAATATGTACATAAAAGAATCTTAGAAAAAAAAAACATGTTTATTTGGCACACCATGATTGTAAATAAAAAAGTAATTGCAAATTTAAATTAAACACAAAAAAAGAAACATAAAGAATAAAATTAACAACAATAATATGTCGCACGGCTGCGCCAAATAGTCGGCCATATTAGTCTTTTACTACGCTTAATAGCTTGTTTTGTACCATCATCATCATCATCATTTCAGCCGAAAGACGTCCACTGTTGGACGTAGGGCTCCCCCAAGCGTCGCAGCGGTCCTGTGCGTCTCGCATCCATCTATTGCCTTTAAAAACGAAAAATAATATTTTCGCACGTACGCCCATTTGTTATGATCCCCTCGATATAATAAATAATACCTACTAATTAAAATGTTTCCACTAAATATCTCATTAATTATGCCACCAATTAATTACATAACAGTTTATGTCATCAGATATAATTAATGATACTCAAATATTCAATTTACTCTGCCTTTCGGTTTATTTGACATCCTGTCATCACAGGTATTTGCGCTAAAATATTTATTCAACGAATATTTTTTAAAGATAAAATATTTGAAGTATCATGGCTGAATGATTACGCTAATAGTAATTGTAAGGCATGAATCTTAATTTGGTTACTATGAGGTCAGGAGAAATATCATACGGCTAAAACACTATAAATACTAAGATAACTGCTCTATGAGTAGTTTTAATAACAATATTATGATACAGTTTTTCAAGTTTTTTTTTTCAATAATAATAAAAGCGTTTATTTTTCTCTACTAATGCAAAAATAACAATTCATAAAAACAGTACGTTGTTACAGTAAGTACGTTTACATGCTGTAGAGACTGCAGTCTATACTAAGAAAATCTTGTGTTACAGGGCTCCAGCCCCTCTAGCCAAGTTATAATCGTTTCATTTACCGTAAACGCTTGGAGTTAGCCACGCCCCCAATTCCTTTGTGCGGACGTCATCTCAACGCTCAGTCACGTGGTCAGAACAAAGGAATTGGGAGCGTGGCCAACTTCAAGCGTTCACGCTAAACGAAACGATTGTAACTTGGCTAGGGGGGCTCGCCTCCTAACTACCCAGTATTGTTACCCAGATTGAAGTTGGTTGGCTATAATCAATACTCGTATGTAACTATTTGCGAAACGAGAAGGAAACCGAAATTAATTCTATTCTTACTGAGAAACACCAATACGCAGAAGTGTATGTAAATATTCATTTTAGGATCGAAACACATAAACGCGTTGCGTCTCCGCGCCACTAAAATTGCCAGTGCCGCCCGCCCGAATTTTGCGGTGTGCACCGCAGCGCGAATAGTATAGCTTTATTAAATGGATATAACCGGTATCTTCTTTGTCATTTATTTAAAATAGAGTGATGTCTTCTTAATAACAAATAAACATACGTTTATTACGATCCATGGCATACAAATGTCTATCCGCACTCAAAAATTAGAGAAACTGGTTATCCCTGTAAAATACGACAATAAACTCTGAAAGTTGCGTCGCGGCGACGCGAAAAAGAGCGGCGAGCGGTGCTGCTGATTTTAAGCGGAGCCGCAACGCGCTTAGGTGTTACGGCCCTTATACTCTTGATGTACTACTTAACACACTAATCGTACCCACGAGAATTTACATTATAAAATCTCGTTTGCATAATTGAGATCGGTTGTGTTATCAAATTTATTCTACCAAGAATATAAAACGACATCGATCTAACTTAGTAATAAAAAAACTATTTAAAGGTAAAAGACTAGGTAGTTCTCTGGTTCAATTTATTAGATAAGAATGTATCGGGAATTACGTTCGTTTATTCTAGGATTTATAGTCCTCGAAAGTAATTTAGCTTAAATCTTTCAAATTCTAACTTACTATATTGTCAAGTGCAAGTCTGGCTTGCGCACGAAGGGTTCCGAACTATATACAACAATAGACACTTTGTATAAAAGGCAAAAATCAGGTTTGTTGTATGGGAGCCCACGTCAAATATTTAGCATAGCATATCACCAGCCTTATAATGTTCCCACAGCTGGGACTCAGACCTCTTCTCCGGGAGAGGGCATGGGTCGTATTCAACCATGCAGGCCCGGTACGGGTTGGTGGATGTCATATGTCTTTGAATTTTTGGTTCTAGGACATGCCGATTTCCAGATGATGTTTCGCTTCATCGTTTTGAGAGCAGTGGTGATGAAATAAATTTATTACATAAAGTAATGCGCCTGGCTTGGTTTGAACCCGCGACCTACAATTCGTAAGTTGGGGCCGTAACCACTCGGCTCCTTAATAAAATATTTAGGATTTTTATTAAATAATAATAATAAGAGCTAAGAAAAGAAAATGTACCCAAAAATAATAATAATATTCCACAAATATCACACAACACCGTCTAGTCCCAAGCTAAGCAGAGCTTGTGTTATGGGTACCAGACAGCTGATAAACATACTAATATATTTCTAAATACATACATATTAAAGATAAAATAACACCAAATAATAATATTTACTTATATAACAAAAACGCCAAAAAAAAAAAATATGTTCCTCCCCATTCAAATATAACAATTATTTTGTATTTAGTATTTTTTGTTATATTAGCTGCAGCAGAAATACATCATTTGTGATAGTTAGAGATAAAAAAGAGATACTGCTTGGTGATAGACTGACGGACAGTAGAGTCTCAGTAATAAGGTCTCGTTTTTCCCTTTCGGTACAGAACCCTAAAAAGTACTGTCTACATTTACTGTACCGTTAAAGGAGCATCGTGATAATTATCTAGCCCTAAATTTATGTTACAGCTTGATACTTATGCTCCGAGAATGAAACGGCTATAAATATTGCTCTCCTTAAAGTGAACGTTTAAAATTGGAAGTGTGATTTTATATTCATTAAATTATTCATTGTACTATTCATAAATATCTAATTTAAATACTATTTCCATACTTTGGAATGCTAAGTAAGTATTAACAGAATGATTTTGGTGGTGAGAGTAAAGATAATTGGGAGACAATCAAAGTTAATCAGAACAGGATAAACAACCTTTTGATGGACGTCTTTATTGTTGGTCACTCTCTAGGAGAGGGAATGGGCCGGAATCTTTACACGGGCCCAGTGCGGATTGGTGGACGTCACTGTTACTGAACTTTTTGTTTCTAATGGAGATATACATCATTCCGCTATCATGCCGGTTTCCGCACGATGATTTTGTTTACCGTTTTTAGAGCAGTGATGATGTAATAAATTACACAAAGTAATGCTTGTCGTCTGGTGGGACGGCTTAGAAATCTTCCTTAGGATAGCAAGAAGTGGCTCAGAGCCGGGAGCAATTCAAAAAATGGAGGGAGGCCTTTGCCAAGCAGTAGGACAGTATAAGCTAGATATAATAATAATCATTCATCCCTCCGCCATCTCATTTCTACCATCGAACAACCTAACGTACAGCGAGTAAACTTCTACGGTCCAGACTAAGCGTTTCGCCTCGTCGATTATACTGCAAACATCGAAGGACTGAAACAATTTACTTTTCCGTCCGATTATAATTTGAGTGTCTTCAAAGCTAGCGTGAATAGGCTCTTAATAAACTAGTGCACCTCTCCATCAACGATTGCATCACTTCTTACTATCAGGTGGGATCGCCGTCAAGCACTAGTTTATATCAATAAAAAAATAAATGATTCTTGCTAAGTTTGAACGTCCGAACTACAAGTCGTAAGTCGAGACCGTTACCATAGGCCACCAATCTCAGTCAAATATCGTGGTTTAATTAAATAAAAAATAATAATAACATTTTTGAGTTATCACGCCTGTTTAGTATAGATGACTCAATACAGTGTATATAGGTTTATACACCAAAAAATATGTATGTATATTTAGGTCCTTTTTTTTGGTGGTTTTTTTTTTATGGTAGGTAAAATCATCCAATGACAAATCCTGCCCTTGGGCGGAGCGGGAATTAGTGTTAGACTCTTACTGACTAAAAACCCACCCCGTTCGTTCGTGACCTTAAATACCAGGGCCGGGCTTTCCTTTCGGAAGCAAACCCTTGGCCCCAGTAGGCTTCGACCCTGCCTGCCATGTATATTTAGGTCTCAAATATTAAGTCCGCCTTTGTACAATATATCTTACTAGCGCATAAAGTGGTAATCTTCTTCTTATATATAAAAAGGAATAGCTGTTTGTTCGCTCTTTGTTTGTTCGTCTCGCTAAAACTCGAGAACGGCTGGACTGATTTCGCTAATTTTGGTCTTGAAATGTTTGTGATATTTCTAGGAAGGTTTAAACGGTGAGAAAATATGGAAAAATTAACAAAAATCCTATTTGGCGGTGCGAAGTTTGCCGGGTCAGCTACTAAATAAATAAATATTGCATTTATATAGTTAGACTACAACAATGAAAGCTTTTGTTAGTTAAAATCAGATTTCGAACAAATATTCTAAAATAAAAATTGTAATAAACAGCCTGTAGGTACTTAACATCTACAAATGCTAAACTTTCGACAGCCAATACATTACAAAATATTAAATCTAACAGAAGAATATGCAAATAAGTATTAAACTTTGTCTCACGAACTTTGTGTCACGTTATTTGCTTTAAATCATTTCATATTCCTGAAAATAAATCTTCCACATTGCTTTTTCCTCAACTTCGTCGAAATAGAAAGGGGTTGTTGAAAAAATATGGCGTCAAATTGTTTTTTACAAACTTATTTTTTTTTTTAAATAACCTGGAATTTATTATGTTGGTACATTAGGCAGTAAGTACTTCCTAAGAGGAATAAAGTTAAGACATATATTTAAAACTTAACTCTATTGAGGGAACGGTCCATTTACTTAATGATGAGGGAGATTCACAAAGTTTTCGGATTTCACATCTATCGCATCTATCATTTCATTTTTATTTTAAAGAAAAAAACGAAAAACTACTTTTTTACACCACCTGCTCGATAATGCCCTATTTATATGTCATACTCACTGAGGAAATTAATTTTCGAAATATATGATAATGTATGGGATAGATAATAGCAATTTTGTCATTTGAGAGTTTTTTTTTAACTAAAAACGTATCGGTAAATCTACTGTAAAACTTTTGTAAGTAACTACGACCAAAAACTTGTATTATGATCTATTTTTATGATAACATTTAAGGCGTTTTCAATTTATGCGTTTTTCGACGGCCTGTTACAGTGCCGATGCAATGTATTTGTCGTACTGCTTACGGGTGATAGTATTCTTCATAGGAAGCGCGTGGTGCTGCAACCGTGCGGCGAACAGTCGACAACAAGACAGCAACGTCACAAGCACCAAGTTTTCAATGCGATGTTGAATAGCTCATCACTAGCATACAAAAATACGGCAGCTAGATACATTTTCAATTTAGGGGATTGTTGTCGGACTGCTGCTACTGCAACCGGAACAAAAACGTGCGGCAGTGGTACGACATGAAACGTCTAAAATTGAAAGCGATATTTGCGAACGATATTTGATCTTGGAGAACTTTTTTAAACACTTGTATTTGGTGGAGACTTTTTACCACTTATAATATTGTGCCAAAGACCTATAACAATATATAATCTACTCATAAAGTTCTATACAAAATTCCTGCAAATTAAAATGTCTTTTTGATCGTACTTCGAGTAGAAATTTAAGATTTCAAGTCAATCTAAAGTCGTGTTAAAATTTCACGTCAGTTCAAAATTTCATAAATTGTCAAATTTATGAGTAACTAGCTTTTCCAGTGACTTTGATCTCGCGAAGGTCGGTTACTGCGGACGCGAAGTCGATATTAAAACCAGATAAAAAGAACCTTATTAGTAGGAAGGACTTCCTTGGGGTTCAAGCTTACTCCGTGCAAACTTTATCAAAATTGGTTCCGTAGTTCAACCGTGACCGCGTATGATAATATTTAAATGGATATTTATATCTCTCTCTCTTTGCCTAGCCTTATCCCATTTCATTTGGGGTCGGCTCTCCTCCTCATTTTTCGCCAAACATTTCGGTTCTGGGTCGTCGAGTCAGTAACTTGGGCTTTCTTTAGGTCATTGCTAATAACAGACATCCAAGTGAGAAGGGGTCTACCACGCTTTTTTGGACCAGTATTTATGTGTAGGACTTGCCTAGTCATATGTTCTTCAGACCTTCTCATTATATGACCATACCATCTGAGTCGAGTCTCACTGAGATGGATATTTATATATAAAGAAAAAATACTCACTAGATCCACTAGGAACCCATTTGATTCCAATCCACCAGAAGCTGAACATCGTGGAGTGGTGATACACATGGAGGAAAGTCAGTTGCTCATCCTTCTTCCTTAATATGAAGAAGAAAGTGTCGCAGAATTCTAGAAGCTTCGAGAAGTAGTACCACCACACTGCGTCTGCTATCTGGAAATGAGAATAGAATATTGTAGAACATTAAAAGGAAACTTGACGGTTATTAATAAACATGTTATGAGTGCTAAATTTCTATTAGTTTTAAAAAAAAAACGTAACTAGATATAATTTCAGTGAACCAAAAAAAAAAAAAAACAATAAATCCCTTAAAATAATATAATTACTTAAAGATAAAGAGTGTGCTAAGCAGAGAAAATTATCAAATTAATTATATCTAGATATCTTTAAGTAAGATAATATAATTAAACAAAGACAGTTACATCGGATAGTTAGTGGAATTTGGGAAAATAAATAATCGAAAGAATATCATGTAACAAGAGTGTTCAAAAATATAGATAAGTATTGAAAATAATATTGAGTGTGGAATTCCTCTTTATACACAAAAGGCAACAACTGGAGCCAACGATACTGAAAATATACGTATATTCTTATTTCATATGCTCATTTTTACTGAGTATGATCCTGCAGAAGCACACGTTTTTCATACGAGAACTAGAAAACCAATAAAGAAAACTTATCTTTCAGTAGACGTCTGTTTTATGTATAAATAGAAAATAAAAGAAACTTTATTTTACACCAAAACGTTTACAGTAACTTAAATCTTTGGGTACAGTGGTGTTCTTATATCTCATAATCATCATCATCAGCATTTTGAAGTTCGCACTACTGGGACTAAGGACTCCTCTCTGGGAGAGGGAATGGGCCGTAATCAACCACGAGGGCCCAGTGCGGTTTGGTGAATGTCATAATTATGTCTTTGAATTTTTTGGTTCTAGGACATGCCGGTTTCCTCGCCATGTTTTCCTTCACCGTTTTGAGACATTACCAGATGTAATTTAGATGGATTGAAATAACTAAAAATGAAAAAGCCGGCCAAGTGTGAGTCAGACTCGGGCACGAAGGGTTCCGTACCATTGACTAGCAACAAAATAGTAAAAAAATGGCGTTTTTTGGGATTAAATATTTATGTTATTATAATTTTATTATTTATTATTAAAGTAAAAATATAACTGAGTATTTTTTGAATATTTCAAGTGCCTACCCAGTTGCCATTATTGATATAAAGCAAAAAAGGGCAAAAGAAACGCCTTTTTTATGAAAGGCCCCCTTAAATATTTGTTTTATTTTGTTTTTAGTACATATTGTATAATTTATGAAAATTTTAACTGTCTAGCTATCGCGCTTCTTGAGATACAGCCTGGTGACAGACAGACGGGCACATGGACAAGCTGACATACAGCAAAGTCTTAGTAATAGGGTCCCGTTTTTACCCTTTAGTTACGGAACCTTAAAAAAAAAATCTGGGGTGTACTGCTGCTAAATTAATCAAATATTAAGTTTTACATTTAAATTATACAATAATATAAGTTTATATAGCTATATAATCCACCAAACCGCACTGGGCCCGCGTGGCCCATTACGGACCATTCCCTCTCCTAGATAGGAGGCCTGAGAGGCCTGAGAGCCTCCGAGCAGTGGGAAAATTCTAAGGCTGATGCTATGCTATAACTATATAAAAGACAATATATATTATGAATTTACAAATAAACATGCAAAAATTATTATGTTTCACAATTTTATAGGAGGAAAAGATAAAACCCACCGTTTGTGAGGGAAGAAATTAAATTAAGCATAAGAGAGATAAGAAATAGTTTTAACAAGATTTTTAAACATAAATGTATGTCATCATTACAAAGATGATCTTTACTTTACTCAATGAGAGATCCTAAAATAAAACTACTTTGCATTATCAAAGTCGTAATCAAAACATTTAAGTCGTACCTCTTCAAAAGATTTGCTCTTACTTTCGCATAAATATGTAATTTAAATTTTAAATCTTACTTATGTTGTGCTTGAGACAACATCGAATAATTTTAAGTAATTGTGTTTACTTTGTAATGTTTGTATTTATATATGGATGTATTTGGTAATGTAAATGTGTAAAGCATTATTAATGAGAAATGAGATTTTTATAATATGGAGTATTTTTTTAGCTGATAATTCAACCAATATTTTTTCTCGCCCCGAGAGTGTGTACTGTAATGTCGGAGTAATGAGTTTGCATGACTTTATATGCGTAATCATGCGTATGCGCTATCATACTGGTTCGTTACTATATCGAAGAATGATAGTATTCTAGAAATATTTGAATATTTAGAAGAAAAGAATGTTTTAGAGGGAGTGCTTCGCAATTATTTGAAGTGTAATGAACTAATTTATAATATATCATTGAGTAAAAGTCTAAAGTCGTTTTTATATAATTATCGATCCCGGAAGTTGAGCCCGCAGCAGCAAGGGTTCGACAGTACTACAGCTATGTTCCTTTTTAGCCTAGCGTTCCAGGACCTCGAGATCCATTCCGGAAGTCAGGAAGTCAACCCACGACCCCAGTAGACTTCGGCCTTGCTGGCCCAGCAAGGCCAAAACCTACCGTTTGCAGACATAAAGCGCGCGTCGACGCCCGTCGCGTTCCACGAGCCGTCGACGAATTGAGTTCAGTCCGGATGGTTATTAGACGGCCGGACAGCGAGCTACCCATTGCTCGTCGTCTGCAAGCCCATGAAAATTGGAGTAGCTATGTATGTAATAGACATTAAGTTTCTATTACTTGTAAAGTTGTGATATTCAGGGTGTATCTAACGGATAGCATAGCATAGCATCAGCCTTATAATGTTCCCACTGCTGGGACTCAGGCCTCCTCTCTAGGCGAGGGAGTGGGCCGCAATCTACCACGCGGGCCCATTGCGGATTGGTGAATGTCATATGTCTTCGAATTTTTGGTTCTAGGACATGCCTGTTTCCTGACGATGTTTTCCTTAACCTTATTTCTTACGGATACAATAGACTTTAATTTTTTTATCTCTAAAACTTTCCAATTATTGTCATTCTCAATTTCTTTAATGATATTTCTACTACCATAGTTTTGTTTTGCAGTTAGCATGAATTTATAGAAACTTGAAAATACAAAGCTAAACCGTCCGTTAGAACAACAATAGTATTTATTACCTTTAAATTATGTACATTTATTATTGCTTTGTACAGCATAGAAAAGTGGGTAAAAAGGGCATAAAATAACGGTTGACCTCTAGTTAAAGGTTTTCTACTCAATAATGAAATTACCATTTAAGTACTTCTGTCATCGCCAGCTGTTTGTAAGACCTTTGTACGAGTTCGTGTAAATTTTCATGGCCTTTTGTACTGAGATTCTATTTTAATTAGCAATTTATGACTACCTATAGCTACATGAATATTGATAACTTCATAAATACTTTAACAGTTGACACTAAAGTAAAAAGTCGTAGGAAATGGCAAAACATTTCCTGTGTGTATATACACCGCTAAATTTTGGTCGTTTTAATCCCGCGGTGGGTCAATTAGGTACATGAAACACTATCGATTTGTGAAGAGAAAATTAAAAAATAAATTACATTTTTCAAATTCGAATTAATTTACGCAGGTACGAAATTAATTTCTTTAAGTAAACGTCAGCTGACCGAGGCCAATGAACTGTAGGTAGTTACTATCCAACGATCGACAACCACCTACAAGGTCATTGTCTGGTTTACTTAAATATAATAATTTCGTACATGCGTATATTACCTCGACTTTTAGAAAAAAGTACTTTATTTTTTAATTTTATCTTTACAAATCGATAGTGTTTCATGTACCGAATCGACCCTCCACGAGACAAAACGACCAAAATTTAACTGTGTATGTAACTAGCAATATGTATAATTCAGGTATTCTGTACAATACCAAATGCGCAGCCGGTAATGTCGGTAAAAAAAGAGAGCAGGGAATGAGATGATCTAATTTTAGGGCGCCCCGACACGGACAGGTTAGGTTAGGGTTTTTTTTTATTACCGCCTAAAAACAAAAGCCTTTTTTTAAATCGTATACTAAATTCTATATATTGCCTAGGTATTGTATAGAATACCAGATTTTAGAGATTGCCAGTAACTGATAGCAAGTATTTTTTTTTTAAATAAATGCCTCATAGTAATTGCCCCTGCATCATAGGTACGTTAGTGTGTATGAATATACATAAACATGTATATTCATACACACTAACCTAGATTAATATTACACTAGGCTATAAGTATTTGTTATATGAGGGTATCAAAACAATGATGCGAAGCGCAAGTGAACTTGTTAAAAAATAAAAGACCCGTTTTGACATTTGAGAAAGACCCTAGAGGGTAACTTAAAACGAAACTGAAAGAAACAATAAAATAGTAATTAGAGGTCCGGTGTAGTGTAGCTATTTTAGTTAGTAGTAGCTACACTACACAAAATACAAATGTCAAAAAAGGCCTTTTTATTTTTTGACAACTTTAGCCAATCATTCAACCACTGTGGTTGACGCGCGCCTTTTGGGGGTCAACGCACGACCAGCCTAAAATTGCGACGGAAACGAGGATGCGCACTTTTCCGCACTAGTGCAAAAAACAGTAAATTACGTGCCTAAAAGCGGCAGGATAAGAGAGGGCTCATGTACTTACTTGCAACTCATCAGCATCATATTTCTGCCGGCAAGGTTCACAAATATAGCTGTATCGTAACCGGAATGAAGCCGTTAGCAACCTTAACGCAATGTACGCGTTCAAGGCCGCCATAGCCAAGTTATAGGGAACCAGCAACCAAGTCAGCTGGAAGGGTCTTCTGTTCTTCATCATCTTGGGGCCTATCCATACAATGAAGAGGTATAGAAGAGTGTAGAAGACGGTTGGGGCTGGAGAGTCGACTAGAGGCCAGCCTTTTGTTCGGTTATCTGAAACAAAGAGGATTTTCATCAATGGAAGTGTTTTCGAAGTGAAAATGAGTGAAGGATTACAGAATCCTTCATCATCATCATCATCAGCCTTTTAATGTTCCCACTGCTAGGACACAGGCCTCCTCTCTAAGATAGGGAAAGAATACATACATAGGCCTAAACATAAGCTCAATTTTAAAAAATGATTCTTACTAATTTCATACAGGCACTAAATTTGTATGTGTTTGTGTGTGTATATACTCATAGTTCTTATTCCTCCATAGTATTTGGCACACGAATGGACTATACTGTGGAATAAGATGAGAGCTACTTTTCATCCCGGGAAGATTTTTGCGGATAGTTTTTCTACTTCTTTGCGAGTGAAACCATGTAGTGGTACTCTTTGGACCAAGAACGCGGTCCCAAATTTTGGCATCACAAATAAAACAAATATAGTTTTTTTCGGTAAGTAATTGTACTTGAATGCCTTTTTAACCAACTTCAAAAAGAAAGAGGTTCTATGTTCGGCTGTCTGTATTTTTCCTTGTCGTCCCAAAATACTGCTCAAAAAAGAAATAATTACTTATAAATATTTTTAGGTGTTTTTTTTAGGTGGAAGGACCGGGCCGGAAAGCCCCACGACCCATAAAACCGCTGGCATATTAAGAGATAGTATTGTTTGTTATTAGTAAACAATCTCCAGATGTTTCGATCCGATGAAGAAAACTTTGGGAGATTCACCATCGTTGGGTATTACTCCTACTGTAGCCGTAACTTTGCAGGCGTTGAGTCATGAATAGCTCGCCTACGGGCGGGCTAGCTGGGTCGACGGCGTATTGTGAGGCACGCCTCAAAGAAATGTCAACAAAATTGATGTCTTGGGCGGGGCGGGAAATAGTGTCAGACTTTTACTGACTAAAAACCCGCGCCGCTGATGACTTGGGCTCAGTCCGGACGGTTACCGAATAGTCGGACGGCCAGCTACCTATTTCTCACCGTCTGCAAGCCCACTGTTACGGTGGCCAGAAGTCTGAAAGAACTGGTTCTACGCCTACCAAGGATGTGGATTGTTCAAAGGAGTTTCAGCTCTCGCACTGAGGGTTTTTGGCAGTCAAAAGTCTGACACTCCCGCTCGAAGTGATTTGACGATTTCCTAAGTAAAGAAAAGGGTGTTACTTTTATTTCGCAAAGAAACATGCTTTCTATTAGTAAGCCATAGAAGTAAAATTTAAAAATATGACAATACTATAGTACCGACTAAAATAATAATAACAGACACATTTTAAACACTTTTGATCCCTTTGATCCCTTCTATCAACATCGCAGCCATAAAGGAAAACAAGTTTAGTTCTATTGGTTTACAGCTTAACCTCTCAAAATGCGAAATTTACCTTCCCCAAACGACTGACAGACAGACGACTTTAGCAAAATTTAACACAATAGCACCAAATATCCAAATCACTGAAAGAAATTCTCTTCACCTCCTGGGCTCCCCAATTTTCGATGAATCCTTTCCAAAATTCATTGAGCAGAAAATACAAAATTTTAATGACGTCTCGGAAAGACTTTTCAAAATTAACATGCATTCGGCTTTTACACTCATTCGGTACTGTTGTTTTGGGCCAAAATTTACATATAGCCTTCGCTCCTCCCATTTGTGGAAACACCCACAACTTTTGGAAAAAGTCGATCAAATTATTAGAAACACATTATCCTCAATCTTAAATGTGGCCTTGGACGACCGAGCGTGGCAGCAAGCCACGCTTCCCATCCGGCTGGGTGGCCTCGGCGTCCGCAAAATTTCTAGTATAAGTTTACCAGCTTTCCTCTCCTCGGTGCACAGTACTGATACATTAACCAGGAATATTTTATCTCCCTCACTGGTTGATGTTGAGGTACCGTGTTTGTCCGATGCGTTGAATGCTTGGAAAATGGCTTGTCCCAACACGGATTTGCCCGACAACCTGTCCTCGCAAAGACGGTGGGACGTGCCACTCTGCAGTACCATACGTAATAATCTAATTAACACGTCTTCAAGTACTGCTGAGCGTGCGCGTCTGCTGGCTGTGGGAGTATGGGAGTCGGGTTTATGGCTTCAGGCACTCCCGTCATCTACCATAGGTACTATGATGGATGACGCTTCGTTTCGGCTAGCAACTTGCTTACGCTTAGGCGCACCCTGTGTTGCTCCACATCGGTGCCACTGCGGCGAAGCCGTCGACAGTCTCGGACACCATGGCCTGTCCTGCTGCAGGAGCGCAGGCCGCATAGCACGGCATGCTAGCATCAACGATATTATCCGTCGAGCTCTTGTCACCGCCGGTGTACCTGCCGTATTGGAACCTAATGGCTTGGTACGTGACGATGGAAAGAGACCAGATGGTATGACGTTGGTGCCGTGGAAGGTGGGTAGGCCTTTGGTGTGGGACGCAACCTGTGTCGACACCCTTGCGCCATCACATATTCCAAGTTCGGCAGGTTGTGCCGGCGCTGCCGCTGCGGCTGCTGAGACCCTTAAACGGCGCAAATACTGTAACCTTATTGGTAATTACAGTTTTGAGCCGTTTGGGGTTGAAACGCTTGGGTCATGGGGTCCGAGTGCGCGTCTCCTTTTTAAGGAAATTTCACGCCGTCTGATCGACACTTTGCGTGACCAGAGGGCTGGCTCGTTCTTCGCCCAAAGAATTAGCATTGCCATTCAACGTGGCAATGCTGCCAGTCTTCTGGGTACATTTCCGGATGACAGCGATGTGGAGGAGTACTTCGACGCCTGAGTGTACTGTGTTTTTGTATTATATGTACATAGGTAGGTTTTAGTATAATTAGTTTAGTTAATATTTAAGGTTTTGTACATATGTAGATATAATTTAATTAGTTATTTATGTATTTTTAAACTTATTAATAAACATAAAGGAAATAGTTCAAAATGAAAAGCTGAAAATCAATAAACTTTGAAATTCAAACGCTAAAAAATCATATATGAACGTTTCAATATTGACAAATTGCTGGAAATAAACCTAGATTGATGCTAAAACAACAATTTACACAGCAGTGCACAATAATCCAGCAATTTTTGAAAAATACCGCAAAATAAAATCGGACGACATTGACAGAAAAAATACAAAGTATTCAATTGTTAGGTTTTGACACGTAATCAGATTATTTACTCTGTTTTTTGGTCTGTTGGTCTAGTGGTTAGTGACCCTGACTGCAATGCAAGAGGTTCGATTCCCACCCAGGATTTTTTTTTTCTTTGTGATGAGCATGATCTTCCTTAAGGCGCGCGGAAACTGTTCCCGCGAGCGCACTGTGCTACCACGGCTGGTGTCAGACTTTTACTGCTTAAAGTCCACATTCCTTCAGTTGCCCTTTGTATTCCAAGGCCACGGTGACTTTCAAATGATACACAGCTCACTTGGTCTACCCTTATACCAAAACCATTCAGCCGTTAAGATATCAAAAGGTAATGGTCAGAGACAGGCAAAGTTTCATTCTCATTAATTATAATATCAGGATTAAATTCTGATTGAAATAACCGAATTAAATTGAATAACCAAAAGTTATTATAAATGCAATTGATATTAATATCAACTCTGCAAAGTAATGCCAAATCCCATTATTTAATTTTTTGTATAAATTATTTATTCGTATGAAATGTTCAATGATATTTGTTCAACTATCTACATGGTATGTTTTTAATATAAAATTCTAAAAGGATCAGCATTCTTTTTTGGTACTAACATTTACAATAGATACATTTAAGTCTAGTTTTTAAGGTACTGCTACGCGATACAAAACAAGACATAAATCACGTAAGTAATAAGAATTTTAAAATAGAAAATCTAGTAAAAAAATATGCTATAAAATTGTGTCTAAAGCTTAGCACGCACTGCGATCAAACGCAAGCAGTTTAGGAATACCTGAAAACGCAAAACCGCGTGTCAACATGCACTGTACCTTAAAATCAGTCACTGAAAAAAATCGCTAATGCGTGACCTTGTATAGAAAGACATGTGTTACATTTTTTTGCGATTTCAGACTTGCGGTAAAACGCAGGCGTTTAATCGCAGTGCGTGCTAAACCTAAGAACACAAAAATACATTTACAACTTTCTGCAGTTTATGGACCTACTTTATCACTAATAAAATAATTTATTTTATTATTAAAAACTTTATTTTATTTATTAAATTATCAAATAAACAGCCTTAAACGTTTGTATTAAACCAAAAGAGTAGTAAAACTGCTTCAATGTGACTATTACTTTGTAATATGCATTTAAATCTAGTTTTTGATTGAAATTGAATGATTCTTATATGAAATTAAGTGAATGATTATTATTATAATTATTACTTAATAAATCAACCGCTAAAAGGAATCAAAGTCATCAAATGTTTCGTTGCTTCCTGGTAAACCAAGTAACGAACGAGGCAGTCGCACGCGTGAGGGAATGGCCTTCCCCATCCTCCAGCCGCCGTAGGCATGGGCTTGAGGACGGCGAGCAATGAGTAGCTCGCCATCGGGTAACCGTTCGAATCGCGCTCGAATCGTCGACGGCGCGTAGTGTTTCACGCGCGCTTCAAAAATATGTCTGCAAAACCGTAGGGACCCAACAAGGTTAAAGCTCGAGCCATGGGTTTTGCGAAAAAGAACCCTGGGGCCCTCGAACGAAGGCAAAGAAGGCCTATAGGGGTTTTTTTTTTTTTTTTTTTTTTTTTTACTGTAGGTAAAATCATCCAATGACAAATCCCGCCCTTGGGCGGAGCGGGAAATAGTGTCAGACTTTTACTGACTAAAATCCTACCCTGTTCCTTCCCTGCCTTGGTTCCAGGGCCCTGGTAAAGGCCTATAGGGGTGGGTTTTAGTTCGTAAAATCCCAAAATACCCTCCTACTCCCCCGATTTCCGGCCACCGTAGGCGCGGGCTTGCAGACGGCGTGCAATGAGTAGCACGCTGTCCGATCGTCCGGTAACCGACCGGGCCGAGCCCAAGTCGTCGACGGCGCCTTCTGTTCCCGCACGCTTCAAGGAGCTGTCAGCAAACCGTAGAGGCCCAGCCTGCTAACTGCAGGCAGGCAGGGTCGAAGCCTGCTGGGGTCAAGGGCCGTTTTCTGAGAGGAAGGCTCAGCCCCGGCACTATAGGCAACGAAGGAACGGGGTAGGTTTTTAGTCAGTAAGAGTCTGACACTACTTCCCGCTCCGCCCAAGGGCGGGATTTGTCATTGGATGATTTTACCTACCATAAAAAACCCTAAATCGGCGTAAATAAAAATCCTATTCCTAAAATATTTTTCCCGAAATTATGGTTGCCCTACTGGTCCGTAACGTAATGGTTGAATTGGTAGTACAAATGTATTTTCTAGTAATTTTTTTTATCGTTTAAAACGATACTGTGGAATTATTTCGTAATATACACATCAGCGTATTTCGTTTCAGTCATCATCAGCCTTTTTAATGTTCCCACTGCTGGGACACAGGCCTCCTCTCTAGGAGGGGGAATGGGCCGTAATCCACCACGCATGCCCAGTGCGGGCTAGTGGATGTCACATGTCTTCGAATTTTTGGTTCTAGGACAAGCTGGTTTCCTCATGATGTTTTCCTTCACCGTTTTGAGAGCAGTGGTGATTAAATAAATTACACAAAGTAATACACCTGGCTGAGTTTGAACCCGCGACCTACTCGTAAGTTGGGACCGTCACCACTCGGCCACCACTTTTGTCCAAGTAACCACACAGCCACACAGTGAATTCCAGGATTATCATGTCAGCAAAAAATAGGTTACATTTAATATTCTTTCCGAGAATACGGTTGTTCAGTCAATCCATAATTTATGGAAGCGTTGGTAGAATGTAGGCCGCAGTATTAACAGTTCGATCTCATGTAATATACATGAATGAGATTGGCTATTTCTCACCCATTTTTCAAATTGAATGATGGGTATAGTACGTGGCAAATAAGTTGAACTATTTGCCGTGGTTACGCGCGGCCTTCTACTTCAAATGAGACTCTAAAATCGGTTACCGCACATTTAACGTCGACCACCATGATAGTTCAACTTATGTGACGAGAATTCTAACCGATTTTTAGGTTTCGGTCGAGTTGGGGAGCTGCGCGTAGTTGTGGCAGGTGGTTCAATTTATTAAGTACGAATATACAGTTACTACTAGGATCTTTTCTTACTACGTAAGAAAGGCACTAATCAAATTTTATAAATTTTAGTTGCAGAGCCTATAGCCTGAACACAAGTAGCTATGGCCAACCTGGAAAATTCTTAGCACACTCCATACCCAGGTTAGGCGCAGCAAAGACCATCTCCACAAATGGGAGTACAGTGTTTGTACAGCGTCTCACAAACACTCACGTAGGACGAAACGTCACGTAGGTGCTTAATGACAGCGTCAGCAAATGACATTTCTTGGCCAAATACTGGGCCAGGCAAGAAACATAACTTAAAAAAAAAATAACTAGTTTTGCTTCTCTAAAAAAAGAAGTAAATCTTATTGTTTTTTTTTAACTATTAAGCCTTATTTACAAGACTGAGTGACGCAAAGGATGTGCGAATAATATGTTTATCAACCATGTATGTATGTATGTTCCTGACACTCTTGAGACTAAATGCGTGCGCCTATTTGGATGACTCTTACGTCAATCAATTTGTCTTTATCTTACGAGCGTCACAAGAAATGACAGTAACAGAAAACCAATACGGGAAACGCCTTATTTTAAAGAAGAAAAAAAAAATTTTTGTACATGCGTAAAATAATCCGAGTTTCAAAAAAGTACTTTATTTTTTAATTTTATCTTTAAAAAGCGATAGTGATTCATGTACCGAATCAACCCTCCACGGGATTAAAAAGATCAAAATTTGACGGTGTATTTTTAAATGAGGCATATGAATGACATACTGCAGTTTTTGGTATAGAATCTATGAATAAACTATAATAAATGCCAGAAATTGCATTAGATTACTTCAAGAGTGACTTATTTTACACTTCTTAGGATTTTTTCTAGTAGTCGTGAGTTTTTAGTAATTTTATTTATTAAGTTCATAAAACAAATTATTCCTTTAAAATTCAGTATACAATTTTTTGAAATTTAGTAGTTAGTTTAGTTCATTTAATGATAGATTAAGGAATGTCATGAAATGGAACTGTTTTATTTTCAATAAAGTTGTAGTTACACAAAGTGAAGAGGCTGAGAACGTCATATAAAGACATACCTACAATATTAACAATACCAACCCATCACAAAATATATAAGTGGGACCAGTAACTACGTCGTGCACCCCATTAATGATAGTGTATGTCTTACCTGACAGTGATAATGTCCATAGATAATAGTCGTATGTTTCTTTCAGCACGTTTTGTGTAGAATTCATTATAATATCCGCCATCTTGGATTATTGGGAGTTATCTGTAACAAAGTAAAATAAAAATGAATAAAGGTTTTTGACAGGATTTTTCGAGTGAAGTTTAAGGACGTATTTCTGTTTCGGCTCCAATTTTTCCGCAGTAAGAGTTTCGGCACTCACGCTATTCCTCTTTCCGCACCAATAGGTATGTTAGCTTGGTGCCGAATCTGGTAACAACATACCAAAAATACCTATTGGTGCCGAAACTTTTGGTGGCGAAAAAATCGGTGCTGAAACAAGAATACTTCAGTTTAGGGGTGTTTTAATTATTCACAAAAGTATTCCTAGTTGATATTGTGAGGTAAAATTGTTGTTGTTTTATATCATATCTTAAGTGTCTGCACAACTGGATAATATGCATAATTATTGAAACAGGCGCGATCTCAGTAAAATGGAGCTCCTCAGCAAAGTTTGCCAAAAAGGTTGCCTTGATAAATGTATCAAGTCTGCGGGTTGCCAAATAGTACAAAAACATTAGAATTTGTCCATCGTTATTATAATTAATTATTTTATCCCTGATTTTGTTTCAGTGTTTCTTCTCAGGGTAGTCAGCTAGGAAACACCGGTCTCATCTAGTTTATACTGCCGAAATAAAATTTGACGTGTATAAGTGTTTTTTTTTTAAACCTATTTGCAATATCAGACATGGCATAAAGGACGTTGGAAAAATATAAAAGATAAAAAAAAGCAAACAACATTCTACAATTAAAAATCATTTTTTTTTTGTTTTCTTTATTGGCAAAGCCACAGCAAGTGAAAAATATAGCCCAATTTTAAATTAAGATAGAAGAAAAATAAATATATTTTCTTTCCTAATATTAATAATCCATAGTACTCATTAACTTTTAAGTGATTTATAAAAGGGGTATTGGTCCCCGTAAAAATAAAATAACAAAGTTCTGTATTAATAACAAAGATCTTGGCAATGTTTTGGCTTAAGTGCACTCTGAGCTATGTTGTATATTGCTAAAGATATCAACTGTTTCTTACGACCTGTTACTTTGGTATTTATTACAAAATCTACGATCACTTATGTACGAGTACATATTATTAAAACCAAGTAGAATTTAATTTCATTCAAACATCTACATAATAATATAATTCTGAGAATAATGAATAGTTTATTGTTAGTTAAACAAGCATTTGTGTACCGTACACAAGTTTAGGTACCCAAATTATGAATTTAAAATTTGGAACCAAAAAGGTTTTTTTTATGGTAGGTAAAATCATCCAATGACAGATACCGCCCTTGGATGGAGCGGGAAATAGTGTCAGACTCTTACTGACTAAAAACCTACACTGTCAGCTTCTGAAAGGCTCTCTCTGAAGGCTTCACCTCGGCACGATAAGAACCAAAAAGGTGATAAATATTTTGTAAAATCTCAACAATTATTTGCAGTTTTTCAAACTATTCTCTGCTATACCTTATATATCATAGTATTTTAAGATCATACTAACAATTTCCTAGTAATAAATGGACAAATATGATTTCTAAAATATATGAATGTATACAAGCAGCGTCACCACGTAGATTGATTCTTGCAATTCATGATTTTTTTATTTTGATAATTAATGTATCTGAAGTTTTATGTGAACTTCAACAAGCGCTACAAAAGATGATACACATGACAAATTAATCAATAGTTCAATATTAAATAATATGTTTCTAAAAGGATTTGTGAGGCGGATTGAAGTATTGCACCTCAATCGATTTTCCATCTTATAAATCAAAGTGTATGTTGAATTTGGATTCATAAATTTTGTGCATGGTAAGAAATATCACTAGAAAATGAAAATGAATTCACCTGTCTTAGTATTTAAGCTAACTATTGACAACTTAGATTGCACGCATGCAATCATGTAAATATATTTTTGTTTTCAAATTATATTACGATCCGCAGGAGAACCACAGATGTCCTATTTTTAACCGACTTTGAAAAGAAAGAGGTTCTATGTTCGTCTGTTTGTATTTTTTTTTTATGTGTTTTTACCGATATCGCGGTCAATTGTGGACCGATTTTGAAAATTTTTGATTTGATTGAAAGATTGCATAGCCAAATTGGTCCTATAAAAATATTGTTTTGATCTGATGATGAACTTCGAAGATGTATTAATATTTATTCTCTGTAACTTTAATTTGTACTATAGTGTCATTATGTATCATTTTTTGTTCTGTTTTAAAGTTAAAAGTTATCCATTATTATTTATGTTATATGCTGGTGCCTGTGATACAATGTTTTTCATTAGTACAGGTACCAACGAAATTTCTTTTCTGTATTTAAAACTTATTATTTGGTATAACTGTTTAATCAATCGAATGTAGAAGGCTCTTCAAAAAATAATAGCAGAACTGTGTAAAATAAAGAATATAAAAAAGAAAGAACCAAGGTTTTTGACATAACCTTAGGCACTTCCAGATCTAGAACTTTACTCACTATCATGTGTGCAAAACTGCTGACAGAAGTTACTATCTTGTATGTACAGAAAAAGAAAATACAATTTTGAACAAATTTTATTTTACAATTTGTCTGTTGTAGTAATATTTTTAAAATAAAAATTAATATCAATATATATATATATGTACATTTTAATTAAAGCAAATACCTATTATTGAGGTATTTGCTTTCATTAAAATGTACATATATATAATGCACACTATAAATGCTAGCACACGATCCTCTTTGAAAGAAAGCTGTAGTTATTCATACTCATGCCTGCTTTGACCCACTGTCTTAGTCAATCAACGGAGGCCTTGGTAATTTTTATAATATTATACGATGTAGTTCTTTAAATATTATTAAAGAAGAATTTTGTTATAATACTAGACCTTAATATCATCATAATTACAAAATCAAAAAATGTGATAAGGCAAACGCTCAAACTCAAATGGCAATGGGCAGGCCGCTAAAAAATAAAAGAAAAAAAAATCATAAAGATGGGCCCATATATAATAAAAAACTGGACGCCTAGAAACGTTAAAAGGAAAAGAGGCCAGACCATATAAGTATGTATATCAGCTGTCTGGTACACATAACACAAGCTCTGCTTAGCTTGGGACTAGACGGTGTTGTGTGATAGTTGTGGAATATATTATATTATATATATTAAATATTTAAAAGGTGGAATGATGACATAGTGAAAGTGGCTGGTAAACTCTGGGCAGAACAGCCAGACTACGTGAGCGATGGAAACATTTGGAGGAGGCTTTTACCACCAGGCGGTCTTTACATTGAACACGAAAGCAGCGAAGACGAAAATACTAATACACAGCACTAACAACTATAGGTACAAGTCTTTTTATTCGTCTTCTTCTTCTTTTCGAGTCGATGGTAAACTAGCTAAAATTTTGGGGCCCTGTACGTGGCTACGTTAACTGCAGCATCGGTGGCACTCATTAAATCTTCCATAATGCAGGCGTATGGGCACTCAGGGCACTCTAACCTGTGGCTCAGGTTTTGAACAGGCACCGCACAATTACAAAATCAATAGTTTTCAAATTAACAATTAAAAAATATTTTTATTAAACTATTAATACACTAACCCTTAATTATTTTGTTGTAAGGAATAATAATTTGTTTATAATAACATCATAAATTTCCACTGTTGGACATTGACCTCCCTCAAATATCTCCACAACGGTCCTGTGCGTCTCGCACCCATTGGATTTCCTCGACTCCCACCAGGTTATCGGTCGACTTTGTGGAAGGCCTTCCAACGCTGCGTCTTCCAGTCACCACTCCAGAACCTTTCGGCCTATCGACCTTTTGTTCGGCGAGCAATGTTTCCTACCCGCTACCACTTAAGAAACCACAAAATATAACAACCACCCACTAAACAAAACGAAGTTTTACCTCACCCTCCCTTTTTCATCAAGGTCTAATCAAATCTCAGATTATTACAAAAAAAAAACAAATGAGAAAATGCTCACAGCTACTTTGAAATTGTTACCAAACCTTAAGAAAGGCAAATATGATATTTTTCAAGCCCTATCACACAATTTTGCTGAAGCAAAAGTTGTAGATATCTAAATGAGAGCTCATTGACGCAGACTATTGTACTATGTGCTTTGGATTCGGCTCCCATACGAATCAAATATCATTGTATCGTCTAGAAATAGTTGTTACGGATAAAGCTGTTGTTGCGCCGCCTCGATACTTAGCTATTTAGACAATTGGACATTCAGAGAATTAGGCTTTTAGCAAATTGGCCATTCTGAAGATTGGCCATTTTCAAATTTTGTTCTTTTGCGACTTGGTTGCCATTTTGAGAATTTGGCTTTATGCGTCTAAACCGTGTAATTCCAAGAGTGGAGATGATTTAGAAAAAAAAAATGTTTGGTCTTATCAAAGGAAAAATCCGGAACCCTTACAGTTTCACTATGTTGTCCGTCTGTCTGAAGAACGCGATTATTTATCGAATTGAAATTTAAACCATGTATTGAAGCATGCGTTCCCTTGAAGCTGTGAAAAAATGAAACTTCTATGTTAACAGAAAAAAAAGATAAGGCCGTTTATGTCACAAAAGACGTATATTTCGACTCTTAGTGCTCGATTACGGAGACGCGGCGCGATGCGCGGAGCGTTGGGCGGTCCGTCGTACACTGCCAATTATGTTTATGTATGCGCGAGCGATGACGCGTCCCGCTGCTGCAATGTACGACAACCCCAACGCGTCGCGTCTCCGTAAACAGGCCTGAAGGAATAAAAATTCACAAGGTACTTCCCGTTAACCCAGTATCCTAAAATTTGGCATAAAGCAAGGTCGAATAGCACAGATATAGGAATATGACGAATATATATATATATATATTAAAAAACAGTAAATTCGTTGTTACGTCACGAAAAAAAAAACACTTTAGCGACGAAAATTTTTGAGAGTCAATTTGGGAATCGAACTATTCACATATTTAAGTTGATACGGAACCCTCTGTGCGCGAGCCCAACTTGTAATTGCCCAATTTTTTAAATTACCTATACACCCATGTGTACAACTAGATGTTCGAGTTGGCTGTAACTCTAAGACTTATTTCTCAGTAATGTTGAACACTAATATATATTGCGCAAAGGTATTTACCGGTAAATTTATTACGATGTAATGAGATCCATTACCGTGTACAAACGTAAGCTTATTGATCCAATATCCAACATTCACTTTCATTTGTGAAGCGGAAAATCGATTGAGTTCCAGACACTCTTAGATAAACATTACTTAGTATTGAACAACTGATTAATTAATCAATTGTATCATCTTTTGTAGAACTGTTGGAAATCACTTTTTTTTTAAATTGGTATAAACTAGTGCTTGACTGTATTCTGACCTGATGGTAAGTAATGACATAATCGTTTATGAATTATAAAGTTAAATGTGTACACATTTAACATAAAGAAAGAAAGAAAGTATATAAAAAATATATTATATTATTGTTGCCAAATATCAGGGTTCTAGGTCAACTCTATTAATTTTGATTCCTTAAAGAGTGTCGAACTCTACGTATTTTTTCGAAATCGCGAAAAAAATCAGGCAAGTTCAGTTCATTTTGATCAGTTAGGCGAACATAAATGTACTAAACTTGGCAGATTTTTTTCACGATTTCAGGTTTGGTCCCATACTAAAAGTTGTTTGTTTTCATGATTACAATGACGTGTTTAAGTATCTTTCATTAATTATCAGTCACCCTATATACTCAAATGTGCGGTCCCTTGAAGCTGTGAAAAAATGAAACTTAAGTATACGTTAACGACACAAAAAGATACGGCCATTTATGTGGGAAAAACGTACAATTTCGATTGTATTATATATTATTACTATTATTGATACGTATAAGTAGTTAGTATTTAAGTTTTGTTCTGTTTCTGTATAAACATACACATCTCAATAAAAATAACAATTCGATTAATATTACATTAAATCTATATCTGTGCAAAAATCTTTCAGTTCATGATTTAGGTGTACAAATATAATAAATAAACCGACAGTCTGAGAACTTTAGCATTTGTAGTATGAGTTTTGTAGGTACTATAAATTAATATTAATATACAATTTTACATAACATGACAGCACAAATTAATAAAAAAAGAAATAAGAAATTTGTCTTACTTCCCGATGTTGTGTAGGCGTTGGTAGGTAAATCTGTAAAGCTTTTGTTTGTAATCTATTAACGACTTGTCACTTCTATAAAAAAATAATAAAATATAAAGTCACAATGACATTTAGAAAGTTAAATAGAAAGAATATGAGTAAGATTAATGGCAATAGACACATTGGAGAAATCTCTTTAGACCGGCCCTATAAAATTATACCAACGCCTTTCCGATGAGGAGTATTTTGTCGAATAGTTTCTTAAGTAGGCTGGCAAACCATCTAAACGTATTCTATGATTAACATTTTTGAAAAGAGAATTTGATCGTTAATGTCGGCGTTCATTTTTAAATTTAAAAATATTAGATAACTTTAACGACGACCATTTGATAAGAAAAACGGATCTATAAACTAACTTAAAATTCTAATAACAATAAAATAATTTATTTTGAACTAAATAAAATAAAAACTCTTAAGAAATGTCTAAAATTAATTTAAATTATGGCGTCAAAAAACGCCCACGCATAGTTGTCGACTGGTAATATACCTGCACAAAAGTGTTAAGTGTTTGTTTTATTACATATTTGATTGTTTGATAAATTTAATTAAATTATTAATTTATTTATTTAATAGATTTAACAGACAACAATATAGTCCATAACTAGAAATCTTTTTACTAAGATAAGTGACAGGCACAATTTTAATACTAGAAATAGGGACAAATTAGATCAACCACGATTCAGATTGGCTAAAGTACATAGTTCTTTTATGGGGTACTGTGTAAAATTTTATAATAAAATACCACTTGAGATTCTCAATCTCAATGAGTCAAAATTTAAAACATGCATTAAACGCACACTATGTAGACAAGCATATTATAAATTGGAAGATTATCTCCTAGATAAAAATGCTTGGCTAAATGCCTGTCCGGCTCCACGTGCACAGCCATTTTTGCCTAATTAGTTTTTTTTAAATATATAAATATACAAGATGAGATGACCCTTTTTGTTTTGTTATTTTCGAGATGTTTTTTTTTTAATTTATTTATTTTAATGAAGCTTTTGACAATTGATTACTTATTGTATTTGGAACCAATAGCATTGTATTATGTAGAAGCACTTTTTCAAATTTTGTGAATGTGAAGTACCATGGAGCATTTTTATTTTTAATTGGTTACAAATATATTTGAATTTACAAGTATGGCAGTTGAGAGTTTGTCATGCTCACTTAAATGTCTCGCTGATGGTGGCACGTGTAATTGGGTCATTCGGTTCCCTTCATTATGGTTGAGCTGAGTGGGGCTGGTGCACGCGTCATGCTCGTGAACGGGCGCCGTCATTTGAGACTGGTCATCTCTTAGCTGCCAGTGGCTTATTTCAATTTCTGTTATTTCAATTTCTGTTAAAATATTTGCATTTAGTATTTTCTTTCATTATTTATCTACATTGTGCTCACATAGTAGAAGCAACATGAATTATGTAACCAAGAATTATGTAACTAATAATATGATTTAAAAGAGTGTCCATGGAGTTTCTTGCACGTTCTTCTCCATAGAGATCTACGCTTTGGAACGTGCAATTTAGCTTCACTTTTTTTTTTGGACTGACCGACATTTTGACAATTCAAAAGTGCCTGTAATTGGTCTATTTGAAATAAACGCTTCTGATTTCTGATTTCTGATTTCTGAAAAATAAACTTATTGAACATTGACTGATCTGTTGGTCTAGTTGTAAGTGGCCCTGACTGCTATGCCGGAGACCGTGGGTTCGATTATAACCCAGAACAAATGTTTGTGTGATAAGCATGAACATTTATTCTGTGTCTGGGCGTAATTTATCTATAATATCAGATTTAGAAATATATATGTATGTTTATCAGTTGTCTAGACTCATAGCACAAGCTCTGCTTAGTTTGGGACTAAATGGCGTTGTGTGAGTCCAACGACCTGTAGGTAGTTGTCGATCGTTGTTTACTAATTACCTAAAGGTCATTGGACTCGCTCAGCTGATGTTTACTTAAAGAAATTAATTTTGTACATGCGTTTATTAATTCAAGTTTTAGAAAAAAGTATTTACTTTTTTAATTTTACTTTACAAATCGATAGTGTTTCATGTATCGATCGATTCAGCCGTGTATGCGTTTTCCACTGCGCATGTGCAGTTGGCTCAGTGGTTGAGTTATTGACTGCTGCGCTGCGTGTAGCGAGTTTGATTCCCGTACGAAACAAATATTTGTATGACTTTCAGATCCCGGATTTAGATGTTTTGTGTTACAAGGTAAATGTTTATGAACATGCTACCGATAAAGGAGTAAATAATTCTATTAAATTAATATTGAGAAATGGTCAGTCCATAAATATTTAAGTAGTTTATGAAAAGCCAGGCCCCATATTTATTTAGCCTACTAAGTTTAAGAGCAAGCGTGAAGAATTTGAAGAACACGTAAAGTTTTTCTACATTATTCACAAAACAGCGAGAAGATCTCTGTGACTTTCCCCAATTTTACCTTACATATTTGGCAACGAGACTCGAGTCAATATGTTAACGAGAACACATAAAGGATGATATGTCATTCCCTTTCTCAAACGGAGCTATTGTCACGCTTTATTGAAATGTACAGTCAACAAAATTATATGTACGTGTATACAGGTAAGAACAACACGCCGCCGCCGCTGTTAAATTATAACGAAGGTGACTGTAGACCTGGTAGGTAGACTGGTTGTCATTCGAAAAACTGCACTGGCCCTGTATTGTGACCCGTTAAGCACCCTGAAAAAGGGCCTGAGTCCCAGCAGTGAAATCATAATAAGGCTGATTATGCTTAATTTCTAGTAGTAGTGATACGATCACGAAAATTCATGAATTGACAGAAACTGATAGGTTATTCCATATCTCAAAACAACATAAGGAAGAATTCGACAAATAGACCCATAAATATATTTTTGTTTGTTTTAAAGTAACCATTCAACAAAAATTAACAAGAGCAATTTTACACGTCACAAATAGATACAATGCAAAACGCTACACATTAAAAATTAGTTGCAAGCTTAGGTGGATCAATGACCTGGGGAAGATCTCTGACCTCGATGCAGCGGCGCCTAGACTTCAAGGGCAGACATGTGGGGGCATCTTCGACTGAAATAATAGCGATGAGTTGCAACTTTTACATTTCATACCTGGACACTTATCTTTTTCGCTGACTGTACTTATGGTTGTTGAATTGTCACGCACACATGATAAAGTGCTGCCTTGTTCAAGAAAGATTAATTCTTCGGTATCCATTTCTCATATAGATGTTCTTTGAAACGCATAATAGTGTGAGACTAAATAACGGATCGACGTAATGAGGGATGTGACAAGGGAATATTATTGAATGTTATTGAAAGTGACTAAAAACTCTGTTATTGAAAATGAGATATGTGATGAACAAAAATTGCTAGATAAATAAATTATTTAATTTAATTTTGGACTAAACATGTTTCAGGTACTCATATATTTTATAAAGGCATGTATTTAACACATGCGATAAACTAATAAAGATTTAGGGTTATAAAATAATTAAAATGTTACCCATTTTACTGAAGTAACATTCTAAGTATTTAATAAAGTAGCTGCTTTATTTTGAGTTGTAAAGTTTGTTTATATTGAAATTGGCAGTGATTTTTTGGTGTGGCAACTCGTAAATATTTCGAAAATAATATCTGTTATATTTTGAGAAGTAGGTTAAGCACATTTTTCAATTCTAACCTATTTCACCCAGTTCAAAATGATTATTTTTAATACCCCACCTGTTATTTCATTTTTACTGTTTGTGTTTGCTATCTTCTATTAGCAGCCATTATTTACTTTTTATATATCTTTGGCTTTTATAGCTTATATAATATAATTGCGCTAAAAATAATTAATCGCTACTAAGTTATTTTTTTGTAACCAAGTAGTTAGTCGCCTAATAAGTTGTTATTCTCGTCAAAAATAATTAGCCTTTAATAGACTTACCAAATTGCGTAACAATTTTTCGGCAAGATTAACGCTTATTTGTTACAATAGCTGATTCACATGCAACATATTGAATCTAAAAAATACAATAGATTAACTGATAATATAATAAGTGATATTTGTAATTTTTTTCCTGACTGTTTTAGTTGTTGTAAAAGTTATTGCTAAATATTGTGGCGACCAAACAGGTCACATGCCGGTAACTGCCGGAAACTGGCACGTAATATTATTACCTTTTAGGATTTATGTTAAAAGAATAGAAGATAGGGTTCAGATATATGGATTATTTTTGATTGTCAAATAAGTAAAAAATAGGAACTGAATTTAATATCTTTATGTATAAGAGAAAGTCATGTTAGTAACACTTTTTATAACTCAAGAACGGCTGAACGGATTTGGCTGAAAATTTATGAGAAGGTAGCTTATAACCAGGAGAAGGACATAAGATTATTCCGTTAAATAATAAAAAAAATATCCAATACCTGCTCATTTATTGGTAGGGTAGTGTAGGGTAGCGAGAGAGCGAAGCTAAAGCTAGTTTTTTATAATAAAATAAGAGACAGCACAGTATAACAGTATAACTGAATAAAAGCTGTTTGATTTACGCCTCCACCCGTCACTCACTCCTCACTCATGAGGTCAGAGTTCTATTAAGTTGGAGGTCATACACGTGATTTTTCTGTGCGAGAATCGAACCTCCCAAACGTAGTGTAACAGCCAATGGATCAATTAATACGCCTATCGTGCCATCTATCTTTGTATTTTAATGTGGAAGTCAAAAAAAACTGGAACACTTTCTTGATAAAAATTTCGGAAAAACAGGATTCATTTTTTTTCTTAAACGCAACATTTTTTCCTCTTTTCTTATTTGTTTATAATTACCAAAAGTTTTTTTTATTATTATTATTTCGCAATTTTGATTATTACAACAAAAACTTGACACAAAAGTGATGGCGGTCATTCATTGTCACTTCCTATGTCGATGGTCATTGCGGAGAAAGTGAAATCTCAGAGCGGGACGGATGATGAATTTGTATTAGAGTGAAGGAGAAGGGTATAAGTCACTGAATCACGTACCGTTTTGAGATGTTAGTGTTCCGCGTTACAAGCGTCTTAAAGATAAAGTTTGGTTTATACTTGAGAAGTTTGGGGAACAAAGATTTCGCTAACTTCTCAAGTGTAAAGCTCACAATTTAGGTACGCTAAAAGTTCGTTTTGAAATATAATCTTAGTAACCTTAGTAAGGCAGACTTTTTAAGGATCACGCACAAAAATCCGATGGATGCGAGACGCAAAAGATCGGTCGTTGTGGCGACTGTTGGGGGAGACCTATGTCCAGTAATGAATAGGTTTCAGCTGATGATGGTGTTGATGAACCTTTGTATTTATATTTTGAGCTGGTATCCGCAACTTTACGACTAAAGCGCGTATTTTGCGTACGGGATGATGAACCTTAATTATGATATTAAACTGACAAGCCCCAAGAGGATTCCGGTGTCCACACACCTTTTGTCTTTCTATTGTGTCTCTACGTACGGTATTCAAAAGGTTAAATAATATGGAGTTAAGTGAAAACCAGAGCAATGTATGTATTTTTTTTGGTATTATTATTTTCTTCTTTTTATGTTTAGAATTACTAAATTTTCTGTTTATTCATAAAGAGTTAAAATTTTGAAAGTGTCAAGGAGAAGGCCAAGCTGTTTTGTAAAAAAAATAATTAAAATAACGCATTATTATAATTGCCTTTTATTCTTTGTATATACATATAAATTACATTTTTAAATATTTTTTTATAGAAGGTAATATAAAAAAAAAACATTTAAAAATATAAAAAACAGTAGCCCACCGGCATCGGGAACAGGGTCCAAGCTACCGGTGGTCAGGGCTCCTGGGAGAGAAACCTACGGACAATACGCGCCGTGTCCAAGAGTACTGCCTTCTGAATCAGACCCTTGATCCAACTGCCTAACGAGAGCCTCCGCAGGTGTTGGTCGAGGCTCTTGGCTATTAAGCCATTGGCCGTCACGACTATCGGCACAATGACTGCTGTGTCCACTTCCCACATGTCGACAACCTCACGAGCCAAGTCAAGATATTTATTATAATTATTATTACCTATGCTAAAAGTCATTAAATATTTCTCAATATAAACTGCTAACTGCAACTAAGTACACTCTCTTTTATAAATATTATTAATTCGGTTATGAATATTTAAATATTTCCTTAACATAAAATTGTCTTTATTACTGTCTACATAAAATAAATTAACATAATATTTCAATTACACATGAGCGTATATGTGCAAGCCAAAAATATAATGATGATGAGAAAATTGGACCTACCACATGACTTAACAACATGTGAACGAGGTTTATACACTGTCGAAAAATTTCGGTTATGCAATGACTACCTGTAATTAAGTGTGTTCCACTTTCGCACCACTTTTACGAGAAAACGAATATCTTACTGTAGAGTGTTGGTACCGAATATAGAAGATTGATTCATGAATGTCTTTGGGTTTTTATTGATAATTTACCTCCTTTTATAGACCGCCCGGAGGACACGGTTGAGCACACAGTCGAGGTGTGCCCATTCATTCCATTCATTGCCTTTGTCCCAGGGCCCCAGGTGACATTTTCACATAATCTTTGGCCCCAGTAGGATTCGGCCCTGCTGGGCCCGTACAGTTTGATGACAACTTCTTGAGACGCGCGGGAACAGTGCGCGCCGTAGACGACTTGAGCTCGGACCGGTCTGTTACCGGACGGACGGACCATGAGCTAACCATTGCCCGCCGTCCGCGAGCCCGCGCCTACCGTGGCCGGAAATCGGGATCGGAATCCCGGCGGCGGTGGCGACGTGTGCGCCTTTGCCTGATGCGGTCGGCCTCCTCCTTTGCTAGCATTACTGCTTCGCAGAAAGAGGCGACCACCTGCCACTCCTCCTCGCTCCAGAGCATGGCCTGAACCAAGCCCAGGTGCGAGATACTCAGGTCTGCGGTCCATTGAAACTGACAAAATCAAACTTCTAAGGTAAAGAAAAAAAAAAAAGATACGGCCGTATATGCCGTAAAAAACGTATATTTCTACACTCCCAAGGGAATCAAAATTCATAGAGTACTTTCCATTAACCTAGAGCTCTGAAATTTTTATGATTAGGGAAAAATCTGAAAACTGTAAAGTAGCTACATCACAAAGAAAAAGTTTTTTTTTTCGATTCGAAAAAAAATCGAGGTTCGATTCGGGCATTGAACTATTCACGTAAGTTAGTTTGTACGGAACCCTTAGTGTGCGAATTCGACTCGCACTTGCCGAGTTTTTTCTTAGGTGAAGAGCGAAGGAGTGTCAGACTTTTACTGACAAAAACATACTTGTGTTACTTCATTTGCTTTTTGCGTTCAAAGGCCAAGGTAACTCTTTCGAAGAATTCCGTAGAACTGGCCAGCAGCCCTAGCGGATCACATTAATTCTGCGGACAGTTCGTATTGCGGACAAATAACCTACCGCTAAGATGAAATCGAAAGGAAAACTATTTTATAAGGAAAGAAAATATAATTTAACGACTTGTTAAGTCCTTAAGATTTAAGTTATCAGGTAATCAAAGAGTGCCGAGATGACCTGTCATTGTCAATGATAAGAGAAAGAAAGACGGTAAAAAGAAAGAAGGAAAAGTATTTTTTTGTAACTGTCAATTTGGTGATTCAAGGGCGGAGGATATGACTAGGAATTTAGTTAACACTTTACTACAAGTAATTTATTCTATCTCGACAAATGACACAAACCATTTACTTAAATTTTTCACAAAGATGGCACTGGATCCTACTCCCGAATATGTTCTCTCTGTATAACTCAAAGGTTTGCTGGGAGAAAACTCATTACTGAGTTAAGCTCGCCTTTGTACAAGAACTGTTTGTATTTCCATATTATATTAGTTATATTTTTGTGTACAATACAGAATAAAGAAATATTGTTCGATTTTCATTTCAGTGCCAACAAACTGTGTATGTTGCCGGCAATCAGTATAATCTGATATTCTATATAATCTAGATTTATATATTCTATATAATCCGAACATAGGCAATGTGTTCTATACATCTAAAACGTTTAAGTAATGTGTTTACTTTGCCCAGGTATTCTGTACAACACCGAATGCGCAGCCGGTAATGTGTGTAAAATACGGAAGCAAGGGCACTCCGAGACGAAAGAGTTAGGATAAAAGGTTAAGGCGGGAGCGAAGCCGAGCAGAGTAGAACAGAGCCGAGCGGAGCCGAACGGAGCCGAGCGGAGCTGACCGGAGCCGAACGGAGCCGAGCGGAGCCGAGCGGAGCCGAGCGGAGCCGAGCGGAGCCGAGCGGAGCCGAGCGGAGCCGAGCGGAGCCGAGCGGAGCCGAGCGGAGCCGAGCGGAGCCGAGCGGAGCCGAGCGGAGCCGAGCGGAGCCGAGCGGAGCCGATTGGAGCCGAGCGGAGCCGATTGGAGCCGAGCGCAGCCGAGCGGAGCCGAGCGGAGCCGAGCGGAGCCGAGCGGAGCCGAGCGGAGCCGAGCGGAGCCGAGCGGAGCCGAGCGGAGCCGACCGGAGCCGAGCGGAACCGAGCGGAGGCGATTGGAGCCTAGCGGAGCCGAGCGGAACCGAGCAGAGCTGAGTGGAGCAGAGCAGAGCCGAGCGGAACCGAGCAGAGCCGAGCGTAGGAACGTACTAATGCCGAAATGAAAAATTGTGATGATACATTGATGCAGAAAAATTGCTGTTTGTACATCATTTTGAATTCCAGCAAAATAAAATCACGTATGAAATTGTAATGATAAAAAACAAATATACTCTCAGCATTAAAATCCAAGCATTATTGCTGATTATTATCGTGATTATTTTTCTATAGACAGCCAGTAATAAAATGAAAGTGTGTAAATAAAATATTGTATGTGAAATTATCTTGTCGACTGTACCCATCAGCTGTTACTTGTTACGACTATCGGAACAAGTTATGTATGTAATGTAGGAAACGGTAAATTATTATTACAATGATTATACACTTTACTGGACTTATCTCAGTTTTATGATCATGAGATTTTGCTCACGCGCATTCCGGGTTTGATCGAGACGTTTCAATTAGGATTATAAGACACGATAATAAAGGCCTACTTGGATCAGAACTGGGCCTTTATTAATGAGCACATGAGATCTGTATGAATGTATATTTTTATGCTATTTTTGTGTAAATTTATATTATTTCCGCTTTCGAAATCTAATTTAGGTTTCTCAAAACTAGAGTGAAAAGACTCTTAATAAACTAATGCGATTCACCATCATCGATTGCATCACTGCTTACCATAAGGTGGGCGTAGGGGCCCAGTAGGGTCGAGGCCTAGTCTGGGGCTCTGGGAAGGTATGAAAATGCATACCAGGGCCCTGGAACCAAGGCAGGGAAGGAACAGGGTAGGTTTTTAGTCAGTAAAAGTCTGACACTATTTCCCGCCCCACCCAGGGCGGGATTTGTCATTGGATGATTTTACCTACGTTAAAAAAAAAAAACCATAAGGTGGGGCCGCAGTCAAGCACTAGTTTAAATAATTAAAAACAAAGCAACCTTATAAGTAAAATTATTATTTTACCTTATTACAACGAGATAAAATATAAAGGCTACGATGGGGCTGCGCATATCTATACTACGAGTATCTATCTATAGGTAATGGTCGAGTTATTTCCAGATATTGGTAATTTTCTCGACCCTTGTTACATGGAAGTTGATTCCTTTTCCGAGAAAACGTGGGAACACAACTATGATAGTAGGAATACTGTTTGGGACTGAATTCTCGTAAATTGGTTTAGAAATTACGTTATCGAATGTCAGTGGTACTTTTTGCTGCAGGACTCGAACTCAAAGGGGAAATTGAAAGATCATAGGTGGGTTTTTTATCATTAAAAGTCTGACAATACATTTTACTTCACAACTAGGATTTTTTTTCAGTGAGAAATCATCAAATAATAGTATATTATTAATTAAAAAAAAAACAAAAAAAAAATTATTAGAAAACAAAATTTGCAATATCGCTTCAAGCTACAGAGTTATTTATTAATGGTTCTTTTTTAGGTGGGAAATCATTAAATGACTTCTCCGCTCTAACTTGGAGCGAGAGGGCGTGTCAGACTTTTACACAAATTTTGCCTTTATAATATTAGTGTGAATAATAGGGAAGAAAATAATAAAGGTAATGTTGTGAAATGCAGTATTTTAAACAAACTAATAAGTCAATCCATAGCTAGAAATTTCAGCAAATACTTAGGGGCTCAGCAGGGTGAAAGCCTACTGGCGCCATGGGTTGTGCAAAAGAGAACCCCGGGGCCCTGAAACGAAGGCATAGAAGGAACAAGAGTGAGTTTTAATCAGAAAAAGTCTGCCGTCCTGCTCCGCCCAAACAGCAGAAGGTCATTGGATGATCTCCCACATAAAAAAAATTGCTAAATATGTGGTCAAAGATGAAGCGCAATTACCTAGAAGTAACCCATTCACTCTTGACTTAAAAATCCCCAGGTCACAGCTGTCAGGAAACACAGGCTCCAGTAGGAATTTCCACTCCTTAGTAATAGGTACGCACAATGAATGTGGTCCCAAAAACACTTGACTCGAAATAACCTACTCCGCATATGACGAAAAAAAAAATTCTAATCGGTTTAACAAGACCTCAATACTGAATAAATTTTGCATGTAAAAAATATTTTTTTTCTGAATAACATCAATTTATAATGTTATTCAAAAAAGTTTATTCGTTATTCATTTACATGCAACAATTACTTACTATTGAAGTCTTATTAACTTTTAAATACTTTATTTAAATTATATTTCTTTGTATATAGTTGTCTTTTATGTTGACCGTACATCATATACACATTTAACAATGCTTTTAATGAGCTGACAGGGCCAAACTTTCATACAAGAGTTATGATGTCTTTGATGGGTGTTTACGCTGTGAATATGCATGGATAATAGGCACCTTTAGCAACTTTAAGACGTACGACAATAATTTGTTATGTCGATAATAATATATTGGATGTTCAAAAAATTGTTTAATCAGTATGAATCAAACGTGCATTCGAGACATCCGGGCAACTCGTCAACGGCGCGCACTGTTCCCGTGCGCCTCAAGGAGTTGTCAGCAAACCGTAGAGACCCAGCCTGCTAGCAGCAGGCAGGTAGGGTTGAAGCCTACTGGGGCCAACGGTTTGCTTCCGAAAGGAAAGCCCGGTCCTGGTATCTAAGGCCACGAAGGAACGGGGTGGGTTTTTAATCAGTAAGAGTCTGACACTATCTCCCGCTCCGCCCAAGGGCGGGAGATGTCATTGGATGATTTTACCCCGCCACAAAAAAAGAGACATCCGGGCAACTGCCCGATATTTGTTTTTGGGCTGTTGTTTATTGTTCTAGTCGCGCTTAGAAGTCTATCACAGCGATATAGAATTATACTTTTTAGTTCCAATGCAGCTGCGAACATCTTCTATAAAAAAAACGAAATACCACTCACTGATTAATCACAAAATCTCAGAAACTATACCACCTACAAACTTAAAATTTGACAGGTAGGTTCCTTATAAAGTGTAGACATCCGCCAAGAAAGGATTTTACGAAACTCTAATCCTAAGGGGATAATAATGGGGTTGGCAGTTTGTATGGAGATGGTAAAAGCTAGTAAAACTATAAATGTTCACGTATGTATGTACCTCTAAGTATTAAATAGCCTTTCGTTCAATGTCTCTCTCTTCAGATTAATGCCGTCTTCAGGCTAATGTTAGACAGGCCGGTTGGTTTAGTGGTTAGTGGGCCTTACTGCTATGCCGGAGGTCGTGGGTTCGATCCCCACCCAGGACAAATGTTTGTGTGATGAGCATGATAATTTGTTCTGTGTCTGGGCGTAATTTATCTATAATATGTATGTATTTAAAAATATATAAGTATGTTTATCAGTTGTCTAGTACCCATAACACAAGCTCTGCTTAGCTTGGGACTAGACCACGTTGTGTGATAGTTGTGGAATATTATATTATTATATTATATTAATGTAGTTAAACATACTATGTCTAATATAATTTTATTTTTTCCTTTTTCATTCTGCATCATGGCAATCGGTTTAATTAACAATAAGCCTTGCTTCTGGCTGATATTTTTCATTTGAAGTGACTTTAGTCACAGTGAGCCGTGCCATTTTGGGGGAGGCTTTCACTTCATATGACAGAATCTATCCAGAAGCGTAGGAACACTATGTCTTTTTAGAATGTCGGAAGTCAAATACAAACTGTGCACTTATGCGTTTGTCATCTTACTACAAAATTATATATTATACAAAAATGAATAACTAAAGAGCGCTTGACTACAATGCTTTAAACAATTTATTAAATACTATACGAACTAATAAAATTTGCGAAACACGAATTTAATTTCCGTTAATGAAACGATTTTAATGAAAAGCAACAAAGTATTAAAATAAATATAGAGAAGCTTAAATTTAAATTTTTATTCACGTTTTTATGAATGACTTTTGTATAATAAATCAATCGTACTTTTTTGGCTGTCAGAGAATGGTTTAGAAACCTCCACGAGTGACTGTATCGCGGTTAAGTAATCGTCGTGACCCTTCCAAAACATCCCACCCATCCAAGCTCCTTCAGTTACTCTTTCGTTTCAGGGCCCACGACCCCATCTTCATCATCATTTCAGCGAAAAGACGTCCACTGTTAGATATAGGCCTCCCCCAAGTGTCACCATAACGACTGCTCCTATGCGTTTCGCATCCTTCAGATTCTCGCGATCTTCTCCAGCATTGGTCTACCTTGTAGAAAGCCTTCAAACGCTGCATCTTGCGGTATGTGGTCACAAATTCAGAATTTTTTTTCCCTTTGACCTTGTATCCTGCGACTAATGGACCCTGCCCACTGCCACTTAAAGATGTTTTCATGCGGATTTCATCACGCATGCAGAATGGCTCCACATGCGGGTCTGCTGCCCGATATCAGGCCCGTATCCCCACCGTCCCACCTGCATGCGTGATAAAATCCGCACGATATTACAAATATCGTAAGTTCAGTGATTCTTTGGGTTATGTCAGTAACCTTGGTTCTCCCAACCCCATGTTCACAGCACACTTATTTACAATCACTTAACAGAAAGTGTATGTGAAATGGTCATAATTATTATTCACCTAATTTGTAAGCATATTTGTTTCTCGAAACATGGAAATTATACCACAGCATACCGGATTTTCGGTTACATAAAGTACGTACATTTTAGTATTATTTCTATGCAAACTTGCTAAGTTCCCAACGTATTCGTAAGCCTTTAATCCGTAGAAAGACAGACAATTTAGTACCCCGTCGACAGAGACGGTTGTGGAAAAGCTGATTAATTAATTTCTAAAGTCTACATTTTCAGTTATATAATGAAGAAACAAAACCAGAAACATTGACTTCAGAAAATAAAGTTAATTGGCACATTTTTGTGCTTTCATATTGAAGTCGGTTATGATTTTTTTCGTAAAATTTTTGGTATTTACAGGTACCTGCCGGTACACTCACGGGAACAACTTGTGACCCACAGATGCCCCTCAAGTTGAAGGGTAAAATTTACAAGTCCGTGGTAAACCTGACATACTGTATGGATCAGAATTTTGGGCTGTGAAAAAGATGAATGAAAAAAGATTGCATGGAAAACGTGTTGCACCTACCGTAGTAGTATAAGATTAGGGCAGGTAGAAGAAGAAGGTAAACCTGTATACAGGGTGTAAAATCCGCAAACTTCCACTGAAAAGGGAGGATCAGACGGATGTTTTGTCCGATACGGGAAAATTGCCCGTAGTTTCCCTTTTAGTCTTTGCAAAGTTTAGTGAATGGTGCTGAAACTCGTACTGGTTACCTAGTTACCCTTAAGTTATATTATTGAAATCGAAAGAGACTGGATCCTGCGACACAGGGTATCCTAGTGCAGGATCTAGTGTCCCATATAAATAATGTTAAACTATACTTAGAACAATAAAATATTATTATTGTTATAGTTGATTTTGAACTGTTTTTTAGTTTTTAATTGTGCGAAATATTCTGATACATATGTGAATATAATCAGCAGCGTTGATTTCAACAAAGTCTAAATTAAGATATTATCATATGGATATACATTATCTTTATTCAGATAAACCACTGGCAGAGATAATTGCCATGAAAAAAAAACCTCCAGTCGAAAAGCGAAACATTAAAGTTTTATATTTTAAAATACACGCATGACTGCACTCCGCCTTTGATACAGTTTCAGGGCTCGCAAAACATAATTAACATTCGAATACTTTCACCGTTTTATGTCCAAATAAGTGCACGACAATCAAAGTCAGATACAGGGCCAATAAAATCCGGTCTTCAAATATATAAAAAACTGCAAAAAAGTGGGTGCTCGACTTTATATCACTTTCTTTACTGGAAATATGAGTCACGGTAGACATACGTGCTTACCGAAAGTACGTGGTTTCATTATAGTAGGATACTTCCTTGTTGATGAATTTGCACTTTAAAATGTACTTGACAGTAACCTGATTAACAGTTTTAAAATTGATGATTACGAGAATTTCATACCTACATATTCCGGAAGACATGTTATTTATCAAGTTAGAATTAAGTACTCGTAATTGCACAAACAAATGTTCAAATGTTTGTGTGATGAGCACGATCATTTGTTCTGAGTCTGGGTGTAATTTATCTTTACTATGCATGTATTTAGAAATATTGTATGTTTATCAGTTGTCTAGTAACAATAACACAAGCTCTGCTTAGCTTTAGACTAGACAGCGTTGTGTGATTGTTGTGGAATATTATTATTATTATTACTTTGCATTACATAATACTGCTCTCATCTTTTATTTAGGTGGGAAATTATCCAATGACTTCGCCCACTCTAGAGCAGAGTGGTAGAGCGTGTCAGACTTTTACTAACTAAAATCAACTTCTATGTTCCTTCTTGCCTTATGTTGCAGGGTCCCGGCCTTCCCTTTCGGACAACCAATACCTTCAAAAGGCTTCGGCTGGGCCCCTACGATTTTGCTGTCATATCTTTGAGACACGCGTGGAACACGCCTTATTACTCAAGCCCTAAGATGACACCGATGTCCGCACACCTTACTTTATTGTCTTTCTATTGTGCCTCTAATTAAGGAATTTAAAGGGCTACGGTAGACTACTCTCATCTTTATGGCGGATTTGCCAGATAGGACAAGAAAGACGTCTTTTTACTTAATGAAATGATTATGATGACTATGTTATTATGAGACAGAGGCAGCCTGTGCCTGGTGGCGGGGACCATCACTGGTCACTGTACACTGAATAAGCATCTTCACACAATAGGCAGCACGGATTGTCCCCTGTGCAGAGCGTGCTTGTAGGGGGAGTAGACAGTTTCGCATGTGCTCCTGGACTGCACAGGGATCACTGATACACGCACACGGACCTTAGGATCCCCGAACTCCCTTATTGACACCCTAAAAAACCCTGAGAGGCCTAATCAGTTTTTGGAGAGAGGTGGGCTGGTTGGAATAAGCTCACCTAAGATTATGGGCGCCATGGCCCACATACAATGGTCCGCAGAGGACTGAGTGCGGAAACCATACTCAGAAGATAGATAGATAGATAGACTATGTTAGATTTATATGGGCATGCCTTTGTCCACTATCTCATAAGTGACAAGACGTGACGGATGACAGGTACCTACGGTACGGTCAAAGGTGCATATTCGATTAAAAGATATCTTAAGACTCGCAGTTCGATCTCTTCATAATAATTTTACACACACGCACGAAATAAGTGAAAGTTTTTACGCATTAATATTGTTAGCTTGTTATAAGAATAATAATCGATACTTAAAAAATGGTCCGTACGTTTTGCAAGTATTTGTACTTCGAAAGTACATATAACTTTCAAAAAACTGCTTTCTTACAAAAGTAATTGTGAGTTAAATGGAATTTTGAAAAGTACAAGAATAACTTTCTTTTGTTTCAAATTGTATTGTCTTACTATATTAATTAATTAGTTCAAATATAACTAGTAAAAGTTTTAATGAATTTAATGAACTTTCTATTTTGTGTTTCGAAATTCTTCAAGTCAATCATAACTTGATAAATGGAGCTTCAGTTGAAAAAAACAATGCAATATTTTAAAATTATTCTTAACTCTTTGGTGAACTTATGGACGCCTATAGTACATCATTAATACATTTCCAATTTTCAGAAATTATTACAGGGAAATGATTTCCATTAATCAAAATTTGTGAGCACATAATTTACTAACTCTACTAATGATGCGAAACTGATATAAAGCCGAAATTTAACGTACAGTTGGTGATAATATCTGTAACTTTACCATTGGATTTACCTTAAGGAAGATCTGTTGTGATATTAAGTAACTACATGGATTAATTGCATAATTGTCTGTGAAAACGATAATAAAAAAAACTGTCAAGTGCGAGTCAGATTCGCGCACTAAAGGTTCCGTATCGTTATCTATAAAACAATTATGTCTATTGTATGGGAGCCCACTTAAATATTTATTTTATTCCGAATTTTAGTACCTATTTTTATTTAAAGCGGTAACAGAAATACATTATCTATGAAACCTTCAACGGTTTTATTTTATTTTTATTTTATTTATTATTAAGGACCTCCAACAAAGGATGTACACACACAAGTAAAAGTTTACATTTAGGTTATAGACTAGTGCACTCCCTCAGTTACAGGAAGCCACAGTATGAATAGGACTTCTTTCAATTTATGAAACTAAATAGGAAATCATAAAATCATAATCTAACTTAGTTTTTCACGGTTCATAAGATACAGTCTGGTGACAGACGGATGAACAGCAGATTCTTAGTAATGGTTCTCGTTTCACCATTTTTGTAGGAAAACCCTAAAAATCAGCTGTAGTGATTGTTAGGCTAATCAGCTATTCTTTGCTAATTTGTCTATTGTTTATGAGATAATATCTAATTAGTTGCTACACCTTCACCTTTACTGCTATTTAGTATTCTGAGAAATAATACTACAAAGGTTCTTATCTTAAGTGGTACTTCAAGTTACGCTCATAAATCAAAGAATTAATTAATTTGAAGTTAGAATCTGTTGCTATTATAATAGTATCTAGGTCAAGATATTTCTTTGCTCGACTTAGCCAGAATTAATATTTAGAAAATGATAATATATTTATTTTTTTAGGGATAATTAAAAGCCACATTAAGAATAATTTTAGTAGTAATAATATTGCAGCCCACTGCATTATTAGGTTAAAGTTAAAGTATTTTTTGAATTAAAAAATACAATTTAGTTACGAAAATTAGTAAACATGGGCGAATTTTTATGCTAAAGATTTGTTTACTATGCGAGTTATAAGTTATTTTCCCACGCAGTTCTTGGAAAAAAAAAATATTTTTATAAACATTTTTTTTTAAACGAGTTTAAAACAAAAAGAAAACACTTACCTGATAAAATCCCAAACAAAAATTTAGTAAAAGACAATTCGAAGAACTGAAAAAACTTCACGAAAGTACTTTCGCAACACTGTCACTCCCGACTCCCGCGCAGCCGTTGCGCCGCGCTAGCCAAATGCGACTGCGCGAACGAAGACCATCGAATCTTTACGACAACTTCCGACTTACCTTCACGCGACGAAGGGTGGGTCTCTATGTTATGCGGACAATTTTCTCAGTGATTATTCTTACGTAAGATAATTAGCACGCAGAATGGTCCGATGGCGTTTTTTACATCGCGGTTATTACGTGAGCGCGGACACAGATTTTTTTGAGAGAGGCTGTGAAGTGACAGTGTGATACTTTGGTGTGCTTTGGCTTTTGTTATTGCTTTTTTATGGTCAAGTTTACTTAGGCAAAGTGGTAAACTTGTAAGTAGATGTTTATAACAAATAACTGGTCAATTACTAGCTAAACTCGCACGCGAAGAGTTTTATACTGTGATATTAAAATCTAGCTAAAAAAATATTGTTTCTTGGAAGGGAATGCTTTTTTTTAATGCTTTTTCTTGTTGCGGCATTAGAAATATAATATTCTGTGATGTACAGAAAAAAAAGATACGGCAGTTTAGGTAAAAAAAAACTTTTTTCGATTCGGCAAAATCTTCGAGACGCGATTCAGGAATTGAACTTTTTACATAAGTTAGTTTGTACGGAACCCTCAGAGTGCGAGTTCGACTCGTACTTGTCCAGTATTTTTTTTCATGAAAGTATTTAAATATGCTGCTTGAAAACAAGAGAAAAATAAGAGACAAACGGGGAATAAGATACCACTAATAGCTGGTCATTGTATCTTAAACTCGAATTTATAAACAAGTAAAACTAATTTCTTGAGTTAAAGTTACTACTTAAGTCTTCTTCTTCTTCCTGCCCTTGTCCCATATTACTTGGGGTCGGCGCAACATGTTTTTTTCTTCCACTCTATCCTGTCAGCCGTCACACTATCACTAACTTCCTTTTCTTTCATATCACTCCTCTCAAAAGTTACTACTTAAGTAACAATTTGTATTCTATATTGAATGAAACTTTTTAACATCAAGTAATGACATAACAAGACATTACTTAGCAACAAGTAATTACTTCTTTATAAATACGAGTGTAATTGTGTCCGATTACCAAAAGAGAAAATGCTCGCGCTTTTTGTAATATATTGTGATAGTTTAATGTATTGGCGATGATCTGCAAATAAACAATTAGACAAGAGATAACACAGTAAGCATAAAAATAAACTATCCTTTAACTATCAGGGCACAGAAACCTACGACATAGGAGACTTAAAAGATATGGTATCTCCTCTATTCTATAGCATGGCCATGGTCTGGAGCGAGGAGGAGTGGCAGGCGGCCGCCTACTTCTGCAAAGCAGTAATCCAGACCTACCTCAGAAGTGGTTCACCGGGCTTTGGTGCAGGCTATGGTCCGGAGTGAGGAGGAGTGGGAGGCGGTCGCCTCCTTCTGCGAAGCAGTAATGCTTGGAGGAGGCCGACCGCCTCAGGCAATAGCGCTCACACCGCAGCCACCGCCGTAATTCCGATCCCAATTTCCGGCCACCGTAAGCGCGGGTTTGTGGACGAGCAATGGGTCCGTTCGTCCGGTAACAGACCGGACCGAGTCCAAGTCGTTTAGGGTGCGTACTGTTCCTGCGCGCCTCAAGGAGTTATCAGCAAACTGTAAGGGCCCAGTAGGGTCGAGGCCTAGTCTGGGGCTTTCGGGAGGTATGAAAATGCACACCAGGACCCTGGAACCAAGGCAGGGAAGGAACAGGGTAGGTTTTCAGTCGGTAAGAGTCTGAAACTATTTCCCGGTCCGCCCAAGGGCGGGATTTGTCATTGGATGATTTTACCTACCATCAAAAAAAACCTCAGAAGATGCCAATGAACTTTATGTATGCAATAGATCCATAAACCTTAGTATAGAATCTAGTGTTAGTAATAAATGTAGGTTATAATGAAGTTATCATAGTCGAATTACGGCTAAAAAAAAAAACAAATATAAGAAGAAAAAAAAACTGGTTTTCAGTTTTAGTTGTAGGTTGCTATAATTAAATACAACTGGTTAGAAGCTTAGCTACTCTTATGTAAGGTGGTCAAATTTTGACTTAATGCACCTTGTGTTGGAATGTGTTTTAATATGCATTTGTTGTCTGCGGATGACCAACTTTTTAAATAATATACTGAAATTATATATTTTTAAGGAGATCTACTTGCTGAAAACACTGTTTTAGTAACAAAATTTTCACTGATTTATTAGTGTTGATTTATATTTTAATCTCGTTTTTTTTTATATAGCCGTTAAAACGCACACCATCCAATAATATGATAAAAAATATTGGATTGGACAAGGTCAAGATGCTCTGGATACCAGCATTTTATATTGCTTGCTGATTTAGTATATTTTATTAAGCAACTTAATCGACAGGTCCCAAGAACAAAATCCTATTTGAAAAATTATCAATTTACAATATGAGATAATTATCGTTAAAGTTCTGTGAATAAGAAAAAAAATACATTGCATCCTTATTTTTCGATAAGATTTTATTTTTGGGACCCGACAAAATATAACTTGTCAAAAATATAGTGTAGCTACTACTATTTTAGCTATTTTAGTAGTAGTCACACAATACAAATGCCAAAACGGGTCTTTTATTTTTTGACAACTTTAGTACCTAACATGACACTTTTCGGCGTCTCTCCTGTTGCGTGTTCAAAAATTAATAACATTTTTAAGATCTTTTATTTTACCGACGTACAATAAAAGGTCTTCTAGGTTTTTTTTTATTGTAGGTAAAATCATCCAATGACAAATTCCGCCCTTGGGTGGGGTGGGAAGTAGTGTCAGACTCTTACTGACTAAAAACCTACCCTGCTCCATTCCTTGCCTTTGTCCCAGGGCCCTTGGTAACATTTTCAAAGGTCTTCTAGGTAAGAGCGCCCCATCATAGACCACATTGTCGTTTTTCTTCAGTTGAGATAGTGGTGAATCGCAAGCCCATCCACAATAAAAAAAGTTATATGTTTACAAGTGGTCCTTCGAGCCGGATGCGGTATTACGGCATAACAATGGCATTAAAGCTGCTTGTTTATAAAATTTATTTTTGAAAACTAACTAAATGTTTCGGTAAACTTTACAATCAACAGTATCTACATTGATTATGCAACTTCTGTAGAAGTGTGTTCCATATCAAACACATTATTACCTACCATCACCTAAGAGGTCAAACGTGAGCATGCCAGTGAATAAAAAAAAACTATCCATTACCCACTAATACAATTTAGCGACTTGTACAACAAAAACCAACTTACACATCAAACAAAGAACCCTCCTTCTGCGAAGCAGTAATGCTAGCAAAGGAGGAGGCCGCACGCGAGAGGCAACGGCCCACAAGGCCCAGCCGCCGCGGGGATTTCGATTCCGATCCTGATTTCCAGCCAACGTAGACGCGGGCTTGCGGACGGCGAGCTATGGGTAGCTCGCTGTCCGACCGTCCGGTAAACATCCGGACCAAGCCCAGGTCGTCAACGGCGCGCACTGTTCCCGCGCGCCTCAAGGAGTTGTCAGCAAACCGTAGAGACCCAGCCTGCTAGCTGCAGGCAGGCAGGGTCGAAGCCTACTGGGGCCAAGGGTTTGCTTCCGAAAGGAAAGCCCGGCCCTGGTATCTAAGGCCACGAAGGAACGGGGTGGGTTTTTAGTCAGTAAGAGTCTGACACTATCTCCCGCTCCGCCCAAGGGCGGGAGATGTCATTGGATGATTTTACCCACCACAAAAAAAAAAAAAAAAAAAAAAAACATCAAACAAAGAACGAAAAGTGCAGACCAGGTAAGTTATCTTTAACTTCACTTTTTATGATTGGAAACTGCGTAAGGTAAACACAACAGCTGACGAAGGTCCTCGGATGTACCTATATGTGTATTATGCGTCAGCACAAAATTCTCGGCTCTTAACGCTATGCAGTCGCTTCGTGTTTGTTCCGATTAAATTCCTGTGATAAAATGTAGGTTTTGACTATTTTTCAACCGACTTCAAAAAAAGGAAAAGGATTCTCGATTCGGTAGTATGTTTTTTTTTTACGTCTCTTACCTCAAAACTCTATCTATCTATCTCTATCTATGGACTGGTTTTAATTTATTTTTTACTTCAATAAACATGCTTCCAGATAGTTTCCATTTTTTTCAAAATTCAGTTCTGATGATGTTATCCATGAGAAATTGAGGGAACTCCTCAAATATAATATAACCAATTATATAGTGATTTGGTATTTTCATCGAGAACTCAAGCTCAAACTCAAAAATTATCATTTGATGAAGTAAAACTAAAACTTCGTGCTCACATAAATATCCAATGAAGATAGTTAAACAACTATGACGATACAAATAAATAACTGAATATTTGTGTTGAAATTGGTAAAAAGTGACTAAGATAAGAATGTAAGGGGATTGACAACAAATGAAATTTTCTTTGCTAATGGATTTAGTATAATAATAATTAAGTAAGTAGGACTACTGAAAAGGTGTGTATAAATTTTTACATATATTATTTATTTTACAAATAAGTAAAAAAAAAATACCATCTTAATTTTTTGTCGATTTAAACTAGATGAGGCTAGATAATACAAAAAAATAAGAAACATAAAGCAAGGGAGTTTTTTTGATAATAATGTGAATTGTTCTAAGGGACCAGAAAAGTGATAAATAAATTCTGTGGACAAGAATAAACCCAAAAGGAATGGCCAATCCAGATAAGACGCTTTTAAAAGTGAAGAATGGATGAAAAAGAGAATCATAATGATGCTGGCGAAGAAAGTAGTTTAGTGCTGATTGATTTTTTTTTGTCGGTGAGGATTCCGTAACGTAAGCAAGTCATACTAGTAATGTTTACTTGAATTAATATAATTCTAAAAGTTCTAAATTTGCAGATTTGTTATGAAATGAACGATCCGTCATCAATATATCTTTCAAGGTCAGTGTTTGAATTGTATCTACAACAAGTTTTTTTAAGCAATGTTTGAATATTAAATTTGATTACGTAGTAGTAGTATACACCGTTAAATTTTGATTGTTTTAATCCCGTGGTGGGTCGATTCGGTACATGAAATACTATCGGTTTGTAAAGAGAAAATTAAAAAATAAAGTACTTTTTTTAAACTCAAATTAATTTACACATGTATGAAATTAATTTCTTTAAGTAAACGTCAGCTGAGTGAGGCCAATGAACTGTAGGTAGTTAATACGCAACGACCGACAACTACCTACAAGAACATTGACTCGTTTACTTAAATAAATTAATTTCGTACATCACATAATAACGTACGTTTATTAAGTCGGGTTTTTTAAAAAGCTTTATTTTTTATTTTTTTTCTTTACAAATCGATAGTATTTCATGTACCGAATCGAACCTCCGCGGGATTAAAACGACTAAAATTTAACGGTGTTTATGTTGACTTAATGCAACATGGCATTCTGTACCAGTCAACCTTTGGGTTAAAAAAGATTGCACTGTGGTACGTGTGCACAATAAATAAATATTAGATATATAAAAATAAAATGAAGTATTTGTTTAGTTCGTATGGTATTCGTGTCAATATGAAATTATGCTAACTTGCTGTTGTTTAAGTAGTATATACTCGTATATTACCCTGTTAGCAAAACAACATGGTATGATCAGATTTTAATGATCTCACTACTGGTACACACTTACACAGGCCTTCTTACAGTGAGAGGGAGTGGGAGTGACCCATGTTATGCATACGTGGTATTCCACCACATATGCATAATATGTATTTTAGATTTCTGATCAAAAGGTTTTTTTAAGGTGGGAAAACTCATCCAATAACATCTCCTGCTCTTAGGCGGAACGAGAGGGTATTTAAAATCTTTTACTGACTAAAAACCCACCCCTGTTTCATCCTTACCTTCGTTCCAGGGCCTCGGAGTTCACTTTCGTACTGCTGGGCTCCTACTTTTTGCTGACATCTTAAGGCGCGTGTCGACACACAATACAGCAGTATGTACCGTCGACGACTTCGGCTCGGTCCGGACGATTACCGGACAGTCGGATAGCTAGCTACCCATTGCTCGTTGTCCGCAAGCCCGCGCCTACGGTGGCCGGAAATTGGGATCGGGATTCCGGCGCTAGGGCGTGAGGGCTTTCTCTTTTGCTAGCATTACTGATTCGCAGAAGAAAGCGACCGTCTGCCACTCCTCCTGACTTGGTCCTTAGGTAGCTTAGTTTCCTCATGATTCACCAATTAGAGAGCATTTAAATGACGAAACAATTTATAAAAATAATTTATAACTATACTCTTATTTTAAGGCGTATTACACCAAACACATTTAATTTAGGTATTTAACTAAGAATCGAATTCATGTTACAGTCTAATTTAAACGGCACGTAAAATAAAAGTTATTTATTAGACTATTTCGACTAAAAGAACTCCTAATTGAACAGTTAACTGTAATTTATATTTTAATTTAATACAGAAATAGCAGTTAAAATCACCCGTTCAGGAATTTATGGGACAATCCGTATGTAGGAATGGTAATTGCTATTTGAAATGTGAATTTATCAAGATTTCATTTCAGTTTTTCATAAGGCTTAATAAACATTGTTGTAAGTCAATATCTTCAGGGACTTACATACGACGACTGAAAGACTATTTGTTTTTTAATTATATTAAACATATTCTATATTTCATAACATTTACCTTTTTTTTAATTTACTTTACTAATACTGAAAGATGTACCAGGAAGGCGTCGAAGTCTGTCACACAGTTAATACTAACATATACATCGTTGTTTATTCAATATTTCAAAGGGAATCATAATTTATTTAATAAATTGTATTTTGATTACGATAGATAAGATGTATCTGCCTTTATTTTAATAAAAAATATTATGATCAAGGATCACTACCTTTCTTCTTGTCTTATATATATATATATATATATATATATATATATATATATATTATTTATTTCTTGTATTATATGTCTTTCATTAGTTATATATAGTACATATGTAAACAGTACACCATAAACTACATTCGTATCTTTTTTTCCTTCTCTGTCAAATCCATCCAAAGGTTGTCTGTAAGAGATCGCTTTTAGCGATAACACCGCCCATTGTGACACCCTATTAATTTTAAGTTCTTAAAGTAATTTTATTTTTGGTGTACAATAAAGAATACATCTATCTATCTTAATTTTAAAATTTCAAGTTCATCCAATTCTATTTACTCAAGTTCTTAAAAATTCTTCTTAAAAATTTAATTTTAATTGAAAAAAATCGGTTCAGTCAGAATGGCTCACTAGAAAGCTCCGCAATTGGTCAACTCTATTTACTTCATATGAATGACTATGGTTACTATTCTTTATCTTAATAAAGAAGAAGATAATAAAGGTCTTTATAACGGAGTTCTTTGTAAAGAAGTTCTTTTGAATTTGTTCTACTTGATGAGCATTGTTAGGTTTGTATTTAAATTTTAAAATTCCTGTCACTGCAATCTTTCTAGAGTCTTAAGCAATCATCTACCTACCCTTTTTCCCAGTTGTGTTGGAGTTGTCTTTCAGTCATTTGAATTTTGTAACAATTATTTACTTTTAATTCAATATTGTGCATGTGCATAACTGTTTAATTAGCACTGATGGTCCCCTTGATTTATTTATGTATGTACCCATATCAAGGTTACCTCACAAACTTACCGTTCTCTTTATGACGGTATCCTGTGGGCTATAAACTGCAATAAAATATCTAGACTAAGTAAAAATGTTTTGTTTTCTACTTACTGATTGCTTCGCATGATCTTACTGCGAAAAGTAATTTTTAATCAAAACCTAAAGCCATATAAAAGCCATATAATTATGATACTTGGTTACCTTTTTTTATTGCTTCTTCTATTAGAAATTGGGGTGTGACACAAGTAGGTTACGTCTTTTTTTGTGCAAACAATAAATTTAACCGTAATTTTCTAAAAAAATATGACCATAAACATCCCCAAGATATCCTTCGAGATGGAAGGACATTTTGTGGACGTATTCCGACTTCGAAATGAAAGAGGTTCTATGTTCGTCTGTATGTATTTTTTTTTGATCTATCTTCACCAATATCTCGGTCAATTGGGGAACGATTTTTAAATTTTTTATTTTGATTGAAAGATTATACTCTCAAATTAGTCCCATAGAAATATTGTTTTGGTCTGATGATGAAATTTGGAGATATAGAAAGGAATTCTTCAAAAAATCACAACAGCTGTCTACACCGCTACCGGCCTTCGCTGAAAATCAGCGCTGTGAGCTCATCACTCTAAGCATGAAGCCACAGCTTTATGCTGAGCGTTTAGCCGTTTTGCGCGGATGTGACGCATATCTTCCTTATATAAGTTGTTGTTAATTAGTTTTAAGCATTGCGTCATTTCGCGCAAATAAAATGTTATTCTTTCTTCTTTCAACAAGAAAAATTGCTCTATACAAGTAGTCGGTGACAGACTGAAAGAAGAAGGGGAAGGTAGGAAGGTATGATGAAGCCGGAAGGTAGGCAAGATCCGGAATTCCGTAATAAATTAGTGTATCCTAGCTTTGTTTGGTATTAGAATTGTCATGATGATTTGATGATGAAACAGAATGGCAGAAGGTATTATTTAAGGCTGAGGGGTACAAATAAAAAACTTTTACAAAGAAAATACAATCGACTTTAATGTAAAAATAAAACACAAAAAAGTGCAAAATAACTTTAATTTCTATAATTGTTTAGTATTTTTGTTATTAAACACCGACTTCCGAAATTATTATTTTTTAATTACAATAATTTTACAAAGTAAATTCTTGATACTGCTTCAATTCATACTAATATAGTAGATGTAAAAGCAACTTTGTCTGTATGTTTGCCTAAACCATTTGATAAATCTCTTTGACAAATATTGGAACAGAGACAGGTCAGACGCTGGAAATTGACATAGGATGCCTTTTTTCTTGGCAGTAGTTTTTCTTGAGATAATGTTCAACGTTAACGGAAAGCAACAAGCAGTGAAAAATTCATTTATGGTTATATTCACATAAATTATTTGACTTTGAATAAAATTTAAGACCGATATTGAACTACAAAAAATAAATCCCATTTGTATTTCAGTAGTCTTCATTAATTTACTTACTAATATTGTTATTCTACCATACTTCACTTTCCATTTCTGTTACAAGAGCATGAATTTAATAGCTACTTCCGTAACAAAAGTAGGCGATTCTTGAATAATTTTAAGTTGCTATTCTTGTTACGTCGACTAACAGGCCCGTAATATTAAAATAGCAATAAAATTTCGAATCTTGTTGGTTGACTAATTATGCAGATGACTATTATGATGATGGCCTACTAGCTGGGCTAGTATCTTCTATTCTGAACTCATGGAAAACAAAATCGTGGAGGGCAGTTTCTACGTTTCAAGAATGATCAAAATCGACACATGAAGAAATCCGAAATTGACCCCGCAACTTGGGAGACACAGGCACAAGATCGGCCTGAGTTAAGACGTCGTGTACAGCAGCACATACAGGCCTTTTGAAATAAAAGGAGATTAGAATTACACCAAATACACTACGACCTCAAGGCTAGACCACCAAAAGCTATAATTTATAATATCGCCAATGTCCACTCTATGCTCGGAGTTTTTATACAAAAGTTGGATATGCAGGTCATATGAGGGCACATAAAAGGGCAGCACATCTGAACTTACAACTAACATGAGGAGTCAAGGAAAGCGGTCACTGTGGCCGAAATTGGCTAGATGGCATCATCATTATCATCATGCAGATGCAGATCGAAACGTGTAGCATTGCCCATGAGCTGAATCGTTGACCTGATGAAGTCCGCTGAATGTAAGAATCACAAGACAGTTGGATGCTGCGAGCCTTAGGGGAAACAATATCCTGCTATCTGGTATAACCTATGAGGAAACAGGAAACTTGAACTTCATTGTCCAAGTTAATACCCACCTCCACTCACCGGGGTAAAACACACGCTCTTGAAACCTTTTCACAGTACTCACCTTTTAGTATTATTTTTAGTTTTATCTCTTTTTTCCCAATTTTGCTTTTTCCTAGTGTTATTATATTTACTCGACAGTATTTTTATTATTTTATTTCTTTTTTTTATTATTGATAGATTTGCATTTAATCGCGATAGCTTCCATAGCGTCGCTTTCCATCAGGTGAGATATCACCACGAGGACTATGCAGTTGACGATGGAGCGCGCATCTAGAATTAACCTATTCTATTCTTTATTTAAAGATCCTCAGGTTGCAGCCATCAGGAAACATAGACACCAGCAGGTAATTACAGTCCTTATCTGTACGCAAAATGAGTGTGTTCCCAAAATGGTTTGTGCGTATAGGTGGGATGTCTACCATGTACTAGTGGCGCATCGCTGTACGCCTGTTGGTCCGATGATGGAACGTGTTTAGCGGAATTAGGCTATGCAATTCCAACGCACACTCTCCGAAATGCAACCGATAGAAACCCGATAGGCTAGCCTCAACTCGACGAGTATATCATTGCCAATGATATTTTTGACTCGCCTCTCAATTGTCTCAAATTCATCAAGCTGGCATCTGGCAGAACCGCTCCAAAGATGAGAGTAGAACTCTGTACAAAATCGAACTTGCGCTTGATAAGGTTTGAGCAGCTGTTCCGTCATGAAGTACCATCTGAACTTTACGAGGATGCCCAGCTTTTTTGCATCCCGTTGAGCCTTTGCCCAAAGTTGCAAGACAACGTAATAACAAGAAGATCAAGATATTCAGTTATCGCCACGATGACATCTCGGGAAGTAGCCTATTTTAAGGCTGCGTCTGGTTTGTGTTTACTTGACGTTTGAAATCTGCTTCAAAATTCAATTTTTTCTTAACTATAGAATACAAATAGTAGTTACTTTTACTCAAGTATTTAGTTTTACTTGTTTATAAATACGGGTGTGAGAGTGTGAAGTAATCTGGACACAGATACATAAGTAAATCCAGGTTACCTCACAATATTTACCTTAAGTGTTAACTGTATAGTTAGGTGTATACCTATGCACATACAGAACATTGACTTAGAAAGTAACAACCTAATTGTTATGTAACTCAATTTTTGTTGGGTGTTATTAGAATCGCGCTTGGCTACTGTTTCATCTGTAAGTGATAATGCAGTCGACGATGGAGCACGCTTCATCATCATCATCATCAGCCTTTTAATTTTCCCACTGCTGGGACACAGGCCTCCTCTTTAAGAGAGGGAATGGGCCGTAATCCACCACACGGGCCCAGTGCGGCTCGCACGCTTGCTTGTAATTAAACTAAGCATTTTAGATCTGAAGACACCCGGACAGTGTAGTGTATAACATAATCACATGGTATATGAATCAATTTATAAAGACTTTTTGTATGTTCATTCCATTCTTAATTTAAGATCTAATTTTAATTGATAACGGGAGAAAGAAATAATGTGAGAAAAGCGACCCGACCTAGGATCAAAAATCTAAAACACGGAGTCCTTTTTTTTTTTGGTGGTGGGTAAAATCATCCAATGACATCTCCCGCCCTTGGGCGGAGCGGGAGATAGTGTCAGACTCTTATTGACCAAAAACCCACCTCATTCCTTCGTTACCTTAGATACCAGGGCCGAGCCTTCCTTTCAGAAGCAGACCCTTGGCCCCAGTAGGGTTCGGCCCTGCCTGCCTGCAGCTAGCAGGTTGGGTATCTACGGTTTGCTGATAACTCCTTGAGGCGCGCGGGAACAGTGCGCACACCCGAGTTATTTATTATTATTATTATTGTACCTGCAATGAGCTCGTGTGGTGGAATACAGCCCACTCCTTCTTACAGAAAGAAGGTCTGTGTCCCAGTTGTGGGATCATTTACGGTTAATTGTACTGTTTTATTACAGTAACATAATAATAAGCTACCCAAATAACTACGACTGAAAACAATTCTATACTAACATGAACCATTAATGTATGCAAGTTATATCAGCTTTATCGGACTTGATCCTCGTTAATACCTCTGCTATTCATGAATATGATTACGGATTCGATTTCAAATTCAAATATTGCAAAATTATTATGTTTGAATAATTTAAACCATAACGATGAAAGAAATCTTGATGATGCAACGTTAATTGCATAATAGTTTGCCGATTTAGAGCGAATCTAATCAATTAGATAATAAAAGATGTTTATTTTACAAATATGTTTTTAATAACCGTTTCACACGTAAATTTTGTCATCAGTTTATACAAAATGAGGCCAGTGTTTCCTAGCTAACTACACTGAGAAGAAATACCAAAATAAACTCAGGGGTCAAAGTTTCTTTTAAAGTTCATACACTAATTTTTTTTTTGTAGCCTGTTCTGTCCCACTCCTGGGCAAAGGCCTTCCTCCACTCCTTCCATTTCTCGCGGGCGTTTTGAACATTAACACTGTTCTATTTTATTTGTCATCATCATCATGATCATCATTTTTTCTACACTTCTGTACTAGGATAAAAAGACATGTCTTGACTCTATCATCTTCTAAATCCTCTGTTATCATATTCAAAACATTCCTCAGTTTATGTTCCTCATTCCTTCGCATAACGTTCCCATAATTATTATATTTTTAGAGGCTGAAATTTTTTGCGCTCTGAATGGAAGAGGGATCTTCAGATTTTTTCTAATTAAAACCCACATGTGTTCCTTCAATTGCCTTTTGTTTTCCAGGGCCACGGTAACAACGAACATTAACTACACACAGTGACAAAAGCTTTCTACACCACTTTTCAGTTAACAATAAAAATACTACGTATTCATGCATACTCAGTTATTTATTTAAACCAAAATGCCTTAAATCTCAAATCAACATCTCAAATCTTTATTGGAATCCATAATATACATGTCAGGTGATAAACAATAAAAAATGGAAACAAATACGAATCCTGTCGGAGACAGCAATATTACAAAATAGTAAGAGAGAGGAAGAGCGCTAAAATAAAATAAATACGTATGAGTAATAATAATAATATAATTATACAATAATATAATAGTAATAGTAATAATATAATTCCGAGTTTCGCGGGCTAACGCGAAGCCCGGGCCGCCCCCACCGTTCCTCAAGTCGCCAGTCGGCCCTACACGCCATTAGAGATAGCACGTGCGCACGTGACAGCGTCGCGCGGTGCCCTATCTTTACGTAGCCCTGTTTGTAACTAGACCTAAGCTCCTAACCTATATTGAATAAAACTTTGTACACTCGTTACACGTATTTAAAATATCATCTGTATAAATTATTGACGTACAATTAATTTCACCGAATTATTTAATTTTACCCATTTTTAAATATTATTATTTTTAGTCTGTATATATACCTTTTAAGTTATACGTAAATAGGTAATAAAATGGTAAAATAAAAAAATAATTTGGTATTAGCACAGAACAGAGGTATTTCTGTAAGGTAAAGACTATAGTTTGGTATTTGAATTAATATACGAGTACAATAATTATATTCGTATATTTTAGTTACATTTTCAAGTAAATAGTCGAAGTATGTCATCTATTTGTTATTGAATTTATCTGTAAGATATTCGTTGAGTTAGATATTCGATTTCGTTTTATCTTTTAGATATTCGTCGATTGTGCAATAGGTTTTGTTAATTAGGAAATATATTGGTTTTATGGTTTCCGGTAATTTGTTATAAATCTCTATTGACATAGAATATGAACCAGATAGACAGTCTCAAATTGTTTTGTGGAATAACGAATATAGCGTTTTTTCTACCAGTCAACATAGGGTGGTGAAGAAGCAAAATGAAAGGTGCATAAAAAAGAAAATTATATTTTGAAAACAAGCAAATACACCCCTATTTTTTAATTAGTGCACAAAAAATGGGGCTCAATCAGTACCTGTTACTGATCATATTTGTGTACTCAAAAGTAAAAAAACACGAAATTCCAAAATTGTCCACGAAAATTTGTCATTATTGGTAAATTCATAATTGAATCATAATTCATAACAACTACTACTAGAAAATACCAAGCGCAGTGTTTTTTCCATTTTTATTGACATTTTTTCATTCATAAACAATAACCTGTACTCTATTTTCATAAATTGAGTGTGATTTTGGGATATAAACAAACGCTCATAACTTTGCTGTTTATGAATATTATTTATTCAGACTTAAATAAAAATATAATAACAAGGCCTTTTCTAATAATAAAGTATTTCCACTAATTAAAAAATAGTGGTGTATATAGATTTATTTTAATAATATATTCTGATTTTTTGTTACTAACAGAAAACTTACTTTTTGTCAATCACCATATATTTTTAACTAAGTTACCTTTAACTTATTTTATATTTAAATTAAAAAAAAAAAAAAAAAAACATTTGAATCAACGAGCATATTTTATCGCAGGAGTCTTGCCGGAACAAATACGAAGCGACTGCATAGCGCTAAGAGCCGAGAGTTGTGTACCAAACACATACAAGTACACATCCGAGGACCTTCGCCAACTGTTGTGTTTACCTTCCGCAGTTTCCAATAGGGAAAAGTGAAGTTAAAGATAACAAACCTGCGCTTTTTGTTCTTTGTTTGATGTGTGACACAATTTACTTTTGTTTAATGTTTCATTTTAATTAAAAAAAAAAAAAAATGATAGTTGTGGAATATAAAAAAAAAAAAAAAAAAAATTAGCTTGGCAAGAAAGGCCGCGAGGCGTAGGTATATTTTAAGCCTACATTGCGAAGTGCGCTAGCCCTGCCAAAGCCAAGTTGGCTTTGATAAAAAATTAAATTGTACACAAGTTTTTTTTTTTTTTTTTTGTACACAGGTGGTGTAAAAAGTTTCTAACCTAACAAAGATGCAAGACATTTTTTCTTCTCTACACACTTCTCCCAACGATGCCTTCATCTCTCCGCTCAAATAGTAGTCGGCATTTTTCTCCGCAAAATAATTGTTCACGAAGATAATAATTGCCTCCCCATTTGACAAAAATCCCTATCCTCCGAGCGCCATTATTAGATTAATGAACAAAAAGAAGTAGCTTGGGGAGCAAGGCGAATGATCAAGCAGTTCTTTGTCTTGGTAAAAAAGGATCTCTGCATTTCATATCGATTCACTTATATGACTGTTAAATAACAACTGCGCGTCCAAAATAGCTGAAACTTTTGTTAGTAGCTATCGAAAGATGCACAAAACTTTCACTAGCTTTTATTGACGAGTGCTGTTATCTTCACATTGAGGTCGAAAACTTTTCAGACTACCCATGTGATGGATTTATTAACTGACGTTCTCACGTTTGTCACTCGTATTAGTAGACGATACGATATGTTCGACGATGTGAAACACTTTCCAAGAAAGGTTTTCCGAGAAGTAGCAAAATAACTCTAGAAACCGTTACTCCTAAAGTTTATTGAATTTAGTTATTTAAAAAATACAATATTAACAAACAGTTTCACTGTTATTTTTACGATATAATACAATATCCGGCTCGAAGGAACACTTACGGATCTAAAGAGTAAATGTTTTAGGAAATTATTGTTTATTTTATTGTGCTCACATAAAAAATAACGCTACTGCTATAATATAATATGTTGCTATGGTTTCAGGTCATTTCATAAATTATTTTACAGAATATTTTTAGTAAAGATCACAATTTGTCTAATAAGTAGGCTATATATGTTTGCTAGCAAAGGAATTAATATAGAAGCTTCCAAACTAGAACTAGGGCCAATATTTTGCCTTTTTCTTAGTTTCAAGCCTCGAAGCTTGATACATAGGATGCTGTAAACCAATTAAAACAATGTTTTTATTAAAATATGTTCCACGATTTTAAACACCAGAAATAAAAAGGAATACCTAGATTATCATTTTATCAATCGTAAGCTTTTCTAAATAGGTGACAAATAAATACTTTATGCATACAAAAATACAGAGGTGGACTTAATACCGTAGGCATTTATTACCAGTCAACCTATCGGTGATAATTATGTAAATTTAGCTAATTACGATTATACAGTCTCAAAGTCCAAGAGAATTTCTGAATAAGTAATTAATCAAGGTCGCATCACTTTGTTTAATACAATTATTATTTGCCTTATTACAGCAAATAATTTTCTTAACCATAATTAAAAGACAAATACAAAAAATGTTTGAGGCAGGGTTAGAAATTAAAATGTGTCTCTTTGACCAGCTTTTTATGAGATCTGATTCAGTAGATTTAATGAATAAGTAGTAATCTCAGCAATGTTCGTTCATTCTTAATTTTTTTTTGACATCCATCGCCGTCGCATCCTTCTGCGAAGCAGTAGTGCTAGCAAAGGAGGAGGCCGACCGCATCAGGCAACGGCGTACACGCCGCCGCCGCCGGGATTCCGATCCCAATTTCCGGCCACCGTAGGCGCGGGCTCGCAGACGGCGGGCAATGGGTAGCTCGCTGTCCGTCCGTCCGGTAATATACCGGTCCGAGCTCAAGTCGTTTACGGCGCGCACTGTTCCCGCGCGCCTCAAGGAGTTGTCAGCAAACCGTAGGGGCCCCTACAGTTTGCTGACAACTCCTTGAGGCGCGCGGGATATAATGCGCGCCGTAAACGACTTGAGCCGAATAGGGCCGAAGCCTACTGGGGTCAAAGGGTATGTTAAAATGGCACCCGGGGCCCTGGGACCAAGGCAAAGAATGGAATGGGGTAGGTTTTTAGTCAGTACGAGTCTGACACTACTTCCCACTCCACCCAATGGCGGGATTTGTCATTGGATGATTTTACCTACCATAAAAAAAAAATCACTCAAAATGATATGCTGACTTTCTGAAATACTTAAACAATGGCACTTTATCTTGAATCTCGTCAGGCCTAGATTCAGGCCATGTTTTGGAGTGAGAGGGAATGAGGCGGTTGCCTCCTGTGACAACAGTATTGCTAGCGTAAGAGCAAAACGGACATCCTCATGCCCTAGTTACCGTGACCACGACCCCAACTACTGGCCACGTCAGGTGCGAGTTTCTGAACGGCGATCAATGGATAGCTTGCCGTCCACCCATCCAGTAACTGTCCGGACCGAGCTGGAGTCATCGATGTCGCATAGTTTCCAACGAAAGCTTCAAAGAGATGTCAGTAAAACTGTAGAGGCCCGTAAGCTGGTGCCTGCATGCTTAATAGTAAATAGTTGAATTTCCGAATGGAGTCTCTTTAAGTTTTTTTTTTTTGTAACGTAACTACAAATTTACTCTTTTCAGATTTGTTCCTATTACCTGTGCTATTACTTGAGACTTGCTTTATGCCAAATTTCAGGAGTCTGGATCAACGGAAATTACCTTATGAATTTTGTTTCCCTTGATAGTGTTTCTATCGTCGCTTTCCATCAGTAAGATAGTAGTCAAACGCGAGATCAATTAAAAAAGAAACACCTGAAACCCAGAACGAAAACGAAAACTTAAAGACGCAGGTGTAGTTGTAGTCAGTAAAAGTCTGACACGCCTTCCCGATTTACCCTGGAGTGGGAGAAGTCATTATTTGATTTCCCACCTCTAAAAAATATTAGTAGTAATGCCTGTACACCGAAGCGGAGAAATATTAACCAAAAGGAATGCTGAAAATCTCCGCTCCTCTTCAGTGGACAGGAGGTTCAAATTAGTTTAAAAATTCATTCAAAACCGGGAAGTGGAGCCGGGAAGTGGAGAAGAGAAACGTTTGCGGGTTTTATAACAAAACTATAGCTAAAACAGTCTGCAACTCCGCTACCCGTAACTTTCTCACTGCGCTCCTTAGCCCCGCTCCGCTCTGGGGGCTTACTCTCGAGTTTAATTCCGATCGGTAGACATTGGAATTGTGACATTAGGTACTCTTGAATTCGATGCTAGGGCCAAATTGCGTAACCTTTTTGGGAAAATAAGTAAAATGTGGCACACAATTTTAAACCAATTTGACGCTAGAATCGAATTCAAGAGTACCTAACGTCACAATTTCAATGTCTACCGATCGGAATTAAACTCGAGAGTAAGCCCCCTGATCGACAGACATAGTCCGCAACGTCCGCTCCACATTACTCCTTTGCTACACTCCGCTACCTCACTCTGCTCTGGTGGACAGGCAGCCATAGTCTATATTTTAAAGAAATCTATCGATGTGAATCGGTTTTCCTTAGTTGAGAATATTTGTTACTTTTTGTAACCCGATTGCATCAGAAGGACGCTTAAATATTAGTATGTATCTATAGAATTTTATTCAGTAAGTTATCAAGTATTCCATCCAAAGGTTGTCTGTAAGAAATTGCCTTCTAAAAAAGTACTTTATTTTTTAATTTTCTCTTTACGAATCGATAGTATTTTATGTACGAAATCGACTCTCCGCGGGATTAAAACGACCAAAATTTAACGGTGTATAAAAATCACAAAATAAGCTTGCTATGTTACATTATATTGCCCACACAAACGGTCAATGGACCATCCGGACCACTGAGGGGTGGTTTTGTACCCGCGTACCCTGGTGCCTAATACCCGCTATGTACCTGTATTTTAAAAAGGGCACAAGGTGGTGTCCAACTTGTGACCTTTTAAAAATATTTTTGGGAAAAAATATAACATAGTGTAAAAATGATTGGAATCGATTCAGTTACTGATTCTGAACAAACTGTATTCAGGTTTTGCATGTACTAAAAAATATTTTGTATAATAAACAGTGGTAATTGATGAACTAAAATCTGTGATCCTTATCAAACAATTCTCGAAGTTAGAGCCTAAGTTCAATTTACATACCTAACTCATGTAATTTCAGTGGGTACAAACAGTTAACCAAATCTCAAAGGATTACCTAGTTTCAGGGTTTACTACGTGATCTGTATATGAAACTGGCAATAGCCCTAAACAAGGGACTTGCTTAGACTAGAAGTTAACTGGTTATCGGGGTTGAGATTAATTCAGTAATTAAACTGTTATGCACCAAGAGGACACCGGTGTCCGCACACCATAGTATTTCTATTGTGTCTCTAATTACAATATTCAAAAGGTTAAATAGATTGCAGGCATTCTTCCGAACATGTGTGAATTTACGCGCATTACTCAAAGTAATTAATTTTAACCGAAATTAAACTTTAATAAATATTTTGAATGAATGTCTCTCCTAATTAACAGACCTTACACACCGAATTTGAATGTTAACGTTCGCGTCTACTAACATAAAAATGAAAATGCATTCTTAATTTAGTTTATATCACGGGATATACAACGTGGTGCCGACAATGGCTCCAGCCACTCCTCAAAAAAGGGACTTACCGCCATAATTATGACGTGCCCGAAAGTTCATGTTAAATAGCAGCTGCAATAGAATGACGCTAGTATTTTAGTTTAATTATAAATATAATCTTATTAAATTCATTTTGGTGTTACCTTAGTCTACGGGTTGCTAGTGTTTTTACTAAGTCGAGAGTTTGGTCCCTGGGTTCAGTAGCAGATAATATCTGGCTTTACGACATTTTATTTGTTGATTTATAAAAAAATCATGTAACAAAGGGCAAAAAGGTTCAAGTTCCATTTCGGCCATGCCTGGTTCTGACCCTGGTTCAAACAAAGGTTTTCCGAATCGCAAAAAAGTAATTATTTTGTAATGTTACAAAACAGCCTTCAAATAAATTTTTTCGTTGTATGTGCTATGGAACCTTATTTCTCGCCAAATTTCAGGATTCTAGGTCCACAGGAAGTAGCCCATAGATTTTGATTTCCTTGCAAGTATCAAAATATACGTTCGTAGTATGAACGGCTTTATCTTTAGATTGCCTAGCCTTTGAAGTTTAATTTTTTCACAGCTGAACTGAATATCAGACTTGAGTATTTGATTAATACCTGTACGCGTTCTTAAGAAAACAATCTTGAGAAATAGACAGTCGGACAGCAAAATGCTCCTTTAATAGTTCATTTTTTGTCAAATGAGGCACGAAACCCAAAAAAAAAATATAGATGAAAACATCAAAATCAAAAAATATTTTTTTAACTGCACGTATAATGTGAGGGAATATGTCTGTGTTCGATAAAAGTCAAACGTCAAAACTAACAACCGACTATTGTACCGGAACAATAAAATAGCATATTAGAAATTTAACTGTCATGAAAAAATGTTATACAGAGAGAAAGTCTAATACTATAGTAGGTAACCAAAGACAGGTAAAATTGCTAATGTCAAAAAAATAGTGGTAACTCAAAAAGCAAAACTATTTTTTAAGTTTTTAAAAATTAAGAAAAAAAAAGCCTAGGGGTAGGCACATTGCCTTGCGAGTGCTAAAGTATGCGGCATAAAATCTTTTGATTGCGCTGACTTTAAAGTTTATTCTTTTCATAGCTCCAAACACCGACCACATATTATTCTTCATTTTTCTTTTTTTTACGTTATGTTCTACATCACCCTAAAGACTGGTAGAAAATGCAAAAGGCATTACAACCACCTTTGTACAGTTCTTACTAGTGGATAAAGTTTAAATAAATAAATATTTCTGGGGAAATAACTCGATGATACTTTTCTCAATCTAGACAAGTAAAAATGTCTCAAGGAGATGGCAGCAAACCGTAGGTACCCAGCAGGGTCGAAGCCTACTGGGGCCAAGAGTTATGCGAAAGTGAACCCGGGGGCCCTGGAACAAAGGCAATTAAGGAGCAGGGTAGGTTTTTAGTCAGTAAGAGTCTGACACTATGTCTCGCCCGACCAAGGGCATGATTTGTCATTGGATGATTTTACCTACCATAAAAAAGGCATTAAGCCCGTCTTTGTACAGTGTTTAATAGTGCATATAGTTATAATAAATAAATATTTCTGGGGGAAAGACTCGATGATACCTTTCTCGAACAAGACAATTAAAAAAGTCAAAGTTACTTAGTTGAACACCAAATCTCAAAAGATTTGTCCACAAACTAAAACCAAAGTTAGTAATAAGACAAAGTTGAAGTGAAAGTGCTCACCTCCCATTGTTTGACCCAACCTTTAAACGTTAACAAATAACTAATCGTTAACAATGGACGTCAAAGAAGTGACGTGTGTGTTTTCTTTGAATTCTAAACTAACCTGAGGGGTCAGTATCACAGCATAGATAAGTCCAGAAGGTTAGGTTAGCATAATTAGCTTTATAATTTTTTCACTGTTTGGACTAAGCCGTCCTCTCTAGGAGTGGGAATGGGTCGTAATCCAGTATGCGAGCCCAGGCGGGTTGGTGGATTGTGACATCCACCAACCCGCCTGGGCTCCCGGCTGTCTTTAAATTTTTGGTTCTAGGTTATACTGGTTTCATCACGATGTTTTCTTCACCGTTTTGAGAGCAATAGTGATGAAATAAATTATACAAAGTAATGCAGGCCGGGTTTGAACCCGCAATCTATAACCCACGCAAAGACACGCATTGCGTACAGCAAATATATAATAATAGCGTAATCAAATTTAAAAAATCGCTAAATTTGGCGGATAAACGTCTATGGCCTCACATAAAAACTAATCCTGCATCGCGCAAGTAAAGTTCTCCGCGCGCTTTGAACATATAGAACAACTCAAAATCATTTATCGAACAGTAGCCCACCACACATAACACCTGTCTAGTCTGAGAATCCTCCAAAACGCGTATGTGTGCGTGAATATATTATAGCTAGTTGTATAGAGTCTACCTTCTATATTTGCCTGCATAATGTCATTATAAAGCTTTAGATTTATAAATACTATAGTGATCTATGTGTTAAAGCAACAATATTTCCTATTGACCTCGATTTGGCGATTAGTCTTCGTGCCTGAGGGACTGTTCTCTCAATACTATTTTAAGACTTGAGAAGCTTAGATTTGTAGCCTTAACGATGATACCCTGATTATTAATCTTGTTTGACTCTATAGTATCCCAATTTGTTTGGAGTAACAATTATGGTGAACAAAGTCTGTAAGTTATGTGAAAACTTTGTTGCATGAAATAGGTATTATACCTATTATTTTGATGCGTTATTATTTTGATGCGATAACTTACTGTGTAGCTGCTACTTTCAGTATCTGGATGGATAACCAAAAATTATTTTAGCCGACTCAGGAATTGAGCCAAAGTACGCTAGTACTTTGGCTTAATTCTTTGGACGAGGCAGACAAAAATAAATTGCACCATTATTTCAATTTAAATTTTATGAAGAATTGAGTACTCCAAGAGCTCAGTTCTTCATAAAATTGACACTGTCATTCTAAACACATTTTCTACGATAGACTTACTCTTCCGCTTTTAGGCACGCAATTTACAGCTTTTCACACTAGGATGGTAAAGTGCGCCACTAAGCCCCGCCACAATTTGTTACATTTATCACATCGGGCTGGGCGCCAAGTAGCCCCAGTTAGTCACCAGCAGCCCTATTCGTAAATATATAATTAAAGAACGTCGCCTGATGCATGCTTAATGTCTCTGTAACACTCAGCTCTATAACACCCTCACCTGTGGCTCAGGCGAGTAATGACAAAATTTTCTCCAATCAAAATAATAATACTTTATTAATTCAAGTCTGCTCAATCCAATTCAATTCAAATATTTACTAATCTGTACCTGAAACAGATTCAGTCTTCAGTAAAACGTGGTTTGAGGCTGCGTTGAACCGCATTTGGCTTCCAAATACATCGGTATCCGAAATTCATTGCTTTTGATACTAGGTATTTAGGTTTCAGTACACCATTCAGTTTTCAGCATTCAATTTGGCGCAGTTTCGGGTTCGAATTAAAATTTATATACAGTATGTATTCGACAAATGGGCAATAAATGAAATCACGAGCAATACTCGTCCACAGAAGCGTAACTAAATTGATTATTAAATTAAAAATCAAAAAATTAACAAACTTAAATATTCAAACAAAATAAATATCAAATAAATTCAGCAAAAGTCAAACACTCTGTTTAGAATACGTAGGTACAATACCTATGGCCGTGAACTTAGCAGATCATTTTCCAGCAGAGCATGAAAAAATTAGAGTTCTACTTGCATGCAGCATAGTTCTGGAGTTCCTGACTTTTTAGGAAAAGATCTGCTGTTTTTCCTGGAAAAAATATCAAATGAAAATATGATCTGCTAACTTCCGGTAGTAGATCATTTTTTCCAAAAGCGAAATTTAAAAGTGCTTGTGCACAAAGGCGAGTTCTATAGTTCCTAAATACTTTTAGTAATAGTTCTGTCCATTAAAGTACCAAAAACAAAAAAAGAAATCATAATAAACTGATACCAGAAATAACCAAATAATGTTCATAAAACTGTCGATAATACGCAATACGACTATTTTCACAAATAATTCTATGCTAGCTACTCATTGCTCGATGTCCACAAGCTCAAACAATGAGAAAAAATGTGCAAATTTAATTGGTAGTTAGTCTGCTGATTACTTAAACATTTTTTCCAAGGGACTCAATCAGATAATCTGCAGATTAGCTAGTCAATCTCCGCTCAAATTGATTAACGCACATATGCGGAAAAAATAAAATGAAAAACTGATGGGCTGCCATATCAACGCACGCCTTTTTCCCATTGGTTAATAAACTTGAAACCGTAAGAAAATTTATTAAGACTGACATTATTAATTTTTCAAACAACCCTCAAAATACAGTTTAAGAGGTGTTAAAGTTTTTATGAAAACATTCTTGCGAACAAAATTGCGGGCAAAGGGGTAGTGGTGTTACAAAACTGTATGTTTGTTTTACAATGACGTCGTTTCAAATTTAACACCCACAGTTTACTTCAAAACTGTTTCTTTTTTTACATGGAAAATCATCTAATTAATTTTCCCGTTCTAGGGTGGAGCGGGAGGGCTATCAGATTTTTACTGACTAAAACCATACCTATAAATGTTCTTTCAGTGTTCTTTTGTATTTTGGAACTGTGAGTGTTCCTTTTATACATTTTTCCATGACCCTAGCAATCTAAAAAGGCTGTGACCTAGATCCGAATAATGGATGCATTTTCATTTTTAAGGCACGTACGGTTCCTCTTCGATGCCACTGTTATGATACATATTTGGAGCGAAACTTTCTGTTAATTACGAGAAAGGTTTATTTCAAATATTTATTTTTGTATAAATTTAATTAAAATTAATTACTTTGAGTAATGCGCGTAAATGCACACATATTTGTTAGGATTAAGTTATTGAAATGGAAAGTTAACTTTTGGTTACTCTTGTTAAAGGTTAGGAATCAACATTGCTGAAATTGTCATATTGCCAATTAATCCACTGAAATATCTGAGTTAAAAGTTAGTAATTGATAACTTTAAATTTCAAGCTGTTTGCAAAAAACATTCTATGGGCCTTTTAATGATACTATTTTTTATGTAATGAGGTAAATAATCATCATCAGCATCATCATCATCATCATCAGCCTTTTAATGTTCCCACTGCTGGAACACAGGCCTCCTCTCTAAGAGAGGGAATGGGCCGTAATTCACCACGCGGGCTCAGTGCGGCTTGGTGAATGTCACATGTCTTCGAATTTTTGGTTCTAGGACATGCCGGTTTCCTCACGATGTTTTCCGATGAGGTAAATAATATAAATTAATAAAATATTTGTTTAAGAATTCTCTTGGACTTTGAGACAGTGTATTCTTAAGCAGAATCTGCATAATAACGCGTTTTTTTGGTCCGAACATTAACATTTTACTAACTTTTATAATGTGTGTAAGTTCCTACAAGGCCAAATATTTAAATGTTAAATTGTTTTTTATACTTAAACCGATTTTTTTTTCTTTTCATTACCATTGTTAACCTTAAATATTTTTTTTTTACAGGGGAAAATTTATTTTTGTTATTTACAATTCAAATTTTACGGACTTAAAAAACACTTAACTGACAGCGTGGCAATGCCACCAGCGTTTTGGGTACTTTACCAGTCGACAGCGATGCGGAAGAGTTTTTCAACGCCCTACTTTTAGTTAGTTCTTAAAAGTTTTTGTTATTTTTTTTTATTTATTTATATATATTCATAAGGTTCCTTATATATAATTTATTTTATTTTTATTCGAGTTCTTAAGCCTGTAAATACAGATCTAGGGCTCGAGGCGCTACGTGCAGAAAAACTGGCCTCGAGCCTGGTTCTAAACCAGTTTCTATATTTACATAAATCTGCTGATTAATATTGCTAATAGTCATCATAAGTTGTTTATAAATAAATTGTGTAAATATGTATTCTTTTTTGTAGCGTAATAAATAAATATATATTTTATCTCCTGTTTTAGAGCTGGCCTCAAAGCCACACTAAAAATAACCTGTTAAATAATTTAAGTATAAACTTGAAAAATCATGTTTAGCTGTGAATAAAAGGAACGCACTTTCAACTTCATCACCGATAACGTCGACTCAACGTCATATTATGTAATGCTGGTAGGTACATTCACTAGGCTGGTAGCTTGATAGGTATGCTATATTGGCATAAACGGTCGACTAAACTAATAGGAAATACTCGTATTAGTGTTGAATTTATTTGCATGTAAACTAAATAAATACCTGTACCCATAAAAAATACTATTAGCTGTCTTGAGTCTCCCGACCGATATTGTCCTGTACGAAAGCTGTCATTTTCACAAAAAAATTGACCACTCGATTTCAGCGCCACCGTTTTTTTTTTTGGTGGGAAACCTTCAAAAGGCGCCTGGACTTTGGGGATAAGTCCGGGGAGTGTGGGATTTTCACCTCACCAAAACTACCCTGGTGATCACCATCAGCACATAGAAGGGGCGCCGTTACCTCTTAAAAGACCACACCGGAACCCCCTCTGTGCAATGCCTCACCTAACAATCTGTGTTTTGAAACATCCAGTATTCCACTAAAATATACACACAAAATTTCATCCAAATCGATCAAGCCGTTTAGGAGGATTTAGGTGACAAACATTTGAACAGAAGCGTGTTGTTGTAATATTACAATTTATCTTGGTCATTAATTAATTAATTATTTGAAAACATAAAAATAAGCTGAAACATTTTGATGAATTTTAGTACAGATTATAAGTTGAACTCTAGGACAGGACATAAGATTCCGTTTATATATATAAGCAGACTTTTTGCTGCTTTGACTCTAAAAAAAAAATATTCAAGACCTAGATATTGCAGTCCATAAAATCTAGCCTGTATTTAATATACATTACGTAAGAAAGTGTCTAGCTCGTTCTACTTATATAGTCTTAATTAATTCACTGATTAATTTTGTGTTACCTTACCGTATCTTACTTTCTATTTATCTTCAAAGAGCATGAATTATTATGACGATAATTACGTAACAAAACTAATGCTTAAATAATGATATATTATCACTGTTGTTATGTGAATTAATAGGCCTGTAATGTAGTTTAACTAACTAGGGCACTTTTTTGAGGTGAGAAATCATCTTATAGAAAGAAGGAAAGAAAGAAAGAAAAACTTTTTATACAATTCTTTCTTGGTCTCCCGCGCTTTCCAAGAGGGGGTATATCAGACTTTTACTGACTAAATCAAACTTATGTTCTTTCATTTACCCTTTGCGATCTACCGACCACAGGTAGTCGATCAGAAGTAAACCCATGGCCCTAGTAGACATCGGATCAATTGGACAACACCGGTATTGCTGATACCTTTTGGAGGCGCGCGTGGAATACTATATTCGTCGATGACTCGAGCTCAGTCCCGACGGTTACCGGACAACTGGACGGCGAGCTACCCGTCTACAAGCCAGTGTCTGCGGTGGCTGGTAGTCGGGGTTTTGTAAGCTGGGGTGTGAGGATATCCGTTCCTTCACGCGTACAGCCGTCTCCTTCACTATCATTACTGCTTCGTAAAAAAAAGCGACCGCCGCCCATTTCCACTCGCTCCGAACCATGGCCTAAACAAGGGTCCGGAAAGTGAGGCCACATTTGATTGCCTCCACGAAGACACGGCGGTGCTCCGTCCAAGTGGTGCACACCTCCACCGTATTCTTCAGGCGGTACACACAATAGATGTCTCTATCCCAGGCGAACTAACCCGTGTAGCAGTGGTAACAGAATATTATCTGTTGAATACAAAACCGTGTGAAACGTCACACGGTTTTGTATTCAACAGATAAAATTAAAAAATAAAGTACTTTTTTTCTAAAACTCGAATTAATATACGCATGTACGAAATTAATTCCTTCAAGTAAACGAGTCAATGACCTTGTAGGGAGTTGTCGGTTGTTGCATACTAACTGGTACTTTATTTTTTAATTTTATCTTTATAAATCGATAGTGTTTCATGTACCAAATCGACCCTCCGCAGGATTAAAACGACCAAAATTTAATGGTGTGAAAATAAAAGGGGAAAGTGACTGACTGACATATCAACGTACAGCTAATACTACTGGGACTAGAAGTGTGAAATTTTGCTCATAGCTTCCTTTTTTGACGTAGGCAAGCACTTAGAGAGGATTTTCTAAAATTCGCCCCCTAAAGGGATTAAAACAGGGGCCAAAGTTTGTATGAACAACGTATTTTAACGCGGGAGAAACCGCTGGCAGAAACTAGTCTGGACATACGCAGGTAAATTCAAGCTACTTACAATGTTTATCTTCCGTGTCAACGAAACAGTTATGCACATGCACAACATTAACTTAGAAAGTAACACCTTGTTATGAAATAATTATTTTTTGTAATATATATATAGTTAGGCTCTTGCTTGACTGCTATTTCTGCCACTTTCAAATTCTATCACAAAAACAAAAAAATAAATAAATCATGAACCTTGTTAAGTTTACTCCGAAATCCTCCGACTTTAGAATTATAAAGGAGATGTTCCAGAAATGTATGGAGCTTGGGCCAGCCAGCCTTTTTATCTATGTAGTATACATAGTGGTGGCCCAAAATAAACCATCTCCTTTCTTCAACACTATTGAATGCGTTTGGACCTACAAAATCTTTAAATTTAAAGCTTACGTACTCGTTTCTATTGTCGAAATAGTTTTGTAATACGAAATCAGAGATGCAGTATTCTGTCAGAGCCCAAGTCGTCGACGGTAGTTATGTTCCATGCTCAAAAAGATGTTAGCAAAACCATCGAGGCAGCAGGGCCGATACCCGCTAAGTCCACAGGGAATTTTTAAAAACAAACCTGTATTCTGCAGTCGCTTCACCCTAGAACGAGAAAAGTCATTAGATGATTGCTCAGCTCAAAAAAAGTCCATGCGCACTTGTTTCTATTGTCAAATTTATTTTCACAGATACAAATTTCACAGATACAAATTTCACAGATACAATTGGTTATAACTGGAACCAAATCACTAGGTCGTACAAAGGCAGCTGCCTATTGTGTTCATACCGTCAAAGGTTTGCGAAGTGGACTCTGTATTCGATAGATATCTCTTTGATCCATTCATGGGTTGAATTTGACTTGCATTCATGTAGGTCCTATTGTCCGCTGTTGAGTTCATTACAATTATGTTGTTGGTAGGGGTTTTGTAATTAAGTAAATATTTGATATATTACATAATTTTAGCAGATAAAAGGTGAAATTAATCCAATGACATCTCCCGCCCTTAGGCAGAGCGGGAGATAATGTTAGACTTTTACCATCGATATATATGTACTACGCACTAGATTAGGCATGCCGTACAATAACTTTCCTTGACTTACGTGTACTGTATGCCGAACATCTTGACTTGATGACATTAGTGCAGTTTTGCAGTATTTAAGCGCTGTAACCTTAAAAGTTTTATTAGACGTCATAATGACAATTTAGCGCTGCAGCGAACTTTTGTTTTAACGTTTCGGTATTGTGACAAATAGTTTCTATGAACGAGCTTGTCTATCACTTAGAATGTAAGTCGATGACTTTTACTAACTGAAAAACCCACCTCGTTCTTTTGTTGCTTTTCATACCAGGACCAAGCCTTCCTTTCAGAAACAGACCCTTGGCCCCAGAAGGCTTCGACCCTGCTGAGCTCGTACGGTTCCTCCCCATGAGAGGGAATGGGGTGTAAACCACCACGCGGGCCCAATGCGGGTTGATGAATGTCACTTTTAGGACATGCTGGTTTCACCGGTTTGAGAGCAGTGGTGATGAAAAAAATTACACAAAGTAATGCGCCTGGCTGGGTTTGAACCCGTGACCTTCAACTCGTAAGTTGAGGCCGTTACCACTCAGCCACCACTGCTCTGCACTGCTGCGGCTACACTGTCTGGATATACGTATATCCAATACCTATCAAATAATGTTAACATAAGGAAAATTCATTTATGTCTATATTAGGTAAATGGCGGAAGCACTTCGAATTATTTATTCTAATAAATTAATGACATAGAAAGCGATCAAATCAGTTACAAAACAGAGCCGTTATTTATTTTTTGCCTTATTTGCCTTATCCTGTTGTCATTAATTATACTTACGCAAACATTTTTCTTTTTACTAAACCTACGTTGTATTTATACACCATAGTAAAATAAAACATCAGTTAGCAAAATATAAGTACATTTTGATACAAGTGCAGATAGACAACTGTGTGTTAAAGAATTCTCATCACATCCTAAATACAACATTTTTTCACAAATAACACAAATAAATAAGATTTAAATATTTATGAGTCCAAAGCTGAGATAGCAGCAGGAGTACTGCAGTCACATATGGGCTGGTGTTGCAAAATGCCTCCTAGCAGCTTTGTCCTCGGTGGAAAGGCGTGCGAAGAGGCTAATTGGTGATCCAGACTTGGTTAAGTCCAATCTACAAAGCCTCGAGCACAGGCGTAGAGTAGCCAGCCTTTCGGTGTTTTACAGGATGCATTTGGAGAGAGAGAATTTTATTTTCACAAATAATTCTATGCTAGCTACTCATTGCTCGATGTCCGCAAGCTCAACAATGAGAAAAAATATGCAAATTTAATTGGTTGTTAGTCTGCTGATTACTTAAACATTTTTTCCACTTTAAGGGACTCAATCAGATAATCTGCAGATTAGCTAGTTAATCTGCGCTCAAATTGATTTACGCACATAAGCGGAAAAAATAAAATGAAAAACTGACTGCCTGACATATTAACGCACGCCTTTTTCCCTTTGGTTAATAAACTTGAAACAGTAAGAAAATTTAGTAAGACTGACATAATTCATCTTTTAAACTACCCTCAAAATACAATTTAAGAGGTGTTAAAGTTTTCATGAAAACATTCTTGCGAACAAAGTCGTGGGCAAAGGGGTAGTGGTGTTACAAAACTGAATGTTTGTTAAACAATGACGTCGTTTCAAATTAAACACCCTATGTTTACTTCAAAAAGGTTTTTTTTACATGGAAAATCAACTAATGAATTTTCCCGGTCTAGGGTGGAGCGGGAGGGCGTATCAGACTTTTACTGACTAAAACCACACCTATAAATGTTCTTTCAGTAGTCTTTTGTATATTGGAACTGTGAGTGTTCCTTTTATACATTTTTCCATGACCCTAGCAATCCAACAAGGCTATGACCTAGATCCGAATAATGGATGCATTTTCATTTTTAAGGCACGTACGGTTCCTCTTCGAGGCCACTGTTATGATACATATTTGGAGCGAAACTTTCTGTTAATTACGAGAAAGGTTTATTTCAAATATTTATTTTTGTATAAATTTAATTAAAATTAATTACTTTGAGTAATGCGCGTAAATTCACACGTATTTGTTAGGATTAAGTTATTGAAATGGAAAGTTAACTTTTGGTTACTCTTGTTAAAGGTTAGGAATCAACGTTGCTGAAATTGTCATATTGCCAATTAATCCACCGAAACATCTCAGTTAAAAATTATTAATTGATAACTTTTCAAGCTGTTTGCAAAAAACATTCTATGGGCCTTTTAATGATACTATTTTTTATGTAATGAAGTAAATCATCATCATCATCAGACTTTTAATGTTCCCACTGCTGGAACACAGGCCTCCTCTCTAAGAGAGGGAATGGGCCGTAATTCACCACGCGGGCCCAGTGCGGCTTGGTGAATGTCACATGTCTTCGAATTTTTGGTTCTAGGACATGCCGGTTTCCTCACGATGTTTTCCGATGAGGTAAATAATATATATTAATAAAATATTTATTTCCGATGAGGTAAATAATATATATTAATAAAATATTTGTTTAAGAATTCTCTTGGACTTTGAGACAGTGTATTCTTAAGCAGAATCTGCATAATAACGCGTTTTTTTTTTGTACGAATATAAAGAATTTACTAACTTTTATAATGTGTGCAAGTTCCTACGAGCCCAAATAATTAAATGTTAAATTATTTTTTATTCTTAAGCCGATTTTATTTTCTTTTCATTACCATTGTTTCCTTTAATCCATTGTTAACCTTATTTTTTTTTACAGGGTATAATTTATTTTTGTTATTTACAATTCAAATTACTGACTAACAGCGTGGCAATGCTACCAGCGTTTTGGGTACTTTACCAGTCGACAGCGATGCGGAAGAGTTTTTCAACGCCCTACTTTTAGTTAGTTCTTAAAAGTTTTTGTTATTTATTTATATATATTTATAAGGTTCCTTAAATATAATTTATTTTATTTTCATTCGAGTTCTTAAGCCTGTAAATACAGATCTAGGGCTCGAGGCGCTACGTGCAGAAAAACTGGCCTCGAGCCTGGTTCTAAACCAGTTTCTATATTTACATAAATCTGCTGATTAATATTGCTAATAGTCATCATAAGTTGTTTATACATAAGTTGTGTAAATATGTATTTTTTTGTAGCGTAATAAATAAATATATATTTTATCTCCTGTTTTAGAGCTGGCCTCAAAGCCACACTAAAAATAACCTGTTCAATAATTTAAGTATTAACTTGAAAAATCATGTTTAGCTGTGAATTAAAGGAACGCACTCTCAACTTCATCGCCGATAACGTCGACTCAACGTCATATTATGTAATACTAGTAAATTCACTAGGCTGGTAGCTGGATAGGTATGCTATATTGGCATAAGCAGTCGACTAAAATGATAGGAAATACTCGTATTAGTTGTATGTTGAATTTATCTGCATGTAAACTAAATAAATACCTGTACCATAAAAAATACTATTAGCTGTCTTGAGTCTCCCGACCGATATTGTCCTGTACGAAAGCTGGCTTTTTCACAAAAAAATTGACCACTCGATTTCAGCGTCACCGTTTTTTTTTTTCGATGGGAAACCTTCAGAAGGCGCCTGGACTTTGGGGATAAGTCCGGAGAGTGTGGGATTTTCACCTCACCAAAACCACCCTGGTGATCACCATCAGCACATAGAAGGGGCGCCGTTACCTCTTAAAAGACCATTCCGGAACCCCCTCTGTGCAATGCCTCACCTAACAATCTGTGTTTTGAAACATCCAGTATTCCACTAAAATATACACACAAAATTTCATCCAAATCGATCAAGCCGTTTAGGAGGATTTAGCTGACAAACATATGAACAGAAGCGTGTTGTTGTAATATTACAATTTATCTTGGTCATTAATTAATTAATTATTTGAAAACTTAAAAATATGCTGAAACATTTTGATGAATTTTAGTACAGAATATAAGTTGAACTCTAGGACAGGACATAAGATTCCGTTTATATATATAAGCAGACTTTTTGCTGCTTTGACTCTAAAAAAAAATATTCAAGACCTAGATATTGCAGTCCATAAAATCTAGCCTGTATATAATATACATTACGTAAGAAAGTATCTAGCTCATTTTACTTATATAGTCTTAATTAATTCACTGATTAATTTTGTGTTACCTTACCGTATCTTACTTTCTATTTATCTTCAAAGAGCATGAATTATTATGATGATACTTACGTAGCAAAACTAATGCTTAAATAATGATATATTATCACTGTTGTTATGTGAATTAATAGGCCTGTAATGTAGTTTAACTAACTAGGGCACTTTTTTGAGGTGAGAAATAATCTTATAGAAAGAAAAAAAAAAAAACTTTTTATACATGTTTTTCTTGGTCTCCCGCGCTTTCCAAGAGGGGGTATATCAGACTTTTCTGACTAAATCAAACTTATGTTCTTTCATTTACCCTTTGCAATTTACCGACCGCGGGTAGTTGATCAGAAGTAAACCCATGGCCCTAGTAGACATCGGATCTATTGGACAACAACGGTATTGCTGATTGATACCTTTTAAGAAATTAATTTCGTACATGCGTATATTAATTCGGGTTTTAAAAAAAGTGCTTTATTTTTTAATTTTATCTTTATAAATCGATAGTGTTTCATGTACCAAATCGACCCTCCGCGGGATTAAAACGACCAAAATGTAATGGTGTATAAATAAAGGGAGAAAGTGACTGACTAATATATCAACGGTCAGCCGATACTACTGGGAGTAGAAGTGTGAAATTTTTCACAAGGCTTCCTTTTTTGACGTAAACAAGCACTTTAAGAGGATTTTCTAAAATTCGCCCCCTAAAGGGATTAAAACAGGGGCCAAAGTTTGTATGAACAACGTATTTTAACGCGAGCGAAACTGCTGGCAGAAACTAGTCTGGACATACGCAGTTAAATTCATCTCACAATGTTTATCTTCCGTGTCAACGAAACAGTTATGCACATGCACAACATTAACTTAGAAAGTAACACCTTGTTATGAAATTATTATTTTTTATAATATATATGGTTGCGCGAATTTGCTGTGGACTGTAGGTTTGAAAAGCGATCTAAGGTTTGTTAACAATATGCAGGTACTGCGTCTAGCGTTTATTAATGGGATAAATGTATTAGAAGGAACACTGAACTTTAACCTCGAAAGTTCCACATGGCGCCGGCCGGCGAATCCCGAACTTCGTACTTTCAAGCACTGCCAGTTTCTGTATTGCACTACACTGCACTATTGTTGTTGAGTTTGAATGGTTGGATCACGAAAATAGTCAATTTTCTTGTAATTTCGAGCGGGCGCGGTTAGCGGTGCGGTCACATTCACTCGATGCACAAACGTCAATGTCAAATCCTTTCTTGAGGTCGTGCGGGAAGCGGAAACGGTAGGGATAGGATTGCTAGGCCAAAAAAATAAATTACAAAAAACAAAGTCGCGGATCATAGCAAATTGGCGCAACCATTCCCCCCGGGTTTGAAGGGTTACCTTCAAAGAAAAGAAAAAAAAACAAAAGCGAAACTAAACCCTATTACTAATCTAAACTATCAATACTAGGTAGCGAAACAACTTATAACTAACTATGCCACTACTACTGATTAGGCAGAGGGCAGAGGCGAATAACCGGACGCAGGTACGATCCAGTTGCGGTTTTAACTTTTACGACTCGCGTTATTCCGTTCGAACCCGGAAAAACTTCTTCCACTACACCAAGAGGCCAGTGCAGAGGAGGCGCACTCTCAGTCTTCAGTATCACCACAGTACCGACTGTGACTGGATCTGAAGGAGTGTTCCACCTTTGACGCGACTGCAGCGTATGCAGATAATCTGTCCTCCATCGCTTCCAAAAGGACTGAACTAAGCTATCTAGCAGAGCGTGACGCGGGTGAAGCTGCAGTTTGTCAGTCTCGACATCTAAAGCGGGCAAATATTTAAGAGGAGTCGTCGTCAAGAAGTGAGCCGGCGTCAACGCTAGTGGCTCCGATGGATCACTAGACAAAGTCCGACACAACGGACGCGTATTCATCAACGCCTCTACCTGAGCGAGTACGGTGCTCAACTCCTCGTACGAGAGAATCTGTTCGCCTATGACCCGAAACAGGTGCGACTTAAGGCTTTTAATATTCGCCTCCCAATTGCCACCAAAATGACTAGCCGCTGGCGTATTAAAACACCAATCAATGCGATTCTCAGCTAAGACATGGGCGAATTCACTTTGGTAGTACTTGGAGCGTAAGAATGTATGTAATTCCGAAATATTGCGTCGCGCTCCAACATAATTTGTGCCGTTGTCAGAGTATAAGCGCTTAACGGGACCACGGCGAGATAAAAATCGTTTAAATGCAGACATAAAACCCTGCGTACTCAAATCACTGGTTAACTCTATGTGAACCGCACGAGTTGTCATACAAACGAATAGGCAAATGTATGCCTTTGTGGAACGTATACCACGACCACGGGCAATAGTGACTTTAAACGGTCCAGCATAGTCCGTCCCAGTATGTATGAAAGGTTTCACCGTCTGTACAACACGACAAGAACGATGGTCGGCCATTTCCGGCGCGTTGAAACGCGGGCGGAGCTTAAAGCAGGGCACACATCTGTGCACTCTAGCGCGTATCAAATTGCGAGCGGAAAGTATCCAGTACTTCTGTCGAAGAATGGACATTAATAAATCGGGACCAGCGTGACAATTCACCTTATGGTGATAGTCCACCAACAAATCCAAAACGTGATCCCTGCGTGGTAGAACTACTGGATGCATTTGTTCAAACTCTAACTTAGCATTTCGCAGACGGCCACCGACACGAATGAGTCCGTCTTGCAAAAATGGTTTCAAATGTTGAAGTGCGGGACTACAAGGTTTATGTGATTCTAAACTACGAAATTCTTTTGAAAAATAAAATTTCTGCAACTCTCGAAGTACAACTGATTCAGCTCTATCCAAATCAGCTGCGATTATAGAACCACGCGATGGTAATAATCTCAAAAATCTTAGGACGTAAACTACACAGCGTAATAGTCTCGACCAAGACGAGACTCGATTAGACAACAACAAAACAACTGACTCTTCACGCGGAACTGATACTACAAGCGTATGTTTCTTCTCCTCGGGTGGTTCTGAAACAGTAGCGGGGTTAAACGGAGCATTTGGCCACTCGTTAGGAGTGGTATGCAGCCAGGGAGGGCCACAAAACCAAAGCGGATGATTTAAAATTTGCGCGGGAAGCAAACCACGTGAGAGACAGTCAGCTGGGTTTTCTGTTCCAGCGACATGGAACATATTTTCCGGTGACAATTCAGCTTGAATCTTAGCCACCCTATTTGCGACAAACGTGCCCCATCGATGGGGTGAAGAGTGGGCCCAACATAGAGCAACGGTTGAGTCTGAAAACGCTACAATTCTCTCTATATTAATGCGAGGACGACAAGTTTTGACTATAGATGTAATCAATTGAACCAACATAAGAATAGCGCAGAGTTCGAGACGAGCAAGAGAGACAACCTTACGAGGAGATACCTTTGATTTTGCACTAATGAGGAAAACTGAAATGTTATCGCCATTTTGGACCTGAAAGTAAACCACTCCCCCGTAAGCCCTCTCACTGGCGTCTGCGAAACCTACCACATTAACAACAGTGTCTGGTACTATACCAACATGGCGAGGAATCTGTATCTGATCGAGCATTGGAAGCTCTTTCCTATAGCGAGCCCACAACTTGGCAACACTGTCAGGAGCGGTGTCGTCCCAATCACAGTTGGAAAGCCAAAGCTCTTTTATAAGCAGCTTTGCATACAAAACGACAGGAGCTACAAAACCCATTATATGCCATATCCGAGCTACACATGCTAGGATAACGCGTTTGGTACAAGTTGGCGGAGTCGAGCTAATTTTAAGACTGAACATATCAGTTGCGGGTGACCAACTTAAACCAAGGATCTTATGCGAATCACTATCATCGAATTCCTTTACCGAAGTCAACCGGTGTGACGGTGGAATCGACTCTAATGTAGCTTGCGAGTTGCTTGTCCATTTCACCAGATCAAATTGACCGGACTTCATGAGGCTGATTACTTGAGCAGCGGTCTCTATAGCCTCTGCTTCACTAGGTACACTGTACACAAAATCGTCCATGTACAATCCGGTTTCAATAGTGGCCCTTGCTTTCGGGTATGTATCACCCTCGTCAGCGGCCAACTGCTTGATAGTGCGAAGAGCGTGAAAGGGACTAGACTTAAGCCCAAAACAAACACGATTGAATTCGTAAACCTTCAAAGGTTCCTGCGGAGAAAATCTATACAAGAAGCGTTGGAATCTACGGTCACATTCTCTGATTCCAATACTAAGAAACATTTGCCGAATATCGGCAGAGAGCGCAATAGCAAACAAGCGAAAATTTACTATTATTTCAAATAAGTTACCCTGGAGGTTCTGACCACAATACAAGATATCGTTAAGCGATATGCCAGTACTAGTTTTAGCGCTACCATCCATAACCACACGCAGTTTAGTTGTAAGCTTGTCTTCTCTAACAACTCCATGGTGCGGGATGATGTAAAACGGGCAATCACGTGTCTCCTCAGTCTCGGCAGGCGCTGATGAGATATAACCTTTATCTAAATATTCGATCAGCACATCATCATAGGCTTGCTTCAACTTAGGAGACGCCTGCATCTTACGTTCCAAGCATAGAAAGCGTTTTTCTGCGGAGGCACGGGAGCCACCGAGCGAAAAAATATCACCCTTGAAAGGGAGCGCGACAACATAACGACCATCTTTATCACGAGTAGTCGTGCGGGTATAAATCTCCTCAGTGACCTGATCCTCAGGGCTGAGAATAGGCGGGACATTGACCTCTTCAATCTCCCAGAACTTGCGGATGGTAGACTCAAGCGGCGGCTCGACGGTGCAACAGTGCGACACAGTCGAGTAACTATCTAAACAAGCGGGTGCGGAACCAACTATAACAAACCCGAGAACTGTTTCCAGTGCGTGCGGAGCGGGGTACATCGGAAGACCTTGAATTTTACGTGATAACTGGAGATGCGGGAGAATCGAAGCACCGATCAATAGATCGATATCTCCAGGGAAAGCGTAATTTCCGTCGGCTAACTGCAAGTTCTTAAACTCCGTCAGCATGGACGTGTCAACCGGTACCGTGGGCAACCGTTCCGTAATCTTATCTGCGACTAGCGAATCCATTTCAAACGAAATATTACGATTAAAACGTGAACTAAATATTATTTTAATGGAACCGTGAATGGTTGCCTTTAAACCTCCAAAACCTTTCACTTCTGAGCGGGATGACCAATTATTAAAACTAAAACCAAGGCGTTGACAACAATCCCGAGTAATAAAATTACTCTGGGAAGCGCCATCTAGTAGCGCTCGAACGGTGTGCGGTTTGCCAAAGGCATCTACAATGACAACTTGCGCGGTCGCAAGTAAAACGGTAGTGATTTGAGTACCAGCGGCGGAAAGCGAACACAATGTTACGTCGTTTGCACTTGCAGCAGGCCGCGCGTCACAAGCGTCGCGCGTCTGCGCAGGCTGCGGCTGCGATGGCAGCTTACTATTCTCAAAATGTAAGAAGGTATGATGTCTAGCTAGACATTTACGACAGCTACCACCACTGTTACATGACGTAACCAGATGTTTGTCACTTAGACAATTAAAACACAAATTATTAGTGCGGACAAACTTGTAACGATCACTAGGCGATAATCTCTGAAATTCCGAACACTTGTACAGCTGTGTATGGCTACCCTTACACAGAGAACAGTCAGGTGCCGAGGCGGTATTAACTAGCGTATGTGCAGTCTTGACTGACTTCGATGACGCGTCTATACGGCGATCGGAACCTGTCCTATTCGTGACTTCATGACGTGCCGACGTGCGCTGCAATACCTTAATATGGTCGCGAATAAAAGATTCTAAATCTTCGAACTTAGGTATTTCTTTACCGCGCTGAGTCGTTTCAAACAGACGAACAGTTTCAGGATCTAATTTATTTAAACCGATATACAAAAACAAAAAGTCACAGAGGTCATTGACCTTTAGGTTCTTTACTGCACGAACAGATGATGCGAAAATATTTAAAAACTTCTCTAAATTATGATCGTTACAAACGGAAAAACTTTTCAAATCGAATAATTGATCTAAATATGCGGTGGCTACTAATCGCTTATCTTCGTATTTTGTTTTTAAAGTGTCCAAAACTAAAGTGTAATTTTCAGCGCTAAACGTAATTCCAGCACAGACAGCCTTTGCCTTACCGGTCAATTTTTCTACGAGATAATGCAATCTCTCGTGATCTGTCAGCGACGTGTTCCTATGTATTATATTTTCGAAACTATCTATAAATAAATTCCAATTTCGAATGTCACCATTAAATTCAGGTATTTGAATTGGCGGCAATCGTGGGCGTTCGCGAGGAGGGTTGGATAAACCACTCGCGGGGGGGGGAGTCTCTAAACTCCTAGCAATACGTTTGATACGACAATACAAGTCATCAAAGGACGACAATGCCTGATAACTCACACAGTAATCAGGATTTAACTCCAACTCTAAAATGTTTATATTATTAATTGTAGATTCAAAATCCGCGCGCAAACTATCTAAAGTTTCCAACGAACACAAGAAAGCATCTCTAATCGCCAGATCCGAGGTTTGCAAAGATTTATCACAAATTGATTGAACACGTGAAAACTGTGAGTCCCTTTTAGCGTATAAAAGCTTTAACTGAACCTTTAAATCAGTACTAACCTTGGTTCCCTTAAGAGACATCTTGTTTTGATATATTCACACTATACACTCAAACAAACACTTAACGAATCATTAAGTAAGCGACAATTATCAGATAACAATATGGTAATATTGTAAACAACAAAGTGAACGGCGAACGAACGGAACAACCTGAATCAATATTCATATGCGTATATAATCTATGGTTTATCCGTTTCCTACAAATATTCACTCAACAATGAACGGGTATTTTTGAAATGCGTCTACCTACATGCAATTTGTAGGATGGTCGAATGATTTTTGTCAAGAAAAAGAATGCGATCGATTTATATCTACGCTGATATTTACGTAGCTAACTATAATTATGCGGTGCGGTTGACGGCGTAGGTACCGTAACTATCAATGACTCTTTAACTATACGAGCGAAATAACGTATAGTTGCCTAAATGCCTAGATGCGGGTTTTCTACTATTATATCAAGGTAAATAGGCGCGTTGCGTTTATTCCCTATGGAACAAATACTATATTGCGAAATTACAAGAAAATGATTCACGATCCTGCTCGTATGGACCAAAAATAATGGTTGCGCGAATTTGCTGTGGACTGTAGGTTTGAAAAGCGATCTAAGGTTTGTTAACAATATGCAGGTACTGCGTCTAGCGTTTATTAATGGGATAAATGTATTAGAAGGAACACTGACCTTTAACCTCGAAAGTTCCACATGGCGCCGGCCGGCGAATCCCGAACTTCGTACTTTCAAGCACTGCCAGTTTCTGTATTGCACTACACTGCACTATTGTTGTTGAGTTTGAATGGTTGGATCACGAAAATAGTCAATTTTCTTGTAATTTCGAGCGGGCGCGGTTAGCGGTGCGGTCACATTCACTCGATGCACAAACGTCAATGTCAAATCCTTTCTTGAGGTCGTGCGGGAAGCGGAAACGGTAGGGATAGGATTGCTAGGCCAAAAAAATAAATTACAAAAAACAAAGTCGCGGATCATAGCAAATTGGCGCAACCAATATATATGTAGTTAAGCTCTTGCTTGACTGCTATTTCTGCCACTGTCAAATTCTGCGTTTGACTGCTATTTCTGCCACTGTCAAATTCTGCGTTTGACTGCTATTTCTGCCACTGTCAAATTCTGCGTTTGACTACTGTTTTTGCCACTGTCAAATTCTATCACAAAAACAAAAAATAAATAAATTATGAACCTTGTTAAGATCACTCCGAAATCCTCCGAATTTAGAATTATAAAGAGATGTATGGAGCTTGGGCCAGCCAGCCTTTTTATCTATGTAGTGTACATAGTGGTGGCCCAAAATAAAACATCTCCTTTCTTCAATACTATTGAATGCGTTTGGACTTACAAAATCTTTAAATTTAAAGCTTACATGCTCGTTTCTATTGTCGAAATAGTTTTGTAATACGAAATCAGAGATGCAGTATTCTGTCAGAGCCCAAGTCGTCGACGGTAGTTGTGTTCCATGCTCAAAAAGATGTCAGCAAAACCATCGAGGCAGTAGGGCTGATTCCGCTAAGTCCACAGGGAATTTTTAAAAACAAACCTGTATTCTGCAGTTGCACTGCAACTGAAGGACACAAATGTGTGGTTTTAGTCGCTTCACCCTAGAACGAGAAAAGTCATTAGATGATAGCTCAGCTCAAAAAAAGTCCATGCGCACTTGTTTCTATTGTCAAATTTATTTTCACAGATACAAATTTCACAGATACAATTTTCACAGATACAAATTTCACAGATACAATTGGTTATAACTGGAACCAAATCACTAGGTCGAACAAAGGCAGCTGTCTATTGTGATCATACCGTCAAAGGTTTGCGAAGTGGACTCTTTATTCGATAGATATCTCTTTGAGCCATTCATGGGTTGAATTTGACTTGCATTCATGTAGGTCCTATTGTCCGCTGTTGAGTTCATTACAATTATGTTGTTGGTAGGGGTTTTGTAATTAAGTAAATATTTGATATATTACATAATTTTAGCAGATAAAAGGTGAAATTAATCCAATGACATCTCCCGCCCTTAGGCAGAGCGGGAGATAATGTTAGACTTTCACCATCGATATATATGTACTACGCACTAGATTAGGCATGCCGTACAATAACTTTTCTTGACTTACGTGTACTGTATGCCGAACATCTTGACTTGATGACATTAGTGCAGTTTTGCAGTATTTAAGCGCTTTAACCTTAAAAGTTTTATTAGACGTCATAATGACAATTTAGCGCTGCAGCGAACTTTTGTTTTAACTTTTCGGTATTGTGACAAATAGTTTCTATGAACGAGCTTGTCTATCACTTAGAATGTAAGTCGATGACTTTTACTAACTGAAAAACCCACCTCGTTCTTTTGTTGCTTTTCATACCAGGACCAAGCCTTCCTTTCAGAAACAGACCCTTGGCCCCAGAAGGCTTCGACCCTGCTGAGCTCATACGGTTCCTCCCCATGAGAGGGAATGGGGCGTAAACCACCACCCGGGCCCAATGCGGGTTGATGAATGTCACTTTTAGGACATGCTGGTTTCACCGGTTTGAGTGTTTGAGAGCAGTGGTGATGAAAAAAAATACACAAAGTAATGCGCCTGGCTGGGTTTGAACCCGTGACCTTCAACTCGTAAGTGGAGGCTGTTACCACTCAGCCACCACTGCTCTGCACTGCTGCGGCTACACTGCTGTCTGGATATACGTATATCCAATACCTATCAAATAATGTTAACATAAGGAAAATTCATTTATGTCTATATTAGGTAAATGCCGGAAGCACTTCGAATTATTTATTCTAATAAATTAATGACATAGAAAGCGATCAAATCAGTTACAAAACAGAGCCGTTATTTATTTTTTGCCTTATTTGCCTTATCCTGTTGTCATTAATTATACTTACGCAAACATTTTTCTTTTTACTAAACCTACGTTGTATTTATACACCATAGTAAAATAAAACATCAGTTAGCAAAATATAAGTACATTTTGATACAAGTGCAGTTAGACAACTGTGTGTTAAAGAATTCTCATCACATCCTAAATACAAATTTTTTTCCACAAATAACACAAATAAATAAGATTTAAATATTTATGAGTCCAAAGCTGAGATAGCAGCAGGAGTACTGCAGTCACATATGGGCTGGTGCTGCAAAATGCCTCCTAGCAGCTTTGTCCTCGGTGGAAAGGCGTGCGAAGAGGCTAATTGGTGATCCAGACTTGGTTAAGTCCAATCTACAAAGCCTCGAGCACAGGCGTAGAGTAGCCAGCCTTTCGGTGTTTTACAGGATGCATTTTGGAGAGTGTGTGCATGTAACGTACGGCGAATATCCACCCTTATGTTGTTGAAACTTCTACGGTACGGACTAAGCGTTTTGCCTCGTCATTTATACCGCGTACATCGAGAGACTGGAACAGTTTGCCTGCTGCGGTCTTCCTGTCCAATTATAATTTAGGTGTCTTCAAGGCTAGAGTGAATAGGCTCTTAATAAACTAGTGCGCTTCACCATCAACGATTGCATCACTGCTTAACATCAGGTGGGATTGCATTCAAGCACTAGTATATATCAATTAAAAAAAAAAAAATATCATCATCATTTCAGCCAAAAGACGTATACATCCCACTTAATATTGAAAATAATGTTCAGCAATATTGGTGTGAAAATAGAAATTCAAATATTTTTGAATTTATAAGAGAGATAATTGTTAATTTGTTGATAATAACAATTATTGTGTAAATAGCCATTTTATTTATAGTTTTTCTGTTTATAAACAAAATTTAAATGTCATTAAATGTTAAAACCTTAAAAGTCGGCGCTTCTTTGGTTTAAAAAAAAATGATCACCCTTTACCACGACGAAATGGAAAAAAAAGGCCTTGTTTTGATAATTAAAAAAAAAACACGAGGGTGATATATAGGGCATATTAAACCTATTGTAGTGCAATAAATGACAGTTTTCGAGGAAGTATATTGAAAAATAATTGACCACGTACTTTAAAATTAAACAAATACTATGTAATTTATAATAAAATATCAGTTAACAAACTAAGTAATAACATACTTCAAAACCTTACGCCCCATGCCTACGGTATTGGAAACGTTTTCTACGAAAAACCTCAACTAGTTTGCCCCCATGTCACGCGCCATCAGATAAGCATAGCATAGCATCAGCCTTATAATGTTCCCACTACTGGGACTTAGCCTCCTCTGTAGGAGAGTGAATGAGCCGTAATCAACCACGCGGGCCCAGTAGTGACCACGTGGGTTGGTGGGTTTTGGAAATTTTTGGTTTTAGAACATACCGGTTTCTTTACGATGTTTTTCTTTACCCTTTTGAGAGCAGTGGCGATGAAATAAATAACACAAAGTATTGCGCTGGCCAAAGTAGCACAAAGTTGGTGCCCTGAGACAGTGCGACGGGGTTACGGCAGAACATAAAAGATTTCCAGATTCAACCAGAACTGGTAAGAAGACACAAAAAAATAAATAATCATACGAGTATTATATATAAAAAGATCAACCTGTCACAAAATTACTATTAAAAAAAAAGTATAATCCAAATTCAAAATACTATAAATTCAACATAGCCTTTGCCCAGGACCGGTGCAGAACAGGGGGGCTAAAAAGGCCACTTTAGCAGATCTGCATTCGGATAACAATATGAATCATGTCAAAATTCGCAAAATGGTCATGAATTGGCAGTTCATGTTGTTATACGTAAACAATATTCATATTGGGTATGATTCTGCAATGCAATTCATTTATTTGACAGTTTTTTTGACAGACTGGTCTAAATGACAGCACATTCGTAATATTAGCAGAATTGCTAAAAGATCGTAAGTATGACAGGAATTCAGGAAATTAATTGCTAAATGTGTCATTTTTAGACCCGCAGGCTAACAAAAAAAAAAAATCCTTAATAACAAAACTTACTTTTTCATCTCGTATCGATGATATTCAATCTAGTCATAGGTCATTTCCTTTCACTTTGTTATTCTGCTTCTACCTAAATTCAAATTGTGTAAAACTTACGAGTTTATGTTTTATAAATTATAATTGTATATCTATCTGTAGTCTAGTATATAGTTTTTAATGTAGAATATAAATACTTCATTAGTTAGCAGAAAAAAGGGCCTTTTGATAGCTTCATCATACAAAATTCTTAAATTCGTCTGGTAGATATCGCTGTAAACGATAAGATTGCTTTTGTAACCATAGATTTAAGGTTGTGTTAAAAGTTTTGTTACTATTTTGGTGTAAATAAAGTTTGTTTTTTATTTAAATTTTGTTCTATTAGAAGATGTTCGTTCTGTAGAGATATTTTCTAGATCTCTTTAGACATTTACCTCATTGGAGATCCAAAATATGCTAAAGCCACAAATAAAGTCCAAAATCTAAAATGTTTCTCTGTCTCATAATATTATGATTATCTTACTTCGCTTAGCAGAAAATCTTACTTTTAATTATGCTTTCGGCTTTCTGCCATAACAATTTTTTTTACTTCAAAATATAGAGTCCCAGCTGTGAAGAGAAACTCATTTGTCAAAAGTGTAACAAAGCCCAAAATTAATTATGGCTGTTTCGAATTTCCGCTGCAATTTCCTTTTATGATTTTCATATAATATATATTAATGAAGACATCAACAAACATTACAGAGAAAAAAGATACTTACATCAATCTTTTTGAAAATACTATTACGTATGCAGTACTTTGTAGTTATTTTAGACCATCGTTTGAGACACGTATTCAATGAAGATAAATTTAATCTACCAAACCAGTTTAATACAGAACTCTATAAAGTAATATGGAAGCCCTACTAAATAAAAAAATAAAAAAATATATGGGAAAAGTTTTCAATTTTGAGACTGCACATATCTAATTACCTAAACACTACGACAATAATGCAATACTTAGTTATTTGTAGTGTTGACTCTCATTTTGTATTTTTTATTACGGCTAAAAAATAGAGAGAAGGCTAAAAATATATTTGATAATTAGGTAGTGCTGTTTTTTTGTTTTTTTTTTATTTTATTTTTTTGTAATTAAGAAAAGATACATTAATTTTTAAATATAATGGATGATATCAGTCATCGTTGCGATCGATTATAATACTTAATTGCAATCTTGATCCACTAACTCTATTTATAATGCATTCTTAGTCCGTCTTAATTAACTCCAACCCTATGTTTGTCAATTTGTGGTCTTCTTTTTGCAATTAGAAGTAGTTTTTCGGTTAGCCCCTTCGATGAAACATGTACTTCATCGAAGGTTAGCCCACTTCTTCCAAAAAAGTAAAATCCTCTGAGTTTGTTTGCAGTACAAAACTACATTATTCTTGAGTGATATAGGATTTATCTGATTGACATTAATAAAAACGTTATAGTAACATTTTCGACATCTACGCGGACAAAGTCGCGTGCAAAAGCTAGTATTACATATAGTCATTTTTCATTATTATTCATAAAACTTACACTAACTTATACGTTAAGAATCGTGCTGCAGCAAACGCATGCTGTAAAGTCACAAGTACCATAAGACCTTCTTTACTTTAAGAACTAAGGAAATAAGTAAAATAACCAGAATATATGGTTTCACTTCGATACAAAATAAAACTTGAACCACTTTCACATGCGATAAAAAAACAATCTGAGTTCAAAATATTTGAAAACTGGACTCGAAATTCTGCTCCAGATATTCTTATATTTAAATAAAAGCAAGAATTCGTGACGTTTCGTTCAAAACAACTCCAAACTGGTTACTGACATCAAATTAAATGTTAATAGCTCCATACCTTTCCTTGAGCAAAATACTGGCGGGCAGTGCAGATACCATTCATGTCCAATAATGCTAGTACAGTTATGAACCCGCTCTTGAACTCAATTTTGGTTTATGGAAAGTGAAGGATGAGGTCTGCGATGGTACGAGTGATCCGAGGAGATATCTGTTCATACTTGCTTTAAACCACGATACCATAGACTAAATATTGATCCAGGAGTATTCCGAGAGTATGTTCTTTAGGGATAATTTTCTACAATTACGCGGGCGAATGAAGGACCAAACAAGTTGGCAGCTCATCTGATGGTTAATGATTACCACCGTCTACAGATATCTGCAATACTAGTGGTGCCACAGGTAAGTAACAAGTTTAGTAATGGCAATTAGAACTAGTCGTCCAAGAAGCAACAAAAAAAAAGCCTTGAAAATTCCTATATCCGTTTTTCAAAAAAAAAAAAACTAGTAAAAATCTAGTATATATTGAAAATTAAACTTGTTAAACAAACTATAAACAATGGACTGGCTGGTCAGGACTGGCTGTATTGTTATGTCAGCTTAAATAAGCGAACTTTGCGGTACGCGAAGTGACAAAAAGGCGTTTAATAGCTCTAACTTATCATAATTTTCTGCGATCACTTTTATAGGTACCAAAATTTGTCAGTTAGTCTCTGAAAAACTCAAAAAAAAAAAAGTAGAATTATGCTGTTTTCAGTTTCATCTTTACCATCATAATTATTTATCTTGATGCCAACATTTTGTGTTACTTCATATGAATCACAAACGTTACGCACAAAAACCATCGCTTTGAAAAAAACTCTCATATCCGAAATTATGTAACAACACGGAAATCCTACATTTTGCTTGATCATCATTAAGCTTTGATGACTTAGAAATTATTGTGTACTTCGGAAGTAGGTCTCTGAATGGTCTACCATTTTGTGAGTTTGAAGACATCTTTTAAGGTCTTCAACTTTCTAACATCTGGTAACATTATGTATCTCGGTTGTGTTTCCTGATTGTGGTCAGTATTGGAAGTTAAAATAGGTTGACAAAATCTTCAATTCAATTCAGTTTTTTGTAAATCACATGTGTTTTTTAAGGTCTTCAGATATGTATATAATTTCACATGGACTCTGACAGAGTCCATTTGTACACAGCAATTTTATACAAGAGATAAATAATAATAATAATTTACAAATGTATAAATCGATAGACTAAAAAATGCAAGTGTCAATAAGTTTTTAAGTAATTAAGAAAAATCATTAAATGTCAAAATAAATTCATAAAGATTAAGGCCAATAAAACTAAGGTCAATAAAAGTCAAAATAAATTTTAAAATTGGAAAGATGTAAATTTTGGTCAAAATAGACATTACGTTGTAAAATCATCATTATGGAATTCATTCACTATTATAACAATTATCAAGCAGTAGTTTTTTAAGACGTTTAATAAATAACCTATCTTATAGTCACGTAAACTTGATTGGCGTACTGTAAGAATTTGAAAAAAAAAAGCCCCTGAATATGAACATATACTTACAACCTGCCTATTAGAGCCTAGACTCGGTCTCGTCTCAAAGTTAAAGTGGTAGTAAATTGTACAAAAAAATTAACATCTCCAGCTGTTTCCCTTGATCCCCTATGGTCTATCCCACAAGAGTATTTATCTATCCATTACACTCAGCTATAATGTAACAATAAGTGAAAAAATTTTGTAATCAGATGAGTATTTTTTTGAGATATATCATCATTTCACCCGATAGACGTCCACTGTTGGCCACAGTCCTCCCACAAGTGTCACCACAATCAAATGGTGAATCCTGTGCACTTCGCATCCATTGGATTGGTCTACCTCATGATCTTCTAACGCTGCGTCTGCCGCTTCAGGACTTTTCGGTTGTTGTTTCTCCGGGTATGTTATGTAGTGGCCTTGGTTCTATTTTCTGAAAATGTTACAGACATAATAAGTTTACAAACATCTATTTGTGTCACATAAACCCAGTTTTAATCTTTTACCAGATAGGCACTCATTTGTTTTTTATTTAGTCCTAACGTGTATATTTTCACTTCTCACATAACCGTTAAAAGCATGCAAATTATTACGTATATTCACAAACGTACATAAAAGTATCGGTTAGTCAATTTATTGCATAATATTGACAACGTTTTTTTTGTGTCATTTTTCGCTTGGATTCTCTTTGTTTTATTTATTTGCTGTTTAGTCAAAACTACTCTATTTTTTTACAAATTTTTATAGCCTTGTGTTAATGTACTAATGCATATTTCACGTTTATCTTGTCTATTTAACATCTACAGTCAATAAAGGGACCTAATAAATCTATTTTACGATTATTATCTATTTTATATATGTTTTTGTTTTACAATAAAGTTCTTACTATTTTACTATGTTAAACGTATGTAGATATTTTTCTCTTTGTGGTCCATCATAATTGTATAACTTTAGAGAATTATGTGAACAAATAAATTTGAAAGTATTTTCGGTCATGGGTCGCGTACGGTGAATTGAAGTTTATTATTCTGCAGGTCTAGACTTTCTTAGATCCTCGTTAGGTAGATGTTATTGTTGTGAAATTTTTATTTAACGAAAGATATTTATTTTAGCTTTGTAATGGTTTATTTTTTATTTATGCGATTTAAATTTTTTCCTTCTTTTATCGTCCTTTGTGGTGATCACACAAACGACATCAAATAATGGTTAAATTCAAAATTTATTCAATGAATTATGCGTATTCCATTATATGAAAAAAAATGTTAAGAGCGTCCAACCCGAGATACGTTCATTATTTTTCATGCAAGCGCTCTTACGTGGTTTTGCCATTATTACACATTTGTTTCGAGATATTTTGGAAACAATTGTGGATAAAATAATAGATTTTTAAATTGGTGTAGAACTAATACAGTGAAGACCTCTGAAAATTTGATATTTTGTGTGAATTTGGGCCTTTACAATGTAAACATAAATTAAACAAGTAAAAAAGAAAACACTTTAAAAACATTGCGAATTTCATTTATATTTTAAATAGCATTTTTATTTCTAAAAAATTGAAAAGTAAAAAAGAACTACGAATTTTCTGAAACATATCCGAATAAATGATGGAGTTATCCAATGCAAACAGCGTTCAAGTGATTATCTTTTTTCACGTTGCCTCTTTATTAAATATTTTATGAACCAACAAGCTTTTAAATACCTAATCATTCTCAGATTTACCATAAACGGGTCGGAAAGGGTCCTCTGAAGTTTTTTTTTGTTGCTGAGCCAAACGGAAACGTTGCTCAAAATCTCAAGCAGAAGTGAAAAGAAATGCAATCAGTTGCTTTTTATTTTATTGAAAATCAAAGAGCCTTGTTACTGCACTCACAATTAGGACTTTAGAACCTCGTGAAAAAAAAAAGAAAAAAAAAATTCCTCGTGAATATTTTTTTTACGTATTTACCAACTTTTATGCAAGGGGAAACCCTGTAAGTTTCTTAGGTGACTACAAATTAGTTGGTTAGGAGCCACGTGAATTGAATTTTAGGAATAAGCAGTACTTGCCGTTTCTTACAGATGGTTCTGGATGTTATATATATATATATGCCGGATCCGGCGTTGATTTGTTGACAACAAAACAAGGCACGCCATCTAGTGGCGACTAGAAGAAATAGAGGTGGCGCGCCTAGACAGAGTCAGCCGTTTCCGCTTTGGCTACGAGCTTGGGGAAGGAGAATCCGCCGAGTACAGCGGACACTCTCAGCCAGGCCGTCGCAGAGTCAAGACGTTCTGAAACTGTCCGTTTTGTTGTTTGTACCTACCTAATAACAGTGCACTGTACCGAAATGTATTGAGAAGTAAACGTATTCAGTTCCTAACCGTTTTTATTCATTGCACGATACCCACGTAGGCCCACCTGGTAGATGACCAGAGCTCGAACCATCCTGAACGAGCCGTCATATATATACTATATTTATATGACTGGCTTGTTGGTCTAGTGGTTAATGGCCCTGACTGCGATGCCGGAGGTCGTGGGTTTGATTCCCACCCAGGACAAATGTTTGTGTGATGAGCAGGACCATTTGTTTTGTGTCTGGGTGTTATTTATCTATAATATGTATGTATTTAGAAATATATAAGTATGTTTATCAGCTGTCTGGTACCCATAGCACAAGCTCTGCTTAGCTTGGGACTAGACGGTGTTGTGTGATAGTTGTGGAATGTATAATATATATACATTATATTATTAAAAAAAAAATATATATTTTTTTAATTTTCTTAAACTAGCACTTGACTGCGATCCTACCTGATGGTAAGCAGTGATACAATCGTTGATGGTAAAGGGTACTAGTTTATTAAGAGCCTATTCATTCTAGCCTTGAAACTACCAACTAGCTATTAATATAATCGTATCTATGACATTCATTACGGTTTTTTTTATTATGCCTAGGCATGTGTCTAATCACTATTTCACCAATCTCCCTAGCCAAGTTACAATCGTTTCGTTCTTGAGATGACGTCAGAACAAAAGAATTGGGGACGTGGCCTACTCCAAGCGTTCACGCTAAACGAAACGATTGTAACTTGGCAACCTAGAAGGAACCTGTTTACTCTTGACTTAAAGCCCTTATTACAGATAAGTAGATTAAAAAAATACTACAGTAGTCAAGCACAAGCACCCATAGTAGTACTCTTCTAACTCAAACAAACCTTGACAATGCACTCTAACCCTACTTTAATTCGCTTGTCGACATCTTTCGTAGCATAAGGGCGTTCACACATGGTTTGACTTGAAAAAGTTGATGACCAGACATCCGTTGCCGGTGGCATTAAAATATAATAAAGTTTTTTTCATTCATTCATTTCAGCCAAAAGACGTCGTCACAATGATCGGTCCTGTGCATCTCGCATCCATCGGATTCCCGCAGCCTTTACCAGGTCATCATTCAGTCCAACTTGTAGGAGGCCTTCCAACACTGCGTCTTCCGGTACGCGGTCACCCCCCGAACAATGTTCTCTGCCCAGTGCTGATTCTTCCTGCAATGTCGGTTTTCATTTGTTTTTATTAATGGAGTTATATATTGTGTTAAATCATAAATTTGAAAGAACACTAATAAGTTATTCGTTGCATATTTTAGGAAGAAATCAGAAGCAATGTTATTTCCGACATCGAACTGAATGTGTATCCTTTAAACTAACTTTTCCTCTAAATCTTTTAGTGCTCGATTACGGAGACGCGGCGCGTCGCCCGGCGCGTTGGGCGGATCGTCGTACATTGCCATATGTTTGTGTTTGCGCTACACAAACATATGGCAATGACGCGGGCCGCTGCTGCAATGAACGACAAAACGACTGACGCGCCGCGCAACGTGCCGCGTCTCCGTAAACACGGCCTATAATAATAAAATTGTCACTTAATATCACATTCATAATATAAAAGTAAAAGTTAATCGTGAGTGTGTGTATGTTTATTACTTCTTCACTCTCAAACGGCTGAACAGATTTCGATGAAACTTGGTACACGAATAGACCTTGTCCTAGAATAGAAAATTCTGGGAGTAATTTGGCTTTTGATAATATTCTAGTATCACGCAGGCAAAGCCATTGGCAGATGTTAGTTTACCTTGTTGTAAGAGTAACTATTAATGTTACGAGTAATTGATGCAAATGCAAACATCCAAACTATCCATTCAAACTGCGCTCATTGCGAATAATTTCCAAATTTGTTAGCAGTTTAAGCCGATATCAAGTTGGTCAGTTTGTGAAGACCCTTGCGCGTCTAATTGAACGTGGCCCCACTAAATACAAGTTCTGATGTTGCAATAACGAGAGTCGAAAGCAAGTGGCATTCCGCTGCCTTTCACTGCTTATTATAAGAGCCTCTTGTACGATGACCGGTACGGATGCTTTGATATTCGACGTCTTGTGTAGTTCTGATGCCCTAGTATTTCTGATGTTAAATAGTTTTATTTTTAGCAACAGTTTAATATTTCATATTTTTTGTGCTGAATTGATTCTTTCAGATGAAAATCAAATAGCATTCGTGAAAGAATTTGATGAATAAAATGAAATGTTACAAAAAATTGGAGTGGAATTCCCTGCTGGAGCCAGTTTCCTGGTGACAACCTAGTGACCTTTAAGTAAAAAGTGAAGAGGTCACTCTTCTTAGCAGGCGTGCTCGATCATCGACTACAACGTCGCTTACCATCAGATAGATAGTAGTCAAACGCGAGACTATAAGTATAATAAATAAATGATAAAAGTAAAAAAAAGCATTATACAATATTGTCGAGACTCCGCTCTGTCTGGCCCCCGTTCTGGGATCGTTTTATGAATAAAAAACAAATTATGGCTACAAGTATATTATTATTGTTATATTGATCACTTCATTACACTTCTACGATTACAAGCAGACTGCCGAAACAACATTATTAAACCTATTCTAGAACTGCTAACATCCTTCAAAATATCTATCAAGCCAATCCGTAATATGCAAGTACCTCATGCGATCTCCCGTGACATCACAATATTCTATTTCAATCCTTTTTCTCAGTTATTCGTTACGAATTAGATCCTGCCTGGCATTTGATTGGCTATTGCAGGCAGTTTTATTTTCACACCGTACGCAAAATACGCGCTTTAGTCGTGGGCTTGCGGAAACCAGCCCAAAATACAATACAATAATTTCACAGCAAACAGCCACTATAAATTCATTGCCATTTGGCTGAAACTTGATTGGCACGTGGATATATTATTCCAATTTTAGCAATAGGTATCTACGACTTGTTCTAGTATAGCATATCATTGCATAATCAGCCTTATAACATTCCGACTGCTGGAACTCAGGCCTTCTGTCTAGGAGAGGGAATGGACCGTAATCCAACATGCGGGCCCAGTACGGGTTGGTGGATGTCACATTTTTATTTTTTTAATCTTTATTTAAAGAGCTTTTTCGTTGGTGCGAGTATGACAGGTAGGTAAACATAATAAATTATGAAATGAAATAAGAGTTAGTTTAAATAATAATAATAACTAGGTCCTAGGTCGGTTTTTCAGAGCAAAGCTAACCACATTAATTATAGGGATTATTTTATTTTATTTTATTTATTTATTTAGGACAATTTTTTTTATCTGGTAAAGGGTTCGATATATTAATGTTATGTGCGCCAATTTGTGTTGGATGTCACATTTGTTTTCGATTTTTTGGTTCTAGGACCTGTCGATTTTCTTCTTGTTTTTCCTTTATCGTTTCGAGTGATGATGAAACAAATGACACAAAGTAATCAACCCGGCTTGGTTTGAATCCGTGAACTTAACTAACTCGTAGGTTGGGTCCTGCTGCGGCTCTCAATATAATTTGGATGGTGCCTTAAAATGAGGTCCGCAAAAATCGCTAAGACTCCGAAAATATCAAAGACAATGTTTTTTTTTAAATTTCATGAAGGTCATTGGGCATTTTGTTCGGACATTTGCAACCCAGTGGTATGGGTCGCATTCTTGTGGGCCATGAGAGAATTAAGAAAAAAAAGATTAATAACGAAAGTCCTGCCAATTTCACAAATAAATATCAATTATTATTCTAAGAAATATTCAGCGATTTCAAAAAACCGAGGCAACTATCGGGCTTGACCAATATCTTACCTGATCGTAAGCGATGATGTGACCGACTGACCGACGCTGGAGCACGCTTGCCTAAAAGTAACCTATCTACAAAAGAAATAGAAATCACTTCTTTTTTTTATATTAGTTTTTATTATTTATAAGTAAAAAAAGGTTTTATTTGTCGTTTAATAATTTTATTTTTAATAAATACATCATGATAATAATCATTTCAGCCAAAAGGCGCCCACTGTTGGACATAGGCCTCCCCCATGTGTCGCCACAATGAACGGCCCTGTGCGAATAAATACTTATTTATTAATTGTACACTTTATTGTTAATTATAATTACAGTAATTATAGTTAGCTAAGTATATTACTTCTTATTTATTTCCGTAAAAATTGTATAATTATTACAAGTGATCAGTATTATTCAAACAGTATTTGTACGTTTATATCTTGTAACCATTTTATTGAGTGCTATATTCAATAAAAATTAATAATATCAATGATAATAAACTAGTTAGATAATGTAACGATGATGTAATTAAAAAGTAAAAGTGTATTTCATGTTCATACACAGATAGATAATATAATATACACCATTTGATCGTTTTAATCAAGGTCATTGGACTCGCTCAGCTGACGTTTACTTAAAGAAATCAATTTCGTGTATGCGTATGTCTATTAATTTTTTTTTTTAAAGTTAAAAAAAAAGTACTTTATATTTTATTTTTATGTTTACAAATCGATAGTGTTTCATGTACCGGATCGGATCGACCCTCGACGAGATTAAGACTATCAAAATTTAACAGTTTAAAGCAATGTATGTAGGCTGCTTATGAAGTCAGGCATCGGTTATCTGCAAGTAAATTATAGCCGACCGGACCGAGCCCAAGTCGTCGACGGCGTGTTCTGTTCCCGCGCGCCTCAAGGAGTTGTCAGCAAACCGTAGGGGCCCAGTAGGGTCGAGGCCTAGTCTGGGGCTCTGGGGAAGTATGAAAATGCAGCCTACTGGGGCCAAAGGTTATGTGAGACTGTCACCAAAGGCCCCAGGATAAAGGCAAGGAATGGAAAGGTAGGTTTTTTAGTCAGTAAAAGTCTGACACTGTTTCCCGCCCCACCCAAGGGCGGGATTCGTCATTGGATGATTTTTACCTACCACTAAAAAAAAAAAAAAAAAAAAAAAAAAAATACAAGGGCCCCGGATCCAAGGCAGGAAAGGAACAGGGTAGGTTTTTAGTCAGTAAGAGTCTGACACTATTTCCCGCTCCGCCCAAGGGCGGGATTTGTCATTGGATGATTTTACCTACCTAAAAAAAAAGGTGGGTATAAGTCAGTAATTTTTTTTTTAAGTTTTGTTAATTTAGTTGCCTTTTACGGTGAATGACACATGTCTACGAATTTTTGGTTCTAGGACAAGCTAGGTATAGGTTTATAGTATAGGTTTCCTCACGATGTTTTCCTTCACCATTTTGAGAGCAGTGATGATGAAATAAATTACACAAAGTAACGCGCCTGGCTTTTAGAGGATATCAATTATTTCAATGAAATCCTAAAAGCTGTTGATTCTAGACTTAATGAAATAAAAGAAATATGAGTAATTACATTTTTGTTGAAAAACGTGTATTTTGACCCCTAATAACCCGGGGTATGAAGATGATATTATTAAACTATTAATAAAAAAACAGACACAAAAAAATATAGAAAAAGCTATAAATTACACTGAATCTGACATCCCACGCCCATATTCAAATTAAGAAAATATAAATAAAGTGAAATTAAAAAAAAAAAACACGATGAGGTCAACAGACTGTATTTTTTTATTCTTTATTGAGGTTGGCAATCTTCCAATGACTTCTCGCGCTCTGGGTGGAGCATGAGAGGATGTCAGACTTTTACTGACTCACATGACCCACTCCTGTTTCTTCTTTTCCTTCGTTCCAGAGCCCCGGGGGTCGACAGACTGTAAAATGTGGTGTTGAAATTTTGGAACTAACCTACAAAAAATAAAAAGAAATCAACAGGTGCACGTGCTGCCTTAAAAAAATTGAGAATAGCATTAAAGATTTATGACCTGCTGGGTGAATACTATGGGTAGTTGGTTGACAGGACAATTACCAAAAATAGAGAACAAACAATATTATCACACAAAAACGCTGAAGGAAAAATTCTTTAGGAAATTTGCTGGTCAGACCTATAGAACCTTAAATTCGAAGACATGTGGTATCCACCAAGCCGTACTGGGCCTAGGTAATGGATCACGGCTCATTCTATCTCCTAAAACACGGGCCTATGTCCCAGCAGTGGGAACATTATAAAGCTATTTATACTATAATCAAACTCGAATGCTGATGCTGGGAAGCCTGTAGTACACCCTCATTTTGCCAGATTTATTTGAATCCCAAAGGGGGTGACATTTTTGGCATCAGTCAAACTCGAAGCCAGCCTTCATTTTATTGCTCAGATATTATAGATGGAAGAACTCAATGACACATTGCCCAACATAAGAATCAAAGCCATGATAATATCATGACTAAGTAGCACTTGCAATTTGTTAGGGACACAGAAATTAGAATCACTGCTTAATATAAAACAAAGTCACTTCACGCTGTCTGTCCCTATAAAACTATGGAACAGATTTTGAAGCGGGTTTTTTTAATAGATAGAGTGATTCAAGAGTAAAGTTTATATGTATAATATATTTATATCATCATTGCACCCATGCGATGCTGAGAAGGGTCACTATTTTATTATAAAAATATAATGTGTATAACCCATTTTTTGAGGTTGGAAACTCATCAAATAAATTTCTTCACTCTGAGTATAGGTGGATGTGTTAAATATCCAGGTACATCAGTAATGCTAGCAAAGGAGGAGGCCGACCGCATCAGGCAACGGCGTTCACGCCGCAGCCGCCGCCTTAACTCCGATCCGAATTTCCGGCCACCGTATGCGCGGGCTTGCGGACGGCGGGCAATGGGTAGCTCGCTGTCCGTTTGTCCGGTAACAGACCGGACCGAGTCCAAGGCGTTTACGGCGCGCACTGTTCCCGTGCGCCTCAAGGAGTTGTCAGCAAACCGTAGGGGCCCAGTAGGGTCGAGGCCTAGTCTGGGGCTCTGGGGAAGTATGAAAATGCATACCAGGGCCCCGGATCCAAGGCAGGGAAGGAACAGGGTAGGTTTTTAGTCAGTAAGAGTCTGACACTATTTCCCGCTCCGCCCAAGGGCGGGATTTGTCATTGGATGATTTTACCTACCATAAAAAAAAGGTGGGTATAAGTCAGTAATTATTTTTTTTAAGTTTTGTTAATTTAGTTGCCTTTTACTCTAAAGTGGTGACTTTTGTAAACAATCCCGCTGCCCATAATGAATAAATCCTACGGTTATCGAAGAGTTTGGTTTGTGACGTTGTGTATGACTGGTTTTACAAAAGTCCACTGCAAGTCATATTTTGCTAACATATTTTGCACAGGCGCTTAGCCCAAATTATTATCGCTACTGTGCTCAACTGTGTACAGCAATTGAAGGCTACATTTTTTAAAAGTTTAGTGCGTGATTTATTGATTTTATTAGCAAAGGGTAATATCAAAATTTAAGACATTTTAATTAAGCAGGAAAAAAATGCGCTGGTTAGAATGTTGATTTTTTTTTAAAGATTTTTGAGAGAAAATTTTATTTATCGTATGTTTATACCTTACATACGATAAATAAAATTGTTACAAAAATGTTACAGAATGAATCTCTATTTTATTATTTGAAATCAATATTCTAGTTAGATTTGTCTGTAGTTTGTACTTTTTGTTTATTGTTTGTAAAGGTTTTTCGTACTGTTCGTAGTAAATTACTTTCAAGTAACAATATGTAGTGGCACCTCTATCAATGTCACAGCAACCTTGCGATATGCTGTCGCGTAGCGGTCATTTGTCAGTCCACCGCGATTCTGTGAGTGTTAGCTAACATATTTGTTACAGGCGTTCATGTTGCAAAATTTCTCATTTTACTCTACTGTAAGTAGTACAGTACCATTTGCTATGGTTACGCGCAGTACTCTACTTCGATTAAGAGCCGAAAATCGGTTACTAAGCATTCAAGGTCAATCGTCATGATGGTTCAACTCGTGTGACGGGGATTTTAACCTATTTTCAGGTCTCAATCAAAGTAGGGAGCTGCACGTAAACATAGCAAATGGTTCAACTTATTTGGTAGGTAAAATCATCAAATGACAAATCCCACCCTTGGGTGAGGCGGGAGATAGTGTCAGACTTTTACTGACTAAAAACCTACTATGCTCCTTTCGTTGCCTTTGTCCCAGGGCCCCAGGGTTCATTTTCACATAACCTTTGGCCCCAGTAGGCTTCGGTCCTACTGGGCCCCTACAGTTTGCTGACAACTCCTTGAGGCGCGCGGAAACAGTGCGCGCCGTAAATGACTTAGGCTCGGACCGTTCTGTTACCGGACGGACATCATATAATAAGTGGCTAATGTTAATATGAAATTTTCATTTTCCCTTGAAAATATTTCAGTAAATATTGATCAGTTTTATTGATAGCAAATAAATTACCAACATAGCAACAAACACAACCTTGCAAAATGGGGGTTATAGACCTATACTACAACCTTTACAAGTACCGGGGTCCTACTGAAGTCCCCAAAGTGCCTCTACAGAGGACCTTAAAATCCACCACTGACGCCGATATACAAAGTTAGGTTCAGTAGGTTTCAACTACAAGAGGTAAGTCGCAAAATATTTGCTTCTGCCAAGTCCCTGAGACGGTTGCGTGACTTGCTGCCAACTGCCACTAAAATTGCACTTGCTCAGTCCCTTTTACTCCCCATCCTAGATTACGCTGATGTCAGTTATCTCGATCTCACTGAGGCACAACTAGATAAACTTGAGCGCCTTTAATATGTTTGCATACGATTTATATTTGGCCTGCACAAGTATGATCACATATCCGATTTTCGTACGAAACTCAAGTGGCTTGTGTGAGTATTCGCCGGAATGCACACATCTTGCCTCTGCTCTACAGTATTCTATTCAATCCTAAAACCCCGCTTATCTTAAAGAACGATTCAAGTTCCTTCATGACACACATACTAGATATCTTAGGTCATCGAAAAATTTGGGACTTCAGATGCCAAGCCACTCCACTAACTTTTATGGCAAGTCGTTTGCAGTTCAAGCAGTGCGGCTGTGGAATGATTTGCCCGTGTCAGTAAGGCAAGCTCAAACACAACCGATTTTTAAAAGTATGGTCAAGGATCACTACCTCTCCTCTTGAACGTCATTAAGTACGCTATTTCTCTGCTTTCATATATATCATCTATATAAATATATATATTATATTACTTGTATTATATGTATTTTATTAGTTATGTATTATATATATATATATATATATATAAATAGTACACCATGAACTACCTGCGTATCTTTTTCTCCTTCTCTGTGTAATCCATCCAACAACAACAACCTTTTGTATGTAAGAGATCGCTTTTAGCGATAAGACCGCCCATTGTGACACCATATTAATTTTAAAACCTTTATGTAATTTTATTTTTGGTATACAATAAAGAAAACATCTCTTTATCTATATACATCAAAGAAAAAAAAAAACCGGCGATCCGAAAAAAATAAGCATTAATAGTAATTAACTCTTCTTCTTTTAAGCTTTTGGAGGCGGTTTTGATCGCATAAAACTTGTCAAATGAACCCAAGGGAAAATGGAAAATCATCCTTGTCAGAATGAAATATACCTAACATAAGTCCAAATGCAGGTCATATTTCAACAGCGGGACAAATATTATTCAGATCCATTGAGCCGTTGAGGCGTGACAGATTGACAACATGATCATTTAGAAGGATTAAGGTTTATGCGACATTTGTACACAGGAAAACTGTTGTAAAAGGAAATAATTTATTATCATAATATTTTTACAGAGTCATATTTTTTAAATCAAATATGACTCTGTAAAAATATTATTGTCACATGGAGCCTCTGAGGTTTTTTTTATGGTAGGTTAAATCATCAAATGACAAATCCCGCCCTTGGGTGGGGCGGGAGATAGTGTCAGACTCTTACTGACTAAAAACCTACCCTGCTCCTTTCATTGCCTTCGTCCCAGGGCCTCGGGTTTCATTTTCACATAACCTTTGGCCCCAGTAGGCTTCGGCCCTGCTGGGCCCCTACAGTTTGCTGACAACTCCTTGAGGCGCACGGGAACAGTGCGCGCCGTAGAAAACTTGAGCTCGGAACGGTCTGTTGGACGGACGGACAGCGAGCTACCCATTGCCCACCGTCCGCAAGCCCAGCCTCTGAGAGTTAGCTTTGGCCCTTGTCATGCCTTTTAAAGGTCCAAGGTGCCAGAATATTTATGTATTTAGTTGCCCATTAACCGCGAGCTTCATATTCGCAGAAGAACAAAGCCTGAAGAATTGCTAAACGTAAGTGCAGTGAGCAGAAAACATTGCTCGCAGAATAGATGTTCAATGGGACCGAAAGGTTTTGGAGTGGCGACCGCGCACTGGAAGACGCAGAGTTGAAAAAAACTTCCACAAAGTGGACCGATGACCTTGTGAAGGTCGCGGGAATACGATGGACGCGAGACGCACAGGACACGATGATGATGATGTGTGACACAAGTTTCTTATGAGCCTATTCACTCTACACTTGAAGGCACCTAATTTCTTTTGTCTGACTTACATTTGCTATTACTTTTTTACTAGGCGCCATGACATTTCAAATACGAAATTGCACTGAGAAAGAAAAATTTGGTATAAAAGAAAAAGAAGTTTGAAATAAATCTTTCAAAATATATAAAATTTGGATCATGTAGGCAAACTCCAACATCCAATAGATGCGAGACGTACAGGACCGTTCATTGTGACGACCCTAAAGGGAGGCTTAAGTCCAACAGTAGAAGTTTTTTGGTTGAAATGATGATGATGATGATGGCAAACTCATTCTTGTGTCAGCATTGTTTCTGGAGCAAAGTAACAGATAATGGATAATCCACTTTCCAACAATTCAGCTGGGAACTCAAATTTCATTTGATTGCGTAATTTAGCTTCGTTTTTTTTTTGACTGACCGATATTTTGACAATTCTAATGTGCCTGTAATTGGTCTATTTGAAATAAACGATCCTTATTTCTGATTTCATCATCATCGTTTCAGCTGAAAGTCCACTATTGGATATAGGTCTCCTTCAAGTGTCGCCATAACGACCAGTCCTGTGCATCCTTGAGGCAGTCCTTCAAATGCTGCATTTTCCGGTACGTGGTCACCAACCCAGAATATTTTGACCCCATCAACAATTTTTTCTGTGAGCAATGAGCCCTGTCCACCACCACTTAAGTTTGGCAGTTTCTCAAGCTACGCACACATGTAAAAAGAATTTTATTGAAGGCAAAGTCCTCAATGTTATTATTTAAAGAGAGTTTCCCGTTGTTTGTTACTGTATCTTATTTATTGGGACTGAAACGAACGGAGGTCCTACAAATACTCTGAGAATTTTGGACCTACTTTTTTGCCTTGCAGATTCTTTCGTCACGTTGTTAGTATTTTTAGTTTTGATGAATTGAATGAGACGAGAGTGAAGGTGAAGGAAAACATCGTGAGCAAAATGTCCTAGAACCATATATTCGAAGACATGAGACATGCACCAACCCGCACTGATCCCGCGTGGTGGATTACGGCCCATTCCCTCTCTTAGAGAGAAGGCCTGTGTCCTAGCAGTGAGAACATTAAAAGGCTGATGCTATGAGTGAGGCACAAATAAAAATGGATTTCCTTCTCTCTTTTTTACTATCACCCTCCCACGCTAAAAATCAATGCCGTTGACTCGTCGCATTTTGCGTGTGGTCACGGCATTATGCTGTTTGGCTGTTTTACGCGGACGTAGCGCATATTTTTCATAAATAATATTTATAATTTGTAAGTTAATCTTAAGATGGCATATTTTCTGTCAAATAAAATGATTTTCTTTTTTCTTTCCTTATCTTTATCGGTCACCCTTGAGCAAGGTTTATTTTCATCACAATTATTTTTCCGCATACAACCTTAATTATCTTGGAAAATTCTCGTGTCTAAATTTATTTATACAGTAACTATAGAGATAAGTATAGTAATCTGTTACAAATCCTTAGCCCAAAAACCTCACCTTGGCACAGCTATCTAACGAGATTTTATTATAATGTTACTTACCTTCTAAACATACCATTCATTTCAAACTAGTTTTCTTTACGGAGCCATTTGTTTTAATTTATTTACTAGCAACATTTTATTTTACTTAGATAATTATTTCTCAAAATAAAAATGAAATTTTTAGCTGAAATAAACTTTTTCAAAGACACTTACACAAAAAATATAAACAAAAAAGTGTGAAGAAATAGGCAGAATCTATAATATTCATTTATTTATTTATGTACACATAAAAACTTAAAATCGTACTTAAGAGTACAAAGGTACGTACTGCTTATTTCTAACGAAATTTCTTCCAGCATACCTGCGACAGGAGAGTTGGATGAGAGATGTAGACGCAGTGTGTGTACATAGTTAACAGAAGAAAAAACAATAGACTATAATATCTCTATATATTATTCATGTTAGTTTTTATAATGTGATATTGTAGTCTTATGATTTAAAAAGGTTCAAATACTAACAACGTGACAAAATATAATATAATCTAAATCTGTACAAGGCCAAAAAGTCACCTAATTGATGAAAATTAATTATGCTACAATATTTAAAAAAAAATATAGCAGCGAAGGCATTTTGTTAGGGACCGCTGTGATGCAACGGACACACAGAAAAATATAGAAAGGTATAAGTAATCAGAGACGTTTATTTTAAATAAGCCATTTACAGGCACTTTTGAATTATCATCAGAAAAAAAAGTGAAGCTAAATTGCACCTTAAAAAACGTAAATCTCTATGGAGAAGAACGTGCAAGAAACCCCGTGGACACGCTTTTACCTCATATCATCGGTTAGATGAATATAGATATTTATTTGATCACAATGTAGATAATAATGAAAAGTAAAACTAATATACAAATAGGCAGTAACAGATAGGCAGTAACGTCCTCTCAGTTTTGGTCTCTTGATCGTAGTCTCTTTTCAGTGGCAACGAATCATGAGCCCGCTTCAATTTCAAATGTACAACAAATATTTTACGTTCCAGAAAATACAGCTTTTCCTGGAAGGAAGAATCTCTAGGTAAATGATATTTGGAGATTCTGCAATCAAAAACAAGGAATGTGGTTTTAGTCGATACGATTACAGAAAACGTAACCAATATAGTTGTCCAATGTCCTCAAGCAAGCTATAAAGGACTGGAGAAGTTACATGAGAATCTTTTGAATTGTAATCTATAAAGGAATGAAGAATTTCTGTAAGTATCCTTTAGAATTTATGAGATAAACTCTACTCAACGCTCTTAGCTTTTAGCTTCACATACAAAGTGAATTAATTATGAAGGCTAATTAATAGAGTACTTTATCAGCTTAGGTGGTAGTAAGGTTAAATTTCACTGAACGAAACAACCTCTTGAGGATAGTGGTTATTTGAGTTTTATCAACTTTAGGGAAATTTAAAACAGTGATTTAATTTTTAAGATTAAAAGGGCTCTGTACCTCTACCATGAGTTTTAAGCAATAGTATTCGTCGCTCGCGGGCAAATTTTGCAGCGCCTCTAGCGGTCGCTTGCAGAACCAAAATTTGCCATACAAAATATTTACGGCGTCGATATCGAGTAGCGACGAATACTATTGCTTAAAACTCATGGTAGAGGTACTGAAGAGGATTGGTGTCTAGACATATTCGCTTGTAACAAAAGAGTATTCTGCAATCTTTTATGTGCATGCTTTAACTGTAGGTTGATGAGGTACCAGAATACACTTTAACATTTTATCTTAATTAATAAATAAAAAATCAGAAACAAAACAAAAAAAAAATACTGAATAAAAATTGCTTGTTGTTCTCATCATTAATTTTCATTTAGCTTTAACTGATCCATCTAAGGTTTTGACTTTAATTTATATATATTAAATTTTAATTTTTTTAAATTGATATAGAAATGGTCGTGACATGCAAAGATGAATCGAGGATTATTTTTAGACATTGAACCGCTTCGTTTCAAACAATTATCAGAACATACATTGTATATATGTAACAAAAAAAAAAAATCTAAACGTTTAGTTATCTTACTTTTGTGATCCAATTATAAAATTTCTTTCTCTGATAGAAAGTTACACTGCTTTTAAGTGCCATTAGTTTTCTACCTATTTAATAAGATGTGGTATACTCATTAAATGTAGACCAACTGAAGTGTGACGTCGTGAGCACTCCCAATCAACACCCGTCGCCGACCACACGTCATCTTCTAGTTGTGCCTACTTACTGATAATTTTGTTGTTTAATTTATAAATCCAAATCCCTAAGTAGTGATATAGTGATATATGGTTCTGTTAATAAACTGTTCACTGTCGAATAGTAGAAAATAAATATAAATGATATTAGTTTATTTTTATACAACTACAGTACCAATCTTCTATGTTTTTTTTTTTATTGTTGATAGGTTCTGCGCTAGACCGCTATCTCACCGTATCGAAAGTGACGATGCGGTCGACGATGGAGTATGATTACCTAGAATACCCGGGTTATAGGTATCCGAACCCGGCAGGGAATTCCACTCCTTAGCTGTAAGCACAATGAACGTGTTCCCAAAACGTTTCTTGCGTATAAGGCCTCAAGTCTGCTATTACAACAGTGTCAGAATCGTCTATCATTGATTTCATCATGGTTATTTATTATTATTTATTTATTTATTCAGCATTAATACAAGTCGTTAAATTACAGATGATGCAAATCATAAACTCATTAGAGTTTAACCGTGCATCATAATCATCGACACACAATTTTGACTAACCAAAACACAGCAAAAAATAACAAAATATTATTATCCATACATTCTACTAGATCACTAACATATCTCCGAAGAGGGTATAAATAAATACAACATTGACGAGTGAACGGTATGGGCGTAACATCAGTGACCGAGCTAGCCGCGTATCATTCATACAGTAGGAGATCTATTTAGAGTGATACAGGTTGTTCCTTTATTTCAAAACATTTATCTGTATGTCGCTCATCGCATAATCGATTTATGGGCACAAATGTATAATATATTTTTTTTTGTTTTTTTTTTAGTTTCCGGTTTATTTTAGATATACAGATTTTGTAAGAAGTGTTGTTTTAACTTATGTTTTATGTTTTTTGTTTTTGACAAGTTTGGTAATCTACAAATACATATAATGGCGTCACTATGACTTTCCAACAGTCAATCACTGACACACCGTTGAAAGAAATGGTGATCTCGTAGATAATGACAAATAAATTTCTGACTTATGGGGTAGTCTGCTAAAATTTTGTCAGTAATTTTGATTAGTGACTTACCATTAGATTTGTCTGAATACGACCAAGTCATTCTACCCCTATTCGTTTACGAGATCAATAACCGACCAATGATAGACCATTATGATTTAGCAGATTAAGAACTTTTACCAAAATGACAATGGGATTGTGTTGGAATGTCGAATTTACAAAAATAGCAGACTTGGGCCCCAGGTGGGATGTCCACCAGGTACGCCTGTTACATTATGGTGTTACTTATTTCGTAGTTTTATTTTAACTAGTAACCTAATAATAAGCTAAAGAAGCGAATTTGTAGAAAATAGTTAATACCCATTCATGCACGAGTTCAATTTGCAATTGATTGACCAGTTGTTTTTATTGAGTCTTGAAACTCATCAGACAAACTAAATAAAGCTGTTAATTTAGTAATTATTGTTGAAGTATAATTGCATTGTCCACTACAACAATTAAGTAATTAGCATTGTTCGTAAGCAATTACTTCATTAAAGTGTAACTGCTCAAAGAACATAACAACTTATCAAAAAGTTACCTCACAAATGGTATCCCATAATGTAACTTTAAATGAGTAGGTATCTTGTGTTATTAAAATAATAATTACCCGTATCCATTATAATAATAGTCCGTAGTAGATGCTTAATGAGATTTACAAGAAACAATGAACAGTCGAAGAGAATAGAATGGACTAGAAAAGTTAATAAAAAGGAATGATAGAATAGAAGACATTATAAATAGAGAGGAGAAACCAAATAATATATTATTTATTTTGATGTATTCGCGTCTTTTGCAACATGAGTGGATTTTGAAGTCCCATATGTGTACATAGTGGACATACCTCCTGGTTCAGGCAACTACTCGACTATTGATTTCAACTTTTTTTAATATAAAAATTAGTTTTAGGAAAAAAAGAAGAAAGAAAGAATCTATCTACAAAATTTTATAACCGCATTAAGGAAAATCACAAAGTAACAAGCTTGTTATTATCTGGTTGTCCGCATAAATACATGGTCAAACTTATATCTAAAACACAATATACAATTCCGAATCGTGCGGAGTACTCTACCGTGATGCAAGATTTTGAATTTGTAATTTAGGTACAAATCGGAAATGGACCAGGAGATCGCAAATGCAACCGCAGATTGCAAGCGACACTACTACGAGTAGTTTCTATTGAATCTCTTGAAATTGAATCCGAGCATGGCAACACTGCAGCTTGCAGCAGCAACAAGCAGCCTGCGGCTGCAGAACGAAGCGACCACAGACTGCAGCCGCGAACCGCAGAGTTCATAAGTACAAAAATGTTGACTTTTTCGAAGAATGATGTAGAAAAATTAATTAAATTTGTGGCTGATCATCCATACAAGTCGTCATTATCTTCATCTTTTAATAAAAGTGATATTGATAGCGTTTTTGGATTTCCTGTCTCGCATGAAGGTACTGGAGTAACTGAAACAAGATTCTATGCACTGTGCAGTCGCGACATGCCGCCGCGCTTGGAATAGAAGCAACTGCGACCGCAGGTAGCACTGCGGTCAACCGCAGCCGCTGGCCACCGTACTGCCTGCGGTTGCAGTCTACAACCCGTTTCGGAATTCTACCTTTATTCCTACGTTGCCACATAGATGTCACTAAACAAACATTGAACTAAATTTAAAAGCGGATGCAGTTTTACTGACGTTAAAGGCAGTACCTATTGATCATAAAATATGGATATAATATGTACTTACATGTGATTTTACCTTGAAGACAAGTGTTTTTATTACATACATAAAGTGTTGACTTTATCTCTCTAAAGATAAAATCAATATTTTGGTTGTTGTTTCATCAGCTCTCGCAATATGTAGTTAGGTACTCAACCGAGTAGGTACATAGATATGTTAGTAGCAACAAGATAAAGTTGGCCCACACGATGTTAGATAAATCGGATAAATCTCAGATGCTATCTGTCCATGGGGCATGAATTGGAAATTGAAGGTACTTTTTTATGGTAGCTAAAATCATTCAATGACAAATCCCGCCCTTGGGCGGAGCGGGAAATAGTGTCAGACTCTTACTGTCTAAAAACCTACCCTGTTCCCTCCCTGCCTTGGTTCCAGGGCCCTGGCACGCTTTTGCATACCTCCCCAGAGCCCCAGACTCAGCCTTGACCCTACTGGGCCCCTACAGTTTGCTGACAACTCCTTGAGGCGCACGGGAACAGTGCGCGCCGTAAACGACTTGGGCTCGGTCCGGTCTGTTACCAGACGGACGGACAGCGGGCTACTCATTGCCCGCCGTCCGCAAGCCCGCGCCTAAGGTGGCCGGAAATTTGGATCGGAATTACTGTGGCGGCTACGGTCAGCCTTCTCCTTTGCTAGCATTACTGCTTCGTAGAAGGAGGCGACCGCCAGTCACTCCTTCTTGCTCCGGACCATGGCCTGTACCAAGCCCCAGCGCGAGAGATCGCCGCCGCCGATCGCCCCCACGAGAACACGACGATGCTCTTCCCAAGCGGGGCACACCTCTACCGTGTGCTCCACCGTGTCCTCCGGGTGTTCCATACAGTGGCAACACCCGGGCGTCTACTCCGCACTGACCTCTCGTCTGACAATCAATCTACCTAAAACCGATATATCTCAAAGAATAGAAAGAAATAATAGTAAAGAAAACTTGTCCATCTTATTGCCAATGTACTGTATTGTGGAGGCCTGGTAGGCAGTTGCTGTATGTAAAATAGTTTGCCTTTAGTTTAAATCTGGTCAAACAGAAAACCCACTTCTGTGTAGAAGAAATAAGGATTTTTTCAAGTGCGAAATTATCCAACCTTTTTTTTTTAAATAAGTAATATCATCGGAACGGTACTCTTCATAGAATCATAGCAGAACTGTCGTAATAAGTAAAATCGCTTTGTTTATACGTGTAGTCGGCAACTAACTGAAGTAAGATGGGCGAGGTATACATCGAACTGATCTGATGATAAAGCCGGAAGGAAAAAAACTTTTTACAAAAAAGATTTTTGTATAATAGTGTTGTCTCTTCGTTATTTAACACTGACGTCCGATATTAAAGTTATTTGGCACATTTTTGTTTCTCTTTACAATAAGTCCGCTTTATTTCTTTATAAAAAGTTTTCTTTACACTTTATAATTTGGTGGATTGAAGCTAATTACATTTTATTGTAAGAAGTCTTTTTTACACATTATAATTTTGTAGGCATTATTATTATTATTATATACTTTATTAGATCTGAAATTGGTTGATAGTAGTATAAGAGTAATTAAAATTTCTACAAAAGGGACTTAGTCCTGTTGACCCTGGAAACCCTCAAATCATATCAAATCTTAAGTCGATAATAAAACTAGTTTTCCGTAATATATTATATATCTATTGAGATGAAGACCTATTTCGTTATCGCATATCTGAATTGACATGCGACATTGAAATTTCTGAAGATAGTCGTACAATGTGTGTTAAACGTCATTATAAAATATTGACAGGCAGTGGAAAAAAAAGTCTTTAAAACATACCTACTTCATTTGGTATCTTTATAATAGGGTTTGGCCAATTACCGTTAAACCCGAACGCAAAAACCGCAACTTTAGTTTCTAGGTCTACTCTTACAAATATTCTGGCAACCGTAGTGGCATCGGCCCTAGGAGCCTGCGGTTTTGCTAACATCGTGAAACACTCCGCCCCCTTTATCTCTGACTCGGTTCCTACCGGATGGCGAGATAGCATGTCACCAGGCTTATCGTTGCCAGAAATCGTCCTGCGACGGCGACTGGGGCGTGAGCGCCATTGCCTCATGCGGTCAGCATCCACCTTTGCTAGCATTACTGCTTTGCAGAAGGAGGCGACCGCCTGAGACTCCTTCTTGCTCCGGACCATGGCCTGCAACAAGGCCCGGTGCGAGAGATCGCCATCGGCCTCACAAAGATATGGTGTTGCTCTACCCAAGTGAGCCACACCTCTACCGTGTGCTCCATCGTGTCCTCCTGGCGGTCCATACAGTGGCAACACCCGGGCGACACTTCCACACGAATACAGTGCAGGTACTTCCCGAACTTACCATGTTCGTTGAGAACCTGCATCATGTGGAAAGTGAGGACGTCGTGAGGTCTTTCCAGCGACGTCTCAAAGAGTGGACTTACTGCCATAATCCTATAAAGGTTCCATTTTTCTTTTTGAGGTACGAGGTACCTTAAAAACCTTGCGCCATAGTCACACTAGGATTTACTCCTGTATCGTGAGTGCGTTCAAAGACATGTATTTACCTAACTTCACTTACACAAGAAATCCAAACCCGGAAAATGTATCTGTAGACCACAAAATAAATATTAGTTCCTCGCGGAAATCCAAAAGCGCAGTGGCCAAATGCTCAACCACTGCGCTTAGCACCGACAAACAAATACTTTTTAATCTTTTTATTATAGACATTATAGACCCCAAGCGGACGCCGGCGTTCGCACACCTATTGCATTTCTATTGTGTCTCTAATTACGGTATCCAAAAGTTTAAGATCAATAAGTTCAATGTCATTCCAGTCAAACAACCCACTGCAAAAAAAGAAGATAATACCTGTACTCCAACTGATAACAATCCCTCCTCAGATCAGCCGACCAAAACGTGACAATAAAGGTTTTGAATCACACATGTTTTTCACACACCTCAGTAATTTGCCGTTGCACAGTATAACATTGCAATCGAATGCAAAAACATTGTGATTACATTCTACTAATGAATACCAGTCACGTTGGACACAGTATCGGGTCCAACGTGGTTGTGTTAGCCAAGAATATATTAATTATAATTATACACAATGATCCCTTTTTCACGATGGTCAGGATTAGAATTACATTAATGATATATAAGGTGAAAGTCTGTGAGTCTGTATGTCTACATGCAATAATAATAATAATTCATTTATTTCAGGTAACTAGACCCATTAAAGTTTAACAAATTTTAAACACAATATAAGACATAATAATAATACAATAAAATTCATAATAATAATAAATGTCAAAAATTAAAATACAATTCATAATAAATATTACAATATATGTCAAAAGTTATAATACATTAATTCATAATAAATGTCAAAAATTTGAATTTCAATAAGTTATTAAAATACCTATACCATTACAACCCATACTATTTAGCAAACATTGCACAGATACTGGGATTAAGACCGTAGGCGCAGTCAAGCCTATCAGCAAACATCGCCAGGACTGTGTTGGAGCTGACCCGTACTCTGCGCACCAGAGAAATAGCCTGCGCATAGTCGCGTGAAAACAGGCAAATAATAGTTGTACGAATTTGGATGAAAATTAGCATATATGTGCAATAAGTATGGCCTGGAATAGCGCATATTTTTGAACTTGAGAGTTTTTTCTTTTGGTATAATTTTATACCATGACGAGGATGACGGAAAAAAGGTGAAGGAAAACAGTGAAAGAAAACATTATGAGGAAACCGGCATGTGCTAGAGCCAAAAATTCGAAGACATGTGACATTCACCCACCCGCACTCGGCCTGCCTGGTGAATTACGGCCCATTGCCTCTCCTAGAGAGAAGCCCCTAGTCCCAGCAGTGTGAAAATTATAAGGCTTGCTATGTCGCGTCAACAGTCTGCTGACAGACACAGGTAACAGGGCACGTCATGTAGGATCGAAGGTGGGACATGATCTGCAGAGGATGCCGCTCAAACAATGAAGATGTTGATCGGTCTATAGTTTGATATATCACAGAGTCACAGATCCTCATGTTAACGAGCGAACGGCCTTCAACCCCCAGCCACCAGGATCCCGATCCCGTTTTCCAGTCACCGCAGGCGCGGGCTCGTGGACGGCGAGCAATGGGTAGCTCGCCGTCCGGCCGTCCGGTAACTGTCCGAACCAAGCTCATGGTCAGTCGTCGACGGCGGGTAGTTTTCCACGCGTGTCTCAAAGAGATTTCAGCAAAATCGTAGGGGTCCGACAGGGTCGAAGCCAACTGGGGGTGGAGAAGGGAGAAGTCATTAGATGATTTCTAATCTAAAAAAAAACACTTTAACACTCTATGAATAAAGCAACCATTATACATTCAGAGCACGCTTATCAACATCTTAATTAGCTATAAAAATGACAGAAGCAGTCCAAAGATAGGAACCTAAGCCTTCAACTCTGCTAAATGAGTCGGCGGAGTGAATATAAAGGACATTTTTAAGTTTTCGTACCCAAAGGCAGGAGGCACGTGTGTAAAAGAAAAATGTAACTGACAGAAAAGGAAAGATACGCAGGTAGCTGATGGCGTGACGCAGTAGTTATGATTACTGGATTTTTGGTCTTGTGATCAGTAGCCCTGAATTTTATGCCAGAAGTCGTAGGTTCGATTTCCACTCAACACAAATGTTTAAGTGGGAAGAACGATCATTATTCTGTGTCTAGGTGTAATATATCTATAATTATGAATGTATTTAGATACTTTTCTAAGTATATATATCACTTGTCTAGTACGCAAACCATTAGCTTTGTTTAGTTTGGGACTAAATGGCGTTATGTGAAAGTTGTCGTGTTGGAATATGATTTTTATTATTCCAAAGAGTTACAGCAGCCCTGAAACGAAAAGGCGAACTGCAAGAACACAGGTGGGTTTTAGTAAAAATCTGAATCGCTTTCTAGCGTCACCCAGAGCGGGGGAGGTAAAGTTATCACACATCAAAAAGAAAAGAAATGATTCTATCGACTGATTCGATAACACATCTTAGTCGTCATCTAAAAGCATGCTGTGCTGGCAGCATTATAAGACTTTGAATTGTCACCAAGTGTAACCAGGTCAGAACATAACTACGCCAATACCACAGACCAAGGGCGTGGAGATGTCATTGGATAATTTTTTACCAAAAAAAAACTACCACAGACCACACTATCACCCTTTTTATTTTAAGTTCTTACAGTCCATTCTAAGGTTGTTTAGTACTTGAAGCGATACGATGATGAGGCTTACTATCTCTCAAGATTATGGGAGTACAGTGAACCTATTTCTTTTAGTGAGGTCCCTTGTGGACAATTTGATGGTGCGTTGTTCTGACTTACATGATGAAGACTGTTTACTTAGTAACCAGTCGACTTTCAGATAATACTGGTTTTGGTGTAATTTTGGTGTACAATAAATATTTTATTCTATTCTATAAATCAACTGACTACCTACTACAAGGATAAGCGAGTAAATTAAATAAAATGTAGACGATATATCATTACATTGTCAAACCAGCTGCACACGCATCACGCACGCTTGTTAACATTAATGCATAACGAGTCCCATAGGGCAGCAGCTTCTGACCTTCACGGCCTACTTAAATCAGGTTTTGTTATTATGATGTCATCTGAATACAGGTCACTTGCTCGCCGCATGTTGTGGGGACTTTGAAGATCTGTTAATTCAAAAAGAGGAGATCGTGGAAAAACAATATTAGACTCACAGGTTTTTTTATGGTAGGTTTTAACCCAAGGGCGGAGCGGGAAGTAGTGTCAGACTCTTACTGACTAAAAACTTACCCCGTTCCTTCGTTGCCTATCGTGCCGGGGCCGGATTTTCCTTTCTGAAGCTGACCCATGACCCCAGCAGGCTTCGACTCTGCCTGCCTGCAGCTAGCAGGCTGGGCGTCTATGGTTTGTTGACAGCTCTTTGAGGTGCGCGGGAACAGAACGCGCCGTCGACGACTTGGGCTCGGTCCGGTCGGTTACCGGACGATCAGACAGCGTGCTACCCATTGCACGCCGTCCGCAAGCCCGCGATTAGACTCACAGGTCGATCTTGAAGGAATCTATGCTTGCTAAAGTCAGTTTATAGATGGCCGACTATTAATTACATAACAAGATTCTTTTTAAAAACACGTTGTATGTACATACATATTTTGGGCTGATGTCCGCAAATCCGCGTTCAAAGCGCGTATTTTGCATACGAGTGAGACTAATGTGTGATTCAATCCACCCTAGTTTTTCAAGCAACGCCAGCAGCACCTTTGTTTTACTGTTTATTTTACGGAGGATACCTGGGGTACCGGTGTACTTTGCCCTGTGTCCAGGGACCACTGAGCAGCTTAGAAGCAGATGAACTCGTTCTTTTTTTGAATTCACTTAAAGGGAACGGTTGACCATGAGAGTTCATCAATTGACTACTTTCCTGTTTCCTATACCTGAGTCATGTCCTGTGTTTCGATTTATAATGAGATGATTAATTTGATCTGAATCATTACGAGTGGTTGAGAATATATGTTTGTCAATAGTTTAGTTAGCTACTGTGAGAGTCAGAGATAATTAAAAATCTATTTCACTCTTATTCGCTTATGCGTGTTAAAAACTGCACATTGTTATAAAAACACTAACGGACCCGGCAAACATTGTATTGCTTTATAGAATATCTAAGAAGAAAATTGAGGAATGGGTAGGATAGTAAAAACCACCTACGACCTAAATTTTTAAGCCGTGTACGCACGTACAAACTCGAACATAGCGAACACAAACATCTAACTTGACCACATGGTTCGTTCATATGGACGGCAGATTCGAACACGAACGCGAACTATCAAGTTCGCGCGCAACAGTTGTGAACTGTGTTTTGATAGCTATGGCAGCGCCGTTGGCAGAAGTCAATTGTGAAGTAGTCATTTTTTTCTATTCACAGTCAGTGATAAATGAAGAACACCGTCCATACAGAACATATTAATAGGATCGCCGCAAACATGTTTGACAAACAGAGTGTTCGATGTTCGTTAGTGGTGCGCACGTGTGAACCAACTGGTTGCGTATATGGCAACGCAACAAATTGTTCGTACGTGCGTACTCGGCTTTAGACCTATCGACATAGCCGTTTTGGAGGAGTAGTAGTTTTCGATAGCAAATATTGTTACTCAAGATTTTTATATATGACCCAATAGCCGGCTTATAATCAATTTCTCTTTATTTGTCTTTTTATTTTAGAATTCGTTCCTAGGAACTCTTTATTTAGATTTTCTTTTAGAGCAGTGGTAGCCGAGTGGTAACGGCCCCGACTTACGAGTTGTAGGTCGCGGGTTCAAACCCAGCCAGGCGCATTACTTTATGTAATTTATTTCATCACCACTGCTCTCAAAACGGTGAAGGAAAACATCGTGAGGAAACCGGCATGTCCTAGAACCAAAAATTCGAAGACATATGACATTCACCAACCCGCACTGAGCCCGCGTGGTCGATTACGGCCCATTCCCTCTCTTAGAGAGGAGGCTTGTGTCTCAGCAGTGGGAACATTAAAAAAGGCTGATGATGATGATGATGATGATAAACTCTTTATTTTAAAATAATGTACTGTTTGTTCTAAAAACTCTAAAGAAGTGGAGCTAAAAGCTCTACAATACTGTTAGTGGTAATGGCTATATGGTTAGTGTGCGTATGACAAGCAAAAGGCGCCAAGAGTAAGATTCTTGCTCACTATATTTTCAACACCTAAGTACTTAAGCTGCAACCAACCAAAACGATGTTGAAGCTTTGTACGGACAGTAGGCCTATTAGGTAATTAATTATGACTATGGGCGAGTCTCTGAATTAAATATTTTGAGTAAGTAATCCTACTTGAATGCCTAATTTTGACAAGTTTTCAGGCTTAAGTTTATGAGTAGTCCGAAAGGTAACCCCAGGGTCCTGAAACGCTAAGCAAAGATGGAATATAGGTGTGGTTTTAGTCAGTAAAAGTCTGTCACGCCCTTCCACTTCGCCCTAGAACGGGACAAGTCATTGAATGATTTTCTCCCTTAAAACTGAAGTACAGGCTAAAGTATGGGTTGAAAAATACTCAATTTCGAAACCTTGAATTAGAAATCAGGGATATTATACCTCAGGAAAACTCCAAAATTAACTCGGAAATTAAAGTTCTTGTAAAACGTACCAACCGTATTGCATAGAGGTTCTGATCAATTTGATTTTTTTTAAATCCTCCAATGACATCCCTGCACTTGAGCGGAGCGGGAGTTAGCGTCAGACTTTTACTGACTAAAAAACCCACCCCGTTCCTTGTCAGCCTTTTATACCGGGGCCGGACATTCCTTTCAGAAATTAGTTCATGGCCCCAGCAGGCTTCAGCCCTACCGGGCCTCTACGGTTTGCTGACAACTCCTTGAGGCGTGCGGGAACAGTGCGCGCCGTCGAAGACTTGCGCTCGGTCCGGACGGTTACCGGACGGTCGGACAGCGAGTTATCCATTGCACGCCGTCCGCAACCTCGCGCCTACGGTACCCGGAAATCGTGATCGAAACCCCTGCGGCGGCTGGGGCGTGAGGGCTGTTGCTTCACGCGTGCGGTCTCCTCCTTTGCTAGCATTACTGCTTGGCAGAAGGTGACCGACAGCCACTCCTCCTCGCATCGGACCATGGCCTGTATCAAGGCCCGGCGCGAGAGAACGCTGTCAAACTTGATGCAGGGTTGCCCCTGAATCCGGTTTGACTAGAAGCTGACCCCAAAAAAATTGAGGAAACTCTAGCAAATTATTACCATATTATTCATTGACTCAAAAAATATTCTTTTTTTTTTCAATTTAAGTTTCCTCACTCGGACTTAGATCAAATTATTACTTTTTATAAGCTAATATAATACATTATTCGAAATTTACTACTTCGTTTAGATATCACATTAAAAAAATAAATGTGTAACTTTGTATGTATGTTTGTGCGTGTGTATATATAGGGTGACTGATCATTAGTGAACGATTCTTAAACACGTGATTGTAGTCATGATAACAAACAACTTTTATTATGGGACCAAACCTGAAATCGCGAAAAAAATCAGCCAAGTTCAGTATGTTTTGAGCAGATAGGATTTCAGGTTTGGTCCCATAGCAAAAGTGGTTTGTTATCATGACTACAATCACGTGTTATGTATCGTTCACTAATTACCAGTCACCCTATATATGTTGCTATTCCGGTTTCATGCTCAAACCGTGAATTTGACATATAGATAGACTATAGCTTAAAATAGGACACAAATACTTTTTACTGAATAATTTTCTATATTCACGCTAGTGAACTTATTGGCAGACTAAACTAAAAATTGCTAGACGTTGCACATCGTATACCTATCGATTATTATTAAAACAATATTCGCAAGTTATTATGTTTTCGATGGTTCTTTTAATAATGCATCATTCTTTATTGAATTAATTCAATTAATTTGTATGTTATTTAGTCTCGATCACAACTCGAATTGTGAATTTGTTAGCGATTCCCCTGATGACCCTATTATTTGCATACTTACATCAGTTAATTGACGATTAATTATCCAATTGTTAGTTCTTTAGCTAGGTCATTAACGGCAGTTCCAAATAACACAATATTTCGACAGCAGAATTAGTACATAAAGAGTTAATTATGTGTCGATAATTAAAGTAAGGCTTTTTGTGGTCGAACAAGTTTTTTTTTAATACACGTTTGCCAGTTATTCTAAAAGTACCAACCACTAAAATACTAAAATCTGAAATAGCGACTTCTAGAAAAATTACGAATGAACGAAGCGAGACGAGTCTTGGTTGAAGAAACGGTTTAAAAGTGAAAAGGTAATTTCGCTGCGAATTTAATCAGAAAATAACAAAGGAGTAAAAACATCATCTTCATTTCCCTTCATTGAAGCAGTGGTGGCCGAGTGGTAACGGTCCTGACTTACGAGTTGTATATGTTGGTCGCGGGTTCAAACGCATTACTTTGTGTAATTTATTTCATAACCAATGCTTTCAAAATGGTGAAGGAAAACATCTTGGGGAAACTGGCATGTCTTAAAACCAAAAATTTGAAGGCATGTTGCATTCACCAACCCACACTAGGCCCGCGTGGTGGATTACGGCCCATCCCCCTCCTATAGAGGAGGCCTGAGTTCCAGTAGTGAGAAGGTAGATTATGCTTATATTATGCTATTTCCCTTCATATCAAATGAATCTGCAATATACACACTGTCTCCAGTTCAGGGCGCTATACTGTTGGACTGCCCAAAAATGGAGTGCAGTGAATGATTCTGAAAACTCACGTGCGTGACCCCATTGTGACATTCATTATAAATCTCGACATAAATACACATGATACTCGCACGTGTAATTTGCAAACCCATAATAATCGCACTAATATTTTAGAGGTAAAAGTTTGTACGTTTGTGTGTGTGTTTGGAATATCTTCATGCTTAAATCGCTGAATGGATTTCGATGAAACTTGGCACACAAGTAGACCATATCCTGAAATAGCCCATAGGATATTTTTTATTCTAGGAGTATAATTTTCTACTCTCATGTGAGCAAAGCCACTGGCAATAGCTAGTTGATTATATTATTTTAAAAATCCAAAGCATTTCGAACAAGCGACGAATGAAAGCATTCGTCTCCGGAACACGCGCTCTAAACAACATAGGGGTTTTTAAGTCTTGAGTGAATAGCTTCTGAGCAAGCGTGCTCTATCGTCGGCCGCATCATCGCTTACCATCAGGTGAGATGGTGGTCAAATGTGAGCCTATGTACGGTCAGGGGTCAAAAGTGCAGTTGCACTCTAACAATGCTAAACTGTCTTAAATTTCTTTGAAGTAGAAGTCCAGTGTTCTACAACTAGTTTATTCAATATTTTAGGTTCGATGCTACAAACTAAATGGGTAATGATCCATTGACCCTCTTTTACAAAGAAATTTTACGAACTAAGTGTCGGTACACTTTTGAGCCCTGACCGTACCTATAATTTTAAAAATATTCTGACACCCTCGCGTTTTACGCAGAGTAGGAGCCAGAGTGGGTAATTTCCCGAATCAAAAAAAAGAAAACATTGGGAACAGTCAGGAAAACTATGGTATGACTTTTTTCAAACAATCTTATCATAAGATAGTTTGCTATAGTACTAAACTAAACGGTTCAATAGAAAAAATACTTACAAGTGAGAGACAAGGTTAATCTCGTGTTCAGGACATGTACTGAAAAGACCTTGAACTATATAGGAGAAGCAACCTTGCAGTGAAGTGTGGCTGCATCATATTTTTACATACTTAAAGAGAAGCTTAAAAGAAAGTTACAACATGAGACGCGTTCATATGTTTCTCAATTGCCTTAAGTTAGGAACTGGAAGCTGTGATTTTGTAAGTGTCTGAAAAAAATTAGTTTAAGTTTTGCACAAAGGATTCGATAGAGGTGGAAAAAAGGTGTGGGTACACCCACATATTGGGATGTATTTTTTGTCCCAGAATACGAGTCTGAGCTCGGGTTTGCCTCAGTAAAATTCATTACCTCGCTTAAACTAATACATGTATCATTTTTAGAACGGTCCCGGCTAGAAATTCATTGACTGTGTTATTCAACTGTTTTTTCTTTTTTGTAGCAATGTAGCTTCTTACACATACTGTTCACCATGGGAGATATCCTGGGCGTCAGTAGTCGCAGAGAGATCCTTGGCCAACCTAGGCACTTGTGGACAGAGAGCAATAGGTAGATCACTGTCCAACCGTCGTCAAAGGCGCGTGATTTTGATAATGATAAGATGCTAGGCCTTTACCTAGCATAGTCGATGCCTGCTAGGGCTACGGGGATTTTCCGTGACTTCGCATAGGTGGTAAACTATGAAATCTTTCAGGGCAATTAGAGTTCTACACGTAATTTCAGCATATACAATAGCCTGAAATCATCTACCCGGTAGTTGCCCAGATTAAATATAACACTCGTCTGGTCGGGGACCCTCCTTAATCAACGGATATACATGTGTGGGACTTTACACTCATTTGCGAACACCCCCAAACCTACACAAACATTGTTGGATATGACATGACTTAAACGTCTGAAGCCATTCTACAACAACATAAATAAATAGTAAAAAAAAATGCGACGGCCAGCCTCCACCACTATTAATTGTGTTTGGCTGGTTGCAGATTAGCCCCACTGGCCCCCATATAGGCACATGAATTTTTTAAATAAATTTCATATTTATGAAGTCAATTTATTCATGTTTTGTTACACATCATTGCTCTATAACGGCTCCGCTTTCTGCTCTGATGTGTAACCCACCTTAGTTGCAGTGACGTTTGTGCACTTGCATCAAATTGCACTAAAAACTAAGGTACTAACTTATGAAACCTCAAAAGCTAGATGCATAGTCGTAGTCATGGATTTCAGTTGGCGAAATACAAATTACCTACACAAAAAGTATATCATTCGGTGGTCACGGTTGGTGGACGTAAATGTTTGTATTGTGAATGTTCGACACGTGCGTCATATAGAGGTGATCGTGTTGAATAAAGGTAACATTGTCATAATCACAATTCAACAGATTAAATAGTTTTTACTTTTTTTTTCAAATGTACAATCAAGCGATTTTTTTGGCAAACAGTCGTAATCACAATACCAAAAAATATTTTAAATATCATGCTAATCCCGTCATCGTAGCCGAATTTACTCACAACATGGTATAAGAAAAAGATAGCATAGCATAGCATAGCATCAGCCTTATAACGTTCCTACTGCTGGGACTCAGGCTTCCTCTCTACGAGAGGGAATGGGCCGTAATCCACCACGCGGGCCCAGTGTGGGTTGGAATAGATGGATCTTGAGTTATTAGATAAATAGATATATTGTTTATTGTACACAAAAAAAAATTGTTTATTAGGAGCTTAAAATAAATAGGGTGTAACAATGGGCGGTCTTATACCTAAAAGCGATTTTTTACAGGCAACCTTTTATTAGAATGGCTACCTATTATTACCACTTCTAAAAATTTTCACTTCCATGTGAATATTAAATCCTTTTGTCAATGCGAGAAAAGCTTAATATCTTGCATTGGCTAAAAGGTTTGCTGATGCAAGGCAAGATTGTCATCAGTATTATCAAGGAGAGTTATATATTTTACCGGCAACCTGTATAATTCAGGTATTATATACAATACCTAATGCGCAGCCGATAATGTGTGTAAAAGACGAGAGCAGAGAAGAAGGTGAAGTAGTTTTAGGGCACCCCGACACGGACAGGTTAGGTTAGCGTTATTTTTTTTTATCACCACTTGAAAATAAAAGCCTTATTTTAAACTGTATTTTGTACATTGCCTAGGTATTGTATAGAATACTGGATTATAAAGACTGCCGGTAACATTTATATACATCGGACACTATTAGTTCTGCAAGCGTAGAAGGTTCTATTGCCTTAACATCAATGCTGCTTATGCTCTCTTCATGGAAACACCTTTTATATACTTCGGTGTAGATACAGTGTAAATCCACTTCCAAAGGTAACAGAATACTGCAGGAACGTTTGAAAGGGTGACCGTGGCCCTAAAACGAAAAAGGGCAATTAAAAAAATTTGGATTTTTAGTCAGTAATAGTTTAACAAGTCTTGTTTCACCTTAAACTGGGAAAAGTCATCGGATGACTTCCCGCCTAATAAAAGGAGTAACAGGGTAGCATTTTTATTGGAATCTATCAACCTCATCTGCCAATAAAACATCTATCACCATTCTCCACTTTCTTCTTTATTCGTGTAGTTCTGATTCAAATCTTGTCCGAACAATATTTAGCTACTTGGACAGCTCTGTTGTTGGCCTCGTAGAAATTGTGGAAGGTGCACGTAGCTGTGCATAAGTACGCACAACTACTGACACCTTCCACGACCTGCCCAGCGGCAGGAAAGGAGGTGACGCATATTCTGTGAAAGGACTCCACATTCCATGTATAGTACGCGGCAAATAAGTTGAACCCATTGCTAAGATTACGCGCAACCCCCCACCTCGATCGAGACCCGAAAATCTGTTCAAGGTCGATCACCATTTGGGTTCAACTTATATTTCACTTATTGTACTCGTAATATAAGTACTACAGTTGGTTGTAAATGCAAGCAAAGCCGCGCCAATAACGTGCATTTAATTGGAGGTCACGAAGTAGGTTGTATTGTGATAATGATTTGTGACAAATAGTGTGATTGCGCGGGCGCAAGCGGCCAGTCAGATTTCGAGTGCCGAGTGCGGATAGTGCCTTTTTTTAGTTTATTTACTGTTGTTTTATGCTTCGTTCCGTCAACGTGACAGCTGTAGTGTTTTATTTACTATTTGGTTTTTTGACACCGTGTTTTAATTAAGGTAGGTATTTTTTTTTCGTAATTAGTTAAACCGATTTCTTTTTTTTTTAGTTGAATATTGTGAGTGTTGAATTTTCTTTATTATATTTGTGTATTTTTTTTTATTTGATAAGGTGTTGAAATAACAATAATGGTAGTGGACTACTATAATTGATTCGATTCGGTAATTATTCATGCACGTTCGTATTGTTAAAATGTTTCAACGGATTTTATTCTGAAACTATTCATTATTTAGTTTGTACTTTTAATTTAACTTATATAATTAAAGGGCCACTGAGTACTAAATAAGTGCTACTAAATAATTTGTGAAAGGGCATCGACTAAAACTAATCTTAGACTTAGTCAAGTTTGGTTTAGAACTATTTTGCTTAAAATGTTTGGGTTCACAAAATCAGATCATGTCTAATTAAGGCTATTCATTCATTAATGAAGTCACCCTTTTAATTTAAAGAGTATTTTATTTGGCGTTCATTAATGTAAGTTAATTCGGTACAGAATTTTATATAAATACAAGGTGATATAATCCAATTTAGTTTCAGATCAATGGATGTACACAACTTTATTTTTTACACAATTTTAATTTTTGGCTCGTTTTCTTGTTTACTGATTCACTGATCTCCATACTTAATGAATAGGGGTTACTGACTTCTATTTATTAATTTTATGAGATCAGTTATTAAGTAAGAGGTCAGTTATTGATAGGTATTAGTTTTTTTTAATTCGTAATTTTGTATTGAAAAGTATTAATTATATATTTATTCGAGGACAGCCAATAAGCTTACCCATAATATTAATACTACTAAATACTGTTTTTACTTCAGAAATTACTACATAGCATAAAAAAAAAAGTCGCTTCCCGCTGTCTGTTCCTATGTGTGCTTAGATCTTTAAAACTGCGGAACGGATTTTGATGCAGCTTTTAAATAGATAGAGTGATTTAAGAGGAAGGTTTATATGTATAATACATGCATAATATATTTTAATAATATCACCATCGCTTGCGAAGCTGGGGCGGGTCGCTAGTTAAATTATAAAATTGTAAAGTAAATTGAAAACGACCAAATTTTATTAACTTTTTTTTTATTTACACTAAAGTCACGAGACTCGGCGAATTGGTTTGGTTTCTAAATAATAGTACAGTTATAAATAAATAAAACCAAATCAACGTACTAACGTCAATCTGGCATACATAAATAATAAAAAATATTGAGGAAAAGTATGACAAAAACAAACGCATTTTGAATCAGAAAACAGGTTAAACTTTTATTGGTGTGTAGCTTAGCCGTATAAATTGCTAAGCTTGAGTAGAATAATTTTGAAAAATATCTGGTCGTTGTTGTAATTTCTGGTTGGTACTGGAGAAAAAAAAAACACATACAAGTTGATTATCATTTACCTATATTGTCTAATATTAAACATATTCTAACACGATACAAAAATATACGATTTCAATTACAATCCATAGGATATTGAGGGATATTTAAATTGTGTGTTCGACAAAGTAAACACCGAAATAGAAGTTGTTTTTTCAAAGTTACAAGGATCGCAAGCAAAAAATGAATAAAAAAGAAATACCTACGGACAAAAATATTCAAAACAGACTTGCTTAGGGAAAAGTTTTTGATAAAACCTTTTTTTTCGGATTGAATGAGCAGGTTTTACGTTAGTGGCGAATTCACTTTTTTTTTATTATGTAATAATCTGCAATGACGATCTTTCACATGCATCAATAAAGACCAATTGAATTAACATGCGCTACCAAAATACCATGTAGTCTAAAGGTTAGAGTATCTCTAAAAGTACGATTAGACTACGACCACACTGTACACTGAGCGTATACATCGAGTGTCTCTGCATGAACACGAGTGTCTCTAATTGCGCACTAGTGTTCATACAGACACACTATAAATGTAAATGTAATTTTATATAGATTAGGCAACTATCCCCTGGATGGGGTAGTTGTCCCAAAATTTAGAGGTCCGCAAAAATCACCAATACTCTGGAAATATCGAAGATAATGTTTATTCCTTTCATAAATATGAATATAATAAACCAAAGTATCTACCCATTTTACAAATAATGTATCTTGCTTTTTGGACAAAAAGATAAAAAGCAATTTCAAAAATGTGTATATTCTTCTCTCGACTGTTGACAAAAATGCTAATACTCGAGCTAAAATTCTGTCTGCTAAAATCCTTTCATATGAAAGGGTTTTAGTAGGCATTGCAATCTACATAAATTGATCACTGATTGCAACTCTAGATTAATTTATCGTCTGAGTGCAACGCACTCGGGGTATCTTTAAGCTGCTACAGTGAATTGACCTTTTAAAAAAATGTGTTCAGCTTTGACTTGTCGACTGTTTTCTTTTTTTAGGGTTCCATACCTCAAACGGAAAAACACGGAACCCTTATAAGATCACTTTGTTTTCCGTCTATCTGTCTGTCAAGACCCCTTATCACGACAACGCGTGGAGGTATTTATTTGAAATTAAAACCATTTATTAAGGTCTATGGTCCCTTGAAAATGTGAAAAAATCAAAGCGGCCTCCCAAAGTGTTGCCACAATGAACGGTTCTGTGCGTCTCCCATCCATTACATTCCCACGACTTACAGCAGTGGTGCTATTCTCTAAGAAAATGTAGCGCTGCCGCAACGACGAACATCAAATAGGATACATTGAATTAACAATCCAATGTAAAGGTTCATTAGGTTGTCAATCCAATGTATCCTATTTGGGTGTTCGTCGTTGAGGCAGCGCTGCGTTTTCGAGAATAGCACCACAGGTCTTCGGTCCATTTATTTCTTTATGCACACAAAAGTACAGAGGCGGTCCATCTTGTGGGAAGCCTTCCAACGCTTTATTTTCCGGTGTGCGATCACCACTATAGAACCATTCAGCCCACCGACAATCTGATTTGCGAGCAATGTGCCTTACCTACTGCCACTTAAGTGGCTTTCTTCAGGCCTGCACTTACTATACCCAAATTAGTTGAATACAGCTTCTGACGTTTTATAAGTACTCATGTAAGACTATGTGAAATAAAAATATTTGATTTTTTTTTAATGAATCAGTGATTTGTGGACGGTTGCTGTAAAGGGCATTAGTATTTTAATAGCATAGAATAGCATCAGTTTTATAATTTTCCCATTGCTGGGACTAAGGCCTCCTCTTTACGAGAGGGAATGAGCCATAATCCATCACTCGGGCCCAGTGCGAGTTGGTGGATGTCACATATCTTCGATGTTTTGGTTCTAAGACTTGCGGCATCCTCACGATGTTTTCCTTCACAGTTTTGAGAGTGGTGGTAAGGAAATAAATTACACAAAATAATGCGCCTAGTAGCGCCGTCAGTCGGGGCCGTTACCACTTGGGCACCACTTCTTACTCATCATTGTTATTTGACAGAAAATTGCTTGTTGCTTGTCTTTCAAGCAAACAATTTGATTTTATTGTACAAAAAAATCCTTAAATCGTGTACCAAAGTAATGTAATTTCATAATTATGTACGGAACCAAGTAAAGTAAAACAAGATTGTCATGTTCTTTATAGACTGTTAAAGTTTATTTTGCGATCAACTTTATATCGTTGACCTTCACAGGAACTGCATCGAAGCGAACATGCCTCGTAAAACATGGTCCGTGATAAAACAGCTTTCCTGTCTCAACCTTTATACACTTATATCTAGAAGGATACTATGGCGAATTGTAAGGGATATAAAAGCAAGGATTTCGGGGATATATTACGCAATGAGGAAATAGTATGTTGTTTTCGGAAATGACTCAATTGATATACGCAATGTCGTTTGGAAGTCCATTTATGGGTTCTGAAAGTCATTTAAGCATTTTTGCGAGTTTTCTTAAAGCAGATACGGTTTATATAAACAAAGATTTACGATGATCGACATTATTTTGTATCTGCCTTTTATAGGTCACAAAAAGTTTTTATTTTTCACTTTTTAGGCGTGATATTGAATAGCAACTTTCATAAAAAATAGGGTGTACCTATATAGCAACCTTATTTCTATGTCCAAAAAAACACTATGATTAGATTTTGATTATTTGTACATAGTACAAAAAAATCATAACTGTGTAGCGACATCAATGTCGTCACAAATGAACTAATCCTGCATCGCGCAAGTAAGATTCGCGGCGCGATTGGAACATATAGAACAAACCCGAAATCATCTATCGGGCAGTAGCCCACCAGATATAACAACTGTCTGGTCGGAGGATCCTCCCTTTTCAATGGAGGTATGTGGGACTTTACTCTCTGTCCCAAATACCTCCAAACTGGTGACCCTCGACAAAGAACGTCAGCGCAGCCTTCGTGCAGCTACCACATCGTGACGTCATCATCACTTCCTCAAGCTTTCGAGCAGCGAGCCATACAGCCAGCACCCACGGCTATATGGGTATCTTGACCACCAGCATGCCTACTTGGTCATACCTGGTCACCACCCTCAGCCTCGTCAGCGACCTTGGCTAAGCACCTGTACCTTCGGCCAGTCACATGAAGAGCCTTGAAGAACCTCTCCTGGTCGACGACAGCAGTCAAGCCCTACGTCGCACAGCACCGCTCCGACTCACTGGAGCCAGCCGCAATACTCCGACTCACTGGAGCCTGCAGCATCGTATCCCGACTCACTGGGATAGCACCACCCCGACTCACTGGGGCATCACCGCAGACAGTTCCGACTCACCGAGAACTATGCGGAATCCGGTTCCGACTCACTGGAACCAACCTCCATTGGCCTGGCACGCATCACGACGCCTCAAGAAGCATCAAGAACCATCGATCTCCGATCTCCGGAGGGGAGTGATGTAGCGACATCAATGTCGTCACAAATGAACTAATCCTGCATCGCGCAAGTAAGATTCGCGGCGCGATTGGAACATATAGAACAAACCCGAAATCATCTATCGGGCAGTAGCCCACCAGATATAACACCTGTCTGGTCGGAGGATCCTCCCTTTTCAACGGAGGTATGTGGGACTTTACTCTCTGTTCCACTCCCCCCAAAACTGTATCTAGAAAAATCACTAAGTTATAAGTGGGTTATGTTACCTGGTTGTTCACACAAACTCATGGTCACCGAGCCACCCAAGTGACTAAGGGGCTTTTTTGCTCCCGCACCTTGCTGTGCGCTGGCACCTGATACCCTCTATGACTTGCCGTGACCTGTGTCGTACTTAGTGATTTTTACGGTGGTGTCCAACTGAGACCTTCAAATATTTTTTGGCAAAAATATAACATGGTGTAAAAATTATTGGAGTCGATTCAGTTAGCGATTCTGAACAAACTATATTCAGGTTTCGCATATACTAAAAATAACGTTATGTATACTGAATACATTTGCGTAACCTTTTCGAGTGTACAAACGTGATGTTATGTTGTGTGATGGCGTGAACAATGCATATTTATGCGCTAGGAGGAATCGCGATTGATTTGCTGTCTCTTTTTGAAGAGTTTCGTTGTCTGTTTCCGAAACTCATCTTCAGATCTATATGAAATTTAAATGGCACTATTTCAGAATACACTCCTATCGAATGAAAGACAAAATAATTTAAAAAATTGTTCTTTTTATGAAGGAATTAAGCCCGAACATACACAAATTAAACACATCTGAAATAATATCCTCCTCCGTTTTGAAGTCGGTTAAAAAAACACCTTTTTGTCCTATACCAATAAATCTGCCCTATATACTTTAATGTGGCAGTTTTTCCAACTATCAAATTGTTTTACGCATTAAGCTTAAATTAGGTATTTTGTCATGATCCAGGAAAAACCTAATCTTTCTGAGAAACTTTATTTAATTTTATTGGCCTTCACGGTTGTATGGTCGTGTACACAAATGAAGATTTGAAAATAGTACGCCCGAATCAATCAATTTTTTGTGTGCCTAATCATTTCTGGCTGTGACTAAGTAGAAGTACATAGTCTGCTAGTTCATAGTAAAATACTTAACCTTTGCAGTGAATATGCGACATTGTTAAGAGCGCCTAACCTACAGTGCTATGCGGCCCAACGACGAAATCCAAATAGGTACATTGGATTTGTATGTGATTTGAAAGTACCTATTTGTATTTCGTCGCTAAGCCAGCGCTGCGGTCAAGGCTATTTTCTTCGAAGAATAACACTGCTGTGATACTTCCTATACAACCGCTTTATGACGTTATTACATGTCTTTAGACATTTTAGAAACACGGCGACGACACGTTGTAATGATGTGATGATACTCATTGGTTTTTATTGTAAATATAATATAAATTTGTATACAATTAATCTAAGAAAAATGTCTGAAAATTTGCTATTTTGCGCCAATTTTACGTGAAATTAGTCGGGCCGGTAATAGCCCTCTTAAGTTATCACAGTACAGGAACTGGATACACCGGTACACACCGGCTGCAGCAATAAATAGGTGGGGCATAAGTTCATACCATACTTACTCGTATAGGTAGTGTTGCAATCCTGATGTATGCAGTATCAAACCACACCTGTTTGATTTATTTTACCCTTTGAAAACCGTAATTAGAGACACAATAGATGTGCGGACACCGGTGTCCGCTTGGGCTTGGCAGTTTAAGACCGAAAATTCGTGTTAGTTGAAATCGGAAAATATAGCTACGTCTAGTTCAACACTACTTGACTGTATTGACTAAGAATGGTCCAGGTCCAGGTCGACCATGTTTGTTTCTGTAATTGTTAAACAGGCCAGTCAAAATGCTAGGCTAGTCAAATACTAGCCTAGCATTTTGACTGGCTTGTTGGTCTAGTGGTTAGTGCCCCTGACTGCTACACCGGAGGCCGTGGGTTCGATTTCCACCCAGGACAAATGTTTGTGTGATGAGCACGATCATTTGTTCTGTGTCTGGGTGTAAGTTATCTATAATATGTATGTATTTAGAAATATGTATGTTTATCAGTTGTCTAGTACCCATAACACAAGCTCTGCTTAGCTTGGGATTAGACGGCGTTGTGTGATAGTTGTGGAATATTATTATATTCTCTTTATTCATTAATAAACTTATAAATTATATTTTTAAATATTTCTTTAAAAAAAACACATAAAAAAAAAACATTTATAAATTTAAAAAATAGTGTCCCACCGGTATCGGGAACAGGGTCCAAGCTACCGGCAGTCAGGGCTCCAGAGAAAGGAACCTCCTAACAATACGAGCCGTGTCCAGGAGTACCGCTTTCTGAATCAAGCCCTTGATCCAGCCGCCTAACGAGAGCCTCCTAAGGTGTTGGTCGAGGCTCTTGGCTATTAAGCCATTACCCGACACGACTATCGGTACAATGATCGCCGAATCCACTTCCCACATGTCGACAACCTCGCGAGCCAAGTCAATATACTTGATTTGTTTATCTTTCTCGGCTTTCACGAGGTTCTCGTCATGCGGAACGGATATGTCAACAATCATTGCACGCCTCTCGTTTCGGTCCACCACCACTATATCAGGCTTATTTGCTACAATAGGTTTCACTCCATTATTAAAATGTTCCTAGGTTGGTGTTTCAAGAAAATACAGATTTTAGCATCGACCGAATGACGAATATGGTTATATTCTTCATTCGGTCGATGCCAAAGTCTTATTTCCTCGTCCTATTTCCTATAGTCTGGATATATGGCAACGACAACACGCCAAATACCTATTATACTTAAAAAAACTGGCTTTGTACTTTTTGATGGCTATTAATTACAACAATGTTAATTCATCGTGAGAATAACCATAAACACGAGACTAACAATGTTGTAGATTTAAAACAATGCAAATTAAACCCGTTTTACATAGCTTTGCGATAAATCAGTATATTTCTAGTTGTGTAGTTTTATTTTATTTTACTGTGTTGTTGGTGTACTCTTCGCAAGGAATATTGCTGGTCGTGACGTTCGATTTCCGGGTCAGACAATGCCATAGGCTTTTCTCCGTAATTTTTAGCTTTCTATAAGTTTATCTCCTATTGCTGGGGCTTAAAATTGTATGGCTTTTGGGCGTACCAGGTCACCACTAGCAAACCTTTCAGGGAAAACAATCTTTATAGGTGAGGGTCCTTGCTTAACTTTTAGCGTTTGAAGCAGCGTCTCTCCAAATACTACGTAGCATCTTTCATCGTGCATGACTATGGGTAGCAGTCGCCTCCTTATGTCAAATAGTAATACTAGCAGAGAAGATGGGTCCAAATGTGAGGAAACAGACATTCTCGGAGTGAAGTGATCCACGCAAGCCTTATAGAGATATCAATAAAACCTTAGAATCCCAGCAGGGCCAATACCTGCTAGGGCCACGGTGAATTTCTGAGATAATCTGTGATCCTAGATAACAAAGGGCAAATGAAAAACACAGGTGTAATTTTAGTCAGTAAAAGTTTTGACATACCCTTCTGCGTCACCCTGGAGCGGGTAAAGTCATTGGATGACATCCCACTTAAAAAAAAGTGCCGTGTTACCTATTCACTAAAGGATCTTTTAACAGCGTCGGTAAACTGAATTTTCGTGGTCAAATACTGGACAACAATTTACCATTTTACCATTAGCAATTTACCATTTTTGCTGTCGAAGCGCTAAGAAGAGAAAGGGAAAATAGCCATGAATTTTATTTCATGTATTTCCTATGCAAAGGTTTGCTTCCACTTTGAAAGTTTTTGTCATCATATTTCGTAGTTCCACCACGTAAATATCAATTTGTGTATCCATGCGGATATTGAAAGTGTAGTCATAAACTTTAAAATTTCCATCTCATCATATTACATGTTTGCAATTTCGCATACTGTATGCTACTCAAGATACAGGTTGATACGGAAAGTCACAGCTCATATTTTCTGAGCAATATTTTCGCTATTGATTTTTTATGCTCTTCAATAATAATTCAGCGAGCTATTGTTAATTTATCAACGTCCTAAAGATGCTGAGCCTGGCAAATTTAAGTAAATAAACTATTCTGAGAAACCAAAAACAGCACAATAATTATCTTCGGTCTACAAATAATCGTTTTCTACGATATCCCTCACACCGCTCTGGGCTTATCCACTCCTCTTTTTTTGTCCAGGCGATATCACTTCGGAATGCGCTCCTTTTGAATGTCAGGATGGCGACAAGTCGATTTTCTTTTAAGGTGAAGGCACGTGAGTTCATTCGTAAGAGGTTGGCAGAATAATCACAGCATTGATTGGTTGGATTTGTTTTTCACAATAACTTTGCTTATTTATATGTTTGTTTTGTTTCTTCTCTGTTTGCCTATTTATTTGTTGCACCTTTCATGTTAAGTTTCTGCACCACTCTAAGGTCAACTGGTAGAAAATGCCTAAGGCATTAAGTCCGCCTTTTGTACAGTGCTATGTGCATAAAGTTTGTATAAATAAATAAAAAAACAAAGTAAAGAATTTAGCCTGTTGATCTGAAACTGAGATAAATACCCAGTGAGTTATTTTTTTGTCGTAAAAGGCGGTTAAGGATAAATTATAAACTGGTTGCTCTTTGGCCATTTTTTTCGAGACTGCGTTGCAATAAACACGTTCTATCGGGAGCGTCCAATCAACATGATCAAAAGTATTATGGTTATAACTTTTTATTTTACAAGCGTTTTGAATTCAACTTTAAAATTTACTAACTAGAAAATGGTAACGGTAAAATATTAATATTCTAATTATTCTACAATTCGTAATCGTTTGTTTATTACTGTAAAACATTTGTAAATGTTACCACACACTAGGAATTACCCCAGTATTACGAGTGCGTTCAAAAAAAAAAAAAACAGGGCAAGTATGAGTCACACACCTTGGGTTCCGTAATAACGAACTTATGTAAATAGTTCAATTCCCGTATCGAGTCTCGAAAATGTTTCCAAACAGACAAAAAAAGTGTTTTTTTGTAACGTAACTTCAAATTTACAGTTTTTAGATGCGAAATTTCAGGGTTCAACGGATTTTTTGACAAAAACGGCCGGATCTTTCCCGTTACTTTGATTTTATCAGTTTCAAGGCACCGCATACTTGAGCATATATTTTTAATTTCAACTCGATACCTCCACACGTTCCCGAGATAAAGGTTCTTGACAGACAGACAGACTGACAGAAAACAAAACGATCCTCTATGTGTTCCGTTTTTTTCCTAAAATTTACATTTATAAATAATCCAGACTCCGAACAACTGTCTATAAACTATACAAATATTTGCTCCGTGCGAGAATCAAAAACACGTGACTCGCATTTCAGCACCCAATGGCTCAATTACTACGCTAATCGTGACGTCAGCTATCAAAACTGGCTTTATAAATTTTGTATTAAACAGGAAATTCAATTCGCTTACTAGCGATCATGTTCCTGTTCTTATTTCAAAACGACTGTCAGGAAAGTTGAAGTAGGTGTGTTAATTTTTTAATAATAAGAGAATTGAAACTTTGGCGACGTGGCTTTTCCGTCCTGCCAGTTTTTCTGAATAATTATAGGTTCCGTAAACAAATCGTTTAAGCCTCTGATATGAATGCTTAATAACCTGCAGTTTAATGACAAAACTGACCTTGCGTGCAGCCTGTATGGATCAAATGATTCATTTATGAGAGTGGCCGTTGTTATTAATCACAAAAAGAAATATTTACGATAGGAAGAACTAAAAACACAGATGATAACCGTCCCCATTTACGAGTCGTGGATTCAAATCTAGTATGTGTAATTTATTTTATCACCACTGCTCTCGAAATAGTGAAGGAAAATGTCGTGAGAAAACGATTTATGTTTTAGAAGAACAAAATCACACTGGTCACCCATCAACCCATGCTGGGCCCGCTAGGTTGATTACAAACCATTTCCGATCCCAGAAAGGGGGCTTGAGTTCCAGCAGTGCGAATATTATTAGGCTGTTTATGCTTATTTTTCCCGACGTTATCCTGGCGTTCGATGCAACACGCATTCTTGTCCTATTCTCCTCTATCGGCCGTCATATTGCCTGCTTCATTTTGTTTCGAATCATTCTTCAAACAGTCAGTCTTATTCATTTTTCTTTGGAGTGCCTCAATATCTTCACCAATCCCCCATTTATTTTGATCCCTCTTTAAATCATTTTTGTTTCATATCTCTACACCGTTAAATTTTGGTCGTTCGGTACATGAAACACTATCAATTTATAAAGATAAAATTAAAAAATAAAGTATTTTTTTTTAAACTCGAATTAATTTACGCGTGTACGAAATTTTTTTTATGTAAACGTCAACTGGGCGAATTCAATGACCTGTAGGTAGTTAGTACGCAACGACTGACAACTACCTACAAGGTTATTGACTCGTTTACTTATAACAAACTTACAACACGTTTACTTGTATCAAACGATACTTTCTTCTATTCAGTCTCTTGTTTTTGAAACAATGTATCTTATTTGTAACAAACAACTTTTTTTTGTATTCATTTGTGACTGTTATATTTCTACAATCTCCAGAGACAACATTATCATAACTTCTTTTGCGAAAGATGATCAAGGTGAACTTATCACGGAGGTTTCAACCTCCGGGAAACTTCCTCCCATTATATTAATATCACCTTGACATTGATATGTCGCCATGTCTGTAAGTGTGAGGAAACTGTTGGAAAGGCCTTGAGATAAAAAGACAGGTTGCGAATTTGTAATTGTATTACAGATACCAATTTCATGGTAAATCTTCAAATCGTTCGATTAAGTTGACAACATCGGAGTGCAAACTTTTACTGAGTAGTTTTTTGTTACAATAACAATACTAAATCTTGTTAAAATACTGCCCCTAAAATATAAAGTACTGTTGCAATAACTGCATTTTTTTCTTCTTTGTCCTCTAATGTTTCCATTATTTGGACTTGGGTAGAGCATTGCCATGTTCTTATGGAGGCGATCGGGGGCAACGATCTTTCGCGCCGGATCTTTGTACAGACCATGGTCCAAAGCAAGGAGGAGTGGCAGGCAGTCACCTTCTGTGAAGCAGTAATGCTAGCAAAGAAGACGGTCGCACGCGTGAGGCAATGGCCCTCACGCACCAGCCGCCGGGATCCCGATCCCGAGTTCCGGTCACCCCGTATGAGCGAGTTTGCGGATGGTGAGCAATGGGTAACTCGCCGTCCGACCGTCCGGTAACCATCCGGACCAAGCCCAAGTCGTCGATGACGCGTATATAGTTTCACGTGCGCCTCAAGGAGTTGGCAGCAAACCGCAAGGGACCCAGTGTGGTCGAAGCCGACTGGGGCCAAGGGTTTGGCGAAAGTGAACCCCGGGGCAATGAAAAAACAGGAGTGGGTTTTAGTCAGTAAAAGTCTGACATAAAAGGGCAGGAGATGTAACTGGCTGATTCCCCACCAAAAAAAGAGATTTTTTCATAAATTGGCGCCAAGATACTTTAACCTGGGTGTACAAATTCCCTAAAAGTATGAAGAGCCTGCAAGGCAGTTACGATATAATCAAACGCCAAGCTCAGAACGAGTGGTTTTATTTACAATATACAAGCAAGGTCATGAAGCCGCGGAAAATCTTAACACCGCGATTCAGCGAACGGTACAACACCATCTATCGCGTTGATGCGAACTAAAATGCATAAAACAAAATTAATAACTTAAAACTGGGTTATCAGCTCTTGCAATAGCTGCTACCACTGCTATAGAATATATGTACTAATGCTATAATAACTGCGACTGTCCCAATTTAGGGTACAATTCACTTTTCATAAAAACAAGGTATGAGTATTAATTACCATACTGCCTTAATACAAGTTGTTGATAAGAGTGTTTTAATAACTATAGATCCAGTTTTCTTTACGATGTTTTCCTTGGTATTAAAGTCGCTTTTATTCTGTTATACATTTTTCTTTGTCTCATGATTAATAAAATGTTGTACCTACATTGTCCTTATGCCAGACCCTTGTTAAGGTTTATGCTTGTTACATTCTAAGCTTATTAACATTGTTATGGAAAATCCGAAATCCGTATTATATTTTATCCTGTCTGTCATCGCCCTTCTGACATTATACATTACATCACACATTATACTTCAAAAATCATTATAACATGAAAAACGAAAATGTTTGCAGTTAATTTCTCTTGAGTTTCCTCTAAAAGTACAATACGATAATCCATTATACTCGTATAAACTTTATCTCCAGTAGTGATACATATAATAAATGGATTTAAAAAAACAAGGCATTATCTGCCAGTCAAACTTTGGGTTAAAAAGACTTACACTGTGGTAGGTGTGCATCATAAACAAACAATACTTAAATAAAAATGTCGACTAATAAAAGTAAAGCAGCATGGCAAATTATAAATAAAAATAAATTAAATATTCCAAAAGAATCTATAACCGAACTACAAATTAATGAAAAATTAACAACAGATCCGACAGAAATTGCTAATGCATTTAATAATTATTTCATTGAAAAAATTAATCCTATTCCAGGTGCGGGTAAAAAATCCACAGCCTTAATAAATGCACAACCAAACTCAATGTTTTTATCACCGTGCTTACCTTGTCACATGCAGAGAATCATAAGAAATCTTAAAAATACGGATAGTGTGGGGTATGACGGTATTTCGACTAAAATTGTCAAAGCAGTCAATGAAGACATCTCACATCACTTATGCCATATTTTAAATCTTTGCATAGAAACTGGGACATTTCCAAAAGATCTCAAAATGACCATTATTAAACCAATATTTAAAAAGGATAATAAACTCTTAAGGGAGAACTATAGACCTATAGCACTTATTTCAGTTTTCTCAAAAATATTTGAAAAATATATTTACGGTGAATTAAACAGTTACCTAAACCATAATAAAATTCTATGTGATGAGCAAAAGGGCTTTAGGAAAAATAGAAACATCAACATGGCGGTTTATGACTTTTTATACGTAGTTTCTTCACAAGTTGACAAATCTTTACCTGTTTGTTCTATTTATTGTGATATGTCGCAGGCATTCGACTATGTGGATCATAATATTCTCCTAAAAAAATTGGAAGCTTATGGTTTAAGAGGGAATGTCTTAAAATTGATAAAATCGTATCTCTCAGACCGCCAGCAAATAACACAAATAACAAAATTTAACATCAAAACAAAAAGTGAACAGATTTTCTCATCTGACAAGCGTTACATCTCATTTGGTGTTCCCCAGGGTAGTATATTGGGCCCTCCTTTGTTCCTTCTATACGTGAATGACCTACCAGATGCAACCAAAGAACACATGTCACTATTTGCTGATGATAGTACTGTAACCATAGCACCTCAAAATATTTTGAACTACCACGCTGATTCCAATGAGGCATTGAGTTGTATAATAAAATGGCTTAATGTAAATAATTTAAAAATTAATCTCAGCAAAACAAACATAATGCATTTTAAACAGCGAGAAAATTTACGCAATGCATCAAAATTTGACTTAGAATATCAAGATACTATAATACAAGAAGTTGAAACGACCAGATATCTAGGATTAATCATAGACAAGCAATTAAATTGGAAAGCTCATATTACTGAACTTTGTAAAAAAGTTAGTGCTTCATCTTATGCTCTTTATAAATTAGCACCAACTGTCAACTTAGACACTTTGCTTACGGCGTATTACGGTCTTGCTGAATCAATATTAAGATTTGGAATAATTTTCTGGGGCAATTCAACTCTGAAGGACACTGCGTTCAAAGCACAGAAACGTTGTTTACGGTCTATGTTTGGGTTGCAAACTACCGACAGTTGCAAACCAATGTTTATAAAGCACAGAATTCTGACACTTCCGTCTCTTTACATATTGGAAATATCGGTATTTGTAAAATCTAATCCGCATTTGTTTCCCCTCATGAATAATAATACAGGTAGACACAGACGTGAGAAGTACAGATTTTGGGTGCAATCATTCCCCGCCAAAACTGTATTCCTAAGAAAAAGTGTAATATGTATGGCTCCATTAATTTACAATAATATTCCCAATTCCATTAAAATAATGAATATCAAGTCGTTTAAGAGTGAACTAAAAAAATTGCTACTTAGTAAGTGTTACTATAGTGTTGCGGAGTTTTTAAATGAGAAATTTTGAATGTATCCCATTATTTATTTTAATTTTATTATACCAATTTTTATTTATATTCTGTATTGACTGTTATTCTGAATTGATTGAATTTTGACTATTTTTATACGAGGATATTGACTGTAATTGAATTGATTGATTTTTTGACATGATTGTATTTTGACTATTTTCTGTATTGACTATAATTGAATTGACTATTTTCTAACTAAATAATTATATGTGAATAATTTTGTACGCCGATTACGGCAAAACATGTTGAACTATATTGATCAGCTCTCCAACTTAACATACACATGTTTATACAAATAAATGACTTATCTTATCTTATCTTATCTTATCTTGAAATAAAATGTAGTATTTTTTTTTTTTTTATAATAGTTATTCCACAACTATGACTGAACGCCGTCTAGTCCCAAGCTAAGAGCAGAGCTTGTGTTATTATTACTAGACAACTGATAAACATACTTATATATTTCTAAATACGAACATATTGTAGATAAATAACACTGCGAAATGGAACAAATGATCGTGCTCATCACAAACATTGGTCCTGGGTTGGGAATCGAACCCACATCCTTCGGTATAGCAGTTAGGGTCACTAACCACTAGATCAACAGGCCAGTCAGTCATCTTTATAATAATAAAATAGATATTTTAAATAGATGCTAAAATAAAATAAAATTTAGAGTTCCTGTGAAATACACCGTAAAATTTTGATCGTATAATCCCGTGGTGGGTCGATTCGGTACATAAAAGGTTATTGACTCGTTTACTTCAAGAAATCAATTCCGTACATGCCTAGATTAATTCGAGTTTTCGTAAAAAAGTACTTTATTTGTTTTGTTTTATCTTTACAAATCGATAGTGTTTCATATACCGGATCGACCCTCTACGGGATTGAAATGATCAAAATTTAGCGGTGTATATTAAAACAAACCGGGAACAAAAGCTAGTGGTAAAATACATTTGGCTTTGGTAAGGATGCACATAATGAGGGTCTTAGAAAGCTGTCCCTCATCATGACAATTGCGTTTATGAAGATGAAGCCTATTCCATTATGGATTAAATCTCCTGACAGGATATTTTCGTCTCTGTTGTAAACAAACCATTGTTTCGTTGCTGAGGAAAACAGACCCCATGACAATTAAGCTGTTGCTGAATTTGTGTTGAAATTAGAAATAATTGCTTCTCAAAATTATGATATACACCGTTAAATTTTGTTTGTTTTAATCCCATGGAGGGTCGATCCGGTAGATGAAACACTATCGATTTATAAAGATAAAATAAAAAAAAAATAAGCACTTTATCTCCAAAACTCGAATTAATAATTATACACATGTACGAAATTAAGACAGTACAATGGTTTGAAAGTTACTTGACTCACCGTTCTCAGTTTGTCCAGGTAACAAGTGACAGTGATGGAACCATTGTGTCCTCTAGTCCTAAGTGCGTGAGCAGGGGTGTGCCCCAGGGATCGATCCTTGGTCCTCTTCTTTTCATTCTGTACAGTGCTGACATCACCAACTGCCTGCTCAACACCAAGTTTCACCTTTATGCTGATGATTTACAGATGTATCTGTCATTTCATCCTCAGCAGACTGTTGACACTGTAAGAAGAGTGAATGAAGATCTTGATAGGATCACAGCCTGGTCTATAAGAAACTCACTTGTTTTAAACCCGAGCAAATCAAAATATATAATTATAGGAACACGAGATTTTTTAAATAAAATGGGATATAGAAATTTGGATGTGAGGATTGGCGGTTGTCTCATTGAGAGAGTGCAAGAAGCCCGTAATCTTGGGGTTATTTTCGATGAGCACTTGCATTTTGAGACTCATGTAGCAGAAGCCGTGCGCAACTGCTTCTACCGTCTCAAGCTTTTGTACCGTGTACGTCCCTACATAAGTGTGGATATGCGAGTCATGCTTTGTGAGTCACTTGTTTTATCCAAGCTGAACTATGCTGACACTGTGTATGGGGCGTGCATTCTTGGTAGAAGCGGAAAATTGATCCAGCGAGTGCAAAATGCTTGTGCTAGGTTTTGCTTCAATGTCCCTCCAAGATCTCATATAACACCGTTTTTAAATAAGGGTAATCTGATGAGAATGTCAGATCGCAGAAAGCTTCATCTGGCTACCCTACTCTTTGGCACAATTCTCACTAAAAAACCTTTATATCTATATAATAAACTGACTTGGTCACGCGACGTTAACAGAGTCAAAACAAGAGCATCGTCTTACCTTTTGTTGACCTTGACCCACAAAACTGCAGCATTCCGTGGAAGTTTCAAATTCATGGCAACCAAGTGTTGGAATAGTCTTCCACCACCTCTGCGTGCTATAAAGACAGTTGGTGCTTTTAATCATAACTACAAACAGCATTTATTGCGCAACCAGAAAGAAACCACCACATAATTTACCCAGAGTTTCTGCACGGGCTGTATTGGTGGCATTGTCGCTCGGCTGGTTTGCAGCATCTTTTTCTTGCGTCCAACACAACATAACATTCCACATCACCGTCAAACAGTAATATTTCAGTCAGATACACTACACCCAAATCACTTTTGTGTTGTTTTGTTCTAAATTTATCTGTTAACAATATTTACGCTTAACTTTTGTTTATTTGTTAAAAATGAAAATAGCTATCTATTTTTTCTTTTGACAGTCGATCGGTAGATCAAGCCACAGAACATAAATATCACAGAGTATAGTAGTTTGTTATTTGCTTTAAACTGATAAATATCCGTGAGCCGTGCGCCCGCGCTCATCCGTTTGTCTATGGCATTGACAAATGTTGTTGGAGCGCGAGAGCGCGCGTGCCTGGCGCCTGAGCTGTTAATGGTTTTATTGTATGCACTATTTATTCTCTTTTCAATATTTATTTAACACTTACACGACACACATTAATATGAATTTTACGCTTTATATCAATGTTCTATTTATTATTAGTTTATTATGAGATCTAGTTTATTTTAACATCCGGGAGTGTTATCGTGACATCACCGCGGGCCCTAACAGAATACCAGCGCTGCGTTATTTAACGTTCTTAAATATCGCAGCATATGCTGAGTTAGGCGCCTTTTTGGCCTTGCACAGTTTTTAATGTTGTTTATTTTTTATTATTTTTTTTTTCTTTTAATATTTTTTTACTGTATGTGAGAGGTCTAATAAACGATTTTTCTTTCTTTTCTTTCTTTCAAATTACTTTCCTCAAGTAAACGAGTCAATGACCTTGTGGGTAGTTGTTAGTCGTTGCGTACTAACTACCTACAGGTCATTGAACTCTCCCAGCTGACGTTTACTTAAAGAAATTAATTTCGTACATGCGTAATTTAATTCGAATTTAAAAAAAGTAATTTATTTTTAATTTTATCGAATCGACCCTCCACGGAATAAAAACGATCAAAATTTTACGGTGAACTATTCGATTTTCTCTTAATATTTCATGGAGTCGCAAGATGCATCTCTTTCTTCTTATTTATTTATTTATTTATATATTCTTTATTGTACACCGCATAAACAACAAATATAGGACATAGGACATAGGGGGTTATTTTAGTATATTGGAAAAAACTAAAAAGATAAGATTTGTTTATGCCAACCATCAGCAGATTTTATCACATTCAACTTGTGATCATAGATCTAGGTATTACTCTTTCGGGACCGACCAAAAGAGAAATACCATTCATCATCGGCCGACTTCGTTTAGCTCCAGGAACATCCAGCACTCGGCTGCGATCTGTAGTGGCCTAGATCGAAAGTAATCAATAGAGCGAACCCCAAAGTAGGCTATTTGTCAAAGTAAATCAAAAAATAAAAACTTTTATTTCACTAAATTAACATATACCTACAGTCAATTATATGTAGAGTGACATTTGATAAGTATAGCGCTTCACAATATATTTGACGCTAACCACCAAATTAGACCAAGGGCCTTTATTATGGTGGCCAGTCATTCAAGCATGAAGTTCATCTAGGAAGTACATTGACATCAGACTATTATAATACCATATATTATATTTGATTCGGTGAAAACCAACGGAATCATATCAAAACAAGAAAAATAAGTGGTATTACACTAGTGTAGTCAAAGGTGTGTGAGTGTATAATAATGTGTGAGTTGATGAATGTTGTGTATGTGAGTGTACGTTTGGGTGTGCACCATGATTCCACTTGTTAGCTTCCAGGCCAGGTTAACAGACCTTCCGTAGCGTGATAGTCAAGTGGGTTATTATAGACCCCTCCGAATACCCAGTGTGAGTATGGTGCTGCTGCCTGACCAGAAGATGGCCCACTTACTGCGCCTAAAGTGTTCCTACATCTGTGCATTAAAGGATATTAAAAACGCAACTGACTCCACTATAAACGTCACCACTTACTAAGTTTTTTTTTTTATGGTAGGTAAAATCATCCAATGACAAATCCCGCCCTTGGGCGGAGCGGGAAATAGTGTCAGACTATTACTGAGTAAAAACCTACCCCGTTCCTTCGTTGCCTATCATATCGGGGCTGAGCCTACCTCACAGAAAACGACCTTTGACCCCAGCAGGCTTCGACCCTGCCTGCCTGACCACTTACAATGTCCAAATACTGTGAGGGAAAACAAAACAGATCTAAAAATCTGTGTAGATTTCTTTACTTCTTTAACATCAGCAGCACTATTTTCTAATAAGGTTAACCGGAGGAAAAATATCGAATGATATTAATAGCAGACTAATGGTACAAGCGGCAGTTTGATTGATTGTTTTCTATATTGGCTTCTAACAATAAACCATTAGTCATTAATCAGTAGAATTAAAAACACGCTATACCTACTTCCTACGGGGATAAGGGGAATACAATGTCAGAGATTGGTTCGAACTGCATTCAGAACAACGAAATGAGAAAAGCTGAAATCGTCAATACGACCTTAATGCTCCGTTAGATAAGTAGGTGAAACACAATAATGCGGGTTATCGCATATTCTCTACCTATACGATGAAAAACATATAGTACACGGTAAATAAATTGAACCATTTGCTATGGTTGCTCGTATCCCCCACTTCGATTGCGACCCAAAAATCAGTTATAATCCTCATCACACAAGTTGAACCATCATGGCGTTCGACATGCGCATGCGCAGTAACCGATTTTCGGATCTCAATCGAAGTGGCTGCGCGTAACCGTAGCAAATGGTTTATTTACCACGTACTATATAAGCGATCGCGGAACGCAATAAGGCCGCCCATTGTTTATATTTTTTTTATGGTAGGTATCATCCAATGGCAAATCCCGCCCTTGGGTGGGGCGGGAGATAGTGTCAGACTCTTACTGACTACAAACCTACCCTGTTCTTTCATTGCCTTCGTTCCAGGGCCTCGGGTTCACTTTCGCACAACACTTGACCGCCCATTGCATGTTTTAGTTTTAGTTTCATAAAATGTCGCCCAGCTGCTTTGTTTTTCTATAAAAATACAAAATTATCCACGAAAACAGTTCGATTCACGAATCGAGAGTTTTTTTTTTGTGACGTCACAACAAATTTGCAATTTTCAGATTTTTTCCTATGTTTATGCTATGAGGCCATGCTTCGTACCAAATTTCAAGATTCTACGACAAAGGGAGCCTATAAATTTTGATTCCTTTGAGAGTGTCAAAATATACGTTTTAAATAAAATACGCGCGGCCGCAGCGCGGGTGTAGCGCAGCAGTCGAGCGGCAATTCGCGGCTAATTTGAAGGCGCCCTTAACCTTATTGAAGGTGAAAAAGGTGGGTTTCCCTGACCTTCAATTTAATGAACTCAGCCTGTCATTATCACAATTACCTATTTCGGTCAAATTGTAATCACAACTTGAAGTTTATTTACATTTGCTAATTGACAGGTAGTGGGGCTACGTGGTTTAGTAGAAAAACTACTTATCTATAATATAAAAATGAATCGCAAAATGTGTTGGTAAGCGCATAACTCAACAACGCCTGGACCAATTTGGCCAAATCTTTTTTTTAAATGTTCGTTGAAGTTCAAGGATGGTTTTTACGGCGAGAAAAATAGAGTAGGGTAGAGTAGGGTAGAGTAGGGTAGAGTAGGGTAGAGTAGGGTAGAGTAGGGTAGAGTAGGGTAGAGTAGGGTAGAGTAGGGTAGAGTAGGGTAGAGTAGGGTAGAGTAGGGTAGAGTAGGGTAGAGTAGGGTAGAGTAGGGTAGAGTAGGGTAGAGTAGGGTAGAGTAGGGTAGAGTAGGGTAGAGTAGGGTAGAGTAGGGTAGAGTAGGGTAGAGTAGGGTAGAGTAGGGTAGAGTAGGGTAGAGTAGGGTAGAGTAGGGTAGAGTAGGGTAGAGTAGGGTAGAGTAGGGTAGAGTAGGGTAGAGTAGGGTAGAGTAGGGTAGAGTAGGGTAGAGTAGGGTAGAGTAGGGTAGAGTAGGGTAGAGTAGGGTAGAGTAGGGTAGAGTAGGGTAGAGTAGGGTAGAGTAGGGTAGAGTAGGGTAGAGTAGGGTAGAGTAGGGTAGAGTAGGGTAGAGTAGGGTAGAGTAGGGTAGAGTAGGGTAGAGTAGGGTAGAGTAGGGTAGAGTAGGGTAGAGTAGGGTAGAGTAGGGTAGAGTAGGGTAGAGTAGGGTAGAGTAGGGTAGATTAGGGTAGAGTAGGGTAGAGTAGGGTAGGGTAGATTTGGGTAGAGTAGGGTAGAGCGGGAGCGAAGCCGCGGGCAAAAGCTAGTTTGGTAATAATAATTAGAACGACTATTGATTATTATTTTAAGTGAGAGGCACGTATTAGTGATATGACGTCGTAACGTTGTTTATTATTATAATGATATTTTGCTTGAGATTAAAAGAACAATATTACAACTTCTAACAAATTATTAGGTACGTACGATTCCTGCTAATATAATAGCAATGATTTTTTATTTAAAATCCAAAGATGTAGTTATGAAATTAAAAAAAAAAATGTATGGTGAGCGAAAATACTTTAAAAAATGTTGAATGACTTCTGTTTCAAATCTGTTGTTACTCGCTTACTTATTTAAAATAGGTGTCATGTTTTGGGACAGTTTTACGCAATGACCTTTGTCAAATATTTTTGTAGAATCGTACAGAGCTCGCCGAGTCACATCCAAAAATGTATGACAGTACTGTGTCATGAATGTATTTAAACACTTGGGTTAGGTTTGGTTAACATAAAAATGTCTTTTGAAACCTAAACCCGTTACTTTTGAGCGATATCACCAGAGTAAAAAAATCTCGCCTTTCTAAGATCTTTCAATTGAGATACAATTTAAATCTGTTGGTCGATAGAAGAGTGGGGGGACATTTTAATGCATCGTCCTTTCATTGGACAAAATATCACAGGAATTATGGATTCTGTAATCTAAGTATAACTATTTTTTGGTCCCAAATAAATGAAATAAAACGAAATCAAACTAAGTAACTATATCTCCCATTAATAAATCAAATTACTTAAATTTATCAGGTTACCATTATCATTACATTTGACTAAAAGTCCACTCTCGCCAATCGAGAGGTTATTTAGAGGACTTACTTACGTAAATCTAAAAATGGGTAACTTGGTCATCGCCTCAAACTTTGTAGTAGGGATGTTATTGATTAGAAATTTCGGTCGGATAAAGGAATTATACCAGTTTCGGATACAGTTATGGCCATCACATTATTTTAAATTGTCCGCCTGTTTAGAAATCTATATCTAATCTAATAAATCTATAGAAACCTATAATATCCTAAAAGACCAACGGTTATACATGTTGACTCTGTGAGTCACCTAACTGCTTACATAGTACACATAGAGTTAGAGGATTTCTGTTTTTTTAAATCGATGTTGCCTTTTAACTGCCATCTATTTTGTACAATAATTTGTGGATAAAGTCGTTAGTACTATAATATATGCTACAAATATTAACTGCAAACTGATATTATTGCATTGTGCAGTACACTGCTGTTTGTTATACTTATTATACTTATAAAGTAATAAAAAAATTGGTTATGAAATTAGAATTTTAAAACTCGTAAAAGTAAAATACGAACAGCAAGATTTGACTTTGATTTCTAGTTTAGATTATTAATTGCTTGACGAGGCAAAACAAACAAAAATCTGTCGTAACCTGCCATTTTAGATTAAATCTTTTCCCGAAACTTTTGAACGGTTTCCGTTTCGGATATTTTTTTATTTCGGATATCGGATATATTTTTAAGTTTTGATTATGGTCATGGAGCTCTAAAACATCACTACTTTATAGCTTCAGAGACCTATTGCTAAGGTCAGAGAGTTAGTACTTAAATAACTTGCGTTTTAAAGGATATTTAAGTAAATGTTATGAACTTTCAACTTTCAAGTTATCGGAACCTGGTTTTAGAGCAATTATTATCTTTATTGATTATCACAGTGTTTGCTAAAATTCAATTTATTATGTGCCTCTTTGATAGCAGTAAACTCGCCTCCTTTTATAGCTGGCTTTAAATTTTAAATCTGTGAGATGTTTTTTTTTTGTTTGACATTCAATCCCAAACATTGTCATTTTAATATATTGTAATAAAAACTTACATTATTTTGATTGCAATAAATAAATTAATTCTATGTACTAATGTTATTCCACATTGTATTTCTAAATTGTACTTGCTGTGTAAATTCTAAATTGTACCTACCATGCATAAAAATTAAATATTAGTAAGACTTAAAAGTTGAACACAGTATAACCGAAAGCGAAAAAAAATCGTGCTCTTGATTTTTTTGTATATTTTAAAAATATTACGAATATACATTCACATCTAAAAAAAATAAAAAACTTTGGTTATGTTGCAGCTATTTAACTTAATTTGCCATATAGTTAAAGATTTTTTTTTCTTTATCCTATACTTTCCCACGGCTGGGCAAAGGCCTCTCCCAACTCCTTCCAGGTTAAAGAACTAGTCTTTTTATATTAAAGGGCGCCGTTCAACTAGCCAACTAAAATTATATTTAGCCGATACACGTCTAAAACAAATGGCATGGCTGACTAATATTAAGGCTGTACATACATGTGCCCAAATAACGAAAAAAAACTTGGTCTACACGACATATAACATTCGGGCGGCTACTTGAATGCCACTGTTTTATAACAAGGCTAGGTTTATTAACGAAATAAGCTTATTAGCTGCAACAGTCACAAATCAACCATCAATTAAAGATAAACAATACATTAATTTTATCCATATTTGATAATACTTAAATTATTGCTGCCATACAATTTGTTGTTCATCACCATAAAAGTAAAGATGCTACGGGGCCAAGGTGAAATTAAAATGTCATTCATAACCTTTTAAAGAAAAAAGTTATACAAAAAAACAAAATGGCCGTTTCATAACTTCTTCCAAAACGGTATTTAAATACAAATTCGTTTTACTTTGACAGCACTTTCTGTTACAAGGACTTCGACATAGATTTTGTAATGTGAACTAATTTGTGTTGGACAAATTGGTTTTTGTTGAAGTTGTTCTCGAGTGACAAAAAGTTGAAACAAAGTTGGATTTATTGTTACAGACTAGTGATAAAAACATAACACGATATTTGGAAGGGTTGGGGAAAAGGAAAATATTTGACGCATTTTGCCATTTATGTTGAAATATTTTTTTTTTATGGCGTTTGACCACCATGGACCAACCAAGAAGAAACCACTCCCTACTCTTCCTTAGAAATAACCTACGAGTATTCTACGAGTACTCCTGAGTTAAAGACCCTTAGTTTGTAGCTATCAGGAAACACAGACTTCGGCAGAGCATTCTACTTCTTAGCTGTAGCTACGCAAATCAAATGTTTTTTCAAAACATTATGTACGTTAAAAAATATTTTGATTCACTTAGAGCTTGGGCATGGGTACTTATAAATCGTCAAAAACTTGAGCACGTTCCCGTTTACCATTCTTAATAGGTATTATTTCTCTCCTCTTCCTCTCACTCTACTGTTTGGGAGAAGTTATTTGTTGATTTCCCAACAAAAAAAAAAAATTACATAGCGCACAGCTCCGTGATTATCTACACCCCGAGACACCTGCGTTCCCCTAAATGAGACCAGCTTTCAGGCAAGACAGCGTCTGTCCGGACCACTAGTATGTTTTATATAATTATTTAATGACACGGTCGGGTCGTGATTGAGCGATTATCTACTATTTAGCATGTCGCGTTATCGATTTTTGTGTATGTGAGAGAGAGTTTACATTTATATGAGCGCACCTACAATGCAAGAGTAATTCGTACATATTGTTTGAACAAAAAGTAAAATAATATTAGGAAAAGGCTGGTCAAGGCAAAGGTTGGGCTAGTGTTACTTCAAGTGCGATAAGTCATTCAAACAAATCTACATGGACTGATAAGGATGACCTTCATAGATTGGCTATGGTTGAGTATGTTACGGATACCCTTTTCATAAGTAAGGGAGATCATCGAATACCTTTCCTCTTACTTTTTATAAAGGTGAGAAATCATCTACTGATTTCTCTCGCTCACCAGCAGAGTAGGAGGACGTATCAGATTCTAACGGACTGAAACGACACCTATCATCATCATCATCATTATCAGCCTTTTTTTAATGTTCCTACTGCTGGGACACCGGCCTCCTCTCTAGGAGAGGGAATGGGCCGTAATCCACCACGCGGGCCCAGTGCGGGTTGGTGGATGTCACATATCATCGAATTTTGAATTCTAGGACATGCCGGTTTCATCACGATGTTTTCCTTTACCGTTTTGAGAGCTGTGGTGATGAAATAAATTGCACAAAGTAATGCGCCTGGCTGGGTTTGAACACGCGACCTACAACTCGTAAGTCGGGGCCGTTACCACTCGGCCAACGACACCTATGTTTCTTCTTTACCTTGCGTTCTAGGACCCTTTGTTTTCCTTTCGGATGTCAACCCGGGGACAAAGCCTACTAGGGCGTAGGCTTTAGCCCTGTTGGGCCCCTACAGATTGGCTGACATCTCTTTGGTGCAGACGTGAAACACTACGCTTCGTCGACGACTCAGGCTCGGTATAAGAAAGTTACCGCGCTTACATTAGCTGGAATTCGGTGTCCGGATCCTGGATACTGGGGCATGAGGACGTCCGCTCCCTCACGTGTGCGGCCAAGGGTAGAAAACCCTAAAGTTTTATAACTGAATAATGTACATAATTTAGTAGATTATATCAATTTTATGGGTGGTGTTAAATTATTGACATCTATGACACGCCTAGATAGGTAGCTAAATATAGATAACATGTAAACTGGATTTTTAAACTCAAGAACCGGTTTTTCAAAGTGGATTTCAGAGGGTATTATGGCAATGACGATCATTATCCTAATCCGCCTTTCAATTTGTCAATAATAGTCAGGCAGCAAAACAACAATTTTATCGATAGAAATACAAGATAGTCATGAATAACTGAAAATTTCCACAGATTTTAGATAATCTAAAAGAAGTTCTCTAGATTGGACCTTCAACTGCAAATATCAGTTCTCTCTTAATATTGAAGTAGATTATTCAGAATTTATCTCGATAAATGAAGTCTTATCGATAGTCAATCATTTGGTTCAGATAAATTAGGCAATCGGATTTTTCTTCTTACACCTAAAATCTCCAAGAAGTTAGGTTATTTAAATACTTATTTCGACACAATTTTTTTTTTCCAGAGTCGGCTTAGGTTAGGTTTTTATTATTCTATTATTTTTGTTTTGTTTTATTTTGTTTTTGGTTAGGTTAGGTTTTTTTTATGGTAGGTAAAATCATCCAATGACAATTCCCGCCCTTGGGCGGAGCGGGAAGTAGTGTCAGACTCTTACTGACTAAAAACCTACCCCGTTCCTTCGTTGCCTATAGTGCCGGGGCTGAGCCTTCCTCTCAGAAAACGGCCCTTGACCCCAGCAGGCTTCGACTCTGCCTGCCTGCAGCTAGCAGGCTGGGCCTCTACGGTTTGCTGACAGCTCCTTGAGGCGCGCGGGAACAGAACGCGCCGTCGTCGACTTGGGTAGGTTAGGTTAGGTTTCTGTTATTCTATTTTTATTATTCTACTAGTTGACCCGGCAAACTTTGTACCGCCTAATAAGCAGTCAATGAATACTTTTTTCTTACCTTTTAAACCTTCCCTAAACTGTTACGAATATTTTAAAACCAAAATTAACCAGATCAGTCCAGAAGTTCTCGAGTTTTAGCGAGACTAACGAACAGCTATTTATTTTTAAGTATAAGATTATTTTTGTAGTATTTTGCAGAAAATGTGTTGAGTTTCCTTGTCCTCCTTTATGTAATTTGATTAAACACACATTGAGGAGGATTTTCTCAGAACCTCAACTTATACCCAGAAGAGATAAGAGACTAGTGCCTAGCATAGGTTTGATAAACTTTAGTAAGTTTTCATAGAAATGGATCTTGGCTAATCAATTAATTACTTGGTTTTCGGGACAATGACACGGTCAGGTATAATAATGTCAACATCGTTTCTGTTTGCGGGTTAGTCCTGTTTTGTGTGAAGAAGAAAAAAGAGATATGAAAAAAAACCGGGCAAGTGCGTGTCGGACTCGCACACTGAGGGTTTCGTACAAATTGCGGTATCCGATTTATGACATATTAAAATAAAACTACTTACTAGATCTCGTTCAAACCAATTTTCGGTGGAAGTTTGCATGGTAATAAAAAAAAAAAACATTTATTTCAGGTTCATCACCCACATTAAAACACAACCAAATAAAATCTCAAAATTACAATAGATATAATCGTTCAATTTTTTTATTTTTTTTATAAAATTCAAATAAATTATAAACATATATATGAAAATCACCAATCAACCAATCAAATCAAATAAACCAATCAAAATCACAATAGTTTAAAAATAAATAAATAAATATTACACTAAAAATTTAATACAATATCAAAGATACTATAGTCTCTTATATGTAACTTACAGACACTGACACGACACTGTATGTAACTTACCTGTCACAGCAGTGCCGCACAAAAGGACAGTCCAACCTACTCGCTATCATTGTCAGAACGGTATTGGAGCTGGCCCGCACTCTGCGCACGAGTGACGCACAGCGCTTCCGCATGGTCGCATGGAAACAGTCCGTGGGGTGCCATGACAGAAAACCTCCACGAGTGCCCGCAGGCTATAGTTCCCTTGCGGATACGTCCGGAGCGAAGGCTAGTCTGCGGGACGGTGCACCCTGGGAGGCGGCCAACCACCCCCTTGGGCACTCCTGCCTAAGGGGCCTCGATGGCCGTCTGCGAATGTTCTGTCGGGAGTACGCTTCAACGCGTGTCCCTCTGCTCTAGCAGAGGGCACAGTGGCGAAGCAAGAGCGGGCTCGGCGTGCACTCACCCTGCCACCGGGCAGGCAGGAGGAAGGCTTCCCCCTCCTTCTGCCACCGTTGTTCTCGTAGCCCCAGAGATTGTCCAAGGTCATGTTTCTGACTTTTGATGGGGGTCGAGGGTCTTGGCTTAACCGCCCGGGCCGCGAGGAAGACAACCTCTATAAAAAATTACCCCAAACCTCCAAGCGGCGGCGCACCGTGAGGGAGGTTGTTAGCTTGACTAATGGGTAGCTAAATTAGTCTCTAGTGCGGACCACGGATTTTGAGCAAGTACCCAAAGTTTATACTCGTGGGAACTAATATGGATTGCAAAAATAATAAATTTTTTAAACACCCACTGGAGAGTGATGCGCGGTCGGAGTCCGACGCGGCATCCGGAAGGAGCTCAGGCTCGGAGGTAGAAGAAGAGGTGGAGTCGGGAGGCGACACCGGAAGAAACGCGAGTTTCTTCCGGAAACGCTCCCTATCGAGGGACAGACCGTCCTCCGATGATGCCGAAAAGGGCTCGGCCCGAAAAATCCCCACCAGTGGGCGGGGAGCGGGCCGAGCATCGGGAAGAGGAAGAGGAGTCACCTCCCAGGAGGTGGCTGAGCGAGCCGAGAGGCTCGCCGCGGAAGGGCGCCACCCCGCTGCGATGGACCCCTCGGGGCCATCTGGCAGCGAGAAGGAAGACTCCGCCGAGGAGTCGCGTCGGTCCTTCGGCGAGCTCGTCGTCGCCGCGCTGCGCGATATGGGCCGCAAGCGAGAGAGGACGTCAAAGGAGAGGACGGTCCTCCGCCATGCCGCCTCCATGCAGGAGGCCTTTGACGTCGCTCTCAGGAAGAGCGTGGCCAAGCTCCAGACCGAGCTCCGAGCCGGGCTCCGGGCCGAGCTTCAGGCCGAGCTCGCTGCGGTCCATGGAGCCAGCAGCCAGAAGCCCGTGGAAGGGGGGTGCAAGCAAGGGCAGGGGCAGAGTCGGCCCCAGCCCCAGCCTCAGCCTCGGCCCCAGCCCCAGCCCCAGGCCGAGTCAGGAAGCCAGCTGCTGACACTGGTGCAGCAGGAGCTGGCTGCTTTCCAGCAGCAGCTGCAGAAGCAGCTGCAGGAACAGCAGCAGCAGTTCCAGCTGCGGATCCAGCAGCAGCTGTCCCTGCTGGAGGGCATCGTATTGCGCCCCCCACTAGCGGCCTCCGGCCAGCGAAGGGCGGCGTCCTACGCTGCCGCCGCGGCCTCGGCGGCTGCGCCCATGGCGGGCCCGTCAGGGCAGACCAGGCGCGTGGCCACGGCTGCGAACCCTGCCGGAGCGGCCCCACAGGCCAAAAAACAGCAGCAGGTGAGGCCAACCCCCCCTGCTGCTGCCCCTAAGAAGGGCAAGGCGGCACCGGCCACTAAGGCGGCGGGAGCCCCTGCTGTGGCGGCAAGCAGGCGGCCTAGGCCGCCTCCCCAACCTGCAGATCCTCCGGCCGAAGCCGGATGGCAAGTGGCCGGAGCCAAAAAGCAGGCTGGCAAGGCGGCTCGCGCTGCCAGGAGGCGTGAGCGGCAGAAGCTTAGGAAGCGGACGGCCCTCGCGGCCAGGATTCGTAACCCGCGCTCTACGGCTGTAGTAATCACACTGCAGCCGGAGGCAGCGAAAAAGGGTGCGACCTACGGCGAGGTCCTCCGAAAGGCGAAGCAGGCGGTGAACCTCACCGACCTCGGGATCACCGGGGGCTTCCAGATGCGGCATACCGCAACTGGTGCCCTGATGTTGGAGGTCCCCGGAGCCAACAGCGGCCCCATCGCAGACGCCCTGGCTGAAAAGATCAGGGCGATCTTGGACACGGAGGAGGCCCGGGTGTCCAGGCCCACAAGATGCGTCGACATGCGCATTATGGGCCTGGATGATTCCGTCGAGGTCGAGGAGGTCGTGGCCGCTGTCGCCAGGACGGGTGGGTGCCCTGCCGATCAGGTCCGGGCAGGCACCATCCGTGTTGACGGCACTGGCATGGGGGCGGTTACAGTGAACTGCCCCCTGTCAGCGGCCAGGAGCATCACCGGGGAGGGTAAGCGACTCCTGGTGGGCTGGGTCTCCGCGCGAGTCAAGCTGCTGGAGCCCAGACCGCTGCGCTGCTATCGCTGCCACGTGGGCCACCACGTGGGGGTCTGTTGCGCAGCGGAGGAAGATCGCAGCGACCGCTGCTTCCAGTGCGGTCAGCCCGGCCACAAGGCCGATACCTGCAGTGCAGCGCCGCACTGCTACGCATGTGCGGCGGCGGGCAAGTCGGCCGACCACCGGGCTGGGAGCAGGACCTGCGATCCCCCCGCCAAGGCCAAGGGCAAGGTCCCAAGGCCCATCCCCGCGAAGGTGCTCACCGCCGCGGCTGCCCCGTTGGCTGCCGCCGCCATCGCCTCCGCAAACGCCGCCGCCGCTAACACCGCGGCAGGACCCTCACGGAGGGCCCGGGAGGAGACTGTAATGGACTGCCAATAACGGCTCCATTACGTCTCCTCCAGGCGAATATCAACCACTGCGCCCCCGCTCAGGATCTGTTGCTCCAGAGCATGGCGCAGTGGTCGATCAACATCGCCGTTGTCACCGAGCCGCACTTTGTCCTGCCCAGAGCCGACTGGGTTCAGGACCTGACCGGCTCGGTGACACTTATTTCGTCGGCCGCCGCCGGTACCCCGGCGCTCGAGGCCGTCAAGAAAGGTCGGGGTTGCGTGGCAGCACGGTTCGGGGACATAGTGGTGGTAGGCGTCTACCTGTCCCCGAACAGATCTCTCGCCGAATTGGATAGCTCCCTTTTGGAGCTGGATGCCGTCGTTGCTGGGTTTGACTCCAGCCTCCCCGTGGTCGTTTGCGGGGACTTCAATGCCTGGAACGAGGCTTGGGGTTCCCGGTTCACGAACCAGCGAGGTCGAAGGGTGGAGGAATGGGCCCTAGGGCAGGGCCTAGTCGTACAAAACCGGGGTTCTGTCCCCACGTGTGTGCGGATGCAGGGCGAGTCGGTGGTGGACATTACGTTCGCCAGCCCTGCACTGGCACCGCGCGTCGTCGACTGGCGCGTCATAGAGGAGGTGGAGACGTTCTCCGACCACCGGTACATCCGGTTTGACGTCTCCGCCCAGACCTCGACCGTGCCGGTCCGACGGACCCCGTGTGGTCCGCGTTGGGCGCTGAGGCAGCTGGACAGGGACCTGCTCCAGGAAGCCGCGATAGTCCAGGCCTGGGTGCAAGCACCGGACAGGCCTGTCGACATCGACGTCGAGGCGGACTGGTTCCAGGTGGCCATGTCGCAAATATGCGACGCGGCCATGCCCCGAGTCCGGCCAGGACGTGCCCGGCGCCAAGTACACTGGTGGTCGCCAGAGATTGCGGCACTGCGCGATGCGTGCAATGCTGCGCGACGCCGGTATACTAGACACCGCAGGCGCCGCACCCGTCCACCGGGTGCGGAGGCCATAGAGGCGGAGCTGTATGAGGGATACAGAGCTGCAAAGCGCACCCTCCGAGCGGAGATAAAGCGGGCCAAACTCGAGGCCCGCAACGTGTGGCTGGAGTCTCTGAACGTCGATCCGTGGGGACGCCCATACAAAATGGTGATGGAGAAACTCCGCCCATGGGCTCCCCCGCTGACTCAGAGTCTCCGGCCCCAGCTCGTGGAGGGTGTGGTGAGCGCTCTGTTCCCTACGCGAGGGGAGCATACTCCCCCGCCTATGGCTCCGCCACCAGCAGCGGTGTCCGATGCGGACCACGACGGCAACGACGGCAACAATGCTCCAGAGGTGACCGAGGTGGAGATGAGAGTGGCGGTGCGAAGGCTGAGTGCCAAGAACACCGCCCCAGGACCCGATGGCTTGCCTGGAAAAGCCTGGGTCCTGGTCATGGAGGAACTCGGGTCTCGATTGAGAGGGCTCTTCAGCGCATGCATGGAGAGGGGCCAGTTCCCGCTTCGCTGGAAGACGGGGAAACTGGTCCTTATCGCGAAGCCGGGGCGCCCCGCGGACTCTCCGTCCGCGTATCGGCCCATTGTGCTGCTCGACGAGGTGGGCAAGCTCTTTGAAAGAGTAATTGCAGACCGCCTCGTCGTGCATCTGGCACGGAAGGGGCCGGATCTTGCGGACGGCCAGTTCGGATTTCGCAGGAGGCGCTCCACTGTGGACGCCATCATGCGCGTGCGAGCCCTCACGACGGGGGATGCGGTGTCCCGGGGCAGGTGTGTCTTGGCGGTGTCTCTGGACATCGCCAACGCCTTCAACTCCCTGCCCTGGAGTTGCATTGGTAGGGCACTCCGGTACCACCGGGTGCCCGACTACCTCTGTCGGGTGATCGAGGCCTACCTGTCGGACAGGTTCATCATCTACCCCGGTCATCAGGGGGAGTTGAAACGGCGAGAGATGTCGTGCGGTGTTCCGCAGGGATCGGTACTAGGACCGCCCTTGTGGAACATCGGGTACGACTACGTGCTGCGCGCCGACCTCCCCGACGGGGTCAGCGTGGTCTGTTACGCAGACGACACGCTGGTCCTGGCGCGGGGACGGTCGTACCAGGCGGCGGTCGAACTAGCGACGCGCGGGGTTGCGACAGTCGTGGAGAGGATACAGCAGTTGGGACTCGAGGTGGCATTGCACAAGTCCGAGGCCATGTGTTTTCACGGCCCTCGGAGCGCGCCACCTCCGGGCTCCCAATTAACGGTAGGAGGAGTTCACATCGGCGTCGGGTCGACGATGAAGTACCTGGGACTCGTCCTCGACAGCCGGTGGAACTTCAAGGAGCACTTCCGACGTCTGGCTCCCAGGTTGAATGCGGCTGGGGCTGCGCTCAAGCGGCTCCTGCCGAACCTAGGGGGTCCAGACGCCTCCTGCCGGAGGCTCTACGCAGGCATCGTTCGGTCCATGGCCCTTTACGGTGCGCCGGTGTGGGCGCCATCGCTACGGAAGCGAGTGGCGGCCCGGCTAACCGCCTGTCAGGGGGTCATGGCCATCCGGATGATCCGCGGATACCGTACGGTGTCCTGCGAAGCGGCGAGCCTCCTTGCTGGCCTACCACCGTGGGATTTGGAGGCAACAGTCCTTGCACACATGCACGACTTACGCGTGGAGATGCAACGTCGGGGCGAAACTCCGCTGCCGCGACAAGTCGCGGCATGGCGGACAGAGCTCCGGCGGGATCTCATGGTGAAATGGCGAGAGCGATTGTCGCAACCTCGTGCTGGGCACGCCACGATCGAGGCGGTAAGGCCCCTCTTTGAGGCGTGGCTGGAAAGGCCCCACGGCGTCGTCACCTTCCGTTTGGCGCAGGTGCTGACCGAACACGGCAAGTTCGGTCCGTACCTGTACAAGATTCGTGCGGAGGCGACGCCCGGGTGTCGCCACTGTGCGGACCGCCCGGTGGACACGGTGGAGCACACAGTCGAGGTGTGCCCCGCTTGGGAAGAGCAGCGCCGTGTCCTCGTGGGGGCGATCGGCGGCGATCTCTCGCGCCGGGGCTTGGTTCAAGCCATGCTCCGGAGCGAGGAGGAATGGCAGGCGGTCGCCTCCTTCTGCGAAGCAGTAATGCTAGTAAAGGAGGAGGCCGACCGCCTTAGGCAAAGGCGGACACGCCGCCGCCGCCGCCGGGTTTCCGATCCCAATTTCCGGCCACCGTAGGCGCGGGCTCGCGGACGGTGGGCAATGGGTAGCTCGCTGTCCGTCCGTCCGGTAACAGACCGGTCCGAGCTCAGGTCGTCTACGGCGCGCACCGTTCCCGCGCGCCTCAAGGAGTTGTCAGCAAACTGTAGGGGTCCAGCAGGGCCGAAGCCTACTGGGGCCAAAGGTCATGCGAGAGTGTCACCACGGGCCCCGGGACAAAGGCGAGGAATGGAAAGGTAGGTTTTTAGTCAGTAAAAGTCTGACACTGTTTCCCGCCCCACCCAAGGGCGGGATTCGTCATTGGATGATTTTACCTACCACAAAAAAAAAAAAAAAAAAAAAATGGAAACAGTCCGTGCGTGCCCATGCGAACATACCCGAAGGGCTGCAGTAGCGAGGCAGACCCAACATTTTTATCGTTCTCTTATTTTAAAAGTTACAGGGAGGGGACACATTTTAACACTTTGGAAGTGTATCTCGCGCAAACTATTCAGTTTAGAAAAAAATGATATTAGAAACCTCAATATCATTTTTAAAGACCTATCCATAGATACCTCATACGTGTGGGTTTGATGAAAAAAAATTGAGTTTCATTTCTAAGTATGGGGAACCTCCAAAATCTATTGTTTGTTTTCTATTTTTATGTGAGAATCTTAATGCGGTTTACAGAATACATCTACTTACCAAGTTTCAACAGTATAGTTCTTATAGTTTCGAAATAAAGTGGCTGTGACATACGGACGGACAGACAGACATGACGAATCCATAAGGGTTCAGTTTTTGGCCATTTGGCTACGGAACCCTAAAAAGGCTAAGAGGGTAACCTGATTATCACGCGGGCGCAGCCGCTGGCAGAAACTAGTCTATATATACATATAAAAGCAAAATACCACTCACTGATTAATCACGAAATCTCAGAAACTATAACACCTACAAACTTAAAATTTGGCAGGTAGCTTCCTTATAGGGTGTAGACATCCGCTAAGAACGGATTTTATGAAACTCCACCACTAAGGGGGTAAAACGGGGGTTGGAAGTCTGCATCGAGAAACCGAATTTCACGTGGACGAGGCCGCTGGCAGAATCTAGAAGTAACCTCTAAAGGTTAGACACCGAAAGTAAAGTACCAAAACTAATCATACATATTATTGCCTCCAAATGTCAGGTAGTCATTTACGTAGAAATACAGCTTATAGGTACGTTAATGTCTATTCCTTGAAAGCATCAGCTAAAACCTTGACACATTCACTTTCCCTGCACTCAGAGCTCCAAGGTTTCAACAAGAAACTACTATTTCACTGCACAACAGGTAAATTAACAGCGACAAAATTATTAATGTCAGAAGCACCGAGGATAGGACCTCGTTGTAATCTAGTTTCTAATTTGATGTACGAATATCTCGCGTCTCAACTTAGGAACATGTATATAGTATATCCCATTGTGGTATTTTTTGATGTACAATAAAGTATATAAAAATAAATATGATTGAAATTTTCTGGTATTTGAAAGGATGTGTTTAATATTGCTTTATAACTTGTTGCGAATATAAATATTATATACTGCGGTTATTTGCCAGGCTTTTTGCCAACGGAAACGTAAAAAGTATGACTATCACTGAATGATAAAGTAGGTAGATTGGTATAAAAATATTTAAATCAGTCGTTTTTTTTATTACTAACAAAAAAAATCCATTTTTTTTTAGTCATTCTTTATAATATAACTAGCAACCCGCCCCAGCTTTGCACGGATGCAATGGTGATAATATATATTTATTGTGCATTTATACATATTATAAACCTTCCTCTTGAATCACTCACATTATTAAAAAAAACCGCATCAAAATCCGTTGCGAAGTTTTAAAGATCTAAGCATACATAGGGACAGACAGCGAGAAGCAACTATGTTTTATACTATGTAGTTATAGTTTGTTTTTTGTGTTATATTGATAAGAATTCCCTCTCTTACTTCAGTAGTAGGAAAACTTATAAGGCTAATTATTATGTATTTCATGTTATGCATTACTTTGTCGTTAGATATTTTTGGACTGCTGTCGTAGCGGAATACAATAAATGAATCCATCAGTATTTGAGTGACGTGTTGTTTGAAATATTTTGGCATTAAGTGTTATTGAAGCTTGATCCATCTTCACGTGTGTATTATGTGGCTTATGTAGGACAGCCTGTAATGAACCCAGAAAGCCCAGTGTGGGTTGATGGATGTCATCGGGTCTTAACGTGCCTATATTGCTTTAGAACATGCCTCTTTTTCGCTCTTGCGAGCGCAAGTATTTTAATTAAGTAAATATCTCTGCTTACATATTACACGTGCAGTAAGATATTACATCAACACGATGATAAATATAATCAAGACAAGCTTTTCAACGCATCGTTTCATTCACGTGCGTCCACTTTTCAATAAGTCATGCGGACTAAAAATACATGAATGTAAATATCAATACGGATCTAATAGCGTCTTTATTGACCTTAGGTCAATATTATCCATTAGTGTCTCTAAAAAAATTCGAGGTATAACATCTTCATCGATTTACTGAAGATATATAAATGCAAATTACTTATAACAATATCCAGTACTGAGAAGTCAGTGTCATGTTTCACACATTGTAAAACAAATAGATATGAAGCGATTTATAACAATGTTGTAGTTTGTTTGTGTGTGTGTGTGGCTTAAGTTTGTGTGTTATGTCTTAGCTATAATATCTTTAGTGGAAAATCCGTATTAATATTATTTTTTCAGATACAAAGATTGTTTTTCATTGAATATTGTTGGAAGAGCATCAATATGTATGGCATCGTATGTAGGCGCGTTTGCTATTATTTCAGAATGTAATGGAAAAATATTTTAAAGTGCACCAAAACACTTATAAAACGTTATTTTTAGTATATGCGAAACTCGAAACACGTGTCTGATATTTTTATGTAAAGAATCTGTGTACAAAATTTCATAAGTGTATTTTGAAAAATCACAAAATTATAAGCTTGTTGTGCTACCTGGTTGTTCACACAAAGACATGGTCACCGGGCCATCCAGGTGACTGAGGAGTTGTTTTACTCCCGCACCCAGCTGTGCGCTGGTGCCTAATGCTTAGTATCGGTGGTGACTAAATTGTGACCTTTTTTTAAATATTTTTGGGAAAAAATATACCTAACATGGTGTAAAAATTATTGGAATAGATTCAGTTACTGATTCTGAACAAACTATATTCAGGTTTTGCATGTACTAAAAATAATGTTGTATAATACAACTCTTATATTATACAAACTTAGTTCGGATGCCTAATAAACCGACTTCTTTTTTAAAGGCATTATTTGCCTCTAAAAATCTATAGTGCCTTCTATATTACAAAGTCAGCCAGGAATAATGGTATTATCCTAACCACTAGTTATCTTATATGTAAGTCATTTTATTTGTGGTTATAAAACGCTCTTGGACTAAGAATATATTAGTTGTCGTTGTAAAAAGGTGAATTAGTTTGAGGCTATCTCATTGTCCCGTTGCTTAGCAACATATCGAGAAGTTTGATCACGAGGTAAATAAAGAAATGTGTGGCTTGACTTGTAATTTCTCATTTAAATCTAAGGTAACAATGGCGGTCTTATCCAGGGATGAGATCACAAGGTAGAGATCAGGATCTGTAGACGGATTGAATGATCATAGATTTTTATTTTCTAATTTTCGAACACTACTCTGGCATGACATTAAGGCATATTTTTGGTAAGGCGAGATATTATCAAATAAATTCTCCCGCTCTAGGTGGAGCAAAGTGTCATATTCTTACTCTCTGAACCCACTTATTTAGGTATTTACCGTTACACAAGACAAATACTTTTTATAGCTTGGAAAAATAAAAAGGAAAAAAACATTATAAAAATTTAAAATATATTAAGGCATAAATAAATAAAAATCATCAAATAACTGCTCTAGAAAAAGTGACAGGCTTTTACTGACTAAAAATTACCCGCAGTGTCAGACAACCAGTGGTATACTGCGGAAAAATATTGTATAAAAAAAAATCTGTGATAATGACGTTCACAGATTTTTTTTTTTCTTTATTTATTTTGGGGTTTTTATCTGACCAGATATGCCAACCTCATCGTACTTTTTAACATTAATAATGTCATCACATATACCTAAACTAAAGAAGAATTATGTACATAATTCTTTTTTTTATTATTCTAAGATATTATGTACATTATATATATAACTTTACAATAATAAAGATGGAAGTCACAATTGTAGGGCTGTTACTAAATGACATATTTTTTGGCATCATCTGCAGTTGGTCGAGACAGAATTGACTGTATTAGTACCACGTCAAGTCTATTTAGATTCCCTCAAAAGTGACTCTTTCTCACTGCTATACCGGACACAATCCAGCAGCAAATATTGCACGTCCTCAATCTGATTGCATTCTCTGCAATTCGGCGAATCAGCTTTCTCATAAGGAATGCAAATTTTTCCGAATGTCCGGAATGAAGCGTTAAAGCTAATTTAATATGATGTTGACTAATTCTCACAGAATTTTCATTGAAGTCTTTAGCGACATACTACAAGTCAAAGACCTAAGATCGACATTTCTGTTCAATACACCCACAAATTGATAACATAAAGTACGTAAGAGTTGACGTCATAACTTATAACGACCGATTGTTTATTACATGTACAGGGTCTTAATTGTCTAATAGACGTACAGACATAACGATTCATTCATCTGTTTTGTAAGGACAGTCAGAATGGGGCACAAAGGCAGTCGCTCCTTGTCAAATACTGGTATTCAGCTGGTTCCGGTTATACTGGAAACCGGCCCTGATATAGCAGGGCAAGGCTTGGCAGGTTTTGGAGGATTCATTATAAAATACCAAGTACAACCAAAGTAACTTTGCAAGCGAACTCAAGCCCAATAAAATGGTTAGCACCTTTTGTTCACTATTTTGTATACAATATTTTTATGCCCAGCATGTAACATTACAACAATCAAAGGTAAAGAGTTGAGTCCTGAAGATAGTACAGTGTTCTTAGGCATAATTTTAGATGCTAAGCTTCAATGGGGCCCACATATAGACAAATTACCGAAGAAACTTAGCTCCGCAGCATACGCTGTTAGACAAATTAGAAATTTAACTGATGTAGAGACAGACCGTCTAGTTTATTTTAACTACTTCCATAGTGTCATGTCGTACGGTATTCTACTGTGGGGAAATGCCGCCGATATCCAGACAATTTTTATTTTGCAGAAAAGGGCTATTCGTTCGATTTATAAATTAAGTCCTAGATACTCCCTCAGAGATAAATTTAAAGATATCAATATTATTACAATGACCGTACCTTCACAGTATATTTATGAGAATATTTTGTATGCCCACAAAAATAAAAACATGTTTACGAAATACAGTGATATTCATAATTTTAATACCAGGAGCTAGCTCATTTAGATGCCAATGTATACACTTCTATAATAAACTTCCTACTTATATTCAACAACTAAGCCTAAATAAATTCAAATCATTTGTAAAGCGAAAACTTTGCCAAAAGGCTTTTTACACTGTAAGGACTACGTTGAGGACGAAAAGGCTAGGGATTGACCTGCTCCAGTACGCTCTGCAATTTTTTTGTTTTTTTCTTTTGTTCTTATTTTCATTTTTAATATTATTATTTTTTTTTACCATTTGATATTGATGTTCATCTTTTACAATTTGACATTGTAGATTATTTTTATTTTACAATTTGATGTATATATATATATTTTTGTTTTAACTAATGTTTGACATAAATACTTTGCTAAGTATTACATTTTGTAAACTATATTTTTTTTCTTTTAATATTGTGAACGTGAGGACAATGTGGATTAGATTTTTTTTTCTTTTTTTTTCGCTTCTTCTCTTTTCTTTTCAGTAATTTTTAGCGTATGTCTGGCAATTTGAGTGTTTTCTGCGGCCTACCTAAATGCCTTTTCCTTGGTATTGTTCGTCAAGTCGTTGAGCTCCTTAGTGTCCTGAGTTGAGCTTTGCGAATACTGACAAATGCTTGCACTGACTGGACAGGTCCACTCAAATCTGTATGGTTCTTTCTTCAAAAGGCCATTTCAGACAAATCTGGATGGTCCTCATGTGATTTGACCAATACATATTTACTGTATGGACTTTATAAGAGACTTTGACCCCTGAGTTTATTTCGGTGTTTCTTCTCAGGGTAGTCAGCTAGGAAACACCGGCGTCATCTAGTTTAAAATGACAAAAAAAATAGACGTGTAAAAGTGTTTTTAAAACCTACTTACAAAATAAATATCATTTATCATTCATAACTATTTGTAAGAAATAAATAGTTACATCTTGATTTTGACTTTGACCCAGAGTAATTAAATATTTGATGATATCGATAGAGGGGATCTCTAGAAATACATATGGAAAATTTCGATTTATGTAGCCAAAACAACATCTTTGCATGAACATCGGCCGTGCACGTGTAATAAAAAAAAAAGAATCATCAATGCATTTAATAAACATTCTATTCAATAGCATTATCTGCGCAACCATCATAAACATAATATATTCTATACCGATTTACATAATGCTTCATCCATTTAATATAATGAAGTTGTATTAAATATTGCCTGACTTTTATGATGTAGATGTAACTTAAATATTTAATTTACAATAGGTTTTTGAGCTTTAAAATAAATATTGGAATTCTGTAATCTGATCCGAATAAAAATCCTAAGTTAAGTCCTAAGTAAATCCTAGATAAGTTTATCATCTAACTCCTCCTAAGTAACTGGACCGATTTAGATGAAATTTTTTGTGTATATTTGAGTAGGAGTCTGGATGATTGAAAAATATAATTGGACCCGATAGGTTTTTTTATGGTTGGTGAAATCATCAAATGACAAATCCCGCCCTTGGGTGAGGCGGGAGATAGTGTCACACTCTTACTGACTAAAAACCTTACACTGCACCTTTCACTGCCTTCGTCCCAGGGCCCCGGGTTTCATTTTCACATAACATTTGGCCCCAGTAGGCTTCGGCCCTGCTGGGCCCCTACAGTTTGCTGACAACTCCTTGAGGCGCGCAGGAACAGTGCGCGCCTTAAACGACTTGAGCTTGGACCGGTCTGTTACCGGACGGACGGAAAGCGAGCTACCCATTGCCCGCCGTCCGCAAGCCCGCGCCTACGGTGGCCGGAAATCGGGATCGGAATCCCGGCGGCGGCGGCGGCGTGTGCGTCTTTGTCTAATGCGGTCGGCCTCCTCCTTTGCTAGCATTACTGCTTCGCAAAAGGAGGCGACCGCCTACCACTCCTCCTCGCTCCGGAGCATGGCTTGAACTAAGCCCCGGCGCGAGAGATCGCCGCCGATCGCCCCCACGAGGACACGGCGATGCTCTTCCCAAGCGGGGCACACCTCGACTGTGTGCTCCACTATGTCTTTTACCAGTTGGGACCATTAATAAATTATATATATTTTTTAATTAGGTAATGGCTGCCTACCTAGCAATAAACATTATACCGGTTTTTTTGTGTTGTTTTGAATTTATTTTACAACGTAGGTATTGTAATATTTTTCTGGCTATTTAGCGTCATTAATAAGTAAAAAGAATATAATGTAACGAGACTTTTTGTAATATGTAACATGATATAAGCTTCAATGGAGTTTCTTGCATATTCTTCTCCATGTAGTTTCACGCTTTTTACGATGTTATGTACAATTAGTCAAAATTTTCACACTTCTTGATAATGCAAAAGTATTATAGTATATAAATGGGTTAACTGAATCAAACGTTTTGAGCTTAGTACTGAGATTTTCTAATTGGGATTATCATAAAAAGCCTTTTTTTATTTTATAAAATCCCGTGGGTAATGCATTAATATTATTTATATAGTAGCTAAGTGACTGTAAATAATTGTAGAAGAAAAAAATGTCTGCTAATCTTTCGAGGGACCTACAATATAATGTTTTATTATAAGTGTTTAATTCGGTATATTAAGGTGTTTGTAAGATAAATAATTTACTTTTTTTTTGAGATGAAACCTCCTTGACTTTTTTACTCTAAGATAGAGCAAGAAGTCGGGTGACTCTTACTGACTAAAACCTCATTTGTCCTTCTAGATCTTTGTGTACTAGGACCACAGTTTTTTTTTTTCGGAACCCCGTGGCTCTATCCTGAGCCCTTATGTTTTTGTATTAAGAGCGGTCAACCCGAAGTATATTTCCATGCTCTTCTTATGTATCTTCTTACACATCTTTCTTCAGATATTTTGGATACACAGATATCTTATGCATATTATCTAGGCTCCTATATAAATCAATACATATATTCAGTAGACTTCTGAACATCTGCTGTTTTACGTTAACTTTGGCCGTCCATAATGTTCACATAAATTTAAAATATAAAAAAGTACTTCTACAGAAGATTTGCGCATTCAATCAAAATTCTAAGTGATGACAATTATTTTCAAAAACTTTTAAGGGTTTAAAAAAAATATCGAATGCCAACAGAGTTTTCAGGCGTTATCTCTCTTTTTTCGTGTTGCCTCTCCATCAAACATCGCGTTGGATTACTTTAAATGAAGCAACAAGCCTTTAAACCATGCTTGACATTTAAGATAGGTGAGTGGGGAAGGGGGAATTATGCAATACAAGTCATCATCATCATTTTAGCCAAAAGACGTCCACTGTTGGACATAGCCCTCCCCCAAGCGTCGCCACAATGGCCGGTCCTGTGCGTCTCGCATCCATCAGACTCCAGCGACCCTGACCAGGTCATCGGTCCACCTTGTGGGAGACCTTCCAACACTCTAGAACCTTTCAGCCCCAACGGCCATCTGTCCTGCGTGCAATGTGCCCAGCCCATTGCCACTTAAGTTTGGCAATTGTACGTGCTATGTCGGCAACCCTGGTTCTCTTGCTGATCACTCAATTATTCATCAATACAAGTAAACGGCATGTATTAAACTTTTCGAATACCGTAATTAACATGAAAAACTACTAATTGCAGTGCTTTTTCCCATATCTTACTTTACTAGGATTTTTCAGTGGTTAATGTCTACTACTAAAAAATAAGTTTTGTGCACCTGAGGCAAATAATTATTTTAAACAAACAAGGCTTCAGAATTTAATCTAATATAGGTGAATACGAAAGCGTCTATTACACCACTCGTTATTCCGCACAAGTTACACAGACTTTCTTAAAGTTTACTTCCAAGTAAGACAGTCTGACCCTTATTACACTACGCGACGTCAACAAAACCGGTCGGGTTGGGGACAAAATCGAGTGGTGTAATAGATCCTTTTGATTTTATGAAAATTGGCTTTGTTTTTGTTTAGTTACCTTTGATGTTAAACTTATTGTTCCAATTAAACATTAAGTATACAATTGAACGGTGAGAATAATACAATTATTTGAAGCTAAAGCAAAAAGCTGTTTCCGCAGTCAAAAACATAACATTTAGGTAAATTTTGTAGAGCCACAATGTTTAAATTTCATGTAAGACTTGATCCTAGCTTAATGAAGGCATTACTCTCGACTTAGGGTCTAAGGCAAAGAGAAACGTTTCGGTTAGACCATTTCACACCAGTCAGTTTTCTGTGCTACAAAATTTGGCATAAATCAAGGTCTTATAGTGCACGTTTAGGAATAAATATGATTAAGGTTGACTAATAACAGGTTTTTTCTTGATTTCAATGTGGTTGGCTTTGAACATATTGAAATTAATTTATAATCTCATCTACGGTAGAATGAACACAAAACAAACTCAGTGGTGAGCCTCTAGCGTCATTGTCATTATTATTTTTGATGTATGTACTCGTATATATTTGTTACTATATATTTTCTGTTTTTTTTCCTTATGTTCTACCAACTATCTCTGCACCACCCTGAGGCCGACTGGTAAAAAGTCTGCATTTAGTCCGCTTTTGTACAATACTTTTTACGTGTGCATAAATATTTCATGAATATAATTATAAATAAAAGAATTTAATAAGACCTCGAAATCTTGCTGTCAAGATTACCTCCTGTAAAATAAAAGAGTGTTTTTTTTTTGTCTTTAAACTATATGGCGTCAAAAAACTGTTTCACATTGCTGTTGACTGCTAATGTACCCAAAAGACTGGTTGCATTGCCGCGCTGCGCTGTATGGCTAAGTAGTAAATTGTGAGTGTACAAGTATAGCTAGCCGATATTGTATCTACAAAAAAATACCTATATATATTATATTAGCCCCGAAGCTGTATCATTATAATTTATTTTGCAGTCTTTCATTCTATTAATAAATATAAAAAATGCAGATATTTTATTTCTTATTTTCCTTATTAGACATTGACACACGTTCAATTCGATGAAATATTTCTAAAATTTCACCCAATTTGACAGAAGTGACGTTATCTCTTGTTTCTTAATAGGTAATCTGACAGTTGCTATGAGTGTTAGTTATCAAATCTACCAGCTCTCGTTGACAGTAAGTTATTATAGATATTCAAAGGAGCTTGCTTACTTACTGAAGAGATAACCATAATGATATCACTATAACGACAGTCAAACACGTGAATCGAGATAAAGTAAAATATCTAAGATTTTAGACAATCAGTTGCTAATAAATATATTCAGTATCGAGAAAGTTATACAAACGAGCATAGTGAAGTGTTGGTACCTCAATATTATATTTACATATAATTATGTTAGTGTTGTATCAGTAATAGAAATCTTCTGAAACGCGTTGTCGCATCATTGTTAAAAAGTGGCGTTGCGTTTGTCGGTAGGAGCCTTAATATTAAGCTTTAATTTTATTTTAAGCAGCTTTTATTTTTGTACAAAATTTTATAAAATTTGATATTTATTATTATATCTAGCCTAAACTTTCTGTTGAGCAAAGATTTCCTCTACTCCTCTCATTGTTCCCAGCTCCAAGCTACTTCTTGCCAATTTTTAAAGAAGATCTAAGTCATCCTATTATCTCCTTCTTGGTCTACCGTGACCCCGTCGTTTAATTTCAGAGCACCAACTTTGGGTTTTACTGGCCCACCACTCGGTCAACTGCCTTTATAATTATAAACAATAATTTAAGCCAATTCTAAGTAAGACAATTTCAATCAATATTTTAAGTACTTTTCAATTCAAATAATAAATTGGTATTAATACGCGAAAGTTATAATGAAAGAAATTCACTTTCCACTTTGATGTGCCTTTGCTAAAAACTAGTTATACCGTTTTCGTGATAATAGCCTCGACTGGAGCAGTGGTGGCCAAGTGGTAAAGGCCCTGACTTACGAGTTCTAGGTCGCGGGTTCGAACCCAGCCAGGCGCATTACTTTGTGTAATTTATTTCATCACCACTGCTCTCAAAACGGTGAAGGAAAACATCGTGAGGAAACCGGCATGTCCTAGAACCAAAAATTCGGAGACAGGTGACATCCATCAATCCGCGCCGGGCCCGCATGGTTGATTACGGCCCATTCCCTCTCCTAGAGAGGAGGCCTGAGTCCCAGCAGTGAGAACATTATAAGGCTGATGCTATGCTATGCTATTCTATACCGTTTTCAATTGTATGAACGCATGAAAAAAATTTGATATTTTTAAAGTATCGCACATTATATGTTACGTGAAACATTCTATTTTCAAAACTGCGAATTAGCCTTAGAAATAATAATACACGTAGCCTAATAATTAATTGCTTGATTTATTGAATCTTCAAAATAAATGTAATGACTCCTAGTCCGAAATCAATTTAAAGACGTTACATTTTCTAAAAAGAACTTGGGATGCACTGAAGATATCAACCTAACAAATTAAGGTAGATGTGGTATTTCATTTGCAGCGGTCTCCTATGCCTTGTGGGTGCAAGTGTGACTGCTGCAGGGTCTTAGGTTCGTTATCCAAGATTTTATTTTTTTCTATTAAAATTTCTTGCTTGCTGCTTGGATTCTGAAAGTTAGTGGTGTGAGAGTTATGCATGAAAAGTCGTCAGTCTTATGCTTAGTCTTTCCCAGTTGGCCACGCCTCCGATTCCTTTGCTCTGGCGTCATCTCAACGCTCAATCACGTGGTCAGAACAAAAGAAGCGGAGGTGTGACCGACTCGAGTCGCTCGACGCAACAGAATCGAAATGAAACGTTCGTAGCGTGGCTAAGGGGGTGGGTCGTATAAAAGAGCCGTTCCGTTAGATTGTGACTGTAATGGAACTGACAGTGCACTTGTATTTGCATATCCTTAAGCACTAACTTACTAACGTCCCTTGAGATTGGCCTCCATGAACGGAATTCGTTCGAGAAAATTATTGCATTTTCGTTCCTATTTATTTAAACTAGAGTCCTGAAGAGCGATAAAGGTAACAGCTTCATACTGTAACTTTTGTAAATTATATTCAACTGTAAATGGCATGAATAAGGTTTTACACTTAGAGCGTTTATACTTTGAAATTAAATGAAACAATCAGTTTATTTTTCATTCAGTTTTTCAATAATGCAATGTCTTGCTTAACCGATTTAGATAAAACTTTGTGTGTATATAATTATGTGTGAGTCCCTGATTAGTTTGAAAATACAATTGAATCCGCTGTGGCGCTGCAATCTGGTTCTATTTTTTTTTAAATTAAACTTGCAGGGCAAGACGATATCTGTCAGGACCGCTAGTAAGGTTATATAACTTTATTTTTAGTAAATGCAGAAACCTGAAACACGTGACATCATAAAAAATCACAAAGTTATAAACTTGTTAGACTACCTGGCTGTCCGTAGAAATACATGGTCACGGGGCCATCCAAACGACTGAGAGGTTGTTTCACTCCTGCACCCAACTGTGCGCTGATACCTAATCCTCACTTTGATCAGCCGTGACTTCCAACCTTAAAGGCAACCAGAAATAAAAAAGTTAAAAATTTCAGCGTAGGCGTTAATTTTGTATTTACATTATTTTTTTACGGCTCATTCCCTCTCCTAGAGAGGAGGCCTGTGTGCCAGCAATGAGAATGTTAAAATAAACCGGGCAAGTGCGAGTCGGACTCGAACACTGGGTTCCGTACAAATTGCGGTTTACGATTTATGACGTATTAAAAAAAAACTATTTACTGGATCTCGTTACTAGACCTATCCATAGATACCCCACACGTATGGGTTTGATGAAAAAAAAAATGAATTTCAGTTCTTTGTATGGGGAACCCCAAAATTTATTGTTTTTTTTTTATTATTGCATGAAAATCTTAATGCGGTTCATAGAATACATCTACTTACCAAGTTTCAACAGTATAGTTCTTAAAGTTTCGGAAAAAAGTGGCTGTGACATACAGACGGACAGACAGATAGACATGACGAATCTATAAGGGTTTCGTTTTTGCTATTTGGCTACGAAACCCTAAAAAGGCTGATGATGAAAATGATGATGATTATTTTTATAGGTACAAGTGATTGATGATAAAAAGAGCAAGTATTGCAGGGGAATCTTACGTCCAACATTTGATTCAACAAAACATTATATCACATCATTATTTTGCAATTTATACTCAGTAGAGGTATATACCAATTGAGGATCTACTTAAACCAGATTTTCCTTGCCAGACAAATTGTGTGTAATATTTGGATACCTCTATCTTGAGAAGGATAACGCTCGGTTTCCTAATGTAATATACGACCCGCAAATATGATATACGTGCCTGATTGTTCAGCTTATTTATTATCTAGCTGTAGTTATTTGTGGCTGGTTGAATGATATGAGTTATGTATCAACATATCTGTACAGGACTGGATAAATAAACTAAAAAAATCTAAGTAATTAATGAGTGATAAAAAATAAAAGTTCACAAACTTGTAAATTCATATTAACAAAAAAATCTAAAAACCAGAAAAAAAGCTATCAGCAGCCCATACAAATATTTGTTCCGTGCGGGAATCGAACCCACGAAATGTTGCACTGCAGCTAATTGCACTATTGCGGAGTTTCGCTTCTTCATTTCATTTGATCTTGAATAAGTGTTACGAGATTTTGATAAGTTTGGTCCCATAATAAAAGTTATTTGTTATCATGACCACAATCACGTGTTTAAGTATCGTTCACTAATTACCAGTCACCCTACAAAAATTGAGTTGAAAAGATTTTGCAAACTTATACTTGTTTTATTAGTCTACATTGTCTTTTTTTTTTACAGATTTCCAAAATGGCGAAGACCAAGGAGTCGATGGAGATAGAAAACTTCAAGTCCACGTAAGTTTTAGATTTTTATTATTACAGATTATTTTATAAAAGCAAATACTTTTATATCCTTTATACTTTATTGATATGTTTATAAATTAAGAAATGAATAAAAGTTGGCGTCTAAATAAGTTGCCTCTTTTTATTTTAATGTTTAGTATTGAGGTTTTTATCCGCAAGGATACGTCAACCCCCCCCCCCCATTATACCTTAACACACAGTCGAGGTGTGCCCCGCTTGGGAAGAGCATCGCCGTGTCCTTGTGGGGGCGATCGGCGGCAGCGATCTCTCGCGCCGGGGTTTGGTTCAAGCCATGCTCCGGAGCGAGGAGGAGTGGCAGGCGGTCGCCTCCTTCTGCGAAGCAGTGATGCTAGCAAAGGAGGAGGCCGACCGCATCAGGCAACGGCGTACACGCCGCCGCCGCCGCCGGGTTTCCGATCCCGATTTCCGGCCACCGTAGGCGCGGGCTCGCGGACAGCGGGCAATGGGTAGCTCGCTGTCCGTCCGTCCGGTAACAGACCGGTCCGAGCTCAAGTCGTTTACGGCGCGCACTGTTCCCGCGCGCCTCAAGGAGTTGTCAGCAAACTGAAGGGGCCCGACAGGGCCGAAGCCTACTGGGGTCAAAGGGTATGTGAAAATGGCACCCGGGGCCCTGGGACCAAGGCGAAGAATGGAACGGGGTAGGTTTTTAGTCAGTAAGAGTCTGACACTACTTCCCGCTCCACCCAAGGGCGGGATTTGTCATTGGATGATTTTACCTACCGAAAAAAAAAAAAAAAAAAAAAAAAAAAAAAAAAAAATTATACCTTAACCAATATATGTAAAAACACATTTAACAATATAATATTGTGAATCATCTATTAAAGAATTTAAATATTCGCTCAATTAATTTCCCATCTAATATAATATTTGTCAAAAACTTAAGAAAAAAAAATTCAAAAGAGAAATATTTTTTTCTCCAAAAGTCTTTTTTTCTCCATCTGACATTATAATAGTAAGTTAATAATTATGAGTTGCCACTTCTGTGAGATTCCGCCAAGCCCGTTCTATCATCAGACCACTAGACGTGCGACGTTGCGCCGTCAGTATATAGTGAACCCACCATATATAAAACCGTTTAAGGAACACATTTATTTACGTACAACTAAGAAATGGAATTTCCTGCTGGAGTCTGTTTCCTGATAGATATAACCAAGGTATCTTTAAGTCAAGAGTGAATAGGTTACTTCTAAGCAAGCGTACTCCATCCTAGACCATATTATAGCTTACAATCAAGTGAGGTCATACACGAACCTATCAATAATAAAAAAAATAAAAAAAATGTTACTCTGGTAAAGGCTTACTGAAGGAACACAGGAAAACTTAGTAAAAATTCGACCTCCCACCCCACAACATAAAAATTGTCTAAGGCCGTGTTTGCAGAGACGCGGCGCGTTGCGCGGCGCGTTGGGCGTTTCGTCGTACATTGCAGCAGCGGGCCGCGTCGTGGCTCGCACAAACACAAATCTAAGCCAATGTACGATGGACCGCCTGACGCGCCGCGCAACGCGCCGCGTCTCTGTAATCGAGCACTAACGAATGCCCTCTTTAAAAAAAAAACATTCTACTAAGTTGAAACAACACTACGAGTATTAGAACCTCGCCCATTAAATATTCAAAAACACTTTTTGTTGAACGAATATTTTCAAATCAAATAAAATAGAAAACCTTTGAAAAATACTTATTTTAAAGTATCTTCAGTTAGTTCAGCTTATCAAAGTTTCAAGAATTTGTAAAGTTGCTCATTCTGCTGTCTTTTTGTGTAAAAATAATGATTTCGCTCTTCGAATTAATTTAAAGTTTCAGAAGTAGAAAAAAGATAATAATAATTCTTGGTATCGCGGTTACCGTAATATCATATTTCCAAACTTTAATAATAATAATAATATTCCACAACTATCACATAACGTCGTCTAGTCTCAAGCTAAGCAGAGCTTGTGTTATGAGTACTAGACAACTGATAAAAATATCTAAATAAATACATATTATGGATAAATTACACCTAGACACAGAACAAATGATCGTGCTCATCACACAAACATTTGTCCTGGGTGGGAATCGAACCCACGACCTCCGGCATAGCAGTCAGGGCAACTAACCACTAGACCAACAGGCCAGGACTTTAATTAACCGGAACAAATATTCGTCATAAATCAGTTTTTTTTTTTCGCTTTTCAATCTTCTACGTTTTGTAGATCGGTGTCAAGTTTAAGAAAAATATTTAGTTATTGATACTGAATACACTCATAAAATTTTCTATCAAATTGGTAATGTAACAATATAATACTTTTGTTTGTTTTTTTGTAGTATTTGGTAGTAGGTAAATAGCAAACACACAAAAAAAAACATGGGCAGGTCAGCTCCGCACCGCACTGGACACCCAATTACACGTCGCACTTCATGACGCCAAGAACTATCAAAGATGGCGAGACACCATTAATAAGAAGCTAATCCAGCGGGAACTTCACGACCCTCAGTAAAGAGGAATACGAATCGAGGAGGAGGAGGAGGAGTCAATAACAAAGTCAGCTACCCCGCATGCTTCTCTAGGGATACAATAAAATTCTCATATTTATTTTACTGAGCTCACGCTTGCTCAGCATGTTATTCAATTGTATAGACAATTGTATACCAAACTACACTAATATTTACAAGGATTAAATAACGAATAAAAAATCACTAAACTTTGTCAGAAAAAATGACACCTTTTTTATTATTATTGATAGGCTCGCGTTTGACCACTATCTCACCTGATGTTAAGCGATGATGTGGCTGACGATGGAGCACGCTTACCTAAAAGTAACCTATTCACTCTTGACTTAATAATAATATAATATAACATTTATTTTCAGACAATAATTCATAGCTTGTACATAGAAAACAAAACAAAAAACATTAATGATAATAAAAACACTGTTTTTTTTTTGTTTGTAAGTTTTTTATAAAATATTTAAAAATGTAATCAATAAGTTTGTAAAATGAATAAATGGAATAAAAACACAATAAAATCACAAATTAAAATGTCATAAAATAAATTAAAATGTCATAAAATAAATTAAAATGTCATAAAATAAATTAAAATGTCATAAAATAAATTAAAATGTCATAAAATAAATTAAAATGTCATAAAATAAATTAAAATTATTCAAAAGTAAAAGTTAATGTCAATAAATTGATTAAAATTATTCAAAATTAAAGTTAAAATGTTAACAAATTAAGTAAAATTATACAAAATTAAAAGTTAATGTTAGGATATTTTATAATGCAATATATAATGACCTCTAGGTTGTAGCTACCAGGAAACACAGATTCTGGAAGGAAATTCCACTCCTTAGCTGTACGCATAATGAATGTGTTAGCTGTACCCAGTTAAAAACAAAAACGCTTTTAAATATTGTAAATTATGATAAATAATTAATATTTTTCTCCGTTAATTAAGGTTTTTTCTGAAATGCTCATCAATTCTTTAACATCTATCAGCTGTTACGTACCACCTCTTTTATCTTCCGTACATACCACAATAGGCGTCTTTTTGGTCTCGTATAGATTACAATTTAGCATTTCTTTTGTATAAGTAAATATATATTATGCATATAGTAATATTATAGTTATATATATTATAGTTTATATACGTGTGTGGGAGGAGCAAATAAACAAGTTTTCTTTCTTTAACAATTATATGTTGATTATCTAAGAAATAAATTAGCATTTATTGTTAACATTGTAGAATAAAAAAAACTCATAACACACTGATTTACAGTGTGGCAAAAGGCTTAACAAATCCTGGTTATAATACAACTCTAGATAAAGTAGATTTATAGCGCGCGCCTTTTTTTCATTAAAATATGTTTCACTTTATTTTTATTTTTATTTTATAAAAGAGGAGCAACAAACAGAATTACAACAGGATTATAGAATCTTACAACTAATTAAATTTAACACAGCTAAATTTTGGCAATAATGCAACCCACAACGTTGCCCACGGGTAGACATATTTTTTTATAAATACGATTATTATCGCTAGGGGTGTTATTAAATAGTAGATAGTAGAATCTAGTTTGCAATAAAGTTATAGAAAAAAAAAACACTAAGGAATCATACAATTATAAATAACTATGTTATTATATATTTATCAAATACAAAGAGATTTCAAAAGATACTATAGAGCGGACATCAGAAGAAATGTCTAAGAAAAACTGTCATCCTATGTCATCTAGCTTTCATTAGTAAACCTGCGAATTAAATTTGTAATTTATGTGTTTTTAAGCTACTTTTTTCCAGAACTATTTGCGAAAATGATTGAATTCTAATTAATTACAGAGTAAATACGAAAAATGTTTACGAAAGTTAGGTCCAGTCGTTTACACTAGACAAAACGACTTACTACCTAGGTAAAAAGTCTCGGATTACGATTTTGTTCGCTATGTCCTGTCTATTGGTAGTATATAATTTAATGTCTTTTCACCACCTTTTCATTCGTGTGGAGACGACGCCCGGGTGTCACTACTATGCGGATCACCCGGAGGATACGGTGGAGCACACGGTTGAGGTGTGCCCCACTTGCGAAGAGCATCGCTGTGACCTCGTGGGGCGATCGGTAGCGACGATCTCTCGCGCCGGACCTTAGTTCAGGCCATGCTCCGGAGCGAGGAGGAATGGTAGGCGGTCGCCTCCTTCTGCGAAGCAGTAATGCTAGTAAAGGAGGAGGCCGACCGCATACGGCAACGGCGCGCACGCCGCAGCCGCCGCCGTAATTCCGATCCTAATTTCCGGCCACCGTAGGCGCGGGCTTACGGACGGCGGGCAATAGGTATCTCACTGTCCGTCCGTCCGGTAACAGACCGGGCCAAGCCCAAGGCACTGTTCCCACGCGCCTCAAGGAGTCGTCAGCAAATTGCAGGGGTCCAGTAGGGTCGAAGCCTAATCTGGGGCTCTGGGGAGGTATGAAAATGCATACCAGGGCCCTGGAACCAAGATAAAGGTGAAACGGGATAGGTTTTTAGTCAGTAAGAGTCTGACACTATCTCCTGCTCCGCCCAAGGACGGGGGATGTCATTGGATATTTTTACCTACTTTAATAAAAAAAAACCTTTGTCATTGGGAAACTCATTCCAGTGAACTCTTTAGTCAAGACATTTCGGTTTATCATAAAGTTTTTGCTCAAAAACCATGAAAATCCATCGGATTTAAATAAATCCTTCGGTTTATAAGTGTGCAAACAAATCATTGATGCATAACAACAATAGAAATTAACTTCGTTGTGATTTTCATTGACTGTTTGTTGACAAAAACCCGTTCCGTACCATTGGGCACATTGACAAGGTCGCTGCTAAAACGAGATATATTTGTAGATCATTCGCGGAGATTATGACGCGTTTCTGAAACACTTATGGCAGAAATTTTTGCCAATTTGCGTAATAATGCTCTTAGGCCTTAATTAGGTTTTGAAAAGTGACTGAAGAGGCATCACGGCCTCATTTTCCGCATGACGTAGTTCCTCGCCGGACATAGTTAGTTCGGGAGGTTCCTGCGCGGGTACAGTTACGGTAGAGGTGTGCTCCGCTGAGGCAGAGCACCACAGTGTCTTTGTTAGGCGATCAGCGGCAACGTTCAGGCCATGGTCCAGAGCGAAGGGAAATGGTTCGCGGTCGCCTCCTTCTGCGTAGCAGTAATGTTAGCGAAGAAGGCGGCCGCACGTGTGTGGGACCCCTCACTCTGACTACCAGCCACAATAGACGTGAGCTTGCTGTTTGTTCGTCCAGTGACTGTTCAGATCGAGCTCATGTTTTGATATCATCAAAACCGTAGCTACTAGGACCATGGTTCGACTTTTGAAAGGGAAATTCGTGGTCCTAGAACGCAAGGCAACAGAAGGAATATAGGTATGGTTTTATCAGATACGCTTAAACGTCTGATACGCCCTCTCGTTCCATCCTAAAGCGAGAGACGTCATTAGATGACATCTCACATCAAAAAAAATCATAAGTGGTCAATCTGTTTGTCACGAGTAAGAAGTCGTTAAATGGTTTTGTTAAGGTAAATATAGGTACTAGAGTCTAAAGACCCTTTTTTACGTAGAAAATCATCAAATGACTTTTCTAGCTCGGAGTTGAATGGCAGGGCTCTTTCTCTCACGCTCCGTATCATGGTCTAAAGAAGGGCGAACCGTACAACGATAACACAAGGATTTTTTTATCCGTAGAATTGTACACAGGAACCTCCCGAAACATTCGTGACCAGTCAGGACCTGCGACACTCTTCAAAGAAGGGCCCATTCGCGACAGAGGCTTATCCAGAGTCTAGAGATACTGAGTTCTAGATCCTCGTGTAAAACTCTTCAAAAACCAATATTCTCGATATGATTTCTGCTTTGGCGTTTTAGCATACTTGAATATTAAACATGATTTTTTTTTCAGAGCGGACTTGACCAGCAATCCTGGATTCCAGTCTTCACTTAGCATAGCTTCAAAGAACGTCGATGAAAAGCCGTACAATCCATTTGAACATCGAACTGTAGAGCATCCTAATTCGTAAGTACAATTAAAAAAAAATTTATATCAATTAATAAAAAAATTTGGTCTTCAAATAATTTTAATTATTTTTATACAAAACTAGCTTCTGCTATGGAAACGTATACTTGTAGTGACATCTATATCACCACATATGAACTAAACTACGATATCCTGCATCGAGTTGTTCACGCGATCTCTCGGGCAGTTGCCAGATAAAACAAAACATCCTTCTGGTCGGAAAATTCTAGCTTTTCAAAGAGGTTTGCACTCTGTGCCGAACACCTCCATACTTCCTTGATAAAAAGTGTCCTATGCGCTAGATTTAGGCTATGCCCTAAAAAAACAACAAACAATATAAATTCTAAACCACTTGATAATTTGACCTACGAACGAAATTTTAGAGAGTAAATTTTGATCTTTTGAATACCCTAATTAGAAACACAATAAAAAAACAATAGGTGTGCAAACGCCAGCATTCACTTGGGGCTTGAGTAACTACAAAGCCTTTTTTTTTTCCGCATGGCTGTGTGATAATAACTATTTGCGTGTCAAATTTTAGCGCAATTCATTCAGTTGTTTGAACTGCGTGTTGATAAATCAGTCAATAACTTATCTTAGTAACTTTACTTTTCTTAAAACACTCAAGCTTTTGTCAAGTTATTCAAGCTTAGGTGTCACTTATAACTGTGAGTTTTGTTTAGTGCAAAACCTAAATATTAAACGCACAAAATAACGAAGATAAATGAATACTTTAATAACTAAAAATCCCAACAAACGCGACTGCTAATGTTGCACATTATTCAAACGCTGTCTTAACATTCTTTATTCTTCCCGAGAATTTAAAAATGAAATGAGAAAGACGACCTCCTCGGTAGTCCCGGTATTATGTAATGCTATACATCAGGTAATTTAAATGATTCATCTTAAGAATTGCTAACCAAGGAATGTTGAAAAGTCTTCTGGTTTATTTTAAAAGAAATTTTGGCAATTTTTTTGTGACAGTTGCCTTTAAAATCTCTGTGAAGAGATTTTCAGGTTTGAGGAATTTTTAGGTCTTTTATGGGATTTGTTCTAGTTAAGTAGCTTCCGAGTGATATTGTGGTAAAAATTTGGTGTAGTTTTGTATCTCAAATGTGTACACAACTGGAAAATATGTAGAATCATTGAAACAGACGCAATCTCGGCAAAATAGTGCTGAGAATTCTATTAAGCTCGCCGAGAAGACTAACTTTATTAACTATTTGCCCAATACCAAAAAACATATTAAAAGGTTTTACATTCACATGCTTAAGGAAAATAAAATAACTGTATTCTGTACCAAAAGCAAAACTAACTGGAAAAAAAAACTGGGCAAGTGGCAGTCAGACTCGCACACTGAGAGTACTGTAAAAGTTTACCTAATTGGAATAGTTTAATTCCCGAATCGAGTCTCGAAATTTTTCCGATCGAAAAAAACGTTTTTTTTGCGACATAACAACAAATTTACAGTTTTCCGATCTATTCCTTTAACCTTTTTAATACCGTAATTAGAGACACAATAGAAAGACAATAGGTATGTGGACACCGGTGTCCTCTCGGGAGATGGCAATTTAATTGTGCTTAAAGACCATTTTTAGGATTCCGTACCTCAAGAGGAAAAAACGGAACCATCATAGGATCACTTTGTTGTCCGTATGTCTGTCTGTCAAGGCCCTTTATCTCAGGAACGAGTGGAGGTATCGAGTTGAAATTAAAACCATAATATATTCAGGCTTACGGCTGTAAAAAAATCAAACTTCTAAGTCAACAGGAAAAACAGATATTGCAGTTTATGTCGCAAAAAACGTATATTTCGACACTAAGGGAATCAAAATTCGTAGGTTAGTTCCTGTTGACCTAGATTCCTTGAATTTGGCATGAAGCAAGGCCTCATAGCACAAATAAAGGAAAAAAATCTGAAAATTGTAAAGTTCTAGTTACGTCACAAACAAAAAATTCGTTTCGGAAAAATCTTCGTAACTCATTTCTGGAACTGAACTGTTGTCATAGGTAAGTTTGTACGGAACCAAGAGTGCGCGAGTTTGACTCGCACTTGCCCGGTTTTTGTTTTTATTTAACTTAGAAGTTTGATTTTTCATAACTTAAAGTCACCGCATACTTGACTATAATTATGGTTTTAATTTCAACTCGGTACATCCAGGCATTTCCGAGATAAAAAGATCTTGACAGACAGATAAACGGACAACAAAGTGTCAACAAAACCCGTATAAAATAAGGGTTCTGATTTTTCCTTTTGAGGTACGGAACCCTAAAAATGATTAAATATCTAATAAATTTATTTATTCTTGTACAAATTCTCCGAAAACCGTAACGTCAAAGTATTAGCCATTCAATAAAAGAATAAAAGATGTTTATACCATCCTAAATTAGCATACAATTATTATTAACGTTGAAGAAACGTGAGGCTATGAAGACGTGAATTGACTCAACAAAGGAAATAAGCCAACACGCAAATTACTGAAACTCAATACTTGGTATAATTTCTATGCCATAACAATATTAAGTACTTATACAAATATTATTCACGATTTTTAAATTTTCGGGTTTCATTCAACATTTTTTTTTTTCGCCATTTTGTATCAGTGTACTAATTAATGTACAGTCAACGAAGACGATTAGTAACTAGGGACGTTAGATATAATATGTGTAGTTGAAGTTTTCATGAAAACCCATAGATTAATATGAAAAAAACATAATTAAATACATAGTAAATAAACTACACATTATTAAAATTATAATTCATGATTATATATTAACTTGCTTATTTTTTTTGTTTATTTTAATTTTTTTCTCATATAACTCGCTTATTTGTTTTATTTTTTTATGAGGTTAGTGTTTCTTTTTTAGTTTTTGTAGATTAAAAACATACCTTACACTTGTCTGAAATCTTTAAGAGGTTTATACATAAAAAAAAAAAAATACTTTAAATATTACTTATTGATGTTGTGGTACTACTTCACACTACTTTTACACTTTTCTCTTTTTCTACTACTCCACTTTTACTACTACTTTTTGTACTTTTTAGTCTTTTAGACTAGATTGTAATCAATCATTAAAGTTTGTATAAAAAATCTATATCAACTTTAGCTCTTATATGTAACGATCCGACCCCTAATTTGTTACTTGTGTCTTTTATTGACTGTACCTATAAGAAGACATTTGAGTACTTTTGTATTTTAAAGGTATTCTTTTGTCAGCTATATTAAAAATGCAAAAACTAATTTAAAAGTGCCATCTTTGTAATTACAGATACATTTAAAATAAAAGAACACTGTCATTAAATCATACAAAGCAAGCCTATAATAATAACAGCCCATCGGTGGAACGTGAGCAATATAAATGGTAAAGACTAAAATTCTAAAACGTAGATACAGTTTTTTTTTATTCTGGTCACGTTTTGGTAATAAATCTTGGGCATACCGCTAAGATCTTCGTTTTGCGCATAAACGTTGGGCAAGGGTTCTGAACCACGATTTACAGGTATTGATCTAGCACCAACAAGATCATTCTAATCAGTGTGGGCTTGTATTGCACCGAAGTCCTGTAACCAAATAATAACTCTATTCTACTTTTTTTTTTACGCTATTTTTGAAGTTAATCAAAATAAATTGCACAACTACCTTCAGCTTTCAGAATATACACTGTTAAATTTTGATCGTTTTAATCCCGTGGAGGGTCAATTCAGTACATGAAACACTCGATTCGTAAAGATGAAATTTAAAAATAGATAACTTTTGTTACTCGAATTAATTTACGCACGTATGAAATAGGCCGATTGTACAGACGCCAGCACGTCAATCTACTCTAATCTGTAAAATTTTACCAATCATTAACCTTCCGCTATTGTGATAAGGTTGAAAATCTATTAAAGAAATTTGACAGATTGAGCTAGGTTGATGTGCTGGCGTCTGTACATACGTTTTTCAACTTGAATAACCTTGAAAATCGTTAACTATTTTACTGTAAACACACATATACGAAATTCATTCTTTTTAATTTTCTTTATCTTTATTTTTCCTGAAAAAACTCGAAAAAAAATATTTTTAATTACTTTTATATTTTTTTATATGATTTTCTAAAAAGGGGGCTATTACGTAATAATAATACCCCCTGGCGTGTGAGGGGTTAAGTAAACGAGTCAATGCCTTGGTAGTTGTCGGTCGTTACGTACTAACAACCTACAGAGCTGTACCTACAGGTAGCCAAATATTGATCAGAAAAAAAAATCGAGTCCCTCAACACGAAAAGCAGAAGAAAAACCAAATAACAGTAGCATGTTAGGATGGTCGCAGTAGCATTCAGTCACACGTGAGGGAATAAATGCGAGCAGGAGAAGTCATTGGGTGATTTCCCACCTAAAACACTGGGCAAGTGAGAGTCGGACTCGCACACCGAAGTTTCCGTACTAACTTATGTTTTTCCGAATCGTATTTTGTAATGTAACTACAAATTTGTAGTTTTCAGATTTATTCCAATACTTGTACTATAAAAACTTACTTCATCCCAAATTTTGGAGTTAAGTACCCTATGAATTTTGATTCCCTTGAGAGTGTCAAAATATACATTTTTTGCAACATAAACGGCCGTATCTTTTTTGCTGTTAACGTTAGATGTTTGATTTCAACAACACAGATTCAAGAGACCGCAGACTTGAATATATGGTTTTAATTTCAACTTGATACCTTTACGCGTTCCCAAGTTAAAGGATCTTGACAGACAGACAAACTGACGTAGATTAATGTTCGAAAGAGTCGTAAGGGCCCTGGAACGTAAAGGCTAACTTAAAGAACATAGGTGGGTTGTAGTAAGTTACTAAAACACTCTGATACGCCGTCTCGCTTTAATCATAGCAGGAGAAAAAAAAGAGAAAAAAGACGTGATTTTATGCGGCTTCGTGTTTTTAAGTAGTTAAAAAATATTTTAGTAAATACTTTCTTGATTTATGTTTTAAAAATAAGACTAAAGTCGTCTGTGAGTTGAAATTTCTCACTTTGGAATCTGTTAATTAAGTATCAGGCAAAGATGTAAGAATACTTAATTACTCATGAATTAATGAAGACAATACTTAGGAAACTTTTGGCTTTTACCTAAAGCCAAAATTTTTGACTAACAAGAGGAAATTTTCATCTCTTGTGGCGAAAATACGAAAATGGAATGAAAAAGGATTTAAATAATTCATGAGCTAATGAGCTTACCAGTAGAGCAGATACGTTGGACGAAGGAATAAATTAAAATTACAATTAAAACCTTCTAAATGCACATAGGTATGCACTTGGAGCTTCACAGTGTAGCTATACATAAGAATTAAATTAATTGAGTGGCGGATCACGCCAGGATCGATGTTTCCGTAACCTTGGTCTAGGCCTGGGCATAGAGTGAGATGGTATGGAAAGCAGTCACCTCCTGGTGGCGGAAAAATTGTGAAAGAAATGTGAGTTTTACACCTTCGCCACCGCAAAACGCCCTGGATGTCTTACTACTAACTTCCTAAGTTCGTAGTCGTAAGGCGATTTCCAGCCACTGTAGACACTTATTTGCGGATGACGAGCAATGGATACCTAGCTAACTGTCTAATAAGTGCGAGGCCCAGGTTGACGGCGCGTTGTATTCCATGCACGTCCTAAAACTGCCTGCTAGAGCTGAAGTTTGAGGGAGTGAATAAAATTCATCTGTGTCCCTTCAATTGTCTTTTGCGTTTCGGAGCCGAGATGACTTTTCAATAATTTCCGCTGCTTTTGCTTGAAAGAACAATGTATACGCTAACTATTGTGTTTGTGATTAGCTCCGACGTGAACGAACCGGTTTGCGTCCGCCGAGCGAAGACATTTCAGCCTGGAGGGCCTATTTCGATCTATTAAACTAGGGATGATAAGGAACACACACACTAGTATAGAGTTCCACAATCATGACTGTCCTTACACATTTTTACGTTTGTACTCCTAAATTAGTTTTCTATAAAATGCTTTGAGTCATAGTACAATTATTTTAATTTTTACAGTTGGCTACTCCAAAACGAGGGGATTTCGAGCTGATAACTGAAGTACAGGCTTTGCCTAGTTCAGTTACAAATGCTTAATTCATTTGTTAGACTATAAATATATTGTCAAATGAAATGTAATATTGTACTATGTTTTTTTTAAGAATAAAAATTCTTATTATTATTTATTTATTTTTCTTTTGCAGGACTATTGGATCAATAGTGCATCTACTCAAATGTTGCCTGGGCTCCGGGATCCTAGCGATGCCAGCTGCCTTCAAGAACTCAGGACTTGTAGTGGGCGCTATAGGAACGTTAATAGCTGGGTTTATTTGCACTCACACTGTACATATTTTGGTAAGTGCCTTTTATCAGAGATGATCAGAGATATAGTAAAATAACAACTCTCTTTAAGAAACAGGGTAAAAACGGCTTATTCGAATGTTAGTGTAGGATTTATTCAGTTAAAAATAAAACGTAATTATTAGGGAATACATTGTGAGGAAACCGCTATATCCTAGAACCAAAAGTTTGAAGATATAAATATAACTATATCAAACTACATCCAGGGCCCGCATGTAGTCCCAGCAATCATGGGATCATTATAAGGCATAATCAGCCTTATTCCTACGAGATAATTCTAATGCATTATTATATAAAAAAACCGTCTAAGTACGAGACGAACTCACACATCGAGGGTTTCGTACAAACTTACCTACGTTAATAGTTTTATTCCCAAAATAAAATAAAAATAAAATTCATTTAATTCAGATAACCTTGATCCATAGTTACAGTCAAAAATACATGTCGAAAACAATTCCTTACACTTAAAATTATTATTATTTTTTAAATTAACAACATAATCACAATTTAATCGAGTCTCCAAGATTTTTCCGAATCACAAATGTATTTATTTTCTATCTATAATATAAAAATGAATCGCAAAATGTGTTGGTAAGCGCATAACTCAACAACGCCTGGACCAATTTGGCCAAATCTTTTTTTAAAATGTTCGTTGAAGTTCAAGGATGGTTTTTACGGCGAGAAAAATAGAGTAGGGTAGAGTAGGGTAGAGTAGGGTAGAGTAGGGTAGAGTAGGGTAGAGTAGGGTAGAGTAGGGTAGAGTAGGGTAGAGTAGGGTAGAGTAGGGTAGAGTAGGGTAGAGTAGGGTAGAGTAGGGTAGAGTAGGGTAGAGTAGGGTAGAGTAGGGTAGAGTAGGGTAGAGTAGGGTAGAGTAGGGTAGAGTAGGGTAGAGTAGGGTAGAGTAGGGTAGAGTAGGGTAGAGTAGGGTAGAGTAGGGTAGAGTAGGGTAGAGTAGGGTAGAGTAGGGTAGAGTATGGTAGAGTAGGGTAGAGTAGGGTAGAGTAGGGTAGAGTAGGGTAGAGTAGGGTAGAGTAGGGTAGAGTAGGGTAGAGTAGGGTAGAGTAGGGTAGGGTAGAGTAGGGTAGAGCGGGAGCGAAGCCGCGGGCAAAAGCTAGTTGTAAATAAAAAAAACTTCACACATGATTCATAATTCAATTTTGATTTTCTTATAAGTGACAATTATATACTAAATAGCTTTTATGAGTTGAAAGTACTCCTACACATGAACTGATTTTGTTATAAGAACAAACTTGTTTTATTAACTGTTTTATTATTTGGGGAAATTCTCATAAGTGCTCTCTATGTACGAAAAATTGTGAAATAAGTCAGACTTTTACCGATACTATATAAAATAACTGGTTTTTACCGTCACTATGAGGTTTTTTATTATTATTGATAGGCTTGCGTTTGACCACTATATCTTACCCACGGATATCGATCTTACCTGATGGTAAATCGTCACGATTCACACTTTATTTATTTAAAATTTCTTGCACAAGTAAAAACTGTACAAAAGCGGACTTAATGCCAAGGGCATTTTCTACCAGTCGACCTTAGGGTCGTACAGAAACATTATATAGTAGGTGCAACTTAATGTTAAACAAAACAAATAGAAAACTAATACAGTAATAAAAACATACATACATAAATACACATAAATAAAGAAAATTACTCTGAGAAACAAATCCAATTAATCAACGCTGTGATGATTCTACCAACTTCTTGCGAATGTGTTCACGTGAGTTTACTTCAAGACTTTCAGAAAGAAGGTTGCAGTTATCAGAAAACACAGACTCTGGCAGGAAATTCCCCTCCTTAGTTATACGCACTATGAATGTAAGATGAATGAACACTATGAATGTGGGTGTGTGAGTGAATGAATGGGTGGGATGTACCTGGATCCACCATGTATCTGGGGTCTAAGTCATTTCGTACACCCAACTGGATAAAACTCGCAAAATTACGAAAAAATCAGCGAGTGTTCCCTAATCTCTTTAGAGTTATGCAAACATCATTCCTTATTCATATTTGTTTGTATTAGGTACCCGTTACTGTTTCTTGGTATGTCATAAATAAAAAATGTACTGATAACCTGTGTTTTTTTCATGTTTACACTTGATAATTTATGAAATAGGGATATGCTCAGAGTTTTCTGGCGTGATCACATCAGAAAGATATCCGCATGATAATCGACATAGCCTGAAGGATCTCCATACTTAAGTGGCAGTGGTAAGAGCACATTGCTCGCTGTACATATAGTCTAAGCTGGGTGCTACCACGTACCGAAAGACGCAGCGTTGAAAGGCCTCCCATACGGTGGACCGATGACCCGGTGAGCATCGCGGGAATTGAAAAAATGCCAGTGGTTATGGCGATACTTGGGCCTATGTCTAAAAGTGGGTGGCTTCTGGTTGAAATTATGATGATGATGATGATGATGTCAGTTGATCACATTATTATAATAAAGTTGATCTTACTATGAGTACTGTCACGCCTTGAAAGATTCCCACTGATTTAAAATTCAATATGTACACAATATACCGGTCGGTGAAACATAGGAACATGGGTTCATGAACTTACCTAATTACTCCGCGCTGTTCCCTCATTCCAACGCAGTTACCATAAATTAATTAAAGTCTAGACTTCAGACATTTTGACAACGAGTCATGAGAAGCATAAATTGACAGTTATTAAATTATGAAAAATGCAAATTTAATTAAAAAGTGAAGGCAGATTATGAAATCTGGTATTATTGTTTAATTCAGATTCGTAATTAGGAGTAATTTTGCAAAACTAGTTTTATAATGGCTTGAAAAGATTTTACATTGTTATTAAATTAAGTTTAATGTTTTAGAAGATAATTAGCGAACTAAGACCTTGAACTTCTGAAGCGAACCTATTAAAACGTAGCGCTCTAAATTTTAAATTAGTAAAGTTATTATTTTTCCTACCAGAATTATTTAGCGTTGAGTATACCTTTATGAAGAAAAAAAAATGATTTAAAAAATTTCAAACAATTTTTTTCACAACCCTTGTGATATGTAGCGACGCGTGCAATTTCATAGGATTTGTTCTACGCCTACAAATACCAAATATATATACTAATGATCTGGTCACACTTTCATGCCATGGCTTTCGGCCTTTACACTATTTTCTGAAGATTAAAAAAAAAAAAACAAAGTAGAATGTCGAAGTCGGCCACGGCGATGGTGGTGTGACGAATTCGTCACGTTTGCGGATTACACTTAGCCGGAGATCACTGAAGACTGAGAAGTTTGGACAGAAAAAGGCATAAATTAGGTTAGATAAAAAGTGCTTTTAAAAACAACTTAAAAAGTATCAGTAAACTATCTTTTTTCAGGTAAAAGTATCTCAAGAAGTTTGCGTCGACGCGAAGACGCCATCGCTTAGTTTTGCTGAAACTTGTGGAGCGGCGTTCACTTACGGACCAAAAAAGCTGCAGTCATGGGGTAATTTTGTAAAGTGAGTTGTATTATTCGTATCCACTTAGCTTGTTTATTGACTAACATAATTAGAAGTGGTCATATCAAAGCTACTAAAAATAAATTTAAATAAAAATAAATGTCATCTTTACGCCTTTTGTAGCGCTTAGGGCGTAAATACTGCTACTGAGAGACAGATTTTTGATGTACCTACTCTAGTTTTTCACGCTGTATACTTAAATTAATAATAATTGGTTACTGTGTATTAAAAAAAATTTAACTACTTGATATTTCCTTCAAGCTCCAAATCATTTTTGTCATTTTTTTTTTAATTTTTTGCTTATAACCAAAAGTATGATTTTGACACATTTGGTGTTGAGTGCCTGGGAGTTATCCTTGACATTCGATCTCACCCTTTACCTCACCTAACACGGTGAGGTGGTAAATTCTGAGGCTGCACGATCAGATGTTTGGGCGTCTCCGCCACTCACGACAAACGGCACACAGTTACATTTGGAATATATCCTAAACGACACACGCTGTTTGCAGTAGATAGGGTTCAATATCGATGCTTCCGACAACAAAGGTCGTAAACACCAAAATAGCACTTTTGGTAATCAACGAAAAACAAAAAATAATTTCGTTTTTGGCTTATATCTTTTTAACTTTAAAAGTTGTAAAATTGTGTTCTATACAAGAAATACGTAAAATACGATGGTGTTTCATAATATATTATTGCTATTTATGTCAAAGCCTTATTTTAAAAGTTAGCTTGGACATACACCCCAGAAAATTCAAGAAGTTGGTATTTACGACCACTAACAAATCAATGGAGAACGATTTGTCTAACGGAAGTTAGAAGTATGCACAAGTTTTTAAATACAATAGTTCTGGGTTTGGTTTTAAAAACCATATACTGAAATAAAAATGAGTGTAAACACCACGATCTGATGCGGTGGTATGTAACAAACATGGAAATATCTGAAGCAAATCAATGAATTTAAGACTGTAAGTTGAGTTTTCATTACTTGTAATAAAAACAATAAAATAAAACACAAATTGACATAATTAAAAAAGGTTTTTTATTCATTGACCGTCATCGTTTAATCAAAATAATGGTTAAGCAAGGCACTAATACAAATTCAAAGTAAAAAAATGTCTAAACCAATCAATTAAATTTCCATTAGAGGATCTTGTACATCAATCATCATTCATAATCATTGTTTGTGTCGCGGCTCGAAATTTTTATACCTTTAAGTCCTGGCAGGTCCTAAAGGTATAAAAATACACTTAAGTAAGTATATTATAGGCATCGTCCCAAGTTTGTTACAAGATGCCTATAGTGTTCTACCTCCAACGGCGTACCTAACCAGCCAGACATAATTAAGTAATCATTTTGTTTCATTGATTTCAAGAAGATTTTATAATCACGACATTTTTTTAAAACGTATTAATAATGAATTACAAAAAAATATAAGTAAACATTCTACCAAGCTTACTGCTCTAATAATTTTAATAAACAATGCCCATTTTCACCAACGCCCTTAAAAATTTAGGTAGTTCATCTTTCTAGATCTTGTTTGTTCGGAAAGCTTTTGTACTATGGTCTACCTAACTTTTAGTGTCGTTGGTGAAAATGGGAAAGTGTTATCGACAAGATAATAAAAAAGTAGATGCAAAACATAATACGACGACGAGTTATAGAAAATCAGGTCTTCAAATTTCTGATTAATAATCTTCTGTCATTGGATAGAAGATTATTAACCAGAAATTTGAAGACCTGATTTTCTGATAGAAGATAATTAATCAGAAATTTCATCTTCCTCGTCAGTCTCAGGAAGAGTATCTATGACATTATGAGACTGACAAGGAAGCTGTTTGTATTCGGCATGAAACCGTTTGTGTATTGTCCCCTGATCACACAATCGTTGCAGATCTTTGTATTTAGCTGCGGTAATTGGTAGTTTATCCGTATATAGCTGTTTTGGAGTCAACTGCTTTACTCGATTATATTGTAATTCTAACATTTCTTCTGTATTTTCTCTGCAGAGCTTACGTTTTAAAAATGATTTTGGGATGTAATTACAATTAATTATGTATTCATGTTTTTACGACCGACAGCTGTTTGTACGTTGTATTATACGACCTGCACGGTTATTCGGTTCTAAGCAATATGAGTTATACATACCCTCTTTTCTAAAAAATCTTGATTATACTAGTAAAAATTTTGGGTGTAAAAGTATTTTTTTTTAGGCGAATATTTTTTTCACATTTTTAGATCGACGAAGCGCCAAAAATTAACTCATTTTCGCCAAAATGGCGTTTACGACATTTGTTGCCGGAAGCATCGATATCTAGTTAAAACGGCAAGCGAATGTGATATGTCATCACTCTTTGGCCGTTATTCCAATTTTTTGTTGTCATCGCAACAAATTTTCTTCTCTGATTCTTCTAAGTCTACTTCTTTTAGACACTTCTACATAGACTTATTATCTTTCACAAATCCATTCAGCCTTCATTTATTCCATCTATCATTTATTTTGTCTTCCCATACATTTTTTTTTATTGGTTATAAACTAGTACTTGATTGCAATCCCACCTGATGGTAAGCAGTGATACTTTTAGCATATATAGTCGTACTCAATATTCCACATTCACACATAAAACCATGGTAGAGGCAGTAAACTTAATTAAAACATTAGTGGATTAAGTTTCGTCATTTTGCCTGTCTGAATGAGAGTGTTTTCAAGTTTTCAACTTATAATTCTTCAAGTTCGGATTTAGAGTTTTGGCGTCATTTTACCTGCTTGAATGAGAGTGGTTTCGAGTTAATTAAATTTTTTAAAAGTTTGCATTCGTGTCAATGGTAATAGGTGAATTCACATGAGGACACGGTGGAGCATACGGTGAAAGTCTGCACCATTTGTGGTGGAGCACTGCCATGTCTCGTGAAGATGATCGGTTGAAGCGACCTCTCGCGTCCGGCCCTAGTACCTGGCCTGAACCATGGTCCAGACCGAGAGAGAATGGGAAGCAGTTACTTTTTTCAGCAAAACAGCAATGTGAGCGCAGGAGATTGCCACAACTGTGAGACAACGGTTATCTCCACGGCCCAGTCAATGCCAGAGGAGATGCCCTGGGCATCGGGAGTCGTAGGCGTATTCCCGGCTTGTAGGCACAAGCTGCTAGATGACGAGAAATGGTTAAATGAATGAAATACAAAAATTGAATTGAATTTAGGGATGAGTATGAGTGTAGAGGTGGCCGTCCGGTAAAGCCTGAGTCCAAGTTGACAAAGCGTATTGTGTCACGTATGTATCAAAGAAATGTCAGCAAGTCGGTGCCCACTAGGGTTGCTGGAACGTTTGAAAGAGTTGCCATAGCCTTAGATCGCAAAAGACAACAGACGGACACAGATGGGTCAGTAAAATTCTTACACACCCTCTCGCTCCACTATAGAACAGGAAAAGTCATTTGATGATTTACCACCACTTCAAAAAATGCAGACACGGATGGACACCTGTGGAAATAACGGATTTCAGTTCAATGAATTATTTTTAGCTGAAACGTGGCAATCTCTTGAGTCATCTTCATAATCTTCCCGCTTATGTTGAGACATAATATGAGTATTACTTGAAGATAACACATGATACTTTTTCTGTTTCTGTTCTCGCCTGACAACAGTCACACTAGCGTCCAATCTCTTTTCTGTCATATCATTTCATATTTAGTAAGCCTGACAAGAGGTTTCAAACTCCAACGCTTTGGAATATTTTATTCACATTTTGTTTTATTTGTTTTCAGAGTTCTAGTGGACTACTCCATGGTCGTGACATATTTCAGCGTGTTATGCGTGTACGTGGTTTTCATAGGATCTTCAATGAAAGAAGTAAGTAAATATTTCAACAAGTACATACAGTCGTACTAAGATGCCTAACCCACCTCCTTAGAAAAACTATTAAATTCGTACGTATTAAAAGTAAGCAATACAATATTTTTGTTATGATAGTTTTTTTATGGGAGATATGTAAAACTGTCATAAGATTCCTCTCAATATAAAGCAAGAATTTCTGAAAAACCATTGTGTAAAATTGTAAAATCGACCCTAAAAATAAATTGACTGTTTTATTTATTTTTTGACAGGAATTGGTTGCGCCAATTTGCTATGTTCCGCGATTTTGTTTTTTGTAATTTATTTTTTTGGCCTAGCAATCCTATCCCTTCCGTTTATTTCCCCGCACGACCTCTAGAAATGATTTGACTTTGACGTGTGTGCATCGATTGTGAATGTGACCGCACCGCTAACACGCCCGCTCGAAATTACAAGAAAATTGACTATTTTCGTGATCCAATCATTCAGAGACTCCACAATAGTGCTGTGCTAGTGCAATACAGGACCTGGCAGTGATTTAAATGTGCGAAGACGAGGATCGGCCGGTGCCACGTGCAATCTTCGAAGTGCCACGTGCAACCAACGAAGTCTAGAGGTCAGTGCTCCTTCCCAATACATTTATTCCATGCCAGGCGCAGTATCTGCATATTGTTAACAAACCTAAGATCGCTTTTCAAACCTACAGTCCATTAAAACATCAAGCAAATTCGCGCAACCATTACTTTTTGGTCCTTCGAGCCGGATCGTGAATCATTTTCTTGTAATTTCGCAATATAGTATTTGTTCCATAGGGAATAAACGCAACGCGCCTGTTTACCTAGATATAATAGTAGAAAACCCGCATCTAGGCATTTAGGCAACTATACGTTATTTCGCTCGTATAGTTAAAGAGTCATTGATAATTACGGTACCTACGCCGTCAACCGCACCGCATAATTATAGTTAGCTACGTAAATATCAGCGTAGATATAAATCGATCGCATTCCTTTTCTTGTCAAAATTCATTCGACCATCCTACAAATTGCATGTAGGTAGACGCATTTCAAAAATACCCGTTCATTGTTGAGTGAATATTTGTAGGAAACGGATAAACCATAGATTATATAGACAGGTTATTCCGTTCGTTCGCCGTTCGCTTTGTTGTTTACAATACTACCATATTGTTATCTGATAATTATCGCTTACTTAATAATTCGTTAAGTGTTTGTTTGAGTGTATAGTGTGAATATATCAAAACAAGATGTCTCTTAAGGGAACCAAGGTTAGTACTGATTTAAAGGTTCAGTTAAAGCTTTTATACGCTGAAAGGGACTCACAGTTTTCACGTGTTCAATCAATTTGTGATAAATCTTTGCAAATCTCGGATCTGACGATTAGAGATGCTTTCTTGTGTTCGTTGGAAACTTTAGATAGTTTGCGCGCGGATTTTAAATCTACAATTAAGGATATAAACATTTTAGAGTTGGAGTTAAATCCTGATTACTGTGTGAGTTATCAGGCATTGTCGTCCTTTGATGACTTGTATTGTCGTATCAAACGTATTGCTAGGAGTTTAGAGACTCCCCCCCCCGCGAGTGGTTTATCCAACCCTCCTCGCGAACGCCCACGATTGCCGCCAATTCAAATACCTGAATTTAATGGTGACATTCGAAATTGGAATTTATTTATAGATAGTTTCGAAAATATAATACATAGGAACACATCGCTGACAGATCACGAGAGATTGCATTATCTCGTAGAAAAATTGACCGGTAAGGCAAAGGCTGTCTGTGCTGGAATTACGTTTAGCGCTGAAAATTACAATTTAGTTTTGAACACTTTAAAAACAAAATACGAAGATAAGCGATTAGTAGCCACCGCATATTTAGATCAATTATTCGATTTGAAAAGTTTTTCCGTTTGTAACGATCATAATTTAGAGAAGTTTTTAAATATTTTCGCATCATCTGTTCGTGCAGTAAAGAACCTAAAGGTCAATGACCTCTGTGACTTTTTGTTTTTGTATATCGGTTTAAATAAATTGGATCCTGAAACTGTTCGTCTGTTTGAAACGACTCAGCGCGGCAAAGAAATACCTAAGTTCGAAGATTTAGAATCTTTTATTCGCGACCATATTAAGGTATTGCAGCGCACGTCGGCTCGTCATGAAGTCACGAATAGGACAGGTTCCGATCGCCGTATGGACGCGTCATCGAAGTCAGTCAAGACTGCACATACGCTAGTTAATACCGCCTCAACACCTGACTGTTCTCTGTGTAAGGGTAGCCATGCACAGCTGTACAAGTGTTCGGAATTTCAGAGATTATCGCCTAGGGATCGTTACAAGTTTGTCCGCACTAATAATTTGTGTTTTAATTGTCTAAGTGACAAACATCTGGTTACGTCATGTAACAGTGGTGTTAGCTGTCGTAAATGTCTAGCTAGACATCATACCTTCTTACATTTTGAGAGTAGTAAGCTGCCATCGCAGCAGCAGCCTGCGCAGACGCGCGACGCTTGTGACGCGCGGCCTGCTGCAAGTGCAAACGACGTAACATTGTGTTCGCTTTCCGCCGCTGGTACTCAAATCACTACCGTTTTACTTGCGACCGCGCAAGTTGTCATTGTAGATGCCTTTGGCAAACCGCGCACCGTTCGAGCGCTACTAGATGGCGCTTCCCAGAGTAATTTTATTACTCGGGATTGTTGTCAACGCCTTGGTTTTAGTTTTAATAATTGGTCATCCCGCTCAGAAGTGAAAGGTTTTGGAGGTTTAAAGGCAACCATTCACGGTTCCATTAAAATAATATTTAGTTCACGTTTTAATCGTAATATTTCGTTTGAAATGGATTCGCTAGTCGCAGATAAGATTACGGAACGGTTGCCCACGGTACCGGTTGACACGTCCATGCTGACGGAGTTTAAGAACTTGCAGTTAGCCGACGGAAATTACGCTTTCCCTGGAGATATCGATCTATTGATCGGTGCTTCGATTCTCCCGCATCTCCAGTTATCACGTAAAATTCAAGGTCTTCCGATGTACCCCGCTCCGCACGCACTGGAAACAGTTCTCGGGTTTGTTATAGTTGGTTCCGCACCCGCTTATTTAAATAGTTACTCGACTGTGTCGCACTGTTGCACCGTCGAGCCGCCGCTTGAGTCTACCATCCGCAAGTTCTGGGAGATTGAAGAAGTCAATGTCCCGCCTATTCTCAGCCCTGAGGATCAGGTCACTGAGGAGATTTATACCCGCACGACTACTCGTGATAAAGATGGTCGTTATGTTGTCGCGCTCCCTTTCAAGGGTGATATTTTTTCGCTCGGTGGCTCCCGTGCCTCCGCAGAAAAACGCTTTCTATGCTTGGAACGTAAGATTCAAGCTGAACTGTCACCGGAAAATATATTCCATGTCGCTGGAACAGAAAACCCAGCTGATTGTCTCTCACGTGGTTTGCTTCCTGCGCAAATTTTAAATCATCCGCTTTGGTTTTGTGGCCCTCCCTGGCTTCATACCACTCCTAACGAGTGGCCAAGTGTTCCGTTTAACCCCGCTACTGTTTCAGAGCCACCCGAGGAGAAGAAACATACGCTTGTAGTATCAGTTCCGCGTGAAGAGTCAGTTGTTTTGTTGTTGTCTAATCGAGTCTCGTCTTGGTCGAGACTATTACGCTGTGTAGTTTGCGTCCTAAGATTTTTGAGATTATTACCATCGCGTGGTTCTATAATCGCAGCTGATTTGGATAGAGCTGAATCAGTTGTACTTCGAGAGTTGCAGAAATTTTATTTTTCAATAGAATTTCGTAGTTTAGAATCACATAAACCTTGTAGTCCCGCACTTCAACATTTGAAACCATTTTTGCAGGACGGACTCATTCGTGTCGGTGGCCGTCTGCGAAATGCTAAGTTAGAGTTTGAACAAATGCATCCAGTAGTTCTACCACGCAAGGATCACGTTTTGGATTTGTTGGTGGATTATCACCATAAGGTGAATTGTCACGCTGGTCCCGATTTATTAATGTCCATTCTTCGACAGAAGTACTGGATACTTTCCGCTCGCAATTTGATACGCGCTAGAGTGCACAGATGTGTGCCCTGCTTTAAGCTCCGCCCGCGTTTCAACGCGCCGGAAATGGCCGACCATCGTTCTTGTCGTGTTGTACAGACGGTGAAACCTTTCATACATACTGGGACGGACTATGCTGGACCGTTTAAGGTCACTATTGCCCGTGGTCGTGGTATACGTTCCACAAAGGCATACATTTGCCTATTCGTTTGTGTGACAACTCGTGCGGTTCACATAGAGTTAACCAGTGATTTGAGTACGCAGGGTTTTATGTCTGCATTTAAACGATTTTTATCTCGCCGTGGTCCCGTTAAGCGCTTATACTCTGACAACGGCACAAATTATGTTGGAGCGCGACGCAATATTTCGGAATTACATACATTCTTACGCTCCAAGTACTACCAAAGTGAATTCGCCCATGTCTTAGCTGAGAATCGCATTGTGTGTTTTAATACGCCAGCGGCTAGTCATTTTGGTGGCAATTGGGAGGCGAATATTAAAAGCCTTAAGTCGCACCTGTTTCGGGTCATAGGCGAACAGATTCTCTCGTACGAGGAGTTGAGCACCGTACTCGCTCAGGTAGAGGCGTTGATGAATACGCGTCCGTTGTGTCGGACTTTGTCTAGTGATCCATCGGAGCCACTAGCGTTGACGCCGGCTCACTTCTTGACGACGACTCCTCTTAAATATTTGCCCGCTTTAGATGTCGAGACTGACAAATTGCAGCTTCACCCGCGTCACGCTCTGCTAGATAGCTTAGTTCAGTCCTTTTGGAAGCGATGGAGGACAGATTATCTGCATACGCTGCAGTCGCGTCAAAAGTGGAACACTCCTTCAGATCCAGTCACAGTCGGTACTGTGGTGATACTGAAGACTGAGAGTGCGCCTCCTCTGCACTGGCCTCTTGGTGTAGTGGAAGAAGTTTTTCCGGGTTCGAACGGAATAACGCGAGTCGTAAAGGTTAAAACCGCAACTGGATCGTACCTGCGTCCAGTTATTCGCCTCTGCCCTCTGCCTAATCAGTAGTAGTGGCATAGTTAGTTATAAGTTGTTTCGCTACCTAGTATTGATAGTTTAGATTAGTAATAGGGTTTAGTTTCGCTTTTGTTTTTTTCTTTTCTTTGAAGGTAACCCTTCAAACCCGGGGGGAATGGTTGCGCCAATTTGCTATGTTCCGCGATTTTGTTTTTTGTAATTTATTTTTTTGGCCTAGCAATCCTATCCCTTCCGTTTATTTCCCCGCACGACCTCTAGAAATAATTTGACTTTGACGTGTGTGCATCGATTGTGAATGTGACCGCACCGCTAACACGCCCGCTCGAAATTACAAGAAAATTGACTATTTTCGTGATCCAATCATTCAGAGACTCCACAATAGTGCTGTGCTAGTGCAATACAGGACCTGGCAGTGATTTAAATGTGCGAAGACGAGGATCGGCCGGTGCCACGTGCAATCTTCGAAGTGCCACGTGCAACCAACGAAGTCTAGAGGTCAGTGCTCCTTCCCAATACATTTATTCCATGCCAGGCGCAGTATCTGCATATTGTTAACAAACCTAAGATCGCTTTTCAAACCTACAGTCCATTAAAACATCAAGCAAATTCGCGCAACCAGGAATCATCAATACTAAAAACACATAAATATTTACGGTGCACAATTTTAAAACTATTCTAGTGTTGCAACACTATAAAATTAATCACAACATTATAAAATAATATTTTTAAAAAGGTGTAAGTGAAATTATTGGAAAGAATAAATAAAAATGTTACCGCCGAACTCCTAAAGGCGGGTGGTAAATCAATCCTTAGGGCCCTTCGAAACAACACAGACTTGGGGCAGAGCAGGTTTGGTGGTACTTTTCTTTGAGAAGGGTGACAAAACCCTACTCAATAATAACAGGCCACTCACTCACTCTCTCACTTCTGAGCCATGTCTACAAGCTGTTTTCCAGAGTCATTACGAACTTTCTCGCGCGCAGGTTCGACGAATTCCAGCCTCCCGAACAAGCCAGATTCTTAAAAGGCTTCAATACTGTAGACCACATTATAAACGCTATGGCAAGTTTTACAGAAGACCGAGGAGTATAATCTGCCTCTCTGCCTTGCATTTGTAGACTACAAGAAAGCCTTTGATTCGATCAAGACTTGGGCTGTGCTCCACCGGTGCCAGTTTGAGTATCGGTACTTCGAAGTGCTGAAGTGATTGTATGAAAACGCCACTATGTCAGTATGACTTCAGGACCAGACCTCGAAACCTATCCACCTCCAGTGGAGTTCATCAGGGGGAGTTGAAACGGCGAGAGATGTCGTGCGGTGTTCCGCAGGGATCAGTACTAGGGCCGCCCTTGTGGAACATCGGGTACGACTACGTGCTGCGCGCCGACCTCCCCGACGGGGTCAGCGTGGTCTGTTACGCAGACGACACGCTGGTCCTGGCGCGGGGACGGTCGTACCAGGCGGCGGTCGAACTAGCGACGCGCGGGGTTGCGACAGTCGTGGAGAGGATACAGCAGTTGGGACTCGAGGTGGCATTGCACAAGTCCGAGGCCATGTGTTTTCACGGCCCTCGGAGCGCGCCACCTCCGGGCTCCCAATTAACGGTAGGAGGAGTTCACATCGGCGTCGGGTCGACGATGAAGTACCTGGGACTCGTCCTCGACAGCCGGTGGAACTTCAAGGAGCACTTCCGACGTCTGGCTCCCAGGTTGAATGCGACTGGGGCTGCGCTCAAGCGGCTCCTGCCGAACCTAGGGGGTCCAGACGCCTCCTGCCGGAGGCTCTACGCAGGCATCGTTCGGTCCATGGCCCTTTACGGTGCGCCGGTGTGGGCGCCATCGCTACGAAAGCGAGTGGCGGCCCGGCTAACCGCCTGCCAGAGGGTCATGGTCATCCGGATGATCCGCGGATACCGTACGGTGTCCTGTGAAGCGGCGACTCTCCTTGCTGGCCTACCACCATGGGATTTGGAGGCAACAGTCCTTGCACACATGCATGACTTACGCGTGGAGATGCAACGTCGGGGCGAAACTCCGCTGCCGCGACAAGTCGCGGCATGGCGGACAGAGCTCCGGCGGGATCTCATGGTGAAATGGCGAGAGCGACTGTCGCAACCTCGTGCTGGGCACGCCACGATCGAGGCGGTAAGGCCCCTCTTTGAGGCGTGGCTGGAAAGGCCCCACGGCGTCGTCACCTTCCGTTTGGCGCAGGTGCTGACCGAACACGGCAAGTTCGGTCCGTACCTGTACAAGATTCGTACGGAGACGACCCCCGGGTGTCGCCACTGTGCGGACCGCCCGGTGGACACGGTGGAGCACACAGTCGAGGTGTGCCCCGCTTGGGAAGAGCATCGCCGTGTCCTCGTGGGGGCGATCGGCGGCGATCTCTCGCGCCGGGGCTTGGTTCAAGCCATGCTCCGGAGCGAGGAGGAGTGGCAGGCGGTCGCCTCCTTCTGCGAAGCAGTAATGCTAGTAAAGGAGGAGGCCGACCGCATTAGGCAAAGGCGCACACGCCGCCGCCGCCGCCGGGTTTCCGATCCCAATTTCCGGCCACCGTAGGCGCGGGCTCGCGGACGGTGGGCAATGGGTAGCTCGCTGTCCGTCCGTCCGGTAACAGACCGGTCCGAGCTCAGGTCGTCTACGGCGCGCACCGTTCCCGCGCGCCTCAAGGAGTTGTCAGCAAACTGTAGGGGTCCAGCAGAGCCGAAGCCTACTGGGGCCAAAGGTTATGTGAGACTGTCACCAAAGGCCCCAGGATAAAGGCAAGGAACGGAAAGGTAGGTTTTTAGTCAGTAAAAGTCTGACACTATTTCCCGCCCCACCCAAGGGCGGGATTTGTCATTGGATGATTTTACCTACCCAAAAAAAAAAAAAACCTCCAGTGGAGTGTGAGGCAGGGAGATGTCTTTTCTCTGAAACTGTTCACGGCCGCGATGGAGGATGTCTTCAAGGTTCTGGACTGAAGTGGACTGGGCATTAATGTCAATGGCGAGTACGTCACTCACCTTTGGTTTGACATAATAGTCATGGGTGAGACTACGGAGGAGCTCAGCACAATGCACAATGACCTCAGTAGAGCTCCCGAAAGAGCGGAACATTTTTTTTTGCTGAGAAAATCATCCATTATCTTTTCCACGTCCTTGGGCGGGGCAGGAGATAGTGTCAGACCTTTACTGACTAAAAACCCACTCCTGTTTCTTCTTTGCCTTCATTATAAGGCCCCGAGTTTAATTTTCACATTCCCGAGTCCCCAGTAGATTTCGACCCCTCCAAAGTCATGATAAACAGCCATGTATCACCCACTCCTATCAAGATCGGAGACTACACACGAAGCTGTGGAAGATTAAGTTTACTTCGTGCAGTTGGGTAGTTCTAATTTCGAGAAAGAGATCGACGGTTGAATCCGACTCGATGGGGCGGCTTTCGGAAAGCTGCGCGGTATTTTCTCGTCCAACATACCAAAGTGTCTTAAGAAGAAAGTCTATGACCAGTGCGTGTTGCCAGTGATGACATACGGCTCCTAAATGTGGTCGCTCACAATGGGCCTCATCAGAAGACTCGGTGTTTCCTTGTGCGATCGTATCAGAAATGAAAAAAAGAATTTTAGAGTGGCGACCACGTACCGGAAAACGCCGTGTTGGAAGGCCTCCTACAAGGCAGAACGATGACTTGGCAAGGGTTATGGAAATCCGATGGGTGCAAGATGGACATGAGAACGGTCCTTTATGAACGCATTGTGGCGACACTTGGGGAGGCCTATGTCCAACGTTGGACATCTTTCAGTTGTAATGATTATGATGTTCATGAATACAGGTACTACGAGTATCTGTATTGTTGATGAAACTAATAAATTAAAATTAAAATCAAAACAAAAGAAAAACTATAAATAATAACTTACAAAAATAAATAATTATCACTTATTTCAATAAAATAAAATAAATATTGTAGTGAACACTAGTGGAACCGAACAGGCTAAGAGCAAAAAGTAACTTTAATTTTCCCGTAGCAGTTTGCATAAGAGCCTACAATGATATAATAGCAACCGATAACGGAGTGACAACTGTTGATAGCAAACCCTGTCCTAGATCCTTCTGTATTGATATTTATTTAATAAAATTACGAATCGGCGATACATATTAGCATCAGCTTAATTTAAATATAATGTAGAAGGAAAATTCCTATACAGATTGCGTGGAATTTTCCCAACAAGATCCAAGCACGGAATTTTCCTGTATTATTTGAAAAAAAAAATTATGTTAAGTATTTAATATTTGTATATTTACAAAACATTAACAAATCAACAAAATAACAAATCAATATTAATAATATTAACTCCATATTAATAATTAACAAATCCTCTAAGGCAAATTTAAATTATTAATTGTTGACTGACCTGTTGATCTAGTCGTTAGTGGCCCTGACTGCTATGCCGGAGGTCGTGGGTTCGATCCCCACGCAGGACAAATGTTTGTGTGATGAGCACGATCATTTGTTCTATGTCTGGGTGTAATTTATCTATAATATGTATTTTTTTTTTTCAAAGCGGAAATAGCTGCCTAGTTAAAATATATTTCATTAAAATGAAAATTAAATACATAACTATTATTTAATACATAGTAGACAAACAGTAAATTTGATAAATTAAATAAATGGAAAAATAGACAAAAAAAAATTATGTCAATAAATAACCCGCCCCTGATCGTACCCGGTGCAAAAGTGCCCATAATACTCGCCGCATTACCTCGCTGAATATCGATGGCCAACTTTTGCACCAAGAACGAACAAAGAACGTATGTATTTAGAAATATAAAATTATGTTTATCAGTTGTCTAGTACTCATAAAACAAGCTCTGCTTAGCTTGGGACTAGACGGCGTTGTGTAATAGATGTGGAATATTATATTATTTGGTGGAAAATTCCTTACGAATTTAATAAAATAAATACTGAAACATCGTTGTCTTTATTGATTCTATTGAGAATACTCACTAATTAACTTATTACAAATAAAAACAAAACGCAATTTAAACGTTAAGTTTTGCAGTAAAGGGTTTAAAATTGTACCTATATCAATGGAGAATAAAAGCTTGTTGCATTGGTTTGATAGCCCATTATTTAGACAGCGGTTAGACATACGCTGTGACCCTTAGGAGTCCACCAAACATAAACCAAGGCAGAAAAATTAAACGAAAATCATAGCGTGGACACGTAAATCCGCAGGGCACACCAAGTACTTATAAATATTATGAGTATATTATCTTTTGTTTTTCTTACATAATATCATATGTAAGAAAAACATTAAAGACATATCACGAGATAATATACTCATAATATTTATAAGTACTTGGTGTGCCCTGCGGATTTACGTGTCCACGCTATGATTTTCGTTTAATTTTTCTGCCTTGGTTTATGTTTGGTGGACTCCTAAGGGTCACAGCGTATGTCTAACCGCTGTCTAAATAATGGGCTATCAAACCAATGCAACAAGCTTTTATTCTCCATTGATATAGGTACAATTTTAAACCCTTTACTGCAAAACTTAACGTTTAAATTGCGTTTTGTTTTTATTTGTAATAAGTTAATTAGTGAGTATTCTCAATAAGAAATTTAACGCAATTTTGGGCTATATTTAGAAGTATAATGTAAGGTTTTAGTGTAGCAATAATAAGACGAAATATTTGATGAGATATTTCGGTTTAAACTATAAACGTTGAATTCGTCTCCTTGAATTTATCTAAAACTCACCCAGAAATTATTTAACTTGAAAATGTTTAACAAATTTCTTTTATCGAGTATAGGGCTCCTAGTCGTCGACGGCGCATAGTGCTCCACGCGGGCTTCAAAGAGTAATCAGCAAAACTGTAGAGTCTCAACAGGGCCAAAATCTACCGAGGCCATAAATCAACTTCTGAAAGGGAAACTTGTCATCCTAGAACGCAACAACGCAACGCAAGTCAGTAAAAGTCTGACATGGCCTCACGCTCCCCCGAAAAGTCGGAGAAATCATTGGATAATTTCTCGACTTAATTTTTTTTTTATTGTTCTATGATTAAATAAAATTTTTATGATTATTCAAGTAGCAAGTGAGATGTTATAGCTATTGCAGATACACAAAACCGAAGCGGGTAGTGGATTTAACCGCATACAGATCTTGGCTTATTCTATAGTATCTTGAGATGACTTCCAAATAGACGTAGGTAACGGATAATCCCCTATACAAAGCATAAATGGAGACATAGAGACATATGGATGGATGGATAGGCGACACGATAATGCAAGTGCAACATGAATGCGCAAGCACCTAAACATTATATTCTATATATATGTTGGTGAAGTCAATAGTACGGTAGCTTAAGAACGAATGAATGTACGAGCTAAATGACTGGACATTGAATTCGATATATGGCAATAGGTTCACCCCTATTCACCATAAATAACTGGTGATATTATATTTTACTTTAGGTACACCTCCCACCCTTCCGAAAATACAGGCATGATATATTCTTAGTCGACTTGCTTGAAAGTAAATTTTCCTTCGGAACTCCTCAACCTTAGTTTCAGTATTCGTCATAATTGTCATATTTTAAGTTTTCTTAATCGTAATGATTTTATATTTATCATAGTATTTATTAGTTTATAATATTAGCAAAATACGTATAGTATTTTATTATTTTAAGGAACTTAATTTATTTTACATTCCAATTCAAATATTTGTTAATTACTTATTGTGCAACCCTACTACAATTTATTATTTTTTAACCCAAAGGTTGACTGGTAGAGCATTAAGTCCGCCTATATACCACTACTGTACATGAAGTTTAAATAAATAAATAAATATATCAGGACCGCCACGAGTTAATATGAATTGTGGAATTATTTTCAAAATCAATAGCAAAATCGTCTCAAAAACCCCTTATATACTTATTTACTTTTGTGACTTTGTTTTTTTTACTATACATATTATATACTTCTTCTTTTATGATTTTTTCTTACTCGATGTCTCTCCACCACCCAAGGTTGACTGGTAGAGAATGCCTTAGGCAATAAGTCCGCCTATGTACCTTTAGTTTTAAAGTTTAAATAAATTTAAAAATAAAACTTTGTTCTACACTAGGATTTACTCCTGTGTCCTGAGTGCGTTCACAACATGTGAATTTACATAAACAAGGTACCCAAACTGACTCATACAAATTATCTGTTCCTTGCGGGAGTCGAACTTGCGACACGCAACACAGCAGCTAATCGCTCATCCACTAACCGTACCATCAAAATTATATTATACTTTAAATAACAGTGTTTTTTTTTGCCCCCAGGTCCTCGACGTCTACATGCCTGATAACCCTTTATCAATCCAGGCTTGCTGTGCCCTGACCTTGGTCCCTCTAGTCCTGATCTGTCAGATACGGAATCTGAAGTACCTGGTACCATTCTCTGCGATCGCCAACATCCTGATCCTCGTGGTCTTCGCGATTACACTTTACTATGTGTTCTTGGATCTTCCACCTATCAAGGAGAGGGAACTTGTAGCTGGAATCACACAGTGGCCTTTGTTTTTGAGGTGAGTTTTTTGTGGTAAAATAAAAAAAATAAAAACAGTATCTGTAAATTGGTTGCTGCATTATCAACATTACAGTCAAGGACGTCAACTGTTGGACAAAAGCCTCCCTCAAGTGTTACCATAACGATCGGTCCTGTGCATCTCCTATACGTCAAATTCCCGCGACCCTCACCAGGCCATCGTTAAACCTTGTGGTAGGCCTTTTAACGCTGCGTCTTCTGTAGGTTGCTTCATGTCAGCCGAAAGACATCCACTGTTGGAGTTAGACCTGCCCCAAGTGTCGCCACAATGAACGGTCCTGTGCGTCTTACATCCATCGGATTCTCGCAACCTTTATCAGGTAATCGGTCCACCTTGTAGGAGGCCTTCCAACGCTACGCCATCCGTTCTGCGAGCAATGTGCCCTGCCCATTGCCACTTAAGTTTGGCAATTCTTCGTGCTATGTCGGTAACCTTGATTCTCCTGCGGATATCCTCATTCCTGATTCGATCACGCAAGGAATCTCCGAGCATAGCCCTTTCTATTAGTTAGGTGTAGGTTGCTTTTTAAATAATAAATGATATTTATTTTTCAATTAGGTTTTAAAAAACATTTTTATACGTCAATTTTTTTTTCGTCAATTTAAATTAGATGAGGCCGGATTTATTATATTGAAACTCTAAATTAGGCCAGCTCCAAAGCGCGACATCAACAACCCAACGGCTTGTATTCATTCAATTGTATTGAAACTGTAAATTAATCCAGCTTAAGAGTGCGACATCAACAACCCGAACGGCAGGTATTCACCCTTACATTGTTGACACCTCTAGAGTCAGGATTAAGCGTTTCGTTTATACAGACTGGAACAATTTACCTGCTGCAGTCTTAATGTCTGATTATAATTTAGATGTCTACAAGGCTAGAGTAAATAGGCTCTTAATAAACTGGTGCGCTTCACCATCAATGATTACATCACTGCTTACCATCAGTTGTGATCTCAGTCAAGCTCTAACTTTTATTAAAAATAAACGTTTTGTAATGGGACAAATAAAGCAATCGACTTTGTTTTGTACACAAGCGTGGGCCAAAAAGTAACGTAGGCCATATTTTTGGAAAAAAATCATGTTACTTTTGATGTTTTTTTTTTTACTTTTGAATAATTGTAATCTTGTTGTACAATAAAGTGTAAATAAATAAATAAATATGTCTATGGATAAAAGCAAGTGGGTTTAAAAATTTAGTTATAAAAGTGAGGTCTTAAATAACGACATTTTCCGCAATTTTTGTGTTGCAAAATGAGCCCATAATCAGTGCAACATTAACATTTGTTCAATAAGTGTGACTCAGCTGGTTATCTAAAAGAGGTTGCTATGAAAAATACTCAAGGCGCTACGTAACTCAGATTTTATTCTGTTTTTCTTATATGTTTTCCTTATTTCTTTCATTAATCGTTGTGGTTGCGAATATAACATATTGCAGTTGAGAATTATCTCTTTGTAGTTTTCTCCGAACTTTAGATTTTATTTTAAGTCTAATATCAACAAAAAAAAAACAACCTTTAAATAATGTTCAAAGAGTTTGACTCTCTTTTTAACCGACTTCGAAAAAAGGAGGTTTCTGAATTCGACCGTATATTTTTTTTTATTATTGTTATTGATAGGTTCGCGCTTGTATATATGCTCTTTTTTCGCGGATAATTCGGTCGTTTATGGACCGATTTGCAATTTTTTTTTTCTCCTTAATGGGTATGCTTCCAGATTGTGTAATTTTACATAGGCTCGACCACTATGACTGACCTGGTTGGTCTAGTGGTTAGTGGCCCTGACTGCTATACCGGAGATCGTGGGTTCGTTTCCCCACCAGGAAAAATGTTTGTGTTATGAGCATGGTCACTTGTTCTGTGTCTGGGTGTTATTTATCTATAATATGTATGTATTTAGAAATTATATACGTATCATCTGTCTGATACCCATAACACAAGCTCTGCTTAGCTTGGAACTAGACGGTGTTGTGTGATAGTTGTGGAAATATAATAATAATAATATAATAACACTATCTTATGAGCATGATCTTCGTAATTAATTAAATGTGAAAACATGTAATTGGTAACTAGTTGTATAATTTGCTGTTAATACTGTTTGTTTTCCGATTACAATATAATAAAAAGTACCTAAAACATTTCAAAGAAAGACAGACAGAGAAAAAACAAGCCATTTACGAAAATGAGTAAATTAGGCTCTTATAAGCTGGATAAGCTTTAAAATCTTTGCTATTATCGGAGATTGGTTACCTAAAGTAACAAAAGCCAATCAATCACTGGCATGGAGACTTAACAACAGATTACATTGAATTAATGATTACGCTTTCAGAAACTAACGTTTACGTAATATAAAACTTTAAGTAAACTAATTATTTATTCATGTGGAACACGAGATTGAATTTTGGATTTGATGTTATTCAAAGGTGAAAGATCCACTTAAGTCTAACATAATATTATCATAAAATTATGTATTTTGTGCGGTATATAATATCGCAAATAGACGTAGCTTCTAGGCATGGTTACTGTATAAGATTTTTTTTGTTAAGTGTCAAATAAATCAGTGTTGTGAGTCTACAACAGCCTACGCCTCGCTGACAGACCTCGAGTTTAGACCAGCGTTGAAGTAATAGTAATAATAAGCCCTTTGTTCCGAGACTAGGTTGAATAAAATGATTCGTAAAAGTACATAGTAATTCTGAACATATTTGTCTGTTATTTATTCCTTGGACTTTGCTTGTTTTACAAGTTTAAGTTTACAAAATGTCCCTGATGTCGGTATGCCTTTCAGTTCTTATTCTCCCTCGGGGAACAGCCGTGGAGGGAGTCAAATGATTCAGTCAAAACAAACATGCTACCAAATGGTAGTATATTTATTTTGTTGTTGCAATTGTCCAGGTCCTAAAGTTTGCTGTTTAGTTACTATTTATTTACTTTCCCGCAAACAAAATTGATCTTGCCCGCATGTAATAAAATGCATCTATTTTTTTTTTGGGTCTTTATCCAAATTCGTCATTGCCATCTTTAGGGCTTAGTATTTTGGGTCTCCTTCGGTTTTCGTTTTACTTTTTCCTTTATATCTTTACATGCATCTTTGTTTGATCTTTGTGTGTCTGTGTTGAAGTACTAAAGATTAAGTTTGGCCTCCTGACATGAGTAATTTTAAGAAGAATGCACATATCCATAATTATCTGTTTTACTATAATTATGGTTAACCTAGTATACATGTCCCAGTCGATAATGTGCTCCTCTTGTAAAACAAAAAAAGACACGTATTTAAAATTTGGTGCCGATCTGGTTAATAAATAGGTATGTCGGCAATGTACGGTATGGGGTCAAAAGTGCAGCTGCACTCTACTAATGCTAAAGTGTATAAAATTTCTTTGTAAAAGAGGGCCACTGGGCCATAACTGGTTTATTTATTTCTTTAGGTTTTATGGTACAAACGAACTGAGTGATGATCCATTGATCCTATTCTATAAAAAAATTCTAGACACTTTATTATCGGTAGAGTGCAACTGCACTTTTGAGCCCTGACTGTACATTATACAATGCAAGTTTAACTTGCTCTGTATAGGTTATGTTAATTTAAATGCGTGTCTTAATTTTGCAAGTGGAGCATGTTACCAACGTAAGTGGGTGATTGTTTAAATACGAGAGGGTGTCTCCTTCATCTGCCCTAGTTTTTAAATGGAAAGCTCGAACTGTTCATATTGTACCGATTGTTCTTTCGTCTACTGGTATAATACCAAAATCATTAACACAGAGCCTCAACACTCTACAGATGCTCAAATACTCTTCATGCTTCAAAAAGCCACAATCCTCAACACCTGTCGCATCGCTAGAAAGTTCCTGACTTCTTCAACACTTACATCTACCTTTTCAATTTAAAGTCCACCTTATATACTTGGTCCCGGCCCGTGTGTAAGGTATTGATTAAGTAACTTTCTTGGTGTACAATAAAGTTATATTCTATTATATTCTATTCTATATCTCTCTTAAATGGGAAGAAAAATATGAGAAATAAAAAATAATAGTAATAGAAAGGCAATTGGTGTGCGTACACCGGTGTCCTCTTGGGGCTTGATAGTTTAAAAGAGCTTTTCGTTTCCGTGAACACGGTTTGTAATATTTATAAAAAAAAGCACTACAACCATTGATGTAAAGAAAAAAACCCTTTTTACTTATGTCAATGACTACAACTTACTATTTTTTTATCAATGTTGCAAAAATTCCACTTCACTGATTATATGATAAAGCTATAAATCTTTTTGCTAGACTGTGAAATCTGATTTCATTAGAAGAAGGTACAATCGGTGCCCTAAGTTACTTAACCCACTTTTTGAAAAACTATTAAAGGGGTGGGTTTTTTTTTTGGTAGGTAAAATCATCCAATGACAAATCCCGCCCTTGGGTGGAGCGGGAAGTAGTATCAGACTCTTACTGACTAAAAATCTACCCCGTTCCTTCGTTGCCTATAGTGCCGGGGCTGAGCCTTCCTCTCAGAAAACGGCCCTTGATCCCAGCGGGCTTCGACCCTGCCTGCCTGCAGTTAGCAGGCTGGGCCTCTTCGGTGTGCTGACAGCTCCTTGAGGCGCGCGGGAACAGAACGCGCCGTCGACGACTTGGGCTCGGTCCGGTCGGTTACCAGACAATCGGACAGCGTGCTACCCATTGCACGCCGTCCGCAAGCCCGCGCCTACGGTCGCCGGAAATCGGGATCGGAATCCCGGCGGCGGCTGGGGCGAGCGCCCCGTTGCCTCTGCCTGATGCGGTTGGCCTCCTCCTTTGCTAGCATTACTGCTTCGCAGAAGGAGGCGACCGCCTGCCATCCCGCCTCACTACGGACCATGGCCTGAACCAAGGCCCGGCGAGAGAGATCGCTGCCGCCGATCGCCCCCACGAGGACACGGCGATGCTCCATTTAACTTAGGGCACCGACCCTATAACTATACCTATGTAGGTACTTCAGTTAGATTAGGTTAGTTAACTGAAAAGACGGTTCATACGAATTTATTGTTGATATAATAGCATAGAATTTCTTGTTAATTCGCTGATAGCATTAGACATTTAGAGCTATTTTTTTTTTTTGGGTAATCTTGAAATTACTCGGCCTGCTCTGGAAAGAGTAATTAAATAGAGAGCTTCAGACTTTTACTAACTAAAATCTGAGAGCAGTGGTGGGCCCTGACTTACGATTTGTAGATCGCGGATTCAAGCCCAGCCAGACGCATTACTTTGTGTAATTTATTTCATTATCACTTTTCTCGAAACGGGGAAGGAAACGAAAAACATGTGACATCCACCAACCCGCACCGGGCCCGCGTGGTGAATTACGGCCCATTCCCTCTCCTAGAGAGGAGGCCTGAGTCCCAGCAGTGAGAAGATTATAAGGCTGATGCTATGCTTGCAAGCCAGAGTAACGCTAACTCTTTGTTTTATCATAAGGATACACTTGTTTACACTTAATTTTCAGAAGATAACGTAAACAAACGAATTATAAGAGTGCAAATCTTTCACAGATATAGATGATATATACTACATACCTTACTATTAACGATTGCAACACTGCTTACCATCAGATGGGATCGCAAACACTAGTTTAAATTTAAATTAATCTTTGATTTATTTTCAACTAGCTTTTGCCCGTGGCTTCGCTCCTGCTCTACCGTACTTTATCCTACTCTACCAATAAATGAGCAGGTTTTGAATTTTTTTTAATGTCCTTCCTAAATTATCCTATGTCCTTCTTCTGGTTCTAAGCTACCTTTCTACCAATTTTCAGCCAAATCGGTTCAGTCGTTCTCGAGTTATAAATAGTGTAACTAACACGACTTTCTTGTATATATATAGATTAAATTATAAAATAACAATTGAAGTATTTACCTGTAATTACAAAATAGAAAAAAATCAAATATGTAAATTAAAACAATTCGATTACAAAATAAAACAATTCAATTGCAAATAAAATGTATTATTATATAAATGAAATTACAAATTAGAATTATTAACATAAACATTTCTTGCAAACAGTCCCACAGTTTACATTTACATAGATGATAATTGAAAAAAAATAGGTGTTTACATTCTACATCTTTATTAAACAAATACACAATTATATACATTAATATAAAATACTTACTAATTAACACTATATCCATACACTAAAGACTGCAAGCTCCTAACTAAAAAATGGCGTCATAAAACTCCTGCGCAACGCTGTCGACTGGAAGTCTACCCAAAAAGCTGGCGGCATTGCAACGTTGTATGTCAATGCTTAATTTCTGACCAAGGTAAAAGCCAGCCCTTGGGTTACGTGAAATGTCAACTTAGCTACAATAATACAAAATACATCTTGTAAAATTAATCAGCCACGTGAGAAATAATATGAATTTAAACAGTGACTTGAAGAATTCTTTGTAAAAAACATTGGTCTATTTTTACAGGTGTACTTTTTATTGCAATGTATATCTAAGTGTAATTTTCTTCGTTTATTTTTTACTGTCGCAATTTGTTTTCTGTTTTTGGTACAAATTATAGTAAAGAAATGAGTTTGCATATTTGAAAGCATGCTATTTTTTCATTTTGGAAGTTATCAAATAACTCCTCCCGTTCTAAGTGGAACAAGAGGGAGTGTCAGTTTTTTACCGTCTAAAACCCACCTGCGTTCTTTCAGTTTCATTTGGTGTTCCAGGGCTACAATTCTACAATACAAAACAAAACAAAATTTAAGTATGCGGTGTAGTTTTATTTCTACACAGCCGTAGGGTTGTATGTGTAAACTGGTAGCACACAAACCCAAAAGTCAAACAAAATAATTATGCTACCTCTGCGATTGGTACTTACCTAACAGATCCCATCTGTTCCACGTTTTAGCTTCAATCCATTATTTGTCAAACGAGTAAAGTTGCTACATACATGGTTTAACAAAACTATTACAAAAACTTATTTGATTCTAAAACTAAAGCAATTAGAAAAAATGAAGATTTTTTGCTTTATGGTGATTATTTATTATAAATAACTCACGTTTATCATGAAACTTCTATTATTGGCTTTTTTCTGAATTTTGAGTATAAGACTTTCTTATTTCTCTTCCATCTTATTCTTGTTATTCTTCTAAATCAAATCAAATCAAATCTTAGTAGATTCTATCCTTATAAGATGTGGTAGACAAAATACCTTGATAGCAAAGTTGGTAATCAGATTGGTAACCCCATTGGTGGCCACATTAGTAACCACATTGATAGCCATATCGGTAATTACATCGGTAACCACATTGGTAACTACATTAGTAGCCACATTGATAACCACATAGGTAACCACATCGGTAACCACATTGATAACTACATTAATAACCACATTGATAACCACATACATAACCGCATTGGTAACCACATTGGTAACCATATCGGTAACCACATTGGTAACTATATTAGTAACCACATTGATAAGCCACATTAGTAACCAAATTGGTAACCACATTGGTAACTACATTAGAAGCCATATTGATAACCACATAGGTAACTACTTTAGTACGCACATTGATAACCACATAGGTAACCACATCGGTAACCACATTGGTAACTACATTAGTAGCCACATTGATAACCACATAGGTAACCACATTGGTAACCACATTGACAACCACATTGGTAACCACATTGGTAACTACATTAGTAATGACATTGATAACCAGAAAGATAACCACATTGGTAACTACATTAGTAAGCACATTGCCACTCCGGGCTCTTCAAGCTCATCAATGAGCGATGTTTTTTGTTTTACTTCACACAATACTAGAAATATTTCTATATCGTGAGTGCATTTGCAAACATGTAAATTCACTTTGATACCTGAATAGAAAATTTGAAGGTTTAAACTAAAAAAAAAAAACAATTTCATATGCCTCCTTTATTCCAGCACGGTGATCTTCGCCATGGAAGGAATCGGCGTCGTGATGCCGGTTGAGAACGAGATGGCCAAGCCGCAGCAGTTCCTGGGATGTCCCGGAGTGCTGAACATTGCCATGGTCATCGTCATAACGCTGTACGGCATCGTCGGGTTCTTCGGTTACCTGCAGTATGGAGACTTTGTGAAGGGTTCCATTACTCTAAATCTTCCTGAAGAGGATATGTGAGTAGACTACTGAAATTTTATCTTAGATGTTAGAATTATTGATTTTGTTCGTGTATAAATCTTTCTGTTCACTAGAATCACTAGTTAGGGATTTAGGTTTAAAAATAAATAACAAAATTGTCAGTAAGCAGCCATAATTAATAATGACGTCTAGATATTCCGAGGATGGATGGGGACTTAAGTTCCTGTGTCCCCTAGATGGGGCAGAGGGCGTCCACAGTGCGCCGCCATCCCGTTCGGTCTTGAGCTTCGCGTTTTATTTCGATCCAGGTCTTCCCTATCTTCTTCGCCTCTGCGATGACCGTTCTTCGCCAGGTCTGATTAGGGCGACTACGTTTTCGCTTTCCTAGGGGATTCCAGTGTAGGGCTTGCCTTGGTATATGCTCAGTATCCCTTCGGAGCGTGTGGCCGATCAGGTTGATGGATGGGGACTACCCTTTTAAGTTGCTCTACATTTAATATGTATACCATAAGAGCTGATTAAAAAAATGCAAGCTCTTATCTTAAACTGACTAGGGGTCACATTAGAAAAATCAATCCATCAGCAAAGCACTAAGGAGTTACCCTCCTTCTGCAAAGCAGCTATGCTAGTGAAAGAGGCCGAAGCACTCGTGAAGAAACAGACATCCTCATGCCCCAGCTACCAGGATCCCGACCCCGATTACCAGTCACCGTAGCTCGCCGTCCAGCCGTCTGGTAATCGTCCAGACTGAGCTCGAGTCGATATCAGCAAAACTGTATGGGCCCAGAGGGGCTGAAGCGTAGTGGGGACAAGTCAAACCACGGGTTGATTTCCAAAAGGGAAACCACTTGGACAGAAAGCAAAGGAGGGATATATGTGTGGTTTTAGTCAGTAAAAGTCTGACGCGCCCTCCTAGTTCAGTCAAGAACGTGAAATATCTTAATCGTTTCCAACCTTAAAATAAAATACTAAGGAGTACATAGAATCGCTACACCTTATGCTTAAAGGTAACGTAATCATGTATCACCAGGTGTGTAGGTTTATTTTGATTCGCTTCGTTCTTCAGTGTAAGAAAACAAAAGATCTCCGTTTCTGGATAAAAAATTTGGGATCCCTTCTTTTCGCATAATGTTCTTTGTCCTAATATACTTCGGCATAACGATTTTGGCACAATTTGTTTTGGCATAATTTTGATTCGCATAACGTTAGTAGGCCTAATGACTATTAGCATAATAATATTTAGGCATACAATTAATATAAATAACAAAAACAATTTTTTTAATAATTTTTTCAATTCTTTTGGTTTTGTCCGTGTATTTTTTCTTTTTTTTGGTATAAGTTATGTTCCGACATCCAGTTTATATATTTCAATGGTTTGATGTTTTATTTCTTGAACGATCTTTTTTGCCAAAAAATAAAATCAAGGGTCTTGTTTTTTCCCACAAAATGTGCAAATATATTGTGCCATGCCTCTGCATGATTTTGTGTGCTAGGTATATTTTCCTTTTCTAGTAGATATGTACTCCAGACTTTGGGTGGAAATGGTGGTGGTGAACTTGTAGTGCCCCATACATAATTCTGATTAAACCAATTTGCTATAGTTTATGTAACAATTAAATAATATTGCTGGTTAAAAATTTAATATGCTGTGCAACAAAAGTTAGTGACAGAACCGAATTGCTGCAAAACCGACTCCACGTAGTCTTGTTTGTCCTACCCCTAGAGTGTAATTTAAAATCGCGTAGGCGCGTAGGGGCGAGGCGACCCGCGTGCTGAGGAGCACGCGGCTGCGAGCGAGCCGTGACAGAAACCCTGCCTGCTGCATGTTGCCTGCTCGCTTGAATGCTGCATGCTTGCTTGCATGCTGCATGCTTGCTTGCATGCTACATGCTTGCTTGTTTGCTGCATGCTAGGATGAAGCAAGCAATAATTATTTCATTGTTATACCTATAACATATATTTTAATATCATTATGCGTAAATAAATTTATGGTTTAGGATATTATGCTTAAAAAAGTTATGCTTTAGAACTTTATGCTTAATGCTTTAGAATATTATGCTTAATCATTATTATGGTTAGAGAAACTATGCTTAAAAAAATTATGCGTAAGCTGTTATGCGAAATTATATTATGCGAAAATATAATTATGCCAAACAAAATTATGCTAAGTTATATTAGGTTTTAAAATTTTATGCAAATGGATAGGGAACCTATTATTTGTCTTGCATTTAATTGGTATAATTGTAATAATTTAAAGATGAAAATGAAATTCAACAACAAGTGAAACTAAATTTTTTGGTTTTCATCTTTAAATTATTACAATTATACCAATTAAATGCAAGACAAATAATATCATTCGTTGTTGAAATTTCATTCAAACAATACCAACTGCCAATTTTGCATTTGCATATTGCAATTTGTTACAATAAATTCGTTTTCATAAGTCTAAAATTGATTGGAATCTTTCAAAATTACTATTATTAGAAATAAGTACAGCGAGATTTCAATTTCTTTTGAACTCCGCCTGAATTGTTTAATTCTGAAAAGAATTAAAAATACATGGTACATCAAAAAGACACAAAATGTAAATTAAATTACTTTTTCTTTATCTTTATCGTGAAAAGCATTTTTTTTAAATTCATATGAACTGCCAAGTCATTAATATTTAGAAGACCTTGGAGAGCAATAGCAACACAGATGTGTCACACCTGCAGCTTTGTACACTAGGTATACATTCATAAAAATGTCTGGATTTTATTATTTTTTAAGCGTATGAGACGAATCTATTTTAAATTTAAATTCCTTATCTTTTAAATTGACTTCTCTGTACTTATTGAGTTCTATGTAATTAATTAAAACCTTATCACATTTTTTTGTAATATTTGGAATAAATTATTTTATTATTGATGTTTCGTGAATATTTTAAGCTAAGTCTTTCTCACAATGTTCACAATGTTGTCAGTAAAAAAATGTTTTTAACGGTAAGAGCGTTTTGATTGTTTTAAGCTTTTAAAATTTTGTTGACATACTATACGAAAAAAAAGATGACATGGGTCTACTGCTTGATTCCGGGTTTTTTTTTATGGTAGGTAAAATCATCCAATGACAAATCCCGCCCTTGGGTGGGGCGGGAAATAGTGTCAGACTCTTACTGACTAAAAACCTACCCTTCCATTCATTGCCTTTGTCCCAGGGCCCGTGGTGACATTTTCACATAACCTTTGGCCCCAGTAGGCTTCGGCCCTGCTGGGTCCCTACAGTTTGCTGACAACTCCTTGAGGCGCGCGGGAACAGTACGCTCCGTAGACGACTTGAGCTCGGACCGGTCTGTTACCGGACGGACGGACAACGAACTACCCATTGCCCACCGTCCGTGAGCCCGCGCCTACGGTGGCCAGAAATCGGGATCGGAATCCTGGCGGCGGCAGCGGCGTGTGCGCCTTTGCCTAATGCGGTCGGCCTCCTCCTTTGCTAGCATTACTGCTTCGCAAAAGGAGGCAACCGCCTGCCACTCCTCCTCGCTCCGGAGCATGGCTTGAACCAAGCCCCGGCGCTCGCCGCCGATCGCCCCCACGAGGACACGGCGATGCTCTTCCCAAGCGGGGCACACCTCGACTATGTGCTCTACCGTGTCCTCCGGGCGCTCCGCACAGTGGCGACACCCGGGCGTCGTCTCCGCACGAATCTTGTACAGGTACGGCGCGAACTTCCCGTGTTCGGTTAGTACCTGCGCCAAACGGAAGGTGACGACCCCGTGAGGCCTTTCCAGCCACGCCTCAAAGAGGGGCCTTACCGCCTCGATCGTGGCGTGCCCAGCACGGGGTTGCGACAGTCGCTCTCGCCGTTTCACCATGAGATCCCGCCGGAACTCTGTCCGCCATGCCGTGATTTGTCGCGGCAGCGGAGTTTCACCCCGGCGTTGCATCTCCACGCGTAAGTCGTGCTTGATTCCGGGTGTCCTGGTAACATAGAAATCTGTGATATTTAATTTTTTTATAATTTGGGAAGAACAAATAAATTATACAATACAAACAGAAAAATATGTATTTTTGTGAAAGTATCTGTAATAGTGGAGTTTTAATACTAGTCCATAAGAAAACAAACATAATAAAAACCGCAGAATCAAACAAATTTTGAAAATATATAACTTTAAAACTTAAGTAAACTTGATTTTGCCTAAGTTAAAGTAAAAATCCCAAGGGTCTTTCAGGATTACAAATATTATATTTATTAGCAGTAGTACTAAAATTACAGTGTATTACACTATCCTATGTTCTAATCCAGAAGATTTTTCACCAGCATGTTCATCCGAATCTGTCTAGCGTTTTTTTTAAGATGGGAAATAATGAAATGACTTCTCGCGCTCTGGACGGAACAAGAGGGCATGTCAGACTTTTACTGACTAAATGAAACCCACTCGTGTTCTCTCTTTGCTATTGTTCCAGGGCCCTAGAGTTAACTTTCACATAACCCATGGCCCCATTAGGCTTCTATCCTCTCGCGCCGGGGCTTGGTTCAAGCCATGCTCCGGAGCGAGGAGGAGTGGCAGGCGGTCGCCTCCTTTTGCGAAGCAGTAATGCTAGCAAAGGAGGAGGCCGACCGCATTAGGCAAAGACGCACACGCCGCCGCCGCCGCCGGGATTCCGATCCCGATTTCCGGCCACCGTAGGCGCGGGCACGCAGACGGTGGGCAATGGGTAGCTCGCTGTCTTTCCGTCCGGTAACAGACCGGTCCGAGCTCAAGTCATATACGGCGCGCACTGTTCCCGTGCGCCTCAAGGAGTTGTCAGCAAACTGTAGGGCCGAAGCCTACTGGGGCCAAAGGTTATGTGAGAATGTCACCACGGGCCCTGGGACAAAGGCAATGAATGGAAGGGTAGGTTTTTAGTCAGTAAGAGTCTGACAGTATTTCCCGCCCCACCCAAGGGCGGGATTTGTCATATGGATTACCTACCATAAAAAAAAAGTAGGCTTCTATCCTACTGGGGGGTTTCTATTCTACCGCTGACATCCCGCGCCGTCGACGAGTTGGGCTCGGTCCGGACGGTAATCAAACTATATGGACATACATTGTTCGTACTGTTTATATAGGCAGCGAATAATATAGTCATTGAGAAAACATAATAGAATATTCCGTCAAATTGGACCTTTCACGGCTATATAAGCCTTGCCATACGTGATTAAAGGACTATTAAAGGTGATATTAAATGTGGATGTAGGCAATCGAAAAATGTGATGATGTCGCTTACTACGTTGGCTAATCTTAAAGTTAAAACAGTTAATCAACTGCGCGTCTATGGAACTATTTATTTATATAATTTTAGGTTGTTCAGAAGTAATATTAACATTTGAACAACATTTTCATTACATCTTTGTAGCGACATCTATGTCGTCACAAGTGAACTAATCCTGCACCACTCAAGTAACATTCTCCGCGCGATTTGAACATATAGAACAGCCCAAAATCATGTATCGGGCAATAGCTCACCAGATACAACAGCTGTCTGGTCGGAGGATCCACCCTTTTCAACGGAGGTATGTGTGTGTATTTACTAATTTTTCCGCATACCTCCAAATCTTCTATAGAAAAAAATATAGATATGAAAACCTGGAAGTTTTGATATGCCGTTCCGATGTCCGTTACGCATCTTTATTTCATAACACTTTTCACACAATCCATTCAAATTTACTTTGATCTCCCTTTCCAGAGGGAAACTCTGTCTAAAAAATTGATAAAGAAAGCATGGACGGGTTTCGGTAATGACCAAAGATCGATAGTTATATTTTTTATTGCACACCATAAAAATTATAGTAGAAGACTTACCTCTTTTAGTAACATGCGGCTTGTCCTCTTCTTCACATAGCCATACTAAGACAAACTATTTAACTTTTCAATCACTGGCGCCACTTTTAAAATCCTTCAAATATACTCATTTCTTACTTTGTCCACTTTTGTCATTCCACATAAGCATATCTATATCTCAATAATCTCATTCGCGCCACGATACGATATTTTTTCATTCTTTACACTTTTTATAATCAAATTTTTTGATTTATATTATAGTTTGATCTGACAAACATTGTTACTTAATCAATTATGTGATGATAGACCACTTTCTAATATTACCAAATGAAATAAATATTTTGTTAATCGTTTTGTTTAGTCCAAATTATTTCCATTGTAGACCTAATAGATTTGTTTGCTTTCCAAAATATTACCATTTTAACTATTGCGAATAAATTAAGTTGACAAAGTTATCAAAGCCAGTTTGGTTATATTTTAATCACATTAATCCTACCTTTGTTTGTTTATAACAGATTAAACTGATTTTTGTTTTAATAAACTTATAAGTCTATTTTAATTAATTAATTAAACAAAGAATAACTTTTGTATTCATGTAACCCTTTCAAGTTTTGTCTCAATGTGCAACGTGACTTTCAACTCATTAGAAATCTTACAAAGAGATCAAAGTATTACGAAAAACCGTCCAAGTGCGTGTCGAGCCACGTGCATTATTAAGTTCTGTAGTGACTCGGTATAAAATGTGGACTTAAAAAAGGGCGTTATGTTTATCACTTTGAAAATATTAATTGTGTTAACGATTTAGCTGTCGGTAAAGTTTTAAAACGCGTACATAAGACTAACAGAACTAAATTGAGAAGGAATTAAAAAAAAACAACTTTATAAAAGAAGTTAGAAGGGTCTTCCCTAGTAACTTCTTTTATAAAGTTGGTTTTTTTAGAAGAAAGTTATAAGTTAAAAATGTATATCACATTATGCTTGAGTAGTAAAAAGAATTTTATTTCACACAATTTCTGGTTTGGTTCCCGAGCAAAAGTTATCTATAATACAGGCAGTACTAAAATAAATACATATTCATCAGCAGTGGATATATCTGTATTCTAATTCATACTAGAAAAATATTCTTATTCAATTACATTATGAAACCAATTAATTTTCCTACCAAAGGCAATCAAAATATTATTTTACCTAATGAAAAAGACTGCAACGATGTTACTTTAACTTATTACTACTAATATTTATAAATACGGACTTAATATTTTTGAAACTAATTTTTTTCTTTCTTTCCATTCTGGAAGCATTTAAAAGTCTGTTAGCGTCTTAAATTACGTATCCTTCTTGTGTATTCCTAACGAACCAAAAAGATTTTTACAAAAAGTCCGAGACAGTCCCAAACTTCGTAATTGGTTTCGAGAAAATCTTTAGGTACTTTCCGTAAATAAAAACATCCTCGTGTAAGGGGTAAATTTTTGTTTGTTTCAGCTTATTTTCTGTTGACATAGACCCGTGATTATTATCTAATCATTGATTGCTTAATAGTATGCAAAGCGATATACAAATAAGTCTGAGTTAAACTAAAAACACATCTAATCACTACATTTGGTAGCGTTATAAGACTTCCAAAGTTATGATTTTATTCAGATTTTTATTTACATTTCACCCATAGTAAAAAAAACTTGCTGACAATGGGCGTAACGTCAGAAATGACAGAAAATAGCCTAGAATGGTGTAAGATTATCAGAATGGCTGACCTCAAATAGGGTACCAGCCAGAGGATTGACTGAGCCCTTGATAAAAATGACAGTAAAACCCGTTTAATCGATTAAATTTTTTGCCAGTCCCTGCAACTTGAGACATGTTTTCATACATTTTTTAATGCTTAATACGAGTCGTTATCCCGTCTAATACGCCACCATATTATCTCTTTTGAGGCAGTGAGTTAACTGACCGAGAGCAAAATTGTATCAAGAAAGCTGGTTTCAGAAATAACGGGGTTGACGTTATACTGGAAAAAGACGAACCCACGATTCTGCGGGGTTTTCCTGGATATTCTGCCATTGATGACAATGTGGCACTGTTCGAAATTAAATCAGTTAAATATCTGGTTGAGAATATGAATAACCCAGAAAAAGAGGCCCTAAGTAATAATCATGAAGACGAAAATGAGTCCGATTTTGTCAAATCCAAGTTAGTTATTTTCAGTTAAATTCAGCTGTTAATGATTTAAGCGAATAAAGTGATGACGCACTGCAACAGATAATAATGTTGAAAATGTTGTAATTGATAATACATCAAAATCTTTCTGTAAAACCAAAATAAGAAATTACGTATTATTACATTAATTACAGTATGTTTTTATCGTAATTTATAAATGTATAATTGAATACAATCTCAATGTAATGTAAATTAGAACATAATATACAATAATATAGTACGTTTCATTTTCCCTAGCCCGCATAATACACTTTCTCGCTAAGACGCGTTTCGTAAGTTCGAGACGAAAAACCTGCACCGTCTACATTGGCTTTTAGAACTAGTGTTAGTAATAGTTGTTCGAGTATATTAAATATCTACCTAATTGGAAAAAGGATTCCGAAAAATATTTTTATAAGGCGAAGAAGACTTAATCTGAAAAAAAATCCGAACACAATTTACAATCTTATCATTAGATAGATATATGTTATAGGTCCTATGAAGTTCTGTACGTATCTGTAATAATGACAGATTGATCTATTACATAAAATGTACGAGTATATATCAGTGATATAGATAAAAAAAAATGTGTGTAAAGTTTTTCTAATTTTTTTTTCTTTCACTTCACAATCAAGGCCTCTCAAGATAGGTAAAACGACAATGTGACAATGCCACAATGTGTCAATGAGGGTTTTTAGAAAAATTCCCACCACCAGTTGGCGCCACTTAGCCGAAAGGCCACTTTATAAAACGTCTTAATGACATAGAAGTCAATTTAACTAAAAGCGTTTTGACAGGTGCCTGGACCTGACGACTCAGTTCTGCCACCTGGTGAATGTCATTTTCGAAAACCCATTACACTATGTGACAATGCGACAATACAGATTAATAGAAAAATTCATACCGAAATATTGTTAATTACGAGTATATCACTGGAAATTTTCTATGAAAACGCTCTCTCACATTTCTTCGGTTTGTCATCACGTCGCATCTGTCTGTAGGATCGTTCCAGTGTAATAATCGTAGAAGACAGACAATATATTAAATACGTCGTCAAATTTTATACCGCTATGATAAATTACCTTCAGTGTTTATTTTTCAACGAGATTAATAAGAGAGATACGAAATTAACAATATTATGTTGCTAGATCATGTTTTTCGTAATAACATTCTAGCGCATTATATCTTTTTTTTATTACTTAAATACCAGTTCTTATAAAGAGAATTTTCTCTTCATTTAGACTACCAGAAAATATATAATATAATAATAATAATAATCCACAACTATTACACAACGCCGTCTAGTCCCAAGCTAAGCAGAGCTTGTGTTATGAGTACTAGTATATATATAACTGATAAATATACTTATATATTTCTAAATACATACACATTATAGATAAATTAAACTATTTTATATATTTATTATTATTAAAATATTTTGGTGTTTTTAACTAGTAAATGCTTCATAACACCTTGTCTCATTATATATTGACTTAAAAAAGATGAAAGAATATTTTTTTTGGTCAGTTGGTCTATGTTTATTTTAAAGTTTTTTATTTATTGAGATTGATGTGAAAAACAAAGAAAGAAAAAACGTTTATTCTGCTTAAAATAGACGCACAAATTATTAAAAAAAAAAGCAGTCTCCCCGTCAGGCCATGTTGTGTGGAACGGGCATAACAATAATGCACCTTGTGACCATAGACAACCTAGTCGTCTAGGTTGTCTACTACATCCGCGCCGCGCGTCGTGATGTGCGATTGATAATGCTAAAATAGTATTGAACTGCACTCTTCTGACACTAGTCAGAAAACCATGTGTGAGACGGATGAATATAGAAGACGCTGCAGACATAAAAGTAGACTAAATTAGATTGTTTCAATAAGAACTTTTATTAATTTCTTTGATTTACGGCGAGTTTTTAACATATCAAACTCTACTTGAATGCCAGACAGGTTTTCAGGCTAAAGTTGTGTTTTAAAAATACTCAATTTCAAATTCTCAAATTAAATATTGGGGGTTATACAATTGAACCGGAAGATTGACAAAACAAATTCCCAAAACACCCGTCAGTCACAACTTCCTAGTGTTTTAGCTGGGAAAAATAACTGATGCAACAAATTTTCCACTAGTACATAAGCCGTTGATGCGGGTTTGCGGATGGTGAGGTGATAGGACTAAGCCCGTGTCAACGGTGCGTTGTATTCCACGTGTGCCTCAAAGAGCTGTTAGCAAAATTGACAGAGCCCACTAGAGCTGATAAGCCGCAAAGGCTGTGAGATTGTCCGAAAAAGTTATTGCGGCCATGGAACGCAAAGTAAAAGTCTGACAATCCCTCTTGCTACACGTAGAGCGTGAGAAACTATTTGTTGATTTCCCACCAACAAAAATATCATATCTATTTGTTGAGTAAACTGGTCTTTAACAACTTAAAATAAAGAGGACAAGAAATATAGTAAATAGGTCTGCCTAGTACACACAGGCTTTTAATTAAAATAAGTGTATAAAAGAAAAAAAAAGTGTCAAGAGTATTTTTTAACTTAGTGCATTGGGGATTGGAGACAGTACTAAAAACTTCCTCGTTACGGAAGTCTAGAGTTTCAAGAGTTCATTTACATTCTTGGCTTAGAGCCCGAATCCGTAGAGATTAAGGATTATGTTCGTATGCCAGCTTTCAAGTTACTTGAGTGAAAATGAGACGGTGAAGAAAATCGGTTGCATTTTCTTGGCACGGTTACAGTTATGCAATTCCATGTGGATCGTAGCCTGGAATAGACTGTAGTTTTTAGCCGATTACCTAAAAGGTAGTGATTCTTAAATCGTCTTTTTTTAGTATTATTCCATAATCTTGTTTGTTAAAATTCGCCAAATGTGAACCGATTTTGACGATTAGTTTTTGTTTCAATGAGTTTATCTGCCAGGTGGTCCCATTTAAATTTGGTGAAGATCTTATAAAGAACTTTGGAGATAGACCATGAAACACTTCAATAATAAATGATAGCAAATCTTCTAGGATTGCTGTAATGGCATGTCTGTTTATATAAAAGACCATTTTATAACATCACGCCATTACATTTTCTCCATAATTTTTTGGTTTATGGACCGATCGTTTTTGTGTTGTAGTAATTGCATCATTACAAATAAAGCTTTATCAAATTCCAAACGATTTTTTATTTATCAGATACTTTTTTTAATATTAAGTTCTTTATTATGTCCAGCTGTAACTGCAGCAATTGTAACTATCAGAGATCACCAAACAATATCACTAATATATATAATTTTTTTTGTTGTTGCAGCATCGCTCAATCAGCAAAGGCACTGATGGCGTTCGTGATATTCCTATCGTTTGCCCTCCAGTTCTACGTGCCTATGGAGATGATCACCAGGAAGAGGAAAGGCAAAGAGTCCAGATATGAGAACCTGATTCAGATTATCATCAGGACCATCCTGGTTACTATGGCAGGTAAAAGCTAGACCTTGCATCTTATTTACAAAATATTAAAATATGTTCTACTTGTATTCGTGGTTCTTAATTTGCGATACCGAAAGACGCAGCGTTAAAGAACGCGTCTGACAAAGTGTATTGATAACCTGGTGACGGCTACGAGATTCAGCGTCACTCCTGAGTAGCAGAAGCATAGGCTCGATACATAAAGCCTCTTGGCTTATATTCTATAGTAGTAGAACGCCATTTTGCTGTAACGATGCTTATATCAAGGCCTGTACTTATCAAAGATCGCATCATTTGAGACTGAATTAGTTGTCTTCAAAGTTAAAAGGAGTTTAAGCCCAAGTATAGCTATCGACTCACATTTTTGACATCACACACACACCATTACGCACTCGCACACTTTTATTCACTGTAGGTTCACTAGCTCACCTGGTTCTAAGTGGTATTTTCGTTTTCGTTGGATCTCCTTAACATTAATATTAAAGAGATTATGTTCTGTAAATTCTATCCGTTCAACTATTTATAATTTTTTTTTATAGCCTATTGTGTGTCCCACTGCTGGGCAAAGGCCTCTCCTTTATCCTTTCAAAATTCCCTGTCTAGGGCAATCTCTGGCCAATTTTGCCCCGCAAACATCATCAGATCGTCACACCACCTTCGTCATGGTCGACCTCGACGGTGTCGGCTTCCCTCAGGCGTCCAGTGAGTGACAATCTTTGCCCATCTGACGGGTGCAACGTGGCCAGCGCACTCCCACTTCAGCCTGGCTGTTTTTTCTCCGACATCTGCTATTAGGGTTAGGGAGCGCAGCGTGGTGTGGTGTTTTATCAATATATAATATATTTATTAATGTCATACATGTTTGTTCATGCGGACCTGGTAGTCTGTAATACAGGTTAACATATATAACAGACACCAGCTCCACACATTAACTTGACTGAAGAAAGGTTAAAGAAAGAAAGAAAGAATAACAGGTTCCTAAATGTTAATTGTATGTAAAGGTCTCATTATAAGGTCTTGTTTTCTGAGGAAAAATAAATAAAGATTATTATTATTATTTTTATGTATCAATATATCTCAGAACCCTGAGGTCCTGGACCTTTGGAAGGCCTACGAGGACCCGAAACCAACTCGCTGAGGCCCTTTAGATATTTTTAATGGAACGTGATGCCAACCGACGATTATCCCTGCACGCGCAGTGATAGTGCATCCTAGGACAACCCCGGGTTGGTGTAAACTATTGTAACATATGGAAAATAAAGATGGGCTATGGTTTTTGGAGTCTTAAGAAGACTGGTTACTAGGAACTATGTTTAAAAATATGGCCCCTACCTCTTTTTTATTAAAGATACGTTGAGTCTTCTTTTGCTAGTACTATTGTTGTATCAGTAACATGAATTATGTGGTCAGTCAATTGCCATCCAGACTCCCATGCCTAATATTAAAATTTTCGAAATAAAAAAATCCAATACCACTAATGCATTTAAACATGATTTTTTTTTTTCAACCGTATGGCATTTGTTAATGCATCTATTTGATACGTTTGCAGCTTTATGATAGCTATTATCCTTGTCAAAATGTTTTTTTTTTAAAGCCTTTTGTGAAAGCTCTTTAGTTCTCTAAGAAACCTAACCGATCAGAATAACGTAGCAACTATTTAAAAGCATAAATGACTATTATATAGAAACAGCAGTTATGAAGTATCTTACAGTTTTGTGACTTTAATCGTTATTGAATGGAGTCAAAGCTTTGCAGAATTGCTTAAAACTAAACCAATGTCTGTAAATGATGTTTCATTTAATATTTATTGTTATACTAGCAGTCTAGACCGTTAAGTAAATCTCTCTTAGTAATAAACACAACTTGTTGCTCTTTTTAGATAAAATTTCAACTCATTGAGATAGTTTCGCGATTCAATTCCAGATTTTATTCAATTACAACTGAACATAATGAACTTACCGATGCTAATGAAGCTACAAAAAGTTTAGTTACCACACTAGCTAGACTCATAAGTACTCACACTTCTATAATCAGGATCCCAAATAATAAACGCTTACTCAAACCGTGGATGACCGTTGGCATGCTCCGCTGTATGCGTAATAAAGATGCAATGCACAAAAAACTCAAGCTATCTCCAAACAATGTTATATTAAGGGTTACTTATAAAAGATATAGGAACTTCTGCACAAAAATCACAAAGAAGCTAAGGAGAAGTTTTGACAAGAGAGAATTGAAAGAGGCTTCAAAAGACAATAAAAAGATTTGGAAGGTGATAAAGAGAGTAACAAATACAGACAAGCCAAACATACCCAATACTGATTTATTGGCTTATTCTACTTCACCTCAGCTCTCGGTGGACAAAGTAAACAAGTTCTTTTCCAACATCGGGAAGGAACTTGCTGATAACTTTTCTTGTCCACCTGGTAGTCATAAAATTCCACCAGACATTGCTTCCACATCTTCACCTTTACAATCATTCGTCATGTTAGACACCGACGAGATGGAGGTTGGAGAGGTACTAATGTCACTTAAGTCAGATTCTGCTATAGGCTGGGACAATATTTCAACAAAGTTTTTAAAACGCTATTCATCAATAATACTCCCCTTGCTCACACATATTTTTAATATCTGTTTCCATACCGGCACTTTCCCCTTGTACTTTAAGAAAGCCATCATACACCCAATTCACAAAAGTGGGAGTAAAAAACTTGTAAATAATTATCGACCTATTGCAGTGCTACCGTCCATTTCTAAAGTTCTTGAACGCTTAATTAACAAAAGACTTGTGACTTACATGGAAGATAAAAGGTTGTTTTCTCCCAACCAATTCGGTTTTAGACGCAATAAATCTACCAGCAGTGCTGTGATTGACCTAATCGACTATGTTACTAAAGGTATTGACAGTAAAAAGAAAGTATTGTCAATTTTTTTGGACTTGAGAAAGGCTTTCGATACGGTTTCGATTTCTGACTTGATAATAAAGCTGGAGGAACTCGGGATTCGTGGCCAATCACTTAACATCTTTAGGGACTACCTTCAAAACCGAACTCAGAGTGTTAAAATACAAAATTATCTCAGTAGAGAGGAACCAGTGACATTCGGCGTTCCCCAAGGCAGTGTGCTTGGCCCCACCCTATTTCTAATTTACGTCAACCAACTATGTAATCTGAGTTTGGAGAGTGGAAGAATCGTGGCGTTTGCTGATGACACCGTCCTTACCTTTTCTGGCGACACTTGAGATGACACTTTCGATTCCGCACAAAAAGGACTAAATAGCGTTCTACATTGGCTCAAAAGACACATTCTCACAATAAATACTGACAAAACTAAAATTCTTACGTACAGCTTACGGAATTCCACTCAACCTCCAAATTCATACGCTTTGGTAGCGCATTCATGTTCACTATCTGGCACTGCAACATGTACATGTCCAGAATTAGAACGTTGTCGAACCATCAAATATCTCGGTGTGACTCTTGATGATTGCCTGAGTTTTGCACCTCATATAGAGTTACTGACGAAAAGAATCAGAAAGCTGATTTTTGTTTTTAGTACTCTTCGTCACATCGCAGAACCTCAAATTATTAGGTGTACATATTTTGCTCTCTGTCAGTCTCTCTTAACTTACTGTGTATGTGCTTGGGGTGGTGCACCCAAAACGATACTTTTGAAGTTAGAACGAGCTCAGAGAGCCGTCCTGAAAGTCAGTACCTTTAGGCCCATCCTCTTCCCAACTGAAGAACTGTATAGGAACTGTAAAGTCCTTACGGTCAGACAATTATTTGTACTGCACATTCTACTATACCAGCATCAAAAAACCTCCTACGAAATAATCATCACAAGACGCAAAGACAAAGTATGCCAACCCTTCCGGTGTAATTACTCTTTTACAAGAAGATTTCTCTGTTTTCAAGGTCCCCATCTCTACAATAGTCTTAACAAAATACTGGACTTTTACTCACTCCCTATATTATCATTTAAAAAGAAACTTAATGATTGGCTACAAACACTTAATTATAACAACACTGAAAGCTTATTATTGACTCATCAGATCTCGTTAAACCCCTTTCTTTCATCATTTTCTCATCGCTCGCTACCATTACTCACCAATATAGAACACACACATACATACATACATACATATACACACACACCCATCACACACCCCTTCACACACTACACGACTCCACTCATAATTATTTTTCGTTTTTAATTTATTTCCTTTTCTTAATAGTTTATTTGTCTGTTTACCTATATCACATAATTAATACAGTTGTCTAAATACAAAATGGCTTGTACCTAAATGAAATTATAAATATCCAATAAAGGGTCGGGCCCAGCATCTTTAACACAAGTTGTCTTGGCAACTTAGCAAGGGTGCTGGTGTCACCACATTTTTTGTATATTTACCTTAAACTGTATGTACTACCATGTATTTAATGTAAAATGTAAAACTTGATGCAAACAAATTATTATTATTATTATTATTAACTACGTTTGAGCCGTTTGGAGTTCAAACACTATTCAAGTGCTCATCGAGTGGTTGATATTAACAAACGGCCGTCATTTCGCGTGACCAGAGGGCTGGGCTTTTCTTCGGTTAACGAATCAGTACTGCTATGCAACGCAAATGACAATGCTATTAGCGTACTGGGCACTTTTCCCATTATCAATGGGAAAAGTATGACCGATGTGGGTAAATTTTTTGATGCCCAATGAGTTGTTTTTCTACCTGTTTATATATATTACTAGCGGCCCGTCCCGGCTTCGCACGGGTGGACATGATTTTTTTTTAATATTTTTACCTTTCATTTATATATATATTTTTTTTGTTTCATTTCTATATATTTTTGAATGCAGTATTACATTAAGTATCTATGTTTAATTACAATCCGAATTTGTTCATCGTTTTTTTTTTATTTAAGTAACTTATTTAATCATTTGTGAGATATATTACTTAGATGTGCTCACCCCTCTCCCGCACCGCTGCAATGCCTGGCTAGCTATGACAGGGCGGCAGCGCCTTTTCTGTATCTATGACTTTTTAAATTCGTAATATCTATTGAAAGGAATAGCCGATTTGAACAATTTAAAAGTAATCTACATGAATTGAAACAGTCTTGAAAACAACATGATTTATTTTGATAAGGATTTAAACAGAAGTATAAATAATATGGTCTAATTTTGGTTGGTATTTCTATCAACTTTTAAAATGTAAAAAGTGGTTATTGTGACTTAACGATAATAGTTGGACATATAGTATTGCGAAGTTTTTGTAGTAATTGATATGTTCTTTTATATTGCAGAACATAATTTTTTTTCTATATTCATTATTTTCGATGAAAGATGTTTTATGGCATTTTTGACACCTTGGGTTATGTTACTGAAGTTTTAGTAAGGATCCCTAATCTTTTCTAGCAATAAATATAATGGTGAAAGAATTTTTTAAATCGGCGCATTAGTTTTTGAGTTTATTCATTACAAACATACGCACAAAAATACAATTTTTTCCTCTTTATAATATTATTAGTGTAGATTAGTTTTGTATACCACTACTAGTAGAAGTTTGAGCATAGGTATATGACAAGTAGTATTTTAGTCATTTTACTGCAAATATCCTGAATCTCAGGTTCGTCAATATTAATTGATATTTAGTTATGGTTGCGTTAAACCGGAGGAAATACTTTCTACTCTTGTCAAATTGACTGCAGTGCTGTATGGCATGGGTTCAATTTCCGCACAGACCAAATACATATTTGTGTGTTTAACAGTGCGTGTGAGTTTAATTTTTTGTTATCTCACTCGCAATTAAGGAGTAATCTTATTAGTAGGGCGAAGCTTTTTATTATATAAAAAAAGATTATGTACCCGAATAAAGCAAAAACGGTACCCTCAAAGATTTTTATTATTGATTAGCTCACGCTTAGAATACTGGACTCTATAATTATATTGTCAAGAACATATTAGTCTAATTAGTAAGATAATAATAAGAAGAAAATAAAATAAATGCCTCCAATAATGGGTGGTCCAACAATTTTTATAAGTGTTTCTCGCAGATCAACCTATGAGATCGTTATCTTTAACCGGACTTACCTGTGGTGACCTTAAGTAATATACCTAAAACCTTCAAGCAGGACCACTTCAACACGCCCTTTATAGCATTCAATACAAGTTATCAAAGATAAAAATGTCATCTCTTTACTATAACACTAAAAAAGCGAATAAATTATCAGTAGCTGATGAAATGCTATAAAAATATGGTCTTACTTTTCATCGTGAACAAGTTTGTAAGTACAAAACTACTATTACATCGACAATTTACAGAGCAATTAGCTGTTCAGTAACAATTGCTAAAATATTGGGGCAATTAGTTCTCGGCTTGAATCTCAATACGATTTCGGGCGTTGAAATTGCCTGGTTTTGCTAAATTAACAGTTTTCATTGTTGGCACAGGTAGGCAATTTAATGATCATTGAGGCTGGATTTGAATTCAGTTCGTTATTTTGTGAGTTGAAGTAATTCTGGTGTATTACTGAAAACAAATATGTGCACTGTTTGGGCAGATCAACTCGAATCAGTAGGGTTTGTTTCTAAAAGGTCTGTAGGTGATCGTATATCGAAATAATGTTTCGATTTTATAAATTAGTTAGTTAGTTTAGCCTATTATGTCCCACTGCTGGGCGAAGGCCTCCCTCTCCCTTTTCCACACACGTCTGTCCTCGGCCATTGTGGGCCAGTCCCTCCGGTAATAATTGTCCAGCTCATCTCTCCACCTTCGCCTTGGTCTGCCGCGATCTCGCCTTGCGTTTATCGGGACCCAATAAGTTTATAGATTACGATACAGTATTTTCTGGACTGATCTCATCTAGCTAAAAAATCTATTTTTTGAACCAATTTATGAAAATAAATATAACATTATTTATAATAAAAGTACATATTATGTAGCTCGATTTACAGACGCGTCCAAGGCGATACTATAACTAAAATGTCACACAGGCAAGTTTAACTAAAGAGTGAGTAGATTAGGCTTCTAGGCAGCTGCTCCATTATCAACCATGTCATCGCGTGAGAAAGTAATCAAATGTGAGCGTAACAATAAAAAAATCTACTACTCTTTTTAGTTGAATTATGTTTGTCGTCAAACATACAATGAAAGATTTATATAATTTTTGCAGTAGGTATTACAGAATTGTAAGACAATTTTATTGAAAATTAATTTCACTAAGCCTAAAATTTATTTAGCTTTAGAACCCAGATGCTTATCCATAAATCAGTAATCTAGAAGTCTTTGACCAAAGAAATGGTTTTACCTTAAAATTTAAATTGATATAGTTGTTCAAAGCAATCCTTAATTTATCTAGGCTTATTTATAAATTTGCTATTCTTTACTGCATAGTAGTTCGAAAGAACGGCTGAGCAGGTGGACACCTGCTCTGCCGTTCGATAATCTTCATGAAATACCTCGAAGAGATAGATATTTTAAATTAAATATTGGATTAATTTGCTTACTACGAAAAAAACAGGATCAGTATATACAATTTGATGATATAGGATAGTTACTAAAAAAAATACATGTATGTAAATTAAAATTTGTTAGTTTTTAAATGGATTTACAACAAATAGAAAACAGATAGCTATACGCGTAAAATATGTTTAAGGCTTTTTAAATTATTCATTGAAATACTCTGAATTTGGTGAGTTTGAAGGTCGATTGTTTCATTACCTGAAAATTATTGTAAAACGTTAAAATTTAAGAATGCAACTTTACTGTTGAAGTTGCTGTATTGTTGACTGCTGTGACATGACGAATCTTCCACTATACAATAGATACCACGCAACTTTGAGGCCTTAAATCAAAATGGCGGCAAATAAATTTTTGTCGAGTTGCCCATCATATATATTTTATACGTATTTATCCATCTAATACCTGATTTTCTTTGTCCACAGTCGCCATTGCTGCAGCCTTCCCCAACTTGGAACTAGTCATCAGCTTCGTCGGAGCCGTATTCTTCTCAACTCTTGGGCTCCTCATCCCTGCCGTGGTTGACACCGTATACAACTGGGACAATAACCTAGGCCCCTTCAAATATGTCCTCTGGAAAAACCTGTTCATCGGGATCATTTCACTTATAGCTCTTTTCTCGGGAGCCTATGTATCTGTTCAAGGCATGATCGAGGACTTCGGTGGCCATAGTCTTGAAAGTCATGATGTTCATGATAATGCCACTTTGACGTGATTTTGAAATTTAAGAATTATAAGTGACGTCATAGTTACGTATGGAATATACTTGGTTGTTTCCATTGTTTAATTTTATTATTTATCTAAGTATGTTTAGGTGTGCTGCAATGTAAGTCAAGTTACCATTTATTTATAAGTATTAAAATTATAAAAGTTTTCACACTTCCAATAACAGTGATTTTAAAGACATAATAATAATAATTAAAATTAATAAAATTGTGTTTGATATTTGTAAAAAAAATATTTTTGAGAACTGTGTCAAATTTTTTATGTTTTTTACAAATATCACCGGACAGACTTATTTGTGTTGACGGTAAACCAGAGCTTTGAATACAGTTTATAAGATTAGAATTGATTGTAAATATAAGCTAGTAGTCATAATGTAACTAAATAATAAATCATATCTACGAAGTGTTTTAACAGTGAAGTACAAATCGCTTATTTTTATTTTGTGTATTTTAGTTGCTAAGCAAGTAAAGATTATAATTTTATATGTAGCTATAATATTTTTGTTTACCTTTAATCGTAATCTAGTGTCTAGTGACGCTTCTTTTTTCTTATTTCTCCTTTTTAAACGGTTTTATTGTAAGCACTTTTTTAATGTGGGAAATTATCTTATGACTTTTCTCACCTTAGGGCGGAGTGGTAGGGTGTGTCAGACTATTATTGACTAAAACAATACCTGTTCCTTTAATTGTCCTTTACGTTCTCGGATCATGGGTTTCCCTTCAAGAAGTCGATAAATGGCCCTATTAGGGTTCAGCGCTGCTGGGCCCCTCAAGGTTTTTCTGACATCTCTTATGTACGCCCTTGAAACCAATATCGCTAGTTGGTTCTGACTCATTTTTATTTAATTTATATACATTTTGACCAAAAGAAGTAAGCAAACGGAGACTGTTGAAACAGTGTGAATTAAGAAATACCTATTTATAATACCTGGTATGAAAAATAAATTTGCACTTAGCCAACCCAGTTAAATATTTTTTTGACTTACAGTTCAGATAGTTAGCACCTTGACTCAGAGTCAAGGTGTCTTGTATATGTAACTATGGATGATTGAGAATGTACTCACGATACAGGAGCTATTCATAGTGTGGAGTAAAAAAAAAATCAAATAGCAGCAAACAAGCATTGTTTTATCAAGTATTTTTTTCTTATTTCAAAGCATTTGTTCAACTTATATTATTTAGCACTACTAATTTATATAAGTAGGACATACAAGTGTTAGTTCTTTTAGGCCCTGTTTTGTTCGAAATAAAAAATAAATAAAATACTATTAAATTATATTCCAATTACAAATTTAAATATAAAAGTTGTTATTTGTTGTTTTTCTTATTAAAAATAATATAATGTCAGGTTCAATTCAATTACAATAAAGTAAAATGATAAATAATAAAATTCAATTTACAACCAAATATTGAGAGGTTTTATAAAGTGTTCAGAAAATTGTCGTCACATAGTTTTTTTTTTGGCAATTTTTTCAGCCTTTAATGATCCCACTGCTGGGACTCAGGCCTCCTCTCTAAGAGAGGGAATGGGCCGTAACCCACCACGCGGACCCAGTGTGGATTGGGAGGTTGGCTTAAACCTTTCAAAATATGGCCTTAGCTAGTCTTAAAGATTTCTTCAATGCATTTGAAGAATAGCCTAGCATTTAGATAATAAGTTACATGTCACAAAAAATATTTTTTTGTAGGTATAGTAAATATTCTCACAAATGCAGTATGATATTTATTATTTTAATTGAAACCTAATGCAAGTCATATGAAGACTATTAATATCAAACATTAATTAATTAGCTTTAACTGTAGTTGTAATTTTGTACATTACATGTGTATTTAGAAATACTTAGTGTAAACACACTTTCGAACTTGGTACGACGAATGCAACTTACGTTGAGTAACGCTCGACCTTAGTACGGACAGACCAAATCCGTGCATACCAAGTTCGTGTGTATGTTAATACTATAAATTAATGTACTTTTAAATGAATGCACTTAGTTCATTTAAGTTGAAAAGTTGTTGAAAATTAAAGATTTTTTAGATGAAAATGGAAATCATTCTCGCGTTATGAATTTCTTTACTGCCTTTTTTGTTTTTGGTACCTACAGAATAGAAATCAAAATCGGTTGAACATACAGTAAAAAAACGTTTGTTTAAATGTCTGTAAATCTTATTGCAAATAGAGAATGAGTAGAGCGAGAAAAAGATACGCACTGCAGTACTGACTAAAAAACCCACAGTATTATTTCAATTGCCCTTTGCAGTAATGATAGAGAGCAGTGATGACCGAGTGGTAACGGCCCTGACTTATGAGTTGCAGGTCGCAGGTTCAAATCCAGCCAGGCCCATTACTTTGTGTTACTTATTTCATCACCACTTGACTGCTCTCAAAACGGTGAAGGAAAACATCATGAGGAAACTGGCATGTCCTAGATTTAAAAATTCGAAGACATTTGATATTCACCAACCCGCAGTGGGCCCGCGTGGTGGACTACAGCCAATTCCCTCTCCTTGAGAGGAGACCTGAGTCCCAGCAGCGGGATCATTAACCCATCAATTACTTAGTCTACACAATTAACATTTTGCAAGTCTAGTCTCAGCCATCGCTGATAGCCTCGCAGTGCCTTGATATTTTCGTGATGCAACTTTTTCTTGCGTATTCACCCAATCTCCTCTCAAAACAGACACAAACATTTCAAAAGTCTTTGTTAATACTGTTCTCACAATAAATATAATTTAAAAAGCCACTTAAAACACGCGAGGACGCCGGCGTCCGCTTAGAATTTAGGGGGGCACTTTTTCAAACCATTCAAAGCCTAGAAGGATTGACCCTACCATCCCCGTCAACCTTGCTGACATATCTTTGGGGTGCTCTTAAAATACAACGCGCTGATAATCTAAGCTTAGTCCTTATCGGACGGGGAACTACCCTTTACTCGCCGTCCACAAGCACGTGCCTACAGTAGCTGGGAATCGTCATGTGACTTCCAATACCAAGCTTGTGATGCGTCTTCGCATCGGTTCTGGCTGCCTTTTTAGTTCACATTACTGATTCGTAGAAGGATGTGACCACCTATATTTTTCTCTCGCTCCATACCAAGATCTGATGAAGCACAGAGATGTTTTGATGTGTTATGGGCCTTAGTTGCCTGATAATAAAAGGATTATGATTATGATTATATGTTCCACGATGGTGAAACCGGAGTGTTTCTTTTCAACAAGTACGATATAGGAACCTCCAAAAACAATGTGGCCTGCTGCGATAGTGGCGTGTACAAAGCATGAGGTCCTAGGTTCGATTCCTATGTCCAGTAAAGTGTTATTAAGTTGTTCCATCTGTTCAGTAGCAGCCAGGAGAGTGTTTAAAGTCTTTAAAAGTACAAAATTGTTTATAATATTATGATATCAAATTAATCAACATAACAAAACTAAAAAAAAAAACAAAAATATAAAAATCTTTATTTAAGGGCCGAAACGCATAACCGCATTGCGTCGCCGCTAAAATCGGCAGTGCCGCCCGATACTAGTGGTGCAAAAACGGCGTTCGTCACTGCCGATTTTAGCGTTGCGGCCACGCAACGCGATTATGTGTCTCGGCCTCAGTGCTTGATCAACATGAGATGACAACCATGTAAATAGTTATAGAATTAAGATCAATTTGTAAATTATGCTGTAGTTTTAATGAAATGCTTGTACAATACTGTTCATAGCCTAATGGTTAAGATGAACAGTTCAAATAAAAACAGCTTTTACTTCAATTTACGTTGTGTTTTACTCATTTATGTGTATAACTTGAGCAAAAAAAAAAACTTGAGATAAAATGCAAAAATGAAATATCCGCAGATATTCCCACATTTCCTTATTTATGGGACTTTGAAAAAAAAAAAAGTCATCTTGTTGCTTTTATCTAGCCTATGTGAAATTCTATCAAAGACTTATAATGACAACCTTTGTTATTTATTTAGGGAATCTTAAATTACCTCGGTCCTAGAATGCAAAGGGCAACTGAAGGAAACGGGTGTTTTAGTCAGTAAGAGTCTACGTCACACCCTCTCGCACAATCTCAAAAAAAAATAACCGTAGCTAGTTTCAAGTAAGCTCAACCAATAAGAATTCTTTAATTGAAAAGGTGTGTTTTGGTTTTTTTTTTTTTAATGGTAGCGATGGGGTAAGATCGACGCTGGGGTTATAACGTATAAATTAAATATCGCATATATTTAGCTATATTTTTAATGCTACTCACATTGTGTGTCACGTCATTATTGCCACCCCGCTGCACAATGTGGCTAGCATTAAAAAATCTAGCCAAATAAGTGGCATATTTGATATATACGTTCTTACCCTAGCGTCGATCTTACCCCAACACACTATATAAACTGGTGCTTGACTGCGATCCAACCTGATGGTAAGTAGTGTTGCAATTATTTTTTTATGTAATGTACGATGTATACAATTTTGCATACAAACAAATTTTCTCTTTTTCCCGTAAAGGTAAATGATAAATTATAAATTAGATGAGGCGAGTGTTTCGTAGCTGATTACCCTGAGAAGAAACATCGAAACCAACTCAAGGGTCAAAGTCTCTTTAAAAGTCCATACAGTAAAAATATAGACAATAATATGAGAACCATGCAGATTAGTGTCTGAGATGGTCTTTTGAAGAAAAACTACACAGACTTGAGTGAAACTCTCCAGGCAATGCAAGCATTTGTCAGTATTCGTGTAGCTCAAACTTAGGACTACAATGAAACGACTAGATGAACAATACCAAAGAAAAGACATTTGGATAGGCCGCATAAAATACTCAAAACTGCCTAACGTCATGTAAAAAATTATAGAAAAAAAAAGTAATCCACATAGTCCCCACATTCACAATAATAAAATAAAATTTACAAAAATGTAACACTTTACTAAGTATCTTATTGCAAGTCGTAACATATAAAATAAATAAATTAAAAAAGAATTATCAATATTAAACGGTAAAATAAAATAAAGAACCTCTGAAATATGTCCATCCATACTCCATCTGTCTAGGTACTTAACTAAACGCTGTTTGCGTTTAGTTATCTTGATGAACTTTTATTGAAAAAAAAATCATATAAATATTTTTTTTATTATTGATAGGTTCGCGCTTGACCGTTATCTCACCTGATTGAAAGCGACGACGATGGAGCGCGCTTACCTAGAATAAACCTATTCACTCGTGACTTAAAGATTCCCGGGTTGTAGCCATCAGGAAACACAGACTCCGGCAGGGAATTCCACTCCTTAGCTGTACGCATAATGAAAGTGTTCTCAAACCGCTTTGTGCGTATAGGTGGGATGTCCACCATGTACCGGTGGCGCAACGCCGTACGTCTGATAGTCCGATGATGGAACGGGCTAGTCGAAATTAGGCTATGCAATTCCGACGCACACTCCCCGAAATGTAACCGGTAGAAAACCGACAGGCTAGCAACTCAGCGTCGATGCTCAAGACTTTGAAGCCTCGACTCGACGAGTGCATCATTGCCAATGATCCTCTTGGCTCGCCTCTCAATAGTCTCAAGCGCATCAAGCTGGTATCGGGCAGATCCGTCCCAAAGATGAGAGCAGTACTCCATACACGATCTAACTTGCGCTTAATAAAGTTTGAGCAGCTGTTCCGGCGTGAAGTACTGAAGACATACAAAGATTATTTAAATCAAGTTAATTACCTACCGAACATCGGGTAAAAAGATATTTAAAAAAAAAAATAGATAGCTTTTTGACAATTTTTAGATAAAAAACCTTCACCAAAAAAAAATTAAATTAATGTGCTGTTTAGTACATTTTTATTCGTAGAAGCTGAAAAAAATTAAAACTAACTATTAGTATCATAATAGTTAGTTTTAATTTTTTTCAAGCAAGATAAAATAAATAATGTTGATATGTATCATTAAAACCCTTGACAAGCGTATACAAGTCAAAGTTCATATAACGAACCCTGATTTGCGAACAAATTGAGAGACATACCCAAATTAAACCGTTTAATAAAAAATATATTACACGGCACACAAAATAACTTTGGGATTTTGAAAAGTATGCCACTCATGAAATATCTTTTTTTTTTAATGAAATAACTTAAAAAGTATTGTAGTATCTAATACATGAATAGCACATTTTTTTTTAATTAAAATTTATAAATAATGTCTTATTTAATTTGAACAAAATTTACTGGTTTTATACGATACGAAAAGTTAGGAAAGTCTTAAATATTTTAAATGTGAGATGGCTACAAAATAAAATAGAGCAAAAATCGCTTAATTGGTTGGTTAACTGATAGAGAATGCCCGAGGCATTATATCTGCCTTTGTACCTTTATAATGCATGAAGTTTTGAATAAATACATATTATAATGTGCAATGAATGATATGGCTTTAGTAGGAGTCACTTTTTTATTAAAAAACTCTGAAACAAAAAGACACGTTGCACTGACCACAATGACATGGTAATTGGGATAACGCTTTTAAACTCTGAACATACTTCATGGCCCATTACTTCTATGGTAAACCAATAATATAAAAAAAAACTGATATTACCTGATGAAAGTTGGTGTATATGGAGACTTTTTTATCGTGAAAAATAACGAGCTTCCATTTTTAATGATGAAAAAGTCTTTCAGATGCTTAGCGTATTGATGCTGTAAATATAAACTTCCTATGCAGGTAAATTATGTTAAAAAAAAAACCGAAAGTTCGAGTCGGACTCGCGCACTGAGAGTGCCGTACAAATCTACCTATGAAAATAATACAATTCCCGAACTGAGTCTCGAATATTTTTCTGAATCGCAAAAATAGTTTTTTCCTGGTGACGTAACTACAAAAGCGATTGTCTAAATTTGTAGGTGGACCCATACCAACTTCGCGGGCTCGCGGACGGCGGGCAATGGGTAGCTCGCTGTCCGTCCGTCCGGTAACAGACCGGTCCGAGCTCAAGTCGTTTACGGCGCGCACTGTTCCCGCGTGCCTCAAGGAGTTGTCAGCAAACTGTAGGGGCCCAACAGGGCCGAAGCCTACTGGGGTCAAAGGGTATGTGAAAATGGCACCCGGGGCCCTGGGACCAAGGCGAAGAATGGAACGGGGTAGGTTTTTAGTCAGTAAGAGTCTGACACTACTTCCCGCTCCACCCAAGGGCGGGATTTGTAATTGGATGATTTAACCTACCGAAAAAAAAAAAAAAAAAATACCAACTTGTGTCAAACCAAATTTACTCTCAGTAGTATAGTTATTATTTAAATTTTCACTACCTACATTTTTTTTTTCTTAATATTAACACATTTTTGAAATATAAAAAAAAAAATACGTATAAAACCCCTAATCATATTTCATAGCAATTTTTTACCGTCGTAATTATTATAATTTGTATACTATACATATAGGTAAGCCTTTTAGGCCGAATCGCTGAATAGTGTATAGCATTACTGTTACCTATTAGTATTATTTCGTAGCTCTGGTCACATTACGTAAATAACTGACCACTGTAATCGGAACATAAGGGTTTTGGAAATGGCTGTTATTTTTGTCGGAAGTAACAAGTGTTAATCATAAGTATAAAGCGTTAAAAATCAATAAATTATAAAAAAATATTTTTGGTATTAATATACTTGTGATACAATATGGTACAGGGTATGGGCATTCTCTTTTAGAGATTACAGATTTTCCCTATATTTATGCTGTAGTCAATGGGAAGTACTCACAGTATGAATTTTGATTTCCTTGATAGTATCGAAATATACGTTTTGGCGACATAAACATTCGTATTTTTTTTAGATAACTTAGAAGTTAGATTTTTTTCACAACTGCAAGGGTTTGCAGACTTGAGTATACGATTTTAATTTCAATTCGATGCCTTTTCGCGTTTCCGAGATAAAGGGTCTTGACAAACAGACAGACAGATAGACGGACAACAAAGTGATACTATAAGGATTCCGTTTTTTCCTTTTGAGATACGGAACCCTAAAAACGATCATTAATTTAAAATGAATAAAAGTAGATATTTCATGATTTAGTGTTCCCTCAGAATCCTCTGCACATTCTTCACTTTAGTAAATGACTCATTCCTTATTATTTAAAAGCATATATTAAAGCGTTGGATAGAGCGCTCAATCTCAATTTGTTTCCATTGAAAACTACTCCCCCTAATATTGTGTTTTCATGCATAATATTCGAAACTACTACTTTAAGTCGTTGCAAAACTTAAGTTGGTTTTATTACGATTAATTAAAATGTTTTTTTCAATACACTTGCTCAGAAAGTGACTTTGATTGCACTACACTTAGGTATATAATGGCACCCGTTACCAAACTGTGACATTTTGATTACCATTACGCACTAGTGCTGTAATGTTGCTATAACCTTTTTGTTCAACCTTTTTGTTCGCAAAACAAATTTTGAATACGAAAAAATAAAAATTGTTTGTGGTCTATGGTCGTCATTTAAAGATGCAAGCGGTTTTTGGCGTAATTTTTTCGAGTGTAATTCATGGTCTGTTTTAATAAAATAAAATCAAATACTACATTTTAAAATGTTACATCCATATTCTATTGTCACTACGTATGACATTAACGTAAAAACTTTTCACACAAGAAAACAAACGACGACTAGGCAATATGATCAAAAGACCATATAGCCATAGCCTAGCGCGTGCTCATAGGCAACAGATTTAATTTTTTTACCGCCATGTTATGAAAAATTTTACTCGTTTTACCGTTGTATTATTAGTTAACTTAATTATTTTTCTTCACAAGTGTATTGAAAAACGTCGTATGATACACGTGAGTAATGAATGTTACCGTTCTTGGCTCTCTTAAAACCCTCGCCAAGGCTCGGGTCTTAATACCGCCTCGACGGTAACCTCCTACATTACACACTTGTATCATAATGTACTATTAATATAATATAGTCTTATCAACACAAAAACAAAGGTCAAATAGCAGAGACAGCTTCATTGCATTAAGACTGTTTATGTACCATTATTGTACACTAAGTTTAAATTAATAAATAAGAGATCTACATGAAACTTAAACGAAAAATTACATTGCACATTAAGAGTAATAAAATATTACATGTAAAATCACAAAAGAAAAATAGGTACAAAGAAATTGCAAGTGCTTTTAATAATACACTATTCTTATTAATATTAAAAGAACTTGCAAAAAAAAGGAGTTTTGTAATTTTCAAGGGTGCAAGGATTATTTATTTTCTTTCTTAGCTAGAGCTGTTAATTTCGACTAAAAGTTTTTGGACTAAAATTCTTTGTGTCATAACAAGAGGTTGGTTATTTCTTTACCAAGATTTCTCGGGTTCATTTTAAATGAGGCTAGTAATCTACCTTAATTGGACATTACAGTTTCTACGATATTTTACTCTTACACCCGTATTTATAAACAAGTAAAACTAATTACTTGAGTAAAAGTAACTATTTAAGTAACGATTTGTATTTTACAGTTTTTTTTTTTTTTTGTTGGTGGGTAAAATCATCCAATGACATCTCCCGCCCTTGGGCGGAGCGGGAGATAGTGTCAGACTCTTACTGACTAAAAACCCACCCCGTTCCTTCGTGGCCTTAGATACCACGGCCGGGCTTTCCTTTCGGAAGCAAACCCTTGACCCCAATAGGCTTCGACCCTGCCTGCCTGCAGCTAGCAGGCTGGGTCTCTACGGTTTGCTGACAACTCCTTGAGGCGCGCGGGAACAGTGCGCGCCGTTGACGACCTGGGCTTGGTCCGGATGATTACCAGACGGTCAGACAGCGAGCTACCCATAGCTCGCCGTCCACAAGCCCGCGCCTTCGTTGGCTGGAAATCAGGATCGGAATCGGAATCCCCGCGGCGGCTGGGCCGTGAGGGCCGTTGCCTCTCGCGTGCGGCCTCCTCCTTTGCTAGCTTGTATTTTATAGTTAAGAAAAAATTAAATTTCTAAAATTTTGGTTTCTAACCTCAAGTAATGACTTCATAAGAAATGACTTAGCAACAAGTAATTACTTTTTTATAAATACGGGTGTTATTCTTATGTACATAACATCTGCAGCTCACATGGTGGTGCTAATTTACAGTGTTTAAAAAAAACCTTCACAAAACAGCGAGAAAACACAAACATCATCTCATCTGTATACTTTGGGCACGCCTTAATTATGGCGGTAAGGCCCGTCTTTGAGGCGTGGCTGGAAAGACCTCACGGCGTCCTAACCTTCCGCATGACCCAGGTTCTCACCGGACACGGTAAGTTCGGGAGCCCGGCCCTGGTATCTAAGGCCACGAAGGAACGGGGTGGGTTTTTAGTCAGTAAGAGTCTGACACTATCTCCCGCTCCGCCCAAGGGCGGGAGATGTCATTGGATGATTTTACCCACTACCAAAAAAAAAAAAAATCTCATCTGTATACTTCAAACGATAAACTGAAATATATAAGTCGACATCCACTTCGAACAAGATTCTGAGACTTTAGTTCAGTAATAAAATATAAAAGTGATGTCAACTAGGGTTAAACATTCATACGGACGGTCGTTCTTTGAGCAAACGAACGTGCAAACGCTCGATCGGTCAAACGTTCTCCTGAAATAAGTTAATCCAACACGCTTTCAAAAAGTGTAAAGATAATGTCTTCTTAAATTTTTTATGTGTCCTTAATAATAATAAAAACCTATTTTGTTTTCAGAAATAATTTTTACTATTTCTGAAAACAAAATAGGTTTTTTGAGTTATCTACTCTTCATCTAAGGGAGCAATATCTGGACTTCAAACAGCTTCTAAGAATAGTCCAACGAAATAAATCAACTAAATAAAGCTGTAAATTGTACCCGCATATTATTCTTCTTCTAAGCGAGCGTAACTTCTGCTAATACTCCAGTTTCATGCGCAATTTGTCGGATTTGAACAACTTGATCAATTACTCTCAATGTTCAACGGTTTGTTCAAAATTTGGATATGGGTGTGTATTCTACTGTCGAAAGTTTTGCATACAAAGTAGGTCAGAATGTCAGTAAGCCTTATCTAAATAAAAAAAGGATAAGTAGACTTTTATTAAAAGCTCTAGTTTCTTTCCTCCAAAGCTATTAAACACTTTAGTCTAAGTTATTACAAGTTTTTCCATTTCCTATTTTTGACAAAATAATTTACCTGCTAAAAACAAGTTCTTAGTACTCGATTACGTATCAGAAAGTTTATAAATTTAGCTATTTAGCGTTTTGCTTCGTCGTTTATATCGCGTACATCGAGGAACTGGAACAGTTTGCATGCTGCGGTCTTCCCGTCCAATTATAATTTGGGTGTCTTCAAGGCTAGAGTGAATAGGCTCTTAATAAACTAGTGCGTCTCACCACCAACGATTGCATCACTGCTTACCATCAGGTGGGATTGCAGTCAAGCACTAGTTTATATATATATAAAAAATTCGCTAGCTTTTGGCCTGTAAACCCTGGGACACGCCGGAAGTAGTGATGCCTATTTACCACTACTCTTAATTTTCGGCCGCACAAGTATGCCCCAAACTATTTTATGTACCACAGTCTCTCCAGTTTGGCAAACAGTAACTGGTGGGGTTTTATTTTTTTCTACTTGTAAACCCGCGCACTATGACAGGTGAAGTCATTAAAATACGATGACAGGTTAGTGACAGTTGACTTTTTACAACAGAAACTATGGTGTTGCTATATAACTATCGCAACACCATAGTATTTTGATAGGTGACGCTAGGATAGAAATTCTAGTTAAATATTCGAAAATATTTGAAAATAAGGATAGCAAAGAGATTTGAAAATAGTTTCAGTGCCGTTCTAGGGACAGGGCAGGAACGTGTTTCAGGAGTCTAAAAAAATATTGGTGCATGCATACATTTTCTATGAACACGATCACACACGTCCGTGCCTAATGCGGCAACGGAGGGTCAGTGTCAGGGCCAACATCGTGATGTGTGCAAGCATTCCGATTTTAGCCGCCGTGCCATGCCCATGTTGATAATTTTTCTTGCAGTTTGTCGACTTTATTGATAGAAAGTTATTTTTTTATTTTTTTTTATGGTAGGTACTCGTAAAATCATCCAATGACAAATCCCGCCCTTGGGTGGATAATAGTGTCAGACTCTTACTGACTAAAAACCTACCCTGTTCCATTCATTGCCTTCGTCCCAGGGCCCGGGTGACATTTTCATATAACCTTTGGCCCCAGTGGGCTTCGGCCCTACTGGGCCCCTACAGTTTGCTGACAACTCCTTGAGGCACGCAGGAACAGTGCACGCCGTAAACGACTTGAGCTCGGACCGGTCTGTTACCGGACGGACGAACAGCGAGCTACCCATTGCCCGCCGTTCGCGAGCCCGCGCTTGCGGTGGCCGGAAATCGGGATCAGAATCCCGGCGGCGGCGTGTTCGCCATTGCCTGATGCGGTCGGCCTCCTCCTTTGCTAGCATTACTGCTTCGCAGAAGGATGCGACCGCCTGCCACTCCTCCTGGCTCCGGAACATGACTTAAACCAAGCCCCGGCGCGAGAGATCGCCACCGCCGATCGCCCCCACGAGGACACGGCGATGCTCTTCCCAAGCCGGGCACACCTCGACTATGTGCTCCACCGTGACCTCCACTTTATTGATAGTAAAAATTAATGATTACTATGGATTACAATTACAAAAACCTTAATATTGAATGAGATCAGCACCCACCCACCACCCACAACCACCCTTAACCACCCTTGGTTGACTGGTAGAGAATGCCTAAGGCATTAAGTCCGCCTGTGTACCTTTGTGTTGCATGAAGTTTTAATAAATAAATAAATAAATAAAAATTAAATTGCGAAGGTATGTTAAAATGTTGGGCACACTACACTTAGGTTACATACGGGGACAAGGAAACAGAATGAAGTAAGGGAAGGCGTCAGCCTGTCCACGGCCCTGTCGCGTCACTGGCGTGTGTGAACAGATAACATCTGACGACACACGGATGCCTCGACACGGGCACGTTCCTGTCCCGTCCTTGGCTCGGCTTTGACTTTAATACGTTGGCTTTTATCAATTCAAAAGGGAATTTGGAAGTTTCAAGAGATGTGTCGTATATAAAGGATAATGGAAGGAAAATAACGCGTGCGCATTGTTTGATAAAATAGCAGGTCCGTCTCCCTTAGTGCTATCGACTCATGATAATATAGCTCTTTGAACTTGCTTGTCAGTAAATCACATCGAGGTTCGTGCAGTTTGTGGAAGGAGTTTGCGGTGCAAGTTGTTGAAGTATCGACGAAAAATCCTGAACAAAAATTTTACGTCATCATCCAAAGTAACGTATTGTTGTCAAGCTTGATTTCTGCAGGAATGTTGGAAGAGTTAGAATTCTGGCCTACACAAATGACCAAAAGGATTTGGGGTTGGAAGCAATATTTTTTTCCATAGTATACGCCCATCACGTATCCACTCGTATTTATAACGTGGATTGCCTCGTTAATTAGAGGAAGGTACTCAAAGAACGACAATAGAAGACAAACCTAAAAAGTTAGAATTTAATTTCTTGTCCCTGTCAAGAGACCGGTTTTATGACCGAGGCCAAAACTTTACCACGAACTTTCGTGTTTCGAATTTCACAGCAATCGAGCATGGAGGTTTAATATCCACGTTTAGTTTCTTGATGTGAAAGATTAACAGAATATCTTGCTCTTTAATGTTGCATGACAGTATCTTGTCTAACTGAACCACAGTGCTAATAAGGTTCTCGTTAGTACTTTTAGGTAGCCTATTAGTTTTGATGATTTCTTGGCGTGTGTTTCAAGCAGATTCAATTTTGCAGACATGCCAGATACTGCAGTCTTTCCTCTCTTGCCTTCGTTTTCAGATTTCAATAATTTAAATCCATCCTTGTTAGTTTCGCATTCTTCTTTCATTTCATCAAAAGCGTTCGTAAATTTTACGAAGTTTTCAAGTTCATGGAGCGGTTTTGACTGAGGTTTTCCTTTATAGCCTTTCAGGGTCTTAAAGAAAGTAATCTTGCAGAGATAACTTCAGTTGAGCCGTTATTATACATTCAATTTCACGGCAAATGACGGTTGCTAAGTCATTGTCTGCGACAAATTCATCATCAGTATCATCGGTATTGGTGAGAAAATTTCCAAGGCAAGGACGTTTTGATCGGACAGCGACGTTCAATGAATTTGTATGTGAAGTTTCAGTACCTTTTATAGTTTTTGATAGTATAAGAGAAAGTCTAAAGTATGGTAATCGACTTACGAGCCTATACCGCGGTTTTATAAGTTTTTACTCGCGTCTCATTAGTGTTGATCGACTAGCGAGTAAAACAGTTTTAAATGACGAGCCGAGTAGAAAATGAAGCAAACACGGCGAGCGTTACCGATGAGCCATAAGACCGCGGTTTAAATTGTCCGTCGATCAGGGCATTAAGGCCTGGTTCTACTCATTTTCTACTCAAATCCAAAAATATAAAAGAGAACACCATGAAAATTTATTTTATTAAAATTGACTATATGACCAAGGGCTTGGCAAAAATGAAAATACGATATAAATTAGTTGGCTCGATAAGAAAAAATCGCGAATCTGACCCTAATATACGATTTCAAACGTTCTACGAGATTACGTTACGAAACTATTTGAAAGTTACAAAAAAAAAATAAAGCTTGTTATTTAAAAGCGCTTCGCAAGAACAAAAATCTTGAATAGTTGTTGTTTATTTTTATATAAAAATAAAACTGCTGTTTTGGGGCCGCAAAGACGACATAATCCCGAGCGAAGTTCATACAAAAAAAACAGTGACTAGAACCGGCCCTTAAGCTGTCTATCCGACCAAAGCGAAGTTCTATTTATGTTGGGCATTGTTGACTTAAAACAGAACCATTACTTTTTCATATGATATGATGCACTTAGCATTTTTAATTAATTCAAGCGGGCTTGCGAAACGTCGAAATAAATTCAATAAAAACTTCACTCAAAGACTCGGACATTAATATTGTAAATTGGATTTAAACATCCAATCTACGTTATGGCACAGTTGATTAAAACATATTTAAAATAAGTTCACTAGACGCGAAAAGCCCAGAATCGAGAAACGTTAAGTCATACAGGCTTTTCGCTTTTATATTAATATTAGTAGGATCGAAAATGATTCTACAAAAATATTTCTCCAATATCTTGTCACGCATAAGGAAAAGGCCTCCATAACGTGACATGATTGGCAAGAGAGTAGAATAATAGGTAATTACATTATCAAAACAGTTAGAGAGAAATGTGAGTAATGTTAGCCCAGTGATAACAGTACAGATTTATTTCGTGGTTCGTATATTTATGTAGTAATAATTTCATCGTCGCTACTCTCAAAACTATGAAGGAAAATGTCGTGAATAATTTCAATGAACCTAAAAATCAAAGACTAGTGACATCCACAAGACCCGTATGAGTTTTTTTTTATGGTAGGTAAAATCATCCAATGACAAATCCCGCCCTTGGTGGAGCGGGAAATAGTGTCAGACTCTTACTGACCAAAAACTTACCCTGTTCCATTCATTGCCTTTGTTCCAAGGCCCCGGGTAACATTTTCACATAACCTTTGGCCCCAGTAGGCTTCGGCCCTGCTGGGCCCCTACAGTTTGCTGATAACTCCTTGAGGCGCGCGGGAACAGTGCGCGCCGTAGACGACTTGAGCTAGGACCGGTCTGTTACCGGACGGACGGACAGCGAGCTACCCATTGCCCGCCGTCCGCGGGCCCGCGCCTACGGTGGCCGGAAATCGGGATCGGAATCCCGGCGGACGCGGCGGCGTGTGCGCCGTTGGCTGACGCGGTCGGCCTCCTCCTTTGCTAGCATTACTGCTTCGCAGAAGGAGGCGACCGCCTGCCACTCCTCCTGGCTCCGGAACATGACTTAAACCAAGCCCCGGAAGACCCGTATGGTGTACACATTTTTGTTTAGTATATTTTTATTTCCAAGCATGATTAATTTATTTTTCTTCAGTGTTGTTGCTTGCATTTATAAATTTTCGTCAACTGCAAAACTCTCTCATTTATTATATCGGGAAGAAAACCCAATTGTGGTTGTGTGTATAATAAATAATATGTTTTTTTTTGCCATCTAGCTAAATATTTCTTCAGATATTCTTCCTGTAGTTTTTTATTTTTATTTATGATTAATTTAATGTGCTTTAGTGTTGTCGTGTATTTATAAATAATTATTTTCTATTGCAAAACTCTTTTATTTATTATATCGGTAAGAAAACCCAAATTGTGGTTGTGTGTATAATAAATAATTTGTTTTTTTTTTTTGCTATCTTTCTAAATATTTCTCCAGATATTCTTCCTTCCGTAGTTTTTGCTCTTAAAACTTTATCTAACCAAACATAAAACGTATGAAAGTTTCGGAAACAGCTGGTGGTGCATAGAGCAAAGTAATAACAATTTCCCGAATTTATCGTTGCATTCGCACAAAAGTTTTACTTTATCAAAGTTCTTAGCGGTTTCCTTTTGAAAAGTTATTAATGCTGGTGAATATAAATATTTATATCTAGAGTAGAAAAGAAAGGCGTGACGATATTATGTGGAAATAGGGAATGAATTTTGGTCGTTAGATGGTTAACGGAAAAGAAAGGAGAATGAAAACCACAGATATAAAAACAGCAAAAATCATATTTAAACAGCTAAATAATAGAAAAGACCCATCTGTATTTTTTTGTTTCATTTTTTTTTGTGGTAGGTTAAATCATCCAATGACCTCTCCGCCCTTGGGCGGAGCGGGAGATAGTGTCAGAATCTTACTGACCTCACACCCACCCCGGTCTTTACACTTTCACATTTAACCAAGGCCCCAGAGTAGGACCTTTTGACCGTGCTGGGCCCTACAGTTTGCTGACAACTCTTTGAGGCACGCGGGAACAGTACGCGCCGGCGACGACATGGGCTCGGTCTGGACAGTTACCGGACGGTCGGACAGCGAGCTACCCATTGTTCGCCGACCGCAAGCCCGCACCTACGGTGGTCAGAAATCGGGATCGGAATCCCGGCGGCGGCTGAGGCGTGAGTGACGTTGCCTGATGCGGGCGGCCTCCTACCTAACTGTAGGTAGATCGATAGTTTGCAGCGGCATTTATATTACCACATACCAACAGAAGATCTGATTTTACGACAATTCTACATCGCAGTACCAAGTTTTTCGTTCAATTTGATAATAATTATCCAAAAACAATCATCGGGCCGTTATCCAGACCTGACTACCCCGTCTTTATAATGAAAAATGCGCCATAAATCGATATTTTATATTGAATCTCTGAGGTTCTTCAACAATAAACTCCCTCTATTAGAAACTTAAATCAAAAATAGTTGATATCAATCAGTCTCTATTTATCTTTAAACATAGTCTATAGTTGTATGTTACTACACTCATCTTAATGACAACTGACCATGTAAACAAAGCCAGTTGTGGCTAATGAACTCCGGTTTGGCACAAACCTCAAATCAATACGATTGTTAGGCTCAGGGAACAATTGAATCTCGGGGCCTCGGCTACAGAGACATAATATACTAGAAATGCCACAATTTCGAAGTCTGCACAGTTCAACATGTATTGTGAATGTGTTTGACTTATGGAATGATAATGAAGACTAGGAAAGGAATTTGATGCAGTTATAGTAACAAACAGTCACGACATCATTCTTCCGTGTAACCACTCTAACATTTAGAAAACAGGAAATAGTTATTTAGGTACTATATACTAGTACTTATGTATATCAACGGTTACTGTAGATAATTTTTGTGTTTTTAAAGGCGTCTTGATTTACGATACTACAATTATTATTAAATATGAAAATTAATTAAAAAGTTCCTTGCATGATCGAACCAGGAATGAACATATCCACAGGAGAAAAAGAATTAAAGATACCGAAATAACTCGAAAATTTACCACAAACAGAACAACAAACAAATAAAAAATTTTTGCATCTGTTTGAGTGGAAATTACTAGCGCCGCCAGGATTTCGATCCCGATTTCCGGCCACCGTAGGCGCGGGCTCGCGGACTGTGGGCAATGGGTAGCTCGCTGTCCGTCCGTCCGGTAACAGACCGGTCCGAGCTCAAGTTGTCTACGGCGCGCACTGTTCTCGTGCGCCTCAAAGAGTTGTCAGCAAACTATAATAATAATAATAATAAGACTCTGTTCCTCATACATGGCTCATGAGGGTGCTAGAGTTGTATAAAATTGATACAACACTACGCACCTTCCTGATGTCGTGTATGACGAAATGGAGTACGGTCCTTCGCTATCCAGGATGTCGACATAGCCAGAGGAATAGCGAACCTGTACGGATCGAGCGAGGTATATTCCAGGGTGATAGTTTGAGTCCGCTTTGGTTTTGCCTAGCCTTGAATCCTCTAAGCACACTGCTGGAGAATTCAGGTCTAGGCTATCGGTTGAAGAGAGGTGGTCAGGTTATATCTCACCTTCTTTACATGGATGACTTGAAGCTTTTTGCCCCCAACAACCTGCAACTGATGGAGCTACTGAAGGTAACTGAAACCTTCAGTAGTGCCATCAGGATGGAGTTTGGTGTGGACAAATGTGCGGTCATGCATGTAAAGCGAGGGGAGGTTGTGGAATCTGTGGGCATTCAACTCACGGATTCCATAAACCTGAGATCTCTCTCTCCAACCGAAACCTATAAGTATTTGGGTATGTCGGAAGCCCTAGGCATTAATATCACTGACATGAAGCAATCGTTGAAGGAGCGCTTCTTTGGACGCCTGAAGAAGGTTTTCAATAGCCTTCTTTCAGGCGGAAACAAGGTGCGCGCCTTCAACGGTTGGGTCATGCCGGTATTGATGTACTCTTTCGGCGTACTCAGATGGACTCAAACGGAACTTGACGCCCTGGATAGGCGGGTTCGAACACTGCTGACTGCATACCGAATGCATCACCCACGATCGTCGGTGATGAGACTGTATATCCCGCGGAAGTGTGGTGGTCGAGGTTTTTTAAATGCTAAGACCCTACACAACCGCGAGGTATGCAGTCTCAGGGAATATTTCCTAGCTGCCGACGTGGGTATGCATCGAGATGTAGTGGCAGTGGACAAGGGACTCACCCCGCTCTCCTTGGCTAATGAGAACTGGCGCAAACCGGTAGTGCTTGACACTAACGATCGCAGGGAAGTATGGCAGAGCAAGGAACTTCACGGACGCTTTTTCCGGGCCCTTCACGGGCCCGATGTAGACCAATTGGCGTCCGTAGCTTGGCTGCATTTCGGTGACCTCTTTGGGGAAACCGAAGGTTTTATCTGTGCAATTATGGACGAAGTTATCATGACGAATAACTACCGGAGATTTATTGTGAAGGACGGCACGGTTGACATCTGTCGGGCATGTCACCGTCCGGGAGAATCAATTCGTCACATTATCTCCGGTTGTTCTCGTCTGGCTAACGGCGAGTATTTGCATAGGCACAACCTTGTAGCCAAGATTATCCATCAGCAACTTGCTTTGAAATACTCTCTTGTGGGATCGGAAGTGCCGTACTACAGGTATGAGCCCGACCCAGTTCTTGATAATGGTCATATCATTTTGTACTGGGATCGGTCCATCATCACTGACAGGACTATTGTAGCCAATAAGCCTGATATAGTGGTGGTGGACCGAAACGAGAGGCGTGCAATGATTGTTGACATATCCGTTCCGCATGACGAGAACCTCGTGAAAGCCGAGAAAGATAAACAAATCAAGTATATTGACTTGGCTCGCGAGGTTGTCGACATGTGGGAAGTGGATTCGGCGATCATTGTACCGATAGTCGTGTCGGGTAATGGCTTAATAGCCAAGAGCCTCGACCAACACCTTAGGAGGCTCTCGTTAGGCGGCTGGATCAAGGGCTTGATTCAGAAAGCGGTACTCCTGGACACGGCTCGTATTGTTAGGAGGTTCCTTTCTCTGGAGCCCTGACCGCCGGTAGCTTGGACTCTGTTCCCGATACCGGTGGGACACTATTTTTTATATTTTTAAATGTTTTTTTTTTTTTTTTTTTTGTAAGTTTTTTAAAAAATATTTAAAAATGTAATTAATAAGTTTATATAATGAATAAAGGAAATAATAATAATAACAACCGTAGACGTCTCGGCGCAACGATTGTCGGATCAGGTGCGGGTAATTCAACGCAGTCATAGGTTGAACGACGCCGCACTTGATAGGCTGCGCTCAGAGGTACTGAACAACCGTATCGTCCCGACTCCGACACAGACCTTGGTGCTGCCGGCCACAGACGCAATCTCACCGCGGTCCAATGATGTTGATAATGAGTTAGATGATAGGGTTGACACAGTAAGTAGCCAGTGCAACGATCGACTGAGGAGTGCAATGGAGGATGCGCTTCGTGAGTATAGATCCACTCCAGCCGAACTTAGACCCCGTCTGCCAAGGTTACCCATGCATAAAAAAAATAGGGCGCTAGTGTGTGCTTTGGACTCGCTTCTCAAAAACATCTTTGAGAGTAGCGAGAGCCTTGTTGATACGCACTCAATCCTGTATTGTGGGGCTGTTGCGGCATGTCGATTAGCCAAAGTCAAGTTCCCAAATATAGATGCAACTAATCGACCGAAGCCTGCTGTACCAGCCTGGCAATGTAGGATTGAGAGGCGCATTGATGAGGCCAGAGCACTCATTGGCAAACTGTACTGCTTCAGGGAGGGTAATACACGACCACGTGTGATGCGATTCGTGAGGCGGGCATTCTTTGGAACGGGAATTACCCCCCGAGAATACATGTCCCGTGTCACGGAGCGCATCGACTTCCTGAAGCAGAAAGTTTGTGCATGGGCCAACCGTATCCGGCGGTATAAGCGGCGGGTTGATCGATACTCGCAGAATCGCATGTTCCAGAGCGATGAAAGGTGGGTGTACAGGGCTTGGGAGCGACCTGATCAAAATGTGACTGACGTGCTGCGGCCGGATGATGCCGCCACGAATGCTTTCTGGCGCAGCATCTGGTCCGTGCCCGTTTGTCACACTGAGGATGACTGGATGCGTGATGTCGAGAGCATGTGCGTAGCTGTACCAGAAATGGAAAAAGTTGTCATTAGCCCATCTGATGTTGCCAGAGCAGTCCGCCCGTTACCGAATTGGAAGTCTCCAGGACCGGACGGACTGCACAATTTCTGGTTAAAATGGTACAGCAGCTCACACGCGCCCCTGGCATCTCAATTCCAGTCATCTTTAGAATCTGGGTCGCTACCTCAGTTTCTAACAACTGGTATCACCCATCTGCTCCATAAGACAGGTTGTCCCACGGAACCCAAGAATTATAGACCGATTACATGTTTGTCTACGGTTTATAAACTTCTTACATCCATTCTGAGAGTAAAAATTAATGTACATATAGACAAAAACTCGATTATGTCTGCCTCTCAGAACGGATGTAGGAATGGGTCCCGTGGTACAAAGGAGCTACTTCTCATTGACATGGCCATAAGCCAACAAGTTCGTCGATCCCGCAGGGATCTGTCGACATGTTGGATAGATTATAAAAAGGCCTATGACTCCGTTCCACATACATGGCTCTTAAGGGTGTTGGAGTTGTATAAAATAGATGCAACTCTACGCACCTTCCTTGAGTCATGTATGAGGCAATGGAAAACTGTCCTTTGCTATCCAGGATGTCGACCGATCCAGGCAAATGATGAACCAATATGGATTAAACGGGGAATATTTCAGGGCGACAGTTTGAGTCCACTTTGGTTCTGCTTAGCTTTGAATCCTCTAAGCACGCTGCTGGAGGATTCAGGCCTGGGCTATCGGTTGAGAAGAGGGGGTCAGGTCCTATCTCACCTGCTTTACATGGATGATCTGAAACTCTTTGCCCACGGCAATCTGCAACTGATGGAACTACTGAAAGTAACTGAAACTTTCAGTAGTGCCATCAGGATGGAATTTGGTGTGGATAAATGTGCAGTCATGCATGTAAAGCGAGGTGAGATTGTGGAATCCGAGGGAATTCAACTCTCGGATTCCATACACCTTAGGTCCCTCCCCTCGACCGAAACTTATAAGTATTTGGGTATGTCGGAAGCGTTAGGCATTAACGTCATTGACATGAAGCAAACGTTGAAGGAGCGTTTCTTTGGACGCCTGAGGAAGGTTTTAAACAGCCTTCTATCAGGGGGAAATAAGGTGCGCGCCTTCAACGGTTGGGTCATGCCGATTTTAATGTACTCTTTCGGCATACTCAAATGGACTCAGACCGAGCTAGACGCCCTGGATAGGCGGGTCCGTACATTGCTGACCGCAAATCGGATGCATCACCCACGATCATCGGTGATGAGACTGTACATCCCGCGGAAGTGTGGAGGTCGGGGCTTTTTGAACGCAAAGACTCTACACAACCGTGAGGTGTGCAACCTCAGAGAATCTTTTCTCAAGACCGACGTGGGTATGCACCGCGATGTGGTCACAGTGGATAAGGGACTCACCCCGTTGTCCATGGCTAAAGAGAACTGGCGCAAACCTGTGGTACTTACTACTGATGACCGCAAGGAAGTATGGAAAGGCAAGGAGCTCCATGGACGCTTTTACCGGACTCTTCATGAGCCCGATGTAGATTTCACGGCGTCCGTGGCCTGGTTACGTTTCAGTGACCTCTTCGGAGAAACTGAAGGTTTTGTATGTGCGATTATGGACGAAGTTATTCTAACGAACAACTACCGGAGACATATTATGAAGGACGGGACGGTTGACGTGTGTCGGGCATGCCATCGACCGGGTGAGTCCATCAGACATATTATCTCTGGTTGTTCTCGTCTGGCTAACGGCGAGTATTTGCACAGACATAACCAAGTAGCCAGGATTATTCACCAGCAACTTGCTTTGAAGTACAACCTAGTGGATTCTGAGGTACCGTATTACAGGTATGTGCCCGACCCAGTTCTCGAAAATGACCATGCCACGTTGTACTGGGATCGGTCTATCATCACTGACCGGACTATTGTAGCCAATAAGCCGGATATAGTGGTGGTAGACCGATTAGCGCGCCGCGCAATGATAGTCGATGTCACCATCCCACATGACGAGAATCTCGTGAAAGCTGAGAAAGAGAAACAAATCAAATATCTCGACTTAGCACACGAGGTTGTCGACATGTGGAATGTGGACACGGCTGTCATTGTGCCGATTGTCGTGACTGCCAACGGCCTTATAGCCAAAAGCTTCGACGACCATCTGTCGAAGCTATCGTTGCGTGGTTGGATCAAGGGCCTGATACAGAAGGCAGTACTCCTCGATACGGCTCGCATTGTGAGGAGGTTCCTGTCTCTGGAGCCCTAACCACCGGTAGCTTGGACCCTGCTCCCGACACCGGCGGACTACTGTTTTTTTATATTTTTAAATGTTTTTTTATACGTTTTTTAGGAAATATTTAAAAATTATAAAAGACATGTATAAATAATTAATAAAGGGAATATAATAATAATAATAATCATTTATTCAAGGATAAAGTGAAATTCGAATTTACATTAATTACAATCTAGATAAAATTTAATTCTAAATGCAATGTAGGCCTGCAGGGGTCCAGCAGGGCCGAAGCCTACTGGGGCCAAAGGTTATGTGAGAATGTCACCACGGGCCCCGGGTCAAAGGCAATGAATGGAGGGGTAGGTCTTTAGTCAGTAAGAGTCTGACACTATTTCCCGCCCCACCCAAGGGCGGGATTTGTCATTGGATGATTTTACCTACCAAAAAAAAAAAAAAACTGTCTAAAACTTAGTGGCCCTAGTACCAGTTTTTTAACGTATTCAAATGTGTTAAAGTATTCCGTTTACGTAAACGCGATCGAGCATGTTAAAAAACTTGCACTGGAACCCCTTTACTTGACTTTGTGATAGAAACCTTTAAATTTTACCTTTTTTTTGGCTAAAAGTGTAAGCTATACAGAATATATTTTTTACTTTTAGCATGGGAGTAGTTTTTTTTTTTTTGTTTTATGGTAGGTAAAATCATCCAATGACAAATCCCGCCCTTGGGCGGAGCGGGAAGTAGTGTCAGACTCTTACTGACTAAAAACCTACCCCGTTCCTTCGTTGCCTATAGTGCCGGGGCTGAGCCTTCCTCTCAGAAAACGGCCCTTGACCCCAGCAGGCTTCGACCCTGCCTGCCTGCAGTTAGCAGGCTGGGCCTCTTCGGTTTGCTGACAGCTCCTTGAGGCGCGCGGGAACAGAACGCGCCGTCGACGACTTGGGCTCGGTCCGGTCGGTTACCGGACGATCGGACAGCGTGCTACCCATTGCACGCCGTCCGCAAGCCCGCGCCTACGGTGGCCGGAAATCGGGATCGGAATCCCGGCGGCGGCTGGGGCGAGCGCCCCGTTGCCTCTGCCTGATGCGGTCGGCCTCCTCCTTTGCTAGCATTACTGCTTCGCAGAAGGAGGCGACCGCCTGCCATCCCTCCTCACTCCGGACCATGGCCTGAACCAAGGCCCGGCGAGAGAGATCGCTGCCGCCGATTGCCCCCACGAGGACACGGCGATGCTCCGCCCAGGCGGGGCACACCTCTACAGTATGCTCCACCGTGTCCTCCGGGTGTTCCGCACAGTGGCGACACCCGGGCGAATCCTCCGCACGAATCCGGAACAGGAACTTGGCAAACTTTCCGTGTTCCGTTAGGACCTGCGTCATGCGGAAGTTAAGACTGCCGTGAGGTCTTTCCAGCCACGCCTCAAGGATGGGCCTTACCGCCTCGATTGTGGCGCGCCCCGAACGAGGTTGCGATAGTCGCTGACGCCATTTCGCCATGAGATCTCGCCGGAGCTCTGTCCGCCATGCCTCGACTTGTCGTGGCAGCGGAATTTCGCCCCGGCGTTGCATCTCCATGCGCTTGTCGTGCATGTGTGCAAGGACTGTTGCCTCCAGATCCCATGGCGGTTGGCCAGCAAGGAGGGTCGCCGCCTCGCGGGAGATCGTTCGGTACCCTCGCACCATGCGTATTGCCATGACCCTCTGGCACGCATTCAGCTGGGCCTTCGGCTGCTGTTGCAGCGACGGTGCCCATACTGGAGCCCCGTAGAGGGCCATGGACCGAACGATTCCCGCGTACAGCTTCCGGCAGGAGGCGTCTGGTCCCCTGAGGTTGGGCAGGAGCCGCCCGAGAGCAGCCCCAGTCCGGTTCAGTTTGGGAGCCAGACGTCGGAAGTGCTCCTTGAAGTTCCACCAGCTGTCGAGGACGAGTCCCAGGTACTTCATCGTCGACCCGACGCTGATGTGAACTCCTCCTACCGTTAGCTGGGAACCCGATGGTGGCGCACTCCGAGGGCCGTGAAAGCACATGGCCTCGGATTTGTGCAATGCCACCTCGAGTCCCAACTGCTGGATCCTATCAACGACTATCGCAACCCCGCGTGTCGCTAGTTCAACCGCCGTCCGGTACGACTCTCCCCGCGCTAGGACCAACGTGTCGTCTGCGTAGCAGACGGGGAAGTCGCCGCGCAGCACGTAGTCGTACCCGATGTTCCACAAGGGTGGTCCCAGTACCGATCCCTGCGGAACACCGCACGACATCTCTCGACGTTTCCACTCTCCCTGGAGCATGGGAGTAGTGGTCCAGAAGGTTATTCTAAATTGCAGAAACAGAAAAAAGACATAAGCCATCTTGAATCGATATTCATCATGATCCTCAACGTTTTTCCTTATGAACATAATTGTTCTCATTCCTATAGAAAGTGGTCAAGGCAAAGCAACGATGGCTATTGCTATGCTATGGTGTTAATTAGTTTACCACTCTGCCATTTTAATTGTCTACATATCTATTAATGCGCCCATGGCCCATATGGTGGATTACAGCCCGTTCCTTCTCTTAGAGAGAAGGCCTAAGAGTACGGTGGGAATATTATACTGCCAGCGGGTTCGCCCGCGTGATAGTTGAATTACCTCCTTAGGGATGGATTTTCGTAAAATTTTTAGTGGACGTCTACACCCTATAAGGAACCTACCTGCCAAATTTTAACTTTTGTAGGTGTTATAGTTTCTGAGATTTCGTGGTTACGGGCCGGTTCTAGTCACTGTTTTTTTTGTATGAACTTCGCTCGGGACTATGTCGTCTTCGCGACCCCAAAACAGCTGTTTTATTTCTATATAAAAAAAACAACAACTATTCAAGATTTTTTTTCTTGCGAAGCGCTTTTAAATAAATAATAAAATACGTTTGAAATCGTAAATTAGGGTCAGATTCGCGATTTTTTTTTTATTGAGCCAACTAATTTATATCGTGTTTTCATTTTTGTCAAGCCCTTGGCCATATTGTCAATTTTAATAAAATAAAATTTCATGGTGTTTTATTTTATATTTGTGGATTTCCATAGGTTTAAAAAAGGTCAAAATGAGTAGAACCGGGCCTTAATCAGTGAGTGGTATTTCGCTTTTATAAATATAGATTTTATAAGTATAGAGTACAATGTCACCTCCCTAAATAAGAAAAAAATCTTGCAATGATGAATGAACATTGAAATGAACAGTTTTAAATTTAACTAGCTAAGCATAAACAGATAAAAACGATTCACAAAAAATAATCTTTGAATTTATACAAATTATATTTTCATCTGACAAGTTTAGTGTATTACTTAACTTTATAACCGCTGCTTTATCGTGCACAAAATAATAAAAGGCATATCTAAACAAAATTGAAATTCAATTCATTAGTTCCATCGAACTCGAAGTATTTCAGTAAAATAAAAATACAGATTTTGATTAAATTTCAATTTCACAGAGTTCTACATTCATATTTTCTTTTGATTTGTTAATAGTTTTTGGACGGTGCAGCTTTTAAAATAGTATCAGTGAAATTGCTGGTATTTGGATTTTAATTTGAGGTGGTTTAAAAAATTATACAATTTTTAGTTGATAAAATTTTTAAATGTATGACTGAATCATCAATTAATCATTTTAAAGATCTACTGAATGAAATTCACTGGATCTTTAATCATATATTTTCATAATCGTATATTCATAATCATATATTTTAAAGAGGGAAATCTAATCTCAGGAACCAGATACTGGTTCAAATTGAAAATTTCTTTTAGCGTTGGATAGCTAATATATTTAGGAAGGATATAGGCTTATATACATAATATCACGCTATAACCCACGGTAACCGAGCAGTAACCAAACATTCAAGTCAAACTGCTTGTTTAGATTAAGTAAAAAGGACAAAATCATAGCGACTAATATTAATTTCATACTGGGCAATTAGTACCCACAAAATCGATAGATGGCGTTGGCGTCGAATTACAAGTCGCTATGGTTTCGTTACTTAGCAAATTATATATTTTTGTGATCGCAGTTTCATACGAATCCTTGAGAAGATTAAAACATAATCCAAGTTAAAAACAGTGCGAGAAGAATTTATTGGGTGCCTACAGACCCTGAATCCTGTTCACTGCTAGGTAATCAAATGTAAAATGTCTTCGTGATTTCCACCAATTATAATAAGTTAATTTCGGTGGCAACAAACAAAACTCAACAATTAAATCTAAATCGTTGAATTGTTTTTTACCTTTGCTGATTTTCAAATTGGTCTTTCGTGATGAAAGTATTTTATTTTGATTGAAGTATTAATTGTAGGACGTACCTAGCTCAGAAGATTATTAAAACGAAGTAATTTGATACTTACTTAAAGTCAAGGCAGTTAAGACTTGTGTAGCTCAAGAAGACAATATTTATTCAATAAAATATAAATGTATATATATATATTATGTATACTTGCTGTGAATACTATCGTAGCTCGTGAAAGGGTGGCATGTGGCATATTCGAGGCGCATTCGCCAGATACAACCTTGCGTTGTGGCTACCTGTGGGAACTTACAGTTTTACGCATATGTTCTGTTAACATATGCATCTCTGTTAAAATTTTGCATTTGTTTAAATCTCTAATGCCTGAAAGGTTTTTAATGAAGATGAGCGTATAGGTTGTGGTGTGGCGTAAGGAAGTAGAATATACATAAATGACTTGTGCTAAATATCTATTCCCAACTGATAAATTGTTGCCTATGCAGACGATATTAAGATTTATTGTACATGATTCTGACAGGAATAAAGCAAAAGATAGAACAAAACACTCTGTCCGCCTTGTGACAGTTGCTCTCAGCTAACTTTTAATATCGACAAAATTAAGTTAGTACTTTTCATGCTACCCAGCTCAGTTCCTTTACTAGCTGAATCCAATGTACTAAGGTATTGTTTTATTGGCATCGTGAAATTTTAAATGAAAATGGCAGTAGGTATATTTGAGCTGAATAAATTTATTATTAATATTAAAAGCCAATCTTGCTTAGGCTACGACTCCTATTGACGTTGTCTGTTGCTTCTTTAAGTATATCGTATCATAATGTATCAGATATAATTAATGTATCAGATCAAGTATATAATGTATCAGATATCGGGCAAATATACATTAAAGCAAAACTTTCCTGGCACCCCTATTGCGTACGATTTTCTCGAACCAAACCATTCCCGGCAGATTGGACGAGCGAGAGGTAAGTCATAGCTCTCACTCGTCCACTATGCCGAGAATCGTATGTTTGAGACGAGAAACACGCACCGTCTACGTATGAATGTTTAGACGAAGAAACTTTTTCAATATTTTATTTTATTTTATTCATTCGGAAAAAAAAACAGTTATACATTAAAATCTTATACTAAGTTATAAATATACAAAACTTATAACTGTACTTACATTTTCCACAACATACTTCAGAGTTATATATAACAGTGCGCTATTCTAAGCTATTATATTCTTACGATTATCGTACGTTTGAGAAAAGAAATTCGCACCATCTAAATTGGCTTATAAGTTCCAAAACAGGGAAGTTTATTTATTTGTTTAAACAACTAGACACGCTGCAGATCCTTTATCCTTGTCCTTAGTTTCCTTCTGCGAAGCAGTAATGCTAGCAAATGAGGAGGCCGAACGCGAAAGGCAGCGGCTCACGCCCCCGCCGCCGCGGGGATTCCGATTCCGATCCTGATTTCCAGCCAACGTAGGCGCGGGCTTGCGGACGGCGAGCTATGGGTAGCTCGCTGTACCTCGGCCTCGGCCCTGGTATCTAAGGCAACGAAGGAACGGCGTGGGTTTTTAGTCAGTAAGAGTCTGACACTATCTCCCCCTGCGCCCAAGGGCGGGAGATGTCATTGGATGATTTTACCCACCTTAAAAAAAAAACTTGTCCTCAGTTTACTTAAGTTTAAACAGTTAGGCACCTATAAAAGTTTTCTGTTTAAAGTAGAGCGTGCACAAATAGCTATACTTAAGGTTATGCGTTTTAAACGTACAGATTACTCGACTATCTGACTGCACTCGGAATCCAAAATACATATTGTGTGGCAACTATTCGTTTGAGGTCTTGCGCCGGCATCACATGCTTCCAGTAGGTTCAAATATCCTTTGTAGACATCAAGGTTTTCCAATCAGTGATTCCCTACATTTGCGGACCGCTTTTGCAGGTCGTCAGTTAGTTATCCTGAGTGCTCGCATCGATTTTGACTTATATTCTGTAGGCATAAGGGTAGCATTAAAAGAAAAAAAAGTGGTTACAATATCAATAAAATAGATTGGACGGACTGTGAAATAGTTTTGTTTAAATGTTTGCAAAGAGTAAATACTTATAAGTAGTAGTAAATATTAGCAAAGGGAAAAATTGGTTTATCGATTTATTTTATTGAGTAAATCTAAATAGTATGTAGTAGTAAATAGTAGCAAAGGGAGAAGTTGATAATACCAAAACATTACTAACGATAATTTCATAATAATAATTATTTCCTAATACAGACAGTACTAGTAAATGTTCATTTTATTTTCATTAAACAGCGAAATTATATCTACAACTAATGTATTTGCTTATGTCATTTTACATTTTGTGTTAAATGTACAAATAAAAATGTATTATTATTATTATCAGACTAATTCTTTACGTGAATAAATGCAATTTTCCAGCAACTGACCTCAAATATATTATTTGCCTCATAAAATGCTTTCATAAACACATTTTCAGTATCTCCTGTCTGGCCTGTCGTTCCTTCGTCAATTTTGTTACCATATACAGAAAATATTTCCTATTATTTATTACACGTATCAACATAATTTTATTTCCCCATCATAACTGTATTTTCTTATTGGCTATATATCATACCACTGACTTATGTAAAAGGAAAATGTAGGAATCAAGTCGTGTGATGATCTGCACAAGTTTTCTTTCAGTGCCTGAGGAGATCATCATCGTCGTCATCATTTCAGCCGAAAGACGTCCACTGCTGGACATAGCTCTCCCCAAATGTCGCCACAATTCGGTGCGTCTCGAATCTATTGTATTCTCGCGACTCTCACCAGGTCATCGGTCCACCTTGTGGGAAGCCTTCCAACGCTGCATCTTCCGGTCCGCGATATCCACTCTAGAACCTTTCAGCCCCATCGACCATCCATTCTACAAGCAATGAGCCCTGCCCACTGTCACTTAAGTTGGGCAATTCTTGGGGCTATGCTGGCTGTGTCGTGAGGAGATATTAGATTTTTTTTACATGGGAATTTATCAAATACCTTTTCCCACTCTGGATGCTGGATTTTTCCAGCTATCATCGGGATGGCCATGACATTTTAGGGCATGTTCAACCGTCGGCTGGTTGCTTTCGTAGCGGACGCAACTACAACGGTGTCATTTATAGGACCATGGACCGCATGAACCTCGAGTTGAGCCTCCGGCAAGAGGCGTCCTGGATCCCTGGAACGTAGCTGCAGCAGTGGTCTAATTGGATGCAGTTAAATATCAATATTTTTCTGCCAAAAAAAATCTTCTAAGTTCAGTATATTTTTACCAGGCTAACTTGGCTGTTTTTTTTGCGATTTCAGGTTTGGTCCCATAGTTAAAGTTGTTTGTTATCATGACAATAATCACGTGTTTAAGTATCGTTCATTAATTACCAGTATTAGTACTATTTAAAATTATAGAATAGGTGTTTGAATTTTATAGGAAGAAAAAAAGAATTTGTAATATCAGTGAAGTCAAGTCAACTAGCTGTCGAGCCACTAGGCGGAAATAATTTTATAAATAATATAAATAAAGTGTTTCTTAGAATAAAACCTAGTAATTTGGAACACACAAGCCGTTCATTTTATTTCCGCTCTGACAATACCTATACTATGACAAACAATGAGTCAACTATAACATTGTAAACTATATTATTATACACCGTTAAATTTTGGTCGTTTTAATCCCGTGGAGGGTCGATTCGGTGCATGAAATACTATCGATTTGTAAAGAGTAAATGAAAAAATAAAGTACTTTTTTTTTACTCAAATTAATTAGGATACTTAAACACGTGATTGTAGTCATGATAACCAAAAACTTTTGCTATGGGATCAAACCTAAAATCGTGAAAAAAGTCAGAAAGTTCAGTACATTTTGACCAGTAAGGTGAACATAAATATACTGACTAACAGATTTTTTTCGCGATTTCGGGGTTGGTCCCATTTGTTTGTTATCATGACTACAATTAGGTGTATAAGTATCGGTCACTAATACCAGTCATCCTATATATACTGTGAAACAATAATTAAGACTAAGATTATTAGTTAGAGCGCACAGACAGTACCTGTGTATATAAAATAACAAAACAAAACGTGGGTAAATCTAAACAGTCAAGAATCGTGAGTAAACCGAACATAACATGGATGTACGAATTAACTGATGGCATATCAGAATCTAAAAAAAAAAAAAATAATCCTAGCACGATTATTGTTATAAATTTCTTATTTTTAGTTTATTGTTCTATTTATATTATATTTGACTAGCCTGTTGGTCTAGTGGTTAGTGACCCTGACCGCTATGCCGGAGGACGAGGGTTCGATTCCCACCCAGGACAAATGTTTGCGTGATGAGCACGATCATTTGTTCTGTGTCTGGGTGTAATTTATCTATAATCCGTAAGTATGTATTTAGAAATATATTAGTATGTTTATCAGTCGTCTAGTACTCATAACACAAGCTCTGCTTAGCTTGAGACTAGACGGCGTTGTGTGATAGTTGTGCAATGTTATTATATATATTTTAATTATGATTATAACTAAATTATCTAATTGAGGTGTATATTTGCATAAGGGTGTGCAAAATACGCGCTTTAGTCGTAGAGTTGCGGATACCAGCCCGAAATACAAATACAAGGGTGTGCAATTATGCATTATTCCAGGTAAATCACAACGTAGTATAAAACAAAGTCGCTTCCCGCCGTCCGTCCTTATGTACGCTTACAGACCTTTAAAACTACGCAACGTATTTTGATGCGGTTTTTTTAATATATAGAGTGATTCAAGAGTATGATTAATATGTATTATACATGCATAATATATTTAATATCACCATTGCACACCTGCGAAGCTGGGGCGGGTGGCTAGTGTTGTATAGGTATTCTAGACATTTCATTTTGTATTTTCGCCATTTTCTTCCTAAACTCACGCGATCTAGCTGTTTATAGTGACGTAAGCTATTGCACGTTTTTGCAAACATTATTCTGTTAAACTGATGACCTTGACTCGGTGATTGTCAACTTAATGTTTTTATAATGAATAGGTAGAGCGTGGCAAAGAAGCACGCAAGATTGAAATATGGACATTGATGTATTGTTTCAAACTGTTGTTTCTGAAAAACTTCACAATTTATATACAAGAGGTCCTACTACAAGTTCTTAAAGTAATCCATTTTGAAACCTAAACTGAACTGTAAAAGGGATCTATCCCCTTTTTTTTGCTCGTACGACTGACTAGGGCGTCAAGTCTGCTATTACAATAGTGTCAGAATCGTCTATCATTGGTTTCATAATTATTGATTTTGACAAGTTTGGTAATCTACTAAGACAATGGCGTCATTATGACTTTCCAATAGTAAATCACTGACACACCATTGAAAGAAATGGTAATCTCGTAAATAATTACAAATGAATTTCTGACTTAGGGGGTAATTTGCAAAAATTTTGCCAGTTCCTTTGATTAGTGACTTACCATTAGATTTGTCTGAATACGACAAAGTCATTCTACCACAAATCGTTTGTGAGATCAATAACCGACCAATGATCAACCATTATGATTTAGCAGATTAAGAACTTTTAGCAAAATGACAATGGGATTGTGTTGGAATGGCGAATTTACAAAAAAAGCAGACTTGGGCCCCAGGGGGCCTACTCTCGAGTTTAATTTCGATCGGTCGACATTGGAATTATGACGTTAGGTATTCTGGAATTCGATGCTATTTGAAAAACTAAGTAAAATGGGGATTAGGCTTGGTGTGTGGTCACGTAATTTGAAACTAATTTGGCGCTAGCTTTGAAATCAAGAGTATGAAACTTCACAATTCCAATGTCGACCGATCGGAATTAAACTCGAGAGTAAACCCCCTGATGGCCAGATCGATTGTAAAGTATTTTGTTAAAAAACTTTTTTTTTTAATGAAATAAACTAATGCTTGACTGCTATTCCACCTGATACTTATACAAGCGACGATGGTGAATCGCAATAGTTTAGTAAGAAAGAGCCTATTTACTCAGCAAGGCACATTACTTTGTGGAATGAAATTTCATGACTACTGCTCTCGAAACGGTGAAGGAAAACATCGTGAGGAAACCGGCATGTCCTAGAACCAAAAATTCGAAGACATATGCCATCCATCATTCCGCACTGGGCCCGCGGCCATTCTCTCTCCTAGAGAGGAAGCCTGAGTCCCGGCAGCGGGAACATTATAAGACTGATGCTATGCTATGCTTCAACAGAGCACATATTCATATTTTGGTATGCAAAAAAAATCCAAATGGTAAAGGCTATTCAAACAATATTTTGACGGCACGTTTGGCGCCAGTGGTTGAGCGATTCACTGCTGCGCTACGGGTCGCGGGTTCGATCGCAGCACAGAAGCAATATTTGCAATGCCTACAGATAGTAGTTCCGGGTCTGGGTGTCTTGTGTATGTGAGTTTACATGTTTGTGAACGCACCCACGATACAGCAGTAATTCCTAGAGAGGGGCACGTTTAAAAAAAAAAAAATATCCCCGGCGGAAAACCAATTAAAGAACCTTATATTCCGTAGTGCGATACAGACCTGAGCTATTAATTTGGTAGGATTTGGTATGGATATAGATGCTACATTTTATTTAAAAATATGATTATCAATTTCGACTTTATTTAACAAAAAAATTTACATAATTATGTAGTTTCAACAAAAGTATGTTGTAACAGCTGGTACAATAAAGTATATTGTCACTTAAATTATTAATCGTGAATACTTAAAATGTACCATTTTTTGAGTCATGACGTGGAATAATGTCTATGGTCTATTTTGTCAAAAAATCCGGTCAAGTGCGAGTCAAAATCGCGCACTCATGGTTCCGTACAAACTTACTTATGAAAACAGTTCAATTGCCGAATAGCAAAAAAGTTTTTTTTTTGTGACACGTGACGTAACTACAAATTTACAGATTTTAGATTTTTCCCTATACTAGCTAGCTAGCCTACCCATCTTCCAGCTACCTGCCTAGCTTCGTGTCAAATTTCAGGATTCTAGGTCAACGGGAAGTACTCTATCAATTTTGAAACCTTTGATGTGAAGTATACGTCTTTTGCGACACAAATGGCCGTATCTCTCTTTTTCGTTGATTTAGAATTTGGATTTTTTCTTAGCTTCAAGGGACCGTAGATTTCAACTCGATACCTCTATGCATTCCCGAGATAAAGGGACATACGGACGGACACCAAAGTGAGCCTATAAGGGTTCGGTTTTTTTCCTTTTGAGGTACGGAACCCTAAAAATAATAAAATAACACAATGAAATAACAAAATCATCTCCCTGGCCTTTTCCAACTAGCTTGGGGTTCCGGCTTCCAAGCTGACTGGATGCGGGTTAATACCCGTGTTTTACTTGAAGCAAATGCCCAGTTACTGGGCCACACAAAACTCCTTAAACACCCTGAGTCCCTGATGGTCAGAGTTTCTGGCGAGACAGTCAAAGATCTACGAATGACAACCGGGACCAACAGTTTTATGTGATTTCCGAGGCACGGAGAATATCTTAGATAATTTCTTGTCGTAGATGAAAAAGGCTGCCTGGCTTAAATGGGATTGGGTGCGTCACGTCAGTCGCGTATATGGAGACCGCTGGGCAAGCGTCGCCACACAGCGGGTGCCTGAAGGAAGAAAGCGTCGTCGAGGCTGGCCTAGAAAGAGGTGGCGGGATGATCTGGACGCGTACTGCGAAGACTGGTTGGAGACAGCGCGTTAAAAGAAGGTTTGGAAGGATTTGGGGGAGGCCTTTGCCCAGTAGTGGGACAGTAAAGGCTAAATTTTAACTTAAAAAAAGTACATACGAATTGAAAAATTCACACTGGTACTTGCTCGGTTGACATTGGTTACTCGCAACCTCTTGCATGGGAGGTGTTGGATACTTTGACTACTAAGCTTTCCAAAATAAGGAATGTAATTTAAAAAAAAATGACAGCATCATTTAATTCATCTTTAATTAAAACAGCCTCAAAGTCTTTGGTTACATTGTCAAAATACTTAAACATCAATTTTTAAAATAGCCACGTAACAAAGAATTTTAATTGAATATTTTTATCAAATTTTGGACCTTAATATAAAAAAAGCCAAGAAAAATATAGAATATATTATAACAATTGTAAGTCAGGAGATAAAAAGAAGTTTGAACAATTTACTCGACACTGTCAAAACAATAGTGTAAATTTTTACAATTATGTTTAATTATTTTGATGTTTCACATTATAGTTGATTGAAAACGGAGCTAGCTGAACAGTCAGACTCTTTTAAGGCATCTCTACAGTGCGTTTCATTGCAGTGACCGTTAGTTTTTCAGCTTTCACATGGTCCCCTAACCTGACTTTAACATCACTATAGGGGAAAAATCTACTGGAGAAAGTAACTTCACCATCTCCACAGAACAACTCAACAGAACTCGCGTCCACAAGTATATACCAGTTAAGTTCGTGTGTAGGCTTCCAGTCCGTTCTACGAATACCATCTTCACCACCGCGATCAAGTGTTACCTTATGTTCTTGATTATCGTAACTAATCGAAACACTTGCGTTAGTAGATTCTATAAAAATAATAAAGTTTTGGTCCTTTGAGGCTGTTATTTTTATCTCACCGGTCTTATCTAGTAATTGGACGGTGTGACCACCTTGCGCCTCGCCTGAGTATATTGTGGCGCAACGGGCAGCCGAGATCTCTTTAACAGGTTTCTGGATTAGTCTTAAATCTTTCGTGAGAGATAAAACTCTCGGAATCGTCATTTGGCCTGTCCAGCCATCATTGCGCTCAGGATAATTTTGGTCCCACATATCAAACCAAGCGATAACAATCCTACGATCATCGTCATTCAAAATTGTTTGGGTAGCATAAAAATCATGTCCATGATCCAATTCTATGAATTTGGTTAAATGTTTGAAACAATGAGTTTGGTAATCAAAATGGCCAACTATATAACCAGTCTGATATAGATTTCTGTATTTATCTCCATCAGGTTTAAGCCCTTGTGGTGAAAATAGCAGTATAAAATATCCATCTAACTCGAAAAAATCAGGACACTCCCACATATATCCCATGGGACCTTCGGACTCACCTAAAACTGATTCCTCTTCCCAAGAAATTCCATCCTTCGACGAATAAAGTAGAACTCGTCCAAGAGTATCATTATTGAAGGAATTTCCCAGTACCATGTAAAAACGATCACCGTGTCTCCATACTTTTGGGTCTCTGATATTTGGTTGATAATCCTCCGCTTTGATGACGGGATTCCCTTCATATTTTTCGAAATTAACTCCATCAGTACTTGAGGCTAAGGCTTGAACCTGCTTGCTTGGATTTCTTATATTTCCTGTATAGTAAAAATACATTGTATTATTTTCAATTATAGCACTTCCTGAGAATACTCCATTTTTGTCATACGATTCGTCTGGATACAATGCAATCGGTTGGTGTTTCCAAGTAAACAGATCTGAGCTCTTTGCATGTGCCCAGTGTGCTATTCCAGGCTCCTGGCTGGATTCAGGATTGTATTGAAAGAAGAGATTGTACTCATCTCGAAATTTGCAGAAACCGTTGGGATCGTTCATCCATCCGTGTTGTGGAGCGAGGTGGTAGCGTGGATAAAAGCGATCATCAACTTTGTCAGCTGAACATGTGTAACCAAACAGTGCTATAAGTAAAAACTTGCTCACAACTGATAACATCGTGCGCGTCACTCGAACAGATGCCATGACTGAGCTCTTCTGTCTGAATAGTTCATTTCCGCCGGCGTGATCATTTATATACCGTCGCAATATCGTGTCACATCCAGTTGTGTCGACTGAATGTAAACTTATAGAAATTATTGTATACATTAAAGTAAAAAAAAATTACTATGGTTCAGTATTGAATTGTTTGTTTGATGGTGCTGTTGTATTCTCTTCAGATTACAAATACGAAACATATTATTTTGAGATTACAATCGACATTATGCCGCGTAAGAAGTGGCGTTAACACTCCAATAGGCGCGCCCATACTTGAGACGTAAGTACGCGCGCGCTCTACATACGTAGAACACTGTTAATGTAGGATTTGTAAAGAAAAGTATATAAATTGACAAAAACGTTTACGTCTTATTATTTATTTATTTAAAATTTCAGTAAAAACACCTTAACAGCCTATTATAAATAGCTTTATTATGAAACAAAATCAAACAAAACATAATCACTTTAGAAATAATAGGACCTTAAAATCAGACTTCTACAAAAATTTTGCGCTCCATCATCGACCACATCGTCGCTTTCCATCGGGTGAGATAGCGGTCAAACGCGAACCTATCAGCAATAAAAAAGCAACTTAAAAAAATTGGTTAAACTTTGGGTCTTGAGTTTAATCCTCATCTTAACTATTCGCTTATGTTTTCTATTTCCGTATCATCACTCTTAGTGGATTCTGGATATGGAAGAATCTGATGGTCTGAGTCCGACCCTGTGCTACTTCCTTTTTGCTCTATATCCGTATTATGTGACGATTTCTGCAAGCAGTCTTTTTCTTCTGATCGCGCATCATCAGTGTTGTTGTCAGTGTTTTCAACTTCCAACCATCGAGAAATTCTACTATCTGCGTTCCGTATGTCCATTGGTCTGAGAATAATAGTCATCTAGTTTACCACTAACCTTAAACTTGATAATATACCTCATAGTAAAAATAAAGTAATGAACATGCTACAATTCTAAAAATATCGACTTAAATGAACAATAAAAATATTACGTAAGCGCTCGCGCGTTCTACTATGGTAGAAATGCACTTTAGTCGTGAAAGTACTCAAGCATGCGGCCGTTTATTCATCGTCGTAACGTCTGACATTAATTATGTTCTTTACCTAGTTGTAGATGAATACTATGAGTGTATGAGTAAACGGTCTTCAACTTATGCTCACGTTTCAAAAAATGTTTATGTGTTCTACAACTGTAGAACGCGCGACTATTATGAGTGTAAAAATTGATATAAAAAATAACCAAGAAGTTGTGTGATGATTTGTGTTTTGTATAGAAAAATTCTTTCGAACTTACGCTAATAGCAGGTTTATATTCATTTTGTAATACTTACGAATATATTTTTGTAATTGTATTATAGGTCATCAAACAGTGGGTCGTTGCTTATACGAGTATATCATAAAGACTATAATGGTAAAATAAAATGACCATTATAATAGTTTTTCTTTTTTTTTTTTGAGGTGTGCAATCATTTTAATGACTTCCCCCGCTCTACGGTTGAGTGTGTGTCAAACTTTTAGTGTCTGAAACTACATATATAATCCTTTTTAGCCTTGAGTTCCAGGACCACAAAATTCCCTTTTGGAACCCAACCCACGGACTCAGTAAGCTTCGGCCCTGCTGGATTCCTAAGGTTTTGCTGAAATCTGTTTGAGGTGGCCGGCGCATGGACCACTCCGCACCGTCGACGACTAGGCCTTGGTCCGAACGGTTACCGGATGGTCGAGCGACGAGCTACCCATTGCTCATCATCCTGCCGACAAATTACAGATTAACCTTTTGAATACCGGTGTGCAGATCTGCGCGAAATACAATAGCTTTTTAATTGTGTATCTAATTACGGCTACGAAAGGTTAAATAAACTATCAGTATTTATTATTAACGCTAACAATAAGTACGTTGATTTATTTTTTGCTTTCATAATACTATTGTCAAAGATATTTTGTTGTTTTACCAATCTATACCTTTTTTGTGGAAAATTATCCAATAATTTATTTTTGGTCAGGCTTTTAATGACTAAAATCAGACTTATGTTCCTTCTTTGGCTTGCGCTTCAGGATCCTGGGATACCCTCTCGGAAGTCAATCCATGACCCCAGTAGGCTTCGGCCCGACTAAGCCCCTACGGTTTTGCTGACATCTCTTTGAGGCACGCACGGGACACTACGCGTCGTCAATGACTCGGGCTCGGCCTGGACAGTAACCCGACAGCAAGTTACCTATTGCTCGTCGGGAACCTGCGAGGACCTACGTCATGCGGAAGGTGAGGATGCCGTTATGTCTTACCTGCCGTTTCTCAAAGAGGAGACTTATCGCCATGATATGGCGCGCCCTATACACCGTTAAATTTTAGTCATTTTAATCCCGCGGAGGTTCGTTTCGGTACATGAAATACTATCGATTTGTATAGAAAAAATTAAAAAATAAATCACTTTTTTTCTAAAACTCGAATTAATATACGCATGTACGAATTTTTTTTTCTTTAAGTAAACGAGTCAATGACCTTATAGGTAGTTGTCGGTTGTTGCGTACTAACTACCTACATTTTTTAGTAAGGAGTAGGTTTAAGTGTATATATATAGTTTTAATTAGTATTTATATAATGTAAATAGTTTAGGAGAGAAATATACTAAACTTCAATTGAAATTAAATTAAATACAATATCAAATAAATAAATAACTAAATATAGTTCATTGGCCTTGCTCAGCTGACGTTTACTTAATGAAATTAATTTCGTTATTTTTTTTTAATTTTATCTTTACAAATCGATAGCATTTCATGTACCGAATCGACCCTCCGGACCAAAATTTAACGGTGTATAATATTAAGATCTATATGTATAGTAATCCTGCCACAAGTACAACATCTAAATAAATAACAATTTTCCTTATACGCGTCATGACGATTATCCTAAATTACTTGGAAGTAAATCCAAAGTAAATAAACCTAAGACAGCAGTTCAGTCGTGATTATTTGTAAGAGATGTGAACGGATTTAGGCTATCAATCAATGCGAGAAACGATGTGAAAATGACTTGCGCATTACTGTGACCTGGCCAGTTAATTAATTTATTGGTTGAACAAGTGGCCACACGTTACTAACTTAAATAAAAAAAGTAAAAAACTAAAACTCGACTACGACAAAAAAGATCGCTAAAAAGTATGAAAAAAGATTATTGGGATACTGAAATAAACAAGAGACAAATGAGAGAGAGTGAGATGTTTGAGACAAATCATAAAAGTATTGCTTGGTCCAGCGGTTTACTCAGAGAGAAAGACATCTTGCCCTGTCATAAACATGTACACTATATGCATGGCACACGTAAGTATCTAATATATTACACCCTCACCCTTACTTTGGAACCTTCCTAAGAACAAAATTCTACCAAATATATTTACACAAAACAAAAATAACATAAAAGTAGATATTCTAAAACTTATATCTAGCGGGTTTATTTATGCGGCATTGACCCACGCAACGAGACTGGGACGGTTCTGGAGAAGACATAGGCAGGTTGTGTTGGATTTGGTAACGGTTGTTCTTCGCAATCTTCGAAATGCTCTTGTTCCTCGTCTTCGCGATGCGCATATGCTGTAGTGGAGATCTGACCATCTGGACTGAGTGCACCTGGATCACGAGCAAACTCTGCTTCCTCCAACTTTTGTTACCACTAGAAGGACAGATTAATGAACTCCGTTTCCGATGTTTTAGTTGATCAACATGTTTGTGGCATTCCCTACCTAAAGCATTGACTACCTTATAGTCTGTGGTACCCATCTTTTCCGTTAGTCTCCCTGATACCCATTTGTCAAGTCCTTTATATTGCCTTAACCACACATCATCCCCCGGATTTAATTGACGCGAACCGCTTGCGCCATATAATTGTTGTCGCTCCTGAGCGTCTTTAACTTTGTTATCAACATTCGGTATTAACGCATCGAATTTTGTTCGCAACCTACGGCCAAACATGAGCGATGCCGTTGATTCGCCAGTTGTACAGTGTTCTGTATTTCTATAGTACAGCAAAAAAATTTTTAAAAATTAATTTATATTTAAATTATCCCAGATTGCCTTTTTAATCGCTCTTTTTACTGTAAGTACTGCGTTTTCTGCAGCTCCGTTTGAAGCTGAGTGATAAGGTGCAGAAAATACGTGTTTAATGCCATTTGCATTGAGGAACCCAGAAAACTCGTAACTTGTAAACGGTGGCCCGTTATCTGAGACTATTTGTTTAGGTAAACCAAAACGTGCGAAAACTCACTCATAACATTGATAGTATGACTAGCCCCGGTACTTGACTAACTTATAACCACTTTGTTCTAGCATCCACTATCACTAAAAATAACCGTCCGGTGATAGGACCTAGGAAATCAACATGAACACGAGCCCACGGTTTATATGGCCATGGCCATGGACAGGGCGTATTACGTGGTGGCGCGTCACTTTCTGCGGCACACACTCGACAACCCCGGCACATTTTTTCAATATCTTCATCCATCCCCGGCCACCAAACATAACTTCTAGCAAACGCTTTCGTTTTGACTATACCCATATGGGCTTCGTGTAAATCGGACAAAACTTTATTCCTACACATACTAGGTACAACTATCCTGTGGCCCCACATCACGCAGCCTAACTCTTCATACACCTCCTTTTTACGATTGAAATATGGCTGAAGCGATGTTATTTCACTATCCACCGGCCATTCATCGCGTAAATATCTTAAGACACGTCCTAGTAAGTGATCTCGTCCAGTGTGTTTTTTCGCATTCTGTGCGTAATGTAAATGTGTTTGTTCTGGACATTTAGCAGCTTGTTTGATTGCAGCTGTAGCTGGCAACCGCGATAACCCACCTGCCCCGTTCTGCTTGGAAGTAAAATATTCGATATCATATGTATAGGCTGACAGCTTTATAGCCCACCTTTGTAACCAACTAGCAGCCATCGATAGTATACCTTGTTTAGGCCCAAAAATAGTAACTAAAGGCTTGTGGTCCGTCCGTAGTGTAAATCGTCGACCGTTTAAATACTGGTGTAACTTTTCTAAGCAAAACACAATCGCCAACGCCTCCCGCTCGATTTGTGAATAATTTTTCTCAGCCGCGTTAAGCGCGCGCGACACATACAGTACTGGTCGCTCCCCGGTTTCGGTAGAACCACTGCTACCTCGGTGCGACTCACCCATTTGACTCAGTACGCCACCTATATCCCTTGCGCTTGCATCACAAGTTAAAAACAAAGGTCGAATTGGTTCATAATGAGCAAGGACGTCCGCACTAATCAAAATTGATCTAATTTTTTTAAAAGCCATCTCACATGCCTTGTCCCACTTCCATGTCACTCCCTTCTTTAGCGAAGTATATAAAGGCGCCAGAATAGTGCTCAAATTATTAACAAAATTAGCATAGTAATTAATGGTACCCAAAAAGGCTCTTAAATCCGTGACGTTTTCTGGGCGTGGTATATTTACTATCCCTTCCACCTTCTCAGGATCTACTTTAATTCTCTCGGCAGAGATAATATATCCTAAATATTTTACCTCACCAGTCATGAACAAACTTTTTTTTTTCCCTTGACCTTGATCTTGGCCCTTGATCCAACCGCGCAACGACAGCTTCGATAGATGGTCGCCGAAGCTTTTGGCTATAAAGCCATTATTGGTTACGATAATCGGCACAATGATAGCCGAGTCCACATTCCACATGTCGAAAACCTCGTGTGCTAAGTCGAGATATTTGATTTGTTTCTCTTTCTCAGCTTTTACGAGATTCTCGTCATGCGGGATGGTGACATCGACTATCATTGCGCGGCGCGCTAATCGGTCTATCACAACTATATCCGGGTTATTGGCTACAATAGTCACTATATCCGGCTTATTGACTAAAATAGTCATTATTATTATTTCCTTTTTTCATTATATAAACTTATTAATTACATTTTTAAATATTTTTTAAAAAAACTTACAAAAAATAAAAAAATAAACATTTAAAAATATAAAAAATAGTGTCCCACCGGTATCGGGAACAGAGTCCAAGCTACCGGCGGTCAGGGCTCCAGAGAAAGGAACCTCCTAACAATACGAGCCGTGTCCAGGAGTACCGCTTTCTGAATCAAGCCCTTGATCCAGCCGCCTAACGAGAGCCTCCTAAGGTGTTGGTCGAGGCTCTTGGCTATTAAGCCATTACCCGACACGACTATCGGTACAATGATCGCCGAATCCACTTCCCACATGTCGACAACCTCGCGAGCCAAGTCAATATACTTAATTTGTTTATCTTTCTCGGCTTTCACGAGGTTCTCGTCATGCGGAACGGATATGTCAATGGCAATCATTGCACGCCTCTCGTTTCGGTCCACCACCACTATATCAGGCTTATTGGCTACAATAGTCCTGTCAGTGATGATGGACCGGATTATTATTATTAATTTCCAGTTATATTGTAGATCAGTTCACAATTCTGCTGCATGAAATAAGAAGAGGCTGTTATTATTATTTAACTAGAAACACTTCAAGTACTACTCTTGTAAAAAATTATATTATTATGTTTACTGTATGTCTCACGTCACCTATTATCTCTTCATCAAAATAGACATTAAACACATCGTTTTAAAAGTAGTAAACTACAATAAAATTGTGTGAATCAAATTGCAGAATTGGTTTTCAAATTCATTATAATGCACGTTTTTAAACGAATGAGTGAGTTGACCTTGGTGGATTTTTAAGTACCATCGAATAATTTATCGCTTCGACAGTTTCCAAATTCATTTTAATGAGTCAAAAAATTAATAAATGTGAATGTTATAAGACTTAGCAGCCTCTTCAATATAAATATTTATTTAGAAATTTGAAAAAAAAAGTCAAATTAAACTTTAGATTAAAGTCTAGTTGATATTAGAATAGAAATCTTCATATAAGACTAGCTATTTTATTAAATGTAGATAAATTATTTTTTTTTTTTCAGTTGTCAGTTCCACATTTCCAAATTGCAATCGTTTTGTGACATTGATATTATAACATCACTGGCCCTTCCCCACTCGCCTATCGTCACTGTCGACCATGGTTTAAAAGATTGTTGCTTCGTCCAACGCGATGTTTGATGGAGAGGCAACGTGAAACAATATAACGGTAAAGCCAGAAAACTCTGTTGGCATTCGGTGATTCCGTGATTTACTGAAATATTTCACAATTTTTTTTCCAGGAAATACGTGTTTTTTTTAAAACCCTTAAAAGGTTTTTGAGAAAATTTTTCATCATTTTGAATTTCGAATAAATGCGCAAAGTTTCTATTGAAGAAGTATTTCTGTATATTTTTAATATATGAGTACGTTAAGGTAAGCCAAAGTTTACTTAAAATAGCAGATTTTCGATGGAAGTTTTTATGGTAATGTAAATCGTATATTTTGTTTTGTTTTATCATTATCTTATTTTTGAAGTTACAGGGGTGGGGGGGACATAAACATTTTACCACTTTGAAAGTGTCTTTCACTGCAAACTATACAATTTAGAAAAAAAATTATATCAGAAACCTCCATATCATTTTTGAAGACCTATCCATAGATAACCCACACGTATGGATTTGATGAAAAACAAAATTTGAGTTTCAGTTCTAAGTATGGGGACCCTCAAAACTTCATTGTTTTTTTTTTTCTATTTTTATTTGAAAATCTTAACGCGGTTCACAGAATACATTTACTTATCAAGTTTCAACAGTATAGTTCTTATAGTTTCGGAAAAAAGCGGCTGTGACATACGGATGGACAGACAGACATGATGTTTTTTGCCATTTGGCTACGGAACCCTAAAACACTCAACTCTGATGCTACTTTTATTTTGCGCACACAAAATACTCACTGTTAGTACTTAAAGATTGTCTATTTTCGCAAGCAATGTCGTTATATAGACCCGATGTACAGTCAAGGGTAAAAAGTGCAGTTGCACTCTACCGATAATAAAGTATCTAGATTTTTTTTATAGAAGAGGATCAATGGATCATCACTCAGTTCGTTTGTACTTTAGAACCTAAAGAATTAAATAAAACAGTTGTGGCCCAGTGGCCCTCTTTGGCAAAGAAATTTTATACACTTTAGCATTAGTAGAGTGCAACTGCACTTTTGACCCCTGACCGTACTTTTCAATTTGAAGTTCACGCTATGATTGCATAGAAGTCCGTATAACGAGTCAGGCTAAAGCTTTTTTATCGACTGCGATCGAATCAAAATAAGTTATCAAAATAAATTTGAACTTTTGTATTCAAATTGCAGATTAAAAGTTAGATTACTGTGAAAATTTTATTGGATTATTATGATATGAATAGTTTTGCAATTTAGTACTGATATCAATTCTACTCAGTATAATATACGAATCTGTTTGAGTCAGAAAGTCGTAGTACAGACAAAAAAAAAAAAAATTTTTTTATTAATTTTCAGGGAGATTATCTAATGGCTTTTTTTTGTGCTGAATGGAGCAAGAAGTAATGTCGCACTTTTATTAACGAACTGCGGCTTAGCCAAGTTAAAAACTAATCAAATGTATGGGAATAACATTATCTCAACAAAATACGTAGCCAAGTTCACATAGATCAAAATGACAGAATGAAAGGTAATTGTTTCAACAATGTACATCGCTACATCCTGTTGTTTGAAGGTATATATGGTACTTACGCTGAGGTGTTACCGATTGTAGAAAGTGATTCGACACGAAACGATCATAACTTGACTAAGCCTGCAGGCTGTTCTTTTAACTGCCCTTAGCGTTGTAGGATTGCGTTGACTCTTTCATGCAGCTCTTATTGTTAACAACCTTAAGGTTGATTTTTCCTTGAACACAATAAAAAATAGTTTACAGAGAGAAATTGACAGTATTCTATGAGAGGTCATCATCATCATCATCATCATTTCAGTCCACTGTTGGACGTATGTCGACCCCAAGTGTTGCCACAATGAACGGTCCTGTGCGTCTCGCATCCATCGTAATCCTACTACTCTTCATCAGTTCATCTTGTGGAAGGCCTTCTAACACAGCATTGTGATGAGCGATAGTAAATTTGTTGAAAAATCAAGAATGTTCACTTGCGCAATTTCAAACATTTTGACATTTAGAAATTTTTACGTTAATAGTCATAATGTTTGTCTAGAATATAGAGCAGTGGTTCCCAATATGTGGTTTTTGGACACCTGGTGGTCCTCATGTGCTCAAACTCAAAATAATTTATTTCACATAGGCCTATATGGACACTTACAAAACTTCAGAAGCTAGCGCATGATTCCAATTGGTCATTCCCTATGGAAAAGAACCGGCAAGAAACTCCATACTTCAAAAAATGCACAACAATATTTCCATATTACAATATTAAGTTTGTACCCAAAAATACTGCTAAAATATGGTTCAATAATTTTACACAAAGGATGAGATAGTACTTTGTCAGATGTTCTATGATTTAACAAATTCGCATCCACACAGTTTCATCTCTTTTTGTTAGTCGACAGCCTATAAGTTGGTTTTATCCCCATTTTCATTAATAGTAGGCATCTGTTTAATAAATGGCCAATCATTATTTAAGTGAACTCTCGGAGCTAAGTCGCACGTAGTACCTAAATCACTGAATCCATCATTAATTTTGAGTAGAGCCTAGTTTAGTGAAAATTTGGCATTATTAAGGGGACTGGAGAGCAGTGGTGGCCGAGTGGTAGGCGGGTTCAAACCCGGCCAGGCGCATTACTTTGTGTAATTTATTTCATCACCACTGCTCTCAAAACGGTGAAGGAAAACATCGTGAGGAAACCGGCGTGTCCTAGAACCAAAATTCGAAGACATGTGACATTCACCAACCCGCACTGGGCCCGCGTGATGGATTACGGTCCATTCACTCTCTTAGAGAGGAGGCCTGTGTCCCAGCAGTGGGAACATTAAAAGTCTGATGATGATGATGATGATGATGATGAAGGGGACTGCAGATGACGAGCAAAACCTACTATTTCGTCCTGTTTTCTGTTTATCTACATGCTTTTTCTATACTACTACATGACCAAATAAAATACTTTTCTTTCTTTTTTCTATAAAGACCAAGCTCGAGTCACCTGTCCTAGCTCGAGAGGACACCGGTGTCCTCTCACATCCTCTCCACTATAGGCCATAATTCCGATCTTTAGAGTCTATTTTTGTATGAACAAGTTTGGTAGTAGTGGATCACACGTGTCTAGAAGAGATGTCAGCGTATCGTAGAGGCCCAGTAGGGCCGATGCCTGCTAGGGTCATGGGTTCTGAAAAAGATACTCATGATTCTGGAACGCAAAAGGTTAGAAAAGGAACTAGCTGTGATTTTAGTCAGTAAAATTTTGACACGCTCCGCCGTAGAACGGGAAAAGTCATGAAGTGATTTCTCATATGAAAAAAGGGGAATGTAACCTATCACATCTAAAAAAAACAATTCGTCATTTTTATGCTAATTTATTATAAAAACAATGCTCGTATACTATCGTTGCCAGGTGTCTCAATTAAGCGAGATCGTCCTCCAAAAGACATGATTTCTAAATTACACCAAGTGATTATATTTTTCAGTAGATGAATGAAAGACGTTAGCAATCATTAATTATTTCAATAATCTTTTCAAGCCGTTTATGATACTGTTAACTACTAATGCATATTTTCTTTTAAAGATCTTTCATCCCCAGTTCCTTTGAACATTTGAAATTGACTCAAACTCACTTTACTCAAACTTTAATTTCACTTAGAAAACTGTAAACAATAGTCTTTTAAGTACGGTTTTAGAACTTTTTAACATAATTATATTATTTAATTAAAAAACCCAGCCTTAGCCTATTATTTTTTACTGTCCTGTGCTAAAATGGTTTATCTCGACTTTTTTTACCTGAACTTAAGTACATGTCCCAAATTACTGAAAATAATGTTACACCTGGCAACTCTACCTTACTTAGTACAATAAATAAACTTAGTCTATGTAAACTTAGCTATAATTTCACTAACAGCCGCATAACACCCAGAGACTAAGACTATAAAATAAAACAATAACAGTAAAACGTTCTTCCAAAGAATGTAAGAGTATTTGCCCAACCCTCGTTCCCATTTGTGGACCGTTTGGACCACTACTGGGATTAGGAGACCCAAGGTTGAGAAGAAGATAGCCCCGACGAGGCCGATGAGGAGTTCTAGGTCTGGTACTGCCACTGCGAGAATAACTATAACAAAGAGACACAATATCACATTAATATTACTATTAAAACTCATTGGGCATTCACAACACACTAAGTGCTCGATTACGAAGACGCGGCGCGTTGCGCGGCGCGACGGGCGGTTCGTCGTACATTGCTATATGTTTGGGTTTGCGCGAGCGATGACGCGGCCCGCTGCTGCAATGTACGACGAAATGCCCAACGCGCCGCGTCTCCGTAAACACGGGCTAACTTTATTGAACGTTTATCACAAACATCAAACCGTCATAACTTAGTTACAAGCTTACATACTAGATGGCAGTAGTAGTAACTGAGCAGAGGTGTAATCAAGACAGGTAACTATAATTTTGATACATACATACTAACAATTACAGAGGCGAATGTTTCTCCTTTGCGTATCGTAACCATCGGATTCCCGTGGCCCTCATCAAGTTATCGGTCCACCTTTAGAGGTATGTGGAACAGAGAGTAAAATCCCACATAGCTCCGTTGAAAAGGAAGGATTCTCCGACCAGATTTGTGCTAAAGCTTGTTTGTTTATGGTGGGCTATTTTCCGATAGATGATTTCGGGTGGTAGTATCTATTCAAATCGCGCGGAGAACTTTAATTACGCCATGTAGGATAGTTCTTTTATGAAGACATAGATGTCGCTAGACACCTTTTGGGAGACCTCTAACGCTTCGTCATTCAGTACATTCGATAGATGCTAGACGCGCAGGACTGGCTATGGTGTCGACATTTGGGAGAGGCCTATGTCAAATAGTGGTCATTTTTTAGCTGAAACGTTGATGATAATAAAAAAATACTTATAAACGATCAAACGGCTGATTGGGTTTTAGCGAAATTATGCATACGAATTTTTTTGACATGTCCTAGAATAGTACATAGGTTTTTTATTCCGCGAAAACGTTCCTATGGGACAATTTCTCACTTTCACGTTGGCAAAGCCACCGGTAGAAGCTAGGAATTTAATAAAAGTCATAAATCAACAAGTGAGTAGGCGTACACGTGCATATTCGTGTGGTAGAACACTATCGTGTTACTTATTTGTCCTGTTCAATCCTGCTACAGATTCATACGATACCTTTTTGTGCGTGCAACACGCGTCAGAGAACGGCCTTCATGCCCCAACTGCCGGGATCCCGACCAAGATTTCCAGTCATCGTAGACGTGGGCTAGCGGACGGCGAGCAATGGGCAGCTCGCCGTCCGGTAACCGTCCGAACCGAAATCCGAGCAAGTCGTATTCCACGTGCGCCTCAAATATGTCAGGAAAACCGTATGGGCCCAGCAGGGTCGAAGCTTAATGGGGCTATGGGTTCGTTTTTGAAAGGAAAATTCTGGGTTCTTGAACTCAAGGCAAAAAAGAAACATAGTGGTTTTAGTTTGTAAAAGTTTGACAAGCCTTCCCGCTCCGCCCTAGAGCAGGAGAAGTCATTGGATGATTTCCCACCTAAAAACACCCTATTGTATAGGTATATCTGGTTCTCAGACTTTTCAATGTTGCATTACACGTAGATATTACATTATTGGAGCCTAAACGGTGTTTCTTGTTTCAATCAGTTGGCCCGTGAGTTTGTTACCCTGCATTTTTTTAAATTATTGATAGGTTCGCGCTTGACCGCTATCTCACCTGATGGAAAGCGACGATACGGTCGACAATGGATCGCGCTTACCTAGAAGAAACCTATTCACTCTTTGAGAGTAAAGGTAAGAGGAGAAGGAAGTGAGATGGAATCCCATGCTGCTAACCTTCAGCCACGCACTGGCAGGACGGCATCATTGGGGTACTAGTCTGGAGACTGCGGGGACGCCCGAGCCCCCCCGGAAATGACCATCGGGCCCTCTCATCTGGTCGCCAACCAGCACGATGGTGCATTCCGGAATTTTTCGTCAGTTGGCGGGGCAGCCTTTCATGTGTGGCTAGCACATTACTTGGGCCCCCTACTAACTGCGGTCGGCCAGCGGTGCACCGTGCCTCGGATCCCGCTACCCTCCGCGACTAGTCTCCCGATACGTCAATACCAACGCAAGGCAGGCTGGTCTGCATGCATTGGAACCGCCACTTCGACCCAACTCCTCTGAATTGGCTACACTGGGCATCGTACCGGAACACGCCTTGGCCGCTTGGCGGTACGCCTTTGCCCAGTGGGTGGTCACAAGCCATCGGTCGAAACCTACCACCCTGCATACAACAAACTAGCAGCAATAAAATGAAACAAGCAATTTACCAGTTAAAGTCACACTGAGAGTTCTGAGCATGATCTGGCTGATGTTGTAGTAGTTCTTGCTAAAATTAGGCTTGATCCGCGTCCATATGATATCCATTGGAGCGTACATCTGAAGGCAGTAGGTGAAGAACACAGCTACGGCCACAAGAATCTTCGCTGTCAATGCCAAACTGAGAACAAATATTAATTAATTAATAAAATGACAGAAAGTACGGACACGGAGCTGTTTGGTGTTCTGAACGATCAAAAGTATTTAACCTAATTTCAGCTAGAAAATAAAACTAAGGTCTTCTTGTGAACTCATCATTGCCTGCTGTAAAGCAATAAATATTGATTTAACAGTTATTTAGTCGAAATTAGGAAAAGAAACTGCATTTTAAATTTTACAATCACATTCTCAATATTTATTGAAAATTTAAATACACACTCGTAAAATAATTTAATTACTTAATTAAGTATAACTTAAAAAGTAGTTATATTTATACAGACTAAAAATAATATTTACAAATGGGTAAAAAAAAAAATGTTTAAATAAAACCAAATCAAAATTAGTTAATTCGTTTAGGAGTAACAGTAATAAAGTTTGGCCAAGAAACACTCCACGTACGAGTGTTTTTTGCCCACAGATTTAACGGAAGACTTGTGAAGGAACATTACTTGTCACTGTGATCATGTTTTCATTTTACCACTTATTGTATTGCTTAAAGACATTTTAGTATTAAGCCTACCTATTTAATTTCTGTTTACTTTTATATTTGCACCAAGTGCTCTTCCGTTTTGTATCCAGGCAATCACTGTCCATTCCAGGTTACATGAAAGAAATCGCCAGATGCGAAAAGGCCAATTGGCGCCCTTATATGTATGTTTTTTTACCACTGACTACTTCGTATTTAGGTGGGAAATCATAAAATCACTTTTACCGCTCTAGGGGTAGAGCGACGGGGTGTGTCAGACTTTTACTGACTAAAACTCACTCCTATGTTCCTTCTTTGCCTGAAACGCATTCAGGACCCCGCGTTTTTCTTTCAGTAGCCTTAGCCAAGTTGATAGTCTACAATCGAAAACGCCAATATTTAATCAAATGTACGGGAATGACATCATCTCAACAAAATTCATAGCCAAGTTCATATCGTTCAAATTGACAAAATGAAATGTACTCCTTTCTACAATGATCATTGCTACATCCTGTAGTTTTATGGTATAAATGATACTTACGCTGAGGCGTTTCGATTGTAGAAAGCGACTAGAAACGATATGGTTGTAACTTGACTAGGCCTTCTGAAGTTAACCCATGCATGGTTTCGACTTTGAGGCGCGCGTGGCACGCGGCGACTCGAGCTCGGCCTGAATTGTTCCCGGACGGCAAAATACTCTTTACTCGCCGTCCGCAAGCACACAGTGCCTGGAAATCGGGGTTGGGATGCCGGCGGCTAGGGTATAAATCCACGCTACTTGAGCATTGAGATGGTAGAATAAGTTTGATGCTTCAATTTTTATCTCCACATTTTACTCGGTTCGACCGATTGATATACCTTACTATTGAAATAGTAAGGTAAGAAATCACACGACACAATGATAACATCGTTAGATTTCTCATTTGAGCTCGATGAAATAGATTTAATTAAATAAATCAATCGACCTTATTTCATTTATCGAGAGCTTAAAAATTAATACAAGCATATTGTTTTTCTTTTTTTTTCATTTTTGCAAAAAACAATGAATATTCTCTACGTGTATTTTTTCTCTTTGTGTTTTTTTTTTCGTCAAATACAATACGTTGCTGATCTCACATTCGTTTATTTTCTCGGATAACGTTGAGCAGTCATAAATGTTATTCTCCCATACTTGGATAGAAAGAAAGAATGACTGGGGCCACTGACAGTATTCGTGGAAATGAAGGTATTATTTTCGCTGCATATTCGGGGTGATGATTTTGTTCCCATTGCGTGAGAATTTAAAACAGCTGGTTCCTAGCGACTTATAGATTTAGGTAGAACTACTTAGAATCACTTAGAACCAGGTACAGATTTTCAGTTAATATTGTTTTTTGTGACGGTAAAAAAATAGATGAAGTAAGAAATGTAGTATATTAGAGGAAGATTCAAAATGGCACCTGTAGTAGACACTAATCTACAATGAAATAACTATGTATGATGATGTAATGAACCATTTGCTAAGTTTATATATCGGCTCGCTATCCTCACTAGAACACGTCTTCACTCTGCGGCGGTGGGACGCAGACTGACTCTCCCCACCCCGCACGCTGCGTGGAGTGTAGGAACGAGACGACAGATGTTTGACATTGTGTGTGTGTGGTTGTATAGTTGTGCGTGTGTCTGTTTGTATGTTTGTTATAATCGTGTATGCTACAGCACCTATGACTCAAAAGTTGTAAAGCTTATTTTGGTATGTGTCATCATGATGTGAAGAGGAGAAATGAAAAACATATTACTAAAAAAAGTTTTATGTAAATGTGACTTTTACTTAAAATAAATATATATATATATAGACCAAAATCCATATTGTACACATTGTTAGACCAGCAAATACTTCATATAAACCTTAGGACTTGTATACATTACCTAGGTAAAGTAGGTAATGGACATTAATATTCATAATATTTGATACATTGCCTGAAAGTCCTAGATATTCTATAAATTACCTAAGTATTGTATAGTTATACAGATTGCCGGTAACATATACATGTAGATAGATGGAAAGGAAGAGGGCGGCCAAAGGAGTATTAAATTCAAATGTATTATGTAAAAGAAAAACCGACCTATTACGTATAGCTACACATTTTAACACCGCATTAACACCACCCGGTCGTGCAAAACGCGGCTCATGGACGACGAAAGGCAGGTTTTGGGATTAACTAGGTAAATAGGACTAGGAAAAACGTACTGACCTGGACTCGTTCATCTAAATGGAAGCTCATTCAGTCTGAAACCGCGGTACTCGAACTGGGTTAACCGCAGTACTTGCAGAACGCACTTTGTGTAATGTCTTTAACACCAGCTAGACACTCGTAACAGTTCGCAAAGCGAAAAATATAACAAAAAAATAAATATGCACCAATTCACGGCGTGGCACATAGCTCAAAGTTTTTGACCAGAATGAAGCGTGTCTTCGTAGAATGGTCCCGAACGACGGCGACAGAGGAAACACTAGGCAGCTTACGCGTTGGAAAAAGAAGTGAGCATAGGTGGGGCGTTCGCGATCTGCAACAACGTATTTTCTACCCTACGATTAGAATAAAAGTTACGAAACCCAACATTAGGGTAAAACCAGGATAGTTGCCCCACTTTTTGAAATAACTTTATATCTCTTTGTACAAAAAGCATAATTCATTATTTGTAAAATGGGTAGGTACTTTGATTTATTATCTTCATATTGATGAAAGGAATAAACAATATCTTTGATATATTTCCAGAGTATCGGAATATGGCTATTTTTGCGGACCTCTAAATTTTGGGACAAATATTCCACATAGGGGATAGTTGCCTAATCCATGTAAATTACATTTCGGATAGATAACCCGTCGAGGAAGAGGACATTTATCCCACAAAAACTTTAATTACACCTAGCCGTCCCATGAAATTGCACAGAGACATCACTGTCAATTTAGTTGTAGTTGCAGAGTCTCTCGAAGGACAAATAAAATAACATGTTTTCATTTGTGAAACTAGAGTAATTGCAATCAAGGCAACTATACCAACTACCGGGGCGACTATCCGGGTTTTATCCTAGGTATTTTCCTCTTAGGATGAGAAAAAATTGAAGAACGCAACCTGCCACGATTAGTGCATACTTCTCTATAATCTTGAACGTTTGCGGTTCAAAAGTTACATTTTCGAACTAAACGATTAGAATTAAAACGTGATATTCCAAAAACACGAAATGTCTTTTTTCAGTGTTAAAAATATAGCTCTTTGTACTTTATACTTACATTTCACCTTCTGGCAGATTCAGCGTGATGCTTCCAAGGACCCCTTCCCCATACTTCATGTAACCAAAGATCCCGACGACTCCATACAATATAGCAACGAAGATCATGGTCACATTAAGAACACTGGGACAGCCGAGGAAGTCTTGAGGTTTAGCCATCTCATTCTCTACTGGCATGACAACATTGATGCCCTCCATTGCAAATATGGCAGTACTGGAAGTGAAAGAAGTAATTAGTGAGTCGGATTTGATGGGGCTTAGCGACAATAGGGTAAACCAGGCATATATGTCCCAGTCAGTAACAAGCCTATTTGCAAAACTAAGGCACGTATTTAAAATTATGTAAAATACGAATATACACCGTTAAATTTTGGTCGTTTTAATCCCGTGGAGGGTCGATTCGGTATATGAAACACTATTGATTTATAAAGATAAAATTAAAAAATAAATTACTTAACTTTTTTTCTAAAACTCGAATTAATCTACGCATGTACGAAATTTTTTTTTTAAGTAAACGAGTCAATGCTATTGTAGAGTGTCGTCGTACGTTGCGTACTAACTACCTACAGTTCATTGACCTCGATCAGCAGATGTTTACTTAAATTAATTAATTTCATACATGCGTAAATTGATACGAGTTTAAAAAAAAATCTTTATTATTCATTTTTATCTTCACAAATCGATAGGGTTTCATGTACCGAATCGACCCTCTACGGGATTAAAACGACCAAAATTTAACGGTGTACAATGCAAGTTAAATTTGCGTTAAATAGTTTACATAGCCATCATAGTTATGAACTACTGGTTAGGTCGGTATCGGCACCATAAGCACCTAATTAAGCATTAATTTTAAGTTCCTATTGTAATTTTATTTTTGGTGTACAATAAAGAATATATCTACCTATCTATCTAATTTTAAATGCGTGGCTTAGTTTTGCAAGTGGGGCACGTTACCGCATGGGGCATGTGGAAGAATTATTGATTATCTGGCAAAAAATACTCAGCTATCTGAGAATGGCAATTATTAGAGATAGAAATATATCAAAAGCTGTCATCCTGATTGGGCGAAAACTAACAATGGGTTAAAATTAACTAACAAATACAATTTTGTATAAAATGTTGCATTGTATATCACTTTAAACTTAATTCTACATTTCATTAAAATTTAAGTTTTTTAAGGCAAATGACAAAGCAATTGATTTTGTCAGCTCGTCTTGTCATCTCATTAAAATTATAGTTAATGTAATAGTTTAATAGCGCTTCTGATGGCAGCTCATTTACTGTTTGATTCTAATAAAGGGTAAATAGATTAGATTTGACAAAACAATATCTGAACCAACGATGAATTTATATTACTAAACTTATTAAAAAATAAAAAGCCCGTTTTGACACTTAAAAAGACTAACACTAGTATTTATAAAAAAAAAACTTGAGTAAAAGTAAGTACTTGTAAAAATTTGTATTCAATTTAAGTTTTTTAACCTCAAGTAATAAGAAACTAAACACTAAAACATAATAAGAAACTACTTAGCAACAAGTAATTACTTCTTTTTAAATACGGGTGTCAAGAATGTAACTTGAAGTGTTTTAATGTTAAAAACATAATGGTTACATAATATAATAGAGACGGTTGAGTAACGTAAATAATAAAAATATCAAAGGTAAAAAGGGGCCTTTTATTTTTTGATGATTTTATCTTTATTATTTATCATAACAGGGGAAATATTTTTTGAAGAAAAACGACTAAAACTATATGGTCAAGCAATTGCTACAGGCAATGAATGGCATAATATGTTCGAAATGAAATGATAACATACGAAAAAGGACAAATAAACCGAAATATGTTTTACGTCTTTTTGTCGGCAAATCTGATCGAATGCCTGGATAAAACAATATTTATATTATCATATCAGATTCATCTCTCCACAAAAATGATTCATAAAAGTATAGATAGATAAGGTAAAACACACAAAACATGCACAAAAACAGAAATTACAGAAACTTAGCAAACATAACCTAATATAATTAACACAAATGTACTAATAGATAAGAGCCATAATGCGGTTGGCATCTCATACAGCAACATCGCATCCTTAATCCAAAATTTTATAACGTTCCAAGTGGCAACCTATGCTACATAATAAATTGATTATCGTACAAACCAGGATCTAATATAGAACTTTGCAACAATGATCAATGAACTCATTCAACAAAGGCAGGAAACAAAACACAACTCAAATTAACTTTGAATCGTGAAAGTTATACACGCTGTGTGGAATCTATGTGTATATTTATTATTGGAATTCGTGTGGTTTCTGTTGATACGAATAAAGGAAAAATAAATATTTGAAATGATAAGCCAAATCATTCTGATTTGATTTTTTTTCCACTCACTAATTAATCACGAAATCTCAGATACTATAACACCTACAGAGTTAAAACTTGGCATGTAGGCTTCTTATAGAGTGTAAACGTCTGCTAAGAATGGATTTTATGAATCTCCACCCCTAAAGGGGTAAAGCGACTTTCACGCGAGCAAAGCCGCTGGCAGAAGCTAGTCATACAAACAATTTCTGCAAGAAAATTAACTGCATTTATAGATTTCATGATGTATAGAGCTCTCATAACGATATTTCGCCGTCCAAGATACCAGTGTCTCAAGACAAAAGTCTATGAACAGTCCGTATTGTCAGTGATGACATTCGGTTCTGAATCGTGATCGCACACAATGGTCCTCATCAGAAGGCACCCAAAAGAATATGGAGGGGGCTATTTTCGGAGTTTCCTTGAGTGATCGGATCAGGAATGAATATATCTGCAGGAGAACCAACGTTACCGACGTAGCACGAAGAATTGCAAGACCTGAGAATTGGACCAATCATTGTGGCGACACATGAGAGAGGTATCTGACAGTAAACGTGTTTCTGTTGAAATGATGATGATGTTTAAGATGATAACGATAAGAAACTACAGCCACACAAAATCACAAATTGCAACTGCCCAAAAAAACATATTAAGTCAGATCATTAAAATAAATATTTACCTTAGAAAAAGTGACCACTTTTCTACACTGGCAACCATTTCAATGTTACTTATCGGTGATAGATCAGTAAACGTATAATAACACGTTATACCAAAAGTAACCACCAGGCACACGTTAGCCAACACTGAGAATGGTACGAGAAACTTCAAGTGACGTATCTGGGTGATCAGGATCAGTGGGAGGAGCAGAATCCCACAATAGACCTCGACTTCATACTTCGTTGATGGTATAAGGTGGTCGAAGATCTGAAAACAAGAAATTGCTGTTATTTTAATATGTAATAAAATTATTATTAACGCACTTAGTAATAAAAAAATTGTTCTGTTTATTTGGACTTTGTCTTAAATATAAGATTTTTTATTATTATTGTTATGAATTTATCCTGGACCTTTGGAAGACGTACAAGGAGCCGAAACTAACTCGCAGGGGCCCTTTAGATACTTTTAATGGAACGTGAAGCCAACCGAAGGTTATCCCCGTATTCGCTATGCTAATGCTCCCAAGGACAACACTCGGTTGGTTAAAAACGATTGGAATATATGGAAAACAAAGACAATAGGGCTATGGTTTTTGGAGTCTTAAGTGGACTGGTTCGAGACTGCGCGGGATAAGAATGTCTGGAAGGATTTGGGGGAGCCCTTTGCCGCGCAGTGGGACAGTAATGGCTAGAATAAAAAAAGAGAGCTATGTTAAGGCCACATGAGTAGATAAATGGTACAGAGGCAAAGCTTCTTAAAAACGTACATTATTATTACCTATTTTGGGAGGGTTGTCACAATTATCAGGTGAAACCAAATGAAATGAAACATTTGTTAAATAGTTTTAGTATTTAGTATAAAAAACGCAAATATCTATATTATGTATATTTTACATTCAACACACATACCTACTACGTACATACTAACCTATTCACATACCAACAAATGTTTATTAAAAGTTTTTATTAACTATAAGAAGGTAAAAACACACCATGTAGTACGTTCGTCTTATCAAAAAAAGCTATTTACTTGAAAAAGTAATAATCAAATATTAACTTATCTATTGTACTCCTTAGGATAAATAATGTACGATATATTTTTTCTGGCCTTGTTTATATAGACAGTACAATAAACTACCTTTGTTAATCATATAATACCATATTTTTACATTTAAATATTTAAACTTGTAACTAAACTAACTAACAAAACAAACAACGTGCGTCGCATTGACCCTGAGATTGTCCACTGATTGTGTCTACCGGTTATTTCCAGTCTCGCCGCGTGCGCAACAAGCGGCCAGTGGTCACACAGACATTCCCCGCGTGCTTTGTGTTCCGTTTATCTACTCATGTGGCTAAGACTATAGCCCCTGCCTGAACAATGTTATTATTATTTATTATTATAGTCATGGTCATTTTTCATGAACAATAATTTGTATCTGAAATTACAAAAAAAAAATGCATAAACATACCATTATTATATGTATATATAGAAAGTGCATAGATCATCAATACGTATAGACACTTATTCAATAGGAAACTTTTGAGTACTTTTTTGAAAGAGCTTATAGTAATATAGCTCTTTTTAAATCCAAAGGTAATTTTTAAAATAATATAATCGATTAATATCTGGGACAGGGACAGCTTCACAATATTTAAGTTAGGCTGTATGTGATACATATATATTTAGTTTAGTGAAGTATTCACGGTAACTCCTCTTTAAGGAACACGAACTAAAAGTTTTAGAGAGGAAGACCCAAATACTCCGAAATATTTTATTCTGAATTTCGATGTTCCGTTTTTCAAAAGTCAGAATTTCATAATACCTAAGAATTATAATGTCCATTATTAAAAATCACGAAATTTATTTTACCGAAAGTCTTAAATGCGATTGGTTACTTTTCCGATTTTCATACATCGAAGAATCAAATGCTTGAAGGGCTTTCGGTCCGAAAAACGACATTCCAATTTTCAAAACTTCGAATAAACTAAAAATCAACATGTTGTGCTACAAAATTTAGTGACAAAAACGAATCGCTGCAAAACCGACTTCAAGCAGTCTTGTCTGCCCTACCCCTAGAGTGTAATTTAAGTCTGCGTAGGCGCGGAGGGGTGGAGCGGCCCGCGAGCTGAGAAGCAGGTGGTTTAAAGGCCCGCCGCCGCTGCTGAAGCCGATCTGCGGTGGTGAATATTAAAAACATCTGCGACGATAAGCTCGCGTGAGGCCGCCCAAACCCTGCAGCGCCGGAGCCGTGATAGAAACAATACTCGTTGCATGTTGCATGCCTACTTGCATGTTGCATGCCCGCTTGCATGCTGCATGCGTGCTTGCATGTTGCAAGCTTGTTTGCATGTTGCATGCCTGCTTGCTGCTTGCCGGCTGTTTGCCTGCTTGCATGCTGCATGCTTGCTTGCATGTTGCATGCCTGCTTGCATGTTGCATGTATGCTTGCATACTTATGTGTTTTATCTTGCTATTCAGTTTTACAAGGAGTTTTTATTTCGGAATTGTATTAATCGGTATTTTAATAATCGGAATTCGGATTTTTGATGTTCCGGATTTATTATCATTAAGTCGGACTTTTTGTTATTAGATCTATTGAAACTCGGTATTTTGAGAATAGTAATTATAAACGTTAGGAATATTGAAATTTAGGAATTATGAATATATACTCCTACTTTTTTAATTCCTAAATTTGATCCTTAATGATAAGTCGGAGTTGTTTTATTCGGAATTTTGAACCATTCGGAATTATGAAAATCGGTATTTTGAAATTCGTATTTGTAACTGTCGGAATAAAGTTTTTCGTATTTATGTATGTAGTGTACCCTTTAGAAACCCGACTTCCGAAATTAAAGTCACTTTGCACTTTTTGTGTTTTTTTTTTTAAATCGGTTATATATTTTTTTTTGTAATAAGTTTTGTATATTTCATATTACGTTACAATTGGAAATATTTGAACTGCATTGCACCCCATCCGTTTCCCGCCCCAATAAAAAAACGAGCAATAAAAACAACTATTAGTTTAATTACAATTACGTTATAATTATTTTATTGGTAAAAAAAAAACTTTGAACGGATTAAGATAGACATGAAATTAGTGTCACTTTTTTAGGTAATTACTTTTTGCGCTCTAGAGTGGATCGGGAGGGTGCGTGAGACTTTTACTAACTAAAACCACACCTTCTATGAATGAGTATGTTCCTTCAGTTGCCCTTTGAGTTCAAAAGTCGACCCATGACTTTACTAGGCTTCGTAATGATCTAGGCCCCTACCGGTTGGTTGGTGATATCTCTTTGAGGCCCACGCGGAATACTACACGCCGTCGATTACTTGGACTCAGTCCGTCCGATTAACAGACGGCCGGACAGCGAGAAATGCATTGTACTTTCATTAGCAAGCCCACGCCTACGATAGCTGATAGTCGGGTCTACCGTCCTGGCAAATAGGGCGTGAGGATATGCGTTCAATCACGCGTGCAACCGTCTCCTTTATTAGCATTACTGCTTCGCAAAAAGAGTCGAGCGCAGAACATTCCCCTTCGCTCCGGACATTGGACTGAAGCAGGGCCTGGCGTGAAAGGTCACTACCGTCGATTGGCCTCACGAGGACACGATGGTGCTTCGCCTAAGCGGAGCATACCTCCACCGTATGGTCCACAGTGTCCTCCAGGCGGTCTACATAATGGTGACACCCGGGTATTTCTTCTGCCTGAATCAGGTGCACGAACCTCCCGAACTTACCGTGTGAGGACTGGCACCATGCGGAAGATCTTCATCAGCCTCTCCACAAAAAGGACTTACCGCCAAGATTATGGCGTGTCTAAAATTAGTATCACTGTGAATATGTTTTACTCTCTTATAATTGGTTCAATTTAAAAGCCTATGTAAGGCTTCCAAAAGATCATATTTTGTCGAAATAATTAAAAAAAAAACCGACTTCGTTAAAAAAAATAACTAAAAGGGTTAAAATAACTTTAATTTCGTATGTCTCTTGAAGTTTCTCGGTATTGTTTGTTTCTTATTTAACATCGACTTCCAAAATTTTTTTCGTTTTAGTGTTTTTTTTTATGAAGTCGGTTATTTTTTTGTGTAAATATTTTTTATTTCACACTTTTTAGTTGCGATGTACTTAATCAGAGTGCATATTTTTCATGATAATTCCAATAAACCCAAACACTGCAAGGATACATTGTTTTATTATGAAGTTCTCGTGTTTACCTTCCACCTTCCAGCTCCATCAGTTAATAGTACGAGTACCTTATAGCCAAAGTGCAACTCATGACAATTCTAACAATTCCAAACACGGCTAGGATACATTGATTCATTACGGAGTTCCAGTGCCTATCTTCCGGCTCCATCATCATCATCAAGTCGCTTTGATGATACCATTTTCAACATAACTATTCAGAACCGATTATTTATTTGTATTTTCACAGTCGCATAACTATCTTCATTGTGATATCTATGCGAGTATGAAGCTCAGTTGGCAATTTCTGGTCTTTTTTATCAGTTCCACTTCATCAAATGTTACTTTTTGACTGTAAATGCTTAAGTGCTCGATAAAAATACCAAAATTACTATATGGTTGCCTATAATATTTGAGGAGTTCCCTCGATTCCTCATGAATCCCATCATCAGAACTGAATTTTGAAAAAAAAATGGAACCAATCTGGAAGCATACCCTTTACGAGGAAAAAAAAAAATTGCAAAACGGTCCATATGCGATAAAAAAGCATATAATTATACGGTCGAATTGAGAAACCTCCTTTTTTTAAGTTGGTTAAAAATACTACAAAAGTTTGTAATCCTATACCTAAAAAAAATTGAGGGAGGGATTAAAAACCTTTTATGAAATTTTGGAACATTAATAAAACATTTGTTTATTTATCCATTCTATTTTGACATGTACGTGACATTTTCCATATGAATACAAAATGATATTCCTAACAAATTGTTTAACCTTTGTATAGAGATTAACGGTGAATTAATACGAATAAATTATTCATCAATGATTGGAGTCTTACTATTTACCTAAATGTTTTGAATATTGGAATACTACATTATAAAGTAATTAAATTATCCATATTTCCATTTCACTAATAATTTATGTTTAAAACCAAACAATAGTTTCAATTGATTTGCTCAAAATAGGATTATTTGATGTAACAGGTACATTCGTTATTTTTGTCTCTAAACTAAATGATACAAAAAACTAATCACTAGTAAAGACGAAAGTTTGTATGTATATGTGTATATGATCTGTATGTCGGCTGAACGTACTTAATCGGATGTCCAAAATAATATAAACAATGTCTTGAAATAAGACACACGATACTTTTTTATCCCTGGAGCTTTCTTCAATAGCTTTCGAATACATTTTTACTTTCAAGCAAACCAAACGGCTAACCGAAACTAGAACAAAAAATATGAGTAATATCTTTAGTTTGAACCCCAATATGTTTCCATATCCATTTGGGAATGTATGATTTTTTGAATTTCCATCTTGGTCGCAATTTTTTCACGTCTAAACCGCGGGTCGGATATTGATGATACACACGGCTATACGTGTGTAAAAAATCATCAATATCCAACGCGCCGCGTCTCCATAATCGACCACTTAGGATTGAATTTTCCTGCTCCCATCTTCCCGTCCTGTTATAATGTAGGTGTTATCCCGGCTAGAGTGAAGAGGATCTCAATAAATTAGTAGTGTGCCTCACCATCAACGATTGCATCACTGTTTACCAGTGGATTGTCGCAGTCAAGCATTGTTTTAAACACCGTTAAATTTTGATAGTTTTAAACTTATGGAGGGTCGATTCGGTACATGAAACACTATCGATTTGTAAAGATAAAATTAAAAAATAAAGTACTTTTTTTTTAAACTCGAATTAATTTACGCATGTACGAAATTAATGTCTTTAAGTAAACGTCAGCTGAGTAGACTTGTAAGTAGTTAGTACGCAACGACCGACCACTATCTACAATTGACTCGTTTACTTAAAGAAATTAATTTCGTACATGCGGATATTATCTAATTCGAGTTTTATAAAAACAAGTACTTTATTTTTTATTAGACCCTCCACGGATTAAAACGATCAAAATTTAACGAAGTATAATTTAAAAAAAGTTCCGTTTCCACAATAGTGGAGGCGCCGCGGCGGGTTGAATGTTGTGGGAACTATCCAATACCTAATTTTATTCATAACTAGATGAAGTAGTTCCGTTTTGTATATTAATATTAATTCCCTAGAGACTACAGCTACTTTATTATTCAGTCAGTTAATTTCAGGCTACAACGATGTGATCAGATTACCAAAATTCGTCCCAGTACCAGTTAAATTCGATTACCAAATTGGGTTGTGCGTCAATTGGTATACAAGTACTTGTTTACCATGAAGTATGCCAGTATTATTTATTGAAATTTTACTGGCGGGGTAATAGACAATTGATAAACATATTTATATATTTCTAAATACATACATATTATAGATAAATTACACCCAGACACAGAACAAATGATCATGCCGATCTCACAAACATGGGTGGGAATAGAACCCATGACACTAACTACTAGACCAACAGGCTAATCATATGTATGTATGTATACTTATATTTATGTAGTTGACGATGGTTCACGCTTCCTACCTTCCTACCTTTGGTGTACCTAATAACTAGTGCTTGCCTGCAATCTGATGGTAAACAGTGATGCAATCGTTGAAAGTGAATTGCACTAGTTTATAAGAGCCTATTCACTTTAGCCTTGAAGACACCTAAATTATAGTCAAATCTCTAAGACGTTACAACATCGAACATATTCACTTCCATTAAGTTAAGGTTTTTTTTTTTTTTTTTTACGGTAGGTAAAATCATCCAATGACAAATCCCGCCCTTGGGCGGAGCGGGAAATAGTGTCAGACTTTTACTGACTAAAATCCTACCCTGTTCCTTCCCTGCCTTGGTTCCAGGGCCCTGGTATGCATTTTCATACCTTCCCAGAGCCCCAGACTAGGCCTCGACCCTACTGGGCCCCTACGGTTTGCTGACAACTCCTTGAGGCGCACGGGAACAGTGCGCGCCGTAAACGACTTGGGCTCGGTCCGGTCTGTTACCGGACAAACGGACAGCGAGCTACCCATTGCCCGCCGTCCGCAAGCCCGCGTCTACGGTGGCCGGAAATTTGGATCGGAGTTACGGCGGCGGCTGCGGCGTGAGCGCCGTTGCCTGATACGGTCAGCCTCCTCCTTTGCTAGCATTACTGCTTCGCAGAAGGAGGCGACCGCCTGCCACTCCTCCTCGCTCCGGAGCATGGCTTGAACCAAGCCCCGGCGCGAGAGATCGCCTCCGATTGCCCCCACGAGGACACGGCGATGCTCTTCCCAAGCGGGGCACACCTCTACCGTGTGCTCCACCGTGTCCACCGGGCGTTCCGCACAGTGACGACACCCGGGCGTCACCTCCGCACGGATCTTGTACAGGTACCGCCCGAACTTGCCATGTTCGGTTAGTACCTGCGCCATGCGGAAGGTTATGACGCCGTGAGGCCTTTCCAGCCACGCCTCAAAGAGGGGCCTTACCGCCTCAATCGTGGCGTGCCCAGCACAGGGTTGCGACAGTCGTTCTCGCCATTTCACCATGAGATCTCGCCGGAACTCTGTCCGCCAAGCCGCGACTTGTCGCGGCAGCGGGGATTCGCCCCGGCGTTGCATCTCCACGCGCAGATCGTGCATGCGTGCAAGGACTGTTGCCTCCAGATCCCATGGTGGCAGGCCAGCAAGGAGGCTCGCCGCTTCGCGGGATACCGTGCGGTATCCCCGGATCATCCGTATGGCCATGACCCTCTGGCAGGCGTTCAGCAGGGCCGCCGGTCGCCTTCGCAGCGTCGGCGCCCACACAGGCGCCCCGTAAAGGGCCATGGACCGAACGATGCCAGCGTAGAGCCTCCGGCAGGAGGCGTCTGGACCCCCCAGGTTCGGCAGGAGCCGCTTGAGTGCAGCCGAAGTCCGATTAAGTTGGGGAGCCAAACGTCGGAAGTGCGCCTCGAAGTTCCACCGGCTGTCGAGGACGAGTCCCAGGTACTTCATCGTCGACCCGACGCCGATGTGAACTCCTCCTACCGTTAATTGGGAACCCGGTGGTGGCGCGTACCGAGGGCCGTGAAAGCACATGGCCTCGGACTTGTGCAATGCCACCTCGAGTCCCAACTGCTGGATCCTCTCCACGACTGTCGCAACCCCGCGCGTCGCTAGTTCGACCGCCGCCTGGTACGACCGTCCCCGCGCCAGGACCAGCGTGTCGTCCGCGTAGCAGACCACGCTGACCCCGTCGGGGAGGTCGGCGCGCAGCACGTAGTCGTACCCGATGTTCCACAAGGGCGGCCCTAGTACCGATCCCTGTGGGACACCGCACGACATCTCTCGCCGATTCAATTCTCCCTGATGACCGGGGTAGATAATGTACCTGCTCGACAGGTAGGCCTCGATCACACGACAGAGGTAGTCGGGCACCCGGTGGTACCGGAGTGCGCTCCTAATGCTACTCCAGGGCAGGGAGTTGAAGGCGTTGGCGATATCCAAAGACACCGCCAAGACACACCTGCCCCGGGACACTGCGTTCCCCGTCGTGAGGGCTCGCACGCGCATGATGGCGTCCACCGTTGAGCGCATCCTGCGGAAGCCGAACTGGTCATCCGACAGGTTCGGCCCGACCCGTGCTAGGTGCGCGACGAGGCGGTTTGCAACTACTCTTTCAAAGAGCTTGCCCACCTCGTCGAGCAGCACAATGGGCCGATACGCGGACGGAGAGTCCGCAGGTCGCCCTGGCTTCGCGATTAGGACCAGTTTCCCCGTCTTCCAACGAAGCGGGAACTGGCCCCTCTCCATACATGCGCTGAGGAGCCCTCTGAGTCGAGGCCCGAGAGCCTCCATGGCCAGGACCCAGGCTTTTCCAGGCAAGCCGTCGGGTCCCGGGGCGGTATTTTTGGCATTCAGCCTTTGTACCGCCACTCTCATCTCTACCTCGGTCACCTCTGGAGCAATATGGTCACCGTCGTCGCCATTGTGGTCCGCGTCGGACACCGCAGGTGGCGGAGCCATGGGCGGGGGGGTGTGTTCCCCCCGCGCAGGGAACAGAGAGTTCACTACACCCTCCACAAGCTGGGGCCGGAGACTCTGCGTCAGCGGGGGAGCCCAGGGGCGGAGTTTATCCCGCACCGCCTTGTACGGGCGACCCCACGGGTCCACGTTGAGAGTCCCCAGCCACACGTTGCGGGCCTCGAGTTTGGCCCGCTTTATCTCCGCTCGGAGGGTGCGCTTTGCTGCTCTGTATCCCTCATACAGCTCCGCCTCTATGGCCTCTGCATCCGGTGGACGGATGCGGCGTCTGCGGTGTCTGGAGTACCGGCGTCGCGCGGCAGTGCATGCGTCACGCAGTGCCGCAATCTCCGGCGACCACCAGTGCACCTGGCGCTGGGCACGTCCTGGTCGGACTCGGGGCATAGCCGCGTCGCAAATTTGCGACAAGGCCTCCCCGAACCAGTCCGCCTCGGCGTCAATGTCGACAGGCCTGTCCGGTGCTTGCACCCAGGCCTGTACCGCCGCGGCCTGCCGGAAGAGATCCCGGTCCAGCTGCCTCAGCGCCCAACGCGGACCACACGGGGTCCGTTGGACCGGCGCGGTCGAGGACTGGGCGGAGACGTCGAACCGGATGTACCGGTGGTCCGAATACGTCTCCACCCCCTCTATGACGCGCCAGTCGACGACACGCGGTGACAGAGCAGGGCTGGCGAACGTTATGTCCACGACAGACTCACCCTGCATCCGCACACACGTGGGGACAGAACCCCGGTTTATGACGACCAGGCCCAACTCCAGGGCCCAGGCCTCCACCCTCCGACCCCGCTCGTTCGTGAACCGGGAACCCCAAGCCTCGTTCCAGGCGTTGAAGTCCCCGCACACGACCACAGGGAGGGAGGAGTGAAACCTAGCGACGACGGCATTCAGCTCCATAAGGGAGTTGTCTAGATCGGCGAGAGATCTGTTCGGGGACAGGTAGACTCCCACCACCACAATGTCCCCGAACCGTGCTGCCACGCAACCCCGCCCCCTCGTGACGGCCTCGAGGGACGGGGTACCGGCGGCGGCCGACGAAATTAAGGTCACCGAGCCGCTCAGGTCCTGAACCCAGTCGGCTCTGGGCAGGACAAAGTGCGGCTCGGAGACCACGGCGATATTGATCGACCACTGCGCCATGCTCTGGAGCAACAGATCCTGAGCGGGGGCGCAGTGGTTGATATTCGCCTGGAGGAGACGTAGTGGTGCCGTTATTGGCAGTCCATTGTCTCCTCCCGAGCCCCCTGTGGGGGCACTGCCGCGGTGGTTGCGGCGGCGACAGCAGCCACGGCAGCGGCTGCGGCGGTGGGCCTACGGACCTTGCCCTTGGCCATGGCGGGGGGGTCGCAGGGCCTGCTCCCAGCCCGGTGATCGGCCTGCTTGCCAGCCGCCGCACATGCATAACAATGCGGCGACTCACGGCATTCTGCAGCCTTGTGACCGGGCTTGCCACACTGGAAGCAGTGGTCACTGCGATCCACCTCCGCAGCGCAACAGGCCCCCACGTGGTGCCCCACATGGCAGCGGTAGCACCGCAGAGGTCTGGGCTCCAGCAGTTTCACCTGCGCGGAGACCCAGCCCACCAGAAGCCGTCGGCCCACCTCGGAGATGGTTTTGGCCGCCGACACGGGGCAGCTTACCGTTACGGCTCGCATCCCCGTGCTGTCAGCGCGGATTGTGCCCGCCCGAACCTGATCGGCCGTGCACCCTCCAGCCCTGACGATGGCGGCCACCACCTCGTCCACCTTGACTAAGTCATCCAGGCCCATTATGCGCATGTCTATGCACCTGGATGGCCCGGACACTCGTGCCTCTTCGGCGTCTAGAGACGCCCTGATCTTGATGGCCAGGGCGTCCGCTGCAGCACTGTTGTCCGTGCCAGGGACCTCCAGTATGCGGGCTCCAGTTGCAGTGCGTCGCATACGGAAGCCCCCAGAGGCTCCGAGCTCGTCAAGGTGGGGCAACACCGCCCGCCTCGCCTTCTCCATGACGTCGTCGTACGTCACGCCCCTCTTTTCCGCTTCTGGCTGCAGCGTAATGACTACAGCCGCGGAGTTCGGGGCGTGAAGTCTGGCCGCCATGGCCCGCTTCCGGCGCTCCTGTCGCTTCGCCCGTTTCTTGGCCGCCCTTGCGGTCTTGCCCGCCTTCCTTTTGGCGCCGACAACCGTCCATTCGGCGCCAGCCGAGGGTTCTTCCGACGGAGGAGGCCGTCGGCGCGGCCCAGTCACCGTCGCGGCAGGTGGTCCCACCGGTGCCGTCGAAGGAGCGGTCTTCCCCTGCCGCCGCCGTTGCGTAGCAGCTGGGGCTGGCTTTGCAGGCGCCGACGCCGCGGCCCCGCGCCTGGCTTGGCCGGGTGGGCCCGCCCTGGGCGCAGCAGCCGTGGCCGCGGCGGCGGCGGCATAAGACGCCGCGTTGCGTTGGCCGGTGGCCGCGAGCGGGGGGCGTAATACAATGCCCTCCAGCAGGGACAGCTGCTGCTGTATTCGCAGCTGGAACTGCAGCTGCTGTTCCTGCAGCTGCTTTTGCAGCTGCTGCTGGAAAGCAGCCAGCTCCCGCTGCACCAGCGACAGCAGCTGGTCTCCCGGTTCGGGCTGGGGCTGGGGCTTCGGCTGAGCCTGTCCCTGCCCTCGCTTGCCCCCCTCTCCAGCGGGCTTCGGACCACTAGCCCCCCGGGCTCCCGCGAGCTCGGCCTGGAGCTCGGCTCGGAGCTCGGCTCGGAGCTCGGCCCGGAGTCTCGCCACACTCTTCCCGAGGGAAGCGTCGAAAGCCTCCCCGATGGACGCAGCATGGCGGAGGGCCGTCCTCTCCTTTGAGGACTTTTCCCTCTTCCTCCCCATGTCTCGGAGGGCAGCGACCACCAGCTCCCCAAAAGACCTGCGTGACTCCTCAGCGGAGTTCTCCCCCTCGCTGCCTGATGGCCCCGAGAGGTCCATCTCAGCGTTGGACGCAGTAGGGTGGCGTCCTTCTGCAGCGAGCCTCTTGGCTCGCTCGGCAGCCTGCTGGGAGGAGGCTCCCCTCCCTCTTCCAGGTGGTCGACCCGCTCCCCGCCCACTGGTGGGGATTTTTCGGGCCGAGCCCTTTTCGCCTTCGGAGGACGAGCCGTCCTCCGGTTTAGAGCGTTTCCGGAAGAAACTCGCGTTTCTTCCGGAGTCGCCTCCCGTACCCTCGTCAGTCTCCGAGCCCTCCGAGCTCCTTCTGGATGCCGCGTCGGACTCCGACCGCGCATCACTCTCCAGTGGTTTCTTAAAGAATTTAGATTGAGGTTCCATAGCTGTTCCCACGAGTAAATTCATTCTGCACTTGCTCAAAGTTAGTGGTTCGCACTAACGACTAATTTAGCTACCCATTAGTCAAGCTAACAACCTCCCTCACGGTGCGCCGCCGCTTGGAGGTTTGGGGAATTTTTTATAGAGGTTGTCTTCCTCGCGGCCCGGGCGGTTAAGCCAAGACCCTCGACCCCCATCAAAAGTCAGAAACATGACCTTGGACAATCTCTGGGGCTACGAGAACAACGGCGGCAGAAGGAGAAGCAAGCCTTCCTCCTGCCTGCCCGGTGGCAGGGTGAGTGCACGCCGGGCCCGCTCTTGCTTCGCCACTGTGCCCTCTGCTAAAGCAGAGGGACACGCGTTGAAGCGTACTCCCGACAGAACATTCGCAGACGGCCATCGAGGCCCCTTAGGCAAGAGTGCCCAAGGGGGTGGTTGGCCGCCTCCCAGGGTGCACCGTCCCGCAGACTAGCCTTCGCTCCGGACGTATCCGCAAGGGAACTATAGCCTGCGGGCACTCGTGGAGGTTTTCTGTCACGGCACCCCCCATTAAGTTAAGGTGTAATTGCAATTATGCACTGCATGTGGTTATAATATTTCTGCACACAGCGTGAAACTACTCGTATTTGCAATCTAGATTAAATTTGTTTATTAGAGTGAACAGTGTTAATATGTTGAAAGACCAGATATTAAATTTCTTATGAGCTTCAAAATCATGAAATAACTTGTCTGGCTCTGGATAAAGCGAGACCGAGTTTTAGATTTTTACTGATAGAAACCTATCTGTGTTCCTTCCACACTTCCATGCATTCTAGGGCCACAGTAACTCTTTCGAATAATTTTAAATTAAATAAAAAAAAAAAAGAAAAAGTGATCGATTGTTAATCATAAGGGCTAACGCTGCGTTAACCGGATGGACGCGCGGACGCCCACGCGGCTCCCGTTGCGTGACTATAATGCCGTGTGTCGTTTGCAGCGGCCCCCTTTCAGACCGCCGTCCTTCAGGCCTCGCCGCCGAGGCCCGTCGCGAAATCCCCGTCAATGTCCGCCCCGTCCCTTGCTAGAGCCAGCCCGCGCCGTTGAGTCAGTAGTTTAAAAATCCCCTAAATAATATTTTATCTTTTGCTCGATCCAGCTTGTCCCTTGCTGCCCTCCCCCAGCGATGCCCTAAGCCGAGGTCCGTACCTCACAGGGGGTGCCCTTAGCGTGGTCGCTTAGTATGTAAGTTAGTTAAATAAGCCCTGGCTGGAGCCTTTGATTCTTGAATCGAGGCCGCCACAGGCAAGTCCGGTTAAGCAGCCGACAACCTCCGGTTAAGGTTGACCTGCGAGAGGCCACACACAAAAAAAAAACAGCGGTCCCCATAGCGGAAACTGGATTATTACCTGCGCTGTGTCGCTAGTTAAACTTTAACGGTGTGCATGTAGTCGTGTCGGTGGAGAACTTTAATGTATTTTAACGTAGCAAAAGGGGCGCAGGGCGCGGCTGCCTGCAACGGGTGTTCGCGCGGTGAGCCGCCTTGGTGCACTTTTGTATGGGACCGCGCGGGTAACTGCATAACGCAGTATTGGCCCTAATACTTTGTGCCTTGGTCGTGTAAAGCTAACAACTACATTAGACCGACGCATACGTCTGACACGACTGATTAATATGTAGAACGACCTCGTGTGGCGTCGCATGGCGTGGATTAAGTGTAGCTCTACAAGTTTAGTTTCCATATAAAATGTATGGAGACCGATGCGTCCAGATCTGCATGTGTAGCACACGTGTGCGCAGTGTAGTTCTACCTTAAATCTTGATGATGAAACACTTGGCTTATGGCTGTCGTAAGATATACCTCGTACGATCAGCACAAATGTAATTTATTTAATGATCAATTGCTAATAAACTTAATGACAACAGCAATAGAGTTCAAAATAAAAGAGAAAATTTGTTTCTGTGGCGTTTGCTATTTTATACTCTAGAGAAATCGTAATATGGTTTAGTATACCAATAAAAACTCCTAGCTAAATGAACTTCCAAAGTTAAGTAATGCTTGCTAGGTCGGTCTGTCGATGAGTTTATGCGACATCTGCTATTACGCCACTACAACTAAAATTCAAAACCCTGCATCGTGGTATTAGAGTTCTCTGCACCTATGCCTAAATCTAAAACTTATCTTAAAATATTTTGACATCAAAAAATTGTTTTGTTTGGGAATATATTAGTAATTTTTAATCTAACCTAACCTAAGCAAGCTCAGGAGTCAGAGTTTCACTTACTTGTTACCAAATGTTGCATTATTGATATATTATAAGGGAAGATAGGAAGATACGTTACGTACTAACATCGCAATCAGAAAACCTAGACTCGAAACTCACACATCTATGATCAGTATCGTCATAGTCGCAAACCTACAGTCACTGATAGACAAGAACAGAGATAAGAGCTGGCACTGTCGTGCGAGTGAAATTGCGTTAGCCAAAACTAGGCGATGGGCCTGATTTCAGCGGTCTACGCGCTAGAGGTGAGTCACCTGTCTTCCGCTGTTTTGATTTAATCTAAGATGAATATAGTACATATTGATCATCATCATCATCATCATCATCATCATCAGCCTTTTAATGTTCCCACTGCTGGGACACAGGCCTCCTCTCTAAGAGAGGGAATGGGCCGTAATCCACCACGCGAGCCCAGTGCGGGTTGGTGGATGTCACAATATGTCTTCGAATTTTTGGTTCTAGGACATGCCGGTTTCCTCACGAAGTTTTCCTTCACCGTTTTGAGAGCAGTGGTGATGAAATAAATTACTCAAAGTAATGCGCCTGGTCGGGCTTGATCCCGCGACCTATTAATCGTAAGTCGGGGCCGTTACCACTCGGCCACCACTGCTCTCATATTGATACAAGTGGAGAAAGTTTGTCATTGCGACATGAACTCCATGCGTCATGGAGCCGAGTACTGAAGAGATAAATTTTCAAGCGTAACAAACAACGTTGACAAAATATACATACGGGGGCTGCCCGGTGGCTAAACTTGTGGAGATACAATAAATACAGTAAATAGTGGCGGGGTAAGCTCGCGCATTTTTCTACACTAGTGTGGAAAACAGTACAATGCGTGTAGAAAAGTGGTAGGAATTAGAGCGGGTTTGTGTATTGAAAAAGAGTTATGGTATTCAATTGGGTATAGACTCCAAAATCATACATATCCCTATCCTCAGATAACCGATATTTCAATATAAGAATTTGAATAATTCAGCTAGAAGTTTGTGTCAAGAATCATGAAATAAATGACAATAGATTCGCTGCCTCTCGAGACAACCTTCTTCTGCTATTGATATTTATTTATTGGTATTATACTCACATCTTTGAGAGAAGACGCGATAAATATCACGTACACGCTCGTCCCGCCGAGACACACACCGGCCATGGCTGCGTCGACAAAGTGCCTGGAAATTTTAGTATATTTTATTTCACGATGAAAGTATTGCTTTCTAAAATATTCACAACATTTCGTCTTCAATAAATCTAATATATAAAAATCTCGTGCCAGTGTTTGTTGTTGAGCTCCTCCGAAACTTTTTTTTTATAAAATGTTTGTGTACATTTATTATCTGTGAGAATAGATCGCAGACAATTTTTTTAGCCTCCTACCATCCTTTAAATAAAAAAAAAAACTTTTTTCTGCCGGGGCAAACATTTTTCTGTTAAAAAACAATATAAAAATAATATTTCTATATTAAAAGAGCTTCACACAAAAAAGGCAGTTAGGTACTTAACGCCTGCAATCCAAGACTACTATTGTATTAAAATACATCTATAGAATGTGGCAAATAAAGTTGAAACCGATGCTAAGATTACGCGCAGCCCGCCGCTTCAAGTGAGACACGAAAATCAGCTAGGGTTCCTTCGAATTAAGCGCAAAGCACCAGCGCTGCCGTGGCAACTAATGTATGCACTTAGCTACTAATTTCAAGGCGCCCTTTCTGCGTATTAAAGGTCGACCGCCGTGATGGGTCGACTTGTGTGCTGGGGATTATAAAGGAATAAATTGATTTTACTTATTTCAATTTTGATTCGCGATTGTACTCAGCGCTGTCAAACGGAGTGTCAGATGTCAAGACCAAAATTAAATGGTTTTTTTTTAAAGCAAGTGAAATGTATTTTTATTTTATTACATATCGTATAAATTTATTTTGGGCACATTATCACTACCAGTTGACAGCGATGCGATTTTTTTTTTTGCCAGATTTTAGATTGCTTTTAACTATTTTTAACTCACAGACCCTCCAGCAGACGTCCTGTTATGAAATAGTTGTCGTTATTTTCTAAAATTTTCTAATTACTTGCGCAATTTTCTTATTTTTTTCATTTTTATAAACGTATTTCTGGCAATTAAGATTAATTATTATTTAAGTCAAGAATGACTTCTAGGCAAGCGTGCTCCATCGTCGGCCACATCATCGCTTACCATCAGGCTCACTTGATGGTAGCAATAGTGGTCAAACGCGAGCCTATCCATAGTGAAAAGAAGAAAAAGAATAACAAATAACAGTTCACGCATGATGACGCGGCCAAGGGAAATAGGGATTCACTTTTTAGGGTTCCATAGCCAAATGGCAAAAAACGGAACTCTTATGGATTCATAACACAAGCTCTGCTTAGCTTGGGACTAGACGGTGTTGTGTGATAGTTGTGGAATATTATTATTATTATTATTTCTGTCTGTCTGTCCGTCCGTATGTCACAGCCACTTTTTTTCCGAAACTATAAGAACTATACTGTTGAAACTTGGTAAGTAGATGTATTTTGTGAACCGCATTAAGATTTTACACAAAAATAGAAAAAAAAACAATTTTAGGGGTTCCACAAACTTAGAACTGAAACTCAACATATATACATACAACATATATGCATATATATATATATATATATATATACGTGTGGGATATCTATGGATAGGTCTTCAAAAATGATATTGAGGTTTCATTTTTTTATAAATTGAATGGTTTGCGCGAGAGACACTTCCAAAGTGGCAAAAAGTATCCCCACCCCCTGTAACTTCTAAAATACGACAGGAAACTACGGAACCCTACAATGAGCGTGGTCCGATACGCTCCTAACCGGTTTTTTTAGATAAAGATTAGATTTATTTTGTTTTGTTACTAGTTATATTTTATTTTTAATAAGAAGATAAATAAAACATGAAGCAATTATTACAATAAAATCAAACTTTTTTTACAAAACAATACAACCGACTTCAAAAACCCAGAGGACACGCTCCACACATACGGTAGAGGTGCTCCGCTTGGGCGGAGCACAGACGTCTCCTCGTGGAGGCAATCAGCGGCAGCGTCCTCTCGCGCCTGGCTCTAGTTGCTACGTACTACTACGTACGTAATAATAATACCGTTATCTGAAACCTAGCATATTAACGGTATCAACATACCTGATATGTGTAGAATACCGTTTCAATTTCGCAGGACCATGTTTGAATACTTCCTCGCATGTATCTGTATAGCTAAGTAAAGGTACTCTGGCTTTCTTGCAGACTTCTCGTGAGGTCGATACCTGTAACAATTAAATCTTTATTAACTCAAGTATAATCTACAAGACCACAGGTGGACGTAAAAGGTAACGGCATGGCAGGGCCCCCAAGGAAAACGCAAGAAAGGGAGACCCTATGCTAGATAGGAAGACGACATCAAAAAGATTGCCAAAATGAACTGGATGCACACAGCCTAGCCAGTCTAGAGAAGACTGGACAAGTTCGGAGGAGTCCTTCACCTGTAGAGGGATCCTTGCAGATAAATAATACTTTTTTAGAGTTTAAGATTAAATCTAGATTAGAATTAAGACACACTAACATCCAAATTGTTATAAAAGTACAGACACCTAGTTTAAGATTTATTATTGTAATCTAGTTTGCAAGAAATACAAGACTTTAATGGTAAGACTCAAATATATTTAGTGAAGGAAATTGTATTAGAACAAAAATTGGATTTGCTCTTACATTAGCTATATAATGTAAGAGCAAATCGAATTTTTATTCTAATACAATTTTCTGACATTTATGGTGTAAAATAAGAACTAATCCCGCATCGCGCAAGTAAAGTTTTCCACGTGATTTGAACATAGAACGGCCCGAAATCATCTATAGAGCAAGTAGCCCACCAGATAGAACACCCGTCTGTTCGGAGGATCGTCCCTTTTCAAAGGAGGTATGTGGAACTTTACTCTCTGTTCCACAAACCTCTAAAAGGATAATACTCCTAAGTTAGAAGTAACTTAACTCGCTATTCAGTTGATATCCTAGTTTGATAACTAAACGACGCCGTACAACCATCGGTCCGAATGATTTATAGTCGATACCAATTCTACCAATGCTGCATTTAACGTACCACCAACTCGGCTCAAACAATTCTAAAAATATTGGGCAAGAGCGAGTCAGAGACACTGAGGTTTCCCTGCAAACTAATTTATGTAAATAGTTCAATTCCCAAATCGAGTCCTGGAAGATTTTTTTGTGATGTAAGTAACAGTTTTCAGATTTATTCCTATACTTGTGCTATAAGACCTTAATTCATGCCAAACAGGATTCTAGGTCAACGGGAATATCGCATGAATTTTTTATTCCCTTGAGAGTGTCAAATCATAAGTTGTTTAAGACGTAAACGGCTGTATCTTATTTTTTCGTTGATTTAGAAGTTTGATTTTTCCACAACTTCAAGAGACTGCAGATTTGAGTATATCCTTTTAATTTCAAGTCGATACCTCTACGCGTTCCTGAGATTTGATAGACAAATAGACAGACTGACAACAAAGCGATCCTATAAGGATTCCGTTTTTCCTTTTGAGGTACGGAACCCTAAAAATACTTAAGTTATGTTACTTCATATTGTAAAAAGTATCACCATCACTTCTTCAACATTTTAATTAACAATTATCGTACCCCAGAATGTTTTGACTTATCATCCAACGCCATATCGGTGTGACATACCGTCTTAATTGCAAAATCTTTTAATTAAAATATATTTTACAGCATTTTTTTTTCTACAACAATAGCCAAGTATAATCAAACATAATATACATCAATATTTAACTAAAATTTTAACTCAGTTTCTCATTCAGAACATTGTGAGTGCAAAAGAATGAAATAATAGTATTCAAAGTAAACATTTCTGTCACCTAATGAACCCTTAATAAATTCCTCGACAGTTGCCATGAATTGAATTTTTCCAGTAGCCTTTACAATTTATACTAACAACCACTTCAATTTATTTTATCTATACCATATACTAAAATAGTACATAGATAAGGTAATAATACCATAAAAAGAAAAATCAATAGAATCAGCAACGGACTTACTTTGTACTTCATTCGTGTTGCGTTCACTGTTAATTTCAGTATTCAAAATATTGTTTTTCACAGCGACATCATTTCGTCATAGTTATAAATTTAAGATTTTAAACGAATTGATCTGATCATATATAATGGAAACTCTTAAAAAAATTATTGTAAAATTTGAATCATTTTTCACAATCTATGGAGTATTATGGTTCAGACTAATATTTGGCTATTACTTCAAATTCACTAGTTCTGTTACCATCTGCATCTTCGCAAAACTCTACTGCATCCTCACTTGTGGCATAACTATAGTTCATTTTGTTTTCCTTTTATGGGAAGGCGTGATTTATGATGCTTTTGTTGGGTATTTCTATGATGGATCATTGATCATGAAACCAACATGTCAGATTATAATAACATTAATTACCGAAGAAGAATATGTCACTAAGTTTTCTTCAAACCTGGCATCACATTCTTTGTTCATATTAAAAACAAAACCAACCTGTTTACTAACATATTTCATGATATTCTTGCTCATTATTGGACATATTATTTGCAACTTCATTGTAGGAACGGATGGAATCCTATTTATAACTTCTATGATTTACCTATTTACATATATGTCTAATTACTCTAGTAATCTTACTGAAGTTTACATAACAGATAACTATAGAAATATAACAGGAGATTTGAAAAACTTTCTTCAAGATAACTTTGATAATAACAATACTAATGAGGAAAAACTCAAACTTGTTCAACAATTCAATGAAGAGTTTATGAAACTATCTAACAATATGGATTCAATCATAAATAATATGAAAATAAAGGTAAGTTGTACGATATGCTTGTAGATATTTTTATGTGATATATTTATACACAACCTTATTTTTATTTCTTTTTTTTATTTAAATAAAGTAGTGCTTGACTGCGATCCCACCTGATAGTAAGCAGTGTTGCAATCGTTGAGGGTGAGGCGCACTAGTTTATTAAGAGCCTATTCACTCTAGCCTTGAAGATACCCTAATTATAATCGAACGGGAAGACAGCAACAGGCAAACTGTTCCAATCCTTTGATCTACACGGTATAAACGTCGAGGCAAAATGAAGAATTTGCAAAACCTGTCTAGTATTTTTATGTAAAGAATCTACATACAAAATTTTAAAACTGTTTTATGAAATATCACAAAGTTATAAACCCGTTATGGTACCTGGTTTGCGACATACATGGTTACTGGGCCACCCGAGTGACTGAGGGGTCGTTTTGTTCCCACACCCAGCTGTGAGTGAACTGGCGTTTAATACCCGTTATTACCAAGTATAAAACGAGTAGTTTTGTACTTAGTGTCCAATTGTGACCTTTTTTAAATATTTTTAGGGAAAATTCTTTTCTAATTCTGAATAAACTATATTTAGATTTCGTATATACTAAAAATAAGATTTTATAGTTACTACAATCTCTTGTTTAGCACTATCTATTCGTAAAAATATATCGTTATTTGTGCAAATACAGACCACTTTTGTACCTTCAAATTTTATATTCTAGGAAACCATCAAAAAATGTCTTCTACTCTGGACAGAATGAGAGATGATCGTTTACTAAATTCTTCTTTTCTTCTTCTTTATAACGTTTCTCTTTACTAGGAATAACTCTTCTATCGTGGATGCGGTCACAAACAATTAAATTCATATGCACAAGAAACCCAGACCCGGAATAACTATCTTCAGGCCCAAAATGTTTGATCCATGCGGCAATCAAACCCGTGACACGCACTGCAGGAGCCAATCGCTCAACCACTGCGCCAACCATGCCGTCTACCTACTCATATTCATTTAATTGCTCTTTATGTTTCATGGCCGCAGTGACTTTTTCAAATAATTTTGCAGCTCTGTCAAAAGAGTTTTCATTTGCTAATACGGTATTAAATTGATTTTTTTTATTTATTTCAGATAATCATAACTTTTGTGTGTCAATTTTCAAGACAAGTTTTAACGCTTCCTTTCATAGATTTATTTTTACATCAGGTAAGCATGTTCTTTTATAAAGAAAAATGTAATATCGGTTTTTCTAAACAACCTTAGTTTTTGAGCTTAACTGTAAGATTGGATTAATTATATTTTATATTTTCTCTTTAGATTCTAACGGATTCATTGTCTTACAGCATTTGTCTTTGATCGATGAAACATTTTTTTATACATATATTTCTGTTAAATGACGTCTCAATAGTCGCCTTCTTCTTATCTTCCGCATAATCAACCTATAGTTTATTTAAGAAGATCAAATAAACTATAGGTGATACAATTATAATAAAAGATGAAGAATTATGTGAAAGATATTATAATAGATATGGCTAGAAGTGTGGTGACTATGAGATAGAATAAAATAGAACAAACTTTATTGTACACCAAAATAGTTACAATTTCACAAAAACTGGGTACATGGGTACAATGGCGTTCTTTTTGCTGACAGTGATATCTACAAGACAACTTTAGGATGGACTATAAGAACTAGAGATAGAGGAAAATATAACATACTATTGTTTAACAAAATCTCGTTCTGTTATGTGATATGCTTTAAAGGATGAGAAAATATCCAAATTCTTGCAATCTCTATAATTATACTCTTTCACAATATTCTTTTTTCGCCATTTAATTCTGTCTTGTTTCAGCAATCACTGGTATTAACATTATTTTGGGCTTTAGAATTGGGTCTTTCATTAACAATTTTGTGTCTACCTTTGTTTTTAATGGAATTCGCAGAAAACAATCTAAAAGAAATACAGAGTTTATTTGCGGAACAACTCTTAATGATAGATAGTAAGTTTGACTAACATAGGTTTATTTTTCTTTTCCTTAATAATTGTTTATGATACGATACTATATGGATACGATACCATATGGGTACTCAATATTTTATTGCAATCCATATGTATACATAGATGGTATTGAAATTCACAGACGCTTATTTTTTTAGAGTTCCGTACCCAATGGGTAAAAACGGTACTCTATTACTAAAACTTCGCTGTCTGTCTGTCTGTCTGTCACCAGGCTGTATCTTAAGAACCACGATAGCTAGATAGTTGAAATTTTCACAAATTATCTATTTATGTTGCCGCTATAATAAAAAATACTAAAAATAAAATAAATATTTAAAGGGGGCTCCCATACAACAAACGCGATTTTTTTTTTGCCCTTTTTTGCTCGATATCAATAATGGCAACAGGTGGATACTTGAAATATTCACAAAACATAATGATAATACAGTATTTTTAATATTATAATAAATAATAAAATTAAAATATAATAAATATTTAAGGGGGCTCCCATACAACAAACGCCATTTTTTGCCTATTTTGTTGTTATTCTGTTGTTTACCTAGTCAATGGTACGGAACCCTTCGTGCGCGAGTCTGACTCGCACTTGGCCGGTTTTTTCTCATTTAGAAAAAAAATATTAGTAGTGAACCTGTTTTAGACCTAATCAAAATGTGTCTAAAGTTCTCATGGAAGTTTGTCGTAGTATCGTTGGCAAGAACACCAAAATTTTTGAATTGAGCTTGTTTTGCAATCAATTATAGGTTAAATTATTTGTATTGACTAGTAAATAAGTAAGGACTTTATAATGAGCCTTGAGGTATCCCATTTCCACAATTAATTTCAACGAAGTTACAGTTTTTATCTGAATAAATTTCTTCAAAAATTCTATCAAATTGATTTATTCAATGCTTTGCAAGATCACTTCTCTTTTTAATTTGCGAAAAAAATTAAGAACACAAATTTTGAGGCTGGACGTATGAATTAAAACATAACTCCATTATGTAAAATAAAATGCATTAATTTCACACACACACAAAAATCACATTAATCACTCTCTTAAAATTTAAAACATTATTGTAAGACGACATTTAAAGTTACGAAAGGGCTCCTTTAAGTAACATTAATTTTGTTCTCTTATTGATTTATATCGTGTCGGTAGTGGAATAGTTTTTATAACCCATATTTGCCATTTAGTTTCATATTTTGACTTTTATTACCTTCCTTTTTTGATAGGTATATGTTGATTCTTTTATTAATTTTATTGTTTGCTATACGTTTGCAGATAATAAGCTACGGACCGCTTTATATGATGCCATGGATTACATTGATATTCGTTCTTATAAATACTCAATGTGGAACGAGTTCCCTCTGAATGTGAAATTATTTTTTAGTTTCTTCAGTTTATACATTTCTTATAGTATCGCTTTATTACAATTCTTATATTAATTTTGCATTTGAATATATTGGTGTAATTGAATGTTGTCTTTGCAGTGACTTTGATTTCTGTTTGATTATATCACAATCGTTAGGTATATAATTTGATTTTTCCTCGTAAATAAAAAATAAGTCAAATATTCCTATGTGTTTTACTTATAAATTACAATTTAAATATTGTAAAAAGACAATTTTATACCTAAGGCATTCTTTACCAGCGGATAAACCCAAAGCGATTAGATTTACATTAAAGACATTGTAGAAGACTTTATTAGTATATTTCGGCTGTCCTTACAGCAAAAAATTGGATTCCTAAAGCTTACAACTGAAAAAAGAAGCTTTCTTCCCCTTCTAATTTTAAAAAGAAAACAGGGCAGCCAACGCTACTAGCCTTTTACGATAATGTACATTTAGATATGTACACTGACAAATTACTCACTAAGGTTCACGTTTCTGATTAACATGACGACGCCTTAGCCACCGAGATCTCGACCCCAATTTCTAGCCACTGAGCAATGGGTAGCTCCCTGTCCGGCCATCCGGTAACCGCCCAGAACGAGTTCAAGTTGTTGACGGCGTATAGTGTTCCACGCGCCTCTCGAGGAAATGACAGTAAAACCATAGGTGCTTAACAGGGCCAAAGCCCGTGAGTCTAAGAAAATAAAATCCCGGAGCCCTGGAAAGAAGGCAAAGAAGAAACATGGGAGTAGATGGTAAAAGCGGGAGAAGACATAAAAAGATTTCCTACCTAAAAAAAACCTATCCTGCACTATATATATTACTATCCTCATCAAAATAATTTACCAAAAAAGCTTAAAAATATTTTAATCAGAAACGGTGAAGCCAATTTCCTTTCAAACCTTGAATAAAGTAAAACTACGCTATAATATATATTCTATGTAAGCTACGGAGCATGTTTACCAAACGTAAACCTTCATGCTTGAAAACCTTCATGCTTCAAGCACTTTGTCAAGTGCTCGACATGCCAACATGAATTAGCGTATTAAAAAAGTCGCTATGTGTGGAGCAACATTGTCAATGGATCGCACTTGGCCAAATGCCTTTGTCGTCAAAGCTAAAGCAAAGAACAATATTTCTATCCAAACTTGTTGTATTAAAAAAGTCGCTATGTGTGGAGCAACATTGTCAATGGATCGCACTTGGCCAAATGCCTTTGTCGTCAAAGCTAAAGCAAAGAACAATATTTCTATCCAAACTTGTTGTATTAAAAAAGTCGCTATGTGTGGAGCAACATTGTCAATGGATCGCACTTGGCCAAATGCCTTTGTCGTCAAAGCAAAAGCAAAGAACAAATTTCTATCCAAACTTGTCAAAGAAAGTACTGTACTAGTGGTACTATACAAAATTTGATTACAAGTACTGTAATTGTTCAGAGTGAGGTTCTGAGTTTATATCCCGGGCCGAGGTAAGTGCTATTTGCTTTTTCGATCCGAGATTTCAAAGTTAAGTAGCCTGAAGTTACGGATTTATAGTGGAGTACTTTTAATGGTAAAACACCAGATACTTCAGAACAAATTCTAAGAGCGGGTTTCTGAATTGAGTATTTTGAGTTAAGAGCGTCTCAAACCATGCTTATATGCCAAATTTTGACAGGTTTGGAGGGTAAAGTAGAGTTTGAGTAATTCTCAACTTCAAATGCTTAAATCAGAAATCGGGGGTATATCTTGGTCTAAACATCAGCAGTTCTCAAAACTTGGAAACACTAACCACAACGCCAAAAACGTGCATACTCGACGCGTGTACGAAAACCACGAAATCTGAAAGATGGTGAATTTTAGTCAATAAAAGTCGGTCTCGATTCACTCCAGAACAGGAGAAGTCAATTAATAATAATTTCCTAACTCAAATATAGGCAAGTCATTTGCGTAGCTAACTAATTGAATAGCTGAATATCAATCGGGCTGGCTAATTATATAGAGCCATTAAGTAAAAAGACTAGGCTGTCATTTCAAATAATGAATTAAGTCTAGCGAATATATATACATTTTAATTACTTAGTATAAATTTTATTTTAATTGTTTTGCTATATCAGGCTGCATTTAAGGTTAGAGTAATCAAAAATTATGTAACGATGAGTATATACTCGTATTCGAATTTTAAATCGTGTTTAGAAAATACTATAAAAATGAAACGACTAAACAATTATTTTCCATTTTCTGGCTATGTGCAATAATATTAAATATTTGTAGTACATTAAAAAAAAAAAAAATTCTAATAAATAATAATTGATAAAAATCGGTAATATATTCATGGTGAAATTGTGGGTTTACAAATGGGTCTAATTCGGGGTTTTGTCCTTTAGATCCTAAAACTTTATACCCCTTTAGGAATTGAGATATTACGCTAAAAGATCGACAACAGATAAATAAAGCCATTAGCTGATGAAGTTTTATTATGAATTGCCTTTTTCCACTAGCCTCTAGGCTACTAGCAACTACTTCAATTTCATTCATCTGTACCATATAATAAAAAGATCAGTAGATAAAAACATAATTAGAGACAATCAAGAAATAGTTTCCTGTTCTCTCTTCGTTCATTACGTTCCTTGTTACTATCAATTTTTTTTTACTATCTTGAATGTAAATCCTAAACACAACAATGTTGATGTAGTGGAGTTGTACAATATTTTGAACACTGATTGGTTGCGCCAATTTGCTATGATCCGCGATTTTGTTTTTTGTAATTTATTTTTTGGCCTAGCAATCCTATCCCTTCCGTTTCCCTCCTCCCCGCACGACCTCAAGAATTGGAATGACATTGACGTGTGTGCATCGATTGTGAATGTGACCGCTCCGCTAACATCGCCCGCTCGAAATTACAAGAAAATTGACTATTTCGTGATCCAACCATTCAAAGACTCAACAATAGTGCAGTGTAGTGCAATTCAGGACCTGGCAGTGATTTGAAAGTACGAAGTCGGGGTTCGCCGGCCGGCGCCACGTGGAACCTTCGAGGTCAAAAGGTCAGTGTTCCTCTCTAGTTTCCGTCCCATCCAGGCACAGTATCTGCATATTGTTAACAAACCTTAGATCGCTTTTTAAATCTACAGTCCACAGCTTATTTGCGCAACCATTATTTTTGGTCCTACGAGCAGGATCGTGAATCATTTTCTTGTAATTTCGCAATATAGTATTTGTTCCATAGGGAATAAACGCAACGCGCCTGTTTACCTAGATATAATAGTAGAAAACCCGCATCTAGGCATTTAGGCAACTAATCGTTATTTCGCTCGTATAGTTAAAGAGCCATTGATAATTACGGTACCTACGCCGTCAACCGCACCGCATAATTATAGTTAGCTACGTAAATATCAGCGTAGATATAAATCGATCGCATTCTTTTTCTTGACAAAATTCATTCGGAAGTCCTACAAATTGCATGTAGGTAGACGCATTTCAAAAATACCCGTTCATTGTTGAGTGAATATTTGTAGGAAACGGATAAACCATAGATTATATACGCATATGAACGACGTGAATGATTCAATCGAGAAATTGGGTAATATTCACTCATTGATTCAGGTTATTCCGTTCGTTCGCCGTTCACTTTGTTGTTTACAATATTACCATATTGTTATCTGATAATTATCGCTTACTTAATAATTCGTTAAGTGTTTGTTTGAGTGTATAGTGTGAATATATCAAAACAAGATGTCTCTTAAGGGCAATAAGGTTAGTACTGATTTAAAGGTTCAGTTAAAGCTTTTATACGCTAAAAGGGACTCACAGTTTTCACGTGTTCAATCAATTTGTGATAAATCTTTGCAAATCTCGGATCTGACGATTAGAGATGCTTTCTTGTGTTCGTTGGAAACTTTAGATAGTTTGCGCGCGGATTTTGAATCTACAATTAATAATATAAACATTTTAGAGTTGGAGTTAAATCCTGATTACTGTGTGAGTTATCAGGCATTGTCGTCCTTTGATGACTTGTATTGTCGTATCAAACGTATTGCTAGGAGTTTAGAGACTCCCCCCCCCCGCGAGTGGTTTATCCAACCCTCCTCGCGAACGCCCACGATTGCCGCCAATTCAAATACCTGAATTTAATGGTGACATTCGAAATTGGAATTTATTTATAGATAGTTTCGAAAATATAATACATAGGAACACATCGCTGACAGATCACGAGAGATTGCATTATCTCGTAGAAAAATTGACCGGTAAGGCAAAGGCTGTCTGTGCTTTTTTTTTTTTTTTTTTTTTTTTTTTTTGTGGTAGGTAAAATCATCCAATGACGAATCCCGCCCTTGGGTGGGGCGGGAAACAGTGTCAGACTTTTACTGACTAAAAACCTACCTTTCCATTCCTTGCCTTTATCCTGGGGCCTTTGGTGACAGTCTCACATAACCTTTGGCCCCAGTAGGCTTCGGCCCTGCTGGACCCCTACAGTTTGCTGACAACTCCTTGAGGCGCGCGGGAACGGTGCGCGCCGTAGACGACCTGAGCTCGGACCGGTCTGTTACCGGACGGACGGACAGCGAGCTACCCATTGCCCACCGTCCGCAAGCCCGCGCCTACGGTGGCCGGAAATTGGGATCGGAAACCCGGCGGCGGCGGCGGCGTGTCCGCCTTTGCCTAAGGCGGTCGGCCTCCTCCTTTACTAGCATTACTGCTTCGCAGAAGGAGGCGACCGCCTGCCACTCCTCCTCGCTCCGGAGCATGGCTTGAACCAAGCCCCGGCGCGAGAGATCGCCGCCGATCGCCCCCACGAGGACACGGCGCTGCTCTTCCCAAGCGGGGCACACCTCGACTGTGTGCTCCACCGTGTCCACCGGGCGGTCCGCACAGTGGCGACACCCGGGCGTCGTCTCCGCACGAATCTTGTACAGGTACGGACCGAACTTGCCGTGTTCGGTCAGCACCTGCGCCAAACGGAAGGTGACGACGCCGTGGGGCCTTTCCAGCCACGCCTCAAAGAGGGGCCTTACCGCCTCGATCGTGGCGTGCCCAGCACGAGGTTGCGACAGTCGCTCTCGCCATTTCACCATGAGATCCCGCCGGAGCTCTGTCCGCCATGCCGCGACTTGTCGCAGCAGCGGAGTTTCGCCCCGACGTTGCATCTCCACGCGTAAGTCATGCATGTGTGCAAGGACTGTTGCCTCCAAATCCCACGGTGGTAGGCCAGCAAGGAGGCTCGCCGCTTCGCAGGACACCGTACGGTATCCGCGGATCATCCGGATGGCCATGACCCTCTGGCAGGCGGTTAGCCGGGCCGCCACTCGCTTCCGTAGCGATGGCGCCCACACCGGCGCACCGTAAAGGGCCATGGACCGAACGATGCCTGCGTAGAGCCTCCGGCAGGAGGCGTCTGGACCCCCTAGGTTCGGCAGGAGCCGCTTGAGCGCAGCCCCAGTCGCATTCAACCTGGGAGCCAGACGTCGGAAGTGCTCCTTGAAGTTCCACCGGCTGTCGAGGACGAGTCCCAGGTACTTCATCGTCGACCCGACGCCGATGTGAACTCCTCCTACCGTTAATTGGGAGCCCGGAGGTGGCGCGCTCCGAGGGCCGTGAAAACACATGGCCTCGGACTTGTGCAATGCCACCTCGAGTCCCAACTGCTGTATCCTCTCCACGACTGTCACAACCCCGCGCGTCGCTAGTTCGACCGCCGCCTGGTACGACCGTCCCCGCGCCAGGACCAGCGTGTCGTCTGCGTAACAGACCACGCTGACCCCGTCGGGGAGGTCGGCGCGCAGCACGTAGTCGTACCCGATGTTCCACAGGGGCGGCCCTAGTACCGATCCCTGCGGAACACCGCACGACATCTCTCGCCGTTTCAACTCCCCCTGATGACCGGGGTAGATGATGAACCTGTCCGACAGGTAGGCCTCGATCACCCGACAGAGGTAGTCGGGCACCCAGTGGTACCGGAGTGCCCTACCAATGCAACTCCAGGGCAGGGAGTTGAAGGCGTTGGCGATGTCCAGAGACACCGCCAAGACACACCTGCCCCGGGACACCGCATCCCCCGTCGTGAGGGCTCGCACGCGCATGATGGCGTCCACAGTGGAGCGCCTCCTGCGAAATCCGAACTGGCCGTCCGCAAGATCCGGCCCCTTCCGTGCCAGATGCACGACGAGGCGGTCTGCAATTACTCTTTCAAAGAGCTTGCCCACCTCGTCGAGCAGCACAATGGGCCGATACGCGGACGGAGAGTCCGCAGGGCGCCCCGGCTTCGCGATAAGGACCAGTTTCCCCGTCTTCCAGCGAAGCGGGAACTGGCCCCTCTCCATGCATGCGCTGAAGAGCCCTCTCAGTCGAGACCCGAGTTCCTCCATGGCCAGGACCCAGGCTTTTCCAGGCAAGCCATCGGGTCCTGGGGCGGTGTTCTTGGCACTCAGCCTTCGCACCGCCACTCTCATCTCCACCTCGGTCACCTCTGGAGCATTGTTGCCGTCGTTGCCGTCGTGGTCCGCATCGGACACCGCTGCTGGTGGCGGAGCCATAGGCGGGGGAGTATGCTCCCCTCGCGTAGGGAACAGAGCGCTCACCACACCCTCCACGAGCTGGGGCCGGAGACTCTGAGTCAGCGTCAGCGGGGGAGCCCATGGGCGGAGTTTCTCCATCACCATTTTGTATGGGCGTCCCCACGGATCGACGTTCAGAGACTCCAGCCACACGTTGCGGGCCTCGAGTTTGGCCCGCTTTATCTCCGCTCGGAGGGTGCGTTTTGCCGCCCTGTATCCCTCATACAGCTCCGCCTCCATGGCCTCCGCACCCGGTGGACGGGTGCGGCGCCTGCGGTGTCTAGTATACCGGCGCCGCGCAGCATTGCACGCATCGCGCAGTGCCGCAATCTCTGGCGACCACCAGTGTACTTGGCGCCGGGCACGTCCTGGCCGGACTCGGGGCATGGCCGCGTCGCAGATTTGCGACATGGCCACCTGGAACCAGTCCGCCTCGACGTCGATGTCGACAGGCCTGTCCGGTGCTTGCACCCAGGCCTGCACTATCGCGGCTTCCTGGAGCAGGTCCCTGTCCAGCTGCCTCAGCGCCCAACGCGGACCACACGGGGTCTGTCGGACCGGCACGGTCGAGGTCTGGGCGGAGACGTCAAACCGGATGTACCGGTGGTCGGAGAACGTCTCCACCTCCTCTATAACGCGCCAGTCGACGACGCGCGGTGCCAGTGCAGGGCTGGCGAACGTAACGTCCACCACCGACTCGCCCTGCATCCGCACACACGTGTGGACAGAACCCCGGTTTTGTACGACTAGGCCCTGTCCTAGGGCCCATTCCTCCACCCTTCGACCTCGTTGGTTCGTGAACCGGGAACCCCAAGCCTCGTTCCAGGCGTTGAAGTCCCCGCAAACGACCACGGGGAGGCTGGAGTCAAACCCAGCCACGACGGCATCCAGCTCCAAAAGGGAGTTGTCTAGTTCGGCGAGAGATCTGTTCGGGGACAGGTAGACGCCTACCACCACTATGTCCCCGAACCGTGCTGCCACGCAACCCCGGCCTTTCTTGACGGCCTCGAGTGCCGGGGTACCGGCGGCGGCCGACGAAATGAGTGTCACCGAGCCGGTCAGGTCCTGAACCCAGTCGGCTCTGGGCAGGACAAAGTGCGGCTCGGAGACAACGGCGATGTTAATCGACCACTGCGCCATGCTCTGGAGCAACAGATCCTGAGCGGGGGCGCAGTGGTTGATATTCGCCTGGAGGAGACGTAATGGAGCCGTTATTGGCAGTCCATTACAGTCTCCTCCCGGGCCCTCCGTGAGGGTCCTGCCGCGGTGTTAGCGGCGGCGGCGTCTGCGGAGGCGATGGCGGCGGCAGCCAACGGGGCAGCCGCGGCGGTGAGCACCTTCGCGGGGATGGGCCTTGGGACCTTGCCCTTGGCCTTGGCGGGGGGATCGCAGGTCCTGCTCCCAGCCCGGTGGTCGGCCGACTTGCCTGCCGCCGCACATGCGTAGCAGTGCGGCGCTGCACTGCAGGTATCGGCCTTGTGGCCGGGCTGACCGCACTGGAAGCAGCGGTCGCTGCGATCTTCCTCCGCTGCGCAACAGACCCCCACGTGGTGGCCCACGTGGCAGCGATAGCAGCGCAGCGGTCTGGGCTCCAGCAGCTTAACCCGCGCGGAGACCCAGCCCACCAGGAGTCGCTTACCCTCCCCGGTGATGCTCCTGGCCGCTGACAGGGGGCAGTTCACTGTAACCGCCCCCATGCCAGTGCCGTCAACACGGATGGTGCCTGCCCGGACCTGATCGGCAGGGCACCCACCCGTCCTGGCGACAGCGGCCACGACCTCCTCGACCTCGACGGAATCGTCCAGGCCCATAATGCGCATGTCGACGCATCTTGTGGGCCTGGACACCCGGGCCTCCTCCACGTCCAAGATCGCCCTGATCTTGTCAGCCAGGGCGTCTGCGGTGGGGCCGCTGTTGGCTCCCGGGACCTCCAACATCAGGGCACCAGTTGCGGTATGCCGCATCTGGAAGCCCCCGGTGATCCCAAGGTCGGTGAGGTTCACCTCCTGCTTCGCCTTACGGAGGACCTCGCCATAGGTCGCACCCTTTTTCAACGCTTCCGGCTGCAGCGTAATTACTACAGCCGTAGAGCGCGGGGTACGAATCCTGGCCGCGAGGGCCGTCCGCTTTCGCAGCTTTTGCCGCTCACGCCTCCTGGCAGCCCGAGCCGCCTTGCCAGCCTGTTTTTTGGCTCCGGCCACTTGCCATCCGGCTTCGGCCGGAGGATCTGCAGGTTGGGGAGGCGGCCTCGGCCGCCTGCTTGCCGCCACAGCAGGGGCTCCCGCCGCCTTAGGGGCCGGTGCCGCCTTGCCCTTCTTGGGGGGAGCCGCAGGGGTTGGCTTCCCCTGCTGCTGTTTTTTGCCCTGCGGGGCCGACACAGCGGGGTTCGACACCGCGGCCCCACGCCTAGTCTGCCCTGACTGGCCCACCGTGGGTCCAGCCGCCGAGGCCGCGGCAGCGGCGTAAGACGCCGCCTTTCGCTGGCCGGAGGCCGCTAGTGGAGGGCGCAACACTATGCCCTCCAGCAGGGACAGCTGCTGCTGGATCCGCAGCTGGAACTGCTGCTGCTGCTCCTGCAGCTGCTTTTGCAGCTGCTGCTGGAAAGCAGCCAGCTCCCGCTGCACCAGCGTCAGCAGCTGACTTCCCGACTCGGCCTGGGGCTGGGGCTGGGGCCGAGGCTGGGGCTGAGGCTGGGGCTGGGGCCGACTTTGCCCCTGCCCTTGCTTGCGCCCCCCTTCCACAGGGTCCTGGCTGCCGGCCCCCTGGACCCCAGCGAGCTCGGCCTGAAGCTCGGCCCGGAGCCCGGCTCGGAGCTCGGCCCGGAGCTTCGCCACGCTCTTTCTCACGCTATTTCTCGACGCAATTTCTCTCCTGCATAGAGGCGGCATGGCGGAGGACCGTCTTCTCTTTCGAGGTCTTTTCTCTCTTGCGGCCCATGTCCCGCAACGCGGCGACCACGAGCTCACCGAAGGAACGGCGCGACTCCTCGGCGGAGTCTTCCTGCTCACTGCCAGATGGTCCCGAGGGGTCCATCGCAGCGTTGGCCACAGCGGGGTGGCGCCCTTCCGCGGCGAGTCTCTCGGCTCGCTCAGCCGCCTCCTGGGAGGTGACTCCCCGTCCTCTTCCCGGTGCTCGGCCCGCTCCCCGCCCACTGGTAGGGATTTTTCGGGCCGATCCCTTTTCTGCGTCGGAGGACGATTTGTCCCTCGACAAGGAGCGTTTCCGGAAGAAACTCGCGTTTCTTCCGGTGTCGCCTCCCGACTCCACCTCCTCTTCAACCTCCGAGCCTGAGCTCCTTCCGGATGCCGCGTCGGACTCCGACCGCGCATCACTCTCTTTTGGGGTTTTAAAGAACTTTGATATATCCATTTTGGTCCCACGAGTAAAAAACTTCGGGTACTTGCTCAAAAAAACGTGGTCCGCACTAGGGACTAATTTAGCTACCCATTAGTCAAGCTAACAACCTCCCTCACGGTGCGCCGCCGCTTGGAGGTTTGGGGTGATTTTTTATAGAGGTTGTCTTCCTCGCGGCCCGGGCGGTTAAGCCAGGACCCTCGACCCCCATCAAAAGTCAGAAACATGACCTTGGACAATCTCTGGGGCTACGAGAACAACGGTGACAGAAGGAGGAGAAAGCCTTCCTCCTGTCTGCCCGGTGGCAGGGTGAGTGCACGCCGAGCCCGCTCTTGCTTCGCCACTGTGCCCTCTGCTGAAGCAGAGGGACACGCGTTGAAGCGTACTCCCGACAGAACATTCGCAGACGGCCATCGAGGCCCCTTAGGCAGGAGTGCCCAAGGGGGTGGTTGGCCGCCTCCCAGGGTGCACCGTCCCGCAGACTAGCCTTCGCTCTGGACGTATCCGCAAGAGAACTATAGCCTGCGGGCACTCGTGGAGGTTTTCTGTCATGGCACCCCAAGGCTGTCTGTGCTGGAATTACGTTTAGCGCTGAAAATTACACTTTAGTTTTGAACACTTTAAAAACAAAATACGAAGATAAGCGATTAGTAGCCACCGCATATTTAGATCAATTATTCGATTTGAAAGGTTTTTCCGTTTGTAACGATCATAATTTAGAGAAGTTTTTAAATATTTTCGCATCATCTGTTCGTGCAGTAAAGAACCTAAAGGTCAATGACCTCTGTGACTTTTTGTTTTTGTATATCGGTTTAAAGAAATTAGATCCTGAAACTGTTCGTCTGTTTGAAACGACTCGGCGCGGTAACGAAATACCTAAGTTCGAAGATTTAGAATCTTTTATTCGCGACCATATTAAGGTATTGCAGCGCACGTCGGCACGTCATGAAGTCACGAATAGGACAGGTTCCGATCGCCGTATAGACGCGTCATCGAAGTCAGTCAAGACTGCACATACGCTAGTTAATACCGCCTCAACACCTGACTGTTCTCTGTGTAAGGGTAGCCATACACAGCTGTACAAGTGTTCGGGATTTCAGAGATTATCGCCTAGTGATCGTTACAAGTTTGTCCGCACTAATAATTTGTGTTTTAATTGTCTAAGTGACAAACATCTGGTTACGTCATGTAACAGTGGTGTTAGCTGTCGTAAATGTCTAGCTGGACATCATACCTTCTTACATTTTGAGAGTAGTAAGCTGCCATCGCAGCAGCAGCCTGCGCAGACGCGCGACGCTTGTGACGCGCGGCCTGCTGCAAGTGCAAACGACGTAACATTGTGTTCGCTTTCCGCCGCTGGTACTCAAATCACTACCGTTTTACTTGCGACCGCGCAAGTTGTCATTGTAGATGCCTTTGGCAAACCGCACACCGTTCGAGCGCTACTAGATGGCGCTTCCCAGAGTAATTTTATTACTCGGGATTGTTGTCAACGCCTTGGTTTTAGTTTTAATAATTGGTCATCCCGCTCAGAAGTGAAAGGTTTTGGAGGTTTAAAGGCAACCATTCACGGTTCCATTAAAATAATATTTAGTTCACGTTTTAATCGTAATATTTCGTTTGAAATGGATTCGCTAGTCGCAGATAAGAGTACCGGTTGACACGTCCATGCTGACGGAGTTTAAGAACTTGCAGTTAGCCGACGGAAATTACGCTTTCCCTGGAGATATCGATCTATTGATCGGTGCTTCGATTCTCCCGCATCTCCAGTTATCACGTAAAATTCAAGGTCTTCCGATGTACCCCGCTCCGCACGCACTGGAAACAGTTCTCGGGTTTGTTATAGTTGGTTCCGCACCCGCTTGTTTAGATAGTTACTCGACTGTGTCGCACTGTTGCACCGTCGAGCCGCCGCTTGAGTCTACCATCCGCAAGTTCTGGGAGATTGAAGAGGTCAATGTCCCGCCTATTCTCAGCCCTGAGGATCAGGTCACTGAGGAGATTTATACCCGCACGACTACTCGTGATAAAGATGGTCGTTATGTTGTCGCGCTCCCTTTCAAGGGTGATATTTTTTCGCTCGGTGGCTCCCGTGCCTCCGCAGAAAAACGCTTTCTATGCTTGGAACGTAAGATGCAGGCGTCTCCTAAGTTGAAGCAAGCCTATGATGATGTGCTGATCGAATATTTAGATAAAGGTTATATCTCATCAGCGCCTGCCGAGACTGAGGAGACACGTGATTACCCGTTTTACATCATCCCGCACCATGGAGTTGTTAGAGAAGACAAGCTTACAACTAAACTGCGTGTGGTTATGGATGGTAGCGCTAAAACTAGTACTGGCATATCGCTTAACGATATCTTGTATTGTGGTCAGAACCTCCAGGGTAACTTATTTGAAATAATAGTAAATTTTCGCTTGTTTGCTATTGCGCTCTCTGCTGATATTCGGCAAATGTTTCTTAGTATTGGAATCAGAGAATGTGACCGTAGATTCCAACGCTTCTTGTATAGATTTTCTCCGCAGGAACCTTTGAAGGTTTACGAATTCAATCGTGTTTGTTTTGGGCTTAAGTCTAGTCCCTTTCACGCTCTTCGCACTATCAAGCAGTTGGCCGCTGACGAGGGTGATACATACCCGAAAGCAAGGGCCACTATTGAAACCGGATTGTACATGGACGATTTTGTGTACAGTGTACCTAGTGAAGCAGAGGCTATAGAGACCGCTGCTCAAGTAATCAGCCTCATGAAGTCCGGTCAATTTGATCTGGTGAAATGGACAAGCAACTCGCAAGCTACATTAGAGTCGATTCCACCGTCACACCGGTTGACTTCGGTAAAGGAATTCGATGATAGTGATTCGCATAAGATCCTTGGTTTAAGTTGGTCACCCGCAACTGATATGTTCAGTCTTAAAATTAGCTCGACTCCGCCAACTTGTACCAAACGCGTTATCCTAGCATGTGTAGCTCGGATATGGGATATAATGGGTTTTGTAGCTCCTGTCGTTTTATATGCAAAGCTGCTTATAAAAGAGCTTTGGCTTTCCAACTGTGATTGGGACGACACCGCTCCTGACAGTGTTGCTAAGTTGTGGGCTCGCTATAGGAAAGAGCTTCCAATGCTCGATCAGATACAGATTCCTCGCCATGTTGGTATAGTACCAGACACTGTTGTTAATGTGGTTGGTTTCGCAGACGCCAGTGAGAGGGCTTACGGGGGAGTGGTTTACTTTCAGGTCCAAAATGGCGATAACATTTCAGTTTTCCTCATTAGCGCAAAATCAAAGGTATCTCCTCGTAAGGTTGTCTCTCTTGCTCGTCTCGAACTCTGCGCTATTCTTATGTTGGTTCAATTGATTACATCTATAGTCAAAACTTGTCGTCCTCGCACTAATATAGAGAGAATTGTAGCGTTTTCAGACTCAACCGTTGCTCTATGTTGGGCCCACTCTTCACCCCATCGATGGGGCACGTTTGTCGCAAATAGGGTGGCTAAGATTCAAGCTGAATTGTCACCGGAAAATATATTCCATGTCGCTGGAACAGAAAACCCAGCTGATTGTCTCTCACGTGGTTTGCTTCCTGCGCAAATTTTAAATCATCCGCTTTGGTTTTGTGGCCCTCCCTGGCTTCATACCACTCCTAACGAGTGGCCAAATGCTCCGTTTAACCCCGCTACTGTTTCAGAGCCACCCGAGGAGAAGAAACATACGCTTGTAGTATCAGTTCCGCGTGAAGAGTCAGTTGTTTTGTTGTTGTCTAATCGAGTCTCGTCTTGGTCGAGACTATTACGCTGTGTAGTTTACGTCCTAAGATTTTTGAGATTATTACCATCGCGTGGTTCTATAATCGCAGCTGATTTGGATAGAGCTGAATCAGTTGTACTTCGAGAGTTGCAGAAATTTTATTTTTCAATAGAATTTCGTAGTTTAGAATCACATAAACCTTGTAGTCACGCACTTCAACATTTGAAACCATTTTTGCAAGACGGACTCATTCGTGTCGGTGGCCGTCTGCGAAATGCTAAGTTAGAGTTTGAACAAATGCATCCAGTAGTTCTACCACGCAGGGATCACGTTTTGGATTTGTTGGTGGACTATCACCATAAGGTGAATTGTCACGCTGGTCCCGATTTATTAATGTCCATTCTTCGACAGAAGTACTGGATACTTTCCGCTCGCAATTTGATACGCGCTAGAGTGCACAGATGTGTGCCCTGCTTTAAGCTCCGCCCGCGTTTCAACGCGCCGGAAATGGCCGACCATCGTTCTTGTCGTGTTGTACAGACGGTGAAACCTTTCATACATACTGGGACGGACTATGCTGGACCGTTTAAAGTCACTATTGCCCGTGGTCGTGGTATACGTTCCACAAAGGCATACATTTGCCTATTCGTTTGTATGACAACTCGTGCAGTTCACATAGAGTTAACCAGTGATTTGAGTACGCAGGGTTTTATGTCTGCATTTAAACGATTTTTATCTCGCCGTGGTCCCGTTAAGCGCTTATACTCTGACAACGGCACAAATTATGTTGGAGCGCGACGCAATATTTCGGAATTACATACATTCTTACGCTCCAAGTACTACCAAAGTGAATTCGCCCATGTCTTAGCTGAGAATCGCATTGATTGGTGTTTTACGAGTAATACGCCAGCGGCTAGTCATTTTGGTGGCAATTGGGAGGCGAATATTAAAAGCCTTAAGTCGCACCTGTTTCGGGTCATAGGCGAACAGATTCTCTCGTACGAGGAGTTGAGCACCGTACTCGCTCAGGTAGAGGCGTTGATGAATACGCGTCCGTTGTGTCGGACTTTGTCTAGTGATCCATCGGAGCCACTAGCGTTGACGCCGGCTCACTTCTTGACGACGACTCCTCTTAAATATTTGCCCGCTTTAGATGTCGAGACTGACAAACTGCAGCTTCACCCGCGTCACGCTCTGCTAGATAGCTTAGTTCAGTCCTTTTGGAAGCGATGGAGGACAGATTATCTGCATACGCTGCAGTCGCGTCAAAAGTGGAACACTCCTTCAGATCCAGTCACAGTCGGTACTGTGGTGATACTGAAGACTGAGAGTGCGCCTCCTCTGCACTGGCCTCTTGGTGTAGTGGAAGAAGTTTTTCCGGGTTCGAACGGAATAACGCGAGTCGTAAAGGTTAAAACCGCAACTGGATCGTACCTGCGTCCGGTTATTCGCCTCTGCCCTCTGCCTAGTCAGTAGTAGTGGCATAGTTAGTTATAAGTTGTTTCGCTACCTAGTATTGATAGTTTAGATTAGTAATAGGGTTTAGTTTCGCTTTTGTTTTTTTTCTTTTCTTTGAAGGTAACCCTTCAAACCCGGGGGGAATGGTTGCGCCAATTTGCTATGATCCGCGATTTTGTTTTTTGTAATTTATTTTTTGGCCTAGCAATCCTATCCCTTCCGTTTCCCTCCTCCCCGCACGACCTCAAGAATTGGAATGACATTGACGTGTGTGCATCGATTGTGAATGTGACCGCTCCGCTAACATCGCCCGCTCGAAATTACAAGAAAATTGACTATTTCGTGATCCAACCATTCAAAGACTCAACAATAGTGCAGTGTAGTGCAATTCAGGACCTGGCAGTGATTTGAAAGTACGAAGTCGGGGTTCGCCGGCCGGCGCCACGTGGAACCTTCGAGGTCAAAAGGTCAGTGTTCCTCTCTAGTTTCCGTCCCATCCAGGCACAGTATCTGCATATTGTTAACAAACCTTAGATCGCTTTTTAAATCTACAGTCCACAGCTTATTTGCGCAACCACTGATAGTTCAATATTTTGAACACTGATAGTTCAAAATATTGTACATCTCCACTACATCAACATTGTTGTGTTTATGATTTACATTCACGATAGTAAAAAAAAAAAATTGATCGAGTCTTGTATAATGCCAACTCTAAGAGAAATTACATTGAAATTTGAGTCATTTTTCACAATCTATGGAGTATTATGGTTTAGACTAATATTTGGCTATTACTTCAAAATCACCAACTCTGTTACCATCTGCATCTTCACCAAATTCTACTGCATCATCACTTGCGGCATAACTCTAGTTAATTTCTGTGTCTATTTCTGGGAAAACCTAGACAATTTTTCTTTTTTTATATCTTTCTACGATGGAGCAGTGATCATAGAAACAACAGCTCAGATTATAATATCGTTAATCACCGAAAGAGAATACGTCAAAAAGTTTTCTTCAAATCTGGTATCAAATTCGTCATTAGCATTAAAAATAAAATCAACTTGTTTACTATCATGTTTCGTGATATTCTTGATCATTACTATAAATATTATTATTGGTGTCGGACTTGCAGCAACGTCTAGATTCTCACTTATATCTATTAATATATTTCTATACGGTTACATTTCTAACAATTCTAGTCAACTCACTGTAGTTTATATAACAGATAATTATAGACATATGTAAAAAACAAGTTTTAAAGAACCTACTTAAAGATAAGTTTAGTAATAACAACACAACTGAAGAAAAATTCATACTGGTTCAACTATTTTACGAAGAGTTTTCAAAACTGTCGAACAATATGGACTTAATAATTAAGATAATGAGAATAAAAGTGAGTCATCTATAAATTTCATACAAAAACTAGCTGACACGACAAAAATTGTTGCGCCATATAAATTATTATCAAAGAAAACGAGAGTGTGTCAGACTTTTACTGACTAAAAACCACTCCTGTTCATTCTTTACGCTGCGTTCCAGGGCCCTATATAGGCCTTATAACTTTGATATACTTTAAGTCTTTATTGTACACAAAACTCAACATTAATAAAATGATTTGACAATTCATGTACAAATACGAGCTTAACCTATCAATCAGTTTTCTCCCAGCAATTCTTTGAGCACAAAAGAGATATATTACGAGGGTAATATCTAGTGTTTGATCTAAACCTAAATAAATACGTCTATTTTTTTGTCTTTGTTTAAAATTATTAAAATAACGCTCATATTTACATAAATTAGAAAAAAAGTAGGTAGCCATTTTTGTACATATTTTTTTTATGTTCTAAGAGATTTTTTAAAATTAAAATGGCTTTTTATTATTAAATAGATTTTTTCTATTTCAGATGATCATAGCTTTTGTGCTGCAATTTTTTAGAATGTTAATGACGCTTCCATATATGGATTTGTATTTCAATCAGGTTAGTTAGGATTTGTCATTGGATGATTTTACCTACCATAAAAGAAAAAACCTCAGATCCCTTCTTAAGTCCCTTCCTCATAAATCAAGCTATTTCTCCTACTCTTTCTCTGTCCACGCAGTAAGGTTGTGGAACACTCTTCCGTCTAGTATTCGAGATCTGTAAACTATTTCACTTTTTAAAGCCAAAGTAAAAGAGCACTATCTTTCCTCTTTAGTGTGATAAATATATATGTATTTCTTTTTATTATAAGGTATGTATAGTTATATAAGTATTTATTAATTTAATTTTAGATTTCACTATCTCTTCTTTTCTTATTTCTGCACACTATCGTCTACATTTCTTCAAATTTCTCCTTTCGCAGGTCTGCTGGAAGAAATTTCTTTTTGAAATAAGCAGTGCCTTTGTACAATTTTGCGCACACGCCGCCGCCGCCGCCGGGATTCCGATCCCGATTTCCGGCCACCGTAAGCGCGGGCTCGCGGACGACGGACAATGGGTAGCTCGCTGTCCGTCTGTCGGGTAACAGACCGGTCCAAGCTCAAGTCGTCTACGGCGGCCACTGTTCCCGCGCCTCAAGGAGTTGTCAGCTAACTGTAGGGGCCCAGCAGGGCCGAAGCCTACTGGGGTCAAAGGTTAAGTGAAAATATCACCCGAGGCCCTGGGACAAAGGTAATGAATGGAAAACGGTAGGTTTTTAGTCAGTAAGAGTCTAACACTATTTCCCGCCCCACACAAGGGCGGGACTTGTCATTGGATGATTTTACCTATCATAAAAAAAAAACTTCAGACGCGCCAAGATCCAACGGCCGTACTGTAAGTGTATTGAAAAACGATACACGTGGAGATTTGTCACTGCTGCACTAGGCTCCATAACACCCTTGCTTGTACGGCTCGGGTGAATTTCGCCTCGGTTGCAAAGACAAACTTTCTCCACTTGTATCAAATTGTACTATTGCGAAAATATGCGTAATATTTTTAGTTCGTAAGATAATAACAAGATAAATAGTACTCAAGATTCCACAATCATTAGCAAAGGCCTTTACGCGTTCAGGCTACTCATCTTTTGTTTTTTCACGCTATTTCCATTGGAAATCTCACCTTTCGCCAAAGGTGGACCAAAGACAAAAATGTAATTCTTTGAGTTTCAATTATCTTCTCTTTTGTTTCAGCTAAATATGGGGATAATATTATATTGGTTTTTACAATGGAGTCTTTCATTAATGATTTTGTGTCTACCTTCAATTTTACTGGAATTTGCAGAAAATAATCTAAATGAGATACAGAGTTTTTTTGCGGACCAACTCTTGATGCTTACAGGTATTTTACATATAATATGGATATACTGCTATAGAAGGTACTGAGAACTCATAAACTTGATTAAAATATATTATTTTTAGTCAGTTTAATTGCTAAACGTAAGCACATAATGGCCGTAGGTTTTTTTTTTTTTTTTTTGGGTAGGTAAAATCATCCAATGACAAATCCCGCCCTTGGGTGGGGCGGGAAGTAGTGTCAGACTTTTACTGACTAAAAACCTACCTTTCCGTTCCTTGCCTTTATCGTGGGGCCCGTGGTGACAGTCTCACATATTGATAATGGCCGTAGGTACCGCTATAGAATATACGAGTAGGTACTGACAAATCTTGAATTAGGTTAGCATTCAGTTTAATTAATAAACGTCTACTATACCTTTTTACCATCATCAAAAGGACTCTGGAACCACCTTTTCATGTAATTTCTTCGAATCTATTTCTGGCATGCTATGCATGAATTTTTTTTTTTTGTAAATTAAAAAAAGAAAAATGGTTAATGCTGTACAGACTGTAGTACAAATAAAAAAGATAATAATTATGTTACTGTATAGCTCTGTCTTTCTCGCACCATGGATTGCATCCCATTACAATTTTGACACGTCAGTTGGACTGTCAGGCTTCTGATAGTTTTTTTTTTTTTTTGAGTAGGTAAAATCATCCAATGACAAATCCCGCCCTTGGGTGGGGCGGGAAATAGTGTCAGACTTTTACTGACTAAAAACCTACCTTTCCGTTCCTTGCCTTTATCCTGGGGCCTTTGGTGACAGTCTCACATAACCTTTGGCCCCAGTAGGCTTCGGCCCTGCTGGGTCCCTATAGTTTGCTGACAACTCCTTGAGGCGCGCGGGAACGGTGCGCGCCGTAGACGACCTGAGCTCGGACCGGTCTGTTACCGGACGGACGGACAGCGAGCTACCCATTGCCCACCGTCCGCAGGCTTCTGATAGTTGACTTTTTTAACCTATTGTAAGCAGTGATACAGTATATAACGGTGAAGCGCATTAATTTACTAAGAGCCTTTATTCTAGCCTTGACATTTCTTTTTTTGATTTCAACGTCGCGTCGGTCGTAGAAGTCTTTCGACAATAATTTCTGCCATTTATTATATTTTGACTTTTATTTCGTTTGGGTTTTTGATAAGCAATAGGCATGTTGATTTTTATAATTTATTTTATTATTTTTGGTGCATTTTCAGATAATAAATTACGGAACGCTTTATACGATGTCATGGATTACATCGACATTTGTTCATATAAATACTCGATGTGGAACGAGTTTCCTCTAAATGTGAAATTAGTTCTGAGTTTCTTCAGTTTATATATTTCATATAATATTATATATATATCTTTATTACAATTTTCATATTAATTTTAAATTTATGAGCATTATTGTTGTTATTGAATGTATTGTTAGATTTGCAAGCACTCTGATTTTGGTTTCAATATATCACAATAGTTAGGTGTGAAATTTTATTAATCTACGGAAATAATAAACAAATAATTAAAATCGAATTGTTTTATTTATAAATTAAATCTTAATTCACGAGTTAAAATATTGACTAAAGGCAAACTTGTATACCTTAGACATTTTCTACCAGTAGATTAGCCCAGCGCTGTGTGATAGACGACGGACGTAGTAGAAGACAATGCGTGGATTTCAACTGTCCTTAGTGCAAAGAAATGGATTCCTATGATGAGATTACAAACTAAGGGAAGAAAAAATTTTCATTCCTTTCTAATTTAGATAGAATACTGTAAAAAATATATAATAACTAAATATATCGTAGTAGACATTTTAGTAGATTTTAGCCCGTCTCGAGCAAAAAAATTAAATTACTAAAAAACATTACAATAAGAAGAAATCTCCACCGTATTTTAACTAGAAAAAAAAAACACTGTAAAAACTATAAAGGGTGGCGCCGACAATACAACAATAAAATAAACTAAGTATAAGTACTTCATGATGTTTTCATTCTATACGCCAAAAATTATTTGAATAAATCCAGTATTTAGGCAGATTTGAGACATAATAGCACAATTGCACAACAAAATAGGACATTTTATTTTCAGCTTTTGCTACATGATGTATACAAGTTCACAATTACTAAAAAAAAATTCTTGCCAACTGAGAAAAAAGTCATTGTTATTGTATCAATATTTATAAATGGTTTTCTATTTAGTTTGTTTCAAAAACTTTTTTTTGTTATATTTTACAGTACTACAAGTATTTTAATTCATTATCGTATTATTGGCATCATGTTTTATAAGAAGTTTCACGTTTCTTAGTCCGTATTGCAAGTTATTTTTACGTCAAAGCGAGTAAAACGTTTGGCTTTGTAATTGGTTAAGAGCTAGAAATGGGCCAATCGGTGCGCCGAACTTCATAAACATGTCGAAAGAGTTAACGTAAAACAAACTTGCATTAAACACTCTGATGACCATGTTAATATTAAGAATATTCTAACTACTTAGTACTAAAGGATATCATTCATTTTGGTCCAAATTCAAAAGTGCCAAGAAAAAAAAAGTAATCTGTTAGAGCTTGACCCTTTGAGCAGTTTTTATTATCGCACCAAAACTGCAGGATTGCCCTTGGTTTAATTTAAGTTTTAAAAAATCATTTTGCGTACACTTTCGGTAACATGAATTGTAAAAACTAACAGTGCTTGAATAGCAACTTTCAGGTAGCTGCCTTTTATCACCACACAATGTGGTGACCTCCCCTCTCCTAGCCGCTGAACGCTCGCCTTATCTGTTACTTTAGTAAATACCAAAAGTAACGCGTGTGATAGTAACTCCCGTCCTAATTGATCACGGACGGGAAAACAAAAATCGATCACATTATCAATAAAATATATAAATGAAATTGTTGAACAGACCGTTTTTGCAATGTAATAAAAGAGACAGACGATTGTGGTGCTCTGTGCTGCATACTGTAATGGACGTTGCTTTTGTAAGATTGCTCCATATAAAATAAAATTTATATCAAAAATCCAGTCTATATTTCAATACAAAACCATCAGAAATTACTTAAAAGAGTGTTCATTGAGTTGTGGCACATCATTCTCTATCGAGATGGAGCGCTTTGGAATGTGTAATAGTATGTTTTTTCTGACTGACTTTTAGACAATTCTAAAGTGCCTGTAAGCATCTGAAGTAAATAGTTTTGTTTCTAAGTCATAAAATTATAACATTTTCATTTGAAATTTATCACAAAAGATACTAGTCATTAGGCAATAAGCTGTTGCCATGAATTGCAATTTTATATTAGTTTTATACTAAAAATAACTTCAATTTCATTTTTCTTTCATCTACATATTATACCACACAATTTTATTGTATCAGATCAGTAGATAAGGTTACACCATAAAAGTAACATCAATAACCCACAACGTACTTGTTTCATACTTCGTCCATAACAACGTCGTATTCATTGTTGTTAGAGAAGTGGTGGTTGATTGGTAACGGCTCCGACTTATGAGCTATAGGTCGCGAGTTCAAACCCAGCCTGGCGCATTACTTTGAGTAATTTATTTTATCACCATTGCTCTCAAAACGGTGAAGGATACAAGTATAGGAAAAAAATCTGAAACTCCAAAGTACTTATGTCTCAAAAAAAAACTATTTTGCGATACGAAAAAATTTTTGAGACTCGATTCATGAATTAAATGACCATACATATAAAAACGACCGTTCTGCTATGATTTTTTGAATAGTTTCGTTCTATATCTTCGAAGTTATCATCATCAGATCAAAACGATATTTTTATGGGACCAATTCGGAAGTATAATCTTTAAATCAAAATAAACAAATTCGATATCCGCCCACTATAATATTGACCGAGATATCGGTGAACATACATAAAAAAAAAATACATACAGCCGAACATAGAACCTCCTCCTTTTCGAAGTCAGTTAAAAATAGACCTGTTTCCACAAATAGTTATTTATTAACGGAAAGAGATTTTTTTTTTACACTCCAAATTATTTCACGTTCTAAAAAATTCTATGTATACATGCATGACATGGATTCTTTTCCAGATAATCATAGCTTTTGTTTGGCAATTTTTTGAATGATGTTAACGCTTCCTTAAATGAATTAGTTTTTGATCAGGTTAGTAGGTATATACTTTATAACGAAGACCATTTCGCAGTTTATACAAATAAGTTTATACGGAACCCTCAGTGAACGAGCCCGATTCGCACTAGTCTAATTTTTAGTAGGAAAATGTAGAAGACTCTGTGAAAGTTTCATTATAAAGAAATAATTTTAACTTACCAAAATGTGAACGCAATGCGTAGCTATGACTCCAACGAGAACTGTGCCTATACAACCGGGAACCAGCCCGGTGTTCTTAAAGGCAGCTGGCATCGCAAGCAATCCTGACCCTAATGATGATTTGAGTAGATGAAAGAATGCGCCTAAAGTCCTGTGAACAAAAAATGTGATAGGTTAGGTTTTCAAAAGGATTAAAGATCTAATTTCAGTAAGTATAAGTAGGTATGTAGTAAAGTGGTAGTAATTTGACTTTTGCATTTGTGTTCCTAAAGGTTGATAAGCTTTAGTCAAAGTTAAACTGCAAGGCCAAAGTAAAACTTTACTGTATATCTATTGATTTCAACTCCTTTATTTGATTAATTACTTAATTGAAACTAATCAAACTACGAATAACAGTAATAAAGTGGTTGCAGTAAAACACTAAAATTATTGCAAAAGTTTTTCAAATTCTCAGCACAGAGTTCAGTATAAACACTGTTGTATTTTCAAAAAGTTTACAAAGTCAACGTTAGTAGCACAAAGCGAAATAGACAAATCTGTGCGCTGAGTGTGAGTTGTTTTTACGTTAATGCGATCGAAACTTTTACCGCGGAGCACCTTCCCCACTCGCCTCGTCAACGTCGAGCATGGTTTAAGCTTGTTGAAAGTCGGTTACCGAACTCAGTGAGGGAAAGTTCAAGACCGATATTAAGCGTGTCCTTGTTAAGAAGGCGTATTACAAGGTAGGACTACGTTGAAGACACGCTGGTTTGGCAATGACTATTTCTGCACATGTGACTTGCCATGCAGCTCTTTAATTGCATTATTGTATACTTGTCTATTAACTGCTCCATCATTCTTTTAATTTCATAATGTATTTTAAAACTTTTTTTTACCCTCTTACTCTCCTGTGACATTGTTTTTGCAATGTTTTATTATATTATATAAAACATAGCCGATCAATTTTACTAGTAATTTATTATTGTATACATCTTTAATTTATTGACAGGTTTATTTTTATTTTTGTATAGCTTATTTTTGTAATATGAATGTGACAACATCGTAGACTCCGCAGATTCTAGGATTACAATTTTTATTGTGCTTTTGGGTACAAAGCTGACTGGTCTACATTGTCCTCTCATATCTATTAATATTATAGTATGATAATATTTTAGAAACAATCACTTTTTTAAAAGAGTAACCATGGAGTTTCTTGCCAGTTCTTCTCCATAGGAAGCGACCAATTGGAACCGTGTGCTAGCTTCTGACTTTTTATTAGTGCCCATGTAGGCCTATGTGAAATAAACGATTTTGAGTTTGAGTTTGTTGCTTCATCTAACGTAATTTAACGCGATCTTAGATAAAATGGCAACGCGAAAAAAGAAAGATAACGCCTGAAAACTCTGTTGGCATTCGGTACCTCTGTGATATACTCGAATGTTTCACAAAACTTGTTCCAGGAAATACCTACGTGTTTTTTCAAATCCCTTAAAAGGCTTTTGAGAAATATTGTCGTTATTCAGAATTTCGATTGAATGTGCAAGGTTTCTATAGATGCACTTTTTTATATTTTTAATATATGAGTACATACGTAAAATAGCAGATTTTCAGAGGTGTTTACAGGAATAGTTTCATATATTTATGTATATTTTTTTAATTTCTACAGAAGCCTAGATAATATCCACAAGATATCTGTGTATTCAAAATATCCGGAGAAAGGTGGGTAATAACATCATATTCACGCAAGAGCGGTTGTATGAAAATGTACCTTGGGTTGGCCGCTCTTAAGAGCTTGGGAGCGGGCCAATCAGAGTGTTGAACGCCATAAACGCGTCGATAGCATTAACGCAAAAAAAAAACTCACACAAGGAACTTAGGAAAGTGATTATAAAATTTTCCTATATTTTGATTACAATTCAAAATCCTGGTATTTTGGCAAGTCGCTAAGATGAAATGAAACTGAGGTTGATATATCTGCCATATGTCCCAAAAATTTTACGATTGACCCTCCAAATGGATCCCATTAGCGAGATGATGGCAGCGTGGCGGACCAAGGTAAAGAAACGGGCTATGATGATGATAGCTGCCGAGAGGATTACCTACACAATAAGTTGAAGAGAAACATATTGTTTGAACTAATAAAAAGGGAGGTCTTTGAAGTATGATAATAAGTTATTTAGTTTAAACTAAGAAAAACACTAAAAGTAGCTTTACCATAATACAGTTATGCTGTAAAAAATATATTTTACATAAAGAAAATATTGGTTTATTTTTTTAAATAAATTTTAAAAGATAAAGTCGGAGACAGCTATTTGTAAACACTATTTCTTTAAAGTAAAACAAAGATTTTCTAAATAAAATACTTTTATATGTCACAGATTTATTAAAATCCATTATTTTTAAAGCTTTAAATATTTTTTTATCTTTGAAAGTATTCGCATTTTTAAAGAAATATTAATGGTTTTGTTATCTTTTTCGGCCTGACGCAGTGTTTTTGTTTTCGTCATGAATTAAACTGAGACGACAAGATTTCATTTCAAAATTAATTAAATATAGATTATAACATAATAATCTCAACCAGACGCCTTCTACAGCTAGATAAAGATAGCCTATGCCTAATATACCATGAATGGATACTGCTCACAAAATAAAAAATTGCACACAGACGCAATGGATATACCTCTATACAGAATAATCATATTATATATATTTATTTAGACCTCAACATATGAACAGTAAAGCAAGAAATAAGTCAACACAGCCTAAGATACCAAAAAAGGCTCGCACAACATACAAATGAGCTGTCACTCACACTGAGTGGAACAGGAGGCTGAGAAGAGAAGATGTGACATCCCTAGTCTCAGCGCCAGATTCGCATAGGGAAATGAGAGCTACTCTGAAACTGCTCTCATTACAATATACATCGTTAAATTTTAGTCGTTTTAATCCCGTGGAGGGTCAATTCGGTACATGAAACACTATCGATTTGTAAAGAGAAAATTAAAAAATAAAGTACTTTTTAAAAAAAACCTGAATTAATTTACGCATGTTGAAATTAATTTCTTTAAGTAATTTAAATGTATCGAATTGATCCTCCGCAAGATTAAAACGACCAAAATTTAATGGTGTAAACACAAACGGAGTAAAATTCGATCAACACAGTGACTTATTGTTCTTGGATAGATTGCCATGGTGCAGAAAAGAGCAAAAAAAAATGGCAAGGGCAATGCTTCTTCGATGTGCGACTATTTTCCATCAGATTAAATGCCAGGTTTACTGACTAAAATAATGTGAAAGGTACTTACGAAGTAGGATGAACAACGTTCCTGTGTTCAAAGGGATTATATTCGTCTTCCTTGTCATCTTCCTTTCTGTCAAGTGTGATTGTTGACTGTGTTGTTGACGGAACATTTTCTGTGCTGCCACGTACACTGTAATCAATAAAATTCACATTTAAATAACTATATATAAAACTGATCGTCGATCGTCTGTAACTCTTAAATTTTTGCAAAAGTAAATTTAAGAGCAAGCATATTACTCGTGCCGAAAAGCCGCACGAGCAATATGCTTTATTAAAAGGGGTACAGTCTTCTAATTTACATTTATTATATTTTTACAGAACTTTAACAGACTAATAACAAATAAATTTGTTTAAATAAGTAATGAAAATTGCTAATAACTAGCTTCCATATTTATACATGTTTTAGATTTTTTTAAGGGGATAATTTATTGACTTCTCTTGGGCGGAAGGGCGTTCTTTCTTTGCTTAGCATTCAAGGACCCTGGGTTTCCCATTCTATAGCCAACCCATGGCCCTGGTAGGCTTCGCCCCTACTGGTCTCCCTATGATTTTGGTGACATCTCTTTGAGGCGCACGTGGAACACGTTCTACGTGCCGTCGATGACTAGGGAGTTTAGCCACAGCTATATAAGTATATAACATCCGATTTGATCACCTTGTATTATGTCTATCATTTTCTATCCAAGTCATAATATTTTGAATCTTCAACTTCAACATTTAAATGTTTTTAATAGTTACATTATGATTATACACCATTTTCCCGTTTTCCCGTGACAGAACCACTTGCCATAAGGAGTACTCAAACTCAAACACAAATATTTTTACTTCACATAGGCCTACATGGGCACTTATAAAACGTCAGAAGCTAGCGCATGGTTCCAATTGGTCGTTTCCTATGGAGGAGAACCGGCAAGAAACTACATGGTTACTCTTTTAAACTGATTGTTTCTACAATATTTCCATATTACAGTATTAATAGATATGAGAGGACAATGTAGACCGGTCAGTTTTGTACCCAAAAGCACAATAAAAATTATAATCCTTGAATTTGCGGAGTGTATAGTGTTCTCACATTCACATTACTAAGAGAAGCTATAAAAAAAATAAAAATAAAGTATATAGTACTTTCGAAGCATTAGGAAAATATAAAAGTATACACCAAGGCCCTGTAAGAGTCTGACACAATCTCCCGCGCATCCTGAAATGGTACTGGATGATTTTTTCCACACTAAAAAAAATAAAAATAAACTACGGAATAACTGACTCCAGAAGACTAAATTTCGCCTTTGAGTAGGCACATAATGAATAGAATCTAATATTACCGAAATTAAATTTATTTGCCGAAATGTCTCAGTAACTAGATTTCAGTGAATTTCTGATGAAATATTAATGTTGTAGGTACGTGTAACCTTTGTGGTTTAATTTTAGCAATAGCTTGGTTCCGATAAACATCTAAATACATTGATAGCAATATGGAGTTTCTTGGAATTCTTTTCGAATCAACTTTTCAACGCAGAAAATACGATAGATGTGATAGATAAGTAATGTTTTTTAGCTTTAGTCCGATATAATATTGAGACTCTAGGTAAGCAATAAATGCTGCCAATAGATTTATAGCTTTACCAAAGTGTCTTTTTTTTATGGTAGGTAAAATCATCCAATGACAAGTCCCGCCCTTGGGTGGAGCGGGAAGTAGTGTCAGACTCTTACTGACTAAAAACCTACCCCGTTCCTTCGTTGCCTATCATGCCGGGGCTGAGCCTTCCTCTCAGAAAACGGCCCTTAACCCCAGCAGGCTTCGACCCTGCCTGCCTGCAGCTAGCAGGCTGGGCCTCTACGGTTTGCTGACAGCTCCTTGAGGCGCGCGGGAACAGAACGCTCCATCGACGACTTGGGCTCGGTCCGGTATATTACCGGACGATCGGACAGCGTGCTAACGATCGGACAGCGTGACCAAAGTGTCTTTAGTTTTTAGGACTTAAAAAAAAAACAAGGTGAAATAATTATATTCAGGGGACTAGCTTCTGTTACAAGCTTTGCCTGCGTGAAAATAGAAAGTTACCCCAAGTGAATATACTTCCGAAATAAAAAGTACTACACGTGTGCTATTCCAGGACATAATGGAAGTACCTGTCTGCCAAATTTCATCCGAATCTGTTCAACCATTTGAGCGTAAAAGAGTTATAAACATGCACATGTGCATACAAATTTAGCATTTATAATATTAATGTATTTAAAAAATAATTTTGAACTAGCAAAGTATTGGAAGACCGATCTAGGGAGAGCTGGCAAGATTTATTCAGTTATTTATATATTGACTCTCCAATGACTTTTTAAAAATTTCATTATTAAGAAGGTCTCCCTCTTATTTTTCGGGTTTAATATTTTAATAAAAATATTAGTAAATGAAGAGAAACTTGTGGTGAATTTGCCACTTACAAGCGTGTACAGTCCTCATAGGATCACTACAGAACTGTCGTAACAAGTAAAATTGCTTTGTTTATACGTGTAATCGATGACTGACTGAAAGAAGAGGGGGATAAATGGAAGTGCATTATTGCATAAAAACAGAGAACAAGTAATGTGAGTAAATTAAGTGAGTATAAATAATACTACACATTCCCATTTTAATGTAAATGTTCACAAATATAATTGCTATTTTTTTTTTCTGGGACTGGCTGGTTATTACTTCAGACTTCATTTTTGAAATTTTAAATTTGAGAACAGATCACCCAGAATGATAGTCAGAAAAAATCGGGTGGTGGGGATTCGAAGAGGTGCGAAGTGTATAATGTCACTACCACTGATACTAGATAACCTTTTATTATTAGACATGTACCTCACAAGGAACATATATATAGTGTTAATTTTTTGTTTATGTTGTTCTCAGCTGCGCGAAGGTACGATAGGCCTTGGCGATTCGAGAAACGGCGTCTTCTTCAGTACTTCCAGTTTCCACGACAACGCTTCATTATGAGATCTAAATACACAGTATTTATAATATTATACAGACTAAAGTTTGTGATTGTGTCATGAAATGTACGTGTGTGTTTTACTTCGATGAAAATTAGTACACATGTCCTGGATTAGAACATAGAATATCTGTTATCCCAGGAGAATGTTCCCTTGGGATTATGTTCAACTACGACGCGAGTGAAGCCGCTGGCAGCCACTAGTAAGTAATAAATAAATAGGCTAATTTAAGTGATTGCTGATTTTAATCTGTTCTCTCCTCGAACCCGAATCATGTGGAAGGTGAGGATGCCGTGAGGTCTTTCCAGTCACTCCTCAAAGAGGAGATTTATTTCCCAGCACTGGGTTGCGGCAGTCGCTGATGCCATTTCGCAATCGGAGGCGATCTCTCGCGCCGGGGCTTGGTTCAAGCCATGCTCAGGAGCGAGGAGGAGTGGCAGGCGGTCGCCTCCTTCTGCGAAACAGTAATGCTAGCAAAGGAGGAGGCTGACCGTATCAGGCAACGGCGTTCACGCCGCAGCCGCCGCCGTAACTCCGATCCAAATTTCCGGCCACCGTAGACGCGGGCTTGCGGACGGCGGGCAATGGGTAGCTCGCTGTCCGTTTGTCCGGTAACAGACCGGACCGAGCCCAAGTCGTTTACGGCGCGCACTGTTCCCGTGCGCCTCAAGGAGTTGTCAGCAAACCGTAGGGGCCCAGTAGGGTCGAGGCCTAGTCTGGGGCTCTGGGAAGGTATGAAAATGCATACCAGGGCCCTGGAATCAAGGCAGGGAAGGAACAGGGTAGGTTTTTAGTCAGTAAGAGTCTGACACTATTTCCCGCTCCGCCCAAGGGCGGGATTTGTCATTGGATGATTTTACCTACCGTAAAAAAAAAAAAAAAAAAAAATACCATGAATATTTTATGCATACGAAGTTATCAGTTTATACGTACTTATATATGTCTGAGTTATAAATGGATAACAATGTCATTAACATTTTTTAATTATCTACAGTTGTTTCACGTCGTAATTAAAATAATGACAGTACTTTACACTTTTATGGGACATGTGTATTTTAGTTTAGACTTTATAGTGATTGTTATTAAAGTGGAACACGACAGTTTAAATAGCTTTAATGATGTCTGAAGTCTTAGTGAGCTCTTTGTATAATTTTCTTCAAAAACGGACACCTCTTTCAAGATCAATTATATTTTGCAGAATATTTTCTAAGAATAGGTATTAGATATTTACTTTAATTTCGTGTGTTTCAGGTTAGATCCACCTCTCGACGGCCACACGGTGGAGCATACTGTAGAGGTGTGCCCCGCCTGGGCGGAGCATCGCCGTGTCCTCGTGGGGGCAATCGGCGGCAGCGATCTCTCTCGCCGGGCCTTGGTTCAGGCCATGGTCCGGAGTGAGGAGGGATGGCAGGCGGTCGCCTCCTTCTGCGAAGCAGTAATGCTAGCAAAGGAGGAGGCTGACCGCATCAGGCAGAGGCAACGGGGCGCTCGCCCCAGCCGCCGCCGGGATTCCGATCCCGATTTCCGGCCACCGTAGGCGCGGGCTTGCGGACGGCGTGCAATGGGTAGCACGCTGTCCGATCGTCCGGTAACATACCGGATCGAGCCCAAGTCGTCGACGGCGCGTTCTGTTCCCGCGCGCCTCAAGGAGCTGTCAGCAAACCGTAGAGGCCCAGCCTGCTAGCTGCAGGCAGGCAGGGTCGAAGCCTGCTGGGGTTAAGGGCCGTTTTCTGAGAGGAAGGCTCAGCCCCGGCATGATAGGCATGAAGGAACGGGGTAGGTTTTTAGTCAGTAAGAGTCTGACACTACTTCCCGCTCCACCCAAGGGCGGGACTTGTCATTGGATGATTTTACCTACCATAAAAAAAAAAACCTCTCGACGGCCGATTGTACATACGTTTGTAAAACTTGAATAACCTTGAAAATCGTTAATTATCTTACTATTCACACAAATATACGAAATTATTTTTTTTGAAAATTTTTGTTACGAAAAGGTTTTTTTTTAATATGATTTTCTAAAAACGGGGCTATTACGTAATAATAATACCCCGGCGGGTGAGAGGTTGGAAATCTATACATTTTTAATAATATTATACTTAAAAGAAAGTTTTTTTTATTTTTGTACGTTTATATGGGATGGATTTTTAAAAAGTGGCAGTAAAGGCATTTTTTTTAACCAGAACGCTAATTCTTTTGCTTACGTTTAAATTTTTTACATCGATAGCGATGTAAAAGACTTGTCAAATTTTAAGTAAAAAATGATGAAAAAGAAGATAGATTTCGACTAAGAAGTGAATGTGAATGTTCTTTAAAATCGTATCATCTCATAATGTCAACTTCTCAAAATATCAACTGGACGCAAGATGTCCGTGCCGTTTTCTGAGAGGAAGGCTCAGCTCCGGCACTATAGGCAACGAAGGAACGGGGTAGGTTTTTAGTCAGTAAGAGTCTGACACTACTTCCCGCTCCGCCCAAGGGCGGAATTTGTCATTGGATGATTTTACCTACCATAAAAAAAAAACTTCCCACAATGTCAATTTCTAAAAATGTTAACTTTACGTAATGTCAATTTGTTTTTTTTTTCTATTATAAGTCCTCATAGTCCATCCAAGGTTGTCTTTTAGATGTCGCTGTCATCGATTAAGTTTCTGTGAATTAGTTACTATTTTGGTGTACAATAAAGTTTATTATATTCTATTCTATTTCTCATAATGTCATTTTCTCACAATGACAACATTGCATTTGGTCAACTTCTTTTACGTTCAAAATTACGGGAACTGTCCATTTGATATCCATAATATATAATAATTAATAATCATTTATTTTCAGGCATCTTCGCCCATAGATAATATACCTTAGTTAGTAAATAAGACTCATGACTATGTTAGTAACCCTTTCAATACACTATTAATCTATTATTATTATTTTTTCTATTATATGTATAGACATATAATAAAAATATATATATAAAAATGTATAGACATACTAGTATAGTATAATTATGTTCTACAGTAGGCCGGAAGTCATTGACCGATTACGTGCGATCTCTTCACGCTACTTGATCGCTAGCTTCGGCTATAGGTGATTCATTAGACGTGCCGTTTCATTGTCTGGTTGCGCCAATTTGCTATGATCCGCGACTTTGTTTTTTGTAATTTATTTTTTTGGCCTAGCAATCCTATCCCTACCGTTTCCGCTTCCCGCACGACCTCTTGAGAAATGATTTGACATTGACGTTTGTGCATCGATTGTGAATGTGACCGCACCGCTAACCGCGCCCGCTCGAAATTACAAGAAAATTGACTATTTTCGTGATCCAACCATTCAGAACTCAACAGTGGTGCAGTGTAGTGCAAAACAGGACCTGGCAGTGATTTAAATGTGCGAAGTCGAGGATCGGCTGGTGCCACGTGCAACCTTCGAAGTCTAAAGGTCAGTGCTCCTTCCCAATACATTTATCCCATTAATAAACGCTAGACGCAGTACCTGCATATTGTTAACAAACCTTAGATCGCTTTTCAAACCTACAGTCCACACCACAGCAAATTCGCGCAACCATTACTTTTTGGTCCTACGAGCAGGATCGTGAATCATTTTCTTGTAATTTCGCAATATAGTATTTGTTCCATAGGGAATAAACGCAACGCGCCTATTTACCTAGATATAATAGTAGAAAACCCGCATCTAGGCATTTAGGCAACTATACGTTATTTCGCTCGTATAGTTAAAGAGTCATTGATAATAACGGTACCTACGCCGTCAACCGCACCGCATAATTATAGTTAGCTACGTAAATATCAGCGTAGATATAAATCGATCGCATTCTTTTCTTGACAAAATTCATTCGGAAGTCCTACAAATTGCATGTAGGTAGACGCATTTCAAAAATACCCGTTCATTGTTGAGTGAATATTTGTAGGAAACGGATAAACCATAGATTATATAGACAGGTTATTCCGTTCGTTCGCCGTTCACTTTGTTGTTTACAATATTACCATATTGTTATCTGATAATTATCGCTTACTTAATAATTCGTTAAGTGTTTGTTTGAGTGTATAGTGTGAATATATCAAGACAAGATGTCTCTTAAGGGAACCAAGGTTAGTACTGATTTAAAGGTTCAGTTAAAGCTTTTATACGCTGAAAGGGACTCACAGTTTTCACGTGTTCAATCAATTTGTGATAAATCTTTGCAAACCTCGGATCTGGCGATTAGAGATGCTTTCTTGTGTTCGTTGGAAACTTTAGATAGTTTGCGCGAGGATTTTAAATCTACAATTAAGAATATAAACATTTTAGAGTTGGAGTTAAATCCTGATTACTGTGTGAGTTATCAGGCATTGTCGTCCTTTGATGACTTGTATTGTCGTATCAAACGTATTGCTAGGAGTTTAGAGACTCCCCCCCCCGCGAGTGGTTTATCCAACCCTCCTCGCGAACGCCCACGATTGCCGCCAATTCAAATACCTGAATTTAATGGTGACATTCGAAATTGGAATTTATTTATAGATAGTTTCGAAAATATAATACATAGGAACACATCGCTGACAGATCACGAGAGATTGCATTATCTCGTAGAAAAATTGACCGGTAAGGCAAAGGCTGTCTGTGCTGGAATTACGTTTAGCGCTGAAAATTACACTTTAGTTTTGGACACTTTAAAAACAAAATACGAAGATAAGCGATTAGTAGCCACCGCATATTTAGATCAATTATTCGATTTGAAAAGTTTTTCCGTTTGTAACGATCATAATTTAGAGAAGTTTTTAAATATTTTCGCATCATCTGTTCGTGCAGTAAAGAACCTAAAGGTCAATGACCTCTGTGACTTTTTGTTTTTGTATATCGGTTTAAAGAAATTAGATCCTGAAACTGTTCGTCTGTTTGAAACGACTCAGCGCGGTAAAGAAATACCTAAGTTAGAAGATTTAGAATCTTTTATTCGCGACCATATTAAGGTATTGCAGCGCACGTCGGCACGTCATGAAGTCACGAATAGGACAGGTTCCGATCGCCGTATAGACGCGTCATCGAAGTCAGTCAAGACTGCACATACGCTAGTTAATACCGCCTCAACACCTGACTGTTCTCTGTGTAAGGGTAGCCATACACAGCTGTACAAGTGTTCGGAATTTCAGAGATTATCGCCTAGTGATCGTTACAAGTTTGTCCGCACTAATAATTTGTGTTTTAATTGTCTAAGTGACAAACATCTGGTTACGTCATGTAAAAGTGGTGTTAGCTGTCGTAAATGTCCAGCTAGACATCATACCTTCTTACATTTTGAGAGTAGTAAGCTGCCATCGCAGCAGCAGCCTGCGCAGACGCGCGACGCTTGTGACGCGCGGCCTGCTGCAAGTGCAAACGACGTAACATTGTGTTCGCTTTCCGCCGCTGGTACTCAAGTCACTACCGTTTTACTTGCGACCGCGCAAGTTGTCATTGTAGATGCCTTTGGCAAACCGCACACCGTTCGAGCGCTACTAGATGGCGCTTCCCAGAGTAATTTTATTACTCGGGATTGTTGTCAACGCCTTGGTTTTAGTTTTAATAATTGGTCATCCCGCTCAGAAGTGAAAGGTTTTGGAGGTTTAAAGGCAACCATTCACGGTTCCATTAAAATAATATTTAGTTCACGTTTTAATCGTAATATTTCGTTTGAAATGGATTCGCTAGTCGCAGATAAGATTACGGAACGGTTGCCCACGGTACCGGTTGACACGTCCATGCTGACGGAGTTTAAGAACTTGCAGTTAGCCGACGGAAATTACGCTTTCCCTGGAGATATCGATCTATTGATCGGTGCTTCGATTCTCCCGCATCTCCAGTTATCACGTAAAATTCAGGGTCTTCCGATGTACCCCGCTCCGCACGCACTGGAAACAGTTCTCGGGTTTGTTATAGTTGGTTCCGCACCCGCTTATTTAAATAGTTACTCGACTGTGTCGCAATGTTGCACCGTCGAGCCGCCGCTTGAGTCTACCATCCGCAAGTTCTGGGAGATTGAAGAGGTCAATGTCCCGCCTATTCTCAGCCCTGAGGATCAGGTCACTGAGGAGATTTATACCCGCACGACTACTCGTGACAAAGATGGTCGTTATGTTGTCGCGCTCCCTTTCAAGGGTGATATTTTTTCGCTCGGTGGCTCCCGTGCCTCCGCAGAAAAACGCTTTCTATGCTTGGAACGTAAGATGCAGGCGTCTCCTAAGTTGAAGCAAGCCTATGATGATGTGCTGATCGAATATTTAGATAAAGGTTATATCTCATCAGCGCCTGCCGAGACTGAGGAGACACGTGATTACCCGTTTTACATCATCCCGCACCATGGAGTTGTTAGAGAAGACAAACTTACAACTAAACTGCGTGTGGTTATGGATGGTAGCGCTAAGACTAGTACTGGCATATCGCTTAACGATATCTTGTATTCGAAATAATAGTAAATAATAGTAAATTTTCGCTTGTTTGCTATTGCGCTCTCTGCCGATATTCGGCAAATGTTTCTTAGTATTGGAATCAGAGAATGTGACCGTAGATTCCAACGCTTCTTGTATAGATTTTCTCCGCAGGAACCTTTGAAGGTTTACGAATTCAATCGTGTTTGTTTTGGGCTTAAGTCTAGTCCCTTTCACGCTCTTCGCACTATCAAGCAGTTGGCCGCTGACGAGGGTGATACATACCCAAAAGCAAGGGCCACTATTGAAACCGGATTGTACATGGACGATTTTGTGTACAGTGTACCTAGTGAAGCAGAGGCTATAGAGACCGCTGCTCAAGTAATCAGCCTCATGAAGTCCGGTCAATTTGATCTGGTGAAATGGACAAGCAACTCGCAAGCTACATTAGAGTCGATTCCACCGTCACACCGGTTGACTTCGGTAAAGGAATTCGATGATAGTGATTCGCATAAGATCCTTGGTTTAAGTTGGTCACCCGCAACTGATATGTTCAGTCTTAAAATTAGCTCGACTCCGCCAACTTGTACCAAACGCGTTATCCTAGCATGTGTAGCTCGGATATGGGATATAATGGGTTTTGTAGCTCCTGTCGTTTTATATGCAAAGCTGCTTATAAAAGAGCTTTGGCTTTCCAACTGTGATTGGGACGACACCGCTCCTGACAGTGTTGCCAAGTTGTGGGCTCGCTATAGGAAAGAGCTTCCAATGCTCGATCAGATACAGATTCCTCGCCATGTTGGTATAGTACCAGACACTGTTGTTAATGTGGTAGGTTTCGCAGACGCCAGTGAGAGGGCTTACGGGGGAGTGGTTTACTTTCAGGTCCAAAATGGCGATAACATTTCAGTTTTCCTCATTAGTGCAAAATCAAAGGTATCTCCTCGTAAGGTTGTCTCTCTTGCTCGTCTCGAACTCTGCGCTATTCTTATGTTGGTTCAATTGATTACATCTATAGTCAAAACTTGTCGTCCTCGCATTAATATAGAGAGAATTGTGGCGTTTTCAGACTCAACCGTTGCTCTATGTTGGGCCCACTCTTCACCCCATCGATGGGGTACGTTTGTCGCAAATAGGGTGGCTAAGATTCAAGCTGAATTGTCACCGGAAAATATGTTCCATGTCGCTGGAACAGAAAACCCAGCTGATTGTCTCTCACGTGGTTTGCTTCCCGCGCAAATTTTAAATCATCCGCTTTGGTTTTGTGGCCCTCCCTGGCTGCATACCACTCCTAACGAGTGGCCAAATGCTCCGTTTAACCCCGCTACTGTTTCAGAACCACCCGAGGAGAAGAAACATACGCTTGTAGTATCAGTTCCGCGTGAAGAGTCAGTTGTTTTGTTGTTGTCTAATCGAGTCTCGTCTTGGTCGAGACTGCTACGCTGTGTAGTTTACGTCCTAAGATTTTTGAGATTATTACCATCGCGTGGTTCTATAATCGCAGCTGATTTGGATAGAGCTGAATCAGTTGTACTTCGAGAGTTGCAGAAATTTTATTTTTCAATAGAATTTCGTAGTTTAGAATCACATAAACCTTGTAGTCCCGCACTTCAACATTTGAAACCATTTTTGCAAGACGGACTCATTCGTGTCGGTGGCCGTCTGCGAAATGCTAAGTTAGAGTTTGAACAAATGCATCCAGTAGTTCTACCACGCAGGGATCACGTTTTGGATTTGTTGGTGGACTATCACCATAAGGTGAATTGTCACGCTGGTCCCGATTTATTAATGTCCATTCTTCGACAGAAGTACTGGATACTTTCCGCTCGCAATTTGATACGCGCTAGAGTGCACAGATGTGTGCCCTGCTTTAAGCTCCGCCCGCGTTTCAACGCGCCGGAAATGGCCGACCATCGTTCTTGTCGTGTTGTACAGACGGTGAAACCTTTCATACATACTGGGACGGACTATGCTGGACCGTTTAAAGTCACTATTGCCCGTGGTCGTGGTATACGTTCCACAAAGGCATACATTTGCCTATTCGTTTGTATGACAACTCGTGCGGTTCACATAGAGTTAACCAGTGATTTGAGTACGCAGGGTTTTATGTCTGCATTTAAACGATTTTTATCTCGCCGTGGTCCCGTTAAGCGCTTATACTCTGACAACGGCACAAATTATGTTGGAGCGCGACGCAATATTTCGGAATTACATACATTCTTACGCTCCAAGTACTACCAAAGTGAATTCGCCCATGTCTTAGCTGAGAATCGCATTGATTGGTGTTTTAATACGCCAGCGGCTAGTCATTTTGGTGGCAATTGGGAGGCGAATATTAAAAGCCTTAAGTCGCACCTGTTTCGGGTCATAGGCGAACAGATTCTCTCGTACGAGGAGTTGAGCACCGTACTCGCTCAGGTAGAGGCGTTGATGAATACGCGTCCGTTGTGTCGGACTTTGTCTAGTGATCCATCGGAGCCACTAGCGTTGACGCCGGCTCACTTCTTGACGACGACTCCTCTTAAATATTTGCCCGCTTTAGATGTCGAGACTGACAAACTGCAGCTTCACCCGCGTCACGCTCTGCTAGATAGCTTAGTTCAGTCCTTTTGGAAGCGATGGAGGACAGATTATCTGCATACGCTGCAGTCGCGTCAAAAGTGGAACACTCCTTCAGATCCAGTCACAGTCGGTACTGTGGTGATACTGAAGACTGAGAGTGCGCCTCCTCTGCACTGGCCTCTTGGTGTAGTGGAAGAAGTTTTTCCGGGTTCGAACGGAATAACGCGAGTCGTAAAAGTTAAAACCGCAACTGGATCGTACCTGCGTCCGGTTATTCGCCTCTGCCCTCTGCCTAATCAGTAGTAGTGGCATAGTTAGTTATAAGTTGTTTCGCTACCTAGTATTGATAGTTTAGATTAGTAATAGGGTTTAGTTTCGCTTTTGTTTTTTTCTTTTCTTTGAAGGTAACCCTTCAAACCCGGGGGGAATGGTTGCGCCAATTTGCTATGATCCGCGACTTAGTTTTTTGTAATTTATTTTTTTGGCCTAGCAATCCTATCCCTACCGTTTCCGCTTCCCGCACGACCTCTTGAGAAATGATTTGACATTGACGTTTGTGCATCGATTGTGAATGTGACCGCACCGCTAACCGCGCCCGCTCGAAATTACAAGAAAATTGACTATTTTCGTGATCCAACCATTCAGAACTCAACAGTGGTGCAGTGTAGTGCAAAACAGGACCTGGCAGTGATTTAAATGTGCGAAGTCGAGGATCGGCCGGTGCCACGTGCAACCTTCGAAGTCTAAAGGTCAGTGCTCCTTCCCAATACATTTATCCCATTAATAAACGCTAGACGCAGTACCTGCATATTGTTAACAAACCTTAGATCGCTTTTCAAACCTACAGTCCACACCACAGCAAATTCGCGCAACCATTGTCGATTTTATTTAATTGTGTTTCAGCGTAACTATGGTATTTGATTATTGTCTATTACATTTTTTCGGGTAGTTAATTTATATATAGGTAGACAATGTGTTGGTCTGTATGAAAAATATATTTGGAGTCGATTTTTTTTACTCAAAACATTCTCAAAGTCAACCTATTCATATTCCGATAACTATACACCGTTAAATTCTGATCGTTCTAATCCCGTGGAGGGTCGTTCCGGTATATGAAACACTATCAATTTGTAAAGATAAAACAAAAAAATAAAGTACCTTTTTTCCGAAACTCGAAACTTTAAGTGGATGAGTCAATGACCTTGTAGGTAGTTGTGGGTCGTTGTGTACTAGTTAGTACAGGTCATTAAATTCACCCAGCTGACATATTTTATGATTCTATGAAGAATTCTGTTATATATCTTCGAAGTTCATCATCAGATCAAAACAATAATTCTATGGAACCAATTTGGGGATATAATATTTCAATCAAAACTAAAATTTTCAAAATCGGTCTACAACTGACAGAGAAATCGATGAACATACATAAAAAAAAATACATACAGACGAACAAAGAACTTGCTTCTTTTCAAAGTCGGTTAAAAAAAAGGAACACGAACGGGTTTTAGTCAGTAACAGTCTAAGGCCATGTTTACGGAGACGCGGCGCGTTGCGCGGTGCGTTGGGCATTTCGTCGTACATTGCAGCAGCGGGCCGCGTCATCGCTCGCGCAAACACAAACATATATTATGGCAATGTACGACAGACCGCCCAACGCGCCGTGCGACGCGCCGCGTCTCCGTTAACAAGGCCTTCTCGCTTCACCTAAAGTGAGAGAAATTACTGATAATTTAATTGCTTCTAAAAAAAGGCATCATAATTAAAAATAATGACTGCACTTAACACCTTTACTAGAACTTGTTTACTGTAGTTAAATCTTTAGTGATTATTAAAGTGGAACATGGCGTTTTAACCATAGTCCAATGATGTGTCTGAATATCTTGGTTTTTATTTAAATACGCATTTTTTTAAAACCCTTAATTTTTTTTTTAGAATAGGTAATTGTATTGTATTGGTTATTCAAAATCACAATTAAATGTGCACGGCTTCTATATATATACTTTTTTATATTTTTAATATATGAATATATTATGAAAGGCCAAAGTCCACCTAAAATAGTAAATTTTCAGATGTATTTGCTGGATTAGTTCTACATAAATTTATATTTTGATTTCTACAGAAGCCTAGATAATGTCCACAAAATATCTGTGTATCCAAAATATCTGGAGAGAGATGTGTAATAACATCATAATCACGCAAGAGCGGTTGTATGAAAATGTACCTCATTGGTTCCCGGAGGACACGGTGGAGCACACAGTCGAGATGTGCCCGGCTTGGGAAGAGCATCGCCGTGTCCTTGTGGGGACGATCGGCGGCGGCGATCTCTTGCACCGGGGCTTGGTTCAAGCCATGCTTCAGAGCGAGGAGGAGTGGCAGGCAGTCGCCTCCTTCTGCGAAGCAATAATGCTAGCAAAGGATGAGGCCGACAGCATCAGGCAACGGCGCACACGCCACCGCCGCCACCGGGATTCCGATCCCGATTTCCGGCCTACGAAGGCGCGGGCTCGCGGACGGCAGGCAATGGGTAGCTCGCTGTCCGTCCGTCCGGTAACAGACCGATCCGAGTTCAAGTCGTTTACGGCGCGCACTGTTTTCGCGCGCCTCAAGGAGTTGTCAGCAAACTGTAGGGGCCCAGCAGGGCCGAAGCCTACTGGGGCCAAAGGTTATGTGAAAATGTCACCCGGGGCCCTGGGACTAAGGGAATGCATGGAGCAGGGTAGGTTTTTAGTCAGTAAGAGTCTGACAATATTTCCCGCCCAAGGGCGGGATTTGTCATTGGATGATTTTACCTACCATAAAAAAAAACCTTATTGGTCGCTCTTCAGTTATGAAATAAAGCCTCACAGGGCATTTTTCTGTCTATCTGTGACGAACTCAAAAAGTAAAGAACTGATTTTCATGTAATTTTCACTAAAGAACAGACGGATGAATGAGAAAAGTTTAAGATTACAATGTTCAGATTTATTATCATCATTATGTCAGTTGAAAAACGTCCATCGCAGATATTAGCCTCCCTCAAGTGTAACCACAACGACCGGTCCTGAGCGTCTCACATCGTTTTTTATTATTTTTATTTATTTTTTATTTATTTATTTATAACCATTGTTTTACAGAGTTCACAAAAAGGCACACAATTAGACCCCTGGGGTCTGTCTCAGCGTGCCACAGCCTGATTACTGGTCAACGCGCTATAAACTTCCAATTAACTGAATAAAATACTCCTTCAACTTACGCTTTATGTTTTTGTTATTAAATGAGCATCTAATATCTACAGGTATCTGGTTTATTAGATTGGGTATCGAGTAAGAAGCTGTTCGTTTGTCATTAAAAATATTTTTTCCTGGCACTTGAAGTAGCTTAGATTTAGCCTGCCGTGTGTTCACGTCATATTTTAGCGGTATCTGAATATCACTATTATCAAAATGTTCAATGAGAAATAGATACTCAGCGCGCGCTTGAACAGGTAATACTTTACAGTGTTTAAATAACCCAATGTAATTGTCTCGGTATCTATTTTTAACATATTTTGGTACTATGAGTTTCAATATACGTGTTTGCAGGTTATGAATTTTATCCAGGTAAGTTTTAAATGTACGCCCATAGCTGTTTAGATTACCGTAACCCTCACTACTGCCGCACAATTTATAAGCGCAGTAAAGACGATATCTTTCACATATAATTGACTGCGTTTGTAAAATTTGCGGCAGACTAGCTCTTCAACCTGTCTTGTGGGAAGACTACCACTCCACCACGCAGCAGATTCTGAACTAATGGAGCACTCCATTGGTGTAATTGTGAGGATAAACAAATAAATAAATAAATACCAACCACTCAATCTTCTCACAGGCTATAGTAAAGAAAAGTCAAGAATTTCAAAGATCTATAACACCCGTGTCAAACTAAAGCAGGCCGCTAGTTTCCTATATAACTTTATCTAAAAAATGATAACCTAAATAAAATAAAGGGACCTTTTCCGAGGCACGTCTCAATATATAATAAATAGACGGTCATCCGCACTACGAACCAATACCGGTTTGTGAAACCTCATCTTGTAAAGATCCGTGCGGTTATTACTATCTTATCACGAGTTATCCAAGTTCGATCAATTATGAATTTACCATGTCATACATATTACAGAGCCTCTTTCATTATACCACTTTACAAGTTCTAGAACTGGCACACGATAAATAAAAAGAGATGAAAATTAATTCTTTAGAAGACCATTGTAAAAAACTGTTTTACTCGTTAGTCGATCAGCACCAACGAGTCGCGAGTAAAACCGACGTTCTTTAAAACCGCGGTATTAGCTCGTACGTCGATCACCCACGTTAGAGTAACAAAACTCAACTATTTTCCTTTATCCAGAATATTATCATATTGCACCTATTATGTCATATACATATTAGACTGATCGATCACTATTCAGACCAATTATTCTGCAACTCAGTACTGGCTTCAGTCGTGGGCGTAGGGGATCTTTCTACTTAGGGGAGTAGGTACTCAATATAGGGTTTGACAGTTAGGTATATCAATTTTGTTGTTCTACCGCCTATATGATAGCTATATCCAATTTGTTTTATGTTGGTAAAATGACGTCTGCTAGGGCACATCCCTAAGGAGACTGTAAAACGATATCCGCTGAGCCTCATCGTCCACGGCAGCACGTGATCACTGCACTACCATCTTCCTTGGAATCACTCGATGGGCGAGCAGAGTCCCCACTTTGAGCGCCCGTGGTTCCAAAGTCTTACAAAAACTACGCGTTTAAAAATCATAGATACACATAATGCTCAAAAGTGCAGTTTCACTCTACTGATACTAAAATATGTAAATTTCTTTGTAAAAGAGGGTCAATGGATCATGACCGATTTAGTTTGTAGCATATAATCCAAAATATTGAATAAACTAGTTGCAGAACACTAATTACAGTTGCAGAACTGCAACTGTAATTATTCAATATTTTACAAAGAAATTTTAGACAGTTTAGCATTGTTAGAGTGCAACTGCACTTTTGACCCCTGACCGTACATCGGCAGGAGAATCAAGGACACAACGTGAAAAAAATTGTCAAAGTGGCAGGAGGCACCGTTTTCCTCGTAATCTCTCGATGGGTGAGCAGAGTGCAGAACTCTGTGCGCCTGTGGCACCAAAGTCCCACAGGAACTATTCACTTAATCATGAGATACACATTATGAGCATCGGTAGGAGAACCAAAGCTATAAGCACAACGCAAAAAAATCGTCAAAGTGGCAGGAGGCACATTGCTCATGGAACAGATGTTCGATGGAGACAGTCGAGGTAAAAATGTACCAAAAAACGAAGCGTCGGATCACTTGCCAAGGTGAAAAACACATTCGATGTTATGGTAGGTTTTTTTTTGTAGCTAAAATAATCCAATGCCAAATTCCGCCTTTGAGCGGGGCGGGAGATAGTGTCAGACTCTTATTGACTAAAGACCTACCCTGTTCCTTCATTGCCTTTGTTCCAGGGCCCTGGGGTTCACTTTTGCCTAACCCTTGGCCCCAAAAGGCTTCGACCTTGCTGAGTCCCTTCAGTTTGCTGACAACTCCACCGGACGGAGTTTCACCGGACGGAGGGACAGCGAGCTACCCATTGCCCACTTTTCGCAAGCCCGCGCCTACGGTGACCGGAAATCGAGATCGGAATCCCGGCGGCGGCGGCGGCGTGTGCGCCGTTGCCTTATGCGGTTGGCCTCCTCCTTTGCTAACATTACTATTTTGCAGAAGGAGGCGACCACCTGCCACCCCTCCTCGCTCCTGACCATGGCCTGTACCAAGGCCTGGCGCGAGAGATTGCTGCCGCCGATTGCCCCCACAAGGTCGTTATGGTTACACTTGGAAGAGGCCTTCGTCCAGCAGATGACGTCTTTCGTCTTTCACTCTTAAATTATTTTAAATTTTCTTAACAATGAATTAATTACTATGTAGTACATCAAATGTAACAAATAAATATAGGTGTGAGAAAAATATTTAAACGAGATGATAAGTTTTTCCTATAAAGATAACATTGCCGAAATTAGCAATTCATAACACACCAATGACGCGTCAAAACACAATCTAATTTTGCAATGTTTAACTGAGGATCTCTTATGTTAGATAAACATTGTAAATTAAAATTTACATAGCATACTAGAGTGTCTAGTAGGTATATACTTTTATATAGGTTGAGTTTTCATACGGGGAGCGCTGTAACCTTTAAAATTACCGCTTCAGAATTTTGTTTTTATTATAAAACTTACCTACAATTTATCTAAGTTTTATAATAAAAACAAAACCTTTTTATATGATAGTATTGATTTTTTTTTGTATTATTTTATTAATTTGAAAATTCTGGATAACTTTTTATCATCGTGCTCTTTTTAAATTGAAAATCATCCTAATTATCTCTCTAGCATATTCCCAACTAGCTCGAGCTTTGAAGCTTGGGGTGTCAGTAACGTACCTAAAACTTAGAAAAGTATAAATCATTATCATCATTTCAGCGGAAAGACGTCCACTGTTGGGCATAAGCCTCTCCCAAGTGTCGCCACAATGACCGGTCCTGTGCATCTTGCATCCATCAGATTCCTGTAACCCTTGCCATGTCATCCAGAACCTTTCGGACTCAACGGCCATCTTTTCTGCAAGCAATATGCCTTACCACTTAAGTTTGACGATTCTTCGTGCTAAATCAGCAACCTTGGTTCTCCAGCGGATATCTTCATTTCTGATACGATCACGCAAGGAAACTCTGAGCATAGCCCTTCCCATTACCCTTTGGGTGACTTTAAGCATTCTGATGAGGCCCATTGTGAACGACCACGTTTCGGACCTACATGTCATCATTGGTAAAGATTCAAAGATTTAAAAGCATTTATTTCAAATAAACCATTTACAGGCACTTTTCAGATCAAGGAGTCAGTCTGTCAGAAAAAAATGATGCTAATTGCACATTCCAAAGCGTAGATCTCTATGGAGAAGAATGTGCAAGAAACTCCATGGACAGTCTTTTCAATCATTTTATGTATAACAAATATCTCGGTTACATGTTACTTGTCACTGCTATTATGTCAGAACAATGTCAATAAAATAAAGAGGAAAAAAAAGTCATTCTAAATATAGATATTAAAATAAACCACTGGCAGCTAAGAGATGACCAGTCTCAACAGACAGTGCCCGTTCACGGACATGACGCGTACATCAGCACCACTCAGCTCAACTATTTTGAAGGAAACCGAATGATCCAACACACGCGGCACCATCAGTGAGACATTTGAGTGAGCATGTCAAACTCTCAACCACCATGCCCATTTATGTCAAACAAGTCCAATAAACCGCATGCACGCGGAAAAGTATAAATTAATTGTAAAATTTAGACTGGTACTTGGCGGGTTACGAACCTGCAACCTCATGCATGAGAAGCGGGTACCTTAGCAAGTAGTTAAGGACAACCAAAAAAAACTCATCCTATATACTTTAGGTACAAAATACAAGTACACAATTACAAAGTTGCATCAAGCAGTTTTTAATCCCGTAAATACATATGAGTGCATTCTACTCATTGAGATTATAAACAAAGACGTACAATGTTCATGATAAAATTACATTAAAGTGTCTTCATAAACAATATGATATTATTATGACGTAATCATAGTATAATTATGACTAATTCTTCTATAATAACAGAAGAAATTCATCAGAATACTGTTGTACAAGGTGATATAACAATAGTCGCTTTGTATTTACCTATCTACAAGGTAAACAGCTTTAAAAGAGTAACTCTACTCAACATTGCTAGGAAAGACGGTAGCAACCTTGAAAGGCTTATTGTGACCGTCAAGGTAGATGGGAAAAGACCTCGTGGGCGCAGCCCAATACGTTGGTCCGACCCAGATCCGCACCGCTCTTGACTCTACCATATACAATGCCCTTCACACCGCCAAAGACAGGAACAGATGGAGGAACATAATTCAGGGAAAAGTGATGAAACAGTGGTCACAACCCTCAGCATTGAGGAATACGACGCAGGGAGGAGGACTCAGCATCGGGTGATGTTGAAATAATTTTCAGTCGAAAGTTGTGCACATAACTACTAACTTTACTTATTTATTATACATGTTTTTTTTTTTTTCGGAGGAAAAATCATCCAATAATATCTCCATGCCCTTGGGTGGGGTGGGACATACTGTTAGACTTTTACTGACTAAAAAACACTCCTTTTCCTACTTTGCCTTTCATATCGGAGCCTAACCATTCCTTCAGAAAACGATCCTTAGCCCCAGTAGGTTTTGGTATCGATCCTGCAGGGCCTTTACGGTTTGCTGAAAACTCCTTGAGGCGCGTGTGGAACGGTATGCACCGTCGACGACTAGAGCTCAGTCCGGACATTTGCCGGACGGTTGGAACATAGGTCTCTCACTATACTAGTAATGCTACGAATACAGCTTATCTATTTTAACCTAAACTATGGGCTTACGTAATGTGCTAATGAACATGATCAGTCCTGGTGTCTTGATACATTAGAATCGCGACGCTCGGCAGGTCCCTTGTGGAGGCCTCCCAACGCTGCGTCTTACAGCAATTCTGGCTCATTAACCATATGTTCTGCGATCAATGTGCCCTAAGCACTGCCAGTTAAGTCTGGAGATTCTTCAGTCGGTAGATAACCTTGATCCGCAGATATCTTAATTCCTGATTCAAACATACAAGGAAACTTCAACCGTAGCCCTTTGGATTTATTTAAGCCTTCTGATTAGGCCTATCGTAAGTGACCACATTTCACAACCATAAATCTTCTACCGAGTTAACCGGGCATTGTACTGAAGTCCTCTATTATCGTAGCCATGACTACTATAATATATTTTCAGTAAAATGAAGATTAGCGATATCTGCGCAATTGGCGTTAATACCCAACCCTCCTTAATTCCCAGAACTTTGAAAACCTTATAGCGATTGTGTGAACAGTTCTGAATAAATATTTTCTTCTTACTTCATACTTTAAAGAAAGATAGGTAGCATCGGATGGCTGGATGTCCTCAAACTTGCGTCCCACATGGTTCATGATGACTAAATATCGTCATGCTTGGGATTCGACTTGACGATCGTTGTATGGTTCATATTTATATTCTTTATTTTACACAAAATGTTTTATAAAACTATAAAAAAATAGCACAGCTGACGTATACAGGCGAGCTTACCCACAACATGAGTTGTGTTGTTGTTAAAATGTATAGAAAATGTTGCAGCCCGTTTTGTGTTGAATTCTTTAGTTCCCAGTTACGACGCCCACGGGAAGTGGTACTATGCTTTACGCCCGACATTATATTGAGTAACATTCATTAAACACTATTACTAAAATAATTTAAATAAAAGTTTGTGTTTTATAATCGCTTAACCGTCAACGCCCACGCTTTAAAAACGCTGATAAAGTTACGAAATCCGCATGACATCCGCCTGCGCTTCCACGCGTTCACTATAACAACGATATCTCAGAAAAAAACTCCTTCGAGCTCTATGAATCTTATGGTCTTACTATGCAATGTTCTAATCACAGCAAAGAATTTTATACCCAGATAATATATTTATTTTTAAAGGTTTATTGGTCAAAGCTTAAAATAAAAATCTAACAAAAAAAAAAAAAAAAATGACATTCGCAACGGACGCAAGAAGGTACAAATATAAATTCATGAAAACGTGCGAAATTATCCGTCAATTACTAGAACGATGGACTAGTCGAGACACCGCGCGCTGCGTAACCGTCCTTGCTTTTATATAAGTTTTGCTTTTTAGTGAGACAAAAAGAGCCTATTACACCTTTCTAAATTCTGGTTCCGATATTCAGGGGCCGATTTAGAAAAAGAAAGTCAGTCGCCGGAGCTCTTGATTACACGTTCTCTGATTCAGGTTACTGAATCAGTCGCCACAGAGTACTTTGTAATAATATGTCAGTCGCCAAGGGCGATCCACTTTATTCCTAAATCGGAGCCTAAGTAGGATCCTTCCTGCCTAAATGCAATTACACTTCCCTGAATTTAGGCGTGCCTGTCGAACCTGAATTTAGAAAGGTGTAATAGCCCCTTAAGGCCTGGCTATAGGCGTGGAATTAGGAAATTACTCACGATTTGTGAGAGATACGCCGAGCAGCATGGGCTGAAGTATAATCCTACAAAGAGTGAACTGTTGGTGTTTCGAGGAAAACATAAAAGCCCCTCAATTGTTCCACCCGTTTTATTAAATGGTTCACCATTGCAGAGGGTAACAACATTTAAATATTTGGGACATATTGTAAACGAAGATCTTAAAGATGACACTGACATGGAAAGGGAGCGCAGGGCGTTGGCTGTAAGGGGAAACATGCTGGCTCGCAGATTTGCTGGTTGCTCAGTATCCGTTAAAATAACTCTTTTCAAAGCATTTTGTCAAGTATTTTACACCGGCAGTCTGTGGGCTAATCATACCCAAAAAGCAGGCAACGCACTGCGCATCCAATATAACAACGCCTTCAGAGCGCTGTTGAGGCTTCCGCGTTGGTGTAATGCGTCAGGTATGTTTGCTGATGCCCACACTTACGATTATTTCGCGATCATGCGCAAGAAGGTGGCATCTACCTTGCGCAGATTGAAGGGGAGCAGCAACGGCGTTCTGAAGGTATTTTCAGAAAGATTGGACGGGCCTACAATGGATAGGTTTATCAAGCTGCATGTCAGACAGGCAGCTTGATGAACCTTCCTCATTGAATGCTATGTTTTGGTTTTTATGTTGTACTTGTATTTATGTGTGCTTAATGTATTACATACTAACATAGTTTTAAGTTGTTTTGTTACTAACACCATTATGGGCCTATGACGCCTGAGAATAAAAGATTTTTATTTTTATTTTATTATTTTTATTTATATTACAAAGGCGTCGTCAAAGTAAAGACCCCGGGCGGTACCAAACCACGGTACGTTGCTGCCTCAAGCAGATACATGATGCTGAACCTTGTTGAGTGGATGCACGATCTTCGTGTAATTAGATGACAAGTAATTCGTGTAATTAGGGAATGTCGTACATTTCTTTCGTTGAAGACTGAACGCAAAATTTTAGACGTATAACATGATTACTAATAACACGATTTTGTGGTGCCTCTCTGTTACTGTTGTAATAACGTCTACAAAAGATGCGGGCTTGCGGACGACGAGCAATGGGTAGCTCATAGTCCGCCGTTCGGTAACCATCCGGACTGAGCTCGTCGACAGCGCTTAGTGTTCCATGCGCTCTTCAAAGAGATGTCAGTAAACCAAAAGGCCACGGGGATTTTCTGAAAAGGAAACTCCTAGAACACAATGGGTGACTGAAGGACACTGGTGTGCTTTTATTCAGCAAAATTCAGACACAACCGAAATTGTGATTTCCATTTAAAAAAAACATGGTATTATGTTTTTTTTTTTATGGTGGTGGGTAAAATCATCCAATGACATCTCCCGCCCTTGGGCGGAGCGGGAGATAGTTGTAGACTCTTACTGATTAAAAACGTAGCCTTAGATAGCAGAGCCGAGCCTTCCTTTCAGAAGCAGACCCTGGGCCCCAGTAGGCTTCAACCCTGCCTGCCTGCAGCTAGCAGGCTGGGTCTCTACGGTTTGCTGACAACTCCTTGAGGCACGCGGGAACAGTGCGCGCCGTCGATGACCTGGGCTTGGTCCGGATGGTTACCGGACGGTCGAACAGCGAGCTACCCATAGCACGCTGTCCGCAAGCCCGCGCCTACGTTGGCTGGAAATCAGGATCAGAATCGGAATCCCCGCGGCGGCTGGGGCGTGAGGGCCGTTGCCTCTCGCGTTCGGTCTCCTCCTTTGCTAGCATTACTACTTCGCAGAAGGAGGCGACCGCCTGCCATCCCTCCTCGCTTCGGACCATGGCCCGTACCAGGGCCTGGCGCGAGAGTTCGCCGCTACCATGGTATTATGGTCAGGCTGTTATTTTTCTTGCTACTTTATGTACCTACTCTATTAAGTCACATGACCAAATTTTACAATCCACTTTTTAGTTAGTATAAAAAAATCTAGTTAGTCACATGATCACAAGTTCCTACATTATAATTTCATTATTACTACCTACCTTTTTGTTCAAAACTGGTTCCTAAAAATAGGTATGTAAAGAATAAATATTCTAATACCTAATCATTTTATTTATTTTAACTGATAAGACATCTCGTGAGAAAATTTATCATCATAATTATCACGTTTTCACAACAATGTTTATACATTGTCTGCATTTATTTTTACCTGACTACGGCAAAGCCAAAGGAGGGTTATGATTTTTTATGGTGTGTTCACGTTTAATTAGTGAATTACTTTGTCTGCATTATCAGTACTTGTTGTTGTGATTTTTGTACCAGGTCCCAGGTCCACCTAGTGAGGATTGCGGTAATTCAAAGGATGCCGTTCATTGTGGACATACGGGAAGGCCTATGTCCTGAATTGCACGTCATTCGGCCCAAATAATGATGATGATGATGTATTCATTATCGTGGTTGCCGGTTGCAGTCCCGGACGCTCGAAATAGCACCTTTTATATTTAGAAAAGTACTATCAGCCTACTTAAATCCTGACAAGTTGATCAATTTACACATTTTTTGTGAATGAAACATTTTTATTTTTTTCAACATTTTTTATAGGCGATTCATCGTTCTAAATAAAGGCGCCAGTAAACTAGTCAAATAGTAAAATTAATTTCGTTTTTATTTTTCCCATTGAAGTAACAAACGACACCTAATGCAACCACCCAATTATTCTGATTTATTATTATGTATATTTCTCTACAAAAACTGGATTATTTAGGCTTTCCTATACCTCCTGAATGACCAGTCAGCTTTCGGCCTATGACACAAGTGTAAAAAGGTTATGAGAGTGTAACAAAAAAGTAGATAGGCAACTCATGCGATGAGACCACGACCCAGATGGGCCATTATAATACGTCGTATTGAGAACGTCACTTTTTGTAATTCAATAAATAACAATGTAGAAGAATGTGCGCTTCACTTACTATTTTACACGTGTTTGTGCATAATCTACAGATTAGGTACCTACGACCTGTGCCGTAGCTAGTCTTTTATACGCTATTGGCGCACCAAGCGTATAAAAGGCACACCAAGCTCGCAAGCTTCCATAACTGCTTCCCTAGAAAAAAGTACAATACAAACAAAAATTACTTGATATAAAACTATTGCGCCCCTGCATGGACTGCACCCTGCGCCGGAGTTCTACTAGTACCGCCCTAGTTACGCCACTGCCTACAACTATGTATTGTATATGTGTATATATTTTTTGTTTTTTACACTTCTACGCTCAAACGGCTGAACGAGTTAGGACAAGATATGTTATACGCGTACACAATGTTTTGGAATAGCAAATGGAATATATTATTATACTATTCTTAAATGTCAATAAATACTTTGGTGTTATACGACTTGACCCATTTTTTTTTTTCACGATTTTTGTACCTGTGTTTGGTGAAGGTCGTCTATCAAAAACAACCTTATAACGTTAACACTTGCAGAAAAAATATAATGCTGGCTGAATTTGAACATTCATTTGAATTTAGAACCAACAGTCAATGTTCTTCTTCTTGGCGGGCGATTTTCCTTAATGCAAGTTTTGGTTGTTTGCAAATCATTTCTTTGTGGAAATTGTGGTGTAAAATTGACAAAGACATTTAGATACTTGGGTATATCCCGGGTATAACTATGTTCTATATTGAAGAAATGCTAACAGAAATTAGTGTGTTTATACTAACAGTAGCAATAATAAGCAGTAGTAGCAGTAACGGATCAGCGGCTTGTACTAGAAATGGCATCGACAAAACTTTCCATAATGAAGAAAGTATATAAGTGAGTATCTCTGTTTTTTTTTTTTAATTGACAACACTGCCAGGCCGCAGTCCTGAAGTTAGCCAAAAAGTTAAAAAAATGTGATTCACAAGAGCTACCAAAATGTCACTTTTATCATCTTACTCCAGTGTAAGCGATGGTATCCTCAACGGTGGAGCACGCTTGCCTAGAAGTACCTAATTTTATTCGCTTTTGACTCTAACACAGATTGTAGGTATCAGAAAACACGAACTCTGACAGGTAATTCCAATTCTTAGCTGTACGCGTAATGAATGGGTTACTAAAACATTTTCTGCGTTATTTACTGTTTAATTCTTTAGTTATTTTAGAAATTAAACAATTCTTATTGCTGATTGAATGTCGGACGGAGCGATTATGGGATTGTTTGAAAGAAATACTGTGGCTCTGGACTGCAAATGCCAACTAAAGAAATACGGGTGAGTTTTAGGCGTTAAAAGTGTGACATTTTCACTCGGTCCAACCAGACTGGGAAAAGATGTTTGGAGGTTTCTTATTTAAAAAATGGCGTCTTCTAGATTACCTAGATACAGCTAAGTACGAGTATTTTATAAAGAGTGACTGAGGAACATGTTCAAAATCAAAATATTTTTTATTTCACATTGGCTTACATGGGCACCTATAAAACGTCAGAAACTAGAGCACGGTTCCAAATTGGTCGATTCCCGCTGACAAAAACCGGCAAGTAACTCCACGTGTTCTCACATTCACATTATTAAGAAGAGGCTATATAAAATAAAAATAAAAATAAAAACAAGAAAAAATAGATAATTACAACCATCACCCCTACCATCCTAGGCAAGACTAGTTCTAGATTGTTTATCTGTAGGTAACGACTAAAAATGACAGCTGCGCATCGCGACTCACACTTCGATGATTCTAGTACGCGGCAAACTATTTAACATAAAATAAATACAACCGAATTGAGAACCTGCTCCTTTTTTTTGAAGTTGGTTAAAAATGGCTATCGTTTCCATGGTTACGCGTAGCCCACCGCGGTGCCACACTTCATTAGAGACCCAAAAATCTGATACGGGGCATTGAATAGTTCAACTTGACTGCCGCGATTGATAACTAGTTGTGTCAACTAATAATTAGATTCGGCGCACATTGCACAGACACGAACATTGTTTACAACAACAATAGTCGTTGTAGTCGTTATATGTTTATTTTTCTACAATGTTTATAAAACATATAATTATATAAAATATTCTCATTCTCGAAAAATGGCATTAAACTTATAAAATAACATAATAAGCATTTCAGATATTGGCATGAGAAAAAGTGGTGTAGTGGGTACCTATCTCGTTATCTCTTTTTAACCGACTTCAAAAAAGGAGGAGGTTTTCAATTTGATTGTATTTTTTTTGTGTTTGTTACCTCAGAACTCCGTCGTTTATGGACCGATTTGTACATTTTTTTTTGTTCTTGAAAGGATATGCTTTCAGATTGATCCCATTTTTTTCAAAATCCAGTTCTGATGATGAGATCTATGAGGAATCGAGGGAACTCCTCAAATATCATAGGCAACCATCAACCATCGAGAACTTAAGTATTTGGAGTCAAAAAGTAACATTTGATGAAGTGGAAGTAATGAAAAAGACCAGAAATAGCCAACAGAACTTCATATTCACATAGATATCACAATGAATATAGTTAAGCGATTATTGTCACAGTCCCTTAACTATCTAAATAAATGTTTGTTAATAGTTATGTTGAAAATGGTATCATCGAAGTGATCTGATGATGCTGATGGAGCTGGAAGGTAGGCACCGGAACTCCGTAATTAATCAATATATCATTGCCGTGTTTGGGCTTATTAGAATTGTCATGAGATGCACTTTAGCGATAAGGTACTATAGAACTGATCTGATGATGGAGCAGAAAGTGAAAGGGTATATTACCTATATAAAAGCGAAACACTAAGTATATCACGGATTATTCACAAAATCTTAGAAAATATAACACCTACAAACTTACTTGGCAGGTTGGTTCCTTATAAATGATATAGGTCGTAGACATCCGCTAAGAACGGATTTTATGAAAATCTAGCCATAAGGGGGTAAAACGGGGTTTGGAAGTTTGTATGAAGAAATCTAGTATTTAAAATAAAAATATAATAAAATAAAAAGCCTTTCATTTCTTGCTAAAAAGCTAATAATTAAATTTTATACTTAATTAATATTAAGCTCATTTAAAAATATCTATTGATTACTTTTTGATACTACAAAAAAATGAATCAACTACCCAATTCCTTGCTCTGTACGATAGACAATTATTCTAGACAATTGCAGATGAGAATAATTTGAAACAATTTATTCTCAATCGACAATCAGTATTAATATAGAAGTCAAATGGTTCAAGCGTGGTTTTTTTGCGACGATATTCAAAGTGGGCAAAAAATCACGGAAGCCACCAATTTGCATAGTTATACCTAAACAGGTTTTACAAATCTATGACGTTTAAAAAAACGGTATGTGTAATTTGCCTACGTAGTTTATCATGGAAGGTTTGAATTTGAAATACTAAAACATTACTTCTAGGCAAGTTGAAACACGTGCCATTTTGGAGGCTCATGTCAATTGCTATTTTTTATTTTTTGCTTTTTGGAAAACGTTATCGCTGAATGCAACTGACATTCAGTTGTTTCGAGTCACAGACCATCTGACAACCTTCTTTTTTTTTTGTTTGTCTTAGCACGGTTGGTGCATTTACTCAGTGTCAAGTTTAGAAAATATTTAGTTTTTGATACAGCATACAGTCACATTGTTTTCCAATAGAACGTGGAAATATTGTAATGTTTTTCCTCTATTTGGCAACAAATTTATCGAATAAATCATTACGGCAAGCTTTGCTTGAAATTTTCATTTCCATTTTGCTGAAATCCCGTCTGTTTAAAAGATTTCTCTTGTCCAATCAGTTTCCGATAAAAATATTGAGGAATCAATTAGCGAATTTTTAAAATAGCCAGTGAAGTTCACTGGAAAAACTCTCGCCAAAAACAAAAAATAAAACTGCGACTGTTCGTTCCAAATTCAAATAAGCGTTCATTGATATTTGAATTATTTTTCCAGTATTATTTTTCTGCCGTTATTCGCATAAAATCCCACCATATAGTCTCATCGGAGCAGGGGTTTTACCATGACGTATTAAAATATCAGACTTGCGATTGGGAAATAGGGATGGATCTATACACTATATGACTGGCCTGTTGGTCTAGTTCCCACACAGGACAAATGTTTGTGTGAGGAGCACGATCATTTGTTCTATGTCTGGGTGTTATTTATCTATAATGTGTATATATTTAGAAATATTTAAGTATATTTATCAGCTGTCTGGTACCCATAACACAAGCTGCTTAGCTTGGGACTAGACGGTGTTGTGTGATAGTTGTGGAATATTATATTATTATATATACCTCAATCTCTTTAACATTTCGGTTTAGGTAATCTGTTCGTGGCAGTATATATACCTCAATCTCTTTAACATTTCGGTTTAGGTAATCTGTTCGTGGCAGTGTATATACCTTAATCTATTTAACATTTCGGTTTAGGTAATCTGTTCGTGGCAATCAATGACCTTATACATGTTACTAACTAGGTTACTGTGATGAAAGTCTAGCACGTCGCTAGACTATGAAGTGTCGTGAGCACGATTGTAATTATATCTTAATCACTGCAATAAACGCTATAATATAAAGGTAAACAAAACTAGATAAAACATGATGTCTATTTGGTCATTGTATCATGAAACCGGTTTTATTTTATGGAAAAATCCAGCGATTCATCTCGAACAAAGTGAACATTACTTGAGTAACATGGATTGAACGCTAAATTGATTTCATTCTTCGTTTCATTCACCAATCGGTTTTGCTTGCTCGATGAGAGAGATTTGACACAGTTAATACTTTCCGAATTCTATATACTTCTCTCTATTTTTTATTCATACTTAATAACAATTATTCAATTGACGTACATTATCGGTAGGTATCTAGTTTAAATGATCAAAAATAATTTACGTTTAAGAGTGTTATTTGTAACCCATTTGTGAAAAAAAAATATCATTTATCAAAGACTCTTATTTGATACGCTACTACTGTTTACAAAAAGACTACAAAGCGAAATAGTAGTTAATTAATCAAACTGCAATTATCATGATCTCTCTAGTGCAGCGTTGTGTGAGTTAATGTAGTCAATTACAAACGGTAAATAAATACAAACATGTACATAAATGATACCATCGTTAATGATGCTCTATCAATATTTACACTGCAATCCTCTAAACACACAAGATTTCTATCAAACACTCGATTTTACCTTCCATTTTCCACATTCATATTTATCACAACACTGTCAACTTTGTCACCGTTTTAATAAAGTTTATTTTTGCGTATCACTGATTTACATTATCGAAGCGCGAGTCTAGACGTTCATCGCGTGGAGTAGCCGTTTTCTAACGAGCAATTGTAGTAAGGTTTTGATAACTGTAGGTTTGGAGTTAGAGTGGGGAGAGACGGATGGACAGATGAACACATAATAGACTCTGTTGAATGACAGTGTTCATGATTAACTGTCGACCACCTATTTACTGTAATATGCTCAGATGGTAACTATTACTTAATTTCAACATCATCGGAGACTGTTGTTTCAAACCAGTTTTTGCAATTACTCCTCTCACAGTTTTATACTTCATATTTTATCTTTATTTCTTTCGTCATCGTTCATTCATATAGTTAATTTATTTGAGTTGTCTTTTACTTGTACATATTATGTATTTGTATATCCTTATTATACACCGTTAAATTTTGATCGTTTTAATACTGTGGAGGGTCGATCCGGTACATTAAACACTATCGATTTGTAAAGAAAAAAAGTACTTTTTTTTAAAAGTACTAAATTTGAATTAATATACGCTTGTACGAAATTAATTTCTTTAAGTAAACGTGTCAATGACCTTGTAGGTAGTTGCCGGTCGTTGCGTACTAACCACCTACAGGTCATTGAACTCGCTCAGCTGATGTTTACTTAAAGAAATTAATTTCGTACATGTGTAAATTAATTTGAGTTTAAAAAAAGTACTTTATTTTTTAATTTTATCTTTACGAATCGATAGTGTTTCATGTATCGAATCGATCCTCCACGGGAATAAAACGATCAAAATTTAACGGTATAATTCAAGCCTATTACAATCGTTTCTGTTTCATTAGTTACTACTTATTTACTAACTATAAGTTGGTTTAAATGACTTATCAGATTTGGTAGTACATTTCTATGATATACAGGGTGTCCCGTAAATAATGGATCAAACGTAACGGGTCGGTAGCTTACCTCATTTTCAACAACTAATTTGAACAGTAAAAAAAAAACCCATAAGGTAACCAAGATATTTTTTTTTTTCGATTTTTACTATTTTCTGTACCAGCATTCAGTGTTTTTAATGCTGTTGCTGCAAATGGTATCATATTTAGGTGTGATTTTTGTCATACATTTCTGAATAGTTTACTAGTGTTATAAGATACCATTTTTTTAAATAACATTTTATTTGCCTTAGAAAAAAAATCTTGAATTGAAAAGTTTTGTTTTTACGATGAAAAGACCAGAATTGGAAAAATTCTCCTGTAAAAAAAATGTATGACATCAAAGTGTACCATTATTTTAAAAACTTGTAAAATTACTAAGGTTTGCAAATTGGTATAAAACTTACGTCTAGTCCTTGCGGTTACAAAGATATTGCTACTCGTATGAATGTGATGAAGAAGACAGAACAGAAATTAAAATGGTACAATCTAACTTTTCTTTCTCGTAATGGCTTATGCTTGTAATCTAAGCATGTGGTTAAGCGTGTAGCGTAATTCCGAGCCGATGACGTCATGTGTTCGGCATTTGGGACCGCTACCTGCGGAGTTGCACCTCACTCAGTGTGAAAGGGATAGATAGCGCCGCTTTTGTATTTTTGGTAATGTTGCTTGATTTTATTTGTTTAGTTGACACGAATCTCTCTTCGAGTTGATACGTACGTCAGACTACTTTCGCTCCTGCTGTGCCTAACTGTTGTGTTCCTTAAAATTAAACTTGTGCGGTGTATTTGGACTTTGCTTTGCCTAACGATTTGGAACTGTTTGTGTTTTGGATGAATGACTTGGCAATCCTACGGACTTCGAAAACAATCGTTTGTGTGTGGTTGTACGTGTGTGCAGTAGTACGATGCCTCGTTACGAGTACACGCCACGGGAGTATGCCGAAATGCATTTTATCTACGGAGAAGCAAGAGGTAATGCCAGGGCGGCCGCAAGATTGTATCGTGAAAGATACCCGAACCGGGATCGACATCCCGACTATCGCGTATTCATTAGAGTGCATAACGCGCTTCTTGAGGGAAGAATTCTTGGCACCGGAGTTGGGGGTGCCAGTGAAGGGCGACCGTCACAAGTCAATGACGAAATTATTATTCGAGAAATCGAGGAAGATTCGTCGGTCTCAATTCGCGTCATAGCGCAACGCACAGGTATTCCAAGATCGACGGTACATCGAGTTCTAAAAAGGCACCGGTTGCACCCATATCACGTGCAACGTGTTCAAACGCTGACGTCACGTGATTACCCGCAAAGAGTAGCATTTTGCCAAAGGATGCTTAGAATGATACGGGCGGACCCACAGTTTTTTAATAAAATTTTATGGAGTGACGAGTCTTCATGCCGGCGAGATGGATATCTCAATTTGCATAATTTGCACAGTTGGCAGCTGGTAAACCCACATTTGATGCGAGAGGACAGGAGCCAACATCAATTTAAAATAAATTTATGGGCAGGAATAATAAATGGGCAAATAATAGGGCCCTTTGAACTACCAGCAACTCTAAACGCCGAATACTATCTGCATTTTTTAAGGAATGAGTTGCCAACGTTATTAGAAAATATTCCAGAAGACGTGCGGCAAGCAATGTGGTTACAAAATGATGGATGCCCCGCTCACTATGCGACGGCAGTAAGGGCGCAACTCAATGAAACTTACCCTGACAGATGGATCGGCCGATTAGGACCAATTTTGTGGCCTCCGCGATCTCCGGATTTAAATCCCTTAGATTTTTTTTATTGGGGATGTTTAAAAGACAAAGTTTACAAACAACGAATAACGTCGGAAGAAGAATTACGTCAGCGCATCCAATCTGCTGTATCAGAAATAAACAACAGCCATTTTGTCCGTCGGATAAGAGCTTCCTTTATTAGGAGGTGCAGACTTTGCATTCTCGTAGGGGGACGTCAGTTTGAACATTTACTGTAAAAACAAAATAAACGATTTATTTGTATTTTTTTTTTAATTTAACCTCCTAAGTTTTTTCATACGCTGAGATACCTAAACATTTTTAAGAAAATAGTTGAATTGTGCACACTTTTTCAATTTTATTTGATTTCGTAATTTTGCACCTCTGTCAGATTCATAGCAATATCTTTGTAACGACAAAGACTAGGCGTAAGTTTTATACCAATCTGCAAACCTTAGTAATTGTACAAGTTTTTAAAATAATGGTACACTTCGGTGTCATACAATTTTTTTACAGGAGAATTTTTCCAATTCTGGTCTTTTCATCTTAAAAACAAAACTTTTCAATTCAAGATTTTTTTTCTAAGGCAAATAAAATGTTATTTAAAAAAATGGTATCTTATAACACTAGTAAACTATTCAGAAATGTATGACAAAAATCACACCTAAATATGATACCATTTGCAGCAACAGCATTAAAAACACTGAATGCTGGTACAGAAAATAGTAAAAATCGAAAAAAAAAAATATCTTGGTTACCTTATGGGTTTTTTTTTTACTGTTCAAATTAGTTGTTGGAAATGAGGTAAGCTACCTACCCGTTACGTTTGATCCATTATTTACGGGACACCCTGTATATGATGAGTCAGAATCAAAATATTTAAACTAATTATTTTTAACACTCAAAACTTGTTTTACGGTTGTTTGAAATTATTTGTCAATCGTTTATACTTATCTACATACTATTATATAACATGGAACACATTTATATGTCTTTTGTCTTTTATAATATGAAAAAGACAATTTTTATGTTAATTACACCTTCGCGCTCAAACTGCTGAACGTACTTAAAGTCGTATTAAAATAGTTTATTTTTCTGCTAATTAAATCCCATAAAAAAATCATGTATGATACACAAATATTTTGTTAAAAATAAATGTAATTTATTATTATTATTCACATGTAATTTTAATTTAATTTTAATAATTTTGACTTAGGTACCTACCTAGATTCTTTGACATTTATAACTAATCATTTATAAAAAATAATTCCTCATTTAGGTCTAACGCAATTCATGTTTTAAATAGTATTATGTTTTTTTTTCTGCAAATTTCATACCATAATAAAATAATACATCATTCTCAAATATAATATTATTTGGAAAAAATTGTAATCACAAGCTAGATGCACACCATATTTGTAAGCCTCCGGGCATAACATGGCGCTCTGTTAATTAGATATAAGATCTTCATTTTATACCTGTGTTAACAAATAAATGTGATTTGATTTGATTTGGTCGTGGGTTTCGGTTGTCATTCGTAAATCTTTGGCAGTTGTTTATAGGTAGTCAGACGCCAGAAAGTCTGACTATCAGCTTATCCAAGGAGTATCGTATTGCCCAGAAAGTGGGTTATAGGCTCAGTCGCTCCACATAAAAACACGAGTATCCAGCTATATCCGGTTAGAGTAGAAACCGACCCCAAGCTAGTTGAGGAAAGGTTAGGCAGATGATGACGTTGAAATCCATCCTACTTCAACACTATGGTCTTTCTCTTTCTAACTTTTTTTTTATGTACAATAAAAACTCTGTAATATATTTCGTATTAATAACTATATATACATCTAATCTAACAAATATTACAACTTAACATGTATACAATATACAAACCAAAAATAATAATATGTACAAACAGGTAGAAAAAGAGTTCATAGGGCATTAAAACATTCATCCGCATCGATGTCAATGGGACAAGTGCACAGAACGCCGGCAGCATTGCCACGTTGGATGGCAATGCTGATTCGTTGACCGAAGAAAATCCCAGCCCTCTGGTCAAGCGAAGAAAAAAAACGCTTTCAAACCAATAAATATTGTGTTTAATTGATCTGAGCCTCGTGTCAGAACTTGACTGAAATCCCTAGTATAGCCACAGTCACTGTTTTCCACTAGCCTTGTTTAGGAGTACACGTCTCACGTAATATTACTGAAACACACCTTCCAGTATACAAAGAAAAGGATAATAAAATTATAATTGAAATCCTTAAAATTATGTTTCTCTTTGGCGTCCACCTAAGCATTAACCCAATAGAGATAAACCATGTCCTGGAATAGTACATAATTATGATACTTTTTTTTAACTTGGCGCCATAGTAACTTTTGCTCAGATTAAAAATACCTATCCTACCACGCACACCATCACACCACATAGCTATTGGAAGATGGGCCCAGTTTTCATAGAAATCCGGAATCATTATTTAAAAAATAATCTTTTGTGACAAATATTTAGAGAACAATTAATTATACTTGAGTATTTTTTGTAGGTACTGCTTGAATTGGACGTATCTATTTCAGTAATCTTCGATCCAATCCAGTGGCCAATCACAACAGAGATTACCCAAGAACGTAAAAGATATTATAGTGCACAAGTGTGTGTGCAAACACAGGTGCACTCTTTTTTCCTTTACTCTCATAAGATTGGACAACAAACTGATACGACCGAGGAGGGTTTAGCTAAGTTGATAATCTACAATCGTTAACGCTAATAGAAAAGTAATAAATTTATGGGAATGACATCACCTCAACTAAAATTCGTAGCAAAGGTAATAAAAAAATCGTTCAAAATTACGGAATAAAATATAATCGTTTCTACAATGATCATCGAGTTTTATGGTATATGATACTTATGCTGAGGCGTTTCAAATGTAGAGACTCGACACGAATTGGTTGCAATTTGGCTAGGCCTGCTTTTCGAGATTTATCCACTACATCAGCAAAACTGGCAGAGAAGGCTGACATGATAAATTAACAGCCAAATACTGCAGTAACATTAAAATGCCTTACATTCGTATTATAATAAAATAAAAAATAATTGTATTCTGTATCTACACATTATAAATACATCACACAAACATTTGTCCTCGGTAAGAATCGAACCCACGACCTCTGGCATAGCAGTCAGGGCCACTAACTACTAGATCTACAGACTATTCAAATACTTTCTTCTTCCTTTTTATTTTCGGCGGTACATTTATACATATTTTTACTCAAACGATTATATTGTCTTATCCAGATATAGACTAGAATGATTGGTTAAGATCATATCTGCTACTAATGAAATATAAATATAAATCTAATCTTATGACTGTTATCTGGCATACAATGTCTCAGATTACAGTTGCCAGATCATTCTCACCTCATATCACCGAGATAAATACCCTCGAACTCAGCATAACGCTAAATAAAAGGACTTTGTGAATAATATTTGGTGCAGACCAATATCTGAGAGATCAAAAATTTATCAAAACAACAGACATAAATGTGATGAAGTTTTGTAATTTTGGATTAGGTTCGACTACTTCTATGAGAGCAGTGATGGCCGAGTGGTAACGGCGCCGAATTACGAGTTGTAAGTCGCAGGTTCAAACCCAGCCAGGTGCATTACATTGAGTAATTTATTTCATCACCACTGCTATCAAAACGGTGAAAGAAAACATCGTGAGGAAACCGGCATGTTCAAGAACCAAAAATTTGAAGACATGTGACATCCACCAACCCGCACTGGGCCCGCGCAGCATTACACCCATTCCATCTCCTAGAGAGGAGGTCTGAGTTCTTAGCAGTGGAAATATTATAAGGCTGATGCTATGCTATGCTATACTTCTATGAGGTGGCGGCTGGAGCGTCAGGTTAAGAAAGACTTTCCTCAAAGGATGACTTCCAATTATAAGAAAAACAAATGCATAAAAGGATAATAGTTGACAAAATCATACGTGGTTTTATAATGTTTACCTACAAGAAGATTCTACTTCACAGAGATCCTTCGCATTGCTTGATAACATAATTAAATGACTGGCCTTGATCGACATTCCAGGCATTTAATATGGTAATATGTAGTTAAACAAAGGTTACAGAGCTCCTAATGCGACGCAAACTGAAACTACTAAGGTAGTTAAAACGCGTTAATGGGGACAAACATAATCTCGTTTTGATTACACAGTGCAAATGAACCATAAAAATTTAAACTAGCGCCTTCTATAATTATTATATTAGTTGCGTAGGTCAGGAATCTGGTTTTTTGCATAATTATTACGTAATCTCTTGCCGTTGTGACCATCGACCTGCCATCTTTGTTTGTTGCCACAGCCTCAAAATATGTTTTTGTGACTGCAAAATGTCATGTAGTTAAGTCGTATACTAATCGACTAATAAAATCGATTAAGTCATTGCTTGTTTGCCAACTGCGTTTTGTTTTTTGTTTATTTTATTTTATATTGATTTTTTACCTTTTACGTATAAGGGTTTTGTTATTATTTGTGATCTGTTTATACTGTAATCCTATGTATAAGTATATTTTTGTGAACTTTGCTAGCTGATCAGCGTCTCACCGTCAACGACGGCTGGCGCTGAAAATCAGCGCTGTGGCTTTGTCTTGCACACGAGCTCCAGCATTTTGCTGAGCGCTGACCGTATGTGCGGATGTGACGCATACCTTATCATGTACTTTCTTATTATATAGAGTCGTTATTATAGTTGTTATTTGAAGGTATGCGCCATATTTGTGTCAAATAAACTCTTTTTATTTCTTTTTCTTTCAATTAGCTACGTTTTCGATTATAATATGAATCGATTGTTATTAAAAATAGACATTGTTTGGTGATTAAATCCGATCATTCTTTTTTACTGTCAAATTTTTTAAACTTTCTCCTCATTATGACTAGTAATGTACCCAGAAGACTGGCGGTATTGCCACACTATATGGCAATGCTTATGCTCTGTCCAAGGTTTAAGCCAGCCTTTGGGGCACACTAGTGTCAACTAATTACAGTTTGTATTTAAATACACAAATTGTTTGATATAAACGCGCAAGGCAATTCGCGTATTCGCGTAATAGTTGGTCAGTCTCGCTGATGGTCTGTGCCTACGTGTTGTTGAGTCATTCAGTTTTTTTTTCTACTACTATAGCTATTTGTTACCATAGGTAGCTATTTGTTCTAAATTCGGGTGAGCGTTCAAATTATTTTTATAAACCAGAATATTTTTTTCGATACACTTATTTGAAAACCTCATGTTATCCCTATCGCTTTTATGCACGAAATTGACTGTTTTCCGCACTAGTGTGAAAAAGTGCTGCGCTCGCCCACACCAAAATTGATTGTACTTATCGTATCAGCCTGCGCGATAAGCGATCTCCACGAGTCCCTCACCAGACGCCTCCTGCTAGAAGCTCTACGCGGGAATCGTTCAGTCCATGGCCCTCTACGGGGCTCCGGTGTGGGCACCGACGTTGCAACAGCAACCGAGGGCCCAGCTGAATACGTGCCAGAGGGTCATGGCAATACGCATAGTGCGAGGGTACCGAACGATTTCCTGCGAGGCGGCGATCCTCCTTGCTGGCCAACCGCCATGGGATCTGGAAGCAACAGTCCTTGCACACATGCACGATAAGCGCATGGAGATGCAACGCCGGGGCGAAATTCCGCTGCCACGACAAGTCGAGGCATGGCGGACAGAGCTCCGGCGGGATCTCATGGCGAAATGGCGTCAGTGACTATCGCAACCTCGTTCGGGGCGCGTCATAATCGAGGCTATAATGCCCATCCTTGAGGAGTGGCTGGAAAGACCTCACGGCGTTCTAAACTTCGGCACGACGCAGGTCCTTACCGAACACGGCAAGTTCGCTAAGTTCCTGTTCCGGATTCGTGTGGAGGATTCGCCCGGGGGTCGCCACTGTGCGGAACACCCGGAAGACACGGTGGAGCATACGGTAAAGGTGTGCCCCGCCTGGGCGGGGCATCCTCGTGGGGGCTATCGGCGGCAGCGATCTCTCTCGCCGGGCCTTAGTTCAGGCCATGGTCCGTAGTGAGGAGGGATGGTAGGCGGTCGCCTCCTTCTGCGAAGCAGTAATGCTAGCAAAGGAGGAGGCCGACCGCATCAGGCAGAAGCAACGGGGCGCTTGCCCCAGCCACCGCTGGGATTCCGATCCCGATTTCCGGCCACCGTAGGCGCGGGCTTGCGGACGGCGTGCAATGGGTACGCTGTTTGCCATTGGATGATTTTACCTACCATAAAAAAAAAATCTCCACGAGTCGCACGTCTATCTTCGTTTATTTATTTTTCGTAAGTGCTTTTAGAAACGTCGTTTGATACACGTGGAAATTTGCCACTGCTGCAATCGGCTCCAAAACTTGCATTCTTCGCATTTCAAACTCAAAAAAGAATTCTGCTTGGTCGCAATGACAAATTTTCTCTATTTGTATCAAAAAATTGTGATTTTTAAAAATATAGAATTTTAGAATTCTATATATATATATACTAACTGTTACCCGCGACTTCGTCCGCGTTAATTTCGTAGAACTTTTGTACAATTAAATAATTCTGATCTTACAATTCAGTCTACATTAAAAATTTTTGTTTTACTTTCACATAAAACGGCTAAAGGTAAAAACGCAAATTACCTTCAGGAAACATGTGTTATATACTCGTACATATGTATTATGTACATATGAACGTCAAAGCTTCCGAAAGAGTTGGTCTTAAAATGAACATGGACAAAACCAAAATCAAGATAAACAGCCACGTAGCGCCTACTCTGACTGTGGGAATCCGATGGATGCGAAGCGAGATGCACAGGACCGTTCATTGTGGCGACACTTCTAAAGAGTATGTTAGGGTTGTATTAGTGGGCGTTTCTCCCTAATCCAAAGGAAAAGCATAAGTTTTTGTATGTTTTTGGTTTCTGTTCTGGTAAAACAACGTTGTATGTTTTTTTTTTAATGATTTGTGCGTCAGAAAAAAAGCGTATTAACACGCAGTATTTTTTAGTAACACTAAATAAATCCTTTTAAATGTAGGCTATAAAAAAAGTGATCAGTGGAGTTGAGCCTGAGGTCGGCACCTTCACCTTTTAGAATTTGCAATTCTGTACCTTCTTCTTAACGTAGGTAAATTATCAAATATCTTCTCCCAGTCTGGGTGCAGTGAGAAAGAGCGTCAGGCTTTTAGTGACTAAAACCCACCTGTTTCCCTGCAGTTACCCTTTGTGTTTCAGTGGCTCTTTGCGTTTCAGGGTTGTAGTAAGCAAGCTACAATCGCAGTGGTTTTTAATTTCTTTGAGGAGTGGATACAGAGGCACCACGGCGTTCTGTCCTTGTGCATGACTCACTGGATGTGGGCGTTTTGGGAGACATGTGTATTGAATTTAGAAGAATGAAACTCTCGATTCTTACCATTGTACGGATCGCTCGGAGATACAATGGAGCTTACGGTTGAAGTCTGCGCCGCTGTGTCATCGTGAAGGCGATCGTTAGAGAAAATTTCAACCAGTCATTTCCTTCAGTGAAACAATAATGCGATCGAAGGAGGTGTTTGAAACTATGACAGATAAGACATCTTCACGCCTCAGCAGTCGCTATAGATTAGTATGGATTTGCGAAAGCATGCTTGCATTGATTGTTGCACCTTGATCGCTTTTGGTGGTTATCCAGTATTGTTGGTGCATATTTGACTGATGTCTTCATATATCAGACGAATTATTTTCCATAGTAGGAATTACCCTAAGAAGAGTCTCCAAATTTTAAATGAATTTCCGCGAAATCTTGAGCGCGTGTATCTCTGCCTAATTGAACTAGCACATTGTTGGCCAAACGCAGTGCTGTAGTCGCCGCCGCCAATCGCTTCCACGAAAATACGGCGGTGCTCCACCCAACCGGGATAGACCTCCATTGCACGCTCGACCGTGTCCTCCAGACGATTCGCAAAATGGTGATATCTGTACTTCCGGCCGGATTGAAAAACAGCAGGATTGTTAAAAATGCTCTGGGACCGTTCAATAAAAAATGCATACACTTATTTTATTTTAACCAACGAAAAAGAACGATTTGAAATCGAATGTTAGATTTTAAAGGACAGTATCTGCCAAACTGTTTCGAAAGTGCTGATCTCAAAACCAGCCTCAATAAAAAAGCAGTAAGAATGCAAAAACAAAATAAATAAAACCCCTCATCAATCTGAGATTCGAACTACCATCGTCCTACGTGCTATGGCTAGTCACTAAACCACTGTGCTAAATTCTTAGATAATTTCCTTTCAAAATAGGCGTTCTTGTTATAAACGTCATAGAGTGCCTAGCTCCTTGTCAATGATAGCGTGATGATTTTTATCTTAATGGAATAATTAAAAAAAAAATAGCAAGTATTTTTTTTCACCGACACGTTTTATTTTGTTTTGATTACTTTTTACAAAACACTTAGAAAAATATTGAACGAAGATGTCTATGTTATGTTTAAAACATGTAAACAACAATTTTCTTGATTTATTCGACGTATCATTGTATATTATAGGAAAAAAAAGAAAATAAAATAATCACAAAAATATTAATTGTCGCTGGGGTTTGAACTCGCGGCAAATCGTATAATACGATATTACTTATAGAGCATGCGCGTTGCTACTTAATGTTGCCAGTAGCCAATGCTATGTTTAATGTTGCCAGCCTAACAAATCTATTTTCCCTCATATAATTAAAAACAATCTTTAGTAACTCAAATTGTAGTTTAAAAAAATATTTATTTATACGTTTAGTTTAATTTAGGAAAGTAAACAAATAGACTGCGTTACAGATTATTTTATTAGGGTCAATGTTATAGAAAAGTCGTGAATGTTGATATGGATGTGTGGTGTGACAAAAAAGGATAAAGTGAGGAATGAGTATATTAGAGGAAGTTTGAAAGTGGCGCCAGTTTTAGAAAAGTTGAAGGGGAATCGTTTGACTTGGTATGGTCATGTAAAGAGAAGGGATGATACACATGTTACTAAAACGGTTATGAGTTTACATGTGGATGGCTGGAGAGGGAGAGGGAGGCCAAAGAAAAGATGGATGGATTATGTGAAGAGTGATATGAAAGAGAAGGAAGTTAGTGATAGCACCATAACACGTTTTCTTCTTCCATTCTGCCCTGTCACCCGTCTTGGTGACAGGGCAGAATGGAAGAAGAAAACGTGTTGCGCCGACCCCAAATAACATGGGAAAAGGGCAGGAAGATGATGATGATTATAAAAAGTCATGAGAACTTTGTAAATTAATATCTAGTAACACTTTTAGTATCAACAACTTTTAGAATCAATCTCCAATACTATCAGAAGAGTCGGATGAGTCTATTGTTAATTTCGATATCCATTAACCTATCCGATTCAAAATATTTGTCTTCTATTCTGTCAACATGTAGACGATATTCAGTCATTCTTCTGGTGTTACAGTGTTAAATGCCGCTATAGTGATTAAGGCTATTTCATTATGAGCTTTTGTATTGCCTTCTTCTTTGCTTTTGTATTTCTGATTTCTGATCCGTCATTATTTTTGATCCGTCATGATAGTCACTTGATAAAGATTGAAATACATAGTAGCAGTCCATTATCAACAAACTACGTTTTCCTGACAGGCACCCCTCGTGTACGATTAAATAGGGAAATATTATTGTTATGGTCACCCGAAAATTATTTGTTAAATGGTCTAACTTTGGAAAATGGAACCGTAGGTCCGATATTTTCTCATTCCTTTTATTAAGCACGTTTGATTTTCAAGATCCTTGCCAGCACTTATAATCACTTTCGGTATTATGATGACGATTATTTAATTTGGAAACGATAAAAACACAGAACACAAGACATTCTCCTGACACCTGACGTAAATGTCAAAATGGCAACAAACGATTAGTTCCAATTTTGGCCGCGCGTCGACATTTTACCGATAAGATGCAATATTACTCACCCTCCATAGCAAATAGCGTGATAATATATAGCCTATGTTCATCCTTGGAGTTCAGGCTTGCTTCGTACTAAATTTCATTAAAATCGGTGATTTAAGCGTGATCGCGTAACAGACAGACAGACAGACAGACAGACAGACAGAGTTACTTTCGCATTTATAATATTAGTATGGATTTAGAAAATTTGTCATTGCTAGTGTGGACGCTGAAAGGTAGCAAATATCCTTTACCTATACTCGGGTATGGAACTGTCTTTGTTGTACGACCAGTAGATAAATATTTATGTTCATCAATATAAATTGTTTTTCATCAATTCATAACATAGTATTGAAATTGGTAATCATAGTTTGTTAAACAATAATTTGTTATCATTTCCTATGCCAGTCAATGGTATCGAAACGAATATAACATCTCGCTTGTGAGTGAGTATACACCGTTAAATTTTGGTCGTTTTAATCCCGCAGAGAGTCGATTCGGTACTTGAAATACTATCGATTTGTAAAGAAAAAAATTAAAGTATTTTTTTCAAAAACTTGAATTAATATACACGTATACGAAATATTTAAAAAAAATTAAAGGCTAATTAAAAAAAAAAAAATAACGATTCAATGACCTTGTAGGTAGTTGTTGGTCGTTGCGTTCTAACTACCTACAGGTCATATGCCTCGCTCAACTGACGCTTACTCATCGATATATATGTAATATAGGTCGATGCGCTTACTTAATGAAATTATTTTTTATTTTATTTTTTTATTTTAATTGATATAAACTAGTGCTTGACTGCATTCCCACTTGTTAAGCAGTGATGCAATCGTTGATGGTGAGGCGCACTAGTTTATTAAGAGCCTATTCACTCTAGCCTTAAAGACACCTAAATTATAACCGGACGGGAAGACCGCAGCAGGCAAACTGTTCCAGTCCCTCGATGTACGCGGTATAAACGACGAGGCAAAACGCTTAGTCCGTACCGTAGAAGTTTCAACAACATAAGGGTGGATATTCGCCGTACGTCGGGTTGTCCGATGGCGGAATTATGTCTTGTAATTACCGGGCACACTCTCCTAAATGCATCCTGTAAAACACCGAAAGGCTGGCTACTCTAAGCGTGTGCTCGAGGCTTTATAGATTGGACTTAACCAAGTTTGGATCACCAATTAGCCTCTTCCACCGAGTCCGAAGCTGCTTGGTGGCATTTGGCAGCACCAGCCCATATGTGGCTGCAGTACTCCACACACGACCGGACCTGTGCTTTGTACAAGATTAGAAGCTGTCCCGGTGTGAAATACCGTCGAACCTTTGCAAGCACACCAAGCTTCCTAGCTGCTATCTCAGCTTTGGACTCAATGAACCGCCCAAAATTGAGGTCTGAGGAAATTTCCACTCCCAAGAGCTGATGGTGGTAATTAACTACTACTACTATGAACTATTACTAATTTCGTACATGCGTAAATTAATTCGAGTTTAAAAAAAGTACCTTTTTTAATTTTCTCTTTACAAATCGATAGTATTTCATGTACTAAATCGACCCTCCGCGGGATGAAAACGACTAAAATTTAACGGTATATATCGTATTATATTGTAATTAGTAAAAGTTTAAAACCTTAATGTTTCTGTCATCAGAAAAAAGTATCAATAAACAAACAAACAAGGATAATACAACCGATAAAGTACTTCAGTTGGTATTGTCCCATTTAGGGAATCCAATACCGCATCAAAATCGCGATCTCACAGGATTTGGGATATTTTAAATATTTTATTTTATTTTATGGGGGTTGCTCAACGGATGCCATACGGATCTTTGTATCAATCTATATAGAGAACCTTTTTACATCGCTAATATGAGATAACGACTTGCTCTCGAATATTTTTAGGTATGAAAATAAGCCTTCTATAAACACTGAACTAGAATTTCTGATCCTTTGTGCACCAACGTGACCTACTTCAGTAAAATCTAGGATCACTTTACTAAGTAATTGGGCACTCATGTGACTTACCAATCGGGATAAGTCTCCCTAGCAATCACCTACCTTGTCTTCGACTAAGCTTGTTCTCATATAGCTCGACTTTGAGCAGTCAGTGTCTGAATAGCAATTCCTATAGAAAATTAGATTAGTCTGCTCCAGCGGCTATAGAACCAAGACAAGGCGTCTTATTAACTTGATCTAACGCACCAATGCAACTCTGTTAACTTACTGAGTTATGACGTGACGAAGCGAGATGCTCAGATGCACTCGAACAGATGGGCGAGAATTGTCACTCACTGTACACCCGAGGAAAGTCAACACCATCGAGGTAGACCACAGCGAAGTTAGTGTGACCATTTGATCATGTTTGCGAGGTAAACTAGGCCAGATATCGCTCAAAACAAAGAACTTTGGAAGAAAAAGTTTTTGCTGAACAGTGGTAGTCAAAATAGTACAATAAAAAAATGGTATGGAGCAAGAGGGAATGGTAAGTCGTCATTTCGTTCAAGGAAGCAGTAACGTGAGCTAAGGAGGTGGCTGAATCGATGAGGGAGAGGTTAAGGAATAATAATATGGACCCGCGTGGTGGATTACGTCCCAGCAGTGGGAACATATAGCATTAAAATCAGCCTTTTAAGGGTATTACATTGCTCAATGACCTTGAAAAATTTACCTCAACACTAGTAGAGAAGAATTGACCTCTACACAGGCATTGCAGGGTGTGCTGCGCGCGGGGTGTTAGTACTGATTCGAGTTTTTTCTTGATTACTTATCGATATTCAATGAAATTAGAAAAAAAAATCAATACAAGTTATTCAGTTTATCGTAACATATATTTTGGTATAAATTCAATGTATAAATATAGAGCCGTTTTCGAGAAAATATGGAATTAATGTTCAAAAAAGGCCTATTTACCAGATTTTTTTTCTAGAGTTATGATATTTTTTTGAGAAACGTAATCAATACAATTTATTAGTAATGTCCTTAAGTATCCCCTTCATTTTTTATATGGTAATCGTACATAAGGAATAATCTATAAACTTCAATTTGAACTTGGATTTGGGCGATGTAATCCCCTTAATGTACCCAATGCTATGCTGAGAAAAGTTGAGTACTGATTTTTATTTCATAAAAAACATACAATCTAGAACCCGGGTTGAGCTAGTCACTGGATTTTTCATGTCTTAAAATGTTTTCATTGAAATGAGCGACTAGTTATCTCTTGGTTTTGGTCCCTTTCTATACTATTTTCTTTGAAATAAACCATCGACCATTTTTCTCTTCGTTTTTGTCCGTGAGGTTTACACGTTTCATAATTTAATTAATAGTTGAAATCAACACGAATTCGTACTTACAAATTAATTCGGCTACGACACCAAATTATAATTTGCATAAAATGTAAGACATGACATTTGTAACAGCTGGTTCTAGTTCGAATATTAACAGGATTAGTTAATTCATTTCGTACTCTATTGCCTGATATTTAGAATGTATTGTTGGGTCTACGTTCTTTTTGTAAGTCTTGGAATATATAGCACCAGCAGAAAAAAAACGAAATTTATTTGCTTAAGTGGGTTGCTAACGGTAATTTCCTTGGCATTTTTTCACGTATTTTTTGTTTTGTAAACGACAGCTGTTGTTGATTTTTAGGGCAACAGTTACAGCATTAATAAATTTATGTTAGTAATGTATTAATATTGTAATTGTTTATGAGAGCCAATTTTTTTGCATTCAAATGGTCTTGCTCTGGATTATACTAGTCTAAAGCTATTCTCTTTTCTATGAAATAATTTTATCTACGATAGTTAATTTAGGCATGTTTTTGTTGAAAAAAATTAAAAATACAAAAACAATAACTAGAATAGAAATTCATCCCAATAGAACATACTCCCAGTATAAAAAATACCCTATATACTATTCCAGGGTATGGTCTACCCGTGTTTAAAGTTTAATTGAAATTTGTTCAGCCGTTCGAGCGTGAATAAGTAATAAAGATACCAATATACACATTCACCAACTTTCTTTTTAATATTAATGTGATATATTCTATTAGACGCACAAGACCTGTCGTTGTGGCGACACTTAAGGGAGGCTTATGTACAACAGTGGACGTTTTTCGGCTGAAATGATGATAATGAATGATGGAAGGTTACAAAGTATGTGTATAGGAAGTTTGGTTTTTATTAAAATTAATCTAGCAAACTTTAGAATCTTTGGAGGTATGTGGAATAGAGAGGAAGTCCCGCAAACCTCCTTTGGAAAGGGAAGATCCTCCGAGCAGACGGATATTGTATCTGTGCGATTTTCCAATAGATGATTTCGGACCGTTGTATCTATTCAAGTAGCGCGGAGAACTTTATTTGCGCGATGCAGGATAGTTCCTATGTAATGACATAGATGTCGCTACAAAACTAAAAATGAAAACTTCTCCTCTGTTAGTGAATCAATAATTATTAGTTTATTCGTGTAGCACTGAGCCTGAAATATCATTGGGTAATTTTAGTGTAGGCAAAAGCTATATAACCAATGACCATAGCTAGTAGTTATTTATTTTCTACCATAAAAGCCATACAAGTTGCTATTTACCACAATAAAGTATAGACGAAAAATATTCACATTTTATCCAATGGAACCAATACGGAAATATATAAAGTGAAAGCAACATGAATATGAAATGGACGGACTATTTGCAGCTTTTATGGTACATTTGTAAAATCTTATCCTAATGGAGTAGTTATTCGTAAAAACTGATCCTAATGGATTAGTTATTGGTTTCAACACTCAAATCAAATCAAACACTTTTTGTTCGTTTATTTTTTGTTCTATTTTGTTCTCAAATTTTGTATTTTCACTGCAAACTGCGAGCAAATCCAGCGTTGTTAGTGTTTGATACTTTTTTAAACTGGGATTCTTCATACGAGTCTAAATCACGGAACAGATGAAAGAGGTCAAAAGTGAAAACTTACTTTACTTTTTTTTTTAAATTGTGATATAATTTTAAGTGTAATGAATTGTTTTCGACAAGTATTTTTGACAGTAACTATAGATCAAGGTTATCTGAATTAAATGATTTTTTTTTAGCACGACCAAAAAGGTCATGCAAAAGTATGTTCATTGGTAAAATTGATACTGCAGTTCGATTTCATAATAGTTTAGTTTACACTTAATTCTGTTTTTAAATACGAGTACGTATGTAACAATTGGAAAGAAATTCGTCATACCGGTAGTTATAATAAAATTTTGTGATTTCCGGACAAGTGTGAGTCGATCTTGCGCACTGAGGGTTCCGTACAAAATTACCTATGAAAAAAGTTCAGTTTCTAGTTTGGAAGATTAATCCGAATCGTTGGTTTAACTACAAATTTTCAGTTTTAAAATTTTTTCCTTAACTTGTGCTATGAGATATTGTTTCAGGCCATATTTCAGGATTCAAGGTCAACGGGAAGCACCCTATGAATTTTGATTCCTAAATATACGTTTTTTGCGACATAAACGGCCGTATCTTGTTTTCGTTAACTTTGAAGTTCGATTTCTTCACATCTTCAAGGGACCGCAAACCTTACTTAGGTTTGCGGTCCCTTGAAGATACTCTACTTGCATGGCACAGCATCAGCTTTAAAACTTTACCACTGCTGGGGCTCAGGCCTTCTCTCTAAGAGAGGGAATGGGCCGAAATCCACCACGCGGGCCCAGTGCGGGTTGGTGGATGTCACATATCTTCGAATTTTTGGTTCTAGGACAGGCCAGTTTCCTCACGATGTTTTTCTTCACCGTTTTGAGAGCAGTGGTGATGAAATTAATTACACAAAGAACAGACCTGAGCAAATTCAACTCTATACTTCCACATCTTCCCGAGATATAAGGTCTTGACAGACAGACTCTATCTGTCTGATAGACAGCAAAATGATCCTATAAAGGTTCCGTTTTTTTCTGTTGAGGTACTTAAGAAACAAAGAAGAAAGAAAGAAAAAGAGTTTATTTACGACAAACATGGCGCATACCTGAAAAATAAAAAAAAATCTCTATATAATAAATCAAATACAATAAGATATGCGTCACATACGAAACCCTATAAAGGTGGGAATCCTCGCAAAAGTCAGACGTATTTAATTCATGTCGGTATAGCTGCTCAAACTTTATCAAGCGCAAGTTAGATCGTGTATGGAAGTCCTACTACGAGCTATTATCACAACTCATTTGACGACCTAAAGCTGAACTGTTAAAGAGATGGAGCTATCTAGGGTGCTGGCCCAAGCCCCTGCTCTCATCTTTGGAACGGATCTGCCAGATACCAGCTTGATGCACTTGAGACAATTGAGGGGCGAGGCTATAGGCGGGTTTCTGAATTTGAGTACTTTGAGTTAAGAATGTCTCAAACCATACTTAAATGCCAAATTTCGACAGGTTTGTAGGCTAAAGTAGAGTTTGAGTAATTCTCAACTTCAAATGCTTAAATCAAAAATCGGGGGTAAGAAGATCATTAGCAATGATGCATTCGTCGAGTCGAGGCTTCAAAGTCATGAGATAGACGCCGGTTGCTAGCTAGCCAGCTTGTAACTCAGCGCCGATTCTAGCCTGTCGATTTTTTACCGGTTGCATTTCGGGAAGTCTTCTTCTTCCTGCCCTTATCCCGTATTACTTGGTGTCGGCGCAACATGTTTTTTTTTTCCACTCTATTCTGTCACCCGTCACACTATCACCTTTTCTTACATATCTCTCTTCACACATCTCTTCTTCGGCCTCCCTCTTTCTCTCCATCTATTTACTTGTAAACTCAGAACTCTTTTAGTAACATGTGTTTCATCCCTCCTCTTCACATGACCATACCAAGACAAACGATTTCCTTTCAACTTTTCAGTCACTGGCGCTACTTTCAAACTTCCTCTAATATACTCATTTCTCACTTTATACATTTTCGTCACACCACAAATCCATCTCAACATTCTCATCTCTACTACATGCAGTCTTTTTTCATCCATCTTTTTCACAGCCCAACATTCTGATCCATACAGTATGAAGAGACTTATCACGGACTTATAAATTTGATCCTTCAACTAGAGTGGCATCCGTGGGTCATAAGTTGTTCCCGTGACCTGTCGCCATTTCATCCATCCGGCGTTGATTCGATGTGTTACGTCTCGGTCTACCTCACCATCTCCTTGAACGAGCGACCCGAGGTACCGAAAGTCGGAGCAGTTTGGTATGCATTTCGGGGAGTATGGTTCTTAATTACATGGCCTAAGGGTACGTTGTGGACATCCCACTTATACTCACAAAACGTTTTGAGAACATATTCATTGTGCATACAGTTAAGGAGTGGAATTTCTTGCCAAAGTCTGTGTATAACCTGGGGATCTTTAAGCCAAGAGTGAATAGGTTACTTCTGGGTAAGCGCGTTCGATCGTCAACCAAATTGTCACTTTACATCAGGCGCTTTAATTCATTATTTTCCCTTTTCTCAAATATGTTTTTTTTTATTAAAGGTGGTACCCTTGGACTCAGTGAGAGTGTGTGTCAGACTTTTACTGACTAAGTTCTTCTTACTTCGTTCCATGGCCCTGGGGTTCTCTTTTGTATAACCCCTGCCGTGCCCTTACGGTTTGCTGACAAATCCTGGAGGCGCGCGTGGAACGATATGCGCCGTAAACGACTTAGGCTCGGTCCAAACGTCTAACCGACGGTCGGACAGCGAGCTACCCGAGACCCTTACGGTTACAGTAAGTGAGATGACGATTAAAAATAGACAGATAATTGTTTTTTTTTTAAGTTGCCTTTTCAAAACCAACCTTAATTAGGCATATTTTACTTCAGAAATCTGTCCAATTATAGCCTTTATCCAATTACATTTTACCATTACCAGAATTCTAGTTTTATCTCGGTTGATAAGCCAAAACTTTTCTCAAAGATATTTTAATGTTTATTTGTAGAACCTTTTAGTGTGAATGCTTTAATAATTATCTAAAGGTAGTCTCTAACTGATGATCTAAAAAATCCACTAGAAAATCTTAGCCATAAGGTTTAAGTAGGATTTTAAAATCCAGTTTCAATAAAATTTTAAGTTTATGTTTGCGCGGCGTCTCTTCGCAGACCATGTCCCACCTTCCATCCTGCATCACGTGCCCTATTACCTGTTCACTTGGGGCCTAATGACAGAATCAGTGGATGGCATTGCCGTGGCCGAATGCTGGGCCAGGCAAAGAATTAAAGTAAAATAAATACCTAGTATGGCCATCGACACGCTAATAAGAAAAACCAACATTTTTTTAAGTTATCCATCCTTATTGTGGCAGCTAAGATGGGATTTTAAAAAACCTTAATAAAACGGTAAAACCTCGTTTTGACATTCTTAATTCTTCAAATTTGTTGGGGCCGAGTAGTGGCATTGCCAACTAAAGACCACATCGACGTCCCCAAGCAATAAGTCAGTAATAGCAAATATTTGTTTTTCGATTTGCTTACTTATTGTCCGGTAATAAAGTCGGTAATCAAAAAATATTTTTTTTGCAATTTCCGACTTGATGCCCGGGGACGTCGACATTGTAGCTACCCATCAGTTGAGATAGTGGTGCAACGCATCCATATCAACAGTAAAAAAAAGCCACGGGAATTTTTAACTAAAGGGGGTTTGCGTCAACAAGTCTGAGACAACCCCTCGCTCTAATCTAGACCAGGAAAGTCATTGGACAATTTTCCACTAAAAAATGCGTTGAATTCTTACAAGTTACTCCTTATAACATCAACTGCCCATCAGTGAAAGTCCCGTCAAAATTGGTCCTGCCGTTTCGAAGATTAGCCAGAAGAAACAGACGGTGAGACAGACCTAAATGTTAAAAATTGTAATTTTGTCGATATACTTTATAAATACACCACTATTTTTTTATTATGGCAAATAATTAAAGGGCTTATTAGAAAAGGTCTTGTTATTATTTAAGTAAAGTCTCGATGCATAATATTCATAAACAGCAAAGTTATGAGCGTTTGTTTATATCCCAAAATCGCACTCAATTTATAAAAACATTGTACAGGTTATTGTTTATGAATCAAATAATTTCAATAAAAATGGAAAAACACTGCACTTAGTATTTTCTAGTACTAGTTGATGAATGATGATTCAATTATGAATTTACGAATAAAAACAATTTTTTGTGGACAATTTTGGGATTTAGTTTTTTGTACTTTTGACTTCACAAATATGATCAGTAACGGGTACTGATTGAGCCCCATTTTTTTGTGCACTAATTAAAAAATAGGGGTGTATATGATGTCAAATTTACTTTTATGTGCACTTCAATAATTAAAAAAGAAATATAATTGATTAATTCGAAGCATATCGACGCATCAGTTTTCACAGACCTTTTTGTCTAAAGATTTCAGTATCTTAAAACTATATAATTATTTTGGAGTCGTCGTAGTTTTATTGTCTTAATCTTAATTAAAATGTAACTGCTTTTTAAGATGAGCGTTTTTAGACATCGTGACTTTTGATGCTCACTCATTATTTTGTAAACCAAAGTTGAAAAATAAATAGTTTATTTACAAGTTCTTTGTAAATTAAGATTTGCGGGTTTGCTTAAAGTTACTATCGTAAATATATTTTTGGTTTTGGTTTTAATCGTCAAAATGTATTTTTTTTTGAGAGTCAATGCACTCTACTGGACCAAATTAGATACCCAAAAAAAAAATATGACCTGTTCTCTTGTAGAATTTGTTAGATACAAGGTAAAGATAGAGCTATAACTAAACAATATAACTCAAGATATGCTCGGAGTTTCCTTGCGTGATCGAATCAGAAATGAAGATATCCGCAAGAGAACTAGGGTTGCCGACATAGTACGTACAATTGCCAAACTTAAGTGGCAATGGGCTGGGCACATTGCACGTAGAACAGATGGCCGTTGGGGCCGAAAGGTTTTGGAGTGGCGGCCGCGTACCGGAAGACGCAGTGTTGGAAGGCCTTTCACGAGGTGGACCGATGACCTGGTCAGGGTCGCTGGAGTCCGATGGATGCGAGACGTACAAGACCGGCCATTGTGGCGACGTTTGGGGGAGGCCTTTGTATAACTCAAGAAGTAAAACCCATTGCAAGGTTTTAATTCTTTAGTTATATTGTCTAGTTATTTTTCACGTCTTTCTAAGCAAGTATCACGTCGGGCTGCAAGATTATAAAGGGTTACCACGACCCTGGAACCCCGAGGTGGCTTTTTAGTCAGTAACAGGTTGACACTCTTCGCTCTACCCTGAGCTGCAGGAGTTATTTTATGAAATGTACTGTTACATACATTCTTAGTTAATCTATAATTAAAGAATGAATCGCTGAATGTGTTGCTAAACGTAAATCTCGAGAACACTTGTCGGTAACGCTAATTCTTTTTTTGCTGTATTTGTTATTGTGAGAAGAAGGTTCTTGGGTAGAGTAGAGCAGGTAGAATGGGTTAGAGTAGGGTAGAATAGGGTAGAGTAGGGTAGAGTAGGGTAGAGTAGGGTAGAGTAGGGTAGAGTAGGGTAGAGTAGGGTAGAGTAGGGTAGAGTAGGGTAAAGTAGGGTAGAGTAGGGTAGAGCAGGAGCGAAGCCGCGGGAAAAACATACTGCCTTGCCCCGGAAAGCACGTAAAGCCGTCCTGCACTTTTCCGGTCATGTTGGATTGCCGTCCCTTCGAGTTATGTGAACCAGAGAACAAAAAGTTCACCTTTGTCGGCGCTCACACTTTTACACTGTAATAAATATCTCTCAAGTATACGGCTGCTAATCTCTATTGACATTGGTCACTGTGATTGAAATTTTTAGTATTAGCATTTATGACAACAATTGTGCACATGGTTACCAGTTATGAAAAGTTTTATGGAAACTATTTAGCCCGAAATTAAATTATATTACATTAAAATCAAAAGTAGCGTTGAGAGTTGATAACATGAACACATTCTCTGCCGGAGTCTGTATTTTCTAATACCAACAACATAGGATTCTTTAAGAGCCTAGCGTCCGAATAGTGCCATAAAACAGTGATTTTCTGAAGGCTACTCTTACTTAATAGATTTTAAAAAAAATATCATAGATTTATGTCCAACATTATCAACTTATGATTTTTTCGTGCGACTAATACTTTTATCTAAAAAAATAGTACAATCATATTTATCAATTTTGCAACTTTTCCCTACTCGTTCGAAACAGCTTGGATCTTTACAAATATGTTTACAAGAAAAAAAGGTGATTAAATGTTCTTGAAAATGTACGTAGCATATGTAAATCAATCAATATTTCGCAAAGAAAATGGATTTAAAGATCAGCAAGCCTCTATCCGTGCGCACATGGCCGGAATTAACGCGCCGCCTTGGCGGCATTGCAAGTATCTTTGCATTTAACTTCGGCCAGATGTTAAAGGGACTATGCGCCTTAAGTCAAGAGTCAATAGGCACTTCTAGACTACCATGCTCAAGTACAAGCCTATCAATAATAATAAAAAAATCATAACATTTTCATCCTACTCGACTTCACTTTTTTTTTATGTTTTCATTAGATCAGGTAATAAATCAAATAATCACGGTGTAATCTAGTATTGTTTCCAGATAATACTAACCTTTTAGTAGCAGCGGTATTTGTTTCTCAAGTAGACACGTTTGACTAAATACACCGCCTAATTAGAAAAGAAACATTGTTTGGAAGCAGGTATGGCGTCACTGAAAATGGTTAACAATACAAATGGGTTTTTTTTTTCAATTTTATAATTCAACTAGGAAAACTACCTCCTGCTTTTTTAGTATCAGAATAAAGCAAAAATACCTATGCCTATATATATTTTTATATATTTTTCCCCCGACTGTACAACGCTAGAGAATAATATATCAGCCTATTTCCAAAGTGGCGCTCTAAAAGTTAAACACATGAGCCAATTTTTATGATTCAAACGTTAATCAATTTATCTTAATTCTGTGCCTGTCATCAAAAATAAATAGTAATACTTGCTTATCAAAATATTCAATAGACTTTTTTAATCCGAAGTTACAGTCTAAGTGACTACTCAGACTGCAACTTAGTCTATGAACTAATACGTCAAACAAGTTATAGTCTGCGGCAAATAAGTTGAAATGTGTGAGGAGGATTATAACCGACTTTCGGCTCTCAATCAAAGTAGGGGGCTGCGCGTAACCATAACAAATGTTTCAACTTATTTGCCGCGTACTCTACGGCAGGTTAACTAAATCGATCTGGTGATCTATTCAGTGAGCTTTAACACGTTCAGTGCTGAACGATAACTAAGATGCGCCATTAAAACAGAATTCTGTGGTGTATTTACTACACTTCACTTTTAACTGAAGAGCAGTGGTCGCCGAGTAGTAGCGGCCCTGACTTATGAGGTGCGAGTCGCGGGTTCAAACCCGGCCAGATGCATTACTGTATGTAATTTATTTCATCACCACTGCTCTCAATACGGTGAAGGAAAACATCGTGAGGAAACCGCCATGTCCTAGAAACAAAAAATTCGAAGACATGTGACATTCACCAACCCACACTGGGCCCTTGTAGTGGATTACCACGGCAGTAGTAAAATAAAAAATGCTGATGATGACGATGACTTTTAACTCGTACCGCGAATAAACTAAAAAAAAAATTTGTTCCTCAAACATTACGGGGTCTAATAAGCCCCTTAATGTCATAGTGATAGTTTTCAAACGTAACCCCGTACCCGTAGGAATGGAAAATGAGGGCCACAGTTAACGTGTAAAAAATAGTAAACGCTCTCAGTGCGACCGCACAACCTGTGATTCTTAAGCCCACAATCCACATCTCATTTCCACTTGAGCTGTTCACATTAAAGTAGATTGCCGTTATTTTAACGCTGTTCGCAACTCGTCTCCGTTGAAGTGTAACAAATCATCTGTAATTGAATTTAGACGTATGTTTAGCGGTAAGTTGTTTATTTTTATGGTTGGAAATCATTCAATAACTTCTCCCACTAGGGCGGAGCAGGAGGACGTATCTGATTATTACCAAACTTGTGTTCCTTCTTTTCTTATTCATACATCTTCTCCGGGGACCCCGGGCTTCAATTTTAATAATAATAATAATAATTTTATTTATTCAGACATCATTGATCCAATGGTTAGTAGAAAACTTATCATCTAGGTGTTAGTAAATTTAAAAGATTAAAAATGTCACATCCCAATTAATTGATAAACATATTTCCTACTATTGCATCAGAATTCTAATTTGATGCTTTAGTATAGGGCAGTCAAATTTATCAGCAACAGCCGCCAGAATACCACTACTACACACACACACACACACAGCACACTGCTACTTTGCGGTTTTGAAAGTCTATGGCCCCATTTCGCTTTGAGCTCTTGTGGGCCCGTAAGGATGCGTTGACATCTGTTTGAGGCGCGCGTGGAACTATACACCGTCGACGACTTGGACTCGTCTGAGACGGCTACCGGAAGGTTGGACTACGAGCCCGTCGTCCATCAAGCCACTTCTTCGATGGCTCAAAATCGGGGTCGCGGTCCCAAGCAGTGTACAAGTTTTCTGGGAAGATATTATATATATTTTTGAAGCAGGTAATAATTAAATATGGACAAATGGACATCCTACTCATAAGTACAAAAAGTTTCGGGAAGACATCTCCATACAGCTAAAGAGTGGAATATCCAACCGGAATCTGTGTTTTCTGATAAGTAAAACCCTGGGGTTTTTAAGTCAAGAGTCGTCATCGAATACATCATTGCTTACCATCAGGTGAGATATTGACAAACGCGAGTATACCCAAAATAAAATAAAAAAATCTTCTCCCGCTTTAAGGTGGAGCAACAGGGCGTGTCAGAGTTTTATCAACTGAAAACCTATGTTCCTTCATTTACCTTTTGCGTCCTAAAACTTCGGTAACTCTGTCAAAAGTTCATGCAACCCAAGTAGACATCGGCTCAACTGAGCCCCTTTAGATTTGCTGACATATTTTTGAGGTGCGCATTTGATAAGGGCTTGGTTTTTTTCGGATAGCCAGACAGCGAACTATCGATTGCTTGTCGTCCACAACCCCGCAGCTACGGTGGCTGCGAATCACCCTGCGAATCCCAACGCTCGAGCCACCTCTTGCTTCGGCTTCCCTCACGGTTGCGGCTATGTCATGATATTCGTGTGATGACGTATACTGTGGGAAGACTAACATAAAACATAGCTTAGTACCCACTTAAAACTTGATAGCCGCATCTAGACATTACAAAGATCTTTATAATATATCGTTGTTGATGATGTTGAGTTTGATTTTGATTTCATGTTTTCTCGTAATGCAAGTATGATTATTGCAAAATTCTGTGATAAAATTACAGTTATGAGGATTGATTAATCAAAAGAATTATTTGAGAGACGAAAAAGTAAAAAATATATTTTTTTAGGTTGCTACATTTTTAAGTTGATTTTTTTTATATTATTACCAATCAGTGTGCGCTATCGAGTCAAGAAGTGTTCATAGGTTTATTTGCAGATACAAATATATAATGCATACTACGCATCGTTAAACTTAAAAAAAAAGTGCATTATGTAAGGTATACGCTATAGACTTCGATTTTTGTTTGTCTTTCGTGTAACAAGAAGTAATTTAATTTTATTCGAATTATTATAATTTTGAATTATGTTCTCAACAAAATCACAATACTTGAAATTACTCTGAGAATGTTACATACTTAATCTAATTAGTCGGATTGCATGTAACTTCTGCATTACGCCAGGAGCAGTCATGCATGGCGAACGTGATGCAGTGCAGTAGTATACAGTCCAACTGTGCTACTCATCTTTAAGACGTATGATTTTGATACCTAAAATGTTTGAAACTATAATTGGACAAAACATAATGAATAAAAACACAAATAAACAAACATAATGATTGGTTAATAAAAATTGGATGAAACGTGGTTTTCCTACCAGACGGGTGTTATGTCTGGTTTGGGCAATTACCCGATAAATGATTTCGAGCTGTTGTATATCAATATATCTCTCAATATATATGATCAAATCGCGCGAAGAATTCAAATTGTCAGAGATAGGATTTCGTAGTTTAGTTCTTACGTGACGCCACAGATGTTGCTACATCACCTCACCAAAAAATGTGTTTCAATACACTTACTTGAAAACCCGCTCTTATCCCACCGCTTTTAGGCACGCAATATACTGTTTTCCGTACTAGTGCAGAAAAAAGCGCATATAATTTTTTTTATCTTATCAGGCGCGCGTCGACCCCAACGAGACACAGGTCAACCCCCACGAGTCGTAAGTGTATTAAAAACGTTGTTTGACACACGTGCAAAGTCCTCGGCTCCATAATAACTCGCCTACGGCTCGTGTGAATTTTGCCTCGGTTGCAATAACAAAATTTCTGCATTTGTATTAATATTTACTATTTCTTGTTTGTGTAGTAGCTTGGTTCATAGGATAAGTAATTTAAATTTTGCAGTGCATCTTATTTCTTTTTACCGAGGTGTTTAACGCAAACGGGTTCTCAATAAAGACAATATTAAAATGTATCATTAATTTATTATGAAAACCAATTTTGAACGTTAACATTGAATTTGTGTGATAATCCAGATGTAGAAGACAATAGTGAATATAACATTTTTCATAATATCATGCATATGAAACACAATACCTATTTAACATATTATAAGAACATGAATATTTTTTAACAACTTCTGAGGACTCATTATATTTTATTACAGTATACTATTTTTCTTCACAATCACAACAGCTACTTAATGAGTTGGCAGTATTATTCGTTGCCAATCATTAATTTCTTGAAAGAAGTTTGTCAGTTTAGGGCCGAGACTGCGTAAAACGAACGCCTACACAAAAGTGTGGAGACCCGTGTGCATCCGTCACAGAGCCGGGCCTCACGTCCCTCTTTTGCTACGTAATAAATATTAAGTTCTTCATCGACACGACTACATGCACGTCATTAAAATTGAACTAGCGACACTGCGCTGGTAATATTCCCATTTCCGTGACAGGGACCGTCGCACACGACACAGCGCGTAGACAGCGCTCAGACAGCTTAACGCAGTTTTGGCCCTTATAGATACATTAAAAAAAAAAAACTACCCAAAGATATACAGGGTGGACATCGACTTACAACTGTATTACAGTGACTCCATACATAATATTTTAGACGTTTTTCAAAACATTCATTGTGCGTACAGCTAAGGAGTGCAATTCCCTTCCGGAGTCTATGTTTCCTGATAGCTACAACCCGGGAATCTTTAAATCAAGAGTGAATAGGTTACTTCTAGGTAAGCGCGCTCCATTGTCAACCACAACGTCGCTTTCTATCAGGTGAGATAGCGGTCAAGCGCGAACCTATCAACAATAAAAAACAATAAAACATAAAGTCTGCATTTCAACAGTATCTTATTACTGCATAAAGTTTTGATAAATAAACAAATATACATTGAATAACTATTCCTTTTTAGATGTGAATAATAAATTAATGAATAATATTTATTAGCCCAAACAGGATTACAAAGTAATATATTGTGTGTCGATGTTATTTCCACCCCGTATTCTCTGTAAAGAAAATATCAGAAATGGTATGACACAAAATTTCACAAATTTTCAAAAATATTAGGAATATGAAGTAATATTTACAGTATTATCAAAATTCGTTGATGGAATTTTAATTACAGGAAAAGTAGGCTTATGTATAGCGTAAATGTTAATTTACAGTGTTATAAAAAAAAAATACACATTTAATAATAACGGAGTATTTAGATTTATCACAAATTCTTTATAACTTACTCAATACTTATTTACATAGCTTTGATTATATTTATAATTATAATTACAGATAATCAATTAATCGTTTCACACCCTTTTTAACTCTCACAATAAATATTTCTTTTAACAATAGCCCCTGCTTTGTCAGATTTTAGTAATATTATTCTTATACATATAGTTATATATTTTCTGTAAATTTAAAATGATTTGGAGGTTCCTGGACCCGCTTTTCAAGCACCAAATCGCGGATTAAAAACTCTACAATATTTTTAATATCAATCAGTATCATTTTCTGTAAAATATTCTTGCAAATGGTGAATTTATAAAATAGAATTATGTACCATTTTTATTTGAAAGCCATACGCCGGCTGTGCTGTGGGCATCATTAGAAGTATAATTATTTTAGTAAATAATATTCTCAAAACGTACATACAATCAGAACTTCAGAATCACATTGTTACTGAAACAAAAAATCATCAACTGCCACTCGTTAATACTATATTTTCTTAAAAACACTGCAACTATAACAATAAAACAGTTATATTGTCTAATTGAGCACAACAATTATAATGTATAACAGGTAGTGAAGCTTTTTTTATATAATATAAATTAACAAAGAAAAAATGTGATGAAGATAGTAGTAGTAAGAGGATAAGAGATAGCTTACGTACGATCTGTTGTCAGATCTACTAAATATACACAATATAAAAAATCAATCAAACCGTGTCGGAGGAGTTAACATGATTTAGAATTATATATATAATATTAGATCTTTGTAAATGCAACGAAATTCATTTTGTGTCGCTCTTATTTGTATACGTTTAGCAAATATATAATATAAATATAAAATAATTATGTAAGCCTATGCAATAACAGATACACGCTTTAAGTTACAACAGCACAACAGAAAAAAATACAGTATTTTCAAACAACACAAATTACAATTACAACTTCATATTACAATTTAAAATATAACATTATTTATATGTGTTTAAAGCACAAATTCGAATGTCACTCACATCTTAAGTTCAATTTTAATCACAAGTCACAACACTCACGGTAAAGCTTGGCTTACTCCTTCTGATCTATCGTCAGCTATTATTAATTTAAAGATTTATTGCATTTATTGGAACAGCTGGTGCAGTAATAAATAATATAATATAATAATTCACACACTTAACTCCGTCTAGTCCCAAGCTAAGCAGAGCTTGTGTTATGAGTACTAGACAACTGATAAATTTACTTATAATATATTTCCACATGCATACATATTATAGATAAATTACACCCTGATGAACAAATGATTGTATTCATCACACAAACATTTGTCATGGGTGGGAATCGACGAACGACCTCCGGCATAGCAGTCAGGGCTACTGATTTATTAGACCAACAGGTCAGTCAAAAATACTGCTGACGTATAGTTTTTGGGAGGAATGTTTTCGAATGAAGTTATGTGGCTATTTTATTTTAATAATAATATTAGTAGATATTGTGATGTACTCGTAAAATTGGTGCAGTTATGTACATCAAATTGACATTGTTCAATGGACAATATGTGGCGCAATCGCGGCAAAATGGATCTGAAAATTGTATCGTAATATTGACATGCACTTAGCATCATTTTTCTGATCGACTGACTACTTGACACTTCAGAAGTGCCTGCAAATTTTTCATTTGAAATAAAATGCTTTGAGTCTTTGACTACCTCAACGAAGCTTGCACAGAAGGCCAACTCGATACATTAGCTGCCGAAAATTACAAAAAAATGTGTTATAGAATTGCAGCATCTTCTCTTGTTGCAAATGATTTCAGTACATATGTTTGTTTGCTCCTAATACATGCTAAATACGAAAGTGAAACAATATCGGAAACTGATTTGATCAACTCAAAATTTGTGCTAGTTTTACAGAACGCGGACGATGTAATCAAAATGACAATAAGTCGATAGTCTTATTTATGTCACGTCACTTTTTAAAGGGATTGGATATCCCATTAGTTTCTAACAATTGAACGGCTTATAGCGCCCTCCAAAAAAACATACAGGTTACACTTGATGAACTGCAATTTTATAAGGTTTAAGGAAACGTGTACGGAATGTTTCCTCAGCTCTGCGCTAACTAAGCGTCCTTGGTGCGCAGGGTGCGGGACAGTTCCAACTTAATGCCTTGATCACACGTACCAAGCAAATCGGCGAGACAGTGCTCTCGAACTAAAACTCGGTATTTATAAACATATAAACCGTTAAATTTTGGTCGTTTTAATCCCGCGAAGGGTCGATTCCATGATTACATGAAATACTATCGATCTGTAAAGAGAAAATTAAAAAATAAAGTACTTTTTTGTTCCAACTCGAATTAATTTATGCATGTACGAAATTAATTTCTTTAAGTAAATGTCAGCTGAGAGGGGCCAATAAACTGTAGGTAGTTAGTACGCTACGACCAACAACTACCTACAAGGTCATTGACTCGTTTACTTTTTTTTTTAATTTTTTTTTTATTTATTTATTTATTTGGAATAACAAACAATTACATGATAAAAAATAACAATAATTAAAACTTAAAATTATACAATCATGTAATCAACGGCGTTATTCGCAACAATCGGAGGTATATAAATCATGCGCTTAATTGAAAATTGACAATTATGATATAAATTACTTATAATAAAATAAAATTTAACAAAATAAAATTTTAAAATTTAAAAAATAAAATAAAATAGCTTGCAATATCATAAATTATTAGGATACGAAAAAATCAATTCTGAAAGTTACATAAAACACAAATCGAAATTAAAACTTTAGATAAAATTTAATAACATTAAGATTAGCATAAAATTAAATTAAATTCATTATTAAATTACATTGTATTAAACAAATTATTATTATTAATTATATTAAATTGAAGAAGAATAACATGTCACACAAATAACTCACTTCTACAGAGTTGATAAGTTATCAAATTCTTTGATTGCCTTGAGAACGGAATTTCTAAATCTTCCGGGCGTAGTACAGAATAAGTCGATTTGGAGAAAATGCTTATTATAATTGTTGGTTAGACGGCGCAATGGTGCTCGAACACCAGCATTCGTCCGACAAGATTTTATTGCAAAAAATGACTGCTTACGTGCCGCACGCATTTGTACTCTTCTAGGAACCAAATAACAAATTCTGTTGCAAATATCGGAGCAGTCATAAGCATTATTGCAGAGGTCGTATAGAAACATAGTCTCTAGAAATATTCGCCGACTAACAAGACTTATCAAATTGTATCTTCTCAATAAGTCATCATACGACGCAGAGGATTGAAAGCATTTGTAACACATAGCCTTTAAAAAATTTTTTTGTACCCTTTCCAAACACGCAGAATATTTATTGTAGAGAGGGTTCCACACCGCGACTGCATACTCTAACTGAGATCTAATTAAGGCTTTGTATAGAAGTAAGTAGGTCTGGGGGCGAACGAAATTAGTGGCTGACCGCATAACGAAACCATACATTCGCCATGCATTAACAATAATGTTAATATGTGTATCCAGATGGAGCTTATCATCAATCACTACACTTAAAGAAATTAATTTCGTACATGCGTATATTAATTCTAGTTTTTTTTTTAAGTACTTTATTATTTAATTTTTTCTTTACAAATCGATTGTATTTCATGTACCGAATCGATCCTCCACGGGATTAAAACGACCAAAATTCAACGGTGTATTCCTGAATTGGTACTTTGAAGAAAGAATCACACGTGTACTGACAAATGCTTGCATTGACTGGACAGGTCCAGTCCGAACTGTGTGGCTCTTTCTTCATAAGACAATCTCAGACTCCAATCTACATGATTCTCATATTATTTGACCATTACATGTTTGTGTATGGATTTTAAAAGAGACTTTTACCCCTGAGTTTGTTTCGGTGTTTCTTCTCAGGTGTAAGCAATTACAATATAAATTAAATAATCTCAACATAATTTTTAAAGTAAATACAGACATTTGAAGATTTTATTAGTACGCCATTTGACTAGTAATGATAATTTGGCTCAATAAATTGTTGAGTTTGATTAACTATTGTCATACGTTTTTATAATTAAAATTAGCTCAAACATTTAAAAGATGTTTACAGTTTCAATCAGATGCAATTTATAAAATAGTCTATCCATTGACTTATTGTGCGAGTCATTCCCCCACATATAAGATGTGGACACGGAGCTGTGGGCTAGAGTGTGATCGTGCGGGCAGTCTATCGTGGGCGGTTGAACTGTAAGGTGTAAACTGAGTGTACATGTACAAGTTTAAAATAAAAGGATTTACAAGTAGTTTTAGTGTTTTTCTTTCACAGGGTAGGTAGGAAACACCGGTTTCATCTAGTTTAAACTGACGAAAAAAAAATTGACGTTTAAAAGTGTTTTTAAAAAACAAATTTGCAAAATAAATATCATTTATCGCTACAACACGCTCGCTCGGCCGCGCAAAATATTTCAGTTTCGTCCTTTTACTCGTTGTGTATTCTGGTTATTGTTGCCGACAGATTTTACAGCTTTTACATCGGATATTGCTGTAGCAGACATGTTGCTGGTTGTTTCCAATATTGTATTTTATTTGTTTATTTATGGTTGCTGAATAAGTAATAACTTTCTACTATTATATTAAAAAAAAAAAAAAACAAAAATGATATAGGTATAAACAAAATAAGTCTATACTAAGGTTGTCTGGTAGATACCGCTGTAAGTGATAAAACCACCATTGTACCCATAACCACGGGCCCCGGGACAAAGGCAATGAATGGAAGGGTAGGTTTTTAGTCAGTAAAAGTCTGACACTATTTCCCGCCCCACCCAAGGGCGGGATTTGTCATTGGATGATTTTACCTACGATAAAAAACAAAAAAACTGTTGTACCCATAGATTTAACTTCCTATGAAATTGTTACTATTTTGGTATACAATAAAATTTATTCTATTCTACTATAATTGGTTGCCTGAAAGAAATGTTCTTTGTTTTATTTAAAAAAAATATTCACAGTTTAAAAAATCGTGACAACAAGTCAGAGAGGGCAAACCAAGCTCAAAATCACATTCACTCTGTCAGTAACTAATATAGTCAATGTTACCCCTAAAAGTAAAGCACTGCAGTCTAAAAGGTCATCACTATACCGTTCCTTACAATCCAAAATAAACCTTGTGCAGAGAGTCTACTGTGCACAATCGTATATCACCGACAAGCTGACACGGTCCTTTACTCATAAAGTGGCTGAGTTGGACCATTGGATTTTGACAGACCCGTTCTCGCCCACGTGATGCGGTACAGGAACTGGCTTCCTTCTTCTCCTGTTTCGATGACCTGAGAAAAAAAAAGTAAGTAAGTATTAGAAGTATTTTTTCTGGCTAACGAAAAGAAAGAAAGAAAGAAAAACAGTTTATTTACACGGATTGACGCAACTAAAAACTAGACAAAAATCATTATAAAGGAAAGATATGCGTCACATCCGTGCAAAACGGCCGAACGCTCAGCATAAAGCTGTGCCCTCATGCACAATGCGATGAGCAGACAGCGCTGGTTTTCGGCGTTGGCCGGTGTTGACATTAAGACGCTGGAATGACGAATAAAAACATTCGCAGAGAAAATTATTTAAATTCGAGAAGTTCTATTGAACTGGTCCGCCTAATTAAGAATTACCTAACAGTATAAAGACAAAGCTAGCAATTCTCGTACTTCAAAATTAGATTGGGCTTCACACTTGTGAAGATATTTCAGGAATCCCTTAGTAAACACGGTTCATAGGTTTTTGTCGTAGAAGGGTTCGATTCAAAGGATGACATGTGATATATGTAATAATTACAATAGTTAATTACATAACTTGAAACTATTAACAAATAGATCTACATAGGAAATCATCACAGGATAGATTAATTATAATCTAGACTATACTCGTGCCAAAACTACACCAATAAACTTGATATGTTTTAGACTGGCTATATATCTTTCTGAAAATATTATTTCCATGAAAATTTAAAAATAAATTTAAGCTAGGTAACATGAAAGCCACACGCAACGCATTGAAACGTTCAAAAAATATACCGTCAATTCCAGAACATTTTTTATGCTGGTTTTAATTGAAAAACACAATAAAGAAATGTATTTAGAATTATAATTAAAGTAGAATATAGTCTGTAACCGTGAAATATTCTGGTTGTTTGAAGCTTTTTTTTCTTATTAATGTATATTCATAATTACATTCTTGGTGTACGGCTGCTCGCAGCTTACATAGAAAACTATGAAACGAGACCATGACATGACTTTGCCGCTACGTCGACAGTTTCATAGTTTCACATACAAGATATAAGGACACAGTACACCAAACGTATAATGACAAATAGGTACACATCTATGAAGCTACGTCGTTCTATCTCTTGAACTTGTTTTAGAGTTTATTTCTAATCAAATAAAGGTGAAGCAAGATAGAAATCTAGCAACGGAAAAAACCGTAACCTTATACCTAGGTTATTACAGTTTTGAGCCGTTTGGAGTTGAAACGCGTGCACGTCATCTTTTTAAAGCAGCTAATCGACACTTTGCGTGATCCGAGGGCTGACTCGCTCTTTGTCCAAAAAATTTGCATTTCTGTCAAGGTAGAAGGATCAATCAATAGACGAAATTAACCAAAGACCATGAACAAGAGACCATGAGCTCGCGATCCATTTGATAACCTAAACTGAAGTGTTAAAAGAATGGAGCTATTTAGGGTGTAAGTATTTTTTTTTTTGGGTTGGAAAATCATCCAATGACATCACCCGCGGAATGAGATTTCTTGGGCGAGGCGCGAGGGTGTTTTTACTGATTAAAAACTTACTCCAGTTCCTTCTTTGCCTTCGTTTCAGGACCCTGGTCTTCACTTTTGTACAACCTGTGGCCTCAGTTGGCTTCGACCATGCTGGACTCGACGACTTAGGCTCGATTCGGATGGTTACCAGACGATCGAAAGCCCACGCCTACGGTGACCGGAAATCGGGATCGGCCCGTTGCCTTACGCGTACGGCCGCCTCCTTAGCTAACATTACTATTTCGCAGAAGGAGACGACCGCCTGCGACTCTTCCTTGCTTCCAACTATGGCCCGTACCAAGGCCTGGCGCGAGAGATCAGCCCGCCTTCTTTCTCACTTACACGACTGACAGTGGTGATGGCTCTATCAATATTTGTTGTTTTGTTTTGTTTTTACCTGTGTGATGGGTCGCGCGACTACGGGCGCGGGCAGCGCGGGGTGCACGCCGCTTCCCAAAGCAGTGCTGTGTGAACCGCTGCTAAACACAATCCTCACCTTCCAGTCCGTCCAGCTCTAGAACAAAATAACTTAGTTACTGAAGAAAAAATAATCGTTAAATCAAACATGGGAAAGGTACGAGTAGAAGAGAAGGAATGTGAGCAAGTTGAAATTAAAATAACAAAGAAAGAATATATTGTTAACTTGATACAAACTCAAAGGCACTGAACAATAAATCCGACTCATATCAGCGGTAGAAACAAAGTTTCAATAAGCTGGAGTTCAAAATAATACTCCGTTTTTTTCAAGCGAAGAATATCTTTGAAGATATCCCCACCCAGGAATCAAATATGAAAAGAAAATAATAATAAAAAAAACTAAAATAAAGTTACTAGTAAGTGAAAAAGAAAATGATATGAGAAGATAAGGATTGTTGTCAGGTTCGATTGCAAGATTGCAACCCCGAACAAATATACATATGTTCCGAGTCGGGGTGTCTTGTTTTTGTGAATTTACCATCAATACTAATCCCAAGTGTGCCGTTTTTTTAAAGGGAAAAAAAATCTGCTTTATCAAAAGTGTTCACAATCTATCAAAAAGCTAAGAAGTAATAACATCGGCACTTACATCTTTGGAACACAACAACACAGCTTGATGGATAAACTCCTTTACAATTTCTAAGTAAGACGATAGACAGCATACTCAAGAACCACGTCAAAGACGAGGATTCAATTACAACCTTCAATAATATCTTGATACATGCATTTAGTTACTAGAATGCAATCTAGATAGCACTAGATTACAAACAAGTTTACTGGGTAGAAATGTTGCCATCTGTGTGGGTAGATGGTTCGGTATCGTTTTTGTTAATACTGTTGGATATACAGAACTAGGTTTTGTAGAGAACTGTAAAACTCGTTAAAATTTATGTAAAAATATTAGCTTCTGTCAGCGACTTTGCCCGCAAGTCGGCCATACAAACTTCCAACCATTGAATTTTCATAAAAATTTCTTAGCGAATGTCTACACCTTGTAAGGAACCTACCTGTCAAATTTTAAGTTTGTAGTTCTTATACTTTCTGAGATTTCGTGCTTAATCAGTGAGTAGTATTTTGCTTTTATATATACTGGTTGTAACAAAAAGGGTATATACATCAAGAAGCGCTAAAGATTACAGGTGGTATAAAATCTCTACACAAAGTTTCAGCTTAAAAAAAATTACTCAAATAATTAGTACCAAATTCTGTCATCAGCTTTTACCGCGTGATAGTTGAATTTATTATCTCAAAAATCTTCCCAACTCATGGGATATAAAAGTATCCTGTGTGCTATTTCAGGATATGGTTAACCAGTGTGGAAAATTTCTTCCAAATCGATCTGCTGTTTGAGAAATAATGAGTGAAAAATATAAAAACCAACCTCCATACAAACTCTTCACCTTTGTAATCTGAGTATGACTTATTATTTGGACTCAGTCCCTATGTAACAAGCGATATGTTTCGGCTTACCAATTAAATGATATTAGTAGGAGTATTCTCGTCTGTATCTTCAATTCAAGAGAATCTCCTGGCATTCATCACGTAAAAAAAGAGCCAAGTACACACACACACACACCATCACACAGACTCTTACCTATATACTCAACATACTAACTACTTTCGTAATTTCAACTTTTGCTCGTGACACCGACACTGTTTTACTTGCTGTTTAATGTCATATATAAATTGTACCCATACGGTTGAACCCTATCTCTTAGGATACAGGCTAGACCTAGTTTAAGGGGTAGAGTCAATAATATTGTACTAATGTAAATATAATTACTCTACTATGTATACAGTGCAATGAGTTCCTATTTTAAGAAATAAACATTTTTATTATTATTCTCTTTATTTGTTATATTTCTAAATATTTCTTATTACAAATATATATAAAAAAAAAACATTTAAAAATACAAAAAATAGTAGTCCGCCGGTGTCGGGAGCAGGGTCCAAGCTACCGGTGGTTAGGGCTCCAGAGACAGGAACCTCCTCACAATGCGAGCCGTATCGAGGAGTACTGCCTTCTGTACCAGGCCCTTGATCCAACCACGCAACGACAGCTTCGACAGATGGTCGTCGAAGCTTTTGGCTATAAGGCCATTAGCGGTCACGACAATCGGCACAATGACAGCCGAGTCCACATTCCACATGTCGACAACCTCGTGTGCTAAGTCGAGATATTAGAGCTGTTAAACCTTCATTTTTATTCCTTAGGTTCAAGTTTAAAATTGAAAATGTTTATCCTTACAGCAAAATAATTAAGTTATATTTCTGTCTAATACTATCAGTAAATCAGAAGGGCAGATCAAAACGCACTACCACGCTTTTATTGCCCAGCTAGTTGACATAATTTTGAATTTAAAGAGTCAGCTAAATGCGCGATGTGCAAACTATTCATTCTAACTACTCAGATATGATAATCCGTTTTGAAAGATTAACATAAAACTAAATGACAAGAATAAAACTACAGAAGGCAATAATTCCATTATGTTCCATTTTCTAATATTAGAAATTAAAACTTTTTCCAACCAATAGACCTAAATCACAGCCAGCTTAATTGAGACATATTAACAGAAAACTAAGTCGCAGATTATTGCCGTTTCTGCGTTAAAAGCATGTCCAGCTGGATGTGACTTTAAATTATTGGTGGTTGAAACGGGATATACTGGCACACGTCCAACCTTGGATTTATGGATTTAAGTAACCGCTACTGTACGTGTAACAATATCCATTGTATACATCCCTATATCCAACTTGTTAGCAAGTTGTTTTATCACCGGTTCAATTAAAACATTATACACGGTGCAACATTGTGTACCCAATGGAAAAAGTACGCTTGGAGTTTCAGGGATATATCTGCCGAAAGACCAAGGTTACCGACATGGTCCGACGAAACGCCCAACCTTAGTGGCAGTGCTTATGGCACATTGTTCACAGAACTGGCAGTCGATGAGGCCGAAAGGTTTTGTAGTGTCGCCCACGTACCGAAAGACGCAGTGTTGGAAGGCCTCCCACAAGGTGGACCGATTAACTACGTAGGTACATAAAACAGGGTCGTTGTGGCAACCCTTTTAAAGGTCTCTATCCAAAAGACTTTGCCCGTGTGAAAGCAGAAAATACATAGTTTAGTGATATATTTAACTGGAATGTATTTTTCAAATCGGTCCAATAGTTTCTGAGTTCATTACCAATAACAATCCGAAAATTCAAATCTTTTCTCTTTATAATATACTATAGACTAACTTTCAGTCAGGCTATGTTAATGTTGTATTTTTAACATAAGTAGATGGAAACGATAGACATAAAAAAGTTATGCTAGAGAGATGGTAAAAAGATTTGAATATATAAATTCAAAAAAGGGCTCTTTAATAGCATTTTGCCTGACACACAACGGCACCCAGACACATTTTATATTTTGCTTCTATGTGTATTTTTTTGGATCCATTGATTTTAAATTAGGAGTTCTTGGCATATTACGCCTGATGACATGCAAAATACTAACGACCGTCTATATCGACTTTTTCTCTTTCATGTAGATAACAAAAATCATTTTGTTGATATCTTACAATAAGTTATTATTATTTCTGTAGTCATGTTTGATAATTTTATCGTTACTTGAGTTTGTGTGACAATTTATTTCCCACACTTCTGAACATCAAAATGTAATTTAGAACATTGTGTTTACCAATAAGGTAGGATATTTATTCAAACGTGAACAAATCGAATTGAAAGATCTTCGACACATTCTCGTAGCACGCAAATTTGGTTTCCATACAAGGAATCGAATTAGAACACATTTATTACGACCTCAATGCTTAAATAATTTGGTTCAGCTACCATGATCAATTTTTGGAACTCCTGAACTGAAATGATACTTCACAATTTAATATGTAAAATATGGTGTGTGAAATATAAGTGGCTGCTTATAAAATAATATTGTTTGTGTTTAATTAGGCAGGACTCGCAGAACAGATGGTCGAAGTAATGTAAGGTTCTGGCGTCCATATACCGGTATGTAGACGCAGTGTTGGAAGGTCTGTCGTAAAGTAGACCAGGTCAGGTTTGCACGTATCTGATGGACGGGAGATGCACACGACCAGTCGTTATGGTGTCACTTGGGGAAGGCCTATTTATTTATTTACTTTATCAATTGCTTGCTATACTTAACGAACTAAAAAATTTTATCTAAACATTTATCATATCATTAAAGCGATAGAAAAAAATGTCGAATTCAGGTTCCTGAGCAATCAAGGCGTTCAGTAGATTGAGCGCCTGGGCTGTAGGAGCATATCGAGCAGTTAGAGTACGTGACGGAGGGGCCACAAATAGGCACCGTATGGCACAGGTGCGCGACGCTCGCAGTCGGTCCGGAGCATAAAGTGAACAGCGAGTCAGCGTGGTGGCGTCGTCGATTTCATATGTCCAACTGTGGACGTCTTTTGACTAAAATGATGATGATGATGATGATATGTCTAATTAATTGAAATCTATCAACATTTTCATTAATACGTACTTTCAAATCGTCAAATCATGTTGGTAGGTAATGTGGTAGGTAATAAGAGAACTTTGAAACATTTTTCATCGAATGACATTTTGAAATATTATCTTTCGCAAAAACATGATATTTACCTACATCATAATATCATGATATAAATTTAAAAAAAATGTGTAAAATCTCAAAGTTAATAAACTAAGGTTACATCTCCATGAATGTTGTAATGAATTCTAATTAACAAAGCTTTTTGGTAAGTTTAGAAAATGAATATCTTCGAATCTTCGAAATTTACATTGCGCAGAAATATCACTAATTGGATCGTTGTGCACAGTTGAACATATTAAAAGAGTACGTTGAGCAAAATATTTGCACTACGCTTCTAAAAATCTACTAGTCTTCAAGTTGCAAGATTCGAAAAAAAATGTTTATCTGACATTGGCAGTTGTTTGCTGTTTTGTTAGCAAGTGACCTGTTTTCTTCCTGCTTTCCTTGAAACTTTATTCTTCTATTATTTAGGTCGCATATTTTCTCAGGCCTTTTGAAATTAATATTCCTCCTGTGGATTAGTCTTCGTGTCGATTTCGTTGTAAATGTCATAAATTATGATGGCAGCAAGGTTATTTCCATATGATTTAATATTCAAGACATGATACGAACCGATCGACGGAATATTACTTCTGGTATCCGTGGAAAGCTCACCGGCTAGCACCTACACTATTGGCTAAATTCCTCCCACCCCACTTAGTAAAATTGTTTTAAATTGATACCTATACTTTGTTCTCAGGAGGAAGTTAGGAGCACTTCCCAGTATCGTTACTAACAATGTTTCCACTGAAGTTTAACTCTATCGCCAGTAGTTTACCGTTCTCAATGTTCATGTACCTACCTGTGTAGAATAGAATGGGATGTTTCTGGGAAACTACGGACGTTTCCGCAATCGATTTGGAAGATTGCTAGAAACGGTTTCCTGTCAACAATTTAACCTACATCACTTGCTATTTACGCTTGTATTCCCTGAAGGCATGTCTACAACGCCTACATTTCGTCAGTCATTTGTAAATTACATATAATGGAGGGTGATCCAAATGCCACTGACCAGAGGCCCAAGTCTGCTATTTTTGTAAATTCGACATTCCAACACAATCCCATCGTCATTTTGGTAAAAGTTCTTATTCCGCTAAATTATAATGGTTGACCATTGGTCGGTTATTGGTCTCGTAAGCGAATGGTGGTAGAATGACTTTGTCGTATTCAGACAAATCTAATGGTAAGTCAGCATCAAAGGAACTGACAAAATTTTAGAAGATTACTCCATAAGTCAGAAATTCATTTGTCTTCAACTTAGTTTACGCTAAACTCAGTTTCAATCCTTTGCTGTCGCCCATGTTTACGACACGGGTCTTTAAACTAGATTACGCTGAGCTCAGTTTAGTTGAACTAAGTTTTTATATTGAATGATGAAATCAGCCCTTAGACATATACGTTACTTATAAATGTAGTCTTTGCAACAAATGGAATCCACTTTCCCACGTGTTCACGTAGTGCCGGCCTTTTCATTACATTGCAGCATTTTTCAAGAATGCCCCTTTTTTCTGGTAATAAATAAAAGTGAAAACCTTTTATAACTTAAGTTAAAACATCAATTCTATTTAAGAAGTTAGTTACTACCGAGAATTTTATAAATGGGGAGTCAAAAAAGATTTAACTTTTAATTATTTTTTTTTTTGTTGTGATCTGATTTTTTTTAGACATTACAATTGCAATGTTCAATGAGTGATGAATTTGATTGAATACATTTTTAAACCTAAATTAATTCAATATCAATTTTTTTTTTTGCAAATACGAGTATGTCTACCACTTTTATTTAACTTTCTGTAATATTTCGAAATGAAATAATAACGAGAACTCCCCAGACAGCGGTCGCCGCTCAACACAATTATTGAGGTAATATTATGTGCTCATTTTAATTACTTCTATTCACAGATCAAACGAAAGCGTATACATTAACTTTAATGGTAAAGTTATCAACCAATCTCCCGAACTATTTTTACACTTATAAAGATCGGCTTTTAGTCAATTTGTATGCAGCTGGATATCAATATATTACATTGAGAGACTGCCTGTCTGACCTCCATTACCCAGTTATAGAATAACAAAATGCCTCAAGGAAATGTGAGCAAATCGTAGGCGCCCAGCCAGATCGAAGCCTACTGGGGCCATGGGTTGAATGAATGTGAACCCCATAGCCCTGGAACGAAAACAAAAAAGGAACAAGAGTGGGTTTTAGTCAGTAAAAGTCTGAAACACCCGGGCTCCCGCTCTACCCCTGAGCGAAGAAAATGTCTTTGGATGACTTCCCTGATTGAAGAATGTTGAAGGTAATTTATGACAATCGAAAATAAGGCTATCGCGTAAAGTTCAAACAAAAGTTAAAGCTAATAAGAAATTAATGAAATGAAAAAGGAACATTCTTACCATGATACATCACATGATATATTTACATTTTATCGTACGTTGTTTGGTTGAAATGGTGATAATGATGATGAAAAATGGATAAATATAATTATATAAAAAAAACTAAAGTAAATAATTAATGTTAGAAACAATAATTTACTTTACCTCAGTTATTGACTTCGAATCCAAATTATATATTTAATTTGTATAACAGTTCCTTGAAACCCTCAACATTCCTTATTATTAGTTTGAGTTTGTTATAGTTACACTGACAAATATTATTATAACATTGAGTTTACCTTGCAGCCAACCCGAGGTAGATTTTCACACAACCACTCTAACGTGATTATGATGTTATAACACATCTTTCTCCAGATATTTTGGATACAAATATATCTTGTGGATATTTTTCTATAGAAATAAAAACATAAATTTGTATAAAACTAATCTAGTAAAGACTGCTGAAAATCTGCTATTTTACGTGAACTTTCGCCCTCCATAATATACCCAAATATTAAAATTAAAAAAGCACTTCTATAAAAGGCTTGCATATTTAATCGAGATTCTAAATGATGATAATTTTTCTCAAAATTTTTTAATGGTTTTAAAAAAACACATATTCCTGGAACAAGTTTTGTGAAATATTCGAGTAAATGTTTCTTCGGAACTGCCAATTTTTTTTAAGTGATCAGGCGGAAATGACCGCGATAGTACCAGGAAAGATTTTCAAGTTTTTTTCTATAAATATCTTCATTCGTAAGTTTACATAACCTTCGAAATGAGAAACTAAACTAATTTTTTCTCGTAGTAATATTATTACAGGAAAAGAAATGTTGTTCCAAACCCATTCGGGCAAGGGCAAGGGCAAGATAATGATAATAAGTTCGAAATAATACAATACAGACAACTTGGTGCCTATTTATGCCTAGGCAGTACCTAATAATAATTTATATATAGGGTGACTGATAATTAGTGAACGATACTTAAACACGTGATTTTAGTCATGATAACAATCAAGTTTAACTATGGGACTAAACCTGAAATCGCGAAAAAAAACAAACACAAATGTGTTTGTCTAACTGGTCAAACTGTACTGAACTTGGCTGATTTTTTTCGCGATTTTAGGTTTGGTCCCATAGTAAAGTTATTTTTTTATCATGACTACGATCACGTGTTTAAGTATCGTTCACTAATTACTAGTCACCCTATATATATAAAAAGAGAAACTGCCTAACTGGCATGTCAACGCACAGCCAATCAGATATTTTGCACAAGGCTTCATTTTAAGACGTAGGCAAAAAACAAGAAAGGATTTAAAAAAAAAAAATAACTTGAAGGGGGTGAAAGGGGAAAAAATCCGATTGCAGTCAAAAAATAGTTTATATCAATTAAAATTGAAAAAAAAAACAAAACTCATTTAATTTTGTCTTTTTAGTTAAGATATAACACAGCTAAAACTAAATATTGAAGAAGTGCTTTGGTAAGGCACCTTTATTGTGGTACATATTAAACTTTAATGTACCAAATTCTATCTTTACTTCTTCAGTTGTGTTTTGCGTTCCAAGACTATAATGACTCATCTTAATAATCTCATAACCCTTAATTACACTCCTGAATTAGTTCTCTATTGAGGCTACTTCCATTTAATTAAAATAAAAAAAGTCGGAGAATCCTGAATGATACTTGTACAAAATACACACAGCAAGTGGACTCTTAATTGTTGATTCTAACTGTCTAATTTCCGGGCATCCAAACCCAAATGGTCATGTTTACGAGTACAAAGCGGCGCAGTCATCGATATATATGTACTAGGGGCGCAGTAAATACCGAAACTACTCTCGTGAAAACTTTTTGCTGACGTATTTACGAATGCTGAGGTTGAAGGTTGACGCAATGGAGAAGTAATTGTCTACTGCGGTTTTGATATATAATTAATATTATTGACTATTTGGAGGGATGCGCAACTGAGAATAAATACCTACAAATGTCCGTTGAAAAAAAAAATTCTCCGACCAGACAGGTATTATGACTGGTTTAAGGATCTGCCCGATAGATGATTTCGAGCTATTGTTTATTTTCAAATTACACAAAGAACTTTAATAGGCTATTTGATTGATTTTTGGAATCGATTTCTTATTATTAAGTATTATTTACAGTCCCGAAAAAGTGTTTTATTTCAATTCTTGTTGTGAAAAAGTGTTTTATTTCAAATATTAACAGAAAAAATAACATTTAGAGTTGTATTATTTAAATAAGCCACCAAAACACCATATTTGACAATACGCGTCAAAATGTATTCTGAAACGTCACATGCCAGTCTGTAAATAAACAAAATCGTCAATAACAGTCCATGACTGACATATTTTCAGATTTGTGACGTTTAAATAGATTCAACTAATAGCGACCGTTTTCAAAACCATGGCGCTAGGTAAAATAAAATAAAGTTTATTTCGTATTTTTTTAATAAATAATCAATTCGTTTTTTAGATATATTGGTACAAATCGCTTTTATAAGCTGTAATCTATGCGGATGGCAATATATATAAACTTACTTTTTATACTGTCAAATAGCCTATTGCGCGATGCAGGATTTCCTAGTTTTTAGTTCTGATGTGACGTCATAGATATTGCTACTACAATTAATATTGTCAATATTAATGATGTGAATGCAGCATTTTTATTTTTGACTAACTGAATAGCCTACTTTAGACACGGCATAGTGGGTATTAATGAAATTAGAGTGCCTAATTCCTTTTTTTTTTTAGGTTTTAATTTTATTGCTGTTGGTCTTTACTCAGAATGTCTTCTGTATCTATTTCAACCTTAATAATGAACTTTAAATTATTATTGCTATCTTTATGCCCTGGTGTCTGTTACGTAGATTTGGTACAATACGTTTTATTCTTCCACTCTGTCTTGTCAACTGTCACCCTATCACTAACTCTTTCTTTTTTCCTATCACTCCTCTAGCAATCTATCTATCCTTACGTTGACTTTCCTGTGCCTCTTCACTAATCCACATTTTTCATCTCTTTTAATAACATATGTTTCATACCTTCTCCTCACAAAATAACTCTAAAACAAGCGGTTCCCTTTTTACTTTTGAGTCACTGTTGCCAAATCTAATTTCCTCGTAAACATTGATTTCTCAATTTATCTATTCTCTTCACTTCATACATCTCATAACAGCATTCACATCACCGCTGAATGTAATCTTCTTTGCCTTATTTTTCGTTTAATATTCTAATCAAAACAGTATCACAGCTCTTATCATGGACTTGTAGATTTTGTTAACCTGTGGAACGTTAAATTATGATAAAGGCACCTATCAAATTACAATTTATAACTGAAGTTAGTTACGTGCCTCGTGCCTCTAATAGCTGTTTACGTCTTCACTAAAGTAAGCTTACCCAAAATTATAATCAACTAAATGAGGATAAAACACCATTTATAAGACAGCCTTTTCAGTCTAGTACGTATCATGAGTAATACCACAATCAAGGCCTCTGATACTTAACAGAAACTTACGTAAAAGCGATTTTGTCAATAAAAACAAAACATGTTAACGATATACATACACATACATTCCATATTATAGTTTTAAAACATGAAAAGCAATTATCTTCGAAAATTTATATAACTAACGTAAATAAAATGACGCGTGAACGTTTAATCTATATTTGAATTTGGAATATCAGAATCCTCACAAATATATAATTTCAGAATTTTGAATTTAGAGCTTTCAAATTCTATTGTAACTCATACTTTTTAGGACCTTTTTAATACAAATAGTCAATTAAAAGTCAACTTAAAGTACCCGGTGCTAAAGTTGGTATTTGCGTTGATGGTGATGAATGCTAATTATCTTGAATTGTTTTATCAAGTAAATAAAACGATGTTGTTAAGATGATATCGTAAAATTATAGTATCTGTGCGTATAAGCTAACAAGGCGCTCGATAAAGTGCTAGTTTAGTTGCGTTTAAACGTGGCCAAATGAAATGATGTAAACAAGTTTATTTTCTACCGTTATGTAAGATTTCTCACATTCACGAATGGGAATATTCTAACTTTCTAATAAATTATGCGAAAAATATCATACTGGTTTGACATTTCGTGTCAGCTAAGTTTGAAAAGAATATAGCAGAGCCGTTACAGACTGATCGAACAAAGCTTATTCGAAAAAAAAATGTTCTGATTTTTGGGGTTAATTAGCATTATTGTATTTGTTAATCGCACCAAAGTAACTTTTGTCCCTTTTTTGTTTAAATGATATAAAAACATGACTATGACTCCAAACTTCTCTAACACGTTCTTTTATTTTAATTTGTGACACTAGAAATCTAAAATGCAAGTTGTCTGATATTGGTATTTTAAACTCATATCAGTTGTATTGTAATTCTATATTCATTCAATCAAAATATTATTTGCTTTTGTTTGCCAAAAACATTCGCCAAATAATGTTTCTTGCAATTACATTCGTATTCGCAAAATGCGAATGCGAATATTCGTTACGTCACTAATATCTATATAAATATATATATATATTAATTGGTATAAACCAGTGCTTGACTGCAATCCCACCTAATGTTAAGCAGTGATGCAATTGTTGATGGTGAGGCGCACTAGTTTATTAAGAGCCTATTCACTCTAGCCTTGAAGACAAAAGCGCTACCAAATATAAATATCGTATTAATAGCTTATTATTGTCAGACCAATATTTGATTATTATGTGTTCACTTGTAACACTACTGAATAAGACGTAATTATTTTTAAAAGAACGCTTGAGTCATGAGGTTCGATTGCGCGTTTTCCTTCGTCCATTTCAAGAATATACTGACTGATCGACGTAATGAATCAGTTTCATGGTCTGGAACAGTTTGTGATTACTCCTTGGAAAGATTTTCCACTTTGATGGCATCCTGAGCCGACATAAATAATAGGATACTTGTCTTCTTCTTCTTCTTTTCGAGTCGATGGCAAACTCGCTAAACTGTTGGGGCCCAGTAGGTGGCTACGTTAACTGCAGCATCGGTGGCAGTCATCTGTCTCAATCCTCCATAGTGCAGGTGTATGGGTACGTATGAAAACTAGCATTATGGTCAAACATAACCTTTTCAGCTACATTCAGACTTACGAATTGAAGCTACAGAAAGCCAATAGCGTCAATAGATATAAATACCTGTGCGTCCAGTATGACTTCCTCTAATCACGCAGGCTGTGGCATCCTGGCTGGAGCTGACCGGGGGAGGAGTAGCCTGCTTGCACTCCGACTTCTCAGAAAAACAGGCCCTGAAACATTCAGAGTCGTAAGTATATCACTGGCAATAAAACAAAACGACTCGTAAAGACGGTTTGATACCCTCTGAATAGGTAATGATTAGTTAACTACTTTGGAGGTAAAACCTTGTTGAAATACGTATCCTAACAGCTAGGTATTGAAAATCAATGTCTTAGGGCCGATTTCATCATTCAATATAAAAATTTAGTTTAACTAAACTGAGCTCAGCGTAATCTAGTTTAAAGACCCGTGTCGTAAACATGGGCGACAACAAAAGAATTGAAACTGAGTTTAGCGTAAATTAGGTTCAATTCTACGCGGTGAAACGCAAAATGAAGCTACAATCTGGATTAGGCGCTCAAACTGAGTTTTGTTTTATGTAATCGCGATTAGTTTATTGATGAATTTGGCCCTTAGATGGTCGTGGGTGAAAATTGAGGTAAATATTGTGACACCAAAGGAGATGTCATGAGAAACAACGTCATTTAATAAGCTGGTTAGATAATAAATACTTTTAGAGAGAAAGGCAAAGTTAGAATAGTAATTTAGTAGTAATTATAGTAGTGCTAAATGTTAGTAGTGATTTAAAAACACTTCAATTGTTTTTTAAGTTTTAGTTGACGGCTTTTCAGATAGATTAACACGTTGTAATACGGCCTCTGATCTGGCAGAAGTGACTGCCATCAGATTGACACGGAGCAAAGCGAGAAGCTCAAGACTGGTCACGATTAAAGGTGGTCTTACACTAAAAGAGCTGAGCATTAGCTGAACACCAGCTGAGCCGCTCTCTGATCGCGGTGTCAAGTATGGGTGTACAACGAACATCCAACGATTACCATCCTTGAACGTGATGCGAAACCATTTGTGTTCATCAAACAACAGACTTTTTTTTCGTGCATTAGCATTATCAGCCTTTTAATGTTCCCACTGCTTGGACTCAGGCCTCTTCTATAAGAGAGGGAATGGGCCATAATTAACCACGCGGGCCCAGTGTGGATTTGTGAATGTTACATGTTTTCGAATACTAATAATACTTATACGATTTTGTTTGTGGTAGGTGATAATCATCCAATGACATCCCCGGGAGATAGTGTCAGACTTTTACTGACTAAATAAAACCCATCCCGTTCTTTCATTGCTTTTCATACCGGGGCCGAGCCTTTTTTTCAGAAGCCGACCCTTTGCCCCAGTCGACTTCGACCCTTTTGCAGGGCAAGCGCACTAGTTTGAAGCTTGTCAGTCGGTCCTCAGTACACGAATTGGTACTCGGCTCGTGCCTCTAGCGTAGACCCACATTTAAGACCATAAGTCAAGTAAGTTCTGATCTAAAAAGACCTTAATCCAAACATCTGAAAATACATGGCCTAGATTTGATTTTATGACCACAAGTTCAAAATAAAAAGACCCACCGTCGGAAACCGGTAATGCTTACCGGTAAAAATTTTTTCAAGAAATCTAGTTCTGACTTTCATCAAAGTTCGGAACATTTGATTACCTGTCATCCTCCTGTTTCAAGAAATAATAACTTGCTGAGAAAATACTTCACTGAAAATGAAAAGCACTTCTCTGAAGTGTCGGAACTTCTGCTTTGACGGTTTCCAATTAGTCTCAAATTTTTACTTCTACGTACTTTTTACCTCTTAGGGTCAGTTTACACTGAGACGCAACGCTGCGCAATGAGCGACTGAAAATAAAACTTTTTACTGTGGAAATTGACATAGTTCTTTAAAATTTTAACAGCATTAAAAAAATAAAAAAAACTGTTGATATATTACTGACTGGCCTGTCGGTCTAATGGTTAATGGTCGTGGATTCGATTCCCACCCAGGACAAATGTTTGTGTGATGAACACGATCATTTGTTCTGTGTCTGGGTGTAATATATCAATAATATGTATGTATTTAGAAATATATAAGTATGTTTATCAGTTGTCTAGTACTCATAACACAAGCTCTGCTTAGCTTGAAACTAGACGGCGGTTGTGTGATAGTTGTGGAAAAATAATATATTTGTAGAATATTTATATCTAAAGCATCAAATAAGTTATTCAGTACAGTTTACTCCATTTGAACTACAAAAACCACCAAGCTTCAACATAAAGGTGCTGTCAACATCAATTGTCATCATGTGAAACTTGCGGTTCAGTGTATATTTGTTAAATTCTGCCAAGTCTTGTTCAAATATTTAAAGATCTAACTTCAGATTCTTGATCTAAATAAAAGAAATCTACCTGACCCATGATAATAAAAATAATTTAAAAGAATGTAGAACAGGGTATTCGGCAAACGTCTTAACTGGTGAACCTGACGGGAAGATGATATCGCAATTTAGTAGCTACACAGACAACGCTGACGTTCATAGTCGTGGATCATTAGTTTAGAAGTAAGGAGGACAGAATATAAAGTCCTGCAATCCTCTGTCAGTGCAGTCGGTTTAGGCAGTTGCCCGGACCAGATACAACACCTGTCTGGTTGTAGGATCCTCCTCTTTAACGGAGGTTTGTGGGATTGAACACCCTGTTCCTCATATCTCAAAACTAGAGAGTTAACTACGCTTATAATGTTGATTTTGGACTATTTTATATTATCTATTCCTAATTGTGCAGAGAACTCTAATGCTGTAATGCAGGATAGTTCCAATATGGCAACATCGGGGCGAAACTCCGCTGCCGCGACAAGTCGCGGCATGGCGGACAGAGCTCCGGCGGGATCTCATGGTGAAATGGCGAGAGCGACTGTCGCAACCTCGTGCTGGGCACGCCACGATCGAGGCGGTAAGGCCTCTCAGTGAGGCGTGGCTGGAAAGGCCCCACGGCGTCGTCACCTTCCGTTTGGCGCAGGTGCTAACCGAACACGGCAAGTGCAGTCCTTACCTGTACAAGATTCGTGCGGAGACGACGCCCGGGTGTCGCCACTGTGCGGACCGCCCGGTGGACACGGTGGAGCACACAGTCGAGGTGTGCCCCGCTTGGGAAGAGCATCGCCGTGTCCTCGTGGGGGCGATCGGCGGCGATCTCTCGCGCCGGGGCTTGGTCCAAGCCATGCTCCGGAGCGAGGAGGAGTGGCAGGCGGTCGCCTCCTTTTGCGAAGCAGTAATGCTAGCAAAGGAGGAGGCCGACCGCATTAGGCAAAGGCGCACACGCCGCCGCCGCCGCCGGGTTTCTGATCCCGATTTCCGGCCACCGTAGGCGCGGGCTCGCGGACGGTGGGCAATGGGTAGCTCGCTGTCCGTCCGTCCGGTAACAGACCGATCCGAGCTCAAGTCGTTTACGGCGCGCACTGTTTTCGCGCGCCTCAAGGAGTTGTCAGCAAACTGTAGAGGTCCAGCAGGGCCGAAGCCTACTGGGGCCAAAGGTTATGCGAGAGTGTCACCACGGGCCCCGGGACAAAGGCAAGGAACGGAAAGGTAGGTTTTTAGTCAGTAAAAGTCTGACACTATTTCCCGCCCCACCCAAGGGCGGGATTCGTCATTGGATGATTTTACCTACCAAAAAAAAATAAAAAAAATATGGCAACATGATATCACTACGATAGAAAACAAAGAATGGCTTAATTATTATCACAGAGAACACCTAGGTATGCATCAAAAGATACAAACAAAAATGCTCCAATTTATAATACAGTTCTAGACTGCACGTCATTAAAAAATCATGCCAACAGTTGTATAATATATTATGCATTTTACAAAATATAAGTAGATATGGATTAAAATCACCAATAGAACTCACTGAGTTCAAATACCCGATTGAATGATTATTTTGTGTTAATCCAATATTATCAATTTGCCAAAATGTTTCTAAATTGTATGCACACTTAACATATAATCTGATCATCTACATATATATCGAGAAATCTGATTAAAATTCTTGTCACTGACAGAAAGCTCTGAAAATTTTACGTGACGATGAAATTGAAATAAAATTAATAAATTATTTTATAGAAATCGGGGACATATCCCATTGGGATCACAAGCCGCGTGTCTATACATTCAAAATGACAAAAAAATCTTCTGAAGAAAAAATAAAGTTGAATGCTTCAGTGAGTTATACTGAAAGGATACATTACAAAAGATATTATTCTAGCTAATGTTAAGGTTTATCGCATAAGTTTAAATTGAATCTACCGAACGTTTTTTGGGAGCTAAAATCAACTTGTTTAGTCAACCAAATAATAAATATGAGAAGATTGGATCTTCGCCCTAGATCCAATCTACGTCTTGGCTGACGAGTTGTACGAAGTTACATAAGTCTAGCCTAGGCCGAAAGACGCAGGCACCCGAGACTGGTTTAGATGGTAAGAGTAAAGTAAAACCGAAATACCCGGGAATCTTTAAGTCAAGAGTGAATAGGTTTCTTCTAGGTAAGCGCGATCCATCGTCGACCGTATCGTCGCTTTCCATCAGGTGAGATAGCGGTCAAGCGCGACACTACCAATAATAAAAAAAAAATAAAAAAAATACTTGGTCAATTTTTTTCATGATAATTTATTTATTTATTTTTTTATCGCACACCTTAACTTACTAAAGGACAAACATTTATAAAAAAAAAAAATATGTGTACAATAGGCGGTCATATTGCACAGGCCAATCAGCATTTCCTCATCATCATCTGTTGGATATAGGGCTCCCCAAGCGTCATCACAATGAACGGTCCTGTGCGTCTTGCATCCATCGGATACCTACCCTTACCAGATCATTGGTCTACCAAGTGAAAATAAATGATATGATTGGTCAATGATTGTATAATGTCAAACTAAAGCTATCAAATGCCCAAAACCACTTGGCTAAAGGTATTGTTTTACCAAAGTATACTATGCAGTTAATGTAGATTGTAGACCTTGACCTGTATCGGAAAAGTTTATTTCAAGAACGCTTATTTATTTTATTTGGCAAGTTTTATTCTATTCCAAATCTGCTAAAATTATATAAATATTGAAAACTAAAACAATGCGAACTCGAGCTCGATTGCTGTAAAAACCCAGATTTTTGTCATGATGTTGATTTTTCTCTAAACGTCAAACCACCAACTCGATTCTCATGCAAATTAGGTTAGCGGTTTTAGGAAAACAAAGGAAATAAATAAAGTCCAAAATAAATAGTATTGGAAAAACTTCAAACAGTGATGAAAAATTATTTTTGACTGGCCCAATAAATTTTTAATTTCTAAAAAGGAATACGCTTTTATTTTAACATACAATTTCGACATTTATAAACTAATTTAGATTTTTTCACCAATTGAAAGGGACAACATAACTTGACTTCTTGATTGGTTTCATTTTTATCTAAAACCAATTTTAATTATAATTTTTACAGCAATTTATGAAACTCAAATATTAACCATCGGCCCCGAAAGACGTTGTCTTGTCCGAAAGCTCATCAGAAAAAAATTAAGAACCTGATTGCAGTGTCACTTGTATTTACAAACAGTCCAAGGACCCACTTAGATATACATACAAAGTTTTATCGACATCGGCCAATCCGTTTAAGACGTGATAGGTGGCAAACAAACGATCAATAGAATTATAATAGATGTATAACGGTTTTGGTATCTTCACCTATAAGTCAAACGTTTGCATTTAAAAATATGTTACATGAAAAAGTGAAACTGATTAAAATTTGACCGAAAAATTTCACAAATACAGATATTCCGATTAAGAAAGTAAAGCGACTATGACGAATAAAAATCAAATAAGTAGTTCCGATTACATGCCGATACCATTGTGACCTGCCTGATAATGAAGCGACCTACGACAAGAAAAGCCTAAAAAAATGTTTTTGTTTTTTATTTCTTTAAGAAAATGCCAACTTATGTATGCAAATGTACCCTAAGGTAAACCAAATTATCCTTTGTGTTCAGCGAGTGAGAAAAAAATGTTTTTTTTTTTTATTAAAAAAAAACACACACACATTATACAAAGATGTTCAGACTGTTGCTTTATTAATTACATTCTAAAAATTATTTAATTTTTTAATAAAACCTTTTATCGAAATTCTTTCTCTACGACAAAGTGAAAGAAGAAGAAAGTTTTAATCATTTTAATAACAAGGCCTAAAAGAAAAAAAATTATACCATTTTAACCTTCAATGTTGGTATTATTCTGATGTAAAAGTCGAGATAGCAGTCGTTTAATGTTAAATATGGATATTTAGTCACATCTGTTGGATGAAACCCGACTTCGACCTAGGTAGCAAAATTTTCAGCAGATAATAACCGTGGCTGCTAAATTATTCTTTCGAGTAAAATCTGCTAAATTTAATTTGAGGGTTCGAAAAAGTTCTAAAACCTTCTTTGGTTTCGTAACAAAGCATTTTGTTTTTTTTTTTTGCTGTACACACAAAATTCTATCTTGAAAAGTAGCTGTAGATACTTTTTGTAAGTCCTAAGTAAACACTGAAAAACATTACTAGAATATGATTTTAGAACCAAGTTTCCTTATATTTTTTGTGTAGTCATTGTTCCAGTTTTCCATTTAAATTAAATATCTTTAATTGAAAAAACAAACTTGGCGTCTAAAACTCTTCGCTTACTTTGACGTCATTCGTCTACGAATTGTCGGTTATTTCCAATAACTTGTTTATTTCTACACAGAAATGATAGAGGTATTATAAAAAACCTTGATCCTTGAATACTAAAATCTGACGTGTATGCCCTACAAAAGTTGCCTGTAGAATACTGTCCAGTGAACTTTGGTCTTTGGGTTCATTATCTTACTAGTGGTGATACGGGTGTTGGATATACACATCATGTTCGTGAACGGACGCTGTCAGTTGAGACTGATCATATCTTAACTGCCAGTGCTTTATTTTAAATTATATATACGAGTATATTAATTTCAAAGACCAAGTTGCACATTTTATTTAAGTTGGAAAATCATTTTATGACACCTCCCGCTCTTGAGTGGAACGGGGTATAGTGTCAGACTTTTACTGACAAAAAACCCACTCCGGTTCCTTCTTTATATTTGTTCCAGGGCCCAGGGTTTCACTTTTACGTTATCCATGGACCCAGTAGGCTTCGACCTTGCTGGGACAACATCTCCTTGAGGCGCGCGTGAAACAATACGCGCCGTGGACGACCAAAAGTTTACCAGACGGTCGGACGGCGAGTTACCCATTGATCGCCGTTTGCAAGCCCGTGCATACGGTTGCCGGAAATCGGGATCGGAATTCCTGCGGCGAATGCAGCGTGAGGGCCGTTGCCGCACGCGTACGGCCTCCTGCGATAGCTAGCATTACTAGCAGGAACTAGCATTACTGCTTTGCAGAAGGAGGCGACCGCCTGCCACTCCTCCTCGTTTCGGACCATGGCCTGTACCAAGGCCCAGCGCTAGAGATCCTTGCCACCGATCGCTTACACGAGGACATGGTGGTGCTTTTCTCAAGCGAGGTATACCTCTACCGTGTGCTCCACCGTGTTCTCCACCAACTCCTACCTTAGTTTTCTAAGGTTTATGACATCTTCGGAGAACAGTGCCTCGAACCAGAGACGCAAATTGTGGAGGAATAGATATCCCAGTCGTCCAAATTTCATCTCTCTGTTTGACCTTGATCTAAACGCTAGTTTGCAACCGTCTGGTCCACTCTTAAGACCTGCTTCCAAAAAAACTACTAACTTCAAAAATGCAAGTCTGACTTAGTTCAGGAGTCAGTTAAAGACCATTTACTGAATCCTACTGTATAAGCACCCATATTTGCTGGGTATAGACTGGTTAAGATTGTTGTACTTTTGAAGCGAAAAATAAAAAATATTATTATTACCTTACTCTTCGATCAAAATAGTATTTCCTCAGATAATTCTATTATGCCTTGAGGACGGCAGAGTGGTTCATTTGATTAGTCTAGAACAGCTTGTGTATGATGTATTTAGCGTCATAGAAAATTTAATAAAATTACGTAAACGTTTTACGGTGAGTTTACGCTAGAGGAGGAGAGCAGATATTCATGTAGTGTAGACTGACTTACAAGCCTCTAACGAATGCGCTTCGAACGTTCGGCTCGTGCTCGACTATGCTCTATCTAATGTCGGTTTTTTGACGAACACAAAGGGATTTGCATTACATGCGCAGTGCGCTCGTGGACGTGTTGAATGACAAACCTTTTGCTTTTCTGGACACGTGGAGAGAATGATGATGTTTTTTGTGAATTAATTTTATTATACCAAAATAATCGCATTTGACTTTGATTAGTCCTGAGAATTTCTATAAAAAAAACAAGAAGATTGATACACGGTCTTGTATAATATATAAAAACTTGGTCAGTAAAATTATTAGTTTATAGGCTTTATATGGACATGACACGACACGACTTCATAGCTTTTTTACTGACTTCGGCTATAATAATAAGTCTGGCCTGTTGATGTAGTGGTTCACTAAACATTAGACCAACATGACTATGAAGGCAGTAGCCTTAACTGCTATGCCGGAGGTCGTGGATTCGATCCCCAACAAGACAAATGTTTGTGTGATGAGCACGATCATTTGTTTTTTGTCTGGTTGTAATTTATTTATAGTTTTTGTGTATATTTATTTATGTATTTAAATATAAAAGTATATTTTTCGGTTATCTAGTATCCATAGCACCAGCTCTGCTTAGTTTAGCTGTGCATAGCATAGCATAGCATCAGCCTTATAATGTTTCCACTGCTGGAACTCAGGCCTTCTCTCTAGGAGAGGGAATGGGGCGTAATTCAACACCCATCCCAGTTCGGATTGGTTTTTTTTTTTTTTTTTTTTCGGTAGGTAAAATCATCCAATGACAAATACCGCCCTTGGGTGGAGCGGGAAGTAGTGTCAGACTCTTACTGACTAAAAACCTACCCCGTTCCATTCTTCGCCTTGGTCCCAGGGTCCCGGGTGCCATTTTCACATACCCTTTGACCCCAGTAGGCTTCGGCCCTGTCGGGCCCCTACAGTTTGCTGACAACTCCTTGAGGCGCGCGGGAACAGTGCGCGCCGTAAACGACTTGAGCTCGGACCGGTCTGTTACCGGACAGACGGACAGCGAGCTACCTATTGCCCGCCGATCGCCCCCACAAGGACACGGCGATGCTCTTCCCAAGCGGGGCACACCTCGACTGTGTGCTCCACCGTGTCCTCCGGACGCTCCGCACAGTGGCGACATCCGGGCGTCGTCTCCGCACGAATCTTGTACAGGTACGGACCGAACTTGCCGTGTTCGGTCAGCACCTGCGCCAAACGGAAGGTGACGACGCCGTGGGGCCTTTCCAGCCACGCCTCAAAGAGGGGCCTTACCGCCTCGATCGTGGCGTGTCCAGCACGAGGTTGCGACAATCGTTCTCGCCATTTCACCATGAGATCCCGCCGGAACTCTGTCCGCCATGCCGCGATTTGTCGCGGCAGCCAGTTCGGATTGGTGGATGTCACATGTCTTCGAATTTTTGGTTCTAGGACATGCCGGTTTCCTCACGATGTTTTCCTTCACCGACTATTGTATATTATGAAATAATCGCTGCAGCAGCAACAGTTACTGCAAACTCGTCCATATCCGCCACGAGCCCCAAGCACATTGCGGAAAACTACATAGGTACGTTCGAAGGCAGTGATTGATATAGCTTCGACACTTGACACCGCGAATAGAGTGGCTCGGCTTGTGCTCAGCTCGTGCTTGACTTCTTTCCAGAAATCCAGGTTTATTAGTTACGTTTGGAAGATATTTTTAGTCTACAAATAAATAAAATATAGGTACATATTTCATATCACACTTTTTCAGGCAGAGATCATTACCTCTGGGTAATATCAAGAGGTCTGCCTCTTGATACCAATAAAGTCGAAATTGGCTTTCAAGATTTCTTATTATTAGCAATAAGTAGCAACCTGTGCCTGTGAAAAGAAACCTTTATTAACACTTGATAAAATTCATATTTTTCATGGATGATCAAAAAATGAAATAATGAAAACATGTGATAGCAATAAGTTCTGAAATTTATTCAGCATTATTTTATTCGTTTCTATTACACAGAGACTTCAGCTGCGCGAAAGAAGAAAATACAATGTTTATGCCAGGCAACGTAATGATAAAGTAGAGTTCAATTGGTGAAAGAACATCCAAAATCGGCTCAGTAGTTTTTGAATTTTACAAAACTATAAATCTTTCCTCTCCATGAATAATAAGCAAAGCATAGATTTATTTCTTAAAAACTGAAATAAAATACACTGGACTTATTTAAAAATATGATCATAATTTTTTCAAGAAAGACAATACATAGGTTGTGTACTGAAATATACAATGTAACATTTAGCATCAGGGACTTTTTTTTTTCTTAGAAGGTCTGAGTGGAGCGTGAAGGTGTGTCAGAATTTTACCGACCACAGAATAAGTAATAGTACAAATACTGCTAAAACCCACTTGTATTCCTTAAGTTGCCTTTTGCGTTTTAGGACCACCAATAATCTTTTCAAAATTCGACCAACGGTCTTAGTTTGCTGCGGCCCTACAGGGTCCTACGGTTTTGTTGATATCTCTTTGAGACACGCGTAGAACAATACGTGCTTTCGACGAACCGGCTTCGGTCAGGACATTTACCGGCCGGCCAGACGACGAACCTCGCCTACTTGTAGTCACTGGTAGTCAGGATATCAGCGGCTACGGTAACTCTTACAAACATTCCCATAGCTCTAAAAGTCGACCTTATCGTAGTTGGAAAAAAGTCAGGTTTTTTTTTATGGTAGGTAAAATCATCCAATGACAAATCCCGCCCTTGGGCGGAGCGGGAAGTAGTGTCAGACTCTTACTGACTAAAAACCTACCCCGTTCCTTCGTAGCCTATCGTGACGGGGCCGGGTATTCCTTTCGGAAATTAACCCATGACCCCAGTAGGCTTCGACCCTGCCTGCCTGCAGTTAGCAGGCTGGGTCTCTTCTGTGTGCTAACAGCTCCTTGAGGCGCGCGGGAACAGAACGCGCCGTCGACGACTTGGGCTCGGTCTGGTCAGTTACCGGACGATCGGACAGCGTGCTACCCATTGCACGCCGTCCGCAAGCCCACGCCTACGAGTAGATTGCAATTTTGACCCTTCAAAAGGCGCCCGCACTTTGGAGATAACTTTCTTGAATTCTGGGATTTTTAGCTCTCTAAACCATCTTAGTGATCACCGTAGGGACCCTGCAGAAAGGTCGAAGCCTACTGGGGTCAAGGAAGTCTGAAAGAAAGGCTCGGCCCTGGTAAAAGGCATATAGGAACCGGGTGGGTATTTTAGTCAGTAAGAGTCTGACATTATCTCCTGCTCCATTAAAGGGCGGGAGTTGTCATTGGATGATTTTTACCCACCACAAAAAAGTAAAACCTCGCTGATTACCATCAGCATATAGAAGGGGCCCCGTTGTCTCTCGAAAGACCATTCTGGAACCTCTTTGGGCAACGTCTATTAGGGCTCATCCAAAGAGACCGTACAACGGTTTCTTCTAAATTTTCACCTAATAACACATTCATTTTTTCGGTTGATGCTCCATTTTAAATATGTATGAGTTTTTGTTGTAGTCATATTAAAAAAGTCTAGGTGTAAACCTATTCGAGCGGTTTATTTCCCCGTTGCGACTAAACGTAACTTACATTGTATGACTATTTGAACTGGCTTCCCCGAGGGGCTTCTTTACGTATATCTCTATTTTTTTTTGATATATTATACTCGTATGTTGGATAAGATATGCTGGATGTCGTTTCCTTACGTGGCAAGATTTGACTCATAAAATAAAATGTAGGTTGCTACAGAAGTATATTTTATTTTCTAGTTCCAGTCTATCCCTGCCAATGCTTTTTTTGACTCATTTAAGAGCAGCCAACTCGAGGTTCATTTTCATATAACCGCTTTTGCGTGATTATGATGTCATTAGACACCTTTCTCCAGATATTTTAGATACACAGATATCTTGTCAACATTATCTATGATTCTACAGAAATAAAAAAATAAATTTGTATAACTAATCCAGTGAAGACCTCTGAAAATCTGCTATTTTATATGGACTTTGGCTTTCCATAAACAAGTACATTACACTTTAAAAACATAAAAAATTACATCTATAGAAGCCTGCAAATTTAGTCGAGAAATTTTAATGATGAATGATGACAATTTTTCTCAAAAACTTTTAAGGGTTTTAAAAAAACATTTCCTAGATCAAGTTTTGTGAAATATTCGAGTAAATCACGGAATTTCCTTATGCCAACAGAGATTTCAGGCGTTATTTCTCTTTATCAAACATCGCATTGAATTGCGTTAGATCAAGCAACAAGCTTTTAAACCAAGCTCGACGTTAACAATAAGCGAGTGGGAAAGGCCCCTCTTAATGATTTCTCCCGCTCTAGGTATGAGCGGGAAGGCATGTCAGACTTGTACTGACTAAAACCACATCTATGTTCCTTTAGTTGCCTTATGCATCAGACTCATGGCCCTAGTAAGCTTAGTAAGCTTTGGTCCTGCTGGGCCCCTACGGTTTTTCTGACATTACTTTGAGACACGCGTGGAAAAATACATACCAGGGCGTGAAGAAGTCCGTTGTTTCACATCTGTAGCCGTCTTCTTCGCTAGAGAACGGGCTGGGTGGAATTAGGTTATGCAATTCCGATGCTAATCCCCAAAATGCAATCGGTAGAAAACAGACAGGCAAGGAACTCGGCGTCGATGATCTAGACTTTGAAGCTTCAACTTCGACTTCGAGCTTTGACTTAGTAAACTCCTTATTGCATCTTTAGTATCAACGTTTGAACTATGTCGAGAAAACTTATCAGATCACTGACAGAGTTACGTTTGGCTTCGCCACTTCAGCAACTATCAGGTAACTCGAGATAAGTTATATCTCTTTATTAGAAACTTGCAGTTAGAATTATAGACTTATCAAATAATTTATTAGAATGGTACTAATGGTTGACTGGCCTGTTGGTCTAGTGGTCAGTGGGCCTGACTGCTATGCCGGAGGTCGTGGGTACGATTCCCACCCAAGACAAATGTTTGTGAGATGAGCACGATCATTTGTTCTGCGTCTGGGTGTAATTTATCTATAATATTTATGTATTTAGAAATATATAAGTATGTTTATCAGTTGTCTAGTACTCATAACACAAGCTCTGCTTAGCTTGGGACTAGACAGCGTTGTGTGATAGTTGTGGAATATTGTGGAATAAATTTTCATTAGCAAAGAATCATGTAGGTAACGAGATATTATGAAGCCAGATACGAAAATCCTGCATCGCGGTATAAAGCTAGAACTACATTAGACCGACGCACACGTGTCACACTCCTAATTCGTACGTAGAATAACGTCACGTGGCTTGTATCAAGTGTAGCTCTACAAGTCTAGATTCCATATAAAATGTATGGAGACCGACATGCCCAGATCGGCATGTGTGGCATACATGTTAGCAGTGCAGTTCTACCTTTAAAATTCTCCGTACGATTCCAACATATACAATAGCTCGAAATTAACTATCGGGCAGTTGCTCGAACCAGACACAACAACCATCTTTTTTAAGAAAATCATCCAATGACTTCTCCCGCTCTTGGGCGGAGTGAGAGGGCGTGTCAGACTTTTACTGACTAAAACTAAACCTGTGTCGTTCGTTGCCTTTCATATCAAGGCGTCTTTCTTCCAGAAGCAGACCTGCTGGGCCCTTACGGATTGCTGACAACTCCTTAAAACGCGCGTGGAACACTACACGCCGTCGACGACTTGGGCTTGGTCCGGACAACAACCGTCTAGTTGGATGATCCTCCCTTTTCAACTGTGGTTTACGGAACTGTATACTTTATTAAGTATATCTCTAAAAACATTACAGCTAGCAACGGAGAACACTATGTCTATTGTAAAATGTTTTGAAGAGGTTTTTATTACAATAGTGTAATTTTGAAAGCAGCAAGATTGCTCACGACGTAATTGCTATATTTAATCATTACTTAATTAATCAAATCTTTGGAGGAACACGACTCTTGATTATCAAATTAACGCTGAAAGTTATATTCCAACTGGATTATTTCCTTCTTGATGCCATTAATAACCTTAAAATGTCACTTTTAAATTAATGAATCTGCTGACTCAAGTTAGGAGTTGACTTTAGATACTGATATTATATTCCCGTGCTGTTGCTCCTAAAAGCAGTTCACAATAATCTTTGTGAACACTTTCATTATTATTGGCACTCAGCACCGGTCGGCGTCTTTATGTCGACAGTGAAATTGATTAGTTTTCTACAAGCGTTCACGATTGTATTCCTAGGTTGACTGGTAGAGAATGCCTAAGGCATTAAGTCCATCTTTGTAACTTTGGTTGCATGAAGATTAAATAAATAAATAAATTTTAGAATATCAATTTGGCTAAGCCTGCAGGTGAAAAATTTATCAATCGTAAGCCTATCATTAATAAAAATAAAATAATCTTGTACTTTTTTGTAACAAAAACTAGACACTTAGTGATACTGTAGCTTCTTATAATAAGAAATGTGAATAAATAGTAATGTTTTGACATACTTTTTTTGTGATTCAGTTACAGTTAATATCGTCAATGTTTTAAAAATTGCCTACATGTATTTTTAAAACATTGACGATCATAGTAAAAAAAGAAATATAAAAAAAAGTGAAAATCCTTTTTTAATTTATAGACCCAATAAAAAAACAAATATCCGACGACATCGTGGTGGTAATGAATTAATAAGACCAGTAATCAAAAAAAAAAAAAACAGAATTGCTGCAGTGCTACGAGTAACCATAACTACCCTAACTGCAGTTGATATTTTTTATCCCAATTTTTTTGAACATTTTTTTTTTGTAAGATTTTCAAAATTAACGTGTAAATAAATGTAGCTTTTGTTAACCGGGATTGTAAGTCATGTTCTCTGTTATGTCTGGCTTAGCATTCGATTGTTTCGGTTGCCGTTCGATTACTCAATCAAGGAAATAAAATTGTAAAGTATAAAGAGCTAGTTTCTAGCCACTAATCTGTATAGCTACTTTAAGTTTTGATTCTCAATAACCATTCTGTGTATTGTACAGAAATGTATTCTAAGACAACGGTAAATTGTGCGGTTTGGTATGAACTTCGAGCGTGACAAAAACGTAAAATAATTCTTAGTACAGTAGACAATTTAAGGAACAAGACAACATTTCTTTTTATTACTAACGAGGCGTTACGCCTTCTGGCTCAAGCTGTGAAGTCATCGTTTTAACCCCTTTTGCATATTGCATCATTTCCTTTTAAAAACATAATACTTGTCTGTTTCTATCAGAAAGAAATTTGCTCTTTAGTTTTTTACTCGCATAAATCAACAAAATGTAACGAGCAATTGATATTCACATTAAATATAATTTGATTGGAATTTAAAAAAGTTAAATTGCCAATAAAAAATTCACGTTATCCTCTTAAAATATTAGTTAAGATTTTCACATAAACGAGTTATACTTCCATCTCTAAAGAAAAGAGATTTATTGTTTCACGGAGCTGACATCAGTAAGCTTTATTTGAATACTAGACACTCAGCTTAAATCTTCAAGCTGCTGCAGCTATTAATTAAAGTCTGTGTAGCTTCTACAAATACTGCACTACGGCTTGTGATTTATTTAGCAGCTTGTATAGACAATTTATTAGTTACTTTTGTTAAATTGTTTAATGAAAATGGATCTAGTTCCAGTCTACGATAACGGTAACCAAGTTTTAACTTTTAAGGATTCTTAGGCCAATAGCAAAATCTTAGTTAAAATCAAATCTCAAACCCTATTACAATCCATAACACAGGTTGTAAATATAAAAAAAAAATGGAAACAATTGTGGACTTTGTCGACCATAGTAAAGATTTTACATAGTAAAAGAGAGAGAAAACACATAAAAGAAAAATAGAAATTGAATTAAGCTACTGGCAGCTAAGAGATGACCAGTCCCAACTGACGGCACCCGTTCACGAGCATGACGCGTGCCTCACACTCAGCTCAACCATTTTAAAGGGAATTGAATGACCCAATAACACGTGCCACCATCAGCGAGACATTTGAGTGAGCATGACAAACTCTTAACTGCCATGCTTTTAATGTCAAACAAGTTGTAACCTAATAAAATAAAAATGCTCCATTGTACTTCAGATTCACAAATTAGAAAAAAAAAGTGCTTCTATATTATACAATCTTATTGTTTCCAATTACAAAAGTTATAAGTAATTGATCACAAGCTCCATTAAAATAGATAGAGATAGATAGCGGTCAAGCGCGAACCTATCAATAATAATAAAAAAATAAATAAATAAAATAAAAAATAGTATTAAAAAAAAACACATTAAAATTTCGAAAACGATGCGTTCTAATTTTTTTTTAATTTGAATTTTGCATTCTTACTGCTTTTTTATTGAGGCTACTTTTAAGATCAGCACTTTCGAAACAGTTTGGCAGACACTGTCTTTAAAAATGTAACGGTCATTCATTGGGACATATTTCATTAAATGACCTTTGGATTTCAAATCGTTCGTTTTCGTTGGATAAAATAAAATAAGTGTATGCATTTATTGAACGGCCCCAGAGCATTTTTAACAATCCTACTGTTTTTTTAAGGCGGAGATAGACGCACTCACAGTTTCGCCAAATTTCATTTTAAAGTTGGAGACTCAGAGCTGTTGTGGCTGTTTCGAGTAGTTTCTATTTCGTATTCGGCCGGAAGTACAGATATTACCATTTTGCGAATCGTCCAGAGGACACGGTCAAGCGTGCGATGGAAGCCTATCCCGGTTTGGTGGAGCACCGCCGTATCCTCGTGGAAGCGATCGGCGGCGGAGACTACAGCACTGCGTTTGGCCATCAATAAGAGAGTTCAATTGGGCGGAGATACACGCGCTCAAAATTTCGCGGAAATTCATTTAAAACTTGGAGACTCTTCCTAGGGTAATTCCCGCTATGGAAAATAATTCATCTGATATATGAAGACGTCAGTCAAATATGTACCAACAATACTGGATAAATGAACGAGTAATTTAAACGCCCATACTAATCTACAGCGACTGCTGAGGCGTGAAGATGTCCTATCTGTCATAGTTTCAAACACCTCCTTCGATCGCATTATGAAGAAAATGACTGGTTGACATTTTCTCTACCGATCGCCTTCACGACGACACAGCGGCGCAGACTTCAACCGTAAGCTTCATTGTAATCTCCGAGTGATCCGTAAAATGTGAGAAACGAGAGTTTCATTCTTCTAAATTCAATACAGATGTCTCCTGAAACGCCCACATCCAGTGAGTCGTGCACAAAGACAGGACGCCTTGGTGCCTCTGTATCCACTCCTCAAAAAAAGTAAAAACCACTGCGATTGTAGCATGCTTACTGCAACCCTATAACGCCAAGGGGCAACTGTAGGGAAACAGGTGGGTTTTAGTCTGTAAAAGTCTGACACTTAATCCTACTAACCAATTGATTATCTTCCACTACTGATCAAACGAATTTTAATTATTTATTGATTGGTACTTTTCATTAATAAATTTCAGTAATTAATTAAGTACACAATGTGTTATTAAATATTATTTGGCTGGCAAATATTACAAATATAATTATATATCAAATTATTTACAAAACTATATATTTTATTAGGTCGTTTATGGGCAGAAAATTAAAGCGGAGAGATTCACTTGAATTAAACGGGTCAATTGTTTCAGTTCCCAAAATAAAGCCAAATTCAATTTATTCATTAATTAAACTTCAGCAGAAATATTCCATTACATTTTCTGATGAGATCTTTACAAATATTAAGACAACAAATATTTTATAAAGATAAATAGCTTCTCTATTTAATTTGAAATACCAGTGTTACCCCGGAGACACAGTCGTAATGTTCAGAAGATTTAATTAACTGAATGTGGCCTCATTGTATTGCTTGGAAATTGTTATTGTAGACACGAGTGGGAACACCAAATGAGACCGATGTAGATCATAGTTTTATTATAATTAGCTGTACACCATTCAATTTTGGTCGTTTTAATCCCGTGGAGGGTCGATTCGGTACATGAAACACTATCGATTTGTAAAGATAAAATTAAAAAATAAAGTGCTTTTTTTTCTAAAAGTCGAGATAAGTTTGACTAGCCTGTTGGTGTAGTGGTTAGTGACCCTGACTGCTGTGCCGGAGGTGTGCCGTGGTTCGATACCCACCCAGGACTAATGGTATGTTTATCAGTTGTCTAGTACTCATAAGACAAGCTCTGCTTAGCTTGGGATTAGATGGTGTTGTGTGATAGTTCTGGAATATATATACATATATAGTTTATAATATCCTGTTTTACTTACATAAAGCTAATTATGTTTGATCGTTACGCTACACTTCTAATAACATTATAATCGTGAAAATCTAATTTCGGTACAAGAAGTGCGTGTTAAGGCTAAAATTATTTTCAATTTGATCTAATAAAATAATAAAATTAAATGATCTAAAAAAAAAACTGTGCTTAATAAAGCCGAGCAAATTAATCACCATGGGTTTCACAAAGAAAGGTTACTCGCTATAAAAACTTATCTATTTTTATTTCATGACCTTTGACTGTACTAATTCAAATAGTTTTTTAGGGTTTCGTACCTCAAAAGGAAAAACAGAACCCATATAAGATTACTTTGTTGTCCGTCTGTTAAAACCATTTATCACGAGAACGCGTGGAGTTATCGAGTTGAAATTGTAACCATATACTCAAATTTGCGGTTTCTTGAAGCTGTGAAAAAATTAAACTTCTAAATTAACGAAAAAAAAAGGAGACAGCAGATTATGTTGCAAAAAACTTATATTTTGCTTCCCTCAAAGGCATCAAAATTCATAGGCTACTTCCCGTTGATCTAGAAACTTGAAATTTGGCATGAAGCAAGATCCTATAGCACAGATATAGGAATAAATCTGAAAATAGTAAATTTAATGTTAGGTCACGAAAAAAAATCATCTTTTTGTGATTCAGGAATCGAAACCATTTACGTAGGTAAATTTGTCGGAAATCTCAGTGTGCAATTTCGACTAACACTTGCTCGCTTTTTTTTATTTCGTCCTAAAGATAAGGTACTATTCTAAATGGCTGATAATTTCAGCTATTAACGAAATTTACAAAATATTTTTGTTCAAACTTCAGCTTGTCTTTTTTTGTACCTCTGGTATAAAAAGCAGCATAATTATGGAAATACTGTTTCACTTGCGTCTTCGGTTATTGCTCTTTCTTGGATCGTAAGATATTTCAGGGATATGGTACCGAACTATCCATCCAGAGATTTCCCGGGTTCCATGGATTGACTGTAATCTCAATAGGAATTTAATAACTATATCTGTAAGACTTCGCTCCGGACATATTCCATCAAATAAATTTAACTATTTGATGAAGAAAGTTTTGTCTCCGAGTTGTGATGACTGTGGTGTGATTGATGATGTATTCCATATCTTGATCGAATGTGTTCGGAATGAAAATACGAGGATCAATGTTTTTGGACGATGTAAAAAATATGATATTGGCATTTGCAATACTATCCTCGCTTCTCCAATGTCCGATAAAGCTAAACAATTGTTTGAGTTAGTCTTAAGGTAGATGTAAGTTTTTTGTGTTTTCTTTACTGGGCGATGTGGTCGCTAAGCGACAAAGCTCATTAAATAAATAATAAAAAAAGATATTTTAATATTATAACTAGCTAACCTGGCAAACTTCGTACCGCCTATGTTTATTCATTATCAATGAATATTGTGATAACGGATTTATTTTTTCGTGAATTTTACATATTTTCACACCGTTTAAACCTTCCCTGGAGTATTGCAAATATTTCAAGATTAAAATTGATCAAATCGGTCCAGCCAGTCACAAGACCAATAGGCCAGTCATTGTTCACAACCTACTTGTCATGAATCTATCCCATACAAGAACATTTTTTCCTATCCGACTGGTAGATCCAAAGATTATTGCGTTTAAACAAAATTAGGACTTGTATTCAAATAAATTCATAAAAATAAAATCTTCACTTACCCAAATATCCTGAAGGACTTGATCAAGCTGATGAAGGCCTGCTTAAACTTCCTGTTCATGAAGCAGTAGGTGATAGGATTGCAGCAGGAAGAGCAGTAGGCCAGCAGCTGTAGCAGGACCACACCTTTGGAGCCTATGTACTGATACAGCTCATCCGGGTAGAACAGATAGATCTGGAAAGAAAGATTGAGTTAGGAAGCTAACTTTCAAAGTTTTTTTAAACCATAAACCGGCAATGTGGGATATATTCGACAGATACTCTCACGTTTATTCCGCCAGAGTCGCATGACCAAATACTCCATCTCGTCAGCTCTTCTATTATCTATGGGAATTGAAGAGCTAAACGAGATGGAGTAGCCATAGTACACGATCCAGGCAAATAGGACGCGAAATCCCTTGTCAGACTAATTTGACGTGGGCGGGTAAAAGCTCTCATACACCAGGTATTTTTCAGGCGCCATCGACGCGCGTTGCATACAATTATAACACACTGCAAACACGATAATTCGAAATCAATTTACCTATTCTCAAGTTTGCGTACGTGCTGAGTTGTCCTGCTCTGCCCAGAGAGGGAGAATTTTTTTAATGATTCATCATCATCATCATCATTAGCCTTTTAATGTTATCAGCCGTTTAATCCACCACGTGGGCCCAGTATGGGTTGGTTAATATATATTTTATTAAATATCTTCAAATTTTTAGTTATAGGACATGCCAGTTTCCTCACGATGCTTTCTTTCACCATTTTGAGAGCAGTGGTGAGAAATAAATAAAGTAATGCGCCTGGATAGGTTTGAACCCGCGACCTACAACTCGTAAGTCAGGGCCGTTACCACCACTGCTGATTTGCGTTTGATGATTATCACATAAAAAGGTTTTATTACTGCTATTGTGCTTGGTTGGATATTAAAAATACATAACATGTTGAAACACTCCCAATAATCCACACATCACACAACACATATTATTTTGCCCGTTTTTTATTTTTTACGTGTCGCAACAGCAACCGAGGGCCCAGCTGAATGCGTGTCAGAGGGTCATGGCAATACGCATGGTGCGAGGGTACCGAACGATTTCCCGCGAGGCGGCGACCCTCCTTGCTGGGCAACCGCCGTGGGATCTGCAGGCAACAGTCCTTGCACACATGCACAACAAGCGCATGGAGATGCAACGCCGGGGCGAAATTCCGCTGCCACGACAAGTCGAGGCATGGCGGACAGAGCTCCGGCGGGATCTCATGGCCAAATGGCGTCAGCGACTATCGCAACTTTGTTCGGGGCGCGCCACAATTGGGGCGATAAGGCCCATCCTTGAGGCGTGGCTGGAAAGACCTCACGGGATTCTCAACTTCCGCACGGCGCAGGTGCTTACCGAACACGGAAAGTTCGCTAAGTACCTGTTCCGGATTCGTGCGGAGGATTCGCCTGGGTGTCGCCACTGTGCGGAACACCCGGAGGACACGGTGGAGAATACTGTAGAGGTATGCCCCGCCTGGGCAGAGCATCGCCATGTCCTCGTGGGGGCAATCGGCGGCAGCGATCTCTCTCGCCGAGCCTTGGTTCAGGCCATGGTCCGGAGTGAGGAGGGATGACAGGCGGTCGCCTCCTTCTGCGAAGCAGTAATGCTAGCAAAGGAGGAGGCCGACCGCATCAGGCAGAGGCAACGGGGCGCTCGCCCCAGCCGCCGCCGGGATTCCGATCCCGATTTCCGGCCACCGTAGGCGCGGGCTTGCGGACGGCGTGCAATGGGTAGCACGCTGTCCGATCGTCCGGTAACCGACCGGACCGAGCCCAAGTCGTCGACGGCGCGTTCTATTCCCGCGAGCCTCAAGGAGCTGTCAGCATACTGAAGAGGCCCAGCCTGCTAACTGCAGGCAGGCAGGGTCGAAGCCTACTGGGGTCATGGGTTAATTTCCGAAAGGAATACCCGGCCCCGGCACGATAGGCTACGAAGGAACGGGGTAGGGTTTTAGTCAGTAAGAGTCTGACACTACTTCCCGCTCCGCCCAAGGGCGGGATTTGTCATTGGATGATTTTACCTACAGTAAAAAAAAAACACATATTATTTTATTTTGTTTAACGTTGTCGTAAATATGAAAAAACGAATTCGAATTGGTGAGTTTGGTTTAAAAATTAATTAAACCTTTTATATAGTAAAAATTCAGTTCAGTTGCTTATAGTAACATAATATTACGGTATAAAACAAAAAGCTAACTTTATTCTCTTGATAACAGCCTCAGAAACGATCGTCTGACACTCATTATTCGACAAAGATAGGAAATAATCCACAAAATTGTCAAGTTTTGTAACCAGGGTCGACATTTTGTAGGTTTTGTTGGCAACACTTATCTCATTCATGAGACGAAATGTTTGATAATAAACGAAAACAAAGCATTATTCGTTGAGCAAGTGAGTTATTTCTGCTAAATAAATCATATTTTGAACAAAATGAAATAACTTTCATTCATATATCAACAAATAACTTCTCAAAGTCTGAATGGAGCAAAACTTGCTCCTCCAGAAGCTCTTTTTCCCAAGTAAAAACGGGATCATTACCATTTTTTTACGGGTGAATTCACCCTATGACTTCTCCCGCCCTAGGGCGAAGCGAGAGGGTCCGTCAGAACTTTACGGACTAAAGCCAACTCCTATGACCCTTCTTTGCCTTGCATTTCAGGACCAGGGATTCCCTTTTGGAAGCGAAACCATGGCCCCAGTAGGTTTCGGTCCCACTGGGCCTCTACGGTTTAGCTGACATCTCTTTGATGCGCGTGGAACACTTCGCGCCGTCCATGATTCGGGTTCGGTCCGGATGATTACTGTACGGCCGAATGGTAGGCTACCCATTGCTCTCCATCCGCAAGCCCACGCCTACCATAGCTGGAAATTGGGGTCGAGATCCCGACGGCTGAGGCGTGAGGAAGTCCATTCCCTCACTCGTGTGGCCGCCTCCTTTGCTAACATTTAGCAGAAGGAGGTGACCGACCATTTTAGCGTGTACCAGGGCCCAGCGCGCGAGGTCGTTGCAGAAAATACACGGGGGTACTCTACCCAAGTGGGGCACGCGTCCACCGTATGCTCCACCGTGTCCTCCGGGCGGTAGGGACCTTATCACAACGTCTTAAAACCACACAGTACTGGGCAGCATTTTTTAAAATGATAAAATATTAATCAATTTCACAGTTCCGATGCAAGGTTTGCATAAAAACTTTTGATCACACAAGTAAAAAGTTAAAAACAAAAAGTTTCAGGTCGACTCCTGTATTTTTAAAGGAATTTGAGCAAATAACTTTTATATTAACAAAGTAAACATTCCACTCAAAAAACTCATTAATTGTTCTAAAAATATTCCAGTGGTTGACCTCGCCAAACGTTTCAGGAAAAGTTTTTAGATTAAAGTTTAAATCTACCCTCCGATTGAGAAAAAAAAACTTTTCATCATTCTTATCGTAATAGGGTTTTGAATTTTGAATGTAACAAAGAAACTTAAAATAGGATGATGATTCACTATATTTTGCTGAAGTGTATAAAGAAGAATTTGTTTTACAAGAATTTTTAACGGGACTACAGGAGCTAGTCGCAATCTTTTAATGCGCAAAACTATATGATCCAGTACACAGTATACCGATGCTGCGCGCCGACCTCCCCGACGGGGTCAGCGTGATCTGTTACGCAGACGACACGCTGGTAATGGCTCGGGGGCAGTCCTACCAGGCGGCGGTCGAACTAGTGACGCGCGGAGTTGCGACAGTCGTAGGGAGGATCGAGCAGTTAGGACTCGACGTGGCACACGCCAGGAGGTATTATTATTACTTAATAGCTCCCTTTTTAGAAAATCATAGAAAAAAATAAAAATAATTAAAAATAAACTTTTTCGGGTTTTTTTCAGGAAAAATAAAGATTATATAACTAAAATTTCCAAAAAAAAATCGTATATTTGTGTGAACATTAAGATAATTAACGTTTTTCAAGGTTATTCAAGTTGTACAAACGTATGTACAATCTGCCTTCGAGGGGCCCTCGGAACACGCCACCACCAGGTTCCCTGGGCACGCCACGATCGAGGCGGTAAGGCCCCTCTTTGAGGCGTGGCTGGAAAGGCCCCACGGCGTCGTCACCTTCCGTTTGGCGCAGGTGCTGACCGAACACGGCAAGTTCGGTCCGTACCTGTACAAGATTCGTGCGGAGACGACGCCCGGGTGTCGCCACTGTGCGGACCGCCCGGTGGACACGGTGGAGCACACAGTCGAGGTGTGCCCCGCTTGGGAAGAGCAGCGCCGTGTCCTCGTGGGGGCGATCGGCGGCGATCTCTCGCGCCGGGGCTTGGTTCAAGCCATGCTCCGGAGCGAGGAGGAGTGGCAGGCGGTCGCCTCCTTCTGCGAAGCAGTAATGCTAGTAAAGGAGGAGGCCGACCGCCTTAGGCAAAGGCGGACACGCCGCCGCCGCCGCCGGGTTTCCGATCCCAATTTCCGGCCACCGTAGGCGCGGGCTCGCGGACGGTGGGCAATGGGTAGCTCGCTGTCCGTCCGTCCGGTAACAGACCGGTCCGAGCTCAGGTCGTCTACGGCGCGCACCGTTCCCGCGCGCTTCAAGGAGTTGTCAGCAGGCTGTAGGGGTCCAGCAGGGCCGAGGCCTGCTGGGGCCGAAGGTCATGCGAGAGTGTCACCACGGGCCCCGGGACAAAGGCGAGGAATGGAAAGGTAGGTTTTTAGTCAGTAAAAGTCTGACACTGTTTCCCGCCCCACCCAAGGGCGGGATTCGTCATTGGATGATTTTACCTACCACAAAAAAAAAAAAAAAAAAAAAAAAAAAACCACCAGGTTCCCAATTAACGGTAGGGGTAGTTCACACCGATACTTAAACACATGATTGTAGTCATGACAACAAAACAACATTTAGTATTTTTTTTTTATGGTAGGTAAAATCATCCAATGACAAATCCCGCCCTTGGGTGGAGCGGGAAGTAGTGTCCGACTCTTACTGACTAAAAACCCCGTTCCATTCTTTGCCTTGGTCCCAGGGCCCCAGGTGCCATTTTCACATACCCTTTGACCCCAGTAGGCTTCGGCCCTGTTGGGCCCCTACAGTTTGCTGACAATTCCTTGAGGAACATTTAGTATGGGACCGAACCTGAAATCGCGAAAAAATTTCAGAATTGGTTCCAAAATATTTCAGATTTGGTTCCAAAGTGGTTTGTTATCATGACTACAATCACGTGTCGGTCAATAATTACCAGACACCCTATATATTATTCTTCAGGATGATAGCAGACTAATAGTAGTATGTGTTTTAATTTTATGATCATATCTGTAGGATTTTTCCGAGAACGACTAGTGCTTTCCACTACCACCACTAGTATGGTAACTACCACTGACTATCATGTAGTTGTCTGGCATTTATGCTGAACTGGACCTATTTGGCGTCGCCGTGAGGCACACATTGTGTCTGCATCTTATCTTATCTTAAGTTTTACAAATTTGGTTTTACAGTGTGTGTATCCATGCGTGCCAAATAAAATATTTTTTCTTTCTTTCTTTCTTTAGGTCCTGTGGTCGTTTTAGATATTTTTTAAATGCTACGTTATAGACTGCACTTTAGCTAGTTCAATGACACTCTTTGACTGCCATACAAAGTATAAAGTCGTGAAATATGAGTGTGTTGACGTCAAGAAATTACACTTTCAGATGTTTGATATTCTTTGTTTTTATTCAAAAGGAATTGTTAATTTGTTGTTTGCGTGATTGCCAAACTACAAAATAGTTTACACTGGCCCAGACGAGCTCAGATATTATTTGTTTAGCTAACGATGAGTAATGAGTACGTTGAGTCATAATTACTACTTAATATTAGTAGATTACCAAACTTGCCAAAATCAACAATTTTGAAATCAATTATAGACCATTTTGACAATATTGTAATAGCAGACTCGAGGCTCTAGGCTGCCTGGCCTTCTAGGGCCATGGGATCGGTTCTGAAAAGAATCTCATAGTCCTATAAACCAAAAGGTAAATCCTTTTATTTTTGGTGGTGGGTAAAATCATCCAATGACATCTCCCGCCCTTGGGCGAAGCGGGAGATAGTGCCAGACTCTTACTGACTAAAAACCCACCCCATTCCTTTGTCGCCTTTATACCAAGGCCGAGCCTTCCTTTCAGAAGCAGACCCTTGGCCCCATAGGCTTCGACCCTGCCTGCCTGCAGCTAGCAGGCTGGGCCTTTACGGTTTGCTGACAGCTTCTTGAGGCGCGCAGGAACTGGTTACTAGAAACTATGTTCAAATATGGCCCCTGCCTAAACAATGTTATTAACATCTATTGGTAAAAAGACAAGGGGGAGCTTGCATTCTCAATAAGTGGGCCCCCAAAAACGGCTGCTAGCACGAAGTGGCGTCATTATTATTATTACATTATTAAATTTATAACATCTCTGTTTCATAATTAAGTTAGCGACTCGCCATCACACAGATACCTAAGAGGTTTTCATCGTATTGCAACAACAATATCTATATTCTATATCTATAATAAATCTGTAGAAGTAAAAATTCTGTACATTGAAAATATCAAAAAAATAAGTAGCAGGGGGTGTTACTATACCGACACCGAACCCAAAAATGTGAATAAAATTTTTTTTTGTCTGTCTGTTTGTTCAGGCATCACGCAAAAACTACCGGTTCGATTACGATGAAACTTGGTATAATTATTCTTTAATATCCTGGGCATCACACTGGGTACTTTTTATCCTGGAAAAGTATATACAATAAAAAACAAACTTAATTTTGCGGTTCGATCCCTAAGCCCGATTACTGTACCAACCGCAAATAATAAGTTTGTCGCAGGTTACGTCACCCGTTTCTATTGTAATTAGTCACAAAGGGTAAGTATGCTCGATAGATAACGTTCTACACAAATAGCACTTTACACAAAAAACTCATTGATAAGTTTAAAGAAAGAAAGAAAGAAAGAAAAACATTTTATTTGACACAATTATATAGACACACACAATGCAGAAACAACACGTAGACACTCAAGATAAAAAAAGATAAAACCAACATTGCCAAAGTTGCGGGCACAGCTAGTTTTAAAATAAATTTTAAATAATTGAAAAAAAAAGCGCGCCTGCTGACGCGCTCGCCCCCCGCTCTCGTCACGCAAGTTCAATTTAAACAAAACTTAAGGTTGGCGTGCGTTTAATGGTGTTTCAACTTAGTAGCTATAAAATACTGAAAATAAATGGCTTCCTCGAAATCGATTAAATGCATTAATGTGGCCTTTATAGACGCTATGTGGCTAGCCTGGGCAATAAACTATTGGTTCAAACACTCGAGGTGAATAGGCACTAAAATATCAACGATCATTGACATTTTCACTGCTAGTGTCAGAAGTGATAGATTAGTTCTTTCTCGAAATGGTTATGTTGAATTCTTGAAAATGGCCAATTTAATAGTAAAATGAAATGGCTAGTTTTAGTGAGAACTAAGAAGTTTATAATGAAAATATTTTTTTTCTAGCAAGCTTTTATAGCGCGGTATATATCTATATTAATTATGTAATTAATACTCTTCAAGACCATTCCAAAAAGCTCAGACACGATAGGGAAAATTATCTTGCGTTGCGTTTATTACCGAGTTTTTATGGCCATCTTCCATTTCCATCATCAGACCCTGGTCACCATCTCATCATTTCGAAAGACGTCCACTGTTTGATATAGGCCTCCCCAAGCGTCGCCACAAAGACCGGTCCTGTGCGTCTCGCATCCATCGGACTCCAGCGACCCTGACCAGGTAATCGGTCCATCTTTTGGGAGGCCTTCCGACGCTGCGTTTTCCGGTACGCGGTCGCCACTCCAGAACTGCACGTCCCTGCCCATTGCCACTTAAGTTTGGCGATTCTAAGTGCTGTGTCGGCAACCTTGGTTCTCTTGCGGAAATCTTCATTTCTGATTCGATCACGTAAGGAAAGTCCAACATTAACAAAAGGGGAATTTTGTGCATTCACACAGGCGGATTCCCCGGCAGAAGCGAGTAACCCCCCCCCCCCCCCGCCCCTTAATCGAGGCCCGAGAGCCTCCATGGCCAGGACCCAGGCTTTTCCAGGCACGCCGTCGGGTCCTGGGGCGGTATTCTTGGCACTCAGCCGTTGTACCGCCACTCTCATCTCTACCTCGGACACCTCTGGAACATCGTCGTCGTCGTGGTCCACGTCAGGTACTGCCGGTGGTGGCGGAGCCATGGGCGGGGGGGAGTGTACCCCCCGCGTAGGGAACAGAGTGCCGACCACACCCTCCACGAGCTCGGGCCGGAGACTCTGAGTCAGCGGGGGAGCCCAAGGGCGGAGTTTCTCCCGCACCATCTTGTATGGGCGTCCCCACGGGTCTGCATTCAGAGACCCCAGCCAGACGTTGCGGGCCTCCAGTTCGGGGTTCTCGGGTTTTCGGACCACGTTATGGATTGTATTGTACTGACGAAAATAAGACTTTGAAGTAAGGGTAAGGAGTCTGCTGGATGCAAGAAGCACAAGACTGTTAGATCTGGCGACACCTGCGGAGGGTATTTAGGGGATTGCGAATCAGCCCAATGTCAAATTCCGCAAACCTCCGTTAACTAGAAAGGATCCTTCGTTCCAACGACTTTTGTGTCTGGTTCGAGCATTTTTGATTTTGAACTGTTGACTAAGTATATTCTAACCGCATGGACAACTGTAATACCGCAATACAGGATTCTGACTTTTAGTTTCTTATTTTGCTAACTCTCCTCGGATTATGATTGCCGACGAGAATCAACATTCGTATTTTTAACAGCTTCTCTGGCATTTATCAAACGTTTACTTATGGTACCACATCAAATTTTATGTTCTTATGCAAGTCAAAGCTAAATAAATACTTTATGGGTCTTTTAAAAGGAATTTATCGAGGACAGCTCTGATTATGAGTAGTAATGACATTTTTACGTTGATAGTTATGACTTTTAGGGGTACTAATATTGATGTTCCCAATATAAATATAAAATGTAAAAGCTTTTATGCCCCATCAGCAATGTTAATGGGATCTGTAACCTAGAAATTCGATTTGTAATAAGGCGTGGTTTGTTGGGTGAAGGTAGCACTTCACTATAATCTTACTTTTAGTTCTCATAATACAAACTCGTTACAAATCACTTAATGTTAGCACTTCACTATAATCTTAGTTTTAGTTCTCATAATACAAGCACCATCGATAAATCACCACGCGTTAAATTATTTTATTACTACAAAATAGGTAACACAATTAAGACATTCCACTGAACGAGTAGCGTTCACATGTGTTTTAGACAAAGGCTATGATTATTATTATCATAGACGGACGGAGGCGCAGTATTCTGCGCCTCCATTATTGACTTACAAAATACTAGCACTCAGTGTTGCGTCAGAGTGTCACCATGTCGTGGCCAGCCAAGTGACATATGTCACTCTAAACCACTAGCGCCGCTCTAAACAACCAGTGCCATCCCTGATAACTTTTGAAAGTGAAATTAAATAAAAAAAGCGCCGTTAAATGTTTTTAAAAAATTTCAATTTAGTTGCATCATTACAAGGCGACCAAAACGTGTAACACTAAAAAGTGAAAATTAAAAAAAAAAAATATTTTCAAACTAGAACTTTTTGAATGTCATAGATAATAATCAAGCTTCTATCTAGCTTTAAATTCGAAACTCCTTACAATCCTTTCAAAGTTAATTTTGTTTTTGTCATAATTATTATATTTTGAGTTTTTTTTAAGAGTGTCATGTCATTACATAAATACACATGTTTCTTTAACGAAACATATTTCCGAATTTCTGCGCTAAGCATCAAAATACTGTAAAACATAAAAGGCGGACTGATGGTGCTATGATGCTACGGGAAAGTGCTTACAAAGGCAATGTGAACTTTTCATTGCAACGGTCCTACTTCCTGGATTGAGCTTGTATGCCAATCTCTCCAATAGAATAGCTATTGGGATCCGTTTAATATTGAAGAGGATTTCTTGTTGCACACTATGTACCTACCTACAAATACACATATCGAAGCAAAAAAAAGTAAGGTCACCAACTCACCAGTTATTGATAAGAACTACAAAATACGTTTGTTAGGCCTATTGCCCACGGATGCGTATCTTCATGGACAAGTACTCGTCTTTATACGCTTGGTATACGCCTGCATGAAGCTTACATACAAAATTATGAAACTCTGTCGACGAAGCGGCAACGACATGACGACACGGCTTTGCACGTCCGCGGACAGGAATACAACACGTCTGTCCAAGTTTGATCCCAGACTAATTTTACCATGGGTAGCACGCTGTCCGATCGTCCGGTAACTGACCGGACCGAGCCCAAGTCGTCGACGGCGCGTTCTGTTCCCGCGCGCCTCAAGGAGCTGTCAGCATACCGAAGAGGCCCAGCCTGCTAACTGCAAGCAGGCAGGGTCGAAGCCTACTGGGGTCATGGGTTAACTTCCGAAAGGAATGCTCGACCCCGGCACGATAGGCTACGAAGGAACGGGGTAGGTTTTTAGTCAGTAAGAGTCTGACACTACTTTCCGCTCCGCCCAAGGGCGGGATTTGTCATTGGATGATTTTACATACAATAAAAACAAATAAAAAAATCCCAGACTAATTCACGCCTTGGACAGACTGTGAACTCTTATAGTATTCTTCTTATAAGCGGACATAATTGTATAATTCGTTGCAAATAAGTTGAACAATTTGTTATGGTTACGCGCCCATTTCCATTTAGACGCAAAAATCGTTTGTTTAAATATTTTATTTTTTATCTTTACAAATCGATAGTGTTTCATGTACCGAATCGACCCTCCACGGGATTTAAACGACGAAAATTAAACGGTGTATACATCACCTAGGTATTGTATAGAATACCGGATTATATAGATTGCCTACCTACCTTCACATTACATTTTCCAAACCATTCATTTATCAATACTTCATTATTTACAAAGTTAGTATTATATTGCGCGTAGTTTTGAACATAGTCTATAAAACAAGCCGGAGATTGAAAGAAAACTTTGTACATTGCGTTGCACACAACTTTAGAAATAACCCAACTAAAGTCATAAGATTTATTTGTTTAATTAAAAGTTTTTTTAATCAATAGAAAATTTTTCTAAGTGATCTATCATCATAAAGTTCGTCAGCAAAGAGTACAGAAAGAGTTTGTAACAAGTTTGTAGTTTGGAAAAGTTATGTAGTTGCTAGATTGTTCTAGTGGTAATAATCTCAAGAGAACATCGGACAATAATGTTTGTAAAAGCAGACCCAGACGATTAATTTTTCATTAATTTGAGTCTTTCATTCAATGCTTTCAATCGAAATGAAACATTAGGACAGGAATATGATGATTATGTAGAGATATGAGTTAGTACAATATATTTTTCAAGCTTTTTATTTTTCTTTTTTTTTACAGCCTGTTTGTTTTCATGAAAAACTAACAGTGTACGTAAATAGTTTTGGATAAAAGATTTAGTGTAAATACCCTTTATAACTGACTGACTGAAATTGCTTTTAAAGTACCGATCTATTTACATTTTTATTTCTATCTACGTGTAAAAAAAAATAAAGCCTACCGATTTTAGTGCCCATCGCAGTAGAAATTTAAGCAGCCCTATATTCACACTCAAATTCTGTGGATCATAAAAAATAACATAGGTAAATCCGACGATTCGAATTCACATTTATTTTTTAAATTTTATGGCCATGCCAAATTGCAGTGCGGTTTTATCAATACATTCACATTGAATTGTTGTTGTCTCGATCATAAAATTATATACGTTACAAAAAGTATACATAGATGTATAAAAGAAATCCTTTTTTTATTAGGGTTCCATAACTAAATAAGAAAAAAACGAAACCCTTATAGGATCGCTTTGTTGTCCATATATCTGTCTATCAAGACCCTTTATCTTGGGAACGCATAGGGTTGAAATTAAAATCATATACTCAGGTTTGCGGTCCTTTCAAGCTGTGAAAAAAATCATACTACTAAGTTAACAAAAAAAAAATACGGACATTTATGTCGCAAAAAATGTATATTTCAACACTCTCAAGGGAATAAAAATTCATAGAGTTCTTCCCGTTGACTTAGTCTTGAAATTTGGCATGAAGCAAGGTCTTATAGCACAAATAGGTATAGGAATTAATCTAAAAACAGTAAATTTGTACTTACGACACAAAAATAAAACTTTTTTGCGATTCGTAAAAATCTTTGAGACACGATTCGGAAATTGAATTATTTTCATAGGTAGATTTATACGGAACCGTGTGTCCTACTCGCACTTGCTTGGTATTTTTTTGTGAAGTTAACCCTGAACCGTTTGAAGGGTACCTAATATTAGCATAGACAGATTTATTGGACGACGTCCATTAAAAAGTTCGAACATGTCCCTCGGGAAAAGGTCTGTGTACGCTATCTATCTGTTACGCGAGATTTAGACCAGGGAGCATACTCTCGAGTTTAATTCAGATCGGTCGACATTAGAATTATGACGTTAGGTACTCTTGAATTCGATGCTAGCGGCAAATGCCCTTTCGGTGCGGGCACGCTCAGCGTACTCTGTACATTTGTGTGTTTTTTTAATATTATTATTATTTCATGTTTGTAACCGTTGTGCTGTGTCTGTCTCGAATAAAAGTATTTCTATTCTTTCTATTTTTTCTTCTTTCTTTCTCAAATTGCGTGACCTTTTTGGGATACTAAGTAAAATGGGGATTGGGCTTGGAGTGTGGTCGAATTCACGTTTGGACAAGTTTGGAATTAAACTCGAGAGTAAGCCCCCAGTTTTGCGTACAGGGACTTAAAAAAGCGCATACTTCACGTTGTACAAGACTCGGTCGTCATAGCAATGAATAGAATCAATCTGTGGAGTCGAGGACGCTATCTAGATATTCATCTCATCATTATTATCATTTTCGTGCCCTTTTTCCTGTTGTCGTATCGTGTCGTTGTCGTATGCAAGGGCCGAAACACATAACCGCGTTGCGACTCCGCGACGCTAAAATCGGCAGTGCCGCCTGCCGCAACGCAAAATTTTGCGGTGTGCACCGCGGCGCGAATACCATAGCTTTATTAAATGGATATAACCATTATTTATCATTTATTTAAAATAGAGTAATGTGTTCTTAATAACAAATAAGCATAAGTTTATTACGATTCATGGCAGAGAAACGTCTACCCACACTCAAAAATCTCGAGAAACTGGTTATCCCTGTGGGATAAGACAATAAACGCTGAAAGTTGTGTTGCGACGACGTGAAAAAGAACGGGCGGCACTGCAGATTTTAGCGGCGCGGCGCCGCAGCGCGGTTGTGTTTCGGTCGATCTGTCTGTCGGTTAGTCTGTCGGTCAGTCTGTCGGTCTGTCTGTCGGTTAGTCTGTCGGTCAGTCTGTCGGTCAGTCTGTCGGTTAGTCTGTCGGTCTGTCTGTCGTTCGGTCTGTCGGTCTGTCGATTTGCCGGTCTGTCTATCTGTCGGTCTTTCAGTCTGTTTGTTAGTCTATTTTTCAGTCTATGTGTCTGCTTTTTTCAGCCAATTTCTGAAATGGCTGGACCGATTTTGACAGGACTTTCTATGATAGAGAACTGATGGTGTAAGGAGTATCTTTATTATAATATATTTTGACCAATTGACCATTTGATATTGTGCTGTTTTTCGAGTCTGAAGCGGACGAAATTGCGATTATCAGCTTAATAAGAATAAATTACAAGCTATATATGCAAGTTTTAAGTAAATGAGTCAATGACCTTGTAGTCAGTTGTCGGTCGTTGCGTATTAACTACCTACAGGTCATTGAATTCGCCCAACTGATGTTTACTTAAAGAAATTAATTTCCTACATGAGTTAATTGATTTGAGTTTAAAAATAATACATTATTTTTTTTTATTTTTTTTTCATATCGATAGTATTTCATGTGCCGAAACGACCCTTCACGGGATTAAAACGACCAAAATTTAACGGTGTATACCTGCCAATTTGATTGAGGGAGGTTGAATCGAGGTTAACTCACTTGCCAATTAGTTTTTTGATATCAAATTCTAACGTTTAGTAACGTACAAACTTTATGCTTAATTTTATTATTTATTTCTTCGTGTGTCACAGTACACTATTTATTTTGTAATTCACAGTTAGTTGAAATACGGCAATGATATGGAAGCGCGGAGTCTCCTAATACAGGCACTGTTTTGCTTAAAAGAAGGCTCCATATACTTGTAAATATGATAAGGCTAATTGTGACAAGTGACAATAAACTATTTTGTATTTTGCATGAAATGACTTAAAGGATGAGCAGTGGTGGCCGAGTGGTAATGACCCTGACTTACGAATTGTAGGTCGCGGGTTCAAACCCAGCCAGGCGCATTACTTTGTGTAATTTAATTTATCACCACTTCTCTCAAAACGGTGAAGGAAAACATCGTGAGGAAACCGTCATGTCCTAGAACCAAAAATTCGAAGACATGTGACATCCATCAATCCGCACTGGGCCCGCGTGGTGGATTACGGCCCATTCCCTCTCCTAGAGAGGAGGCCTGAGCCCCAGCAGTGGGAACATTAAAAGACTGATGATGACGATGATGATGACTTAAAGTATGCACCAATATTTTTTATACACAGATAGAAACAAGTACAAATGATTAACAGAGGATTCTATAAATCATCCATGCCCTGAAATTAAAAATTCCACAAAAAATAAACTAAAACAAATAAATAAAATTAAAAATACAAAGTCTATTGCTACTAACAAAATTCTAACTGAGGTTCAGATACAATCAAACATGCCAAGTCGATTGAAATCACGGAATGTTTTTTGTTTTTTTTTTTTTTTTGTGTAGGTATCAGAATCCTAAATTTTTTTTCTCTTAAAAAAATTCTGTCAATGACACTGACGTGTTTTTTTTTTTCAGAAAAAGTATGTTGTCATGTTTTCTTTCATTATTTGGCCAATATCTCATGTGGTGGTAAGTGATCATAAAGTAGTCGACATTCGAGTGCGCTTGCCTAGAAGTAAACTAGATATTCAAGACTTAAAGACCCAAGGTCATAGCTAGCAGGAAACACAGATTCCGTCACGAATTTTCTACTAATTAACCTACTATGAACGCAAAAACACATACTGACCAGTATGTGTTTTTGCGTTCATAGTAGGTTACACAGGCCTACTGGTTGCGCCAATTTGCTATGTTCCGCGACTTTGTTTTTTGTAATTTATTTTTTTGGCCTAGCAATCCTATACCATCCGTTTCCCTTCCCCGCACGACCTCTAGAAATGAATTGACATTGACGTGTGTGCATCGATTGTGAATGTGACCGCACCGCTAACATCGCCCGCCCGAAATTACAAGAAAATTGACTATTTCGTGATCCAACCATTCAAAACTCAACAATAGTGCAGTGTAGTGCAAACAGGACCTGGCAGTGGTTAAATGTGCGAAGTCGAGGATCGCCGGCCGGTGCCACGTGGAACCTTCGAAGTCTAAAGGTCAGTGTTCCTTCCCAATACATTTATCCCATTAATGAACGCCAAGCACAGTATCTGCATATTGTTAACAAACCTTAGTTCGCTTTTTAAACCTACAGTCCACAGCAAAATTAGCGCAACCATTACTTTTGGTCCTTCGAGCCGGATCGTGAATCATTTTCTTGTAATTTCGCAATATAGTATTTGTTCCATAGGGAATAAACGCAACGCGCCTGTTTACCTAGATATAATAGTAGAAAACCCGCATCTAGGCATTTAGGCAACTATACGTTATTTCGCTCGTATAGTTAAAGAGTCATTGATAATTACGGTACCTACGCCGTCAACCGCACCGCATAATTATAGTTAGCTACGTAAATATCAGCGTAGATATAAATCGATCGCATTCTTTTTCTTGACAAAATTCATTCGGAAGTCCTACAAATTGCATGTAGGTAGACGCATTTCAAAAATACCCGTTCATTGTTGAGTGAATATTTGTAGGAAACGGATAAACCATAGATTATATACGCATATGAACGACGCCGTTCACTTTGTTGTTTACAATATTACCATATTGTTATCTGATAATTATCGCTTACTTAATAATTCGTTAAGTGTTTGTTTGAGTGTATAGTGTGAATATATCAAAACAAGATGTCTCTTAAGGGAACCAAGGTTAGTACTGATTTAAAGGTTCAGTTAAAGCTTTTATACGCCGAAAGGGACTCACAGTTTTCACGTGTTCAATCAATTTGTGATAAATCTTTGCAAATCTCGGATCTGATGATTAGAGATGCTTTCTTGTGTTCGTTGGAAACTTTAGATAGTTTGCGCGCGGATTTTAAATCTACAATTAAGGATATAAACATTTTAGAGTTGGAGTTAAATCCTGATTACTGTGTGAGTTATCAGGCATTGTCGTCCTTTGATGACTTGTATTGTCGTATCAAACGTATTGCTAGGAGTTTAGAGACCCCCCCCCCCGCGAGTGGTTTATCCAACCCTCCTCGCGAACGCCCACGATTGCCGCCAATTCAAATACCTGAATTTAATGGTGACGTTCGAAATTGGAATTTATTTATAGATAGTTTCGAAAATATAATACATAGGAACACATCGCTGACAGATCACGAGAGATTGCATTATCTCGTAGAAAAATTGACCGGTAAGGCAAAGGCTGTCTGTGCTGGAATTACGTTTAGCGCTGAAAATTACACGTTAGTTTTGGACACTTTAAAAACAAAATACGAAGATAAGCGATTAGTAGCCACCGCATATTTAGATCAATTATTCGATTTGAAAAGTTTTTCCGTTTGTAACGATCATAATTTAGAGAAGTTTTTAAATATTTTCGCATCATCTGTTCGTGCAGTAAAGAACCTAAAGGTCAATGACCTCTGTGACTTTTTGTTTTTGTATATCGGTTTAAAGAAATTAGATCCTGAAACTGTTCGTCTGTTTGAAACGACTCGGCGCGGTAACGAAATACCTAAGTTCGAAGATTTAGAATCTTTTATTCGCGATCATATTAAGGTATTGCAGCGCACGTCGGCACGTCATGAAGCCACGAATAGGACAGGTTCCGATCGCCGTATAGACGCGTCATCGAAGTCAGTCAAGACTGCACATACGCTAGTTAATACCGCCTCAACACCTGACTGTTCTCTGTGTAAGGGTAGCCATACACAGCTGTACAAGTGTTCGGGATTTCAGAAATTATCGCCTAGTGATCGTTACAAGTTTGTCCGCACTAATAATTTGTGTTTTAATTGTCTAAGTGACAAACATCTGGTTACGTCATGTAACAGTGGTGTTAGCTGTCGTAAATGTCTAGCTAGACATCATACCTTCTTGCATTTTGAGAGTAGTAAGCTGCCATCGCAGCAGCAGCCTGCGCAGACGCGCGACGCTTGTGACGCGCGGCCTGCTGCAAGTGCAAACGACGTAACATTGTGTTCGCTTTCCGCCGCTGGTACTCAAATCACTACCGTTTTACTTGCGACCGCGCAAGTTGTCATTGTAGATGCCTTTGGCAAACCGCACACCGTTCGAGCGCTACTAGATGGCGCTTCCCAGAGTAATTTTATTACTCGGGATTGTTGTCAACGCCTTGGTTTTAGTTTTAATAATTGGTCATCCCGCTCAGAAGTGAAAGGTTTTGGAGGTTTAAAGGCAACCATTCACGGTTCCATTAAAATAATATTTAGTTCACGTTTTAATCGTAATATTTCGTTTGAAATGGATTCGCTAGTCGCAGATAAGATTACGGAACGGTTGCCCACGGTACCGGTTGACACGTCCATGCTGACGGAGTTTAAGAACTTGCAGTTAGCCGACGGAAATTACGCTTTCCCTGGAGATATCGATCTATTGATCGGTGCTTCGATTCTCCCGCATCTCCAGTTATCACGTAAAATTCAAGGTCTTCCGATGTACCCCGCTCCGCACGCACTGGAAACAGTTCTCGGGTTTGTTATAGTTGGTTCCGCACCCGCTTGTTTAGTTAGTTACTCGACTGTGTCGCACTGTTGCACCGTCGAGCCGCCGCTTGAGTCTACCATCCGCAAGTTCTGGGAGATTGAAGAGGTCAATGTCCCGCCTATTCTCAGCCCTGAGGATCAGGTCACTGAGGAGATTTATACCCGCACGACTACTCGTGATAAGGATGGTCGTTATGTTGTCGCGCTCCCTTTCAAGGGTGATATTTTTTCGCTCGGTGGCTCCCGTGCCTCCGCAGAAAAACGCTTTCTATGCTTGGAACGTAAGATTCAAGCTGAATTGTCACCGGAAAATATATTCCATGTCGCTGGAACAGAAAACCCAGCTGATTGTCTCTCACGTGGTTTGCTTCCTGCGCAAATTTTAAATCATCCGCTTTGGTTTTGTGGCCCTCCCTGGCTTCATACCACTCCTAACGAGTGGCCAAGTGTTCCGTTTAACCCCGCTACTGTTTCAGAGCCACCCGAGGAGAAGAAACATACGCTTGTAGTATCAGTTCCGCGTGAAGAGTCAGTTGTTTTGTTGTTGTCTAATCGAGTCTCGTCTTGGTCGAGACTATTACGCTGTGTAGTTTATGTCCTAAGATTTTTGAGATTATTACCATCGCGTGGTGCTATAATCGCAGCTGATTTGGATAGAGCTGAATCAGTTGTACTTCGAGAGTTGCAGAAATTTTATTTTTCAATAGAATTTCGTAGTTTAGAATCACAAAAACCTTGTAGTCGCGCACTTCAACATTTGAAACCATTTTTGCAAGACGGACTCATTCGTGTCGGTGGCCGTCTGCGAAATGCTAAGTTAGAGTTTGAACAAATGCATCCAGTAGTTCTACCACGCAAGGATCACGTTTTGGATTTGTTGGTGGATTATCACCATAAGGTGAATTGTCACGCTGGTCCCGATTTATTAATGTCCATTCTTCGACAGAAGTACTGGATACTTTCCGCTCGCAATTTGATACGCGCTAGAGTGCACAGATGTGTGCCCTGCTTTAAGCTCCGCCCGCGTTTCAACGCGCCGGAAATGGCCGACCATCGTTCTTGTCGTGTTGTACAGACGGTGAAACCTTTCATACATACTGGGACGGACTATGCTGGACCGTTTAAAGTCACTATTGCCCGTGGTCGTGGTATACGTTCCACAAAGGCATACATTTGCCTATTCGTTTGTATGACAACTCGTGCGGTTCACATAGAGTTAACCAGTGATTTGAGTACGCAGGGTTTTATGTCTGCATTTAAACGATTTTTATCTCGCCGTGATCCCGTTAAGCGCTTATACTCTGACAACGGCACAAATTATGTTGGAGCGCGACGCAATATTTCGGAATTACATACATTCTTACGCTCCAAGTACTACCAAAGTGAATTCGCCCATGTCTTAGCTGAGAATCGCATTGATTGGTGTTTTAATACGCCAGCGGCTAGTCATTTTGGTAGCAATTGGGAGGCGAATATTAAAAGCCTTAAGTCGCACCTGTTTCGGGTCATAGGCGAACAGATTCTCTCATACGAGGAGTTGAGCACCGTACTCGCTCAGGTAGAGGCGTTGATGAATACGCGTCCGTTGTGTCGGACTTTGTCTAGTGATCCATCGGAGCCACTAGCGTTGACGCCGGCTCACTTCTTGACGACGACTCCTCTTAAATATTTGCCCGCTTTAGATGTCGAGACTGACAAACTGCAGCTTCACCCGCGTCACGCTCTGCTGGATAGCTTAGTTCAGTCCTTTTGGAAGCGATGGAGGACAGATTATCTGCATACGCTGCAGTCGCGTCAAAAGTGGAACACTCCTTCAGATCCAGTCACAGTCGGTACTGTGGTGATACTGAAGACTGAGAGTGCGCCTCCTCTGCACTGGCCTCTTGGTGTAGTGGAAGAAGTTTTTCCGGGTTCGAACGGAATAACGCGAGTCGTAAAGGTTAAAACCGCAACTGGATCGTACCTGCGTCCGGTTATTCGCCTCTGCCCTCTGCCTAATCAGCAGTAGTGGCATAGTTAGTTATAAGTTGTTTCGCTACCTAGTATTGATAGTCTAGATATAGTAATAGGGTTTAGTTTCGCTTTTGTTTTCTCTTTTTCTTTGAAGGTAACCCTTCAAACCCGGGGGGAATGGTTGCGCCAATTTGCTATGATCCGCGATTTTGTTTTTTTTTTGTAATTTATTTTTTTGCCTAGCAATCCTATCCCTTACGTTTCCCTTCCCCGCACGACCTCAAGATTGACATAACGTGTTTTGTGTGCATCGATTGTGAATGTGACCGCACCGCTAACATCGCCCGCCCGAAATTACAAGAAAATTGACTATTTCGTGATCCAACCATTCAAAACTCAACAATAGTGCAGTGTAGTGCAAACAGGACCTGGCAGTGGTTAAATGTGCGAAGTCGAGGATCGCCGGCCGGTGCCACGTGGAACCTTCGAAGTCTAAAGGTCAGTGTTCCTTCCCAATACATTTATCCCATTAATGAACGCCAAGCACAGTATCTGCATATTGTTAACAAACCTTAGTTCGCTTTTTAAACCTACAGTCCACAGCAAAATTAGCGCAACCACCTACCAATAGGCCTGTGTTTTTTAGATATATCGGTACAAATCGCTTTTCAAACCCATAATCTATGCGGATGGCAATAAATATTTACTTATTTTTCATACTGTCATTTCATTATGGGTAGGAAATTATCTAATGAATTCTCCCGCTAACGGAAGGGCATGTCAGGTTTCACGGACTAAAACCACACCTTGATATTCTTTCAGCTGCCTTGCATTAATTGCCTGCCCCAATAAGCTTCGGCCCTACTGGGTACCTATTTGCTAGCATTTTTGAGGCGCACATGAAACACTTTGCTTTTTTTACGACTCGGGCTTGGTCTGGACGATTACCGGACGGCCGGCGAGCTTCCCGTTGCTCGTCATCTTCAAACACATGCCTTTGGTTGCTGGTAGTCAAATCAAGTCCCGACGGCTGGGCTGTGAGGTTGTCCGTGCCCTCACGTATGCGTTCGCTTCCTTCGCTAAGTAATGCTTCGCTTATGAAGGTAACTAAGTTAGATAAAGACCATCACTAAGGGACGTGGTCAACGGATGACGGACCAGCACTAGTCCAAGGCAGCGGAAATCACACACACTCGCAGGCCCATAACGCAAGGGTGTGAGTAAAGAATATGGTGGTTTTAGTCAGTAAACTTGTACTAAAACCATTATAGTGACCCTTCCGGCCGCACAAGGGAGAAGGACATCCTTTGCCAACACCAACACAAAAAACTCCACCGTATTAAATTAAGAATGACATTACTTAGCTCAACCTAACAAAACTCTCTTTGTGTCTCTTTTACGCATTGATTCGTGAAAACAAACAACACGCATTTTCGTAAACTTTGCCAAAATACTGCAATATCGGGGAGCCCCAGGCCCCACAACATCCGGAGCGCTTTACCTATTGAACTGAATAGATAGGACATTGTACAATTTTAGCTTGGAGTCATCCCACAGGCTGCTCGTGTACAGTCGTGAATTAAGCTATAAATAGTTCAACTGATTACCAACAACCAAATAAATTACTTTACACAGGTTATCACTCTAAGCCTTTAAGCTAACTCGAATTAATTAGGGTTTTCGAAAATAACATTCACCAGGTGGCAGTACTGAGTCGTCAGATCCAGGCACCTTTCAAACGCTTATGTTAATGACATTAGTTAAATTGACGCTAAGACGTTTTCTAATGTAAGTGGCCTTTCGGTTAAGTGGCGCCAACTGGTGGTGGGGATTTTCCTAAAAACCCTTTGTCGACACATGCGTAAATTAAACTGTTAAGCACCAAGAGGACACCGGTGTCCGCACACCTATTGTCTTTCTATTGTCTCTCTGACTTCGAGTTAAAAAAAGTACTTCATTATTTAAATTTTATCTTGACAAATCGATAGTGTTTCATGTAGCGATTCGACTCGGGTACATGAAACACTATCGATTTAATCTTTTAAATTTTGATCGTTTTAAATACAAGGGATTAAAACGATAAAAATTTAACGGTGTAATAAATCAATGTTATTTAAAATCAAAGCATCAAGCACCATTATTCAAACCTAATCGCCATGTAACCATGAGCAGCAAAATTCACGAACCTAATAGAGCTGTAATATTTGCCATTATCTACTGACCTTTCTATTCTATTCTTTATTAATGGCAAGTAGTGGCGATGACGACTATTGTGTCAATGTTTATGTTAATTTGAAAAGCAAGTGTGTACCTATATTTAGCCCAGTCAATATTAACACAAATAAGGATAAACATCGCAAATGCGCATGTAACTACAATTTCTTTTTTAAGTTGTTAGGTCCCTTGAGAGTAGTTTACAATTACCCTCAAGGGTTTTTTTTTCAAGTGGTTTTGCAAACTCAGCTACGTTTTGCTTACAAACCAGTAGAGGTAAGGTTTCAATCGTGATTGGTTTTGATTGATTGTCAAACCGGCAATATAAAGTTTAAAAAAATAAATAATTTTCAGTCAGAATGCGGCCTTAGACACGATATATATTACAAAGAGCACCCACCTTTTTTTATGGTAGGTAAAATCATCCAATGACAAATTCCGCCCCTGGGTGGAGCGGGAAGTAGTGTCAGACTCTTACTGACTAAAAACCTACCCCGTTCCTTCGTTGCCTATAGTGCCGGGGCTGAGCCTTCCTCTCAAAAAACGGCCCTAGACCCCAGCAGGCTTCGACCCTGCCTGCCTGCAATTAGCAGGCTGGGCCTCTCCGGTGTGCTGACAGCTCCTTGAGGCGCGCGGGAACAGAACGCGCCGTCGATGACTTGGGCTCGGTCCGGTCGGTTACCGGACAATCGGACAACGTGCTACCCATTGCACGCCGTCCGAAGCCCGCGCTTACGGTGGCCGGAAATCGGGATCGGAATCCCGGCGGCGGCTGGGGCGAGCGCCCCGTTGCCTCTACCTGATGCGGTCGGCCTCCTCCTTTGCTAACATTACTGCTTCGCAGAAGGAGGCGACCGCCTGCCATCCCTCCTCACTACGGACCATGGCCTGAACCAAGGCCCGGCGAGAGAGATCGCTGCCGCCGATCGCACCAGCCCACTTCACTCCAGAAGCGTCCATGGGTCAGGGCGTCCATGAGTGAACTCGGTGCTCCCAAGGTTCGTGTTCTTATCTCGCTGATGGCTGTGCACTTGAGGAGCACGTGCGCAACAGTTTGTTCTGACTCCATACATCAGGGGTGGCCAATGATTTCTGTTTGTATTTTTTATGATAAATAAAACAATATATCTGGGCGGTTTTAAAAAACTATTTGACTAATGTTATGTACAAGGATAGTAACTCGACGTATTCCTTGCACAACGTCATAGTAGGATTAAAATGCAACAAATTAAGCTACCAAATGTTCCACTGAAATTCAGAAGCTTTCGAGTTAGTCAGATTTTTTTAAGCTCAATCCAAGATCAAATGTTTTAAAAACTATTTACGGCGCGACTGTACTAAAATTTAACCTATTAATTGTCATAATTAATGCCGTAGCAGATCTACAATAGTATTTACCAATAGTTATCACTAAACAAATATATTTTTTTGTAACGTTTGCTTGTTACTATAAACATAATGTGCAACAATAGATAATAATAATTATGTTACCGGCAATCTGTATAATTCAGGTATTCTATACACTACTGACGTATAACCTCGCGCTCCAACATCGTTTGTCAATTCCATAGACAAACGAAGAATATCGTATTGTAAGAATATTTCATACTTACCTTTTTGAAATAATTTGGATTCCAATTCACATATTGAATGGTTAAATGACCGAACCTACAGACGTACAATTCCAAAGAAAACATTTATTTTCGATCTAATACTCGTACAAATTAATATGAAAGAGTTTTTGGGTTCATTTGGGTAACCTGGCATGCCTGCGGTATCAAATCATCAATAGTTTCACCTTATCGATGAAATAGAATAAAATAAAAAAAAAATCATCCAATACAGATTTTTTTAGGCGCGAAATACAATGACTTCTTTCGCTCTAAAACGAAGCAAGAGGGCATATCAGACTTTTACTGACTAATACCCATTCATATGTTCCTTCTTTGCCTTTGTTTCAGGTCCCTGGGGTTCTATTTGTGCTGCGGTTTTGCTGACATCACATGTACGTGAGGACAATGTGGATTAGTTTTTTTTTTTTCGCTTCTCTCTTTTCTTTTTAGTATTTTTTTAGCATATGTCTGGCATTTTTTTTTTTTATGTTAGTTAAAATCATCCAATGACAAATCCCACCCTTGGACGGAGCGGGAAGTAGTGTCAGACTCTTACTGACTAAAAACCTACCCCGTTCCTTCGTAGCCTAAGTATTTTCTGCAGCCGACCCAAATGTCCTTTCCTTGGTATTGTTCGTCAAGTCGTTGAGCTCCTTAGTGTCCTGAGTTGAGCTTTGCGAATACTGACAAATGCTTGCACTGACTGGACAGGTCCACTTAAATCTGTATGGTTCTTACTTCAAAAGGCCATTTCAGACAAATCTGCATGGTCCTCATGTGATTTGACCAATACTTATTTACTGTATGGACTTTAAAAGAGACTTTGACCCCTGAGTTTGTTTTGGTGTTTCTTCTCAGGGTATTCAACTAGAAAACACCGGCCTCATCTAGTCTAAAACGACAACAAAAAAAAAAATTGACGTGTAAAAGTGTTTTTAAAACCTACTTACAAAACAAATATCATTTATCATCTCCTTGAGGCGGAATACTATGCGCCATCGACGACTTGGGCTCGGTATGTATGGTTACCGGACTTCCAACTTAGATACAGCACAATAACAAGAAGCACAAAGTAGAAAAGAATATTGAGGTACAATCAAATTACATATCAAAAGGGTTAGCTAGCTATTACAGTATTTCTTGGGCATCAGACACCCAACGCTGATTGGTATCCCGCTGTGAAAGATGCGCGAGGGTAAATAAAATATATAGGGTGACTGGTAATTAGTGAACGATAATTAAACACGTGACTGAAGTCATGATAATAAACAACTTTTACTATGGGACTAAACCTGAAATCGTGAAAAAAATCAGCCAAGTTCAGTACATTTTGACCAGTTAGGCCAACACAAATGTACTGACCAGCAGATTTTTTTTTTTGTAATTTCATGTTTGGTCCCATAGTAAAAGTTGTTTGTTATCATGACTGCAATCACGTGTTTAAGTATCGTTCACTAATTACCAGTCACCCTATATACAGAGATGTTAATATTTGTGTACTGGTAATGTCTCAAAATACGTAATATAATAATGACAAATAGAAAGCAATCTGTGCAGCTGCTCCATATATTTTGTCGAATTATAATTATGAATATGGAGCAGTGGATTTGTTGTTCGTGATTTAAGATTTGGTCGCTTATTAAAAGTTGTTCATATTGACAAGTAAAATGGATGGCCTTTAAAGGAAAGCCCATCTGTAGTTTCAATGTAATTTATAACATACAATGAAACCGAAATGTAAGTAGGAAGACAAATAAATCATGATTTGGGTAAAGGCAGCAGAATGGGAAAAACAACAAAAATCATCAAGGAACTTTGGAGTTCTATAAATACGTTCAGGGGGCTTGCTCCCGAGTTTAATTCCAATCGGTCGACATTGGAATTGTGACGTTAGGTACTCTTGAATTCGATGCTAACGCCAAACTGGTTTAAAATTGCTTGACCACACGCCAAGCCAAATCTCCATTTTACTTATGTAGTTTCCCAAAAAGGTCACGTAATTTGGCCCTAGCTTCGAATTCAAGAGTACCTAACGTTACAATTCCAATGTCGACCGATCGGAATTAAACTCGAGAGTAAGCCCCCTGGTAAACAGGTTGTTTTAATTTTATTCACGGTTTTTAATTTTGAAATATTAAGCTGTTGTTACAATAACAATGTCTTTCATTTGGGTTATTGAGTTGGTATGACTGGCCTGTTGGTCTAGTGGTTAGTGGCCCTGACTGCTATACCAGAAGTCATGGGTTCGATTCCCACCCAGGACAAATGTTTGTGTGATGATCACGATAATTTGTTCTGTGTCTGAGTGTAATTAATCTATAATATGTATGTATTTAAAAATATATAAATATGTATATCTGTTGTCTAGACCCATAACACAAGCTCTGCTTAGTTTGGGACTAGACAGCGTTGTGTGATAGTTGTGGAATAAAAAATGACCTACACAGCCGGACGACCAAATTAAATATTTCTTTAATTTTTGCTAGTGACCCGCTTTAGCTTCGAATGAGTGTTAGAAATCTTTAAAATTTCCGACATTTCTTTTCACTATAAAGCGAAGACTGTGGGTAGCGCCTATAAGGTCAGCCTTGCACCCACACGTGCCTCTTAAGTAGGTATCTCAACACTAAACAGATAATTTTATTGATATAATACGTCTAATGTCGCTATTAATTTTTAATATAATTTGCACTTTAAGCTCTACAAATAAAGTTGCAAATTGCAAAATGTTAATTCTAGAGTTCGTTTTATTTAACTCGTGGGCATACGGTTTGCAACATTCACCTTTTCCTAAACAGGCAAGTGGATAATATGCATATTATACACCTCAACCTTTCTCATGAATTACTCTATTATTTGATGTATTTTTTACACTGAACACATATTTTCTATTTATTATTTACCACACAAACTTATATACTTACACTGTTAACTGGGTAAATAAACCAATATTCAACCAATCACTCTAAATAAGGTTCAGTTGAAAACCAGCGTCAGGCAACTACCACGTAGCTGTCTGGCAATTTTTGCAAAACTGGACATATTTGGCGCAACCGTGAGACACACAATGTTAGTTTTATCCTTTTTTTATCTTAAGTGTCTACATGTTGTTTCTGCATTGTGTGTGTCTATATTGTGTCAAATAAAATATTTTTCTTTCTTTCTTTCTTTCAAAAATGCTTGAAAAATCGTTTATAGAGGCAGACAAAAACAGTGGAGAACTTTGTTTAATATAACACTAGCTCCTGCCAGCGGCTTCGCCCGCGTAAAAATCGGTTTCTCCATACAAATTTCCAACCCTCATTTTGCTCCTGAAGGGTTTTTTTATGGTAGGTAAAATCATCCAATGACAAATCCCGCCCTTGGGCGGAGCGGGAAGTAGTGTCAGACTCTTACTGACTAAAAACCTACCCCGTTCCTTCGTAGCCTATCGAGCTGGGGCCGGGTATTCCTTTCGGAAGTTAACCCATGACTCCAGCATGCTTCGACCCTGCCTGCCTGCAGTTAGCAGGCTGGGCCTCTTCGGTGTGCTCACAGCTCCTTGAGGCGCGCGGGAACAGAACGCGCCGTCGACGACTCGGGCTCGGTCCGGTCGGTTACCGGACGATCGGACAGCGTACTACCCATTGCACGCCGTCAGCAACGCCCGCGCCTACGGTTTGCCCCTGAAGGGTGGAGTTTCGTAAAATCCGTACTCAGCATCATTTCGTCGTTTATAAAAATGGTAGGTACTCTACTCAGGTTACCAAAATGTTGATTTAATTTTTTTTTATGCGTTTTATATTTCTAGTTATCGGAGGCAATCAAAGCGAATATTAAGTGGTTTTTTAAAAATGGTTATTTTATCGAAACAATATTTTTTTTAGAAATCCTAAATTAAATTCAACGAACGAATATTTCATAAATCAATTACCGTATTTGATTGTATAAGCTGGCGGCGCCCTATAAGTGTTTATTTTAGTTTTGAGGTCAAATTAGGTACAATGATGACGAATGGAAACAATTGGTTACATAAAGACAAGAGTATCCATTTAAGAGGCCATTTCAAATGGCCGGATGGAATATTTTCAGGTTGGTTGGTACTAATTTTGTCTCATCCCGTCCGCTTTTCTGTCGATTAATTTGACAACAGACATGGACCCATTTCTTTTTTGTCAATGGGTTAAATTTTCAATGAAAATAAAATATTCCATACATTCATACAGAGATCTCACTTGTCAAATTATATAGAAAGGGTAAAGCGAACGTCAAACATAATGTCGGCGGTAGGTGTGAATAAAGTTAAGACGCTTTTTCGTTCAGCAATTTTAATTTAAATTATAATTAAGTGATTTTTAATATTTATTATAATAATTGTGCTAGCAAAATCTGCTATATATGCAGTGCTTACATTAGTAACAAAGTCCATGTGAGATAACACAAAACAACACCACCTGCCAGCTTCTGTTCACTACAACTGTTAATCACTACAAGAAGTAACACTTTTCTTAAGATGTCTCAACTGGATGAGATTCAGTCGGCCCAAAAAGACTTGGAGCAGTGCTTCATAAAGAAGATGAGTGAGCTTGAGGCACAGATTCAGTGTGCTGGACCAGCGAAGGACACCGTTGCCAAGATAGCTGAAGAGTTCCGTACATTCCGAGAGCTGATGTTCAGTATGCTGAAACTTCTTCGCAGGCAGATCACAGAGTGTTCCACAATGTTGGATAGATTGGAGACGCACAGCCGTCGGAAAGCTCTTGTTTTCACCGGGTTTGCTGAGGCGGACAAGGAGGATTGCAGTGCTCTCATATTGAATGTGCTACGCAGCAGACTGGCTCTTCCGGACATTACTCCATCTTCGATCAAGGCATGCCACAGGTTGGGGGCGTCTAGCAAAGGTCCTACACGCAGCAGGCCTATATTAGTGAGATTCTCGAGTGTTGAATGGAAGTCTGCTGTTTGGAAGGCAAAATCAGCTCTGAAGGGCTCCACAATCACGGTCAAAGAGTTTCTGACCAGGACTAGGCAGAATGTCTTCGGCAAGGCGCGATTGCATTTCGGGATGACTGCATGCTGGACTCAGGATGGGGTAATAGTAGTCAGATCTCCCAATGGAACTCGACATAAGGTGTTTTCTTTGGATGAACTCGATCTTTTAGTGGCCAAGTACCCCAAGAAGGCAGTGGAGTCGTCTGCGGCAGCAGGAGGCAGGCCGGGTGTCGGAGTGCGTAAGAATTAGTGTTAGTTTATTGGTTGTCGTGATGTTGCTTCAAAACATTTAACATATTATATTATTAACACTGTTATTATTGCATTGTGCTTGGGGCAACGTACTTCATGTAATTGTTACGTTACTTTGTTTTTCTGGACACTAATACGTTGAATTTCATTTCAAAATTAATGTTTTAGAAGGTATTTCCTCAAGAACTTGTTTGTTTTGACAATCATAACAATGTTTCAACTTCAACTCTTCATTAATGGCCTTTGTTTAATGTCAGCTGTCACACCTGTCACTTTACTTGCGTCAAAATTAAAATGTTCCGGGTTGCGTTTGGTTGTTGCTGATGTATTTTTGTCTTTTATCCGTTTCGTTACTTGCTTGTTTATATTGTGTGCTTACTGTAATATTTTTTTTTCCTGTCTGCTATGTTTTGTCTTTTATCTTGTTTTGTATTACTGTAGTTTATTCTACTGGTGTTGCTGGCGGGTGGTGCACAGACAGTGGTGTTGCACCGAAAGTAATTTCATTTTTATTTTTTTGCTATTTATAGTATATTTTCTGGTATTTATTTTATTTTTTATGGTATCAGATGATGATTCCTTTCATTCTGCTATTGATTCTGAAAACTCTTCCGCTAATACAAGTTTTACTTCGTTAACCAGCACCCTTGGTGACTTTGTCTGTCAGAGGTTTAATCAGCAGAATGGTCACTTGTTTAATGTATGCCACATTAACGCTCAGAGTGTGCCAAGTCACTATAGTGAGCTGTTCGACAGCTTTTCGCATACCAATATTCACGCCGTTTTGATTTCAGAGAGTTGGCTTAAGCCTCATCTTCTCTCTACTTCCTATCCGCTTCCTGGTTTCATTCTCATCCGCAACGATAGAACTGGAAAAGGAGGTGGTGGCGTCGCTATCTATCTCCGCAGTGATTTTCCTTACAAGATCATTGCCTCTTCTCCTTCTCCTTACTGTGCTTCCGCTGAGTATCTTTTCCTAGAGATTTATGTCAAAGGTGTCAAGACCCTACTCGGTGTTGTCTACTGTCCACCCACCGTTGACTACTTTTCCAGCCTTGAACTAGCGCTGGAATCTGTGGGGACCGAGTATGCACATTGCATCATCATGGGCGATTTCAACACAGACCTTACTCACCCAACTCCTCGTTCCCGTAAACTCCTTCACATAATTGAGTCCGTTAGTCTCCATGTTCTTCCACTGCAGCCCACACATCTAAATGTCTCAGGGGATGACACGTGGCTCGATTTAATCCTAACGTCCACTCCTACCCTTGTTTCCTCTCATGGCCAGCATCCCGCACCTGGTTTTTCCCATCATGACCTCATTTTCCTTTCTTATGTCCTAAAACCACCTAAACCTCTCCCTAAAATTCTGCGCATGCGTTGTTTTGCACGCATGGATGTTGAGAAGCTGCGTCGGGATGCGTCAGAACTGGACTGGGGACCCCTAGGAGCAGCAATAACCGTAGACGATAAATTGCGCATATTTAATGAAACTGTCCTAGCTCTTTACGATAGACATGCGCCTGTAAAAAGGGTTAAACTTAGGCGTTCTCCTGCTCCTTGGATGACGACAGATGTTCGTATGGCGATGAGGCGTCGGAATAGGGCATTTAGGAAATATAAAAGGGATCGCTGTGAACAAAACAAGAACCTCTTCAAAACTGCAAGAAATCGGTGTAATCAGGTGATACGGAACGCCAAACGCCGCCACATTCTTGATAACATTTCATCTTCTTCTCCTGCCGATATCTGGAAATTCTTAGGAACTCTTGGTATCGGTAGGGCACGTCATGTGGATTTCCCTAAGACGATTGGCCTGGATGAAATCAACCGTCACTTCACAACCACCTGTCATTTGAATTCTCAAATGTTGACTCAGACGGTGGATTTTATTTCTAGCCTGTCTAGTCCAGTCATAGAGCCATTTTGCTTTTCTCCCGCCACCTTGGATGAAATTAAAAAGATTATCCTATCTATAAAATCCAGGGCTGTGGGCCATGATGACATCAGTCGTTATATGGTCACCCTGATCCTCGATTCGCTCCTTCCTCCGATTGCCCACATCATTAACTTTTCACTTGATTCTGGACAATTCCCATCCCTGTGGCGTATGGCTTACGTCCGTCCACTCCCTAAAATTACAAATCCCTCCCTTCCAAGTCATTTTCGTCCAATTTCCATTCTTCCTTTCCTTTCTAAAGTCCTCGAGGCATGTGTGCACAAGCAGTTTTCGGGGTTTGTCCACCGACACAACCTCGTAAGCTCATTCCAGTCTGGATTCAGACCTGGGCACAGTACAGCCTCCGCTCTTCTTAAAGTGACTGGCGACATTAGAGAAGCAATTGAAGATACTAAAGTTACTGAGTTAGTGTTAATAGATTTCTCCAATGCCTTTAATGCCGTCAATCACGATATACTCCTATCTATCCTTTCCCATCTTATGGTTTCTTCCGAGGTGCTAGAATGGTTCTCTTCTTATCTTCGGGGACGTCAGCAGTCGGTTCGCGTTGATGAGAATTCCTCGAGTTGGCGTGACCTGGAGGCTGGTGTTCCGCAAGGCGGTATTCTATCTCCATTACTATTCTCCATCTTCATAAATTTTATAACTCACTGTCTTCGGTGTGCGTATCACATTTATGCCGATGATCTTCAGTTGTATGCAGCTGTGCGGGTGGAAGGTTTGTCAGACGCTATAGAGGATGTGAACCGAGATTTGAATGCTATCAGTGACTGGTCTGATAGGTTTGGAGTGTCTGTAAACCCCTCAAAATGTCAGGCCATCGTTATTGGTAGTACACGCATGATGAGTAGAGTGGCGGTTAGCTCTCTACCTCCTATTGTTTTCAAGGGTGCAGTCATTCCCATCAGCTCTAGTGTAAAGGATCTCGGTTTGCATCTTGACTCAACGCTTGGCTGGCAAAGTCAGGTTTCTAGTGTCTGCCAAAGAGTCAACGGGACTTTGCGGTATCTGTATCGTCTGAGGAATTTTTTACCTGCAAAGACCAAGACAATGCTTGTGCAGACTTTAATTTTCCCGATTGTCGACTATGGTGATGTGTGCTATTTAGATCTCAACGCAGTCTTGCTGGATAAGCTTGATAGGCTCCTCAACAACTGCATCAGGTTCATATTTAACTTGAGGAAATATGATCATGTATCAAGCTTCAGATCGGAACTCAAATGGTTGCCTATTCGCCAGAGAAGAAGTTTGCGAGCTTTGACAACCCTCTTCTCTTTGCTTAACTCTCCTACCCCTCCTTCTTATCTTATATCTCACTTTCAATATCTCTGCTCTTCCCACGCTAGGAATCTGCGTTCTTCTAACAATCTCCTACTGCTTTGCCCTTCTCATACTTCTGATTTAGTTCATTCTTCCTTCTATATACAGTCCATTCTTCTGTGGAATTCGCTACCTCTCGATATCAGGACGGCCACGAGTCAGTATGCATTTAAGCGGAAGTTGCGGAATTACTTTCTACACCAATAGCAGAATCATCTCAAATACTCCTTCACTGTATATATATTTTTATATAATGTGTATGTATAGGTATATATATATATAGTATATATGTATGTATGTCCAGTTTTAGCTTTATATATAATTTTGTAATATTTGTGTTCAAAATAGTAATTTTCCCTCCTTTTCTTTTATGTACCTGCCATATTGTCTCCCCACCACCCTAGGTTGACTGGTAGAGAATGCCTAAGGCATTAAGTCCGCCTATGTACCCATGGTTGCAGAAAGATTAAATAAATAAATAAATGTCGTTACACCTACCTGTCGCTACCTTTTTTTTTATTTCAGGTTACTTAGCTGTTTTTTTTTTATTCCTAAAATATTTTATTCATCCCGGCGGCATTAGCAGGTATTATTATAAAAGTTAAAATAGTTTTTATAAAAAATAACTTTAAAATCTCCTGTTTTCTATCGAAATTTTTTTTATGGTACGTAAAATCATCCAATGACATCCCCCGCCCTTGGGCGGAGCGGGAGATAGTGTCAGACTCTTACTGACTAAAAATCTACCCCGTTCCTTCTTTACCTTGGTCCCAGGGCCCTGGTATGTACTTTCACACCTCCCCAGAGCCCCAGAGTAGGTTTCGACCCTGCTGGGCCCCTACTAGTTTGCTGAAAACTTCTTGAGGCGCGTGGGAACATTGCGCGCCGTCGACGACTCAGACCCGGTTCGGACAGTTACCGGGCAGACGGACAGCGAGCTACCCGTTGCCTGTCGTCCACAAGCCCGCACCTACGGTGGCCGGAAATTCTATCGATCGTGTCTTTGTCATTCTTAAATTGTGCAAAAATATTTTTTTATACGTAAAAAATCAGGATTTCTTTATGAGTTCTATTTTTATTAAAAAATATTTTAACAAAGAATCTGTGGTCTAGCTAACATTTATAGAATATTTTGTCATAAATTTTGTCTTGCATGGTATATAAAATGTATTTATAATACTCCTATGTACCTAAACACTAGATCTTTTCTTCGATGACCTATTATATCCAGCACTAACTCCAGTTTAAAAGACGTACGCCCAATACGTTGGTCCGACCAGATCCGCACCGCTCTTGACTCTACTTCACACCACCAGAGACAGCCACAGATGGAAGAACATCATTCAGGGAAAAATGATGAAACAGGGAGGTCACGACCCTCAGCATTGAGGAATTCGACGCAAGGAGGAGGAGGAGAAGCATAAAGGCACTTTTAATAATTCTGTCACTCCTTCTCGCTTCACCCTAAAGCGGAAGAAGTCATTGAATGATCTCCCAATAAAAAAAAAACTATTTAAGTAATAAAAAGATACATTATTGCTTAGTATTACCAGCTACTTTTCATTCTGAGAAAAAAATACGCTCCTGAAGAATAAAATACATAAGTAAAGACAAGGAAAAAAGGTTTATATAAATGTATAGCCATCCATCCAGGGCCTGACCGCGGTATTTTCAGCCTAACCCACAAATCAATCGACCCAAGCCGTTGGTATTTAGACTAACCTCCTTCACTGAAGAAACATTGTATTATTTCAGGCCTTTCATAAAACAATGAACCTATAAACCTAGTGTTCCTAAAGGTCCCTATGCGTATATACTTAGAGATCTTAGAAGTAGACCTATGTAAATGAAAACCTTAATGTTACTAGTCTGAATACAATGTCAGCTTAGACAATCACGCCGTAGGTGTTGATTTGCGGACAGTAAGCAATGGGTAGCTCGCTGTCCGGCCGTCCGGTAACCGACCAGACTAAGCCCGAGCCATCGACGGCTTATTCCACGTGCGCCATAAAGAGATATCCGCAAAACCGTAGGGGCCAAACAGGGCTGAAGCCTACTGGGGCCATGGGATGGCTACCAAAAGGAAAACCGGCTATAGGCTCTTAATAAACTAGTGCGACTCACCATCAACGATTGCATCACTGTTTACCATCAGGTGGAATTGCAATCAAGCACTAGTTTATAACCAATAAAAAAAACCCAGGGTCTTGGAATGCAAGGCAAAGAAGGAGAATAGGTGTGGGAAGTCTGACACGCCCTTCCGCTCCACCCTAGTGTGGGAGAAGTCACTGGATGATTTCTCACCTAAAAAAAAATGGTATGTCCCTACAACAAAATAATATAAGAAAATGTAAAAAAAGAAAACAATGTCTTCTGTAACGTAGTTTTTCTGGTCCACTAAAAAGCAGTTTACCGATTAAGTGTAATTTTTTTCTAAGAAATTGAAAACGTTTACAATCACTATTATTTTGTACTCATTCACTTTAAAAATAAAAACCAATCTCGATTCTGACCTTTAAACTGAAACCTCAACGTGTCTGGAGTGAAAAATAGCTATCAAATAAATATTGTTAGACGGGACTGAAACCTGAACGCGTCTGATTTATTTAATCAAATCTGACCACAGTAAATATATCTTCTATTCTTTCTGAAAGGCCTCACGGATCAATGTTTATGTTATACTGTAAAATCTTTACTTAAATAGAGTATTAAAACCTAACATTTACCTTTGCTCTAAATCGTGATCATAATCATAATATCACACACACTATCACACAACGCCGTCTAGTCCCAAGCTAAGCAGAGCTTGTGTTATGAGTACTAGACAACTGATAAACATACTTATATATTTCTAAATACATACATATTATAGATAAATGATGTGTGATGGTATTATCATGGTCATTATTATGGTACTCTTTTCGAAACCAATTTTTCCAGTATTATAAATCAGAAAAATTGTTCCCCTTTTAATACTTAAATTTGCGAACTCATGTTGTTAAATCTTTTTCAATATACTTATTCGAAAATCCGCTCTAATCCCACTACGTTTAGGCACATAATGGACTGTTTTCCGGACTTGTGCAGAAAAATACGCGTGCTTGCTCCGCCACAATTTTATTGTTATAAAATAGTTTATCGTATCAGGCGTGCGTCAACCCCGACGAGGTGCGAGTTAACTCCCACGAATCGGAAGTGTATTTAAAAACGTCGTTGGATACACGTGCAAATTTTTCACTGCAGCCCTCGGCTTCATAACAGACTCGCCTACGGCTAATGCGAATTGCGCCTCAGTCACAATGACAAACTTTCGGCACTTGTATCAAAATGTACTATTTTACTGGTTAAACTTTTTATCGCAGTTCGGGCTAGGTACATTTTTTATTTCGCCTTCGGAATTTCTACACAGATTTTTTACAAAATCAGAAAACAGGCTTTAGAACAGCTTCTAGAATATTGTTTGATCATTTTGCAAATACGAAACGCTTAGTGAAAGCCCGATAAATATTTATTTATGCTTCAGTCAATAAAGTGAATGAATAAATTGAATTGATAAAACAAAGTCGTAGCCGATACAGATTATCGGCTAAATACAAAACCATGCAAAGGATTTTTACGCGACTTTCACTAATTGAAAGAACAATAAACGGGAGAGGCCTGTATGTCTGTCTGTATTGTATGCGGCATATAAGTTGAACTAAAATAACGATCTTCAATGCTCAGTAACAGATTTTCGGGTCTCAATCGTAACGCGGCACAACGGTGTCTGCGCGTGACCATAGCATCGACGGCCATTTTAGTTCAACTTATTCACCCTTGTCGAAAAGAGTGTAAGTCAGATTTTGTCGAAAATGAGTTAAGTATACCAAAGTGATCAAAAAATATTACTCTATCGTTTGGTGAAAACGGATCTAAGCTATCTTTAAAAATAAAGAAGATACTGTGTGTAAAAAGATTCAACTGGTACTCGAACCAAAAATAACTACAAAAGTCTTGTAAAATAGTCCATGCAAAGAAGACGGGAGGAAAAGTCTATACTTCAATAACTATAGTAGATAAAGCCCCGAGTGAAACTGTTAGCTATCCATTAGCAACTCTTCGTGTCAATGCCATCCAGTAATTAATAGAAGTAATGTGTTTCCGATCAAACATAATTAAGACCTTTATTATGTAGGTCTTTCCATAGTGTTTGTCCGCTTCGTTAATAATAAATGGGTTTCTCCATTGTTATAGACGCCATCGAACTATTTATCATTTGACACTTTCTGTAATAAAGAGCTCGTGTATATTATAGTGTATTACCTATATAACAGCTATTTAGGGCAATATTCAAGATACCTAGTCGAGGTATAGTTTGGGGCTTTGGGCAGGTATGACAATGCATACCATAGGGCCCTGGAACCAAGGCAGGGAAGGAACAGGGTAGGTTTTAGTCAGTAAGAGTCTGACACTATCTCCCGCCCCACCCAAGGGTGGGATTTGTCATTTGATGATTTTACCTACTATAAAAAAAAACCTAGCTACGCGGGTCAATATTCAAGATCAAACATCACTTGTTGCCACATATATTTTTTTAGGGAGGAAAATCATCTTATGACATCCCCCGCCCTTGGACGGAGCGTGAGGGTACGTCAGGCTGTCTGATTAAAAATCCACTCCTGTTCCTTCGTTGCCTTTCATACCAGAGTCTTCCCTTCAGAAGCAAACCCTTGGCCCCAGAAGGCTTCGACCCTGCTGGGACTCTATGGTTCGCTGACATATACTTGAGGCGCGCGTGGAACACGCCGTCGACGACTTAGGCTCGGTCCGGACGATTATCGGACGGTCGGCGGGCGAGCTATCCATTGCTCACCATTCATAAGCCCGCGCCTACGGTGGCTGGAAATCGGAATCGGGATCCCGGCGGTTGAGGCGTGAAGGCCGCTTCCTCTCGCGTGCTCGTGTGGCCTCTTCCATTGCTAGCATTACTGCTTCGCAGAAGGAGGCGGCCGCCTGCTAATCCTCCTCGATTTGAACCAAGGTCGACGAGGACACGGCGGTGGCAGTGCTCTGCCCAAGCGGGGCACACCTCTACCGTATACTCCACTGTGTCCTCCGGGCGGTCCACAAAGTGGTGACATCCGGGCGTTACTTCCGCACGAATCCGGTGCTGGAACTGCCTTGGTTCCAACATATTGACGTCCTTTTATGACTTGAATAGCTCTCTAACTCGTTGTTCCTGCCTTGGGTGGAGTCACATAGAGTGTGAGACTTAAAATCAAAGAGATTTCCGAGCATTGGATTATCTGTAATGACTATCAAAAATCTACCTACATCTTTGACAGTCATTACGGATGTAAAATATTTGGATATTCATCTATCTCTTTTGACTGTAAGTCGACCCCAAAGAGCCTAAAAAGATTGCCTAAGCCGATTGAATACACTTACTGTTGTAAAAAATATTAAAATTGTTGACTCCGTGTCTTTGAGCTTTTAACGAATAACTTTGAGTTTACTAAAGTTTACTAGTAAAGTTATAGTTGTATAGGATTGAAATTATTCGCAATTAATAATCATCCTTCTATGAATTATGAGAACAGATGACATTTTCAAATAAAAGAATAGAAATTATGTAGGATGATCTCGTTTTGGAAGCAGTGAATGTCCTTTGGCTAGTATGATAGGATGCAATTGTTTATTCTCACCGTATTTATGACGTGCAGTGGCGTCCAACACACGAAGAACTCCATGATTATGACGAAAAGCATTCGTATTACCTGAAAGTAAAACAAAATTAAACATTCAACCATTTAAAGAGGTTATAATAATTTATTGGAAACACAGTAAGCTAGAAATGTCGAACTTTGTTCGTTACATTGATTATTATTTTTTCAATACAATCAAAAACCCGCTCTTATTCCACCGCTATTAGGTACGCAATGGACTGTTTTCCGCACTAGTGCGCGTGCTCGCTCCCAAATTGTTCATCATATCAGTCTGGGCGCGGGTCGACCCCAGGGGGCATGGGTCGACCCCACGAGGCATGGGTCAACTCCCACGAGTCGTAAGTGTAATGAAAAACGTGCAAATTTCTCACTGCAGTCCTCGGCTCCATAACACACTCGCCTACGGTTCGTGCGGATTCCGCCTGGGTCACAATGATAAACTTTCGGCACTTGTATCAAAATGTACTATTTTTGCTGTTGGCAAAGCCTATATTCATCCCTTCCTGCACTTACCTACCGAGCGAGAGAGACTGAGCTGCCCAATTATTCCAATTTTTTTTTTTCTTTTTTTTATGTTTTTGTACAATGTTTCCTCGCCAAACTACAGTTTGATGGCGAGATACGCCCGCTTTTTATAACATCTATCAAAACAGTTTACAAAAACAAACAATCCAAACAATACTCTAATATTTTTGCGGTGCGCATTCAGCGCGTCCGGCCAAATACTCGCGTCACTCGGGCAACCCAAACTATGACCAATTTATATTCTGGTAAAGTTTATTCTACGATGCCCCAGTAACGCGAGCACCTTGGTAGACACGCCGAGTGTACCACTTGCTCTGAAACATTAAATACATATAATATACCTAAATTATTATTTTTTTATATGGAATGACATTTCGTCGACATCCACAACTTCAGTGGCGATTTTTGACTGACACTGGGCTCACCGCGCTCAACAAGAATTCGTGTGAAATTTGGTGTCGGGAAGAAATACCTGAAAACTGTACTACCGTAATTTTTCCAAGGACAACCCAGGTACTGTGCAAATCTTCCTTTTAAGGGACAAGTCGTTCTAATCTATTTTTCCACATGGTAATTTTCCACCCAGTAACAAGCCTTTCAAATAGTTCGTCATATTTTCTCTGAACAGAGCGCAAACTTTTATTATATAATAACAACATAATAGTCAAAGCTATTAAAGGTAATCCATATAACTATACTCGTATATAAAAGCGAAATATCACTCAATGATTAATCACGAAATCTCAGAAACTATAACACCTACCAACTTAAATTTGGCAGGTAGGTTTCTTATAAGGTGTACACGTCCGCTAAGAACGGATTTTAGGAAACTCCACCCCTAAGAGGGTCTTGCGCTGGGCCTTGATTCAGGCCATGGTCCGGAGCGAGGAGGAGTAGTAGGCGGTCGCCTCCTTCGAAGCAGTAATGCTAGTAAAGGAGGAGGCCCAGCACCGGTGCTCACGCCGCAGCCGCCGCCGTAATTCCAATCCCTATTTCTGGCCACCGTAGGCGCGGGCTTGCGGACGGCGGGCAATGGGTAGCTCGCTGTCCGTCCGTCCGGTAACAAACCGGACCGAGCCCAAGTCGTTTGCGGCGCGCACTGTTCCCGCGCGCCTCAAGGAGTCGTCAGCAAACTTTAGGGGCCCAATAGTGTCGAAGCCTAATCTGGGGCTTTGGGGAGGTATGAAAATGCATACCAAGGCCCTGGAACCAAGGCTAAGGAGAACGGACTAGGTTTTTAGTTAGTAAGAGTCTGACACTATTCCCGCTCCGCCCAAGGCCGGGATTTGTCATTGGATGATTTAACCTACCATAAAAAAAAACCCTAAAGGGGTAAATCGCCCTTTAAGCGGACGAAGCCGCTGGCAGAAGCTGCTACTGCTATGCACGACCGTAATTACAGAGCCTAGAAGCATACAATTTTTTTAGCGAGCTCTAATAAAAAAAGAATTCCGAAAGGATTTTCGGAAATTTAGTCCATAAGCGAATGAAATGGGGGTCAAAAGTTTGAAAGACGAAACTTACTTTGACGCGAGCTAAGCTACTGGCAGCAGCTAGTACTGTACAATATAAAATGCTGTAAAATTTCATGTGAAATTAGCAACAATGCAAAAAGGCGAAGGCTTGTATGTATATAACAAAAATAATGTGTTTGTTACTTTTTCACGCTCAAACATCAGACCAAATTCAAAGGAGGCAAACATGTAGACATGATCTAGAATAGCTTAAGATATTTATTATTCTGGGAGTAAACCGCTGACAGAAGCTAGTGAATTGATAATTCGAGACAAATTCAATCTATCATTTTCAGCGTTGTATGTTATATGTAAATTGCTCCCAGAACAGATGGTCAATGAGAACGAAAGGTTTTGGAGAGGGTACAACGTATCGAAAGACGCAGCGTTAGAAGGCCTCCCACAAATTGGACCGATGACCTAGAGAGGGTCGCAAAAATCCGATGAATGTAAGAAGCACAGGACTGGTCCTTGTGGCGACACTTGGAGTGGGCCTATGTCTAAAAGTGGACATCTTTCGGCTGAAATGATGATGATGAAATGTGGACCTTATCGTGTATTACTTTTAGGATATACATATATTCCACAAAATTCGAATTCTAAACTAAAAATTCGAATAATATTGTGCGGACTTCTTCACGCAGGGATTTTTTATGGTAGGTAAAATCATCAAATGACAAATCCCGCCCTTGGATAGGGCGGGAGATAGTGTCAGACTCTTACTGACTAAAAACCTATCTTGTTACATTCATTGCCTTCGATCCGGGGCCCCAGATCGAAGGCCTGGACTGAAAGATTGGGCCCCAACAGTTTGCTGACAACTCCTTGAGGCGCGCGGGAACAGTACGCGCCGTAAACGACTTGGGCTTGGACCGGTCTGTTACCGGTCGGATATACAGCGAGCTACCCATTGCCCGACGTCCGCAAGCTCGCGCCTGCTGTGGCCGGAAATCGGGATCAGAATCCCGGCGGCGGCGGTGGTGGCGTGTGCACCGTTGCCTGATGCGGTCGGCTTTCTCCTTTGCTAGCATTACTGCTTCGCAGAAGGAGGCAACCGCCTGCCACTTCTCCTCGCTCCGAAGCATGGCCTGTACTAAGGCCCGGCGCGAGAGATCGCTGCCGCCGATCGGCCCCACAAGGACACGGCGATGCTCTTCCCAAGTGGGCCACACCTCGACTGTATGCTCCACCGTGTCCTCCGGGTGGTATCACGCAGGGCCGCTGACCAGTATCACACCCTACGTCCCACGTGCGTATTCCGCGCATTACAATAAATACTTGTATGAAAAGGACATTTGCGGGGGCTACGCGTGCGGAGCAATCCCGCATGCGTGATGAAATTCGCACGATATTGAAAACACCCTTAGCATTTGAATTTTCGTATATTTCAAATATGAGTTTAACCTGAGGTGTTCCACAATTTTCTTTTATTAACTCTGAAGCAAGAACTGACTGTCAAAACCTAGAAGGTTGGATAACCTTCAAGGCTTTAGGTTTTGATAAGCAACAATTAAGACGAAAAGCACTATTTATGCGAAAACCAACCAGTGTAAAGTTCCGTAAAAGCTGTCAGACCAAATTGATGTAGTCATGTGATGTGAACTGAATAATACTCAGTTTACCAGTTCAATAGGTTTACACGCATCGAGATTGCATATCTATTTCATGTGATTTTAGATGTTGGTATTGCATAAATGTTCCACGTATGAATTTTTTTCGGAGAACGTTTCAATGTAGTGCTGTCGAAATATAATTATCTGAATGTCAACTAAAATTAGAACTCAATAAAATGCTCCTACAAATAATCAATTTAGGTGTCGAAATAGAACTTTCGAAGCAATTTCCGATATCTACTTTGATTTGTAATGGTTACAAAAAAAAATGTCAGTTCCTATTCAGCCAGCAATTTTCTTTTCATATATTTTTTTTTCTAATTCTTTTTTAGACACTGGATATTTCCCACCTAATAAAATAATAAATATACAATCACGATAAAAGCACGTCCAACCCAGTGATTGAACACTGGGTTATATTCGTAAAAAAATATTGGTTTTCTTTTAACATTTTATAGTAAAGTAATATTTATAAAAGGAGCTAAAAGAAACTACCAGTCATGTTATGAAATAAGAAAGAAAAACAGACGAAGTGCGTGTTTGTCTCTATACTGTGTAAGGTTCCGTAGTCAAGATGATTAAAAAAAACGCGTTGCTAATATTGTTTTTATATTTTTTCTAACAATATTTCACTCTATTATCCTCAACTTTATTTATTTTTCTCGTCCCTGTGTCACATAATTAGTACGGTACCATTTTTAAACGATTGTTTTAGACAGAGGTCAATGTTTTTTGAAAATTTTTAAGTCTGTTGTTCTTTATAAATTAAAACAGTTGATTGGGTTTCAATAAAGGATGTCATTAAAATGAGTAAACCCAGACGAAGTAAAATAGATCAAATGCATTATGAGAAAAAAAAACAAACTCACCTATATAAAGTACAAAAAAAAGGTTTTAAAATACTCGTATGTAAAAACCAATAAAAAAAAAATCTAATGAAGTCATTTTTCATATAGTCTAATGTATGAAATCTATGACAAAGCTAAAATTAGGCCACCAGTTTAATCATACTGCTTGAAAAGATTAATAGTAGTATCAAAAAAATAAAACATTACGTATTTCCCATTTCATTACGGAACCCACCAAAGGGATTTCTACAGCATGACTGCGAGAAAAATATACTAACGAGGAAATAATTTTAATTTCCTGCAACTCGAGCAAGAAAGGTAAAAAAAATGTTTGGTCGATTCATTCATTTCTTGGGTACAACAAAACCAGTGTAACAGATGGGTTATTGGATTGAACATGATTATAACTTTCTGCTGCTTAGGGTTCCGTATCCAAAGGTTTTACCTGGGACTACTAAGACTCCGCTGTCTGTCCGTCTGTCTGTCTATCTGTCAAAAGGCTTACAGGTCATCCAAAGAGCAATAGCAAGAGCTATACTCGAATTTTCCTTGCGTGATCGGATCAGAAAATACATTGAATTGTTTAAACCCAATTCTAGCCTTTTTATTACGTGAGTAATCATCAAATGACTTCTCCCACTTTGGTTGGCGCAAGAGGGAGCTCAGACTTTTACTGACTAAATCCTACAGTACTCTTTATATTGTAGGGCCGCGGTAAGTTTTTCAAATAATCAATAATAATACACTAACTCAGTGTTGCCAATTCCTGCTTAACCAAAAATGCCAGGCAGCATAGGTAGCAAATTCCGATTGAATGCAATTCATCTGGTATGTATTTATTTCGTTATTGGAGTACACACTACACTACATTCTCTAAACCCTCAGGTCATTTAATCGCTAATACACGTGGCTCTGCTTGGCTATATTTATGACAGTTACTTTAAGGATAGGTGTAGATAAAAGATACAACCTATTTTAATCATAAGATTAGGGAAAACGGTAAGTAGTAGTTTATTTATTTTTTTGTGATGCGATCGTTAATGGTTAAGCACACAAAGTTAGGTTTTTATTAAAACCTATTACACCCTAATTTTGAAGATACCTAAATTATAATCAAGACCAGCGCCGGCCGCGGCAGCGTACGCGGCTTTCTCCGCTCGAGACGCGTTGGGCGGTCGACGTACATTGCCATATGTTTGTGTTTGCGCATGTGATAACACGGACCGCTGCTGCAATGTACGACGAATTCCCAACGCGCCGTGTCCGTAAACAAGCACTAAAGCGTATTGTACTCCGTAAGCAACATCGTACATTGCCATATGTTGGTGTTTGCGCGTGCGATGGCGTTGGCCGCTGCCCACGCCGCTTCTCCGTAAACAGTAAAAACGCCCGACGCGCCGCTCGACGCGCTGCTGCACGCGACGCCTGACGCCCCGCGTCTCCGTAAACAAGCACTTGGACCTATTGTCCACTGGCGCGTAGCTTCATAGACGCGAATTTGTCATTATACGCTTAGTGCACGTACGCCTGCGTGAAGCTTACATACAAAACTATACTATATTTCTTCAGTTCCCCTTTGCGTTTCAATACCGCGGTAATTCAATTGAACAATTCAGCAAAACCTTTTTTCCTTAAAGTTAAGGTTCTCATTTTCCTCATCGTTCAATAACATTGGAGGTTTTCTGTGAACAGTTCATAATGAGACGGAGAGGTATTGCCTTCACAGCACCGCCTCCTTTAAGAGTCATTCTGAATGCAAAGTTGATAAGTCAATCACATTCCCATTCATAGCAGTAAAAGGATATCTGTGTTTTCAGGCCATTAAATACAGTCAAAGAGGTTTTGTATTTTATACAAAAAAAAAAATTGATGGATCTGAGAAAGTTATTCATCTAATTGAAAAGTTTTTGTAGCGCAAGCTTTTGTAATTCGACGTACAATTACCTATTCGTATAAAGAAACACATTAGGGGTACTTATGAGTTGTTAAGCACGCAGAGCAGAATATTTTATATCTTTTTTTTTTGGTGGTGGGTAAAATCATTTAATGACATCTCCCGCCCTTGGGCGGAGCGGGAGATGTGTCAGACTATTACTGACTAAAAACCCACCCCGCTCCTTCGTTGCCTTAGATATCAGGGCCAAGCTTTCCTTTCAGAAGCAAGCCCTTGGCCCCAGTAGGCTTCGACCCTGCCTGCCTGCAGCTAGCAGGCTGGGTCTTTACGGTTTGCTGACAACTCCTTGAGGTGCGCGGGAACAGTGCGTGCCGTCGACGAACTGGGCTTGGTACGCATGGTTACCGGACGGTCGGACAGCGAGCTCCCATAGCTCGCCGTCGCGCCCGCGCCTACTGTGGCTGGAAATCAGGATCGGAATCGGAATCCCCGCGGCGGCTGGGCCGTGAGGGCCGTTGTCTCTCACGTGCGGCCTCCTCCTTTGCTAGCATTACTGCTTCGCAGATGGAGGCGACCACCTGCCATCCCTCCTCGCTTCGGACTATGGCCCGTATCAGGGCCTGGCGCGAGAGATCACCGCTGTCGATCGCCCTCACGAGAACACGGCGATGCTTTGCCCAAGCGGGGCACACTTCGACCGTGTGCTCCACAGTGTCCTCCGGGCGGTCCGCACAGTGGTGGCACCCTGGCGTCGGTTCCGCTCGAATCCGGAACAGGAACCTCCCGAACTTGCCGTTTCCGGTGAGAACCTGGGTCATGCGGAAGGTTAGGACGCCGTGAGGCCTTGCCGCCATAAAATATTTTACATCTTCGAAAGAAAGAAAGAAAAGAAAGAAAGAAAATCAATTTCGCTTACTATCAGGTGAGAAAGTGGTCAAACCAGGTCCAACGCATAATAAAAAAGTATAGCATAGTCAGCCTTTTTTAATATTCCCACTGATGGGACACAGGCCTCCTCTCTAGGAGAGAGAATGAGCCGTAATCCACCACGCGGACCCGGTGCGGGTTGGAGGATGTCACATGTCTTCGAATTTTTGGTTCTAAGACCTGCCTGTTTCCTCACGATGTTTTCCTTCACCGTTTTGAGAGCAGTGGTGATGAAATAAATTACACAAAGTAATGCACTTGGCTGGGTTTGAACCCGCGACCTGCAACTCGTTAGTCGTTACCACTCGGCCACCACTGCTCACTGCTCTTAAAAACGCAGAATAAAAACAAAAATAAATAAATATTGGTCCTACTTTGTTACTTGAGAGTTGATTTGCTAAGCTATTTCGGCTTTGTTACCTGAATCCAATAACAAAAAAAAATATATAGAAAACAAAGTCTAATTGCTGTGCTTACAAACGAACCATTTTATTTGTATTATATTATATTTGTACGTATATTTTTTTTTTATTAATATATTCTGTAAGACGACTATGCATGCTTATAATTACTAAATTGTATTAAATGTATTCTTAGAGGGACACTGATTTTTACGATATAGGCATCTGCCTAATTGAAAAGTACCGTTTTGAAATTTAACCTTACTTCGTTTTCATCTTACAGCTTAAAATTATTTTGTACGGTTTTGATAAATATAATATAATATTTCCACAACTATCACACAACACCGTCTAGTCCCAAGCTAAGCAGAGCTTGTGTTGATAAATATACTTACATATTTCTAAATACATACATATTATAGATAAATAACACCCAGACACAGAACAAATGATCGTGCTCATCACACAAACAATTGTCTTGGGTTTTTTTTTTTTGGGTGGGAATCGAATCAGTCCTAGCAATCGTAACAATCGTAGCAGTCAGGGTCAGTAACCACTAGACCAACAGGTCAGTCAATTACTATATTCATTTCGTGTTAAGTGTTTAGTTTTTAGTGATTGAATAATTTCTAAGAAGATCTTACGATCCAGCATAAGCGTGTCTGATAGATATCGCTGTCAGCGATAAGACCGCCATTACACTCATAGGTTTAAGTTTATATATAAGTTGTGTAACTAATTTAGTGTACAAGTACAAGTTTATTCTATTCTATTTGTGAAATAATGATTTCTACGTAACAAAAGCTCCCGCATTGAGTATTTGCAAAAAAATTATGCTTGCACTGAAAACTCGGAGATAAATAAATTGTTATAAAAACTATTTCAATATCAGTCCGTTCCAATTCCGGAACGTAACTCATGACCTATTTCAAAACGAGCATAATAGACAGTGACAAAAAGCCTGCCAGACTGAAAATGGAGTGGGCGGTTAACATCAGCCGCATGTACAATGAAATATGTCTGTACGTAGTGGGATCTTGCAGATGGAAAGCGCCGTCGCCGTCGAGGCCGGCCAAGAAAAGATGACAAGATGATTTGGACTCGTACTATGACAGTGTGATATCGAAGGAGATCGCATGAGTTATTTTCTAGCTAGTGGACTGTGGCCAGTAGGTAGGTTAGGTAGTTGGGCGGGTAGGTAGGGTATGGTAGGTAGATAGGATAGGAAAGAGTAGAGTAGGGAAAGGTGGGGTAGCGTAGGGTAGGCAGGTTGGTAGTGTAAGGTAGGGTAGTGTAGGTAGGGTAGGGCTATATAGTCAATTGACGGGAGCAAAGCCGTGGGTTTAGCCCACGGCTTTGCTCTTTTTTTTTCTTCGTTTTTCTGACATCTCCTTAAGGCCGTGTTACGGGGACGCGGCGCGTTGCGCGACGCGTTGGGCGTTTCGTCGTACATTGCAGCAGCGGGCCGCGTCATCGCTCCCACAAACACAAACATATGGCAATGTACGACGGATCGCCCGACGCGCCGCGCAACGCGTCGCGTCTCAGTAATCAAACACTAAGAAGCGTGTGGAACAGTACACGCCGTCGGTTACCGGTTACGTCGACGACGTTAGTCCGGATCACGGATGGTCTGGATGGTTACGGGCCCACCGGACGGCGAGCTACCTATTGCTCACCGTCCGCAAGAGCACGCATACGGGCGCTAGAAATCGGGATCGGGATCCCAGCGGCTTGGGCGTCAGGGCCATTCTGAGCTGTACTAAGGCCCGGCGCTTTAAACAGAAGTCATTAGGACGAAAGCCCCTGCAGTTTCCCATTTCAAACAAAGTCTAGTTAATTGCCTGTCTAGATGCGTGAAAATACTACAAAAATAAAACACTTCAATTGTTGATTGAAGATGTCTATACGAGTACGATGTCAAAAGAAAGTTTACCTCTCGGGACAGTATTGTTTTTACAACAGTAAAAAAATGGTACACGTTTTTCAAGTTTATTCTGGCAGGTATATTTTTAACAACTTTTTTTATGAACACACAAAAAGTATTGGATAGTCTTGTGAGACAGTTCTCAGAATGATCCGAATTGGTTTTCAGATATTTTTGTTTTGGTGGTAAAATGGGCATATGACCACTTTAGGTATTCAAAATTCATGTAGTGTCACACAACAAGACACCTAATAAAATAACAACAAGAACATAATACAATTACAAAGACTATTAAACACATAATGTTACGGATTCTGATTGTACAGTAAGTGAACTATCAGCAGTATCAATCGAAGATTTTTTTTTTGTTTTGTCTTCAGTTACTGTTCCTTTCCATTTTTGTAAAATTACCAAATTATTTAAGACATTGACAGAAAATAGAATAGAACCATACAGCAATGGCAAATAATGCGAGGCGAGTTCAGATATTTAACTGAACTCATTACGAATTATCCTAATGCTAACTGCAGGCAATATATTCGCTCACGTGATAATAAAATGTATCTCAAGGGAAAATACTACCGAGAGAATACGTATCCTATGAGCTATTCCAGGTCTACGAGTCTATCGGCCATTCTCCGATTAGCAAGTTTTTTGTGTCCGGGCTTGCCTAATCCGTAATATTGTCATATTCAATCATGTATGTTTTTTTATATGTTAGGTAGCATCCGTATCTAGCTGTAAACAAAAACATTGGCTTCTGTCTTAAGTAGTTAAGACTAAATTAATTTAACCATGTTCAAAGGACCTGTGTTCTCTAATTACCGTGGCATGTCCGCACACCAACTTAATGTTAAAAATTGCTTGTAATTTTTGTAACGTACAGATTTACTTTGATCCATTCAGCGTTTTAAACAGTATTAAGAAACGTGTATCGTTTATCAAAATATGGACTTAATAGAACCAGTCTATAATTAATTATCACTAAGTAACCGCTTGTCCAGTCGAAGGTTATAATTTCCGTGCCATTTTCTGTTCTCGGGTACAAATCCCTAAATAACAGTATTTTGCACATCGCTACCGTACTTGTCGCGTCTCCTCAGCGTGTACCGCAGCCCATCAGCATTTGCTGGTCTCTAACGTTAGTGTACCGCCAATGAAGCACGTGAGTATATAATTACCGTAGCCATGGTTAAAAACTTTTCTAATTACCGTTGTACTTATTTTAATATTTGATTTTTTAAGTTAGACCCAAGTTGTCATGAAGATGAAGACAGTACTTTGGCCTCCTTACGTTGTAATAAGCTAGTATTTACATACTGTGTCGGTTTTCGACATTTTTAAGAAAATGTATCGTTTTCTAATTTCCGTATACTAATTACCATATGATTATAATTACCGTTGTATGAAAAATTAATACTTGTTTACTAACCATAGTTACTAACTGTAACCACGATGTTGACCCAAAAGTTTTCCCGCGGTTTTCGTAGATTATTATGATCATTCTCCGTAAATATGCCTATATTATATGCTGATCATTCATCAAGTTATTTAATTTATATATTGGGAAAACCCAAAAAGACCAAGAGGAAGTTAAAAGAAAAAAAATCGATCGAGATCGAAAAAAAGAAGATAATCAGCAAAACAAGATTTGTCTACAGTCTTTTGAAAAAGAATTTCGAGTAGTTCCCTTGAAGAAGACACCAAATTTTAAATCTTCCTTAATCACATCAACGCCGCGTCCATCTAGTGCTCTGTCATCATCTTCTACTGAAAAAATGATATTATTAGGCAATATTGAGCAATTGACAGAAAATAAAGATTCAAGATTATGAAAACAAATATAATTGCGATACATAACGGCTAAGTTACTTCAGAAAAATCTAAAATTTTATCTTATTGGCTGGTGTAGCCCACTTCTGTATTTCCTGGGTCTTCGAAGTCAAACATGATATGGTTAAGAGGTTTGAGAGGTTCAAAAAAGCGGGAAATAGCGTAAATTTATCTAACACAGACAGTTTTTGGGCTCCGTGTATCTTGATTCCAACGCTTTCCTTTAAAACAAAGACAAATGTTCCAAATATTAGTATTAAGGATAAGAAGACTACAGGTTCATTTTTCGATTTATCTGATTCTAATGAAATTATTTTTTAAATATTGGTGTTTATATTCAGTTTTTAAATTGTTTGTTTGATTACAAAATTACTATAAAACAAGACTGATTTAAATGTATGACATACGAGTCTGTATAATTATGATGATTCTTTATAGAGTATATGTACATGATATTAATAGAAGTAAATCTAAAAGAGCTGTGAGTAGCTTTAAGCAAGATCTATCTTTATTATCTAAGGAGATTTAGAATATTATTCTTTTAAGTTCCATCCTCATAATCTTTTTTTATAAATATCATTTCAACAAACTAAAAAAAAATACCAATTAAAACAATTTTTGTTTTATTTTGTTTCTTGTTACTTGATTTTCATTGAAAGTGTCTAATTTTTAATAAATTATAGTATGTATTATAGTATTTTAATTATTATATTATAGTTATGAGGGACATCTTTAATTCTATTGCCTTAATTATAATTATATGTATAAAAATTATTAGTGTGTGTTATTATCATTTTATTATTATATCATATTTTACATAGACTTGATGATATTTTCTAATTACCGTTACATTAAATATTATTTTTTTCTAATTACCATATTCATAAATTTTTTAAGTCTCAATAACTAGAAAACCACTATTAATTGTTACATGCCTCATTAATTATTGAATTCGTATCTTTGATTTGTTTCATATTTTAATGTGTTTAAGTCCAATCAGTGAAAAATAAAAAAGGTCACGGTAATTAGGCAAAGAACGCCGAATCGGAGAATGACCGCTATCAAGTTTTATCGATATCCGTTCGGCCGTCCGGGCGTGAAGAAGTTACAAACATACATATATAAGCACACAACCTCACAAACTTTTGCCTTCATAATATTAGTGTATAATATTACTAAACAATTAAACGAGAGTTTCGGAATTGGTTATTAGATCATAGGCTCTAGACAATCATGGGAAAGTTGCAGGATTGGCTATAAGCATACAGGCTCTAGACAATCATGCAAGTGTTGAGAGATCGGCTATTAGACCATAGGTTCTAGATAATCATGCGAGAATTGCAGGATTGGCTATAAGCATATAGGCTCTAGACAATCATGCGAGTGTTGAGAGATCGGCTATTAGACCATAGGTTCTAGACAATCATGCGAGAATTGCAGGATTGGCTATAAGCATACAGGCTCTAGACAATCATGCAAGTGTTGAGAGATCGGCTATTAGACCATAGGTTCTAGATAATCATGCGAGAATTGCAGGATTGGCTATAAGCATATAGGCTCTAGACAATCATGCGAGTGTTGAGAGATCGGCTATTAGACCATAGGTTCTAGACAATCATGCGAGAATTGCAGGATTGGCTATAAGCATATAGGCTCTAGACAATCATGCGAGAGTTGCGGGATTTTTCGAAAGGGTTACCGTAGGCAGTAATAATTAATTTTTCAATATATTGGCACTAATATATGCCCGTATACATACATATACATATGTGCTAATAGCCTTGGATTTTCAGGTAAACAATGGAAAAATACAAAACAGTAGTAATGCGACCCATTCACATTAAATTGTCGTAAAATATTTTCAAAGCGAGCGATTAATTTTCTTATTTCCTCAATAAAGACCATTATTTCGTTTTTATTACCTTCTTTTTGGTAATGGATGAGTCTGTATCTTTCGATGAATGTTTTAAAATTCTCTAAGGTACTGCTTTAAAATCAAAAAGCTCATACGTGACCTGGTAGATAAAATAGTGATATTGCACGCTCAGGCTTTTTTTTAGTATACATTTAGCTGATACCCGGTCCGTGACTTCGGTCGCGTCAAATTCACAAGGCACGTTCTTTCAAAAACTTTTATTTTGCGTGGAATTCTAATTTCTTTTTCTAAAATTAAAATAGACTATCTTATTCACATATAGGTACATCTGCTATCTACCAGTGAAAGTCCTCTAAAAATCGGTTCAGCTTCTTCGAAAATTAGCTGAAAAATATTAAAAATTGCATCTTCTTTATAGGTATTGAAAATACTTTCATATGCTTTTAATAATAAAAATAATCTTTAATAATAAGTAAATAAATGAAAAAATAATCTTATTTTATATTTTACAAACGTATATTTCAATTTTAACTAAAAACCCACCTTCATTTGCCCTTTTCATTCCAGGGTCAAAACAATAAAGCAAAGCATGACCTGGCTACGTTGATTGATTATCTTTCAAGCAAACTAATATAAGTCTTGCCAATAAAGAAGGGCTAAAAGGCCACATATTAACCCCGTCTGTGTTAGTAACCGATTTTATTAAACAAAACCTAATAACACGACTTTCAATGGAATTTTAACTTTTTTAAATATCACAAAGAGTTTTTTTTTAAATTTGAAAATTATTAGATACTTAATTCAAATAAATTCCATTAAACTTTCACAAAATATACCGTATATTTGAACATCGAATGAAAGTTCTCCTTTCATTTTCCCTTTCAAGTACCCACTTTAAATTAAATGTTTTTTTTTTTTCAAATAGCTTACAAGTAACACAATCACAAATCATTTTTTTCAACAAGTAAAACTTTATAAGGCCGATGTTTCCTTGTAACTACCCTCAGCAGTAGAAACACCGAAACAAACTTACAGGTCAAGTCTATTTTAAAGTCCATACAATAAACATGTAATTGTCAAATCATATGAAAACGATATAGGCATAGGGTGGTTTTTTTGAGGAATAACGCCACACAGATTTGAGTTGACCTGACCGATCAGTGCAACCATTTGTCGGTGTTCGTGTAACTCAACTTATGACTGCTAAATAGCTCAACAATCGATGGACAATAAAGTACCAAAGATAGAATAATTGTATAAAATATTCTATTGTGTAAAGCAACAGTGTTGTACTCACTTTTCTTTTAGCTTCTATGCTCTTATCGATGTGCGTGGATCTGACGACGTGCCTGAACTCCAAATCCACGGTGTGCATGCAGTACGACTGAGTGCTCGTATTGTCCGCGTCCAGCCTTTGTTCTGAATCATCCTGTGAGCAAAGGGATACATTTCAGATTAGTACTACAATAGTAAACTTTAATGCAAGAGGGTGAACTTTGTCATTGTAACCGAAGATAGAAAAAGACGCCCGAGCTCAAGCCGAGAACCTTAGGCCATTTGCTAGGCTATTTGTACTCGCATGAATTTATAGTATTTCTACACATGAACTGTGTACACTGATTTAGCGCCGACAGTAAAAATGGTGTGGTGCCACGACAAATTTAAAATTGATGGTATGACAAATCTGTCACACATAAAAAAAAAATGGTAAATTATGATCACCGAATCAAAGTTTTTTTTTTTTTAATGATATAAACTAGTCCTTGACTGCAGTGCAGTAGGCTTCGACCCAGCTGAGCCCCTAAGGTTTGCTAACATCTTCTTGAATTTCTTTTGAGATATGGAACCTTCAAAATACATAGACATTTCTCCTCTTCAACTGCTTATTTTTACTGCTTATTTTAGAAGAGAGAAAAATAGACGCATAAATTTTCCAATAAAAAACTTTGATAGCTCAAAGATTAAAAAAAAAACAATTTCTAGCGTGTTTGAACGCTCACGATATTTTTTATTTCAATCCCGTTGCCATTTAAAAATTGATGTTTTGAAGTTTGTGTTTGTGTTTGTGTTATCTAGTATCTTTTTTTATTCCTTTTAATGTCCTTTATCTGTTATTTATGTCACTTTGAAAGACTCCGGGCTTTTTTTTTACGGTAGATAAAATCATCCGATGACAGATCCCACCCATGGGCGTAGCGGGAAATAGTGTCAAACTCTTACTGACTAAAAACCTACACTGTTTCGATGCCTATCTTACCGGGGCCGAGCCTTCCTTTCAGAAGCTGACCCATGACCCCAGCAGGCTTCGATCCCGCCTGCCTGTAGCTAGCAGGCTGGGCCTCTACGGTTTGCTGACAGCTCCTTGAGGCGCGCGCACACCTCTACAGTGTGCTCCACCGTTTCCTCTGGGTGTTCCGAACAGTGGTGACACTCGGGCGACTCCTCCGCAAGAACCCGGAACAGAAACTTATCGAACTTGCCGTGTTCGGTAAGGACCTGCGTTGTGCGGTAGTTGAGAACGCCGTGAGGTCTCTCCAGCCACGCCTACAGAATTCGGGCTGAAGTTTGCCGAACAAATAAAAGTTCCAACCGCAGAGGGTTTTTTTTTGTGAAGTTAATACCTAAAGCTTGCATCATAATAAATGAGTTTAGAACTCAAGAAAGGATTTTCACTGTAATCGACCTTCTCAAGCGATATATAGATTTTAAAAGTACAGAAGAATTTGTAACATAACCAAAAATACATTTTTTCATTTCAATTTTGCTTAGACACAGTTGTCGTTTAAAAACTATTTATTTAACAATAAAAAAGTAGCAATCCGCACTTGGCCTGCTTGATAAATCACGTCCTCTTCTTGACACAAAAAGAAGTTTGTTTCCAGTAGGTAATGAAAACAATTCTAACCATTTATTCATAGCTAAAAGAATCCCCATTATTGGCCAACTGCTTCATTAACAGCCAAAACTTTTTGTTGCGCCTATTTCCTGGTCATATTGAAACTAAACCAATAATATAATCAAAACGACTTTGCTATTTATCGACCATATTACTCGTAATTAACAAACTTTTCCATAAGCTTTCAGTCCCCAACAGTTAATATAGAACTTCAGTCGTTTATTTCTCTATAAGTAGGTACTTTAGTTGAAGGTGCTAATAATTTTCAAGAGGGCCTTTCCCAGTCCATCTATCGTTCATGTGAGTATATTTTAAAAGCTGGTTGTTCCATCCAACGCATTGTTTAGTAAAGAGGCAATGCAAAAAAAAAGAATAGCGTCATTCGAATATAACTTGTTCCAGGAATTACGAATTTAGTAACTAGTAGATTCCGATTCGCGATTATTCTAATTCGAAAGTTACCATGGTCCTGGATTGCAAAAGGTAACTGAAGAAACACAGGTGGGTATCGTCCCGGTGTCGCCACTGTGCGGAACACCCGGAGGACACGGTGGAGCATACTGTTAAGGTGTGCCCCGCCGGGGCGGAGCATCGCCGTGTCCTCGTGGGGGCGATCGGCGGCAGCGATCTCTCTCGCCGGGCCTTAGTTCAGGCCATGGTCCGGAGTGAGGAGGGATGGCAGGCGGTTGCCTCCTTCTACGAAGCATCGTCAACGGCGCGCACTGTTCCCGCGCGCCTCAATGAGCTGTCAGCAAACCGTAGAGACCCAGCCTGCTAGCTGCAGGCAGAGTCGAAGATTAATGGGGCCAAGGGTTTGCTTCCGAAAGGAAAGCCCGGCCCTGGTATCTAAGGCCACGAAGGAACGGGGTGGGTTTTTAGTCAGTAAGAGTCTGACACTATCTCCCGCTCCGCCCAAGGGCGGGAGATGTCATTGGATGATTTTACCTACCATAAAAAAACACAGGTGGACATTGTTTTTCAGTAAAAGACTGTCACTTCATACGTGTCTCGCTCTGATTTTACCCACCACCAAAAAAAAAAAAAAAAAGGTCACGAGTGTAAAACCGACCCAGTGCATTACTTAGTGTTTTTTATTTCATCAACACTGCTCTCACAATAGTGAAGGAAGACGGTCTATTCCCTCTCCTAAAGAGGAGGCCTGAGTTTTAGGAGTGAGAATATTAAACTCTCGAGCCACAAAAGACCCGGATCCGGCACGATAGGCACCGAATAAACGGGTAGGTTTTTAGCCAGTAAGAGTGACACTACTTCCCGCTTCGTCCAAGGGTGGGATTTGTCATTGGATAATTTTACCTACCATAAAAAAACACAGGTGGACATTGTTTTTCAGTAAAAGACTGTCACTTCATACGTGTCTCGCTCTGCATGGAGAGTCTCCACGCAGAGTGAGACACGTATCCTGGCATTTTATAAGTGCTAATGTATGCCTAAGCAAAATAAAATGATTTGAATTTCAGGTATTTGATAATTTCCCACATAAAAAGGGTCGAAATCCAGAAAAAATATTTTCTCACCTTCACTTAAAAAAGAACTTATCTAAGTAAGTTATTTCCTTTTTACGGTGGCGAGGCGTCGGCAATATTTTGCGTCACTGACCATCATAAAATTTTACGGTCAATATCCCGAATCATAAATATTACGGCACACAGCTATATTAAAACCTTATGCTATAATTAGGTCAAGTCTTTTCGTTGCCTGTCCAAAGCATGGCAATAAGTAGGAATTACTAAATTAATCCGTATTCATTTAGCGAAATTGCTTGAAATTTTTAGACAAAAGTAACTCTGTTAACATCAATCTTGGCTGACATTTCATCATCATTTCAGTCGAAAGACTCCTCGACGTCAGCTGATCAAGGCCAATGAACTGTAGGTAGTTAGTACGCAACAGCCAACTACTCCCTACAAGGTCATTGACTCGTTTACCTAAAGAAATTAATTTCGTACGTGCGTATATTAATTCGAGTTTTAGAAAAAAAGTACTTTATTTTTTAATTTTATCTTTATAAATCGATAGTGTTTCATGTACCGAATCGACCCTTCACGGGATTAAAACGACCAAAATTTAACGGTGTATATCATCACTGGCAAAACACACTGGACATTAATTATGGTCTTTTTTTTTGGTCTTGAAAAACTTTGTTATGTTAGACGAGAAGATTTCGAATTCGCATCGATTCCCTTACGCTGCCCGCTGCCCAGCCGAGTCGGATTCAACGGTTGACCTCTTTCTCACAATTATATCTACCCAACTAGACTATCTGTCCGAGTCTTTGTCTCATTGACATTTATTGTATCTTAATCACTCTAGCGAATAACGTACATAGCGAGACACAACATACTGAGTGACACTTTAGAGGGCATCCAGGCATTGATGCGACAAATGAACTAATAATGTATTTTTTATTCAAATGCGACAAATGTACTAATAAAATCTTTTTTATTCATTTTAAGTTTTCAATATAAACCAACATCATTGTGTGTCAAATATACATATTTTCTTCATTTCTTCTTTTCTATTGCATCCTAAGTAGTTAGTCTTGGGCTGCAGGATAGTGCGAAAGAGTCTCCATTACCCTGGAAAGCTGAAATCAACTGAAAGAACTCACCCAATTTTAATCAGTAAAAATTTGACTCTCCGCCTAGCTCCGTCCAGAGCAAGAGAATATATTTATATTTGATGATTTCTCGTCCCCAAAAAAATCCCACTACCATCTTACTGCTGGAAAGGCCCCATGGCGTCGTCACCTTCCGTTTGGCGCAGGTGCTGACCGAACACGGCAAGGCAAGTTCGGTCCGTACCTGTACAAGATTCGTGCGGAGACGACGCCCGGATGTCACCACTGTGCGGAGCGTCCGGAGGACACGGTGGAGCACACAGTCGAGGTGTGCCCCGCTTGGGAAGAGCATCGCCGTGTCCTTGTGGGGGCGATCGGCGGCAGCGATCTCTCGCGCCGGGGTTTGGTTCAGGCCATGCTCCGGAGCGAGGAGGAGTGGCAGGCGGACGCCTCCTTTTGCGAAGCAGTAATGCTAGCAAAGGAGGAGGCCGACCGCATCAGGCAACGGCGTACACGCCGCCGCCGCCGCCGGGTTTCCGATCCCGATTTCCGGCCACCGTAGGGGCGGGCTCGCGGACGGCGGGCAATGGGTAGCTCGCTGTCCGTCCGTCCGGTAACAGACCGGTCCGAGCTCAAGTCGTTTACGGCGCGCACTGTTCCCGCGCGCCTCAAGGAGTTGTCAGCAAACTGTAGGGGCCCGACAGGGCCGAAGCCTACTGGGGTCAAAGGGTATGTGAAAAAGGCACCCGGGACCCTGGGACCAAGGCGAAGAATGGAACGGGGTAGGTTTTTAGTCAGTAAGAGTCTGACACTACTTCCCGCTCCACCCAAGGGCGGGATTTGTCATTGGATGATTATACCTACCGAAAAAAAAAAAAAAAAAAAAAACTACCATCTTACTAACTGGGCAGTTCTCATCATCATCTTGCCCTTAACTCATACTACTTGGGTTCGGCACAACGTCCATACTCTTATGACTACAGTCACGCTATCTTTCCCTCCCATTTTCTCCGCCTTCGTCTCCTTTTCTGTCCATCCATCAAGCAATTTACTATTAGTTTTTTTTTTTGCTTTGTTCCACACTAGTAATTACTCTGTGGGTGCGCTCACTAACATTTAATCTCACAAACACATGAAACTTAAACCCGAAACACCTATTTGATGGACACCCGACACACATATTGATTGCTTCCATGTGGGAATCGAACCCACAACCCATAGCGTAGCAGTCAATCGGTCAACCACTGCGCCAACAGCGCTGTCAAAAAAAAAATAACATGAATTTAACGTCACATGAAATAATAAAATCGATAAAACCACCATTTTGTCTACCTGGTCAAGTATGAACTTACTGATTTCGAAACAGAACCTTGATCAAAACTTACAGACATAAAAAAAGACAATGAAAACAAAATAATTGTCTTTCTTGATGAAATAAAAAAATGAACAGCAGCAAATCGCTTAACCACTGCCACCACCTATATTTATTTCGAACCAATACAAAAAAGAACAAACAATTATTCTGGATACAATAATATTTATTTTACGGCCATACGTGCAAGATTTCTCGAGCTTGACCATTACCTGCGCTGGTTTGTCCATTTGCGGTGAGTACGTGAACGAGCTGCAAATGGATAATAAAGTTTTCAACGTACGGTGTACCTACATTCATGGTAACTCGACAGGACTGTCTTGTTGGTTTTGTGGTCGCAAGCGCAATTGCAGACCGTGGGTTTAACTTCCAGGTCGAGCAAGAGTGCTTACTAGGTTTATTCATTAGGAATTACTCTGTAGCAGCCCGGAATTTGTAATTTGGTGGTGTGAAGCACGCCTTTAGTCCTGCGCTTGAGCTCTCTCCGATCGTGTTGGATTGCCATTTCATCAAATTATGAGAGTAAAGAAACAGAGAGGTATCTAATATCTCCTATGTATTGGTTTTTTTCTGTTGACATTGGCCACCGTGATCGAAATTCGGTCGGGAGGATTATTATTTAATTCAAAATAAAAGCATTCAATCTTGCACAGGATCCAAACACAAGATACAATCTGAGCAAAATTGAGTGGCACACAAAAGTAAGGGTGAAAATAAAATAAAAAAAGTAGTACATGCACACAAATTTTAAAAAGTGTAAACGTAGTTAGTTGCTTGTATTAAGGTATTTTTAGCAGAAGAGTGATATCACAGCTGCCAAAAGGAGAGGACGGTAGTGACACCACCGCGCGCCTATATCAGCCACCACACGCTCATTTGGGTCCCTTTTTCTCGTGGAGTATACTTATATTGGGAAACCTCTGCCCGCTTAGTTAGCCAATGCTGCCTTTTCAATTTTTTTTTTTGTCATAATTAAAAGTGTGCTTGAAAGCTGTTGTATTTTTACAAGCTTTCTATTAGCTTGCACTGTATGTAACTATGAATGTTCGGCTCAAATCTTGCAACTCAATTTTGAAGCAGATATCTTCAACCGATTGAGCTGAAATTTTACATGCATATGTAAATCGGGTGACAATGCAACATTATGATGACATGGAGCTGATCTGATGATGGAGCTGGAAGGTAGCCATAGGAACTCAGCAATATAACAATACAACCCCATCGAGTTTGGGCTCGTTTGATTAGTATTGACGCGTACTTTGATCCTGTATGATAGCCAGGGTCTGATGATGGAGCCGGAACGTGATCAAAGGAACTCCGCAGTTAAACGATACAACCCCATCGAATTTGGGCTCGTTTCATTCGTATTGACGAGTACTTTCATCCTATATGATAACCAAGGTCTGATGATGGAGCTGGAAGGTGGTCACAGGAACTCTACACTTAAACGACAAAACCCCATCGAATTTGGGCTCGTTTAGTTTGTATTGACGAGTACTTTCATCCTACATGGTAGCCAGGGTCTGATGATGGAGCCGGAAGGTGGTCACAGGAACTCCGCATTTAAACGATACGACCCTATCGAGTTTGAGCTCGTTTGATTAGTATTGACGAGTACTTTGATCATGTATGGTAACCAGGGTCTGATGATGGAGTCATAGGAACTTCGCAGTTAAACGATACAAGCCCATCGAATTTGGGCTCGTTTGATTAGTATTGATGAGTACTTTCATCCTATATGGTAGCCAGGGTCTGATGATGGGGCTGGAAGGTTGCCATAGGAACTCCGCAATAAAACGATATAAACCCATCGACTTTAGGCTCATTTGATATGTAATGACGATTACTTGGATCCTATATGGTAACCAGGGTCTGATGATGGAGCTGGAACGTGGTCATAGGAACTCTGTAGTTAAACGACACAACCCCATCGAATTTGGGCACGTTTGATTTGTATTAACGATTCCTTGGATCCTATATGGTAACCAGGTTCTGACGATGGAGCTGGAAGGTTACCATAAGAACTTCGTAAGAAATCGACTCAATCCCATCGAGTTTGGGCTCATTTGATTTGTATTGATGAGTACTTGGATCCTATATGGTAACCAGGGTCTGATGATGGAGCTGAAAGGTGGCTACAAGAACTCCGCAATGAAACGACACAACTCTCTCGTCTTTGGTCTCGTTAGATTTGTAATGGCAAGTACTTTGATTTGTACTTGGATCAATATGGCAGTCTGGATCTGATGATGGAGCTGGAAGGTGGCCATAGGAGTTCCGCAATAAAACGACACAATCCCATCGAATTTCGGATCGAATAAAATAAGTTCTAACTGGTCATAAGCGACTTGGACTCGCGCATGGAGGGTTCCGTACAAATTTACACAAGTAAATAGCTAATTAGTTTTAACACAGTCCTACAAAATAGGTACCAATTGAAAGGGCTTGCAGAGAGTAACATGAGAAATAAAGTGACATTACTCTAAATCCAATATTCTCCTTTTTCTCAGTCATACTCTTGGTAGAGTGGTAGTGGTCATGGATCGTCTGGTAGGTTGGTTGCGGCTTTTGCGAGACTTCTCTATCTCTCTCTATTCATGACACTTCGTGTACATTCAATGAGGGAACACTTCGAAGATGATTTAGTGAGGTCTGTCCATCTGATAGGCGATTGGCCGCGAGAACGTAGGCCCTCTACTCTTCCCTGTACCACTAAACTTTCCAAAGAGCTTTCATTGCGTATGATATATCCAAACATTTTAAGAATTCGCTTTTGCACAATCGACAAAAGTTTTTGTTTTGATGCAAAGCTCTTTAAGAATGAAAAGGTTAGTGCGTTGAGCAGTCTGTTTTATCCTCAGTAAACGCCTCCTGCGTCACATTTCACGAGCGTCAATCTTTTTACGGTGCGTGAATCTTCTCCACATTTCCCAATATTTGTGATTGTGTATCCCAGGTAGATAAACTCTGGACAACTTCGCAATTGGCTATTTCATGGAAGTTAGGTTGTTTGTTAGTCTTACGATACACAACTCATCATTTTTGTTTCATAAACCAACCTGGTAGACTTCTCAAGTGGTCGCCTCCTTCTGCGAAGCAGTAATGCTAGCAAAGGAGGAGGCCGACCGCATCAGGCAACGGCGCTCACGCCGCAGCCGTTGCGATTCCGATCCCGATTTCCTGCCACCGTAGGCGCGGGCTTGTGGACAGCGGGCAATGGGTAGCTCGCTGTCCAACCGTAAGGTAATAGACCGAACCAAGCCCAAGGGCGGGGGATATCATTGGATGATTTTACCTACCATAAAAAAAACCTGGCAGACTTCTAAAGATAGCAGACTAAGTTTCTTATGCTTTTCTATAATATAGGTAACAAATGAAAGGATTTGCTGAGAATACAATTGTGATTTAAATAAGGTATAACTAAAAAGTAAAAAATAAATTACAAATAAAAAAACTTTTTAAAAACAAGCTTTCAATTAAATGGGCTAAAAAGAATAAAATAAACTTTTCCTTTATAACTTTTACTATCAATTTATAACGGCATTACACGATTTATATGATATAAAAGCTTGTCGCGAGATTTAACTGTGTAAATACACAACTTCATTCATTAAATAAATTAAATAACTTCATCTATTGATTTTAATATTTTCAAAATCTCGCGACAAGCTTTTATATCATATAAATCGTGTAATGCCGTTATAAATTGATAGTAAAAGTTATAAAGGAAAAGTTTATTTTATTCTTTTTAGCCCATTTAATTGAAAGCTTGTTTTTAAAAAGTTTTTTTATTTGTAATTTATTTAAATTTCAGTTTACTCTTAAAATCCTTAGAATATTATATTTGTTTATGATTGGGTTTATTTTTAACCGGGGTTTAATGATCTTACTTTTTGATTAGGAGCATCATTGTGAGAGAGAATAACTAACCATGCGTTCGTGATGGTGATAGATATCAAGTTCTAGTATATAATGTTTTATGTTTTGAGAGCAGAGGTCATGAAAATGAGCAAGCCAAAATTATGGCAATAAGCCCCCTCTTTGAAGAGTGGCTGGAAAGATTTCATGGCGTCCTCGCCTTCCGCATAACGCAGGTCCTCACGGACATGGGAAGTTCGAGAGTTTCCTGCAACAGAAATTCTAGCATCGATGGCAACGACCTCTCGCGCCGGGCCCTGGTACAGGCCATGGTCTAGAGCGAAGATGAATACAGACGGTCGCCTCCATCTGTAAAGCAGTAATGCTAGCAAAAAAAAAAAATGGAGGTTGCTGAACTCGTGAAGGAACGGCTTTCCTCACGCCGTAGCCGCAAAGATCTCGTATCACCGTAGTTATGGGCTTGCGAACGTCGAGCAATGGGTAGCTCGCTGTCTGGCCATCAGAATCGAGCTCGAATCATCGACAGCGCGCCTCAAGAAGATCAAGCCTACAGAAGTTTTGCTTCTGAAAGGAAAACTAGGGTCCTGGAACGGTAGGCAAAGAAGAAACATTGGTGGGTTTAGTAAGAAAAGTCCGTCACGTTCTGTCGCACCGCGCTTTTCCATGAAAAAAAAGAAAAAAGATGATGAAATCAGTTGCACGAAGTAGTCTCAGTTCGAACCCACGATCTGTAAAACATCAGTTGAGACTTATGCCTATCAGTTCAGCTATTAGTTCAGCTACAGACATTGTCTAATGACACGTCTTAATTGTGCCCCAAAATCACTTGACAGCACATGTTTAGACCAATAACTGTACTTGAGTGTCAATTAACGAATATTATGGCCAACATTAACCATTGTGTGCACGCAGCACACAAAAGCTTTATGTTTGCTGTCATATGGGAGCTTCTAGTCCAATATTGAATCAATTTCATTTTGGAGGAGTTTACAATGTTTATTAGATGGCAGCCGTTTGTTGTATCCGCGCTAAAAGCCTTAGTTTAGTACATAGTTTCGACAAATAGCCTTAACATAATTTATAAAATTCAAGACAAGTAATGATCAACAATTAAGAGCATCCTTCCCGATGTATATTCGATAGAACCGCTATTACGTGATTATGATGTCATTAAATTTATCTTTTTTTTTTTTTTTTTTTTATTAGTGATAGGTTCGCGCTTGACCGCTATCTCACCTGATGGAAAGCGACGATACGGTCGACGATGGATCGCGCTGACCTAGAAGAAACCTATTCACACCTTTTCTCTAGATACATTTTTTGAAAAGATAGATATCTTGTAGACATTATTATTGAAAAGATATATTATGTTCCTATTGAAATAAAAACATGTGTAAAACAAATCTAGTCCGGAGAAGTGAAAATCTACTATTTTGCTTGAACTTTGAGGACAAAATATTGAATTATTTTTCCAAAACCTTTCACGGTTTTTTTTTAATACACGTCTCCCTGAAACGAGTTTTGTGAAATATTTGAGTAAATGACGAAATTACCAAATTACCGCTTTTAGGCGTTGTGTCTCTTTTTTCACGTTGCCTCTTCATTAAAAATTGCGTTGGGTTGCGTTAGACGAAACAATAAGCTTTTAGACCATACTCACATTGACGATAGACGAGTGAGAAAGAGCTTTCTTAAACAAGTTAATAGTTAAAGACATTAGACGCTTTGGGATTGATGCTAATTGAAACATAGAAGTGGTTCAACGAAGTGTTAATATAATACCTATCTCAATCCCCAACCTAGATTTAGTGAAGCAAATGCGAATTCTCTAGCAGCAGTTATTAAATTGGAATATTAAACAGTATTTAAATAACCCGGTTATGAAACTCAATAAACCAATAAATTTTGATCGTTTTAATCCCGGGGAGTGTCGATCCAGTCCGGTTGTCGGTCGTTGCATACTAACTACCTACAGGTCATTACTCTCGAGCAACTGTTTTTACTTAAAGAAATTAATATTGTACATGCGTCTATTAATTCGAGTTATGGAGATTTTTTTTAATTTTATCTTTACAAATCGATAGTGTTTCATGATCGACCCTTCACGGGATTAAATCGATCAAAATTTAGCATTGTATAAATATTGTAAAGATGAAAATAAATTAACTAGGATAACTGGCGGCAACATTAGGCAGCCGCAGACCATGAAGAAAATGGCGGGGTGACCTGGATCTCTACTATAAGAATAGAAAACAAGAAACGAATACCTACCGTGAAAGATTGGAGAAACCTAGTACAAAATAAACTGGTAAGACAAATCTAACAGTCAGTTATAACAAGTTAAACAGATCACAAGCAAAGTTGTGTAAGTTACATGATTGCAAGGAAACCGAGATTGGAAATTGACACTACGTATTGCACAAAGTCCAATACAGTTCTAGGTAAAGTTAGTATTTGAATGCAAGTTGTGTTGCTCTGATTGAAATTTACCTGTCTTCAGTTACTCTGTGTCTGTAGTCATGTGGCTTGTGATATCATATTTTTACAAGCTTTCTATTAGCTTGCACTGTATGTAACTATGTATGTTCGGCTCAAATCTTGCAACTCAATTTTGAAGCAGATATCATCGACCGATTGAGCTGAAATTTTATATGCATGTGTAAATCGGGTGACAATGAAACATTATGATGACATAGGAACTCAGCAATAAAATAATACAACCCCATCGTGTTTGGGCTTGTTTGATTAGTATTGACGAGCACTTTGATCCTATATAGTAGTCAGGGTCTGATGATGAAGCTGCAAGGTGACCATAGGAACTGATTCGCAATAAAACAATACATCTCCATCGAGATACAAATCAAACGACCGCGCGTTTGATTTGTATTGACAAGTACTTGGATCCTATATCATTACTTTAATTGAAAGCTTGTGTGTATTTCAATGTACGACGGACCGCCCGACGCGCCGCGCAACGCGACGCGTGTCCGTGAACGGGCACTAAGCCGGTGGCAGAAGCTAGTAATATACTCGCCGGGCCTTGGTTCAGGCCATGCCTTCTGCGAGGCAGTTCGCTAGCAAAGGAGGAGGCCGACCGCATCAGGCAAAGGCAACGGGGCGCTCGCCCCAGCCGCCGCCGGGATTGCGATCCCGATTTCCGGCCACCGTAAGCGCGGGCTTATGGACGGCGTACTATGGGTAGCACGCTGTCAGATCGTCCGGTAACTGACCGGACCGAGCCCAAGTCGTCAACGGCGCGTACTGTTCCCACACGCCTCAAGGAGCTGTCAGCGAACCGTAGAGGCCCAGCCTGCTAGCTGCAGGCAGGCAGGGTCGAAGCCTGCTGGGGTCAAGGGCCGTTTTCTGAGAGGAAGGCTCAGCCCCGACATGATAGGCAACGAAGGAACGGGGTAGGTTTTTAGTCAGTAAGAGTCTGACACTATTTCCGGCTCCGCCCAAGGCCGGGATTTGTCATTGGATGATTTTACCTACTATTAAAAAAAATGCTAGTAATATTCATATTTTCTTATTTAATTTCAGACTACATAGTCCACACAACATAAATATAACATACTTATTAGATATTAGTTGAGCAAACATCTCTAAAGCTCTGCTGTAACGTGGCAATTGCATCGTTGATATGCTAGACTCGCTGCGCATACATGACAGCCCGTTAAACATACTCAACCCATTCAAAGCGGGCATTAAAGGGATGTGTAATTTGCCCGACGTACTGTATCGCTCAAACAAAAGCTGTATGCCAAGGTATTTGAACTAATGTACCTAATGAATTTTTATTTTATAGTAGGTAAAATCATCCAATGACAAATCCCGCTCTTGGGCGGAGCGGGAAATAGTGTCAGACTCTTACTTACTAAAAACCTACCCCGTTCCTTCATTGCCTATCGTGCCGGGGCCGAGTATTCCTTTCGGAAGCTGGGCTCCTTGAGGCGCGCGGGAACAGTACGCGCCCTCGACGACTTGAGCTTGGACAGCGTGCTACCCATTGCACGCCACCTAATAAATTGTTGACTTTTTGCGTATGTAACATTCTCATTATAATTTTTATGTAATATTTAACCATCTCCGCAAGCATTGCAAATAAAATTTTCAGCTCTATTTTTACAGAGTTAGAGCCTGTTTCAATGACTCTACATACGTTTTCACGGTAGACACTTCAGATACAAAATTACATTAATTTTTAATGTCACGATATCCACTAGGAATCAATATGCGAGTGTATAATATATATTGACAAATTGATTCCAAAAAACAAATCCTGAAAATTTCAGATTTAATTTCATGTTATCGAGATTACGTGTTGGAATGTGATGGAGCGATTGGTGGTGCAAGGGAAAGTCGGGGGCAAGAGATCACGTGGATGCTCTTAAACAGGTAAACGGACCTCATCAAATCGACAACACACTGCTGCGTTAATGAAAACGCCCGAGCTGCCAAACACAGAGCTGCATGGCGTCGTATTGCGAGAGAGACGGTGGTAGTTAAAAGATAAAATAGAAGTAAAAATTCTGTACATTGAAAATTTCAAAAAAATAAATGGCAGGGGGTGTTACTAGACCGACTCCGATCACAAAAATGTGATTAAAAAAATTTTAGTCGATGAAACTTGGTATAATTAAACTTTAATAACCTGGGCACCACACTAGGTACTTTTAATCCCGGAAAAGTATATACAATTAAAAACAAACTTACTGTACCAACCGCAAATAATAAGTTTGTCGCAGGTTACGTCACCCATTTCTATTGTAATTAGCCACAAAAGACCCGCGCCGAGACAGAACTATTAAGAATTATTATGTATGCACGATAGAAAACGTTCTACACAAATAGCACTTTACACAAAAAACTCATTGATAAGTTTCGTCGTTCACGCGAACGAAGTTAGCTCAGCTAGTTCACAATAAAAACTTAGTTCAACTAAACTAAGCTCAGCGTAATCTAGTTTAAAGACCCGTGTCGAAAACATACGAAAACAAAAGAATTGAAACTGAGTTTAGCGTAAACTAGATTCAATTCATAGCGGTGAAATGCAAAATGAAGCCATAATCTCGATTAGACGCCCTAACTGTGTTTTGTTTTTAATTATCGCGATTACTCACGTGGTGAATTTGGCGCTAAGAAGATCGATTAATTTGGTTTTTCCAACGAACTTGTTTGAAATATTTAAACCTAGTTTTAGCAGTTTATTTTCGTTTTCTGATAAACTGGTTAGATAACAAATATTTTTTTCATGCGTATAATAAAAAACACGCATGAATAAAACGCTATACCACAAAGCGACTTATATTAATCTCGGTAACTTCTTATATTACCTAATATTACCCCTATTTCCTTTATACATACCTTTTGAAGTTTTTTCGTGTACCATTTCTTGCAACATAATTCCGCTGAATTACTTTTTATAATCGGCGTCGATGGTATCATGTGGTTGCTCTTGCAACTCGTCACTGTGGACAAAGAGACAAAATAAATTATAAATCATTAATTAGTCAATCAGCCTGACTAGTCTTTTCCGAAGAAAAAAAAAGAAAACAAAGAAAGAAAAATATTTTTTTTTTCCGAAAAAGACGCATACTTAAGACTAACATATAATAGATTACAAACATTTAGGAAAAAGAAATAGTAATAAGCGCTACGCCCAAGCAAAACGGCCGAACGCTCAGCATAATGCTGTGTCTACACGCAAAATGCATGGAGTCCACAGCGTTATATTTCAGTGCGGCCGGTGACGGTGTCAACTAACAGACGTCGACAACAGTATTTTGTGCCAATAGATTTAACATTTTTTTTTGCAGTTCAGTTTAACGGGCTATCTTTCTGAAGTACTACTAGCCAGTAACAGAATAACAAAATTCTCCTTAACAAAACTGGCTGTCTTATTTTTGGACAAATTACGACTATGATAGCTGGAACCAACAGCTTTACGTACTTTTTGTGGTCACTCATTTTTAGATCGACTTTGGCAAATGATTTAACGCGCTGCGGAAGCATTGAGCTAGTTGAGTCTTTAACATAATTACGAGTATTTTTTGTTTATTTAAACTTCATGTACAATAGCGGTACATAGGCGGACTTAATGCAACAAGGCATTCTCTACCAGTCAACCTTTCATCATTTCAGAAGAAAGACGTCCCCTACTGGCCATAGCCTTCGCCCAAGTATCGCCACAAAAGAATCGTCTTGCTTTTTTTTTATAGTAAGTCAAATCATCCAATGACAAATCTCGCCCTTGGGCGGAGCGGGAAATAGTGTCAGACTCTTACTGACTAAAAACCTACCCTGTTCCTTCCCTGCCTTGGTTCCAGGGACCTGGTATGCATTTTCTTACCTCCCCAGAGAAACGAATCGTCTTATGCGTCTCGGTTTTTTTCACGTAAAAAACTCAGAGTTGCAAGCCTTATTTTCAAAAATACCTTGTCTTGACTTTGCCTTCCTTATATATATTGGAAAATGTCATGTTCGTAAAAAGCAATCCTAATCGATTTCCTCGCATGGCAGATCGATTTCCTCGTAATAGACGTACTCAAATTTGCCAATTACAACACAAAACTGCTCTTATGCGTAAAAGTGTCTTTTGCATGGCACCAAAAATTTATAATAAGATACCTAAAAGCTGGAAGCAGCTGAGTGATGTAGCCATTAAAAAGACAGTTAAAAGTTTCCTGGCAGATAAAGCATACTATAATTTAAATGAGTTTTTTAATGACAAATTTTGAATTTTGTGACATACTAGTTTTATTATTATATTTTCGTATTGACATTTTATTTATTTTTTATTTTTATAATAACTATTTTACTCAATTTCACATTCTAGACATATAATTTTACTTTGACTTGTATCCGTACCATTTTTATATTTTTATTTGTTAATGACACGCTAGAATGTTTTTTTTTATTATTTGTATTATTTTGAAAATATTTGCATGCCAATGTCCAAGGCAAACATGACGATCTAAATTATTGTATTTTAACATCTCTTGCATGCTGACAATTGTATTTTGTGATGTATGTATTGTACTCATGTTAGAGCAAATAAATGATTATCTTAACTAACTAACTATCTCATAAGTTTAGCAATTCTGACTAAGTCAGCATTAAGACCCAAAAAGTATTTGAGTACAAATTGGCGTATAATCAGAAATTTGCCATCAGAATATTGTCAAAGGTAATGAATTTGTCGCCAATATTTGTTCAACATTCGTCGCTAAGTTATTTTATTTTGCAGATGATGTCAAGTTTAAAATTACCAAATAGCATTTCAATAATAATCCAAACAATTCCATGAAAAGATTATGATCTAAGGCTGGCCACACACCTTATGGGTCGAACCGATTTCTATCATGAATAAAAGCCTGTACTTTAAGGTGTATGGCAGCCCTAGTACTGAGTTTAATTAAATTATTTAACAAAAATAAACACTACTCCTTTCCTTTATTAGCATTTACTACTTACGCAAAGGTAAGCCAAACGAAGGAATAAATAATATGGTACATTGTGCGCAGTAGATATATATCGATGGACGGGTACATTTTATTACAGGATCTTTTTAGGTATATATTTTTAAATTTAGATATTCAAAAACTGGAGTAAACTTATGCCAGCGCCATTTTCTGCGTAACGTACGGCAGCGTCATATCATATCGGTAAGTACCCTCTTTGGGGAGTGGCTGAAAAGTCACGGCGTCTTCACCTGCCGCATGACGCAGGTCCTTACCGGACATGGTAAGTTCGAGAGGTTTCTGCACGCCCTGGTGTCACCATTGTGTAGACAGCCTGGAGGATACGGTGGAGCATACGTGGTGATGATCGGCGGCAACGACTTCTCGCTCCGGACCCGGGTACAGGCTATGGTCCGGAACGAGAAGGAATGGCAGGTAGCTGCCTTCTTTTGTGAAGCAGTAATACTAGCTAGCGAAGGAGGCGGCTGCATTCGTGAGGGAACAGCCTTCACACTTCTGCGATTTCATAGAAAATAAAATAATGGCCTATATTCCACTCTGTAGTAAGAAGCATTCTACTGGTGAAACCATCAAAAATATTAAATATTATATATTATTATATTATTTGTTGACAGCAAAACAAAGCACGCCATCTAGTGGCAACTAGAAGAACTAGAGGTGGTGCGTTTGACAGAGTCAGTGGCGTTTCCACTTTCGCTACGAGCTTGGGGAGGGAGAACTCGCCCGGACAGCGGACACTCTCAGCCAGGCCGTCGCAGAGTAAAGACGTTCTGAAACTGTCCGTTTTGTTGTTTGTACCTACCTAATAACAGTGCAATGTATCGAGATGTATTGAGATGTAAACCAATTCAGTTCTTAGCCGTTTTTATTCATTGCACGATACCCACGTATGCCCACCTGGTAGATGATCAGAGCTCGAACCATCCTGAACGAGCCGACAAATATTTCTTTTTTTGATTTATTAGTAGAGATAATCCAATTTTTTCATCTTCCACCCTCATCCTGATTTATTTGGTATTTATTTTCCTTCTACACATCTGTATTTTCCGTTGTCTTCCCGCTTTTGTATATTTACTTACCCATTATTTCGTTAGTTTACTTAATTTCCTGTTTTTCTTTGTTGTAAGCTTTCATTTCTTACTCTCCTTACTTGGAAACTTAGTATAAAGAAAATATACATTTGCGTAAAACCACAAATCCCTTTTAGCATTTTCATCTTATCTACGTGCAATCGTCTTTCATTTATCCCTTGTGTAGCCCAACATTTTGTTCCCTGCTACATATTAATTTCCAGAATATTCGATAGATATCCTTGCTTACGTAAAAATAATTTCATTCGCATTCTTTCTTTGTTAGCTCAAGAATTTCCTTTTGTATATTAAGCACACACCAAATTATCTGTCCTTCTCTGAAGAAATTCTACATTATCGTTGAATAGACAAACTCAATTAGGTACATTACACCTATAAGGGACTACCCACACAATGTCTGATAGCGAAATTATGTCAGGGATGAGATCCAATAGGCTCGGAGTACTTTTTGTTGTGGACGAAAACTCTTTCTTCGTAGAAAGAGTGTGCGTCACAAACGTCCTTGGACTCTACTTAAGATTAGCAATATCGGTTGTCAAAAGTTTTTTTGAGATATTGATCACGTGACATTTCGATTGTATACATTTATAAAAAAGGCGATGACCTGGTCAGGGTCGCTGGAGTCCGATGGGTGGGAGACGCACAGGACCGGCCATTGTAGCGACGCTTGTGGGAGGCCTATGTACAACAGAGGACGTCTTTTAGCTAAAATGATGATGATGATAAAAAAGGCAACGAAATCTACAAAAATATCTACGAATAAATAGTCACCTAGAGCAATGGTGGCCCAGTGGTGACGGTCCCAACATACCCAGCGGTAGGTCACGAGTGTAAAACCGACCCAGTGCATTACTTAGTGTTTTTTATTTCATCATCACTGCTCTCTCAATAGTGAAGGAAGACGGTCTATTCCCTCTCCTAAAGAGGATGCCTGAGTTTTAGCAGTGAGAATATTCAACTCACAAGCCACAAGAGGACACGGTGTCCGAACACCTATTGTCTTTCTATTGTGTCTCTAATTACGGTATTCAAAGGGTCGCCTTTACAAAAATGGCGATAGCAATAAAAAAAATATAACTTCGGTTGTATTTTTATTCCGTGATTCTTCAAGGATCTAATTCTGGTTACGAAGTCGTTTAAAAGTAAAAAAAAGTGTTTACTGTTAATTTTCAGTGACTAAATAATATGTAGACTAAATGGTATGGAATAAAATAGAATAGAAACGTCGTACTTTACACACGCAGCACCACGGTTACCAACACAAAGTAAAAAATAACAAAATAACTGTACCTCTACCATGAGTTTTAAGCAATAGTATTCGTCGCTACTCGATATCGACGCCGTAAATATTTTGTATGGCAAATTTTGCAGCGCCTCTAGCGGTCACTTGCAGAACCAAAATTCGACATACAAAATATTTACGGCGTCGATATCGAGTAGCGACGAATACTATTGCTTAAAACTCATGGTAGAGGTACAGATTGCCCGAGCCAAAACGGTGACCACCATTTGCTGGGCGTTAGACACAGCACGAGTATTGGTGGCCCAGTACGAGCAGTGGTGGCCGAGTGGTAACGGCCCCGACTTACGAGTTGCAGGTCGTGGGTTCAAATCCAGCCTGGCGCATTACTTTGTGTAATTTCAACATCGTGAGGAAACCGGCATGTCCTAGAACCAAAATCTCGAAGACATGTGACATTCACCCATCCGCACTGGGCCCGCGTTGTGAATTACGACCCATTCCCTTTCCTAGAGAGGAGACCTGAGCTCCAACAGAGGGAACATTAAAAGGCTGATAATGCTTAAAAGACAATAAAAGACACAGCACTGGTTTTCAGTTGGCACGCCACAGTGTTGCATGGACGGGGGTAAACCAAATATGTAATTGAACAGCAGCTCAAGATAATTGTATTCGCCTATTTCATAACAAGTCACACGACATATAAGTATAAACTTACATGTAGAATAAGATTGAAACTACCCTTTAGGATAATCCATCAAGTGGAATATTTGAGGCTGAAGCGATCTGTAAATAGATACGACTTTCAACGAAACTGTGATCAGAATAAAGCTCCTCCATCTCAATTATTGTCTACTTAGACTTTTGGTTTACTGTATGGGATATAAATTACAAAAAGTTTTAAAGCTGTCAACATAATTTTTTGTCCAATCCGAATTCGATTCGACGAAAATGTTTTGCTTTTGTTATTCATATCTATTTTTTTTAATGCTATGATAACTACTTTTAAAGATTATAAAAAAATCCATTTACTTCTGTAAAAATGACCAAATATTTATCAACATTTTTTCATTTAGGTAACCTTTCTATTGACGCTAACTATTGCATGAAATCCTTTTTTTATTTTCTGCCGCTCAATTTATAAGCGCAGTTAAGTTAACATTTCACATTTCCTGCGTTTATAAATTCTGCGGCAGTTTTTGAAAGAGAAATTGAAAGGAATATATTGAGGTCAGTCTTGTTCAGACTAAACTTATGAGTTACAGATCGCGGGTTTTAAACCCAGCCAGGCTGCTGTCAAAATAGTGAAGGAAAACATCGTGAGGAAACCGGCATGTACTAGAACCAAACATCTGAAGACATGTGACATCCACCAACTTGCTTTGGGCCCACGTGGTGGGTTAAAGCTCATTCCCTCTCCTAGAGAGGAGGCCTAAGTCCCAGCAGTGGGAACATTATAAGGCTGATTTTATGCTATGCAGTCTTGAAAACTAAAAGCAGCTTATTTATTACATTGATACTAGGATATAGTTAATAACGTCTCGAAAAAGATGAAAACATGTGCAAATTTTGGCGTACTTTAAACAAATAAACATGTTAAGATTTGGTAGCAGTTTTGTAAGGATAGCAAGATCCATACAAAACTGCAAAATCAAAACTGAATAATAATAATATTCCATAACTATCACACAACGCCGTCTAGTCTCAAGCTAAGCAGAGCTGGTGTTATGGTTACTAGACAACTGAGAAATATACTTATATATTTCGAAATACATAAATAATAATATAGATAGATAGATATATTCTTTATTGTACACCAAAGATAAAATAACACCCAGACACAGAACAAATGATCGTGCTCCGACCTCCGGCATAAGTATTATTAAAAATTCCTATTGGCATTTTTTATGGATAAAAATATGTAAAACAATTGTATATATCCCTGTTGGCCATGATGACAGTTAACATTCGAATTCATGACGATGTTATGGTTAAAATCCTTTTTGAATACCTGCAAAATTGCAAGTCATCTTTAACAAAGGATAATACTAGAAATAATACGGAACAATATATCATTTCCCGTAACATTTCCAAATAATGAAATGAGGTCAAAGTTTTGAAATATCATTCTCCGGAAAATTATAGTGCAGAGTCATGATGAAATATTTAGAATAAGTTATTTTTACTTACCTTCCTGAAGTATAAAATTGTAACTTTTAGGACTTAATCTCAACAACAGATACCATGTTGTTTTTTCTACAAAACAAAAAGACCTTTCGATGGAGTTTGACTGGTACATGTGTAAAAGGCAATATTAAAAGAATATCAATAAAGTTTATATTAAAACGTGAAAAACCCGGCAACGCAAAAAAAAAATCGTCTAAAAAAATGGAAGTATTATATATAGATAGGTAGGTTGATAACAATTTATAGATAGGTAGGTACAATCGACAGATATAAAACTTACTTACACTTAAATAATGTTTGAAATTGTTATAACAGTAAACATTTTTAACACTTAAGAATACCGCATCAATATGGTTTTTTTATGGTAGATAAAATCATCCAGTGAAAAATCCCGCCCTTGGGCAGGGCGGGAGATAGTGTCAGGCTCTTACTGACTAAAAACCTACCCCGTTTCTTCGTTGCCTATCATATCGGGCCGCAAATTCTTTTTAGAAAGCGGCCCTTAGCCCCAGTAGGCTTCGACCGCATCAATATGGGTTAAAAGATTTGATGATTCTCTTTTTGTGTTGGGTGAAGTTAGTTATGGGGCAATGATATAGTTTCGTGATAACCTCAAGAAACAATTTAGAACTTCAAATTCGGTTTTGGTATGAAACTTAATGGCCATGCCCATGTTTTGTCAGTGTTTTCTTTCATCGATTTGTTATCATCTAACACTTTTTTTTTAGAACTTCTGTTGGACGTAATGCGTGGTGTCTGTTAGATATCTCATTATAATTTTAACCAAAATAGATTTACAAACTTTCCTATACATAACAGAAATTTTCCTTAATAAGTTTTATTTTTTACGTGGGAAACATCTAATAACTTTTCCCACTCTAGGTTTTGTTTTATGGTAGGTAAAATCATCTAATGATAGATCCCGCCCTTGAGTGGAGTGGGAGATACTGTCAGACTCTTACTAATTAAAAACCTACCTCGTTCCTTCATTTCCTTGGTTCCAAGGCCTTGATATGCATTTTCATACTTGCCCAAAGCCCCAGCGTAGGCTTCGACCCTACAGTTTGCTGACAACTCCTTGAGGCGCGCGGTAACAGTGCGCGCTGTCGTCGATTTGGACTCGGTCCGGACTGTTACCGGACACAGAGAGCTACCCATTGTTCGCCGTCAGCAAGCGCCTACGGTTGTCGGAAATCGAGATCAGAATTACGGTGGCGGCTGCGGTGTGAGCACCAATGCCTAATGCGGTCGGCCTCCTCCTTTGCTAGCATGACTTAGGGGAGGGGACTTACCGTTTCCCACATTAGGTGTTGCTTCAGTGGCCTTTTTTTGTGAGGGCTTCGAAAACTAGATCTTAAGTGCTTTATGTTCAACATAGGTAGTTCAACCACCACACAAAATAAATATCACCATATTTTTCATACAAATAAACAGAAATAACAATTCTAGTCACACAAATCTCAAACACATTCAGCATTGAAACAGTGTGTCCACACCGTGTGGACAGAATTACTGGCTCACCGACATTATTGAGTAATGTATTTACCGTGTAATACTGCGATATTCGTCACAATTCTCGATATCGCACCGAAGCACGTATTGACAAAATCGGGTCTTTTCCCACAAGTATTTGTTAAAAAAACACACACACATAACCTTGGAGGTGTAACGTAAGATGTAGATATTTGTTTGTTCATTCGTGTATGTACCTATGTGTTAAATACATACAACTAGTTTTCAACTGCTTCACCCGTGAGAATGTCGATTATTGCGGTTCACGATGTACGATCTACGATATACGCTACGATCATTTCGATAAGCGTGAACGCTTGGAGTTGGTCATGCCCCCAATTCCTTTGTTCTGATCGTTGAAATTACGTCTGATCAAAGGAATTGGGGGCGTGACCAACTCTAAGCCTTCACACTTAACGAAACGAGCGTAACTTGACTACAGGGGTTTTTAGTTGTAGTTTCATGTTTTATGAGGTGTTACCAATTGTGGAAAGTGATTCGACAGGAAACGGTCGTAACTTGACTATACCTGCTGAACACAAAATCACTAGCTGCCACTACTTTCAACATAATTAAACATTGGTTATTTTGGATATATAACGAATGTTTAATTATGTTATTAAGTGTACCCAACGCCGAACCAAAATTACATGCAATCATGTAGCTTGTTTGATTAGTACCTAATATTACTGTTGCATTCATGAAATTTGAAACAGCAATAGGTTATATCTTATGTATAACTATTGTGAGCCGTGTGGTTGTAAGTTTCTCACGCCCAATGAGTATACCTGGTTTAGTACAATAAACATACTAAATAAGGCTGATAAATGTGGCAAAGTACAATTGTAAATGTTTTTATTGACACTCGGTGATTGCAGATCACCACTTTTTCATCGCCTTACACGATTTTCAATCCAAGGTTGATAATACTTATGCTTATACTGTACACGAATTATATTGTAAAGCGCTAGTAGACAATTAATATTCACACTCACCTACTCACTCGAGTGAGTGAGTAGGTGAGTGTGTGTGCATTGTCAGGCGATGGCTAATGAGTAGATGAGTGAGTACTCATCTACTCATTAGCGATCGCGCGACAGTGCATGATTCCAAATATCCAAGGCTTTCATATTTATAATATTGATAGAAAGTACCGTTTTTTTGTTTGAAATCATCAAATAACTCCAATCTGGAAAAGGGAGTTTCAGATTTTGGCTAAATAAAACATTACATTCCAAGTTAGTTCTTTCTAATAATCCTGCAGTTCAATACATAATCTTTCTGCCCTTGTACCATACTACCTGTGGTCCGTGCAACACGTTGTTTTCTACTATTCTGTCCATTCACGCTATCAATAACTCCCTTTCTTTCAAACACTCTTCACAAAATTCATCCATTTTTTCTTTGGCCCTCCTCTCCCTCTCCATCCATCCACATGAATACTTATAAATCTTTTAGTAACATTCGTTTCATCCTTCCTCTTTACATTACCAGCCAATACCTAGGCTTCCATTTTATTAGGTATGGCAAGTAAAAGTAGCTTTTTTTTGTTTTCAATTCGATATGCAGGCAATTGCGTTTTGTTCTGTAGTTACTCAAGCCCCAAGCGAACGCCGGCGTTCGCACTTTCTATTGTGTCTCTAATTAGGGTATTCAAATGATTAAAAAAAAACCGGACAAGTGCGAGTTGGACTCACGCACTGAGGGTTCCGTACAATAAAAGCAGTCGGGAACCTGCCCCCCACGCGCTCCGCACCCGCTATCGATCAAGCCACGCACCGCGCGAATTATAATTATTATTTACTTAGGCATCTATTGCAGTTTAGAAAAGTATGATATTAGAAACCTCCATATAATTTTTGAAGACATATCCATAAATACCCCACACGTATGGGTTTGAAAAATATTGAGTTTCAGTTCTAAGTATAGGGAACCCCCAAAATGTATTGTTTTTTTTTCTATTTTTGTATGAAAATCCTAATGCGGTTCACAGAATAGGTACATCTACTTACCAAGTTTCAACAGTATAGTTCTTATAGTTTCAGAAAAAAGTGGCTGTGACATACGAAAGGACAGACAGACATGACGAATCCATAAGGGTTCCGTTTTTCGCTATTTAACTACGAAACCCTTAAAATGAACTTCAAACAGCCACATCAAAAATTCTAGGCGTTTTGATAAATAACCGAAACATACCTTCTATATTTGAAATTCTTGAAAAGTAAGGTACGTTCTTCAATTTTCCCGAACATTAGATTTACATAATCGTAAAAAGTTGTCCCGACGCAGATATTGGTTTCTAGACGGGATTTAGATACCCTGCGACACGTTTGATTGGGCAAAAAATCCCTACGTATAAAGGAAATTCTTATTCTTAGCGTTATTTCACGTATCATTTGAATATACGAGTATTTTGACGAAAGTTTACTGATGAATAAGAATATAAAAATTATTTCAGTATAAGTCTGAGTAATATTTCATAACCACTTATCTGACAACCAACATGTGTACCAGCTTTGCCCGCATTGCTTTTGTCGGCAGCTTTGCACGCGTGAAAGCTGCGTACAATTCCACATGAACATAATACTTGGATAAACTTTATGCTAGGTCTTTATCAGCCACGGGAAATTTCGAAAGGGTAACGTGGCCCTGGAACGCAAATGGCAAGTGAAGGAAAACAGCTGGATATTATACGTCTAATCTCACCTCAGGAAAATATTGCCTTAAAGGCAAAATAGTAGACCATGTTTCACCAATAAAGTGGTTTTTTTTATGGTAGGTAAAATCATCCAATGACAAATCAAGCGGTAATGAAACAATAACATTGATATATACTAGTACCTACGGATTTTGCGTCCATTATTATTAGTGTAATAGAATGAAATGAGTCACAGGTGCGTAATAGATATACACTGACACCTGTGACCTAATTCACCTAATTTGCTCTGCACTAATAATCTAAATAGATCAAAGAAAGTCGTGTTAGTTACACTATTTATAACTCAAGAACGGCTGAACCAATTGAGCTGAAAATTGGTACAAAAGTAGCTTAGAACCAGGAGACGGACATAGGCATAAAAAAAACAAAACCTGATCATTTATGGGTATAAAATAGAGCAGGATAGAGTAGGGTAGAGTAAGGCAGAGTAGGATAGAGTAGGATAGAGTAGGGTAGACTATGGTAGAGTATGGTAGAGTAGGGTAGAGTAGGGTAAAAGCTAGTGTCTTACATAATATTGTTATGGTTGATAGGTAGATTATACATAAGGTTTTTACGCTTTTATGACACATAAAATTTTAATAAGACACGATTTACGTTTAAGCGATGGGCTGTTGCACTGCCTATTGCGAGTTCGATTCCCGCATTACAAATAGTTGTCCTGGTCTGGGTGTCTTGAGTGAGTTTCAATATATTTATGTTTATGAACACAACTAAGTTACTGGAGTCATTCTCGGTTAGAGGCATGTTTTTAGTTTACAGATCAAATATAATAAAATATCTAAAAAAAAAATATAAAATATAATTATAAAAGAAATAAATAATAAACCAAAAAAAAAAAAGAAAAAATAATAATAAAATAAATATACTAATATATCTATCTATCTATAATAAATAAGTGAATAAATATAAAACGAAATAGAAAAACCATACATTTTGCCCTATACCCTAACACCGTCAGTATCTATTAAAATAAATAAATCGCTTTTAAAAAACATTTAACTTTCAGTAAGCTTGCCAATTATATTCCCCAAAAGACATGCCATGACGTCCCTAAATGCCATCCAATTTCCCCAAATGTCATTTATAATTGAATTTAGTATTCGACTGTACACATCAATGCACGTGAACTCTGGGCTTAATGTGAATATTGACATTTAAATTCAGATGCAAGTCACATAGCCAATGTGCAACTGCTATTTGATTGATTACGTCTACTGCAGATAAAGTAAATCAATTGTTACTTTGTTTACCTTTTTTACAAGTATTGTTCCTTTTTTACGTAAAAAAATGATATTTATCTAATATATCTCGCGTCACAGTGTTTGATATCGAACTCCTCCGAAACGGCTTGACTGATTTTCATGACTTTTTTTTGTGTATATTTGGTATTGGTTAATATTGCTTTATAGCTATTTATTTCATAAACTGTGGTAGGCCACAAACCAACTTCAGGGATCTGCCGTAACAGGCGTTGCACTGAGGGGGTTCCGGAATGGTCTTTTGAGAGGTAACGGGGCCCCTTCAACGTGCTGATAGTGATCACCGGGGTGGTTTTAGTGAGATAAAAATCCCATACTCCCCGGACTTATCCCCAAAGTCCGGGCGCCTTTTGAAGGTTCCCCTCGACAACAAAAAAAAAAGGCTACAGACCAAACCAAGATTTAAACATGGAAGACAATCTTGAGAACACATTTTGAAGCTTCACAAGTGGAGTAAACTGGTCATGCACTTTGTATCTCCTCGATTCCTTCATTATTTCAATGAAAACAGACTATACAAATAAAACGTTTCGCAAAAATAAAAAAATCCTAGTACGAGTATTATTTACAAATCACAGAAGAGATTCTTGTAATTCAAGCGATCTAGGGTGACATCCCAAACTTTTGTTTTTAGTCTACCCCACAATCCCTGATCTCTCAACGTCACAAAATAACTAAAAGAACAAAGAATCAAAGCCTCCCTGTAAAACATTTGATGGATGTACCCTTTTCTAAATTGTCACCCATCTGCCCTTTTTAGGGTTTCGTCTTTAGTCGACAAAAACGGAACCTTTATGAGATACTTATACTAAAGTACTTATTTATAAGTATCAATTTGCTGTCAAGTTTTTTTTGTTTTATTTTTCTTCTTAGGAATATGGAGGTATTAAGTAGAAATTAATATCATAGTAGCAGTGGTGGCCGAGTGGTAAAGGCCACGACTTACGAGTTGTAAGTCGCGGGTTCAAACCCAGTCAGGCCCATTACTCTGTGTAATTTATATCATCACCACTGCTCTAAAAAATGGTGAAGGAAAACATCGTGAGGAAACCGACATGTCCTAGAACCAATAATTCGAAGACATGTAACATTCACTAACACACACTGGCTCCGCGAGGAGATTATGGCCCATTCCCTCTTTTAGAGAGGAGGCCTATGTCCCAGCAGTGGGATCATTTTAAGGCTGATAATGCATGCTAATGCTAATGCTAATATCATATACTCAAGTCTACATACCTTTTGAAGCAATGAAAATATAAAACTACCAAGTAAACGCAATCTAAAGCTATTGTCGTTTATGATTTTCGCAAGTAAATCAAAACATATAGGGTACTTTCTGTTGACTTAGAATCCTAAAATTTGGCTAGAAGCAAGGTCCTGTAGCATAAGTAAAGAAAAAAGTCCGAATACTTTATACCTAGTTAGGTCACAATATAATTACTTTTGACTGAAAAAATCTTTGTAAGTAGATTTAGGAATGGAACCTAACCTATGGATGAAATATATACATAGACAAAAAGAACCAAGCCGTGCCTAGCACCATATTCTCCGATTTATGTAGGTAGTAGCAACCTATTCTAGTTTTACGGTATAAGATACATATTGTTGATATATTTTTAAAATTTATGTTGTTGATTGGTGATGTGTTCATATTTTATACCTAACTTTAGCAAGCAATATTATAAACTGTATTATTAGTTTTTATTTTTATTTTTTAGTTCACCATTTGGTAAACCACATTTGTATGCCCAGTAAGGCAACACATAGTGAGTCGTATTATATAATTAACACCATGTATTGTACCCACATACATTATACCTATGTGTAACAAATAAACATATTTGACTTTGACTTTGAACCATTTACAGAGATAAGTACGGAACCATCGGTGTGCAAGTCTTAACCATTAAAAATTCTCCAAGTTTGCAAAAACAAAGTTTGTGTGAAATCTTTCTGCATAATGGTTCTTTTGGCAGCCTTTTCAGAGGTATTAAACTTGTAATACTTAACTAAGTTAGTTCTAAAATTGATTTAAGTTGAAGTTGTAATGCAAGTTTGGGCTCAAACTTCGGACGCACTTAAGTTTAATGCAAGAAACTTTACGGTCTTAGAATGTTTTATTAACATTTCGGGTGACCCTAATTTGTCAGTCAGTCAGTTTATGCTTTTATATGTATATTATATACCCAGGTGAGTTGAGCAGGGGTGGCCGAGTGGTAAGGGTCCTGACTTACGAGTTTTAGGTCGTGGGTTCAAACCGAGTTAGCTATACCTATATAGCATAGCATAGTATTAGCCGTATAATGTCTCACACCTCCTCTCTAGGAGGAGGAATGGGCCGTAGTCCACCACGCCTGGTCCAGTGCGAGTTGGTGGATGTCACATCTCTTCGAATGTTTGGTTCTAAGATATGACGGTTTCCTTACGATGTTTTTCTTCACCGTTTTGAGAGCACTACCTATAATTTCAGTAAAATAAAAAAATAATAATAAAAACCTGAACTAAAAAACCAACTAAAATATAGCGTCCAAAATTATGTGGAGGAATTTTGGTCGCTGTCGAATGGTAATATGCCCAAAAAACTGGTTAATTAAGCATTGCCACGCGGTATGGCAATGCTTAACCTCTGTGGAAAAAGCCAGCCCTGAGTTCACAAGAAGTGTCAACAAAAAGTTTTGACATTACAATATATAATTTGTTAACATTCTTATGCCATGATCCGAAGTACAACCCCAAACTGTTCGAAAATATAACTTCCAAAAAGGTTATCATATTTAAATGTAAATTATATGTAGATTAAAAAAAAGTTAATACTTGTTTCAAAATTTTCCATCAGTTTGGCTGAATTTCCCCTTTTCTCTTACGTAAGCTTACCCTTGTCACTATAAAGTCAGCTATTATAATTTACAGCTCAGTTTGTTTTCATGTGCTGACTATTAAAATAGGGGTTTTAATATTTACTAATTAGTAATTCATAGTAACGAGGAAGATAGTTTCAATATTGAATATGATAATACGAGTATCTGAACTTATAAATGTTATAGCTTAACAGGTATATACAAAAGGAAATTGCTGTTTATTGTTTTCTTTTTATGGAAACTTTAAAATCTTTATGAAGGTCTGATCAATTTTGTTAAAAAGGTTTAACATACCTTATCTGTATTTTGAGGATAGTTTTGTATACTGCTTAAAGGACATCACCCACGGTCCATACATTTTTGGTCCAAATTTAAAAGTGCCGGCCAAAGAAAAAAAATACAATATTCTGTTAGAACTCGTTCTTACGAACATTTTTTATTATGGCAAGAATGCTGTGGGAGCATTAGCCTCGCTATTATTTAAGTTCAAAAATGATTGGTTTTCAAAGAAAATTGCTCTCAAAAAATGAAATATCCTATACATAACAATACTTTAAAAAAAAAAATGCAACGAAAAACAACAGCCAGTCTGTAGCTGTGTTTTTACTGCGTTATTAAAAAAAAATTTTTTTTTTTGAGATTTTCGAAGAATAAAATTACCGGTATTTGTAATGCTCAATGCTTTAATTGTTTAGAAATGTCATAACAAGTACCCATATAGTTATCTTTTAGGACCACAGTAATATTTTCTAAACCCAAAATCATAATAAAAAAGCATACGACGGCGAATTTCAAAAATCACTCATTTTAGACAGTCAATATCAGAACGGGGGGTTGCGGTGTCTAATAGTAGTGTTAAGAAAACGTTGGAAAGCGTTTCATGAAATGCTGGATGATGGAGATTTTATGATCTCCCCTAAAAATCCCCTTTTGTGGTCAAAAAGAACTCTCATTTTAGACATGATAGGCTCCGCGGATTTTTAGGAATCGCTTTTGAAGTATTTGCCTTATATGGAGATGGCGGGGCTTTGCATGTGCAAAGACGGAGTAAGCGTATTAAAAATGCGACCATACCTACGGGTTGGCAGAATTTAGTGGAGCCTGCTTTGTGCGAAAGCGGCACGCATACGTACAAGTTTGCTTTATGTACTCAGCTAAGGTCACATGCTGATCTAGGATCACACCGAGCGGGATCGGATTGGTATAGGTATGTGGTGATCAGAGGGAGACCCTTGAAGAACTCCTGCTCGTATGGGAGGTGAGGAGATCTCCTCACTATCGCATAGAGGGAGCGCTACCATCTGGTAGTCAATAGTGGAAGGTCCTCCTCCTTAGTCGCTCACTCTTGACAGAGTGGTCGTGGTTGACGATGTTGCATTTTCGTTGGCGAGTGAGGCTCCCGCGATGTGTCTCCACTTATCCCGGCTAACGGCGTCTCGGGAACACTGGACTATGGAAGTTTGTGTTGCAGCTCTGATGAGGTCTATCCAACGCGTAGGTGAGCGTCCGCGTGACCGCTTCCCTTCCATTTGTCCCTGGATAGCGAGTCGCTCCATGGAATCTTCGTTGCGAAAAATGTGACCGAAATATTTAAGGATTCGTACTTGCACAGTCGACGATAATCTCTGTGTGATTTTTAACTCCTCCAGGATCGAGTCGTTAGTCCTCCGCGCTGTCTAAGGGATCCGCAGCAGTCGCCGCCAGCACCACATCTCGAGTGCATCGATTTTGCGCCGGTCTTTGAGGCGAACCGTCTACGTTTCTGCGCCATAAAGAAATATTGGGAAGACCAGGCTTCTCATGAGGCGGACTTTCGTGAATTTAGTGATTGCACCAGATCCTTTTCAGCCTGTCAACAGCAGATCGTGTGATAGCACATCTCCTTCGAATCACATCTTTACATCCTCCAGTGTTCGTGACGGTGGAACCAAGATATACATACGATTGAACAACTGCACAGTTGGCAATCACAGTGATATCAGGATGATTCAGTACAGCTCGATCCACTATCATCATCTTGGTTTTGTCTCTGTTGAGCGTAAGACCAAAGTAGAGGCTTGTTGTCTCTAAAAGTGTCAGCAGGTGTTCCATATCTTCCTTCGATTGTGCTAGAAGGGTAGTGTCATCGGCATATCTCAAGTTAGATACCTTTCTACCTCCCACTGAGATCCCTTTGTCCCACTGTTCCAACACGATTCTCTTTATATACTCTGTATAAATGTTGAACAGGAGTGGAGACAATATACAACCCTGTCGAACGCCAGCGTGGGTGTAAAAGATTTTTGAGTCAACGGCGTCTATACGAACAGTCGCAGTTCCGTCCTCATAAAGTCGGCGTATGAGACTAACTAGGTGGACCGGTACTCCCATTTGAATTAGCACGTCCCATAGAATATGCCATTTCACGGTATCGAAGGCCTTGCGGAAGTCGACGAAGCAGATATAGAGTGGGATGTTAAACTCTCTACACTTTTCGATTATTTGTCGAAGAATTAGTATCTGCTCTCTTGTTCCTGTACCCTTGACAAATCCCGCTTGCTCAATAGCTATAGTGGAAGGTACGATTCAATAAAAAGTTTCGCAAGATGAGTACTAGACAATCTGGCACACCGAGTTGATATAGCTTAAATGATAAACCATTATGTTACACTTTGTCAAAAGCTTTCGTTGAGTCAAAAAACTAGACGTCCATCATCGCGTTCTGAAACCAGCGCATTGGTGTTCAACGAATCGCTGGACTTGTTCGATTCGTAAACCAAACTACCGTTGGGAATAACACTCTTAACTTCAGCATAATCTCTGCGCTGCTTGTAAATAAGCCTCTCGTAGATTTTATCGAGGACATTGAATGGACTGATGAAAAGGTAGCTGGAGGGGCAAACTTGACTTGGACTTGCATAGTTTAGGAATACCGATATTAGTGACCTTTTTCCACGCTTGGGGGAACATGTTATTCCTTAACGCACCATTGAAGACGACGCTGATTAGTATTATGAGTTGGGATGGGAAGAGTTTAAACAACTTGTTGATGACACCGTCAGAGCCGAGGTCATTCCGGGGCTAAAGCTTTTTGATGATATTCCCCACCTCCTCTGATATAAAGAGGGACAAAGGATCATTAGGATCTTCGATGAGTGTTAGGGTAGCTCTACGTTCAACTTTAGCGTCTCTCATATCAAGGTGAGTTTTGCCTATTGGTTGAGGGCTAGAGAAACAATGGAACTGTAGGCTGTTATTGTAACTGTAGAAAATACAGCATATCGCTTTGTCACAGTTGTCGAAAGCGATACTCTTATCGGGACGAATAAGAACAGACATAGAAGCCTCTACTTCCTCTGAAGGGGCTAGAAGGCGAGGTGAGCGGGTTCTAGCTCACATTTTATCCCAGCGCGCGGCACGCTGCTCTGTTGCTTGAGTTTTGTTTACTTCGCCGGGAGCTGCATTCTTTTCGGTTTTCAGACCACATACATCGCCCAGGAGTTTCAAGCGATGGTCATCAGTCACTGTGATCGCCGCTGAAAAATCATTCAGGACGGATCGTTCGTGGTTCTGTGAATCGAACGCTGCTGTCAATTGGGACGGGAGTGATACAATATCATACGCGTTGCTTCAGGTACCTACTAAAGTGACAGATAAGATATTCGAGGTGGGGCGAGCGTTCAATGGCTAGGGGAGGGGAAGTCACCACATTGTGTGATGGTAAACGGCAGCTACCTGGAACTTTCTATTCAAGCTCTAACTCTTTGTTTTTACAATTCATGTTACCAAAAATGTACAGAAAAATGATTTTTTAACACTTAAATAAAACCCAGGGCAACGGTCCTACAGTTTTGGTGCAGTAATAAAAAATGCTCAAGGGGTCAAGCTCTAACAGATTGCTATATTTTTTTTTCTTGGCCGGCACTTTTGAATTTGGACCAAAATAAATGATCTCCTTTAAAGCCTATCATGACAGTCTTTATTACTATTCATTTTGATTAGAATTTGTGCCAAGTTTTAAATTTATTTACCCAAAAAATAAGAATCTTCCGTACAAACCATAAAACCTCCTAAATACCACTATTGGAGTGTTTTTTGAAATTAAATAGTATATAACCTTTATCATTTACGTAGCTTACAGTACTGTTTGTGTAAACTCTGAAGTATATTGGCACATAGAATGAGATTTTGCCTATAAACGAAATTCCCTGTTTGTACCCTCTTAAACGTTGAATTTCCTGAAATCCCTCTTTAGTGCTCGCTATCATAACAGGAATTCTTGTCTAAAATTCCACGACCCTAAACCGAGTAGTTTCATTTGTACGTTGATGTGTCAGATTCTCTATATACCGTTAAATTTTGGTCGTTTTAATCCCGCGGAGAGTTGATTGACGAAATTAATTTCTTTAAGTAAACGTCAGCTAAGCGAGGTTCTCAGAGTCTCCGGCCCCAGCTCGTGGAGGGTGTGGTGAGCGCTCTGTTCCCTACGCGAGGGGAGCATACTCCCCCGCCTATGGCTCCGCCACCAGCGGCGGTGTCCGATGCGGACCACGACGGCAACGACGGCAACAATGCTCCAGAGGTGACCGAGGTGGAGATGAGAGTGGCGGTGCGAAGGCTGAGTGCCAAGAACACCGCCCCAGGACCCGATGGCTTGCCTGGAAAAGCCTGGGTCCTGGCCATGGAGGAACTCGGGTCTCGACTGAGAGGGCTCTTCAGCGCATGCATGGAGAGGGGCCAGTTCCCGCTTCGCTGGAAGACGGGGAAACTGGTCCTTATCGCGAAGCCGGGGCGCCCCGCGGACTCTCCGTCCGCGTATCGGCCCATTGTGCTGCTCGACGAGGTGGGCAAGCTCTTTGAAAGAGTAATTGCAGACCGCCTCGTCGTGCATCTGGCACGGAAGGGGCCGGATCTTGCGGACGGCCAGTTCGGATTTCGCAGGAGGCGCTCCACTGTGGACGCCATCATGCGCGTGCGAGCCCTCACGACGGGGGATGCGGTGTCCCGGGGCAGGTGTGTCTTGGCGGTGTCTCTGGACATCGCCAACGCCTTCAACTCCCTGCCCTGGAGTTGCATTGGTAGGGCACTCCGGTACCACCGGGTGCCCGACTACCTCTGTCGGGTGATCGAGGCCTACCTGTCGGACAGGTTCATCATCTACCCCGGTCATCAGGGGGAGTTGAAACGGCGAGAGATGTCGTGCGGTGTTCCGCAGGGATCGGTACTAGGGCCGCCCTTGTGGAACATCGGGTACGACTACGTGCTGCGCGCCGACCTCCCCGACGGGGTCAGCGTGGTCTGTTACGCAGACGACACGCTGGTCCTGGCGCGGGGACGGTCGTACCAGGCGGCGGTCGAACTAGCGACGCGCGGGGTTGCGACAGTCGTGGAGAGGATACAGCAGTTGGGACTCGAGGTGGCATTGCACAAGTCCGAGGCCATGTGTTTTCACGGCCCTCGGAGCGCGCCACCTCCGGGCTCCCAATTAACGGTAGGAGGAGTTCACATCGGCGTCGGGTCGACGATGAAGTACCTGGGACTCGTCCTCGACAGCCGGTGGAACTTCAAGGAGCACTTCCGACGTCTGGCTCCCAGGTTGAATGCGACTGGGGCTGCGCTCAAGCGGCTCCTGCCGAACCTAGGGGGTCCAGACGCCTCCTGCCGGAGGCTCTACGCAGGCATCGTTCGGTCCATGGCCCTTTACGGTGCGCCGGTGTGGGCGCCATCGCTACGGAAGCGAGTGGCGGCCCGGCTAACCGCCTGCCAGAGGGTCATGGCCATCCGGATGATCCGCGGATACCGTACGGTGTCCTGCGAAGCGGCGAGCCTCCTTGCTGGCCTACCACCGTGGGATTTGGAGGCAACAGTCCTTGCACACATGCATGACTTACGCGTGGAGATGCAACGTCGGGGCGAAACTCCGCTGCCGCGACAAGTCGCGGCATGGCGGACAGAGCTCCGGCGGGATCTCATGGTGAAATGGCGAGAGCGATTGTCGCAACCTCGTGCTGGGCACGCCACGATCGAGGCGGTAAGGCCCCTCTTTGAGGCGTGGCTGGAAAGGCCCCACGGCGTCGTCACCTTCCGTTTGGCGCAGGTGCTGACCGAGCACGGCAAGTTCGGTCCGTACCTGTACAAGATTCGTGCGGAGACGACGCCCGGGTGTCGCCACTGTGCGGACCGCCCGGTGGACACGGTGGAGCACACAGTCGAGGTGTGCCCCGCTTGGGAAGAGCAGCGCCGTGTCCTCGTGGGGGCGATCGGCGGCGATCTCTCGCGCCGGGGCTTGGTTCAAGCCATGCTCCGGAGCGAGGAGGAGTGGCAGGCGGTCGCCTCCTTCTGCGAAGCAGTAATGCTAGTAAAGGAGGAGGCCGACCGCCTTAGGCAAAGGCGGACACGCCGCCGCCGCCGCCGGGTTTCCGATCCCAATTTCCGGCCACCGTAGGCGCGGGCTCGCGGACGGTGGGCAATGGGTAGCTCGCTGTCCGTCCGTCCGGTAACAGACCGGTCCGAGCTCAGGTCGTCTACGGCGCGCACCGTTCCCGCGCGCCTCAAGGAGTTGTCAGCATACTGTAGGGGTCCAGCAGGGCCGAAGCCTACTGGGGCCAAAGGTTATGTGAGACTGTCACCAAAGGCCCCAGGATAAAGGCAAGGAATGGAAAGGTAGGTTTTTAGTCAGTAAAAGTCTGACACTGTTTCCCGCCCCACCCAAGGGCGGGATTCGTCATTGGATGATTTTACCTACCCAAAAAAAAAAAAAAAAAAAAAAAAAAGCTAAGCGAGGTTAATGAACTGTTGGTAGTTAGTTACGCAACGACCGACAAATACCTACAAGGTCATTGAATCGTTTACTTAAAGAAATTAATGTGTACACGACTTTTAGAAAAAAGTGCTTTATTTTTTAATTTTATCTATAAAATAAAGCACTTAAAAACCCTGACAACCCCCCTATAAACCCCTATAAACTCGGTTGACATTCGGTAATTCCGTCATTTACTCGAATATTTTACAAAACTTATTCCCGGAAATATGTTTTTTTTTAACCTTAAAAAATTATGGACAAAATTTTCGTTCTTCGAAATCTCGATACGAGACCGGATTCTATGCATTTTTTTTTTTAATATTTTTAATTTATGAGTACATTATGAAGGGCCAAAATTGATGTAAAATAGCAGATTTTCAGTGGTCTTTACTGGACTAATTTTACACAAATTATGTTTTTTTTTTTCAATAGAAGCCTAGATAATATCCACAAGATATCTGTGTTTCCAAAATATTTGGAAAAAGAAATATGTAATAACGTCATAATCACATAATAGCAGTTTTATGGAAATGTATCACAGGTTATATCCGTGTTCCAAACCATTTTGAACTAACATTTTTCTCCTAAATCTCAAAATCCAAAACGTACCCAGTAATTAATTTCCGTAGCCCGCAGTCTCTAGTAATAAACTCAGGAGCTTAGCTCTTGTCAATGCAGTAGTTTCCTCTTTTCTGCAATTTGCGCAAAATTGCCATCGTATGCCTTTTTAGAGAAATGCCACAACTATAGAACACGAATTCATCGCGCTGTCAGCGACTAAAAACTAAGGTAGAGTAATATCAGCCCATTTTTTTCACACTGTTGGTACCCAGGTTTCAATAACCGGGAATATACATATATTTATTAGGCTATTTTATCTGCTCAGTGTTGATAAAATAGCCTACTCAATATATAATACCGAAATAGAATCGATGTCATGGCCTACTCAAAAGTCCAGACCTACTAATATTAGGCCAAGAGACGTACCTATTTCTCACCGGAGTCTGTATTTCCTGATATCTACAACCTATAGAGACCGATAAGAATGAATAGGTTACTTCCGAGAAAACATGTTCTAACTTCGAACACATCGTGGCTTACCATCAGGTCAAGTGATGAAATGTGGGCCTTTTTAATAGTAAAAAAAAACTCATCTTCATCAACTCGACAGTAAATTTGTATGGAACCTTCGGCACACGAGTCGAATTCGTACTGGGAAATTTTTAAACGACTACACCCAATCTAGGGCGGAACGAGAGAGCGTGTCAGACTTTTCAGTGACTAAAACTCAGTCTTTGTCCTTCAGTTGTCCTTTGCGTTCTAGGACCACAGTCACTTTTGAATTACAAACATACACATTTCGGCTCGTCCACGATGGTTTGAGATATGATCACCAACCAGGTGGGCCTTGACCGAGGTGGAGATGAGAGTGGCGGTGCGAAGGCTGAGTGCCAAGAACACCGCCCCAGGACCCGATGGCTTGCCTGGAAAAGCCTGGGTCCTGGCCATGGAGGAACTCGGGTCTCGACTGAGAGGGCTCTTCAGCGCATGCATGGAGAGGGGCCAGTTCCCGCTTCGCTGGAAGACGGGGAAACTGGTCCTTATCGCGAAGCCGGGGCGCCCCGCGGACTCTCCGTCCGCGTATCGGCCCATTGTGCTGCTCGACGAGGTGGGCAAGCTCTTTGAAAGAGTAATTGCAGACCGCCTCGTCGTGCATCTGGCACGGAAGGGGCCGGATCTTGCGGACGGCCAGTTCGGATTTCGCAGGAGGCGCTCCACTGTGGACGCCATCATGCGCGTGCGAGCCCTCACGACGGGGGATGCGGTGTCCCGGGGCAGGTGTGTCTTGGCGGTGTCTCTGGACATCGCCAACGCCTTCAACTCCCTGCCCTGGAGTTGCATTGGTAGGGCACTCCGGTACCACCGGGTGCCCGACTACCTCTGTCGGGTGATCGAGGCCTACCTGTCGGACAGGTTCATCATCTACCCCGGTCATCAGGGGGAGTTGAAACGGCGAGAGATGTCGTGCGGTGTTCCGCAGGGATCGGTACTAGGGCCGCCCTTGTGGAACATCGGGTACGACTACGTGCTGCGCGCCGACCTCCCCGACGGGGTCAGCGTGGTCTGTTACGCAGACGACACGCTGGTCCTGGCGCGGGGACGGTCGTACCAGGCGGCGGTCGAACTAGCGACGCGCGGGGTTGCGACAGTCGTGGAGAGGATACAGCAGTTGGGACTCGAGGTGGCATTGCACAAGTCCGAGGCCATGTGTTTTCACGGCCCTCGGAGCGCGCCACCTCCGGGCTCCCAATTAACGGTAGGAGGAGTTCACATCGGCGTCGGGTCGACGATGAAGTACCTGGGACTCGTCCTCGACAGCCGGTGGAACTTCAAGGAGCACTTCCGACGTCTGGCTCCCAGGTTGAATGCGACTGGGGCTGCGCTCAAGCGGCTCCTGCCGAACCTAGGGGGTCCAGACGCCTCCTGCCGGAGGCTCTACGCAGGCATCGTTCGGTCCATGGCCCTTTACGGTGCGCCGGTGTGGGCGCCATCGCTACGGAAGCGAGTGGCGGCCCGGCTAACCGCCTGCCAGAGGGTCATGGCCATCCGGATGATCCGCGGATACCGTACGGTGTCCTGTGAAGCGGCGAGCCTCCTTGCTGGCCTACCACCGTGGGATTTGGAGCAACAGTCCTTGCACACATGCATGATTTACGCGTGGAGATGCAACGTCGGGGCGAAACTCCGCTGCCGCGACAAGTCGCGGCATGGCGGACAGAGCTCCGGCGGGATCTCATGGTGAAATGGCGAGAGCGACTGTCGCAACCTCGTGCTGGGCACGCCACGATCGAGGCGGTAAGGCCCCTCTTTGAGGCGTGGCTGGAAAGGCCCCACGGCGTCGTCACCTTCCGGTTGGCGCAGGTGCTGACCGAACACGGCAAGTTCGGTCCGTACCTGTACAAGATTCGTGCGGAGACGACGCCCGGGTGTCGCCACTGTGCGGACCGCCCGGTGGACACGGTGGAGCACACAGTCGAGGTGTGCCCCGCTTGGGAAGAGCACCGCCGTGTCCTCGTGGGGGCGATCGGCGGCGATCTCTCGCGCCGGGGCCTGGTTCAAGCCATGCTCCGGATCGAGGAGGAGTGGCAGGCGGTCGCCTCCTTCTGCGAAGCAGTAATGCTAGTAAAGGAGGAGGCCGACCGCATTAGGCAAAGGCGCACACGCCGCCGTCGCCGCCGGGTTTCCGATCCCAATTTCCGGCCACCGTAGGCGCGGGCTCGCGGACGGTGGGCAATGGGTAGCTCGCTGTCCGTCCGTCCGGTAACAGACCGGTCCGAGCTCAGGTCGTCTACGGCGCGCACCGTTCCCGCGCGCCTCAAGGAGTTGTCAGCAAACTGTAGGGGTCCAGCAGGGCCGAAGCCTACTGGGGCCAAAGGTTATGTGAGACTGTCACCAAAGGCCCCAGGATAAAGGCAAGGAATGGAAAGGTAGGTTTTTAGTCAGTAAAAGTCTGACACTGTTTCCCGCCCCACCCAAGGGCGGGATTCGTCATTGGATGATTTTACCTACCCAAAAAAAAAAAAAAAAAAAAAAAAAAAAAAAAAAAAAAAAAAAAAAACCAGGTGGGCCTATGTGGGTATCGTGCAATGATCGACTGGCCTATTGGTCTAGTGGTTAGTGTTGATTATTGTAGTGGAATTAAACAACGTTAATTTTCTGCTTTTCTTTATTCTCCATCTTGCAATTACTGTCCGTTAACATTTGTACTTAACCACAGACCAACTATAGTAACTTTCATAGACAACCACAGATACCCATAAACATCCCCCCTTTTCCAAAGCTTTTATAATTAATTAAAATAAACACACAAAATCAAATAATCGGTTCTTACGTAGGCATACTAATTTTGTAAATCAAAGCTATCTATATAATCTTTAAATCTAGCTGGTCTCCTAACTGTACGACCACTACGTGTTACATTTACAGTTTCATTTGGTAAAGAACTACCAGGACATCTATCATTAACTATAATATTTTCAAACTGTTGTGAGTTGGCAGCGGAGCTACTGACATTAGTATTTAATGATTCATTATCAGGCGGTGCTTCAGAGATATTGAGATTATTATCAGTGCCAACATTTTCGTCTTTACTGCTTTCATTTAATCTAACATTGTGTTCAATTTCAGACATATTATCATTACAAACAAGTGAACTATCCTGCATAATATTACTACCAGTGGAGTTACATGTTAAGTTTTCATAATTACTATTTATATACTCTAAATTATCAGAATTACAAACACTGAAGTGTGGTTTAATAAATTTTCTGTTTCTCCTGTACTTATTCCCTACTTCATCCCCCACCACATAAGAACGAGGTTCATCACATTTTTTGATAATTTTACCTTTAGTCCAGTTAGCATCTAGTGACTTCTTAAAATATACATTTTGATTGACCTTCAAATCCTCAAGAGATTTTGAATTTTTATTATAATTTTTTTTTACAGATTCTATATGATTGTTATATTTTTTTCCATAAACAGTAGCTTTTGGCTTCAAATTACTTTTAGAAATGGGTAATAATGAATTTAAACTTCTTGAAAATAACAATTGTGCCGGAGATGGGAGATACAACTTAGGAGTATTTCTATAATTTAGCAAACCTAGATATGGATCCGAACCATCCTCCTTACATTTTTTGAATATACTTTTAAAAATTTTTACACCACTTTCACTTTGCCCATTTGATTGTGGATACAGTGGACTTGATTTGATATGCTCAAATTTGTAATTGGTAGCGAAATTCCTGAACTTTTCAGATGTAAATTGTGGACCACCATCAGTAACTACTATTGCAGGAATACCATGTCTTGCAAAGATAGATTTACAGTTCAATACTACACAGTCACTTGACAAGTTATCCAGTTTACTAACTTCAATATACTTTGAATAATAATCCATAAATATAAGAAAATCTTTGTTATCTAGGGTACAAATATCAATGCCAACCTTGTGCCAAGGGAGTTTCTCTATATCATGATTAATCAATGGTTCTTTCTGTATATTTGAACTGAATTTACCACAAGGTTCACATTGTTTTACAAATAATTCAAGGTCTCTATTTATGTCTGGCCAAAAAACGCAGGATCTAGCTCTGATTTTACATGTACTTAAACCTACATGTCCATGATGAATATTTTTTAATATCTCTACTTTCATAGATTCTGGTATAACAATTAAGTTGTGCTTTAGTATAATGCCATCTAATGTGCTTAGCTCATCTCTAAAAGTCCAATATTTTCGTAATTTTTTATCTATATCTGAAATATTTTTTGGCCAGCCATTTTTAACATAACCCATTATTTCTTTAAGTATACAATCAGATTTAGTTGCTTCCTGGATTTTCTTTAGTTGAATATTAGATACAGGTAAAGAGTTTCTTAGTAGTTTAACATGACATATTATATTCTCTCTAAGTTGCTTCATTTTAGAATCTACTATGTCAGCACAGCTTCTGGACAATGTGTCCGCAATGAAAAGCAAACGGCCTGGTTTGTATTTTACTTCTAGATTGTAACCTTGCACAGCTAACATCATTCTTTGTAACCGTGCAGGTACTTTATATAACGGTTTTTTAAATAATGTTTCCAATGGTTTGTGGTCTGTTTCAACATGTACTTTACGCCCATAGGCGTATTGATGCATTTTATAGCACCCAAAAACTATTGCTAACATTTCTTTTTCTAGCTGGCAGTAATTTTGCTCAGTAGAATTAAGGGACCGAGAACCAAATGCAATTGGCTTTCCATTTTGCAAGACTACAGCTCCCATAGCAGTTGATGAACTATCCACTGATAACACAATATCTTGGTTTGTATTGAAAAAAGCTAAACATGGACTGCTGCATAGAGCATTTTTCAACTTGCCTACAGCTTCTTCTTGGTTGCTATCCCAGGTGAACACAGCATCTTTTTTCATTAGCATTCGCAAAGGTTCAGTTATTTTTGAGTAATTTGGAATGAATCGAGACAAATAGTTGCACATTCCCAAGAACCTTTCTAAATCTTTCCTATTTTCTGGATGTTTCATGTTCATTACAGCCTGTACTTTATTAGGGTCTGGATATACACCATTTTCTGTGAATTTGTGCCCTAGGAACAAAAGTTCTGTCACAAAAAATTTACATTTAGATTCATTAAATTTAATACCATTTTTTAATGCAATTTCCATCACTTTTCTAAGTCGTTCATTTAAAACCTCTACAGATTGGGCAAAAATACACAGATCATCAATGTATGGTATAACTCCTTCTACATTTTCAAACATTTGATTAATTATCCTACTAAACTCTTCTGGAGCCGAACTTATTCCAAAAGGTAACCTTTTATAGCGATACCTCCCAAAAGGTGTTATGAATGTGCATAGATCCGAACTTTCCTCATTTAAATTTAACATCCAAAACCCATTAGAAGCATCTAATAGAGCAAAAACTTTAGCATCCTTCATTTTACTTTTAATTTCATCTAGTGTGGGCAATTGATATTTTGGCTGCACTATGTATTTATTCAAAGCTCTAGGATCAATACACATTCTCAGTTTCCCATTGGGTTTACGAACAGAAACTAAATTATTAACCCATCTAGTGGGCTTGATTACCTTTTCAATTACCCCTAACCTCTCCATTCTTTTTAGCTCTAAATGCATTTCAGGCAGTAGTGAAAATGGAACACGTCGTGCTGCTTGTATAGTTGGGACTGCATTACTGCTTAGCTGTAAGTTCACTGACCCGGGAATGCAACCAAGACCGCCATCAAACAGCTCACTGTAATTAGTTTTTAAATCTTTTATTAATTCTGCAATTTTACTAGACTGACATGTAACATTGTGTATATTGACTAAGTTAGTGTTTGCTGAAATGAAATTATAGGTCAAACATGTTTTACAACCAAGAAGAGTGGGAATATTGCCATCAATTATTATAAATTTAACTTTATATTTCTTTTTATTAGGATGTACAATTTCTAACCAGCAGGTTCCTCTAACAGGGACACATTTTCCATCCAGCTGGATAACTTTTTTATCACATGGTAATATTTCAGATTTTTTTAAGCGGAGTTGTTTACATACCTCGCTTCCTATCACATTACAGGCTGCTCCAGTGTCCATTTTTACAAGTAATTTTGTATCATTGACTGTGAATTCTTGAAGAATCTCATTTCCCACAAATCCTATAAAAAATTCACCTTGGTCATCTTCTTTCTTTGTGTCTTCCATCTCCTCAGCCAAGTTTACCTTTTTGAAAGTATTTTTTCCTCTGCATTTCTTTGAGAAGTGATTTTGCTTATTACAATTATGACAGGTTTTCCCATAGGCTGGACACTGATTCAAGTTGTGGGATAACCCACAATTCCGACAATTTTTAATCAATTTAGTTTTCTGATTGACAAGCAACACATCCTGGTGGCTAATAGGATCATTGCGCTGGTTATCTAAATACCTGTTGGACGCCTCCGCGCTAAGTAAAAATTTCATAACGTAAGCAATACTAAGTCTACTTTCATCTTCCGCCATCAGTTTCGCTTTTATCGAATTATATTTCGGATCAAGGCCTGCTATAATTTTTGATACTGTCAAGCTTTCTCGTAATTCTTGGAGCTCGCACATGTTGCCAAGATTTATTCCTTTTTGAAAGTACTCCTCCAATCGTGCATTGTTTTGAGTAACTGCGAAGAACTCGCTTCTCAAAATTGTCAGATTCTTTCTAGGTGAAAAATATTCATCGAACAGTGTCAATACATGTGCTAATGTTTCACTCCCATTGCAGTTGAAGGTATTGTAGATTTTTAACCCTTCGCCTCCTATGTAATTGAGCAAAATACTCACTTTTCTTTTTTCCTTCGCTTCATCAAGTCCTGAGGCTGATAGGTAGATCTCGAGCCTCTGACGAAACTCCTTGAAACTCTCCGACAGATTGCCTTCGAATACCATGCCACGGAGAGGTAGCAATGGTTCGGTCGCACCTGACACCATGTTGATTATTGTAGTGGAATTAAACAACGTTAATTTTCTGCTTTTCTTTATTCTCCATCTTGCAATTACTGTCCGTTAACATTTGTACTTAACCACAGACCAACTATAGTAACTTTCATAGACAACCACAGATACCCATAAACAGTTAGTGGCCCTGACTGCTATGCCGCAGGTCGTGGGTTAGATTCCTACCCAGGACAAATGTTTGTGTGATGAGCACGATCATTTGTTCTGTGTCTGAGTTTAATTTATCTATTATATGTATGTATTTAGAAATATATAAGTATGCTTATCAGTTGTCTAGTAATGGCGTTGTGTGATAGTTGTGAAAAAAAAAATGAATAAGAACGGCTAGGAACTGAATCAGTTTACTTCTCATACAATTCAGTACAGTGCACTTTTATTAGATAGGTACAAACAATAAAACGTAGGACATTTCCAGTGCGTTTTCACTCTGTGACGGGCCTGGTTGAGAGAATCCGCTGTCTTCGGCGAATACTCCCTCCTCAAGCACGTAGTTAAAGCGGAATTACTCTGCCAAAGCGAGCCACCTTCAATTCTTCTAGTTATCACTAGATGGCGTGCCTTGTTTTGTTGTCAACAAATCAATGCCGGATACGACACACACATACATACAAACTTTGTTTATGTAGTACACACTTATAGATTTGACCTGATAATCTTATAAGTAGATATACATATAATTTGTAGGTTCTCCTATTTACCCGACTGCGCCAGAAGGAGGGTAAAGGGGTCGAGAGTATGTATGTATCTATGTATGTATGTATAATTGTTTGGCACGCTCTGCAGCCTGAACGGCTCGACGGATTTTAGCTTGAGAGGTGTCGTTAGATTCGTATTTACTGTGAGAGTGACACTGGGTATATCAAAATAAAAAAATACAAAATGGCAGATTTTTGACGCCAAATTCAAAATTTGAATTTGGCGTTAAAAATCTGCCATTTAATGTTTGGCACCAAACATTTAATGTTTGGCACGCTCTGCGGCCTGAACGGCTCGATAGATTTTAGTTTGCGAGGTGTCGTTAGATCCCGACTGCTACAATTTATCTTGTATTTAAAATATTATATAGTTATGTGCAATCGGGTAGAACGACTTTCTTATTTAGGGCTTTTTCTACTCTAAAAAGCAGTCGGGTTTTTTAGTTTTTTTTAAATTACCGTTTTTTTTTTTTTAATAAGCTCCTCACTAAAATGCTGTTCTCTAAAGACCGATCAATTGAATAATCCTACACCATCTTGTATTAACGAGGGTCAAATATATTCAGAAAGTAAGAATGCTTAGGAGCCAAAAGAAATAAAAAAAGAAAGAGCAAAGTCAGGCTACTAATTGATTATTGCTACGTTTGTAGTTTCTAACTAAGCATAATATGCTCACAATCATAATAAAGATTCTATGCAGAGATAAGAGAGAAAACTAATTTGTACTAACCCGTTAATTAATGAATAAAAAGCTCCGAGGAATATGAGATAGTGCAGGAGCAAGAGTAAGATAAATTGTAACTTTTCTTACTACTTTATATTGGAAACTAAATAGCTATGTAGAATAAAGGAAAGGGTCTGATAAAGAAAAACGTTTTACATTATCTACGTTTTTATTTTATTTGTATGCTACGAGCGACCCGCCCCTGCTTCGCACGAGTGCAATGGTGATATTTAATATATTATCCATGTATTATACATGTAAACTAACTGGTATATAAACCTTCCTCTTGAATCAATCTATCCATTAAAAAAAACGCAACAAAATCCGTTGGGAAATTCCAAAGATCGAAGCATATAATTATAGGGACAGAAAGCGGGAAGCGACTTTGATTTATACTATGTATTGATTTTATACTAAAATTTCTTTTACTTTACAATACATACTATTATTATTAATAAAAAAAAAAACATGGCCGCACACTAGGGAACAACTCCTGTATCGTGGGTTACATACAAGCTGTTAGGGCACATTGTTGGCAGAACTAATGGTCAATGTGGCTGAAAGGTTCTGGAGTGGTGATTCTGATTACGTACCGGAAGACGTAGCGTTGGCAAAACACTTTAAGACCTATTCTAATACTTGGATAAAATCCTAACGGGCAATCTTTTGCGACTGGATAGAGGCAGCCTGCGTTTGCTGGCAAGGACCGTCACCGGGAACTGCTCGCTGAACAAACACTTCTTCACAATGAGTATCACGGATAGTCTTCTGTGCAGAAGATGTATGGAGTTAGAGGAAACTGTTATGCATGTGCTCCTCGAGTGTACAGCCGTTAGTGAACCCAGAATTCGAATCTTGGGAGCACCGAATTCACTCATAGACGCCCTAAGGAAACTAAAAATATCTTCCACTTCTGGAGTGAGTTTCGGTTGGAGTGAAGGCCACCATGGCCCACGCACAATGGTCCACTAAGGTCTAAGACTGGATACCAGACTATGATAGATAGACCTATTCTCATACTTATCAAACACACAAGAAAAAAAAAATTACGCTGCGTCGACTTATTTTACTTACGAACGTCATCAGCACATGGATGGTTTAGGCTGAACACAAATCAAAATTAATTTAAGCTGGGGCTAGGCAAGTAATTAAATATTTGATTCAAAGAGATTCTATAGAGCGGACATCACAAGAAATGTCATAGAAAAACTATCATCCTATGTCAGCTAGCTTTCGATAGTAAACAAACGAATAAAATTTGTAATTTACATATATGTTTTTACGCTATTTTTTCTAGAACTATTTGGGAAAATTATTGAATTCTAATTAATTACAGAGTGAATACGAAAAACATTTTCGAACATAAACTTAAGTTAGGTCCAGTCGTCCACACTAGACTGAGCGACTTACTACCTGGGTAACAAGTTAATTTTATTTGCTATGTCCTGTCTATTGGTAGTATAAAATTTAATGTCTTTGATTTGATTGAATGAATATAATTTAGGCAAATAGTCGAATGTCGCCGTTTAGTAAATTTGAATAGAATGGAAAAGCACAACGTTTACAAAAAAAGTTTAAAAGTACAGAATGCACCGAGCGTCTCAAACACCCAGCGATGGTTTAAATTAATTTTGAATTAAGCTACTGTAACGTTGCGAAACATAATATGAAAATGCTACTCACAATGCCTCTGCCATTTGAAGTTATGTTGTATCTCATGCCGCATTCCCCTCCACAGTTTGGTGACGATCAGGGAGTATGCAAACGACATGATGAAGATGGGTATCAGCAGTAGCCCAGCGTCTATGCCAAGGTTGAAGGCTCGCTCTAACTCCAAGCTGGTCCATACTTCTCTGCATTTGAAGGCTGTGAAAGAAAATTGCAATTGCATTAAGAATTTCGATTGTTCTAAAACTGAACACATAAAAAAATCATTGTATTAACTGATAATTTAAATGATGGTATTCGGTAACAGTATTAGGTTGTCAATTCTGGAATAAGTATGCATATAATTTTGATGTTTTAATTGAGAACTTAAACGTATACATTAAAAAATAACAAAAAAACTTAAGTTGCATTTTTTAATTTTTAATAATTTGAAGTAGCTTGCATTTATATGTAAAAAAAATTTTTCAGCATGATATAATGAATATTTGTTCATCAACTACTTCCGATTCACATTTATTTTAAAGTCGAGTATATTTCTAACCTGCTATCATTTCCGTTAGGCTCAATTCGAGCCAGTTCCATTCACATTAAAATTGCGACAGATTGTGCTTCCGAGAAAAAATATTGTCAGTCAAAGCAGTTTTATAATATTTATTTAATTTTTTAAATATTTTTTTAATTAGCCTTTTTCCAATACCTCCATAGGTCACTGGGTTACTAGACAATGGAAAAAGCTGTCGACTTTAATTGAACTGCCGAGGAACTTGTGACTATAAAAACAATAGCTGAATGGGTCAATCTCCTAACCAAAATTACTTTGGTTTGGCTTACCGAGGATTCACCATCTTAAAATATTGAGATTTCACCGTACTTTGTTAAACACGCTAAGGGCCGATTTCAACATTCGCTACAAAAACTTAGTTCAACTAAACAGAGCTTAGCGAAATCTAATTAAAGATCGGTGTTGATCTGAATATGTCTAACCGAATTCACCAGCTGCATCTTAACTACGTTTACCAGAACGAAGTTAAGCTGGAAGACGACCTCAGGTCTCGGCATATTTAGTGGCCTACTGCGGTTTCAAATGTATAATCTAAAGGTTAAAAAATAATCTCTTACAAAGTTAATAAAAAAATAGTACAGAATACAATTAATAAAAAAAATGTATACAGTCCTCTGGTATATGTAAGTACCTGGTAATTATATTTTATATTCATTTAAGTTATATTTTATATGGTTTAGTTTTATTTAATAGATATTATTGACAAAAAATAGTCAATGCTAGAATGTATTTGTAAAAATTAATACATATTATTATTTTGGGGACATTTTTTATACCATTGTTTTCTTATTTGTTTATGTCAAAAATTACAAATTATTCTTATGCTATTGTGTATAATAATTACTCACCTTTCTCTTTCCGTGCAATTTCTATGACTCAATTTCTACTTGAACTATTGTATTGTATTGTTTATAAGCTAAGCACAATGGTCGTAGGAGTTGGTGCTCCTAGGACTAATACTATACTATTATACTACTATAGCTTTATAGGACTGGATTTTTGCCTAAATATAACCACATCCCATAATATTCCTCTTCATCATAATTTTCGCCTATTTCATCTTTATCATTATTATTATCTTTTCATTTTCATGAAATAATAAAAAATCACAACAAAAATAAGCTTTATTATTATTTTGACACGAAAAATTGCCGGCTTTTATTTTATGATATTGTTATTTGATATATAAACGCCAAAGATTGGACGTTAAGAATTTAAATAAGTTTAGCGGAGAATAAACCAGGCGTACGTGCAGTAGTCGATAACGTGCCCCACTTGTAAACTAAGACACTCGTTTCAAATTACATAAATTATACAACACAAGTTAAACTTGCATTATATAGTTTACATCACCATCATACTTTAAACTAACCAGATCGACTCAAATAAGCACCAAATTTTAAATGCGTGTCTTAAATTTGCAAGTGTTTTGTTTCCGATTGGGGCATATAGAGCTGGTTTACCATAAATTCAGTTTGGTTAGTAGTTCGGTTCAGTTTATAGAGGTAAAACGTAAAATTAAGCTCTGATCGTGATTAAACGCTTAGGCCAAGTTTAGTTTGAACTAATCACGATTAGTTTCATGGGTTAATTTCGCCTTTAGCTGTTGGTCCCATCCCTATTTTGTAGATCTTCGACAGTCATTACGGATAGTTAAATACCAGGATACCAGTGTTGCCACTATTTATGTGTATCGTCTAATTACTGGGACAGAAGCAGCAGTTAGTAAAAAAGAAAAGAAAAGAAAAACAATAGGCGCGCGAGGTAAAATTAATGATGCTAATTATGTGAAAATATATACAAAACGTACCACGTAAAACGTGCAAACGTAGCAGTTAGTGTCCTTTTCATTTCATCTCAAAACGCTAAATAAGGACTTTTCACACGGATAGTACCGTAAAAAAGTTAAATTACAGTTCCCAGTAAAACAACCGTCTCTAAAAAATAAAAATAAAATAAACAGTGCTTGCCAAGTTCGGGGAAAAATGGGCAGTTGTATGCAATATTCGTGAATCATATCTACACCATTTCAGCCAGTATTTTACCGAGCGCGGCAGAAAAATATAGAATCAACATATGCAAAGCAAAAACTTAGATTACATATGCGATATGATGTTTTCGGTTTTTTTTATTTGGTAGAACCATCACAGTAGTGTGGTTGGGTTCATTTTTCCACAATATCATTCTTTATTTGTATGTTGTTGTTGTCACTTCCCGTGACCCAAGGGCTGGCTGTTACCTCGGACACAGAGGTTAAGCAATGCCATACAGAGCGTGGCGATGCCGCCAGTCTTTTGGGCACATAACTAGTCGACAGCGACGTGGAAGAGTTTATTGAATTTATTTTAGTTAGTTTTAATTAGTTTAAGGTTTTTATTATTATTTTTTATTCTACTGTAATTATAGATAGTTAAGTATTTTTTTAAATGTAAATTATTCGTGTAAATAAATGTGTTCGACGAAAGTAAGTATATAATTATGGTATCTAATTTTTTTTTTTGTTTCTCTTCTATTAAGTTGCACTTGCCATGTTATGTTTCCGCTGCAAAGTTTCTGTAAGGTCGATTGGCAGTAAATGCCTAACGTAAAGCATCTTTTGTCTCGTTCGATTAAATTAAACGCAAGTTTTGTATTATGATGTTTAGGTTCTGAAGAGAATAATATTAGTGTTATGAATAAAATGTATTTTGTAAAAGCTGCTTACCTATGTATATGCAAGTTTTACTTTGTTTATACCTGTCTAGGGATTGCTAGCAAACTGTGCTGAGCTGGAGAGTTTAAGAAAATATGAGCTTCCGCTCCGGGCGTTATTAACTAGCTACAGTTTTAACATATTGCCAGCGCTTTTCCGAGAACCCGTTGTAGAATTTCGTATGCAAAAAAGAAGAAACTCACATTGCTTTCAAAATAATAGTGGTTTACTGTCTCTTTAAACTTGGAAATGTTATTTTTTGTGGTATCATGTTAGGATAACTTTGATGATTTTATTAGGAAGAAAGAAAGAAAGAAAGAAAAAACCATTCATTCATTTTTTTTTTTTTTTACTACATGGAATACAGTAGTAGTATCGACAGAAATTAATGAAAACTAAGCAAGTACGAGCTAGATTCGCACGCTGAGGGTTAAATTCCCGATTGAAGTCTTGAAGATTTTTCCGAGTCGCATTTTTTTTTGTGAAGTACTTGTTTGAACTTTACTGTTTTGAGATTATTCCTATACCTGTACTAAAGAACCTTGCTTTATGCCAAATTCCAGGATTCTGGGTCAACGGGAAGTATTATTTTCAACTCGATACTTCCACACGTTTCCAAGATAAAAAGTATTGACAGACAAATAGACAGACAGACGACAAAGTGATTCTATATCACACACACACACTAGTCTATTGAGTAATCTTCCAGCGTACGACATTTCCCCTGGTCTGATTAACGGAGTAAAAGACTTCCTGAGTGAACGGTCTCTCCGAGTTGTTGTTAACGGATGCTCATCAACGACTAATGCCTTGCTGCATATCAACGATTTGATAATACCCAGTATCTTTGGGTAAGCAGATGATAGCACAGTTTACTGACAATCTATGATAGATTACTAAATGATTTCGTTTCACTGCATTATTAATTAATCGATACACCTTACTAAATTTAAGTAAAAAACTGCTAAGTCCTCAAAAATTGAAACTTCACCTCGAAAAACTGCTTAAGAATGGTTTTCCTGATTTTTATAAAATGTTTTTTTTTTATTTTGCTACTAATTATATTGTTAAAATATCAATAATATAATATCAATTATAGAAACCAACGGGATCTTCAGAATTTTTATTGTTAAATTAATAGAGATTTTATTCAGTTTTTTCTTCGTCCTGTAAACTATGTCAGAATGGATTCAGCAGGTTAACAAATTAGGCCAAGTTTTCCTTTTGAGATATGGTATCCTAAAAATGAAAGTGAGAAATTAATTTATTAAATTAATCTATTTTTAACCGACTTAAAAAAATTAGGTTCTCAGTTTGACCTGTATGTATGTTTGTCCGCGATTTTCTCGCGGTTGGCTGAACTGATTTTGATATCTATTTAGTTGTAGTACACAACTAAAAACAGTGAAATAAAAATGTAAAAAAAAAACTGAACTCTTTTTTTATCTGTTTTTTTTTTTAAGTTTTTTTGTAGAAATTTTATCACGATTGGTAAAATGAAAATGATGTTTATTACTCCCTGAAATACGTTATCTGTACACCGGATCGCAAATGCGAGCCTAACAATAACAATTTTGCAATAATCCAAAAGACTAAGGGCCTGCTTCATTATGATTAAGTTTCCGTTAATTTACTCAACAGACAATTTCGTAGTATTTCTGTTCCATTTTTGAATTTATTACAGAATCAAGTTTTCAATGAACGTATTTTTTTCATAGCAAGCTTTTATAGCGCGGTATAATATATACTTATTTAACTAGGTAATACTCATCAAGACAACTCCAAAAAGTTCAAACACGATGTTGTCATATTATTACCGAGTTTCTATGGCCATCTTCCAGTTCTGTCATCAAACTCTGGTTACCATTTAGCACCTAAATACTCGTCAATACAAATCAAACGAGCCCAAACTCAAAGGGGTTAACGACCGAGTTCCTATGGCCACCTTCCAGCTCCATCATCTAATATTGCATTGTCACGGGATTTACATATGCATGCAAAATTTTAGCTCAATCGGTAACCAGGAAGTAGATCAAATTTAATTTGAAAGATGTCAGACAGACAAACATCGGTCAGGTGAAACTAAATAAAAGCTTGTAACTTTTCGAGTGCAACATGAACTGATTATACTTGTTCCACATTTCAACTCGGATTTCAGAATCAAAACAATTTATGAAATCAAAGTACCAATAACATCTCCATAACATCTCGATGAAGTAACAGAGCCAACGGGAAGTTTTTAATGTAATTCTACGTCAGAACTTCGCATCATGATTTATTCATCGATACCTATCTACAAGTTACTGAAATCGAACGATACAGTTATCCGTGAATTTGCTATCGATTTCAAAGTAGAAACTGTAAGTAGACGCTTTTCGCGATCCTAAAATTTTTTCCATGATAATTACTTAATGCCTTTTTATAACTTTTTTTAATGATATAAACTAGTGCTTGACTGCGATCCCACCTGATGGTAAGCGTGTTAGAATCATTGATGGTGAGGCGCACTAATTTATTTAGAGCCTATTTACTCTGCAGGCAAATTTTGCAGAAGACCGCTGCAGGCAAATTTTTCCAATCCTTCGATGTACGCAGTGTAAACGACGAGGCGAAACGCTTAGTTCGTTAAACTTACCACGTCGGGTTGTTAAACGAATGCGGTGTGTTGCCAGTGATGACAAATGGATCTGAAACGTGGTCGCTTACCATGGGCCTCATCAGAAGGATTAAAGTCACCCAAAGGGCAATGAAAAGGGCCATGCTCGGAGTTTCCTTGCGTGATCGGATCATTAATGAAGATATCCCCAGGAGAACCAAGGTTGCCGATATAGCATGAAGAATCGCCAAACTAAAGTGGCAATGGGCAGGGCACATTGCTCGCATAATAGATGAACGTTGGGGCTGAAATTTTCTGGAGTGGCGACCGCGTACCGGAAGACGTAGTGTTGGAAGACTTCTACAAGGTGAACCGATAACCTGGTAAAGGCTGCGGGAATCTGATGGATGTGAGACGGCCTATGTCTAACAGTGGACCTCTTTGGGCTGAAATGATGATGATGATGATGACGTCGAGTTGATGATTGTCACATAATATGTTATTTAAAAAACGACGCAGAAATAAATGACAGCTAAAGCTGTAGGGTTGTATAAAAGACTTTTCATAGCCCTGGAACGCACAGGGCAACTGAAAAAACAGAGATAGCTAAGCCAGTAAAAGTCTGACACTCATAACCATGTAAGTACCTAATAACTTAATCCTTATAGTTTCTCTTTCTTTTCCTTTGATATACATCATAACAATATTTTCCCAAGTGGAGTAGCTACTCCATGGAAATCCTTTTGTTTATGGTGGATTTTCCGACAGTATGCGTGCGCTCTATTCGACATCTAAATCAACACTGACCTACCAAGTGTTTGTACACCGCAGTATGAAAGGTCGTTAAATTCGAGATAACTGTCTATTTCAATATTAGCTAAGGTGGTTCACCCCTACGCTTTCATTGTATAAAACGTAAATGCTGTTTTGTTGGTAACCGATTTTCATATGTCAACAGCTGATTTTTGTAGGGGAAATCGGTTATTGACAAATAATACGGTTGGTTTTTTTCTTTGTGTCCTAGTAGTAGTGGCTGTATTCTAGGTTGTCATATTTTCTTGTCTCTTTTCCTTCTCGTCTTACTTTCCTAAACAGGAATTCTTTTTTTTCTATATGAAAAGACGATCTATGAACTAAAATTGCTTTCCGACAATTTGAAAATTGTAAGGTGAGTAGGAAGTGGCCCTTTTAGATATTTTTATATTCCATTTATTCATTTTACAAACTTACTTATTACATTTTTAAATATTTTTTTTAAAAAAACTTACAAACAGAAAAAAAAAACATTTAAAAATATAAAAAATAGTGTCCCACCGGTATCGGGAACAGGGTCCAAGCTACCGGCGGTCAGGGCTCCAGAGAAAGGAACCTCCTAACAATACGACATTTTTATATTATTATTATGTTTAATATTTAGCATATTTTATTCTTTTATTATTTATATATTATTATCTTGTCCGTCTCTGTGTTCCGTGAGTGTGTTCATGGCATCACCAGGCCCTATCAGAATACCAGAGCTGCGTTATTTTGCTTTTCTTTTGTTAAAATATGCAGCATATGCTGATATAGGAGCATTTTTGGCCTGGCACAGGTTTTTTCAATCTTTTTCGATTGTTTTCTTTTATTTTTGTACGAGTTTCAAATAAATGTTTTTCTAGATAAAGTGTGCAACTGACGTAATAGAAGAAAGGCAGAATGATGTAGTCGTGCCATTGACAGGGTGGTCCAAAATAAAGAGTCAATTACCAGATTCCAGGATCAAATATTCTGATGCCGAATAGTATGAAGACCCAATCCCAAATAATGGGAACAGTGGAGCTATTCTCTAAGAAAATGCTGCACTGCTTCAACGACGAACACCCAAATAGGATACATTGGATAGTCAACCTAAGATACCTATACATTGGATTGTTAATTCAATGTATCCTATTTGGATGTTCGTCGCAGCGCTGCGTTTTCTTAGAGAATAACACCACTGGAGAGGACAAATAAAAGATTTTATTTTCAACAAACCCTTTGTGGTCACTTAGAACAATAGTTCTTAGTTCTGGACCAAATAGATAAACCTTTTTCTTTTTAAATACTACTTTTTACCGGCGCACATTGCTACAATCTATTTAGGTACCTACAATCCTAGCCTTTTAAAACGGAAACAGAACCAATAATGAAATTCTTTCCCGGGCCACAAGAAAACGCTTGCTACTAGTTTTATAAGAGTGGTTTCGCACTATGTCCGATCCGAATCCGATCCGAACTCACGTATGCTCCGTAGTAGCCGTAGAACTATTTCATTACAATCAAATTGTGGCGAGAGCGAGCACGCACACTTTTCTGCACAAGTGCGGTAAACTGAATCCATAGGGGTTTTTTATGGTAGGTAAAATCATCCAACGACAAAGCCCGCCCTTGGGCGAAGCGGGAAATAGTGTCAGACTCTTACTGACTAAAAACCTACCCTGTTCCTTCGTTGCCTATCATACCGGGGCTGAGCCTTCCTCTCAGAAAACGGCCCTTGTCCCCAGCAGGCTTCGACCCTGCCTGCCTGATGCGGTCGGCCTCCTCTATTGCTAGCATTACTGCATCGCAGAAGGAGGCGACCGCCTGCCATTCCTTCTCACTCCGGACCATGGCCTGAACCAAGGCCTGGCGAGAGAGATCGCTGCCGCCAATCGCCCCCACGAGAGCACGGCGATGCTCCACCCAGGCGGGGCACACCTTTACAGTATGCTCCACTGTGTCCTCCGGGTGTTCCGCACAATGGCGACACCCGGGCGAATCCTCCGCACGAATCCGGAACAGGAACATAGCGAACTTGCCGTGTTCGGTAAGGACCTGCGTCGTGCGGAAGTTGAGAACGCCGTAAGGTCTTTCCAGCCACGCCTCTTGCGCCTTGTGGCGCGCCCAATCTATAGGGGGTTTGATCCGTTACGTTGGTCCGACAAGATCCGCACTGCTCTTGACTCTACGGTATACAATGCCCTTCACACCGCCAGAGACAGAAACAGATGGAGAAATATCGTGCGAGTGAAAATGATGAAGCAGCAGGCTACAACCCTCAGCATTGAGGTATACGACGCAAGGAGGAGGCGGAAAACTGCCAATTGCGTGCGTAAAAGTGGTGGGATAAGAGGGGGTTTTTGTCGGATCGGATTCGGATTGAACGCAAAGCGTAACCGCTCTCAGGCTCAAGGATACAAAATGGTTAAATTGAAGTGGTGTAGTGCATGTGGAATTTATTGGTATCGAGACAATCTCACAACGAAGTATTTTCCTACAATGTAACCAAGTAATAGATTAGAGTAGGTCTGGGGCCCAAGTCTGCTATTTTTATAAATTCGTCATTCCACTACGATTTCATTGTTACTTTGCTAAAAGTTTGTAATCTGCAAATCCGATCATTTATTTATTTATTCATTTAACAATTTGCATTGTGTTTGAACTTTTCCTTACATTCATTAATTAGATTATTACATTCAAAAATAAAAACAGTAAATTATCACTAAGTAAATCAATAACTAAATAATCAATCAATAATATTAATCAAAATTCAATAAATACTAGTCAATAATCATAATCATAATTCAATAATAATAACAAAAAAAAAAAAATACAAATCATTAACATTACAAATATGATGTCAAACAAAAAAAAAAAATTATATAGGTATAGTCTTTACATTTCATGCATAAATTGTACTAATATTATTATGTCAAATGGACGTTAGATATATTTATGTCATAATTAAATAGTATGTACAAAGAAATAAATTACTACTACTAATTAAATAAATTGACTGAAACATAAAAACTATTTACCATCACTTGTCTCCAATTCAGATAAAGAATATAAACATTTATTTAACAAGAATGCTTTAAGTTTAGCTTTGAATATAATACCTTTGTAAATCAATAACCTCAAGTCAGAAGGCAGCTTATTAAATAATTCTACAGCTTGGTATTTAGAGCAATGTTTAGCAATATTGAATTTAGGTGCAATTTTGTTTTTTATAACATTTCTTCTAGTGATCTCCCTGCGTTCACGTTCTTCTTGTGATTCGTTCTCGTGTATGTATTTTGCAAAGTGACTGAGAAGCACTAAAACATATGAACTTGGTACCGTTAATATGCCCAACTTTTTAAAATAATCTTTACAAGACTCTTGTTGTGGGATTCTAACAATCGTTCTTAATGCATTGGTCTGTCTGTGGTGTTTTAGCTGTCAAAGTCAAAGTGACATTATTGCTTACTGTTTATTTGGAGCGGCCGGCCGGCGTTTTCGGTGTTTTGTTTTTGTTATTGTATCAGTGTTTGGTTTTTGTTATGATATAAGGCAGACAATTATTGTCATTGTTTTGTAAAGAAGTACTTTTTTATATTTTTTATATATGAGTACATTATGTAGGGCAAAGGTTCACGTGAAATAGCAGATTTTCTAAGGTCTTTATACGGTCAGTTTTACACAAATGTATGTTTAGCCTTCTATAAGCCTAGATAATATCCACAATATCTATCAATATCTGTGTATATAAAATATCTGGAGAAAGATGTGTAATAACTTCTTTGCATGAAAATGTACCGCGGGTTGGGTGAATCACACTTTTACTGACTAAAATCACACCTATGTCTTTCTGGTGTCCCTTTACGTTCTACGATCACGGGTTGCTTTTTCATATATAACCCATAGTACTAGCAAGTATTGGTAGTAAGCAGTTTTGCTGACATCATTTTGAGGGCCCTGTGAAACCCTACGCGCCGTCGACTTTCATTAGTTTAATGAGTAACTAAAAGCTATTTCAAACTAACGTTAGAGATAAACTATACAGCCCTATGTAGGTAATTTAATTATTCCTTCCAACGTATGTAGGTACTTATGTCATTAGTGGCTTCTAAAGATGAGTTAGATGTTTGTTCGTCAATATAATATAGACTGTTGAAATTGGTTCAGTTAGAAGGGTTATTGGATTACTAGGTGTGTCGTCAAAATATTTGGGTGAAAATTATTAATCCTGGCCCGGAAACTGAAAGTAGATCTCCAGAAACTTAGTATCAACAGTTCTTCAGTTCAGTTCAGTTGTTCTTATCTTGTCACATTATGCTGACCACCCGGAAGACATGGTGACGTATACGGTGGAAGACACGGTGGAGATGTGCCTCGCTTGCGCTGAGCACCACCGTGAGATTGTGGGGGCAAGCTAACCATTAAAACGCTTAGGGGATTGCTAGATGCGTCGCTAAAATGTTTGGGCTAAAATGATTACTCCTGGTCTGGAAATTTCGAAAGTAGATCTTAAAAAACTTAGTATTAACAGTTCATCAAGAAAATAAACTCATCTCGTCATATTATGTGGACCGCCCGCCAGGACACGGTGAAGTATATGGTATAGGATACAGTGGAGGTGTGTCCGACTTGGGCGGAGCACCATCGTGTCCTCGTGGGGGCGAGCTACCCATTAGTCACCGGCCGCAAGCCCACGCTTACTGTAGCTGGGGATCACCCTGCGATTGCCGGGGTTGGGTGGATCATAAGGATGTCTGTTCCCGCCACACCTGAGTGGCCATCTCCTTCGCTAGGATTACCTACTCCAAAGAGGCAATCGAATACCATTCTGTCTCATTCCAGACCATGGCCACAACCAGGGCCCGGGTTTGTTTTCTCTGAAAGGGAAAAATCCGAAACCTTTCAATTGTCATACGATCTTTTTACACGCACCTATTTTACAAGCTTTCTATTAGCTTGCACTGTATGTAACTATGAATGTTCGGCTCAAATCTTGCAACTCAATTTTGAAGCAGATATCTTCAACCGATTGAGCTGAAATTTTACATGCATGTGTAAGTCGGGTGACAATGCAACATTATGATGACATGGAGCTGATCTGATGATGGAGCTGGAAGGTAGCCATAGGAACTCAGCAATAAAACAATACAACCCCATCGAGTTTGGGCTCGCTTGATGACTATTGACGAGTACTTTGATCCTGTATGACAGCCAGGGACTGATGATGGAGCCGGAAGGTGATCATAGGAACTCCGCAGTTATACGATACAAACCCATCGAATTTAGGCTCGTTTAGTTTGTATTGACGAGTACTTTCATCCTGTATGGTAGCCAGGGTCTGATGATGGAGCCGGAAGGTGGTCATAGGAACTCCGCAGTTAAACGACACAACCCCATCGAGTTTGGGCTAGTTTGATTAGTATTGACGAGTACTTTCATCCTATATGGTAGCCAGGGTCTGATGCTGGAGCCGGAAGGTGGTCATAGGAACTCCGTAGTTAAACGACACAACCCCATCGAATTTGGGCTTGTTTGATTAGTATTGACGAGTACTTTGATCATGTGAGTAGCCAGGGTCTGATGATGGAGCCGGAAGGTGGTCATGGGAACTCCGCAGTTAAAGAACACACCCCATCGAATTTTGGCTCGTTTAGTTTGTATTGACGAGTACTTTCATCCTGTATGGTAGCCAGGGTCTGATGATGGAGCCGGAAGGTTGTCATAGGAACTCCACAGTTAAACGACACAACCCCATCGAGTTTGGGCTAGTTTGATTAGTATTGACGAGTACTTTGATCATGTATGGTAGCCAGGGTCTGATGATGGAGCCGGAAGGTGGTCATAGGAACTCCGTAGTTAAACGACACAACCCCATCGAATTTGGGCTTGTTTGATTAGTATTGACGAGTACTTTGATCATGTGAGTAGCCAGGGTCTGATGATGGAGCCGGAAGGTGGTCATGGGAACTCCGCAGTTAAAGAACACACCCCATCGAATTTTGGCTCGTTAAGTTTGTATTGACGAGTACTTTCATCCTGTATGGTAGCCAGGGTCTGATGATGGAGCCGGAAGGTTGTCATAGGAACTCCACAGTTAAACGACACAACCCCATCGAGTTTGGGCTAGTTTGATTAGTATTGACGAGTACTTTGATCATGTATGGTAGCCAGGGTCTGATGATGGAGCCGGAAGGTGGTCATGGGAACTCCGCAGTTAAAGGACACACCCCATCGAATTTGAAATCTTTTGATTCGTATTGATGAGTACCTAGTTGGATCCTATATGGTAACCAGGTTTTGATGATGGAGCTGGAAGGTTACCATAGGAACTTCGTAAGAAATCGACACAATCCCGTCGAGTTTGGGCTCATTTGATTTGTATTGATAAGTACTTGGAGCTTACATGTAACCAGGGTCTGATGATAGAGCTGGAAGGTTGCCATATGTAGTCAGCAATTAAGCGATATAACCCCATCGACTTAAGGCCCATTTGATTTGTAATGACGAGTATTTGGATCCTATACGGTAGCCAGGGTCTGATGATGGAGCAGGATCGTGGTCATTGAAACTCCGCAGTTAAACGACACAACCCCATCGAATTTGGGCTCGTTTGATTTGTATTGACGAGTGCTTAGATCTTGTATGGTAACCAGATTCTAATAATGGAGCTGGAAGGTTACCATAGGAACTTCGTAAGAAATCGACACAATCCCATCGAGTTCGGGCTCATTTGATTTGTATTGATGAGCACTTGGATCCTATATGGTAACCAAGGTCTGATGATGGAGCTCAGTCAACTGGTTATAAGGTTTAGATTGCCTAGTTACTGTTGGTTTTAAAATATGTGCCTAAACAGAGCATAAACGACCTTATCTTTAGATTGCGTTTTCTTAAAAGTTTGATTTTTTATAAGCTTTTGTTTGACTTGCAATGTATATATGTATGAATATTTGTTCTGGTGAAATCTTGCAATTCAATTTTGAAGCAGATATCTTCAACCTTGAGCTGAAATTGTGATACACATTTAATTTTGATGACAATGCATGGTTAACTATATGAAGTCAATTAAAAATTCAAAATCAATTATAAAAATAATAAAATATGGCGGAACATTTAAGAATTTGAACTAGTTATTTTTAATACTCCTACACTCCTACATAATTATAAAATTAAAAATTTTAAAAAACGCCCGACAGTCCTTGTCATCAGTATGAAATGTTGCAATGTAATGAGCCCAAACTCGATGGGTTTACTAGTAGGCGTTCCAAAGTTCCATCAGCCACCTTCCAGATCTAGCATCAGGTCCTTATCATCATGAGAAATGTATGGTACTAGTTAAGGCGAATCTAATGAGCGCAAACTCGATAATTTTAATATGTTAATAAGCAATTCAGGGTTCTTGTCTTCGAGCTCCATCATCAGACCAGCTAAATGGCACCAGATTGTACACGAGTCTTTCAAATATTAGGTCACACATAAGTTTAAAATAAAGTAAACACCCATTTACTGTCTAAAATGCCTACCGCAGTTAACAAACGAGCTGATGACCTTAAACACCTGCACAGATCTTCATAAATTGTAGGTAAGAACCATCTTGATTAAGCCAGCTTTCAAACAAAAAAACCGCATCAAAATCGGTCCATTCGTTTGGGCGCTACGATGCCACGGACAGACACATAGACAGACAAGTCAAACTGATAACACCCCTCTTTTTCGCCGGAAGTTAAAAATAGGTACCAATTGAAAGGGCTTGCAGAGAGTAACTTGAAAAATAAAGTGGCATTACTCTAAATCCAATATTCTCCTTTTTCTCAGTCATACTTTTGGTAAAGTGGTAGTGGACATGGATTGTCTGGCAGATTGGTTGCGGCTTTTGCGAGATTTCTTAATCTCTCTCTATTCATGGCAGTTCGTGTACATTCAATGAGGGAACACTTCGAAGATGATTTAGTGAGGTCTGTCCATCTGGTAGGCGATTGGCCGCGAGAACGTAGGCCCTCTACTTTTCCCTGTACCACTAAACTTTCCAAAGAGCTTTCATTGCGTATGATATATCCAAACGTCTTAAAAATTCGCTGTTGCATAATCGACGAAAGTTTTTGTTTGATGCAAAGCTCTTTAAGAATCAAAACGTTAGTGCGGTGAGCAGTCTGTTTTATCCTCAGTAGACGCCTCCAGCGTCACATTTCAAAAGCATCAATCTCTTTACGGTGCTTGAATCTTTTCCGCCTTTCTCAGTATTTCTGATTATGGATCCCAGGTAGATAAACTCTGGACAACTTTGCAATTGGCTATTTCATGTAAGTTAGGTTGACTGTTAGTCTTACAATCCACCACCATCATTTTTGTTTCATAAATCCAACCTAGACTTTTCAGGTGGTCGCCTCCTTCTGCGAAGAAGTAATGCTAGCAAAAGAGGAGGCGGACTGCATCAGGCAACGGCTCTCACGCCGCAGCCGCCACCGTAATTCCGATCCCGATTTCCGACCACCGTAGGCGCGGGCTTGCGGACGGCAGGCAATGGGTAGCTCGCTGTCCGTCCGTCCGGCAACAAACGGGACCAAGCCCAAGGGCGGGGGATGTCATTGGATGATTTTACCTACCATAAAAAAAGTAAAAAAATAAAACCTGGCAGAGTTCTAAAGATAGAAGACTAAGTTTCTTATGCTTTCCTATAATATGGGTAACAATTAAATGTATTTGCTGAGAATACAAATGTGATTTAAATAAGGTATAACTAAAAAGTAAAAAATAAATTATAAAAAAAAAACTTTTTTAAAAACAAGCTTTCAATTAAATGGCCTAAAAAGAAGAAAATAATATTTTCTTTTATAACTTTTACTATCAATTTAGAACGGCATTACACAATTTATATGATATAAAAGCTTGTCGCGAGATTGAACTGTGTAAATACATAGCTAAATAATTTCATTAATTAAATAAGTTAAATAAATTTATCCATTGATTTAAATATTTTCAAAATCTCGCGACAAGCTTTTGTATCATATAAATTGTGTAATGCCGTTCTAAATTGATAGTAAAAGTTATAAAAGAAAATATTATTTTCTTCTTTTTAGGCCATTTAATTGAAAGCTTGTTTTTAAAAAAGTTTTTTTTTTATAATTTATTTATTCCATAAGTATACAGAAGTTTGATACGACGCGCGAAATGGACACCTTCATTGATACATTAGATCACCATCGATGAAGTTCGAGAATTTTGGCTAACTATTTAATATATCCTGACATAGGAGAGAAAATCAAAACCCAGACGCAAATACTAAATCGTCTAATAGCAGTGGTGATGAAATAAATTACACAAAGTAATGCGCCTGGCTGGGTTTGAACCCGCGACCTACAACTCGTAAGTAGGCCGTTAGCACTCGACCACCACTGCTCTCCATTTGTAAAATAAATTGAAAGGTAGATAGGTGGTTGGGTGAAAATAAAAATATAACAATATAAAAAATTTACGGAAATGATGAGTAAAATAGTATAGTCAAAGACTTTTTGAATGGAACAGAGGGATGCCCCGCTTGGGCAGAGCACCACCGTGTTAACATGAGCGATCGGCAGTAACGACCTTTTGCGCCGGGCCATGGTCCGGAGCGAGGAGAAATGGCAGGCGGTCGCCTCTTTTTACCAAACAGTAATACAAGCGAAGGAGGCGGCTGCATGCGCGAGGGAACGGCCGTCATGCCCCAGCCACCGAGGACCCGATCCCGATTTCCAGCCACCGTAGGCGCGGGCTTGCGGACGGCGAGCAATGGGTAATTTTCCGTCCGGCCGTCGGGTAACCGTCCGGACCGAGTCCAAGTCGTCCACGGCACGAAGTGTTCCATGCGCGCCTCAAGGTTATGTCATCATAACCGTAGAGGTCCAGCAGGGTCGAAGCCTTTGGGACCATTATAGGTTCGCTAATGAGGAAAACCCTGGGCCCTTAAATGCAAGGCAACGAAGGTACATAGGAGTGGGTTTTAGTCAGTAAATGTTTGATACACTCTCCCGCTCCACCCTAGAGTGGGAGAAGTCATTAGATGATTTCCCACTTCAAAAAAAACCTTTATAAAGGAAAATAAAAATATCATACAAGTCCTAGACTTGACAGTAGTAGAAATAGTAGCATTATTGAATTATTCAAGGAAGTCGATACAGACTTTCAAGCGAATTCCCAATGGAAAATATAAAAATGAAATATATTTTCTTGAAAATACTATACGTGAGTAGGTACCTTGAAGTCTTACAAGAATAAAGAATGGTAGATGAACCGAGTCAATGATAGAATGAACTAGCTTTGAAAGTCCTGTATATAGTAAATTAGAAAGTCACGGAGCACAATTTTATTTATAGTTGGACTTAACACGAAGAATTCTAGATTTTTCGTTGAACATTTTTGTACCTAGAAAGGGTTCATATTTATACTGAGAGAATTTGTATTTTCAATGCGTATGATGCGAAAGCTTTTTAAATGTACTGCTCCCAGATATAAATACCTGTTCGTATTGCGAGTAAGGCGTTAGGAATAAATGCTGGGATTTCTTTGAGGCAAAGGATTTTTTTGGGTTTTAGGTCCAGAATTGTGAACTTATTTGGAGATTGGAGGTTTTGTCATTGAACATTTTGCTGCTTTGTTCATTTGCGTGTGTGTTACATATCTCTAGAAAATATCATACCAATATTGCAAAGGCGACCGTTTCTGTGTGTTTTTATTACTTCATGCTCGTCATTGCTGAACGAATTAGGATAAAATTTGACAAACAGGTAAACCATTTCTGTTGCTTCACGGGCGTCTCTTTCCTCCACGAGGATATGGCGGTGCTCCGTCTAAGCAGAGCACATCTCCACCACCACAGTGAAGATGTGCTCTACCACCGCACTACCGTATTTATTTATTTAATTACACTTCATGCACATAAAGGTACAAAGGCGGACTTAATGCCTTAGGCTTTGGGGGTTGGGTTGCTTAGGTTTTATCCCAGGATACAGTCCCCGGCGTCTCGGCGTTTCTTCCGCTAGAAACCGGTGCAGGACCTTAAAAAGACTGTGGTGCCGTACTGACGCTTGGAATGCTCTTCAAAATTTGTTTAAGTTTGGCTTTAATACTGGGCTTTGCCTGTCTTGCAAGCTGTAGGACTATAGGTGTTGACTTCCCTCATCATAGCTATACTATTATGAATATTATAGGCAAAGACATTAAATATAGACTACCAATAGACAGGACATAGCGAACAGAAACGTAATCCAATAGTTGTTACCTAGGAGTAATAAGCTCATTCTAGTGTAGAAGACTGGACCTAACTTCAATTTATTTTTGTAAATATTTTTCGTATTTACTCTGTAATTAATTAGAATTCAATAATTTTCGCAAATTTGTTCTAGAAAATAGCATAAAAACATATAAATTACAAATTTAATTCGCATTTTTACTATTGAAAGCTAGCTGACATACGATGACAGTTTTTCTAAGACATTTCTTCTGGGGGACTAAAAAGGCCACTTTAGCAGATCTGCATTCGGATAATAATATGAATCATTTCAAAAATCGCAAAATGGTCACGAATTGGCAGTTCATATTGTTATACGTAAATAATATTCATATTGTGTATGATTCTGCAATGCAATTCATCTCTTTGACAGTTTTTTTGACAGACGGGTCTAAATAACAGCACATTCGTAAAATTTCACGGATATTAGCAGAATTGCTAAAAGATCGTAAGTATGACAGGAATTCAGGAAATAAATTGCTAAATGTGACCTTTTTAGACCCGCTGCTGTCCGCTCTATTGTATCTCTTTGATCTCTTTGATTAAAGTTAAACATAAATAGCTCATACTTTAACATAGATAAAATGTCAACCTGTCAGTTACTTAGTAACAGAACGGAACCGTTTGACGTAAGTACCTATATTTAATTACTGCTACGCGTGTAGAGTCAAGAAGTTAAGTCTTTAACCCTAATGGCGTGTTCGTGAACATCAATAATTCACAATAATCTTAACACGGGGGAAATAACACTAAATCAAAATAACTTACGTACGAAACGGATTTAATTAGTCATATCGAGTTTCTGAATAATTTCCCGGTAGAAAGTTTTCGAAATCCCCTTTTAGCTCCTGACTCGTCGGAAATTCAATGTGAGTGCGGTGTCCTTGTTCAAAACATGAGAAACATGTTTGAGTGCCCTAAGTGCTCATACACTTGCACTATGGAGGATTTAATGGCTGCCACCGATGCTGCAGTTAACGTAGCCACCTACTGGGCCCCAACAGTTTAGCGAGTTTGCCATCGACTCGAAAAGAAGACGAAGAAGAAGAAGCCCCCTGACCCACAAATAAGATGATATATAAGAAACGTGTGTATGAGTAGATTTTTAAACTTGTGTATATGGTAAATATATGGCATCGTAGGTTTTTTTTTTTTTTTTATGGTAGGTAAAATCTTCCAATGACAAGTCCCGCCCTTGGGTGGAGCGGGAAGTAGTGTCAGACTCTTACTGACTAAAAACCTACCCCGTTCCTTCGTTGCCTATCATGCCGGGGCTGAGCCTTCCTCTCGGAAAACGGCCCTTAACCCCAGCAGGCTTCGACCCTGCCTGCCTGCAGCTAGCAGGCTGGGCTTCTACGGTTTGCTGACAGCTCCTTGAGGCGCGCGGGAACAGAACGCGCCGTCGACGACTTGGGCTCGGTCCGGTATGTTACCGGACGATCGGACAGCGTGCTACCCATTGCACGCCGTCCGCAAGCCCGCGCCTACGGTGGCCGGAAATCGGGATCGGAATCCCGGCGGCGGCTGGGGCGAGCGCCCCGTTGCCTCTGCCTGATGCGGTCGGCCTCCTCTTTTACTAGCATTACTGCTTCGCAGAAGGAGGCGACCGCCTGCCATCCCTCCTCACTCCGGACCATGGCCTGAACCAAGGCCCGGCGAGAGAGATCGCTGCCGCCGATTGCCCTCACGAGGACACGGCGATGCTCCGCCCAGGCGGGGCACACCTCTACAGCATACTGTAGAGCTGTACTGTACAGCATACTGTTCTGAACACCCGGAGGACACGGTGGAGCATACTCCACCGTGTCCTCCGGGTGTTCCGCACAGTGGCGACACCCGGGCGAATCCTCCGCACGGATCCGGAACAGGAACTTGGCAAACTTTCCGTGTTCCGTTAGAACCTGCGTCGTGTGGAAGTTGAGAGTGCCGTGAGGATGGCATCGTAGGTGCTAAATGGATCAACCGATTTCGATGTAGATTGTTTTTTTCGAATGGTGACTAGATTGCAAATGTTCTTGGTTGTGATTTAAGAAATTCTGTTCTACCGTTTGAAAATCATTACTTATTTTCTAGTATAATTTAATATTATAGTTTTTTAACTACAAGTAGTATTTTTTTTAAAGTGAGTAATCCTCGAATAACTTCTTCAAAAGTCGACGTCAATGGCCCTAGTAGACTTCGGACCTACAGTGGGCATCTACAATTTTGCAGATATCTCTTTGCGCTGTGCTGCAGAACATTGCCGTCGTAGCCAACATTGCGCTTTTTGCAGGAGAGGGGTAAATAAATACACATTTTGTCAGTAGCATGTTTTTTTTTAAATAATAACCTAATGTCGAGCAATAAATGTCGAAAAAGAAAACTTCTCTTATTTTATCCGCATTAAGGTTTGCTGTCAAAGAATCAGATTTCGGGTTTAGCCTATTTTTGTACATTGCCAAACCAAATCTAAAGGAATAAATAGGTCTAGGTATCTACAATACGTAAAAAGAAAATTCGAACTTCGCCTTTTCAGGACTTCAATGATTAGATTTCAGGATTTGTTCTAAAAAGATGAATAGAAGATCTTATATGTATATTTGAATGATTGTGAGAAAAATCTGTGACTTGTATGTACAACTACAACTACGTATTTTATTGTTATCTTATTCATATTTTACATCAAAAATATTTCTTTAACAAAAGTGATTGTCTATTGGCCGTGTAGATAAATAAACGGGTAATATTTTAGTATGCCGTGTATTTTCAAGGAACGCTAAGGAACTCGGCATACTAAAATATTAACAGGATCACCGCTTAGGCATTTGGTAATATTCAGGTGCGGTTTTACAAGACCTTGTTGTGACTTAATTATGCGATAAGTTATTTGGGAAGTTAAATACATATATTAACCACGTTTGAGGAAAATTTCCAGCAAATTATACCTCGTCACTAAGGTTGAAATTTTGTAACTGTCATTTCTGCATTCATCATCATCATCATCATCATCAGCCTTTTAATGTTCCCACTGCTGAGGCTCAGACCTCCTCTCTAGGAGAGGGAATGGGCCGTAATCCACCACACGGTCCCAGTGCGGGTTGGTGGATGTCACAGGTCTTCAAATTTTTGGTTCTAGGACATGTCAGTTTCCACACGATGTTTTCCTTCACCGTTTTGAGAGCAGTGGTGATGAAATAAATTACACAAAGTAATGCGCCAGGCTGGATTTGAACCCGCGACCTACAACTCGTAAGTCGGGGCCGTTACCACTCAGCCACCACTGCTCTCAATTTTTCTGTATTATTGCATTCAAAATACTCGGAGGTATTATATGTAGATACTCCTGACCTACAAAACATTATCTGTAACTTGTATGAGCCAAACAACCACAGTCGTGGCAGAAAATTTGGGTCCTGGTAGTCCCGCGTGTCAGACTGGACACTCCAAAATACCCATACTTCGAACGCTCTCGATGCTCGAATGTTCTATGGTTATGGACAGGAACACACAGGATTTTGATAATTTTTGGGAAAGAATGGAAGCTGATACTAGTACATTTTATGTACTAAAGAGAGATGAATGTATGACTTTGTACCAATTGTATTTATTGATTAGTTACCACCCCTAAAAGTCCCGTGCGACTAGTGAATTTTCTGTTTTCAATTATTGTTTTATATCTTATTTTATTATTATGTCTTCTTTGTCTGTTTAAATAGTGTAATTGGCTAAAAAAATATATATATATATATGTCGGATCCGGCGTTGATTTTTTGACAACAAAACAAGGCACGCCATCTAGTGGCGACTAGAAGAAATAGAGGTGGCGCGACTAGACAGAGTCAGCCGTTTTCGCTTTGGCTACGAGCTTGGGGAAGGAGAATCCGCCGAGTGCAGCGGACACTCTCAGCCAGGCCGTCGCAGAGTCAAGACGTTCTGAAACTGTCCGTTTTGTTGTTTGTACCTACCTAATAACAGTGCACTGTACCGAAATGTATTGAGAAGTAAACTGATTCAGTTCCTAACCGTTTTTATTCATTGCACGATACCCACGTAGGCCCACCTGGTAGATGATCAGAGCTCGAACCATCCTGAACGAGCCGTCATATATAATTTTTCGACTGTTACAAATCGCAATTTATGTAATACATATTTTCTTATTCTTCAAACAAATAGCCCACCTCACGAAATAGCCAGTTTCAAGTGGTTAAATCTCCGGTTACTTTGAGCCCGGCTTCCCGGCTTCCATAAATTTTCGAGGCTGACTTACAAGGATTTTGTCATACATACGAAACCGCCAGAATCCTTTGAATCTATATTATCATGATCCTACCTTACTTCAACCTTATTTTATTAGGTTTTTGCCTATTTGTCTTCCCTGTAATTTTTTTTATAGAGCCATGTTTTTTTTGTACCCTACTGTTCTAGGACATGGTATATGCGTACAAGTTACAATAGTAGTTTGAGCTTACACTTGTAAGCCAAGTCTCGTTCGAATTCATATAGATAACATGTGATGTAGAAAGAAATTGTGGTTGGATCATTACTCACAAAACAAAAAAAAAAATACTGAGCAAAATGGCGTATTCTAGAATCAAAAGTTCGAAGACATAATAACATCCATGAACTCATACTGGGCCCGCGTGATGGAGTACGGCCCCCTTTTATAGAGAAGAGACTCAGGTCCAACAGTGGGAATATGATTTATGCTGATTTGAATGCTGTGCTCCTCCTCCATTTGAGGCCGCTTAACTCGAAAATCGTTTACGATGTTAAAGGTTTTGTACGTCAAAGTTTATTTTTTTTAATAATGCTCGTTCCCAGTGGAACGAATTGCTCTTCCTAATTAAAAGGTACTAAAGAGCAGCTTAATTCTGCCTTAATGGAGTGAGCGTTCGGCAATTAATGGCTTTTAATAAAATATTTTGAAGTTAGAACTCCAAAGGGAAATGGAATAAATAATTGTATCCTTCCAATAGCAAGCGCGGACTTATTTTTAATAAGGGTTTTAATCATATTGTTGGAATTATTGATATGTAAACTTATTTTCAACCATTTACTAAAATGGTTGAAGATAAGCTTTTGCCCGACTGCGCTGAATAGATGTTTTTTTTTATGGTATGTAAAATCATCCAATGACAAATCCCGCCCTTGGGCGGAGCGGGAAGTAGTGTCAGACTCTTACTGACTAAAAATCTACCCCGTTCCTTCGTTGCCTATAGTGCCGGGGCTGAGCCTTCCTCTCAGAAAACGGCCCTTGACCCCAGCAAGCTTCGACCCTGCCTGCCTGCAGTTAGCAGGCTGGGCCTCTTCGGTGTGCTGACAGCTCCTTGAGGCGCGCGGGAACAGAACGCGCCGTCGACGACTTGGGCTCGGTCCGGTCGGTTACCAGACAATCGGACAGCGTGCTACCCATTGCACACCGTCCGCAAGCCCGCGCCTACGGTGGCCGGAAATCGGGATCGGAATCCCGGCGGCGGCTGGGGCGAGCGCCCCGTTGCCTCTGCCTGATACGGTCGGCCTCCTCCTTTGCTAACATTACTGCTTCGCAGAAGGAGGCGACCGTCTGCCATCTTCGCATGGCGTCATGGTCCAGAGTGAGGACACTCTGGACCATGACGCCATGCGAAGATGGTTATGTTTCTCGGTTGATTTCTGTTTTTTTCGAATAAAAGCTGCAATAATTTAAGCACCTCTTCAAAAGTGATATTGGAATCACGAGTCCGGGCCTTCTTTCATTTTTTAATTCTAACAGATTGTTAGAATAGCGAATTGAGAGAAACACATGAGTGAATAAAGTTTTAGACTTGTAAACTGTTATATGTTATGCATGTGCACATTATAGCATAGCATCAGCCTTATAATGTTCCCACTGCTGGGACTTAGGGCTCCTCTCTAGGAGAAGGAATGGGTCTGTTATTATTATTATTAATTTATTAACTTATTTTTAATAGTACTTGTCCCACGGCCGGGTAAAAGCCTGACGATATTACTTCCAACGATCACGATTTTTCAATTCTTTTTTTCCAATATTGAAAAAGCGGAAGTTTGAGTGTCTGGGTGTGTGTATATTGGTTACTCCTTCATCATTATCATCACTTCAACCGAAAGACGTCCATCAACTCGTATCCATTGTATTCCCGCGACCCTCACCAGGGATCCACCTTGAGGGAAGCCTTTCGTCCCCATCGACTGATCTGTTCGAGTCATTAATATTATATAATATTATATTATTATATATTATTATTGTCACAGTTTGGCAGTTTTTCGGGCTATGTTAGTAATCTTGGTTCTACTGCAGATATTTTCATTCGTAATGCGTTCGGGCTAGGAAACTCCAAGCATTACCTTTTCCTTTGCTCTTTGAGTGACTATACTTCTTCAAATTTAAACAAATGATCGGATATGCAGAGGTATATGTGTTCTGGAATAAGATAGAATACTTTTTGACCCCGAAGTATGTTTTCGGATGTATTGTATACATTATTGTCTACTTTCATACGGGAAAAGCTATGAAGAGAAACTAGTAAACAAATATATAAGAAAGGAAAAGCAGACACTATGTTTTCAAAATGTACTTTTACACAGCATCTTTCTGATTGTATCTTCAAAATCTACCACAGAAACTATTTCAGTGGCTAGCGTGAATATGTTGACATGTCTAAAACTGCAATTTGTCAGGACGGTCATTTTAATGTTTTGACTTCTAGTAAATCGAGAAATTACTTTCACGTGTGCATTTTGGATATCGGTACAGTAGGTTATTTTAAACCACATTTTGAATGATGAAGTCTGAAAATAAACGAATTTTTTTATAGTTTAGAAAAAAACAGACATATCAAATCGTTCACTAACGAGTTATCAACTTATTTAGCGAGTTGTCAATTTATTCTCCACAGTTGTCAAGATTTTAACATGTCATTAGTATGAGAATAACCCGACATTTCAACCCAATTTGTCTATATTTATAATAGAAGCAAAAGGAAAATATTAGGCATATAAATTGAGTTATCCAATAATTAATACTATTTCTGTCACGGAGCGTAAGTTGACGAAATGATACGAGTAATATACACCGTTAAAATTTGGTCGTTTAAATCCCGCGGATGGTCGATTAAATACTATCGATTTGTAAAGAGAAAATTAAAAAATAAAGTATTTCTTTTTTTAAACTCGAATTAATTTACGCATGTACGAAATTAATTTCTTTAAGTATACGTCAGCTTGGAGAGGCCAATGAACTGTAGGTAGTTACTACGCAACGACCGACAACTATCTATAAGGTCATTGACTCGTTTACTTAAAGAAATGAATTTCGTACATGCGTATATTAATTCGAGTTTTTGAAAAAAAGTACTCTATTTTTAATTTTTTTCTTTATAAATCGATAGTATTTCATGTACCGAATCGACCCTCCGCGGGATTAAAAAGACTAAAATTTAACGGTGTATATCTACAACAAAATTACGTCAAAATGTGAGATGTCAACATACTGCCATAGTCGATTGCTCCAAAATTAAGATACATATGGACATGTCAATTTTTTTCCTACAAATTGCTAGTGCGTAAAATGCATAGAGTTATAAAAAAAAGTATAAGTCGAGTTGTCAATATACTATTCACGTCAGCCACGGATTCATTTCAATATTATATTATAATTTCAATATAATTTAGTTTTTTCATCTAATCTAATTATAAATAAAATGCCTAAGATAATTAAAAAACATACGTGAACATTGTACATTAAGGTAAATATAAGTTATAAACTTTAATAAATTTTCGAGTTAATAAAATGAGATTACAATTATCTCATTCAGCGGAAAGTTCAGAACCAGTTAAGCATCGTCAAGCTTCTTAAGTTATAACACATTTTCTGCGTTTCACTTTCTATAAATTAACTTAAGCCTGGCTAAGTTACAACTTAAAATACCTCGATAAAGTATCTTAAAGACGAAATTACATTTTGTCTTTAACCTTACGTGCCTGGGATGTGATTTTAATTTATTAAAGTCGTCTGTGAGAAATTGAGATCTTTCTTGAAGTTTCTTACAGAGAAAACACAATTTAAAATATGTATTTTTAAACTTTCTGTAATTTTATCTGTAGAACTCTTTTAGCTAAATCATTTTATATCATTTAGAAAGAAAAAATGAACAGTGACAAGCAAGGCACACCGGCAACCTCACCTGACGCAGGTTCTCACTGACCATGCTCAGTTTGGGAGGATCCTGTTTCGGCCGCTGACTTTTTTTTTTGGTTATAAACTAGTGCTTGATTGCAATCCCACCTGATGGTAAACAGTGATGCAATCGTTGATGGTGAGTCGCACTAGTTTATTAAGAGCCTATAGCCTTGAAGACACCCAAATTACAATCGGATGGGTAGAAACGCTCAGATTTAACCATTATGCGGACCGCCGAAAAGTTATCTGTGAGGGTGACCTCTCGCACCTGACTTTGGTTCAAGCCATGGTTCAGGGCAAGAAGGGGAAGCGGTCACCTGCTGTTAGCAAGAGGGGGTAGACAGCTCTAGTCGCTGCCATAGGAGATGCCCAGGGCGTTGGGAATCGTAGGTCGATTCCCAGCCACCGTATGTGTGGGTTTGCCTACGACGAGCAACGGGTAGTTTCCCGTCCGGGCTTCTGGTAAGAACTAAGCCCGAGTCGTCGACTTCGGGTAGCATTCTACGTGTACCTCAAAAAGATGTCAGCAACACTGTACAGTGGTGCTATTTTCTAAGAAAATGCAGCGTTGCCTCAACGACGAATACCCAAATAGGATACATTGGATTGTCAACCTAATGTATCTATATATTGGATTGTTAATTCAATGTATCCTATTTGGATGTTCGTCGGTGCGGCAGCGCTGCGTTTTCTTAGAGAATAACACCACTGCGCCCAGTTGGGTCAAATGCAAAGGGGAACGGGGATACATAGTAGGTTTTCAGTGAATAAAAGTCTGACACAGGGAGTATCAGGTTTTTTTTACACGCGCTCCAATCACACAGGGAGAAGTTATTTGAAGATATCTCACCAAAAAAAAAACCAGGCAAGTGCGAGTCGGACTTGTGCACCGAGGATTCCGTACAAACTTACTTATGAAAATACTTCAATTCCCAAAACGAGTCTCGAAGATTTTTCCGAAACACAATTTTTTTTTTGTGACTTTCAGAAAAGACAAGTTTTAGTTTTTTCCCTATACTTGTGCTATGACATCCTACTTCATGCAAAATTACAGGATTTTAGGACAACGGGAAGTTAGTATCCAATTAATTTCGATTCCCTTGACAGTATCGAAATACACGTTTGATTTTTTTACAACTTTAAGGGACCGCCGACCTAAATATATTTAATAGGTTTTAATTTCAACTTTATACCTCCGCGCGTTCTTGAGATAAAGGGCTTTGACAGACAGAAAAACAAACAGACCAACAGACAGACAGACAAACACACAGACAAACAGACAGACAGACAAAAAAGTGATCTTATAAGGGTTCCGTTATTTGCCATATGGTTTATCGAGTGAGGAATTTAGCTTATAATTATGTGATCTAAAACATATTTAGGGATTTGATATTAGATTTTGGTAGTAAAACTGCCAAATAAAAATAAATTATTCGTTAGGTAATAGGCTCTTGAGCAAGCACCCAATGATAAATGAGTTTCATATACACCGTTACATTTTAATCGTTTTAATCCCGCCGAGGGTCGATACCAAATCGACCCTCGGCGGGACATGAAACAGTATCGAATTGTAAAGATAAAATTAAAAAAATAAAGTACTTTTTTTTAAACTCGAATTAATTTACGCATGAATGAAATTAATTTCTTTAAGTAAACGAGTCAATGAACTTGTAGGTAGTTGTTGGCCGTGGCGTACTAACTACCTACTGTTCATTGGCCTCGGTCAGCTGAAGTTTAGTTGAAGAAATTAATTTCGTAAATGCGTAAATTGATTCCAGTTTAAAAAAAAGTACTTTATTTTTTATTTTTCTCTTCACAAATCGATAGTGTTTCATGTACCTAATCGACTCTCCGCGGGATTTAAACTACTAAAATTTAACGGTGTGTATGTAATTGACAAATTGCCTACCTGACACTAACCGCTAAAAAAGAATTCTTTTTTGCTGGACAAGCATTTTGATAAAAAAAAAACAATACCTATGTATTTCACTGAATAAAAGAGTGAAATAAATGTTAAAAGGTCGGTTTGCCAAAGTGCTTATTTGAACAAATTCCTTTCCACTTTGAACGTAAATCTTAGGTCTAAAGGGCCTATTGGAAAGATTTTTCCAAGGTTAGTATCCAGCGGATATTATTATATTACATTATAATCCTTCGAGACCTATTTTATTTTCTTTGACAGTCAAAGAACTTTTATAGGCTTTCATTTTTATTTACTTTAACCGAAATAAAAGGAAAACTTCACTTAACAATACCAAGGAACTTACCATTAGTAACCAATTAAAATGTTGCCGCGACTTGTCGCTTGTCGCTTGTCTCATGGTGAAATGGCGAGAGCGACTGCCGCAACCCTGTGCTGGGCACGCCACGATTGAGGCGGTAAGGCCCATCTTTGAGGCGTGGCTGGAAAGGCCTCACGGCGTCGTGACCTTCCGCATGGCGCAGGTACTAATCGAACATGGCAAGTTCGGGACGTACCTGTACAAGATCCGTGCGGAGACGACGCCCGGGTGTTGCCACTGTGCGGACCACCCGGAGGACACGGTGGAGCACACGGTAGAGTTGTGCCCCGCTTGGGAAGAGCATTGCCGTGTCCTCGTGGGGGCAATCGGTAGCGATGATCTCTCGCGCCGGGCCTTGGTTCAGGCCATGGTCCGGATCGAGGAGGAGTGGCAGGCGGTCGCCTCCTTCTGCGAAGCAGTAATGCTAGCAAAGGAGGAGGCCGACCGCACCAGCAAAGCCCCCCACGCCGCAGCCGCCGCCGTAATTCCGATCCCGATTTCCGGCCACCGTAGGCGCGGGCTTGCGGACGGCGGGCAATGGGTAGCTCGCTGTCCGTCCCTCCGGTAACAGACTGGACCGAGCCCAAGTCGTTTACGGCGCGCACTGTTCCCGCGCGCCTCAAGGAGTCGTCAGCAAACTGTAGGGGGCCAGTAGGGTGGAAGCCTAATCTGGGGCTTTGGGGAGGTATGAAAATGCATACCAGGGCCCTGGAACCAAGGCAAAGGAGGAACGGAGTAGGTTTTGAGTCGGTAAGAGTCTGACACTATCTCCCGCTCAACCCAAGGGCGGGGGATGTCATTGGATGATTTTAGCCACTTTGAAAAAAAAAACAATTAAAATGTAATTACGTAAAGCTACGGTTATTATGTTTATTTATTTATTTATTTATAACACTCAATAACATTGAAAAAGGAGCGAGCTATGCTCTAAGTTTCGTTGCGTGTTCGAATAAAGAATGAAGATATTCTCAGAAGAAAAAAGATTACCAATGTAGCCCCAAGAATCGCTAAACATAAATGGTAGTGGATAGGACACATTGCTCGCTGGTCGATGGATTTGAAAGATAGGTACTGCAGTGCGACCATGTACTGGAAGATGCAACGTTGGAAAGGCTCTCATAAGAATGACTGATGACCTTGTAAGGCCTAATGATCGGACGCAAAAACCGGTTGTTGTGGAAACAATTGGGGCGCGTGTAAGACGTTTTTTGGACTGAAATAATGATGATTATGATACATTGTGCTCATAAAAACTTAAGAAAGACTACTGCAGACACGTGCCAAGCGAAAATATGATGATTCCTTAAGCATCGATTGTATGCACGTGTGACTTGAAGAAATTCTCCAAGCGCCGATCGTACATACGGGTTAATAGTACGCGGGAAATATGTCGAACCAAAATGGCCGTTGGTCGCCGTTGTTATAGTTACGAGCAGCCCTCCACTTTGATTGAAACCTGAAACTCTGTTATTTCTCATCGAAGGTCGACTGCCATTTTGATTTAGCTTATATGCCGCATATATTAAAAAAGTGATCGGCCGATATTGGTTGCTTTATTTCATTATTTTCCAAGTTGTACGATGCCTACTTGGGCCATGGCTAATGTGAAAGTGAACACCAGGACCCTAGAACGAAGGCAAAGAAGAAACGGAATGGGCTTTTTAGTCAGTAAAAGTCTGACACTATCTCCCACTCCGCCCAAGGGCGGAAGATGTCATTGGATGATTTTTACCCAAAAACAAATTTGTATACCTGTGCATACAATATTGACGTGCAAGGAGAATAGAATAGAATAAACTTTATTGTAAAAATTCACAGGAGATAATGTATTTTCGTAGAAACTGCACGGTTTGCACTTTCATACAAGTGCAAACCGTGCAGTTTTCATAAAAATTAATCCCTTAGCGAAGCCCTACAGGCTTCGGTTCCATTCTAACATAATGATAGGTATTCTCGAGAAACTGCTTCAAGTAAAGTAATTAATTTCCTATCTTGTTAAGAAATTCTCTACGTGATAATTAAAACTCAAACGTATACATCGTTAGCTATTTCATGCATTAATTTAATTAAATTAACGACTACAGAGGTATTCAATTTAATTTAATTAAAATTAATCCTGTAGCTGCAAATCTAACATTATTGTAGTTTTGGGACGGTATTCAGATTAATGTACTATAGTTAATCAACTGAACAATTTATATATATAATTTAAACTAACTTCTGCCAGCGGTTTCGCCCGCATGGAAGTCGGTCTCTCCAGATAAACTTCCCGTTTTCTCCTTAGGGGTTATTTTTATGATAGGTAAAATCATCCAATGACAAATCACGCCCTTGGGTGGAGCGGTAAATAGTGTCAGACTCTTACTGGCTAAAAACCTACACTGTTCCATTCATTGACTTCGATCCAGGGCCCCGGCGTTTATTTTCACCTAACCCTTGGCCCCAGTAGGCTTCGGCCCTGCTGGGCCCCTACAGTTTGCTGACAACTCCTTGAGGCGCGCGTGAACAGTGCGCGCCGTAAACGACTTGGGCTGTCACCGGACAGACGGACAGCGAGCTATCCATTGCTCGCCGTCCGCGAGCCCGCGCCTACGGTGTCCGAAAATCGGGATCGGAATTCCGGCGGCGGCGGTGGCGTGTGCGTCGTTGCCTGATGCAGTCGGCCTCCTCCTTTGCTAGCATTGCCGCTTCGCAGAAGGAGGCGACCGCCTGGCACTCCTTTCTCCTTAGGGGTGGAGTTTCGTAAAATTCGTTCTTGGCGGATGTCTACACCCTATATGGAACGTACCTACGAAATAATTTTATAGATGTTACACTTTCTAAGATTTTATGATTAATCAGTGAGTGGTATTTCGTTTTTAAACACCGTTAAATTTTGATCGTTTTAATCCCGTGGAGGGTCGATCCGGTACATGAAACACTATCAATTTGTAAAGATTAAATAAAAAATAAAGTACTTTTTCTCTAAAACTCGAATTAATATACGAATATACGAAATTATTTTTTTAAGCTTCATCGACACGCAAAAAAAATAAGAAGAAGCGTGGAGAACTCTAACACCACGATGCAGGATTTCGTAGTTTAGTTCCTATTTGGCACCATAAATGCCATTACAGTTTTTTAGTTTATTTATGGCGACAAAAAAGCATAAATGAGCCGTCTAAATAAGAAAAATCATCATAAAATTTAAGAACTAGGCCATTTCGTTTAAAGAACTAGCGACCTGCCTCAGCTTCATACGGGTGTAATAAATCTTATTTTCTATGTGCTACAGTCATACCCATAGATACCCTAAGGGCCGGGCACCCATCGCGTGACAAAGCGCGTATGCCGTGTGTGACGGTTTCCGTCACGGAAACTGTATTATTATCTACGCAGTGTCGCTAGTTCTACTTTGAGTGTGTGCATGTAGTCGTGTCGATAGAGAACTTTAATGTATTTGTATGTGACGCAGGGCCCAGTTCCCCGCAATGGGTGCCTGTGCGGCGAGCCGCAACTGGCTGCAACTGCAGCTGGCAAACTATTCCAGTCCCTCGATGTACGCGGTATAAACGACGAGGCAAAACCCTTAGTCCAGACCGCCGAAGTTTCAAAAACGTAAGGGTGGAAATTCACCGTACGGCGAACACATAACAAATACCCCACCGCCTGTGTTCCCACGTTGTCGTCGTGGTGGGGCTTGCGTGTCTCCGTGATCTTGAGGGCTAAGCCGGTAGAGCTACTCATGCCGGAAGGCCTCAAGGGAGAGACCAGACCAAGAGGAACACACCCAGGCGGAGTCCAGTTGGACCGCCACGGAGGGTGCGCTGCCCGGGAGTATCAGCACAACCAGCTGTTGGTGCACTTGGGCGGCGATTTGGGAGAAGTGGGTTCGCCTCCGGTACGTGTCTGCTCATCAGACATGACCAGGATGGCGAACGTGTTAATGGGGACCCCACCCCATAAAAAAGGCAAAGCTGAGTAACAGCACAAAATGAACGCGGCTAGAAAAGAAATATTACCCCAGGGGGGTACCACCTGCCTAGCAGGAGGAGAATCCCCCCCCGAGCAGAGCTCGGGCTGCCCCTCGTATTCTGGGGGGGGCAACTACCGCGTCGGGTCTCCGGACCCCGTTCCGTCCATAGAGGACGCATTGAGCCAGGGTGGCTCACCTGCCCGCGTTGCGGAGTCCCTGGGACACGTTCCCAGCACGTCCGCGGCGCCGGCAGGTACAGGACAGGCCGGCAGGACTTTCGGCCTTAGGGAGGTGAGCGGAGACTCGGCATCGGACTCGGATGCCGCGTCTTCGCTCACCTCGGAGACAATGGAGGTTGAAGAATTCGCTCCCAAGAGGAACGAATTCTTCCTAAAGCGCCCAAAGATAGGGGGTGGTCCGGGGTCGTCCTCAGACGAAGCGTCGGCCCGCAAAATCTCCTCCTCCGGGCGGGGGGCGGGCCGCAAGTCGGGAAGGGGAAGGGGGCTCTCCGTTCAGGAGTTAGCCACCCAGCGATCCCTGGAAATTGCCAGGGAGGCGCTACCCCTCGGGGCGACCACCGGCCAAGTCGGTCGCTCGGCGCCTGTGCCGTCTGACAACTTGCCAGACGGCATGAAGGAGGCGCTCGCCAAATTTGGCGAAATAGTCACGGCCACTCTAACGGCCGTGTCTAAAAAACGGAAGTTTGCCTCGAAGGAGACGGCCATCTCCCAGGGGGCCGTCTCCATTTCGGAGGCACTTGCCGTAGTCTTCGAGCCGCTCGAGAAAGACTTCAACAGAAGGATTGAGCGGCTCGAGGCGGACCTGGCCGATCGCCAGGGAGGTGGACCCGTCGCCCCAGAAAGGGGACGCAAGCAGCGCCAAGGCGAGTCCCAGTCCCTGCCCGGGCCGGAGAGCGAGCTGCTGACCCTGCTGCGGCAGGAGCTGGCTGCTTCCCAGCAGGAGAATCAGCAGCAACTGCAGCGGTTCCAGGAGCGGATCCAGCGGCAGCTCTCCGTCCTGGAAGGCGTAGTTTTGCGTCCCCCGCTCGCGGCCTCTGGACCGAAGAGGGCGGTGACGTACGCCGCCGCAGCTGCGGCCACGGCTGCTGCGCCCAAGGCGGGCCCATCTGGGCAAGCCGGGCGCGGGGCCATGGCGGCTAAGCAGCAGCAACGGCGGCAGGGAGGGGCTGTCCCTCCCCCGAAGGGCAAGGCGGCGGCTGTTCCCACCGCTAAACCGGCAAGACGTCCTGCCGGGGCGGTTACCAGGCCGCCTCAACCGCCCGAAGAACCTTCGGCTGGCGCCGAGTGGACGGTGGTCGGCGCCAAGAAGAAGGCGGGCAAGGCGGCCAGGGCGGCCAGAAAGCGCGTGAGGCGGCTGGAGCGCAAGAAGCGCGCCATGGCGGCTAGACTTCGCGCCCCTAAATCCGAGGCTGTAGTGATTACGCTACAGCCTGAAGCGGAGAAAAGGGGCGTGACGTACAAGTCCGTCATGGACAAGGCGAGGCGGGCGGTGCTGCCCCATCTCAAGGAGCTCGGAGCCTCTGAGGGCTTCCGCATGCGGCGCACCGTGACCGGTGCCCAAATGCTGGAGGTCCCTGGCGCGTCCAGTGGCCCAGCGGCAGACGCCCTGGCCAAGAGGCTCAGGGAGTCCCTGGACGCGGAGGAGGCCCGAGTGTCCAGGCCCACGAAGTGCATCGACATGCGCATCATGGGCTTGGACGACTCCGTTGGGGTCGACGAGGTGGTGGCCGCCATTGTTGGTGCGGGAGGGTGCACAGCCGACCAGGTTCGGGCGGGCACCATCCGCACTGATGGCACAGGCATGCGAGCCGTGACGGTCAGCTGCCCCGTGTCGGCGGCCAAAACCATCACTGGGGAGGGCCGAAGGCTTCTGGTGGGCTGGGTCTCCGCCCAGGTCAGACTGTTGGAGCCCAGACCTCTGCGGTGCTACCGCTGCCGCGTGGGACACCACGCGGGGGCCTTTTGCGCCGCGGAGGTGGATCGCAGCGACCGTTGCTTCCGATGTGGTCAGCCTGGTCACAAAGCCGCCGAGTGCCGTGAGTCGCCGCACTGTTACGCATGTGCGGCGGCAGGCAAAAAGGCGGACCACCAGGCTGGTTGCAGGTCCTGCGACCCTCCAACGAAGGTGAAGCACAGGGTTCGGCCCATCCCCGGTGACGTCCTCACCGCCGCAGCCGCGTCCGTAGCCGCCGCCGCTATCGCCGCCACAGCCGCCGCGGCAGGACCCTCACAGAGGGCTCAGGAGGAGATCGTAATGGAATGTCAATAACAGCTCCATTACGTCTCCTCCAGGCGAACATCAACCACTGCGCCCCCGCTCAGGATCTGTTGCTCCAGAGCATGGCGCAGTGGTCGATTAATGTCGCCGTAGTCTCCGAGCCGTATTTTGTCCTGCCCAGTGCAGACTGGGTTTCGGACCTAGACGGCTCGGTGTCCCTAATTAGGTCGACCGCCGCCGGTACCCCGCCCCTCGAGCGCGTCACGAGGGGACGAGGTTGCGTGGCAGCACGGTTCGGGGACATTGCAGTGGTAGGCGTCTACCTGTCCCCGAGCAGATCTCTCGGCGATTTCCACATCTCCCTTATGGAGCTGAAAAACGTCGTCGTTGGGTTTAGGGACCTCCCCGTGGTCGTTTGCGGGGACTTCAATGCCTGGAACGAGGCTTGGGGTTCCCGATACACGAACGGGCGGGGTCGGTCGGTAGAGGCCTGGGCTGAGGAGTCCGGCCTGGCCCTCCTAAACCGGGGCTCTGTTTCCACGTGTGTGCGGATGCGGGGCGAATCAGTGGTGGACCTGTCGTTCGCCAGCCCCGATCTGGCACCACGTGTCGTCGACTGGCGTGTTATGGAGGGGGTGGAGACGTTCTCAGACCACCGGTACATCCGGTTTGACGTCTCCGCCCAAACCTCGACCGCGCCGGTCCAGCGGAGCCCTTGTGGTCCGCGATGGGCGCTGAGGCAGATGGACCGGGAGCTCCTCCTGGAAGCCACGACGGTACAGGCCTGGGTGCAAGCACCGGACAGGCCTGTCGACATTGACGTCGAGGCAGAGTGGTTCCGGGAGGGCATGTCGCAAATCTGCGACGCGTCAATGCCCCGAGTCCGTCCAGGACGTGCCAAGCGCCAGGTGTACTGGTGGTCGCCGGAGATTGCGGCATTGCGCAATGCGTGCAACCACGCGCGACGCCGGTACGCCAGGTACTGCAAGCGCCGCAACCGCCCGCCGGATGCGGAGGCTGTTGAGGCGGAGCTGTACGAGGGTTACAGGGTAGCGAAGCGCACCCTCCGAGCGGAGATTAAGCGGTCCAAGATGGAGGCCCGCAACGTCTGGCTGGGGTCTCTGAATGCAGACCCGTGGGGACGCCCATACAAGATGGTACGGGAGAAACTCCGTCCATGGGCTCCCCCACTGACTCAGAGTCTCCGGCCCGAGCTCGTGGAGGGTGTGGTCAGCACTCTGTTCCCTACGCGGGGGGTACACTCCCCCCCGTCTATGGCTCCGCCAACACCGGCAGTACCTGACGCGGACCACGACGACGACGACGATGTTCCAGAGGTAACCGAGGTAGAGATGAGAGTGGCGGTACGAAGGCTGAGTGCCAAGAATACCGCCCCAGGACCTGACGGCCTGCCTGGGAGGGCCTGGGTCCTGGCTATGGAGGCTCTCGGGCCTCGATTGAGGGGGCTCTTTAGCGCATGCTTGGAGAGGGGCCAGTTCCCACTTCGCTGGAAGACGGGAAAACTGGTCCTCATAGCGAAGCCGGGGCGCCCTGCGGACTCTCCGTCCGCGTACCGGCCCATTGTGCTGCTCGACGAGGTGGGCAAGCTCTTTGAAAGAGTCATTGCAAACCGCCTCGTCGCGCGCCTTGCAAGGGTGGGGCCGGACCTGTCGGACGGACAGTTCGGTTTTCGCAGGATGCGCTCCACGGTGGACGCCATCATGCGCGTGCGAGCCCTCACGACGGGGGATGCGGTGTCCCAGGGCAGGTGTGTCGTGGCAGTGTCCTTGGACATTGCCAACGCCTTCAACTCCCTGCCCTGGAGTTGCATTGGAACGGCACTCCGGTACCACCGGGTGCCCGACTACCTCTGTCGTGTGATCGAGGCCTACCTATCGGAGAGGTATATCATCTACCCCGGTCACCAGGGAGAGTGGAAACGTCGAGAGATGTCGTGCGGTGTTCCGCAGGGATCGGTACTAGGACCACCCTTGTGGAACATCGGGTACGACTACGTGCTGCGCGGCGACTTCCCCGACGGGGTCAGCGTGGTCTGCTACGCGGACGACACGTTGGTCCTAGCGCGGGGAGAGTCGTACCGGACGGCGGTCGAATTAGCGACACGCGGGGTTGCGATGGTCGTTGACAGGATCCAGCAGTTGGGACTCGAGGTGGCACTGCACAAGTCCGAGGCCATGTGCTTCCACGGCCCTCGGGGTGCGCCACCACCTCGTTCCCAGCTAACGGTAGGAGGGGTTCACATCAGCGTCGGGTCGACGATGAAGTACCTGGGACTCGTCCTCGACAGCTGGTGGAACTTCAGGGAGCACTTCCGACGTCTGGCTCCCAAACTGAATCGGACTGGGGCTGCTCTCGGGCGGCTCCTGCCCAACCTCAGGGGACCAGACGCCTCCTGCCGGAAGCTCTACGCGGGAATCGTTCGGTCTATGGCTCTCTACGGGGCTCCGGTGTGGGCACCGACGTTGCAACAGCAACCGAGGACCCAGCTGAATGCGTGCCAGAGGGTCATGGCAATACGCATGGTGCGAGGGTACCGAACGATCTCCCGCGAGGCGGCGACCCTCCTTGCTGGCCAACCGCCGTGGGATCTGGAGGCAACAGTCCTTGCACACATGCACGACAAGCGCATGGAGATGCAACGCCGGGGCGAAATTCCGCTGCCACGACAAGTCGAGGCATGGCGGACAGAGCTCCGGCGGGATCTCATGGCGAAATGGCGTCAACGACTATCGCAACCTCGTTCGGGGCGCGCCACAATTGGGGCGATAAGGCCCATCCTTGGGGCGTGGCTGGAAAGACCTCACGGCGTTCTCAACTTCCGCACGACGCAGGTGCTTACCGAACACGGAAAGTTCGCTAAGTACCTGTTCCGGATTCGTGCGGAGGACTCGCCCGGGTGTCGCCACTGTGCGGAACATCCGGAGGACACGGTGGAGCACACTGTAGAGGTGTGCCCCGCCTGGGCGGAGCATCGCCGTGTCCTCGTGGGGGTGATCGGCGGCAGCGATCTCTCTCGCCGGGCCTTGGTTCAGGCCATGGTCCGTAGTGAAGAGGGATGGCAGGCGGTCGCCTCCTTCTGCGAAGCAGTAATGCTAGCAAAGGAGGAGGCCGACCGCATCAGGCAGAGGCAACGGGGCGCTCGCCCCAGCCGCCGCCGGGATTCCGATCCCGATTTCCGGCCACCGTAGGCGCGGGCTTGCGGACGGCGTGCAATGGGTAGCACGCTGTCCGATCGTCCGGTAACCGACCGGACCGAGCCCAAGTCGTCGACGGCGCGTTCTGTTCCCGCGCGCCTCAAGGAGCTGTCAGCACACCGAAGAGGCCCAGCCTGCTAACTGCAGGCAGGCAGGGTCGAAGCCTACTGGGGTCATGGGTTAGTTCCGAAAGGAGTGCTCGACCCCAGCACGATAGGCTACGAAGGAACGGGGTAGGTTTTTAGTCAGTAAGAGTCTGACACTACTTCCCGCTCCGCCCAAGGGCGGGATTTGTCATTGGATGATTTTACCTACCATAAAAAAAAAAAAAAAAACACATAACAAATACATACGCAATATTACACACAAACATACATTAGGTATAACAAATACTCCTGCATTACCTGGTTTAATTAATCCACCTACGCCGATAAATCGATCGTACGGTACAATCAAGAGAACACGTGTAACCAGAGCCTATTTTCCAATTCATCCGATTTATTTCCATGTTAGTCTGGCACTACCTGAATTAATGAAATAAATAGAATAGCCCTAAAAAGAGGCGTTATTTTTAAAGGCTTTGTGATCAAAGTTTGTCTTTTTAGGGTACCGTACCTTAAAAGGAAACAAACGGAACCCTTATAGGATCACTTTTTTATATATATATTTATTTATTTATTTACCAATCACATAATAAGTAATCAACTACCGTTCACTCTCAGCAAGGTTCAGTTGAAAACCAGCGTCATTTATACTAAACTGGACCTATTTGGCGTCGCCGTGAGGCACACATTGTGTCTGTATCTTATCTTATCTTAAGTTTTATAAATTTGGTTTTGCAGTGTGTGTATCCATGCGTGCCAAATAAAATATTTTGTCTTTCTTTCTTTCTTTTTCTTCTTTCCATCTGTCTATCCGTCAAGACCCTTTATCTCAAGAATGCGTGAAGGTATTGACGACTTGAAATTAAAACCATATACTTAGTCAAGTTTGCGTAAAATCAAACTTCATGTCGCAAAAAACGTATATTTTGACACTCTCAAGGGAATAAACATTCATAAAGTACTTCCCGTATACCTAGAATCCTGGAATTTGGCATAAAGCAAGGTCTCACAGTACAAATATAGAAAAAGATCTGAAAACTATAAATTTGACGTTACATTACAAAAAAAAAGAAAAATTTAGCGATTCGGCAAAATCTTCGACACTTGTACGGAATCCTCAGGGCGCGAGTCCGACTCGCACTTGCCCGGTTTTTTTCGAAAATCAAATAGCTTTGCGTGGAGCGAGACTTGACGAGACGTCTCAGACTTTTACTGGCTCAAACCCATACGTGTTCCTTCACTTGCCCATACCGTTTCAGGACAATTATTTAAAATCATCCCGCAGTGCTTGGACGGTGAGCTATCCATTTTGGTGGGTAATCATCATAGAACTCCTCCTACACTGGATAGAGTGGGAGGGAATGTCAGAATTTTACTGCTTAAAAATCCACTTTTTTTCTTTCAGTTGCCCCTTGTGTTCCAATCCCGCTGCCTATCAAAGTTTGCATTATTTATCCAATATCTGAAGTTAACTACTTTATAACCTACTGATCGGTTCAGGAAAACCTTTCACTAAATACTCATGATACACAGACAGTTCAACTGTTGCAAATGCTATTGGCTTAATATTTTGGAAAATATTTTGATAATATACTCGTACAAGCTTATTTTTAGTAATGCGAAACCCGAAACACGGGTCTATTTTTATGCAAAGAAGATTCTTTGCATACAAATAGACCCGTGTTTCGTGAAAAAAAAAAAATATGAAATTTTGTACATAGAAAATAAGATTTATTACACCCGTATGAAGCTGAGGCAGGTCGCTAGTTCTTTAAACGAAATGGCCTAGTTCTTAAATTTTATGATGATTTTTCTTATTTAGACGGCTCATTTATGCTTTTTTGTCGCCATAAATAAACTAAAAAACTGTAATGGCATTTATGGTGCCAAATAGGAACTAAACTACGAAATCCTGCATCGTGGTTTTAGAGTTCTCCACGCTTCTTCTTATTTTTTTTGCGTGTCGATGAAGCTTAAAAAAAATAATTTCGTACATTCGTATATTAATTCGAGTTTTAGAGAAAAAGTACTTTATTTTTTATTTAATCTTTACAAATTGATAGTGTTTCATGTACCGGATCGACCCTCCACGGGATTAAAACGATCAAAATTTAACGGTGTTTAAAAACGAAATACCACTCACTGATTAATTATAAAATCTTAGAAAGTGTAACATCTATAAAATTATTTCGTAGGTACGTTCCTTATAGGGTGTAGACATCCGCCAAGAACGAATTTTACGAAACTCCACCCCTAAGGAGAAAGGAGTGCCAGGCGGTCGCCTCCTTCTGCGAAGCGGCAATGCTAGCAAAGGAGGAGGCCGACCGCATCAGGCAACGGCGCACACGCCACCGCCGCCGCCGGAATTCCGATCCCGATTTTCGGACACCGTAGGCGCGGGCTCGCGGACGGCGAGCAATGGATAGCTCGCTGTCCGTCTGTCCGGTGACAGCCCAAGTCGTTTACGGCGCGCACTGTTCACGCGCGCCTCAAGGAGTTGTCGGCAAACTGTAGGGGCCCAGCAGGGCCGAAGCCTACTGGGGCCAAGGGTTAGGTGAAAATAAACGCCGGGGCCCTGGATCGAAGTCAATGAATGGAACAGTGTAGGTTTTTAGCCAGTAAGAGTCTGACACTACTTCCCGCTCCGCCCAAGGGCGGGATTTGTCATTGGATGATTTTACCTACCATAAAAAAAAAAACAAAAACCCCTAAGGAGAAAACGGGAAATTTATCTGGAGAGGCCGACTTCCATGCGGGCGAAACCGGTGGCAGAAGTTAGTTTAAATTATATATATAAAATTGTTCAGTTGATTAACTGTAGTACATTAATCTGAATACCGTCCCAAAACTACAATAATGTTAGATTTGCAGCTACGGGATTAATTTTAATTAAATTAAATTGAATACCTCTGTAGTCGTTAATTTAATTAAATTAATGCATGAAATAGCCAACGATGTATACGTTTGAGTTTTAATTATCACGTAGAGAATTTCTTGACAAGATACACTTGTACGGAATCCTCAGGGCGCGAGTCCGACTCGCACTTGCCCGGTTTTTTTCGAAAATCAAATAGCTTTGCGTGGAGCGAGACTTGACGAGACGTCTCAGACTTTTACTGGCTCAAACCCATACGTGTTCCTTCACTTGCCCATACCGTTTCAGGACAATTATTTAAAATCATCCCGCAGTGCTTGGACGGTGAGCTATCCATTTTGGTGGGTAATCATCATAGAACTCCTCCTACACTGGATAGAGTGGGAGGGAATGTCAGAATTTTACTGCTTAAAAATCCACTTTTTTTCTTTCAGTTGCCCCTTGTGTTCCAATCCCGCTGCCTATCAAAGTTTGCATTATTTATCCAATATCTGAAGTTAACTACTTTATAACCTACTGATCGGTTCAGGAAAACCTTTCACTAAATACTCATGATACACAGACAGTTCAACTGTTGCAAATGCTATTGGCTTAATATTTTGGAAAATATTTTGATAATATACTCGTACAAGCTTATTTTTAGTAATGCGAAACCCGAAACACGGGTCTATTTTTATGCAAAGAAGATTCTTTGCATACAAATAGACCCGTGTTTCGTGAAAAAAAAAAATTATGAAATTTTGTACATAGATATGTACAAAATTTCATAACTTTTTTTTTAGAAAAGCTTTGCCCCGCACTAGGAATTATTACTATATCGTGGGTACGTTCACAAACATGTAAACTCACATACACAAGACACCCAGACCCGGAACACATATTTGTAGGCCATGCAAATATTTGTTCCGTGCGGAAATCGAACCCGTGACTCGCAGCGCAGCAGCCAATCGCTCAACCACTGCACCAACCGTGCCGTAAAAATAACTGTATGATGGAAAATCACAAAGTTATAAGCTTGTTATGTTACTTGGTAGACCACACAAACACATGGTCACCGGGCCATCCGGGCGACTGAGCGGTAGTTTTGCTCCCGCATCAAGATGTCCTAATGTCCGCTATGACCTGCCATGACCTGAGTTGTACTTAATTTACGTGGTGTCCAACTTGTGACCTTTCTTAAATATTATTAGAAAAAATATAACATGGTGTAAAAATGATTGGAATCGATTGAGTTACTGATTCTGAACAAACTATATTCAGGTTTCGCATATACTAAAAGTAATGTTGTATAATTCTCTCGCGCAATTGACAGATAAAACTGATATATTGGTAGATCAGTTTGCAAAGGCTAGACAAAAATCTAGAGCACGTATTGGATTTCACGATCTCTTGAAAGAGTTTCAATAAACAGTTTTCTAGAGCATAGTTTTAAGTGTATTTATTTGTTTGTTGTTAAAAACGTCTTAAAAGTTAGTCTTTATGTTGTTTTTACTGCAGTACTAAGTAGTAAATGAATAGGGTGACGCCGTGATGTCACTTATTATGGCGTTAAGTGGTCAAAGTCGGGATTGGTGGGATGGGACTCCGAGAGCGCAAGGCAGAAAGGTATGCGCGGGCTCGAGTGTAACACGGAACTGTCGGTTGCCCATGCATTTGTGATTACTTAGTATTGCTATCTGTGATTGCTACTTACAATACTAATTTGAACTGTAACTTAAAATCCTTTCGGTATTGACCACTGAACCAAGACGATGACGGCTGTATCGCTCAACCATTCCTAGCGCCGTCATTTTTATTATTGAATTAATTACAAAGTTGTCTAACAACCAATTACAGTAACTAAACAAAATTGTAAACAACATGTTCTCATGCATCAATCCCTCTCACAGTACTTCTGACATGCCAATAAAATCATCTTCCATTCCTCCGCAAACAGATCGTTAGTCGGATTGGAATCCAAGAGACCATTAAGTGCAGCCAAAGTGGAAGGTATTGGACTGAGCACTTTCAACTTTGTCTTCACTACAATAGTATAAAACAAAGTCGCTTCCCGCTGTCAGAGTCTGTCCCTATTCATGCTTAGACCATTAAAACTACGCAACTGATTTTGATGCGGTTTTTTAATAGATAGAGTGATTCAAGAGGAAGGTTTATATGTATAATACATGCATAATATATGTCTGCTGACGTCAATGACTTTTATGCAATTATTCGCAAAAAAATTGCGTTGGTGTTGCGACGAGTACGGGGGAGCCCGAACAGCGTCTTGAGGATGATTGGCGAGAGAACTGATACTGTCCTGCTCACTGAACTCCATGTGTTGCGAGACCGGTGAGCCTACTGTGCAGGGGTAGATGATGTGGCTAGACTTTTATTATTACTGGAATATTACTAACATTAGTTATAAGTTAAGTTCTTGTTACTAACAACTTTTATGGACTGTTTTGTCTGAAATCAAATATTTTTATATATTGCACCCGTGCGAAGTTGGGACGGGTCGCTAGTTAATAATAAAATAACAGTTTAAGAAAACAACTACAAAGCAGTTGTCTGACGCTTCTTAAGTTGAGTGTATGGATACTAATTAGTTTTGTTAGGTGTGTGGTCCTCCCTTCTCCTCGAGTTATATTCCTCATTACTGAGCCTTGCCGCCTCTCTCGCCGGGCCTTGGTTCAGGCCATGGTCCGTTATGAGGAGGGATGGCAGGCGGTCGCCTCCTTCTGCGAAGCAGTAATGCTAGCAAAGGAGGAGGCCGACCGCATCAGGCAGAGGCAACGGGGCGCTCGCCCAAGCCGCCGCCGGGATTCCGATCCCGATTTCCGGCCACCGTAGGCGCGGGCTTGCGGACGGCGTGCAATGGGTAGCACGCTGTCCGATCGTCCGGTAACCGACCGGATCGAGCCCAAGTCGTCGACGGCGCGTTCTGTTCCCGCGCGCCTCAAGGAGCTGTCAGCACACCGAAGAGGCCCAGCCTGCTAACTGTAGGCAGGCAGGGTCGAAGCCTACTGGGGTCATGGGTTAACTTCCGAAAGGAATACCCGACCCCGGCTCGATAGGCTACGAAGGAACGGGGTAGGTTTTTAGTCAGTAAGAGTCTGACACTACTTCCCGCTCCGCCCAAGGGCGGGATTTGTCATTGGATGATTTTACCTACCATAAAAAAAAAACCTACTTTGACTTCAAAGTAGGTCAAAGACCATACACAGTTGTCAGCTTATCAAAATCTGCAGGCTTCAAGAAAATTAATTACTTATAAATTTATAAGACTATTTATAGGCAAGGTTCATATCGTGCACGCGAATCTTAAGCAGTTCGGATTTGTACACGACAATCTTATCGAAATACAAATAAAGGTTGCATGAATACAAATTATTGCCGAAAGACTACCTTTATGCTTTATGCGTTGCGCACGCCACAATCATGGCGGTAAGTCCAGAGGAGACTTGAGGAGTGGCTGGAAAGACGTCACAGCGTTCTTACCTTCAGCATTGCGCAGGTGACGACCAGACATGGTAATTTCGGAAGTTTCCTGCACCTGACACATAGAAACGCGCGTGTCACTATTGTGTGGATCACCCAGAGGACATATAGAAGTGTTCTTCGCTTGATCGGAGCACCATCATGTCCTCGTGGAGGTCATCAGCAAAAATTTATTGATTATATGCATATAATATAATATTCCACAAAAATCACACAATGCTGTCCAGTCTCACGCTAAGCAGAGCTTGTGTGATAAACACACATATATATATTTCTAAAACACAATATATATTATAGATAAATTTACACCCAGACACAGAACAAATGATCGTGCTCATCACACAAACATTTGTCCTGGGTGAGAATCGAACCCACGATCTCTGGCATAGCAGTCTAGGCCATTAACCACTAGACCAACAGGCCAGTGAAATATCTTTAAACGGATTTACATGTGATTTCGATTTGCCATAAATTAGACAAGTGATTCATGAGAAAAGTATGTATCATACAAATTACAGTAAAAAAAAAATAGAAAATTTCAAGGATTTATAATAACATCCATGTTAAGTTGGGGCAGGTCAATAAATCGGAGGTCGAAATAGTCTAATCGTTGAGTTTAAATTTTATGTGGCATTTCAGTTTACACGGCTCAATTCTGCGTTTTTTCTTCTCCTCTCTTAAATATACATATACTAGCTGTTACCCGCAACTTCGTCCGCGTTAATTTTGTACAACATTTGTACAATAATTCTGATCTTACAATTAATTCTACATTGAAATTATTTGTTTTACTTTCACATAAAACGGCTAAAGTTAAAAACGCAAATTACCTTCAGGAAACATGTGTTGTATACTCGTACATATGTGTTATGTACATATGAACGTCAAAGCTTCCGAAAGACTGGGTCTTAAAATGAACATGGACAAAACAAAAAATCAAGATAAACAGCCATGTAGCGCCCACTCTGACTGCGGGAATCCGATGGATGCGAAGCGAGATGCAAAGGACCGTTCATTGTGGCGACACTTGGAAAGAGTATGTTAGGGTTGTATTAATGGGTGTCTCTCCCTAACCCAAAGGAAAAGCATAAGTTTATGTATGTTTATGGTTTATGTTCTGGTAAAACAACGTTGTATGTTTTTTTTTTAATGATTTGTGCGTCAGAAAAGAGCATATTAACACACAGTTTGTATTTAGTAACACTAAATAAATCCTTTTAAATGTAGGCTATAAAAAAAGTGACCAGTGGAGTTGAGCATGAGATCGGCACCTTCAGCTTTTAAAGTTTGCATTTCTGTACCTTCTTCTTAACGTAGGTGAATTATTTATCAAATATCTTCTCCCAGTCTGGGTTCAGCGAGAAAGAGTCTCAGACTTTTAATGACTAAAACCCACCTGTTTCCCTACAGTTACCCTTTGCGCTTCAGGGTTCAGTAAGCATGCTACAATCGCAGTGGTTTTTGCTTTCTTTGAGGAGTAGATACAGAGGCACCACGGCGTCCTGTCTTTGTGCATGACTAACTGGTTGTGGCGTTTCGAGGGACATCTGTATTGAATTTAGAAGAATGAAACTCTCGATTCTCACCATTGTACGGATCGCTCGGAGATACAATGGAGCTTACAGTTGAAGACTGCGCCGCTGTGTCGTCGTGAAGGCGATCGTTAGAGAAAATGTCAACCAGTCATTTCCTTCAGTGAAGCAATAATGCGATCGAAGGAGGTGTTTGAAACAATGGCAAATAGTCTTCACTCCTCATCAGTCGCTGTAGATTAGAATGGATTTGCGAAAGCATGTTTGCATTGATTGTTGCAGCTTGATCGCTTTGGGCGTTTAAATTACTCGTTCATTTATCCAGTATTGTTCGTGCATATTTGACTGACGTCTTCATATATAGTGGGAACTACCTTAGGAAGAGTCTCCAAATTTTTAAGGAATTTCCGCGAAATCTTGAGCGCATGTATCTCCGCCCAATTGAAGTCGCATATTGATGGCCAAACGCAGTGCTGTAGTCGCCGCCGCCGATCGCTTCCACGAAGATACGGCGGTGCTCTGCCCAACCAGGATAGACCTCCATCGCACGCTCGACCGTGTCCTCCTGACGATTCGCAAAATGGTAATATCTGTACTTCCGGCCGACTACAACAGCCCTGAGTCTCCAACTTTCAAATGAAATTTGGCGAAACCTTAAGTGCTACACGCAATCTCTCCGCCGTAAAAAAACAGTAGGATTGTTAAAAATGCTCTGGGACCGTTTAATAAAAAAATGCATACATTTATTTTATTTTATCCAACGAAAACGAACGATTAGAAATCGAATGTTAGATTTTAAAGGACAGTGTCTGCCAAACTGTTTCGAAAGTACTGATCTTAAAACCAGCCTCAATAAAAAAAGCAAAAAAAAAAAGCCTCATCAATCTGAGATTCGAACTACCACAGTCCTACGTGCTATGGCTAGTCACTAAACTACTGTGCTAAATTCTTAGATAATTTCCTTTTAAAATAGGCGTTCTTTTCATAAACGTCATAGAGTGCATGGCTCCTTGTCAAAGATAGCGTGATGATTTTTATCTTAAATGGAATAATTAAAAAAAAATAGTAAGTATTTTGTTTCGCCGACACGTTTTATTTTATGTTTTGATTACTTTTTACAAAACACTGGGAAAAATATTGAACAAGAATGTCTATGTTATGTTTAAAATATGTAAATAACCATTTTATTGATTTATTCGGCGTATCATTGTATATTATCGTAAAAAAAAGAAGATAAAATAATCACAAAAATATTAACTGTCGTTGGGGTTTGAACTTGCGGCAAATCGTATAATACCAATAAAATACAATATTACTTATAGAGCATGCGCGTTGCTAGGGGCATGTTTTATGTTGCCAGCCTAACTAATCTATTTTCCCTCATATAATTAAAAACAATCTTTAGTAACTCAAATTGTAATTTTAAAAAATTATTTAGTTATATAATTATAAAATTTATTTAGTTAATAGATTGCGTTACAGATTATTTTATTAGGGTAAATATTATAAAAAAGTCATGAATGTTGAGATGGATGTGTGGTGTGACAAAAAAGGATAAAGTGAGGAATGAGTATATTAGAGGAAGTTTGAAAGTGGTGCCAGTTTCAGAAAAGTTGAAGGGGAATCGTTTGTCTTGGTATGGTTATGTAAAGAGGAGGGATGATACACATGTTACTAAAAGGGTTATGAGTATACATGCGGATGGATGGAGAGGGAGAGGGAGGCCAAAGAAAAGATGGATGGATTGTGTGAAGAGTGATATGGAAGAGAAGGAAGTTAGTGATAGCATGACAGGTGACAGGGTAGAATGGAAGAAGAAAACGTGTTGCGCCGACCCCAAATAACATGGGAAAAGGGCAGGAAGATGATGATGATTATAAAAAAGTCATGAGACGTTTGTAAATCTTTTATTAAATTAATACCTAGTAACACTTTTAACATCAACAACTTTTAGAATCAATCTCCAATACTATCAGAAGAGTCGGATGAGTCTATTGTTAATTTCGATATCCATTAACCTATCCGCTTCAAAATATTTGTCTTCTATTTTGTCAACATGTAGACGACATTCAGTCATTCTTCTGGTGTTACAGTGTTAAATGCCGCTTTAGTGATTGAAGCTATTTCATTATGAGCTTTTGTACTGCCTTCTTCTTCTTCTTTGCTTTTGTATTTCTGATTTCTGATCCTTCATTATTTTTGGTCCGTAATGACAGTCACTTGATAAAGATTCAAATACATAGTAGCAGTCCATTATCAACAATGTTTTCCTGACAGGCTCCCCTGTGTACGATTAAATAGGAAAATTTTATTGTTATGGTCACCCGAAAATTTATTTGTCAACTTTGGAAAATAGAACCGTAGCTTAGGTCCGATATTTTCTCATTCCTCTTATTAAGCACGTTTGATTTTCAAGATCCCTGCCAGCACTTATAATCACTTTCGGTATAATGATGACGATTATTTAATTTGGAAACGATTAAAAACACAGAACACAAGTCATTCTCCTGACACCTGACGTAAATGTCAAAAAGGCAGCAAACGATTAGTTCCAATTTTGGCCGCGTGCAGACAATTTACCGATAAAATGCAATATTACTCACCCTCCATACCAAATAGCGTGATAATATATAGCCTATGTTCATCCTTGGAGTTCAAGCTTGCTACGTACTAAATTTTATTAAAATCGGTTGGGTGGTTTAAGCGTGATCACGTAACAGACAGACAGACAGACAGAGTTACTTTCGCATTTATAATATTAGTATGGATATATTTATTAGTATATTATTTGGTATTTTATACATGTATTATATATATTTTTATTGCATTGCTATTTACATTACTTATGTTGTTGCACACTGACAGCCCTAACTCTTTTCCTTTCTTCCAGTACATCCAAAGGTTGTCTGTAAGAAATTGCCCTGTCGATAAGACCGCCTATTGTACACTTCTTTGATAATTATGTTTATACTATGTTAAATTAATGTGTGCAATAAAGTATATAATAATAATAATTAGTTTAAGTTCTATTATGTAGAAAAATCTCGATCAACAAGCACATTGATAAATTTTACCGTTTAAATACCATAGTTAGAAACACAATAGAAAGACAATAGGTGTGCAGACACCGGTTTCCTCTTGGGACTTGACAGTTAATACTTATCCGTAATATCATAATCATTATTTATTCATAATACCTCACATATTGTATTGGTGACCTACGTGTATTTCTAAAACATTATTGTTACGAAATAAGTACAAAATAGGTTATCAATAATGATTTATAGCCAAATGCCGTGACACCACTGGTAATAACATTGAATAACGTCAGTAAACCATTTGTGTCTTGATTCATAAATGTTTGTAAGTAATTTGAAAACTAATCATATATAACTTACTAAAACATAATCCTATCTTGCTTACGATTATGAAGCCTACAATAGAATAACACCTTTTATGATAGACGTATACGTACCTTTACAGAATTATGTAAAAACATATCAAGCTGAAAACTGGTGCTGACAAAAACCAGTTTTTACCATTTTGCTAGAAAGCTGTAGAATTGTAGATTCTAGCTGACAGGTTCAAACAAAAAATACATATTTTATTTTTTGTTTGAACTTGTAAAATATTTTGAACATTTTCAACAATGGTCCAACGATGATTACAAAACGCAGCATATAAGTTGTACCAAAATGGCGATCGACAGATAAGTAAATTATACAGAATTGCAGGCAGGGTTGAAGTCTGCTTGGGTCATGGGTCAGCTTCTGAAAGGAAATCCCGGCCCTGGCACGATAGGCAACGAAGGAATGGGGTGAGTTTTTAGTCAGTAAGAGTCTGACACTACTTCCCGCTCCGCCCAATGGCGGGATTTGTCATTGGATGATTTTACCTACCATATAAAAAACTTTACAGAATTAAAAACATTTTTTCACATCAAGCTTTTGTCGAGTGATACCTAAACACTTTGTCACTGTTCGGTAATCTCGTCAGGTAATGGAATATAACTTGATTCCTGTAAAACACTTTGTAAAACCTCAAAAAAAACCCATTGACTTCGCATTAATTCGACAACCTATTGCATTTCACCATCTTCAATTGCATTACTGCATACCATCAGGTGGTATTGTTGTGTAGCACTAGTTTATAAAAAGAAATAAAAAATAAACAATATTATTTTGACATCGTCATTCTCCTACTAACCTATTTTCTAGTACCCTTCTTATTTATTAATAATGCCGTCAAAACGACCTTTTCATGTCTATGTTTAATTTTTGCGCCCGAATTTGTTTAAACAAGCACTTAAACCTCCTTCAATATCAAAGTCAAAAGCTTATAACGAGAAACGTTGACTAAAACCGTGTATAATTTCAGCTAGTTGGTGTTATTAAATTTCGAGCCTACAAAAAGCCAATTATTGATGAAGTAAATATAAGAAAAGCCGTTTTTTTTACTTTAGCTAGCGGCTAGTACATAATTATAATATATATTCCACAACTATCACACGGCGTCTAGTCCCAAGCTAAGCAGAGCTTGTGTTATGAGTACTAGACAACGGATAAACACACTTATATATTTCTAAATACATACATAATTGTTATAGATAAATTACACCCAGACACAGAACAAATGATCGTGCTCATCACACAAACATTTGTTCTGGGTGGGAATCGAACCCACGACCTCCGGCATAGCAGTCAGCGCCACTGACCACTAGACCAACAGGCCAGTCGAATTATGCTTTTTTTTTCAATTTAAATGTTATTGGAGTTTCAACTTTTAAACACTAAATTACTCAATGTGTATTAACTCAATATCTAAGAGAGGATATCGTCGTCTGTGCAAATACGAATTCTTAAGTTCTTGGGGCATATTACATGTAACAAGGACTCGATAGAACAATTTATGGTGGAAGGTAAGTTTCATTTTTATGTATTTTTCATTACTATATGAACATTAGTCTAAAAATAAAGATATTGAGTTTTAAAAATTAAAACGCGTTGATATAATTATGAAATGGCACAACGTCATACAACGGCCTCTAAATTGTTATATCTATATTGTGGCGAAACCTCTTTAGACGTCTACTTTATGGGAAAAATCTTATCGCCGCAATACATTTTCATTTATTATACACCGTTAAATTTTGGTCGTTTTAATCCCGTGTAGGGTCGATTCAGTACATGAAACACTATCGATTCATAATGATAAAATGAAAAAATAAAGTACTGTTTTTTCTAAAACTCGAATTAATAATATACGCTTCATATTAAATTCTAAATAAATAACTTCATTTTACAAATCGATGGAATTTCATGTACCGAATCGACTCTCCGCGGGATTAAAACGACTAAAATTTAACGGTGTATAATATAAAAACACCAAATATATTTGAAATTGACTACAAGGGTTTCCGACTTACCTTTTTTTGGGATGAAAAATTGCCAAATAACGTCACTCGCTGTGAGTAGAGCGACAAGGAAACCTCACGGTAAATTATTGCCGACCTCTTTGAGGTTCACTTTAATACGGAAGCCCTCGCATTTTTATTTTGTGCTTACATTTTTCTCGGGACTTAGACAGCGTACTCGTTCACGTTCGGGCGCTTTCAAATTAGCTACGCTGAGGACGCGCGTTTTTTTTTTGTTTTTGTGAAATAACAAAAGTACCACGCGGAGCCGTTACGCAGCACTTTGCGGCTAATTTGAAGGCGCCCTTAAGGCCATCGCCCACGGCATTAGTCGCATTTGCAACACGCTACAGAAGAGATGCCAACGCATGCTACAGCATCACGACTGTATCGATACGAACGCACACTCACTCACGTGCTCATTCATCGTGCATGATGTACTCATGTGCTACAGTATCGCTACAAAAAAATGACGTGGGTGCGGTGTGGTGGTATTCTAAAACTAAATATGTGTCGTTTTGTGACAATTCAGGTAAATCTTTTTACTCCATACCATTTGATATACCTAACAGAACGTTTACGTAAACGCGATTAAGTACGTTAAAAACTCGCACTAGTTCCTCTGGTCTCAATTTAGAACGTATCGAATTCCAATTTATCTGGAGCCATAAATATTTAAATAATATTAACACCCACTTTCTGAAATGAAATGAACTTCATAAACTATCGAACACCCGGCAACAGCTGTGTTTGAATAAATAATAAAATGAATGAATATGAACAGCCTATTTTACTTGCTTTTTTACCCGACTGCGCCAGAAGGAGGGTTATGTTTTTCGAGAGCATGTATGTATGTATGTATAATTGTTTGGCACGCTTTGCAGCCTGAACGCCTCGATGGATTTTAGCTTGAGAGGTGTCATTAGATTCGTATTTACTGTGAGAGTGACACTGGGTATATCAAAATAAAGAAAAACCAAATGGCGGATTTTTGGCGCCAAATTTAAATATTTGGTACGCTCTGCAGCCTGAACGGCTCGATGGATTTTAGATTGCGAGTCGTCGTTAGATTCGTAAATACTGTGAAAGTGATATCGTAATAAAATAAAACTAAAAAAATAAAAATAAAAAACGGTAATCTAAAAAACTAAAAAACCCGACTGCTTTTCTGAGTATTCATGAAAATCCCTAAAACAAGAAAGTCGTTGTACCCGATTGCATTTAACTATATAATATTTTAAATACAAGATAAATTGTAGCAGTCGGGACCCATTCTAGAAAGTCAGCCGTCTAGTCAGTAGATTGGAGTAACCAGCAATGTAATATAGGTATGTGCTCTCAATTCACTAAGCCTCCATTTCTAGAATAATATTACGGGCATCCATCGACCCGCACTACTTGGTAGGTTTGGTTGGTCATGGTCTATATCTGCGCATGCACACAAAAGCAAGCTAGTAACGCAATCAAGGTTTGTCAAAAATTTATCAAAATACCTAGTAACTTGTATCCTAAAAATAGTCAAACATTGTATTGGGAAAAAAATAAACTGAAAAAAATAGCTGAAATCGATTCGTCGATTCTAAACATACCTACCTATATCTTTGATCGCCCATGCCCCCATAGTCAATTTATGACCGTTTCATTTGGATTCTCTTGCGTAGAACGCCTCGAGTCGGCCACGCCTCCGATTCCTTTGTTCTGACGTCATCTCAACGCTCAGTCAGGTGGTCAAACCAACCAACCAAATGTAGTGCGGGTCGATAGATGCCCGCAATATTATTTGCCTAAAATTGCAGCTCTAAAACTTACCAGCAAAAATACCTAATAATATAAGAAAGAACTCCCAAAACGGCGCCGACGGCCCAAAGTTACTAGCCTACTTAACTTATATGATTAAGAGTTAAGTACCTAAGTTAGCTAACCCTTCTAATGCTGGGTTATATGATCATAGCCCGGCATCAGAAGGGTTAAATCCGTTCCTTCGATATTGACATACGTACGTGACTCGAATTGGTTATCTGCTAAGAAAATACCAAATGTTTTTTTTTTTTGTAGGTTTTTGTTTCTTTAGGTCCCAAACTAAATATATTTTTGGAAGGATTTGTTACGCGAATTTAAACATGTATTTCTAGCTTTATCATACTGCCATTATATTTTGTAGGTTTTTTTTTTATTTTATAAACCAGTGATACAATCGTTGATGGTGAGGCGCACTATTTTATTATGAGGCGCACTAGTTTATTAAGAGGCGCAATAGTTTATTAACACTCTAGCCTTGAAGACACCTAAATTATAATCTGACGGGAAAACCGCCACAGGCAAATAGTTCCAGTCCTTCGATGTAGGCGGTATAAACGACGAGACAAAACACTTAGTCCGTACTGTAGAAGTTTCAACAATGTAAGGATGGATATTCGCCGGTTACTAAGAGTACTTTTTTGACATAAATGAGCATGAGAGTTTTTATTTAGGTGGGGAATCATTCAATGACTTTTCCCGATTTTAGGCGGATCGGGAGGGCGTATCAGACTTTTCGCCTCGGAGTACACTTTCGCACAACCCTTGGCCCCACTAGGCTGGTGGCTGGAAACCGGGGTCAGGATCTTAGCGACTGGGGAGTGAGGGTCGTTCCGTCTCACGTGCGGCGCCTAGCATTACTGCTTTGCAGAAAGAGGCAACCCCCTTCAATTCCTCCTCGTTCAGGACCATGAACCAGGACCCGGCGCGAGAGGCCATTGCCGCCGATCACACCACGAGGACAAACCAGATGCAAAGCTCACTCAAATGTATTGTATCATTAAGTTTTCTTCAAAATGGTTGAGCTGAGTGGTGCATGTACATCTAGTTCGAGAACGGACGTTGTCAGTTGTGACTGATCATCTCTTAGCTGTCAATGGCGTATTTTAATTTCTATGTTATGTTTTTTTTTTACTTAATATTTTTTTTTACTTTTTTATCTCACTTAGAACAAGTACATGAATTATATTATAAAGACAATGTTCAGTCCGTCACACCTATAACGACAGTGATCATATAACTGTCACTAGGGTTGGGCTATTAGTATTACTATCTAGTGATGTGATATTACAGCAGACATATGTAACTAAGATATTTGTAACAAGTAACATGATTTAAAAGAGTGTCTATGGAGTATCTTGTACGCTTTGGAATGTGTGATTAACGTCATTTTTCTAAAGGAATGATTTTTTAAAATTCAAAAGTGCCTCTAAATGGTTTATACAAAATAAATGTTTATTCATAATATAGTTAAATGTGTTTTTAGTTAATATAATTCCGAGAATTACCTATTGATTTATTAGTTAATATAATTTTTTTCAACAGTAACGTCTTATCTAGACGAGTGAAATATATTTCTGAAACCTCCTTACGTATTGTAATAATAATTTCTACGAATTTATACAATTTCGGAGAGAACTTTACCAAAAGATACACGATTTTTGTTTTATTATTATATTACTTTAATAAATTACAGTAATGTCGATACATTCCTGAAATATTTGTGAAATAATTTTACTTAAATGGTTATTAAAAGCACTTATGATAATATATATTACTTTAATGAAACCATTTGCAGGTGTTTTTGGACTGTCAAAAAATCAATAACAAAACTATTTAAAAACCAAAAACTAAAAATTATTTGTAGTTGGACATAATAATTTGGGTAACATACCTACATATTTTTCATAAAATTTGAATGAATTTCTTATAGACAGTTGTTAATTTACATGGACAGAAAACTGTCTATGGCCTGTAAAATGATTTGCAGATGTAACTTTATTGATGTAGTTGGCAGGGTTGTTCTCAGGAAGAATAAAAAATACCTCTTTTATCCCAAATTCGATAAAATCATTAGCACATACGTAATTAATGTTTATACGGGCTCCGGAGCCATTCACTAAAGCCAAGTTTCGCTGCAAATAAAATATCTTATCTTATCTTATCTTAAAAACCGACAATCGTCGGCTCACTGCGGGTCGCTCATGTAGCGCTCGTTGCAGGCTCGCGAACCATGGACACACTATGGTTTTGGTGACAGTAACGATAACAGTTACGTGCAACGTTACGGGTACAGACATGAGTACCTTGTAATTGTAAGCCCGCAGCTAGCCACCGCGTACCGCTCCTAGCAGGTTAGCGACCCACGTATACACGATGGGGTAACAGTTCATGCAACAGTTACGGTTATAGCTCGCTCAATGAGTATGCGGCTTTACAGGCTGTTGTAACGTAACACGTAAGGTACAATGAAAACAGCATTTCATAAGTGTAGACGCAGCGAACGCACGTGCAGAGTATGTCACTACTTACATAGTTAAAATACTCTGTTCGCGCATATAGTGTGCACGGTTCGCGCGCGCAAAGCGTCCACACTATGGGAATTCTGTTACATTGCATGATACATTGCGACACTTTGGACGGCAAATTCTTTCATTGCATGTTACGTTATAGCAGCCTGTGCCAGGCTTTAGGCTCTGTCGTTGACTTGAATGCACTTCGACGATATTAAATGTGTACATTAATGTGGTTTCTAAGAATAAAAATATATAAATTATTTTAACTTTTATTTTTAATGAACTATAGAGCGTTTGAATTTAAAAAACAATGTATTTTTCTGTTTTTTTACAGCTTCAAAGAACCGCAGACCTGAGTAAATGGTTTTCATTTCAACTCGATACCTCCATGCGTTCTCGAGATAAAGGGTCTTGACAGACAGACAGACGGACAAAAAAGTTATTCTATAAGGGTTCCGTTTCTTGCAAGGTACGAAACTCTAATAATAGTTTTACTCATAAATAAAATGACTTAAAACTGTATACACAATCCTAACTTATAAAATCTACCCAAAATATATTACGTTTTCAGTTTCAAATATTCAACGCCTAAAATCCGTCAACTATGAAGCGTATTACCTACACAATGTCCTGTATTAAAGAGCTTAAGCCTGTAAGCTATTTGTTATACGGGAAGACAATTTGAATCCGAAAACTAGGGCATTAAAATGATCTCATTTCACTAAGTGGTTCGTATTGCTGTTGAATGAAAAGGAGCTTTGAAACACGGTCTCATACAGAATATTTAGGACACAAAATAAAATATTTGAGTCGAGTTTTGTCGGCTGGATAATTCCACCTTTTACTGAGTATTTTATTTTACCTATCCAAAGCTTGGCAAAGGCCTCCTTTTAGTCTCCCCAGTAACTCAAATACACGCTCTTTGAATTGCGATCTTTTTCTTCTTTGCGTGTCGATGAACTTAAGTTAATTTTTTTCTGACCAATATTTGGCAACCTGCTGGCAAAGTGCAGGCTGTTGTGGAGGATGGGCAACATAGCAGGTGACGCATGTCTTGTCTGTCACACTGGCACTGTGGCAGAGATGGGTCGAAGAAGATCCATTTGGCCAGATTCTTTTTGCAGCGGCCAACCGGGGTCCGCAGTTGGTTAAGTGATTTCAAGATTGGCCACTGCAGTTCGCGTCCAGGGGGGAGATGTTCTAATGGCGTGATAAAATGTAGAGGAGTAAGGGGTTTCTGCTTCAGGTTGTAAATCACATAAAACTTTTACGGCTCTTTAGGCGTGCAGGTTCATGTTTATGCAGGGGGTGACGGCCGCCCCGTTCCTGTTTACCTAATCTTTTCGATGTGACTGGCTGAATGTATGCGTCCAGAGGCCGTATTTTAATGCCATCATAATAACCGTAGAGGCCCAGCCTGCTAGCTGCAGGCAGGCAGGGTCGAAGCCTGCTTGGGTCATGGGTCAGCTTCCGTAAGGAAGGCCCGGCCCCGGCATGATAGGCAAGTACGAGGTAGGTTTTTAGTTAGTAAGAGTCTGACACTACTTCCCGCTCCGACCAAGGGCGGGATTTGTCATTGGATGATTTTACCTACCATAAAAAAAATGTTACTACACCATCGATTTCACACTCTTTGGTCATCTTGGTATTCTCTTTATAAGCCTAAATCTAATTTATTGTGAGGAGACTTGTCTAATATAAAATATACGAGGAAGATGCAAATCACAATGATTATTTTATGTTTATAATGTTCGGCTTTAATTTCCTTTAATTTCAAGGTGATATAGTTAAATATACATTAGATTTAGCCTAGTAGATTGAGCCTTTTACCTGCTCAACTTTAGTACGTCCTCCAAAACTAAGGCAATTTGAAATAGATCAACATTAATAAATTTATTTATCCGTTTCACGACTCATTATTGTTTCTTCTATAACTAAGGGAATCAAATTTGACATCAGTTTAGTAGACTTTATAATGAACAAGCATGTAACATGCTATAGAATGCTTCAAAATTTAAGGAAATATACGAAATATAATTTATTGTACTTTACCTTATCGTAGTAGAATAGACCGAGTACGGAATGACACGTTGCGTTCCATGACGGGAATAATAGACATGGGCAGAAAGGCTGCTAAGCTTAAATGGGATTGGGCGGGTCATGTCAGTCGCATGCACGGAGACCGCTGGGCAGGGGTCGCCACACAGTGGGTACCTGATGGAAGAAAGCGTCGTCGTGGCCGGCCTAGAAAGAGGTGGCGGGATGATCTGGACGTGTACCGCGAGGACTGATTTGAAACGGCGCGGGAGAAGGTTTGGAAGGACTTGGGGGAGGCCTTTGCCCAGCAGTGGGACAGTAAGGGCTAAAAAAAAAAACCTTATCGTAGGCAATGTTCTGCAATGCGGTATCAGAGTTCTTTTCGCGATTATCAAATATACGACGGTCTGAAATCAGCCATCAGGCTGTGGCCCGGATCAGACATAATACTTATTTGGTCAGTGGATCCTCCCTTTTCAACGGAGGTATTCGTGACTTTACACCCTGTTCCAACATAACTTTAAAAGCAATAATTACGACGGTCATAAGTTCTTTGTACCGCAACCTATAGTTCAGCAAATAGTAAGTTATACAACATATAATGAACTTACCATAACTTTCATATGACATTATCGATACGTGGTAAGGAAACAGTTAAAGTATTTTTTCTAAAAATATCGCTTGTTAAATGCAGTAGGTACTGTGTTACATGTTATGATCATACCAGTTTATCTATGTTTACTTGCTCAATATATGCTTTGCTAAACCAGTTTTGCATAGTCATTTTTGTATTTATATCCTAAATTAGAAATGCGTTTCCTAAGTATCAATTCAGTTTCCAATTATGAAGATTTTTTGCGGAACTTTAACTGGCCATTATTTACTTTATTTCATAAAACTTAGTAAATTATTTCGTGGAAACCTATCATAGTGAGATAATAATGTGAACACTTAATAATTCATCAACAATTTTCTCACTCATGTTCTTTAATACCACCAATCTCACACATAATGTCAAGCTTTATATTTTTTTATTTTTTTTTATTGGAAGTTCTTCATGTAAATCTTTTTGCTAAAAAATGATAATTAGTTGCTGTGGATCAGGTACTTATATATTAAGAATGAAAAACTACTTACCATTCCCCCTCATCGGCTGCAGGTCAGACACGATCAGGATCGGCGAGTTCAGAATGACGGAGAGGATCCAAACCATGGCTATCATTTTGTAGGCATGGCATTGTGTCTGCCATTTTCTGGACTTGAGAGGACGGCAGATCGCGAAGTATCTCTCGAGGGATATCGCGACCAAGGTCCACACGTCCACTGAGACGGACACCGCTGTGGAATAAAGGAATAAGTTAAGTGGATTTCACCTAGCAAAAATGAAAAAACATTTAAACTTTGGCTGTAAAGATTTCATGGCGTCCTCCTACAATATGACATAAGTCCTCAATGAACATGGTCGGTTTGGAAAGTTCCTCCACCGAATTCGTGCAGCAGTAACGCCCGGGTGTCACCACTGCGTGGACCACCCGGAGGACACGGTGAAGCATACGGTAGAGGCGTGCACCGCAACGATCTCTCGCGCCGGTCTTTGGGAAAGTTTATGGTCCGAAGCGAGGAGGAGTGGCAGGCGGTCGCCTCCTTTTACAAAGCAATAATACTAGCAAAGGAGGAGGCTGCACGTGCAGAAACCTCCCGAAAACACTAATTATATGGCGTGTCTCACGGTTGCACCAAATAGGTCCAGTTCAGCAAAAATTCCAGAAAACTATTCGGTAGTTGCTGTCTACATTTTACGTCTTGTGCGCTTTCTCCCACTTTCTCTAGACCTAATTTTTGATATTTCTAGACTATTTGAAAAAGTTTGATTATTTACGTTCTTGGATAGGGTATTTATCCAAGAACGTAAATAATCAAACTTTTTCAAGTAGTCTAGAAATATCAAAAATCTATAAATAACACTCAATATTTTATAATCTATGCCGAAGGCGTGCTTTATATTTGCCAGAATTGCGCGAAATCCATGCGCGAACGCCGCGTTCGCTTTGGGATATACGCGTTAAGGTCAGGCTCTACTCATTTGAATTTTTTTAAACCTCTGGAGATTCACAAATGTAGAAGAGATCACAAAGAATATTTATTTTATTAAAATTGACTATATGACCAAGCGCTTGCCAAAAATGAAAACATGATATAAATTAGTTGGCTTGATAAAAAAAAATCACGAATCTGACCCTAATTGACGATTTCAAACGTGTTAATCTACAAGACCACGTTTCGAAAATATTTGAAATTTACAAAAAAAAAAAATAAAGCTTGTTATTTAAAAGCTTTTTGCAAAAACAAAAATTTGAATAGTTATTGTTTTTTTTTTTTTTTTTGTAAAAATAAAACCGCTGTTTTGGGGCCGCAAAGTCGACTTAGTCCCGAGCGAAGTTCATACAAAAAAAAAAACAGTGACTACAGCCCTTAACGCTGGTTTTCAACTCAGCTTTACCGAGAGTGTACGGATGCAATTTACTTCAAACACACAACTTCGTTCAGACTTATCGTTATCTAGCCATACAATTTCTTTTCTATATTATCTTTCTAGCAATTAGGCCATTGCTATTTTGGCGTTAAAAATGATCAACAATATGAAGTTCTACAAACATTTTTTAGATAGGTAAACGTAAATTCAGACGGACTAATCATGTTTGTTTTGACTGAAACATTATACTTCGACAAACAAGTCTTATAATATAGACCCTTGTTTAGCTCCTTTGGATGAAGACTAAAAATTGTCAAATTAGGTTGACCTTAAACATTTAAATAAGTTAGGACAAAGTTCCAGCGTAGCACCAACTAAAACAGGCCAAAAATTGAAGAAAAACATCAAACAGACTCATTTTTCTTGTCTTAGTTTGTTATTGTTTTTGTTCTACTGGTGACTTTTTAAAATGAAAAAGTAATAGAACCTTCATTACAGGCGCATTTTATTTATTTGGCATTTGGTTTTCCTTTTCATTTCAAATTTCTTAGAGTGTTGTTCTCGATCGATAGAATAACCTCCCACACATATAATAATAAAAAAAACGCTAATTAAAAAAAAAAACCCGATTGCTTTTTTGAGTATTTATGAAAAAACCCTAAAACAAGAAAGTCGTTGTACCCGATTACACTTAACTATATAATATTTTAAATGTAGCAGTCGGGACCCATTCTAGAAATGGAGGCTTAGTGAGTTGAGAGCACATACCTATATTACATTGTTAACGAAAAAAAAAAAAGATACTTTTTCACCTAAAAATAAGCCACGCCCATAATTAGTAAGTTTTCAGTTATTTATTCTGAATTTGCAGGTTACATAACAATTTTCAAAAAGGAGGTTGTTCTCAATTCGACTGAATGTTCATTGTTCAGGGTTCTAGATCAACGGGAAAAACCCAAGGAATTTTGATTCCCTTGAGAGTCGAAATATACGTTTTTTGCGATGTAAATGACTGTCAGTCATTGTGATCATTGTGAGTCTCAAATTCAGAATAAATAACTGACAACTTACTAATTATGGACGTGGCTTATTTTTAGGTGAAAAAGTAACCTTTTTTATCGGTAAGTGACAGGAAGAGTCAGATCTTTACTGACGAGATGACTGACTGACTGAATGTGTTCTTTCAGTTAGCCTTTGCGTTTCAGGGCCGCAGTTACTCTTTTGAACAATCCTGTAGAGGCTTATTCACCTTATTTAGTGTACGGCTTAGGTACACCTCTTCCTATGGCAACGGCCCTCACGGCCCAGCCACCGCGGGGATTCCGATTTCGATCCTGATTTCCAGCCAACGTAGGCGCAGGCTTGCGGAAGGCGAGCTATGGGTAGCTCGCTGTCCGACCGTCCGGTAACCATCCGGATCAAGCCCAGGTCATCGACGGCGCGCACTGTTCCCGCGCGCCTCAAGGAGTTGTCAGCAAACCGTAGAGACCCAGCCTGCTTGCTGTAGGCAAGCAGGGTCGAAGCCTACTGGGGCCAAGGGTTTGATTCGGAAAGGAAAGCTCGGCTCTGGTATCTAAGGCAACGAAGGAACGGGGTAAAAAAAAGCACCTCTTCCTATATCTTCAGAGATACCAGGATTATATGTAATATTTATAAAAATACTTTTTCAAAACAAAATAGCATTATATGAAAGTAAATACAGGCCTTAATTTATTCAAACAACTGTATCATTATGCAGCAATTGAGAGATTACTAAACACGCGTGCCGCAGCGTAATGAGTTCCGTTTTGTACATAGGTATATCCGTGTACTAAACGGAACTCATAAAGCTGTGGCTTAATGAGCAAAGATTGTTTTGATAGCAAAGCAATCTTTGAAACTAGTTTCTACCAGCGGCTCCGCGCGGGTGATAATAGAAAATTATTCCATCGTATCAAACGAGAAATCATCATCATCATCATCACCATTTCAAACGAAACACGTCCACTGTCAGACATAGGTCTCCTCCAAGTATCGCTACACCAAACATCCTGTGCGTTTTGCAACTACTAGATTCCCCGCAGGCTTGCGGACACCGAGCAATGGTTAACCTGCCGTCCGGCCGTCTGGTAATCGGCCTGACCGAGCCCAAGTCGTCGACAGCGAGTAGTGATCCATGCGCTCCTCAAAAAGATGTCAGCAAACCGTAGGGGCCTAGCAGGGCCGATGCTCGCTAGGTAGGACTGGGAGAAATTTCTGAAAAGGAAACCCGTAGTAGGTACTAAAACGCGAAGGGCAACTGAAAGACGTGGAGTTTTATTCAGTAAAAGTCTGACACGCCTTCTCGCTCTGGCCAGAGCAGGAGAAATCATTAGATGATTTCAACCCTTAAAAATTTACTAGATTCCCGCGACGCTCACCAGGTCATTGGTCAACCTTGTGGACGGCCTTGCGAGAGATACAGTGTCACATTCTCTATGAGTAGGATCCTGACGAGAAATACGATGCGATACACTTAGGGCTGCCAATTGTTTGTCGGAAAAATAACGTATCACATTTTTTTTAGTACCTAGCGAAAAAAGAAAAGAATGTTTTTTTTTATTATTATTATTTTTTTTAAACAACAGTTTTTATCATCCTATATTTTTGAAGTTGTCTATAAACGTCCAATTTAAATTTTAATAAACAAGCAACTCATTTCCAACTCAACTCAATTTTTTTTTTATTTGATTTGAAACAGAACGTTTATATTACGTTCTGTAAATAAAACACTAATGAGTTTCACGTAAAGCATCATAGTAGTTCAGTAATTATTCATATTATTGTGTTGTGTATTATTTTTGTGAATTGTGAATTATTAATCTTTATTATGATGCGTAAAAACGCATCATAATAAAGATACCCTGAAATGAAAGCAAAGTAGGAATAGAGTGGGTTTTAGTCAGCAAAAATCTGACACTATCTCCCGCTAAGTCTAAGAGCGAGAGATGTCAATGGATGATTTTCCAACTAAAAAAAAATTACAATAAAGATTGAAAATAGAGTATTTTCAAATACTTTATTTTTATGCAAAAGTGTAATAGTACATTGGGGTGGGGCGAAAGTAACTTATTCACCCTAGGGGCGAAAGTAACTTATTTAGTCCCGAGAAGAAGTTTGGCGTCCGAGCGGAACGAGGTCGCCAATATTCGAGGGACCAAATAAGTCTTTAACCCGAGGTAAACACTGTGCTTTTCATTGCGAATAAAATTAAAATAAAAACCTGAGTCGTCTTCAAAGGTCGTCGTATGATATTATAATATGTATGTTTCTTTTGATTTAAGCGGTAAAAGGTTTTCCACAACCGCTTTTGCCTCTTCTCAGAATCAGGTGTTAAATTCTTTACTGAATCAGATGCACTTACAGTGTAATTACAAAATCTCATATGAGATTTAGTAAAGTAAACAAAACTCTAGAACTCGATAAAACTAAAGATTGGATCGCCATTTTCCCGCCTATTTTGTTTTTTTTTCTGTGGTCAACCGGCTATTCAGCCATAATTTTTATTTTTAACAGTGAAAAATGGTAAATATTTCTCATATCTGTTAGTTTTAAAGAAATGATTGAAAGTAAATTATAATTAAATCAATTAAAAAATATGTAGGTATTTATCTTTTAGTTATTTCAATTTTACATCGCGCTGTAATTAACTAGCTGTATAGAAAGTTGGGAAATAGTTCAATAGAAACGCAAAGATAGACATAGTTTGCTAAGCGACACTTCACTTACCTAAGTGCACGCATCTACAACAAAATGCATCAAAAGCTAGATATCCACCCCCTAAATATATACAAATGTAAAAATATTGTTAAAACGTTTCTATTTACCCTAAATTATGACGAGACAGAAGCACTGGTAAAACCCTCATCCGTATAAATCTTTAATATATGTAATCATCATACAAAATATAGACAAGCGCAGATACAATCACACACATATCATCACTTACATACACAAACAACAGCACACTCTTCCTCTCAAATTCACACACACACACACACACTACACATACAACTCACACACACGAGCTCACTTGTACATAATTTTTTGTTAATGTTACACGTTTGGTTCATTATATAATTTCTTGTATATTGTAATTACGGACGAATGGATGTCTCCTATAATACAGGACTTTCCTAGTATAGGGGACATTATTCACAAAACTAATTGTAAAAGAACTCATACACTTATTTTGTAACAAATAATGTAATTTCTTTTGTTTGGGCAATAAATAATTTATTATTATTATTATTATTATTAGTTTTTTTTTTAATAATTTGGCAGCTGTCAGTTGAAAGTGATTCTCCCTAGGGATGAAAAGTATTACTTTCAACCTGCTCCTGCGGCAACTTCAGACCTACTTTCAGACTATGAGTAATTAAATAGTACATTATTACCCTAGGGGTGAAAGTAACTTATTTAGTCCCTAGAAGAAGTTTGGCGTCCGAGCGAAGCGAGGTCGCTAATATTCGAGGGACTAAATAAGCCTTTCACCCGAGGTAAACATTGTGCTTTTCATTACGAATAAAAGGAAAATAAAAATAAAAACCTGAGTCGTCGTCAAAGGTCGTCGTATGATTTTAGGTATGTTTCTTTTGATTTAGGCCGTAAAAAGTTTCCGACTACTGCTTTAACCTCCTCTCTTAAGAATCGTTTTTTTTTCTGTGGTCAACCGGCTATTCAGCCATAATTTTTATTTTTAGCAGTGAAAAATGGTAAATATTTCTCATATCTGTTAGTTTTAAAGAAATGATTGAAAGTAAATTATAATTAAAACATTTAAAAAAATATGTAGGTATTTATCTTTTAGTTATTTCAATTTTACATCGCGCTCTAATTGACTGGCTGTATAGAAAGTTGAGACATAGATCAATAGAAATGCGAAGATAGAACTAGTTTTTTTTTTAATAATTTGACAGCTGTCAGTTGAAAGTGATTCTCCCTAGGGATGAAAAGTATTACTTTCAACCCGCTCCTCAGACAACTTCAAACCTACTTTCAGCGCATGAGTAATGAAAAGTATATTTACCAAAAAAAATTAAATGAGATACGTTATTATAAAGTATGGTTGGTAACCCTGGATTCAGTATTGCGTTTTTAATGGCAATTGCGGAATTGCATTGCTGCGCGTTGTAGATTTATTACTCTTTGTCCTTGTTCTTTGCTTTTAATATCGTCATAATATATTAACAACATCATTAATTTACAACGATTTTCTTTTACAAGTTTTTAGAAGTAATAAGCAAAGTGTACATTTTATAGAATTGAAGCTGTTATTAAAAGGAAAGTTTTGAACATTGGAACAATCAGAATATTCCAATGTGTCTTCAAAAACAAGGACAAAGAGTCAAAAGTACTGTTTTGGCAGAGTACTTTATTATAACGGCGTTGAATAGTTTATTATCTTTGTATCGCTTCAGATTATTTGCTAATATGCCTTTTTTTTTGGGAATGTTGTCTATGATCAATAGATAACTGAAGACAAAAATTCAACTGTGACTTTATAGGATTCGATAGTAAAAATATTACCAGTTGTTCGCAGTGGCTTTTCCTGTGATAACAGAAAATTATCCCATCGGAACCCGGGATAAAAGTCTCTTATTTGCATTTCAGCACAAGATCTACCTTTGTATCAAGTGTCATCGAATTCAATTTAGTGATTTAAGCTTCAAAAAGTAACAAACACACACATTCACTTACTTTCGTTTTTGTAATAATAATATGAATCGTAATAAAATAACCAAAAAAACTTTTTTATAACAAAATATATAATTTATATAATTTCTACTAACCATTGGATCAATGACGTCTGAATAAATAAAATTATTATTCCGTTTATTCATATTAAATATAAATTAAATTTTTACATATTTCAATAAAAAAACATTTAAAAATAAAAAATAGTACCCCACCGGTATCGGGAACAGGGTCCAAGCTACCCGGCGGTCAGGGCTCCAGAGAAAGGAACCTCCTAACCATACAAGTCGTGTCCAGGAATACCACTTTCTAAATCAAGCCCTTGACGCAGTCGCCTAACGAGAGCCCTCTATATTACTATCATTTATTTTCTGAAAAGCACAGAATTTTTTTACTAATAATTTCCCAGTGTTACACTGAATCAGATTCATATTAAACCATGAATAAATGCCTGACAGTAACAAATGCCTTCTTCGGCTTAGAGAAATATTTAAAATCAGGCCGAAAACAAACTTAAGAAAACTTGAAATCTGGTCAAAAGGCAAGAACTCTCTGACGTAATTCGTCTGTTTTCATCTCATAAATACTTCGATATTCTTACCCATGTTTTTATGGAATTTAATCTCCAAGGTTATTTGTTTGTTTATTGTTGAAAGGCTCACGCTTGACCGCTATCTTTAAGATACCACCTTTCTCAACACACCTACCAAAACCAATATAAAATGACGAGTATACCTATATCGGAACAGAAGACATTTTCAATACCAAAAAAAAATAAACACAGGCATTTTCAATAAAATATATTTTTCTTGAAAATTATCCAATGTAAACTTAATTAAGATAGCAAATAAAAATAGAAAAAAAATACAATATAAAAAAATTAGACAAATAATAATTATCATCGGTATAATTTTATTATTGGAGTACAGTTACTTCACGTGTCGAGTGTAAGGGGCCGACACTCCCACCACATCCATCACAGAATACAGTGTTTCTCTTTCGACTTAACCTGATATCACGTAAGTATGTGGGAGTCGCATAGTCGTGGGAGGATTATCAATCACACTAATACTGGTATTACAGTACAAAGTCGAAAGTTTATGAGTGTTGTGTATGTTTGTTACTCCTGCACGTTTCTTCTTTTCGAATCGATGGTAAACTGGTTAAATAGTTTGGGCCCAGTAGTTGGCTACGTTAACTGCAGCATCGGTGGCACTCATTGATATATTATAAAGGAAGATAATAAGTTATGCGCTAACATCGCAATCAGAAAACCTGTACTTGAAATTCACACATCTATGATCAGTGTCATCACAGTCGCAAACCTGCAGTCACTAATAGACAAAGAAAAAGGTAAAAGCCGGCGCGGGCGTTGTCGTGCGAGCAAAATCGCGTTATCAAAATTAGGCGACGGGCCTGATATTTCGCTATTTTGATTTAATCTAAGGGTGGCACTCATTAAATCCTCCATTGATAGTGCAGGTGTATGGGCAGTTAGGGCACTCTAACACTGCGAAAGGGATTCGTCTGAAATTTGAAGCACAGGTAAAATATTAACCTGGATTAGTTTAGCACGTAGGATGTTTTTTATATTGTGGGTATATGTGAGGGTAAAACTGATGGCAGGAGAAAGTACTAACATAATTCTTTTACCCATTGTGTTGCTCGACTCAAAAGTATTTTGCTATTCCAAAGGATGATCATTATACCGGTTGCATTAGATTTTTCACATGACCCCTTGTCAAATTTTTAAGGGTTAAATTTTCTAAAAACTTGATCTATTAATTACTAGCTTTAGACAGTGGCTTTAGTTTCGCTTGCGAGAAAGAAAAAAAAGTACTCTTTTATGTTTAAGTACAAGTCATTATTGTGGCGAAATTTCATACAAATCAGGGGGGCTAAAAAGGTCACTTTAGCAGAATCATAATATGAATATTTTTTTTTTGTATACGGCAATATTTACAAGGAATATGATTCTGATATGCAGTGAACTGAGTATGATTCGATTAATCTGTGGAACCATTTTACGAACATTAGAATAATTGCTTATGATTTGCTCGAAATTCGGAATATGATTTGCTCTAGATGAATTGCTCATGTGACGTTTTTAGGCCCGCAGTTATTTTAAGCGTATTTATTAGTTGCACCTACCATGTTAAGTTTCTGCACCACCCTAAGGTCGACTGGTAGAAAATGCCTAAGGCATTAAGTCCGCCTTTGTAAATTGTTATGTGCATGAAGTCTGTATAAATAAACAAAACCCATTTCTATGTTCTTTTCTTGCCTTCGTTCTAGAACCCGGCCATAGTCAAAGTCAAAGTCAAAGTGAAAGGATTAATTTGCAAATAAATATGGTTACTAAGATCTTACAATAGTTAATAAATTAGTAGCTTAACATATTTAATCATGATACAATGACATGCAAATTTTTGTTAAAAATTAATTAAAGATAAAATTCATTACATATTACTATATACTAACACTCATATGGATCAGAGTCCGAAATAAATATAGTAGGCTTCAACCCTGCTGGGCTTCTACGGTTTTGCTGACATCTCCTTGAGGCGCGCGTGGAACACTACTCGCCATCGTTATATTATTAGTATCATATCTAAGAAACTAAGCTCCAAGTAAATCTAATCATGAGCAAAAACGGTTCATACAATTTTTGCTACTCATTTTTACAAGCGAAAATGTTTCATACAAACTTTGGTACTCATTTTCATGAGCGAAAATGTATCATATAAACTTTGGTACTCATTTTCACGAGCGAAAATGTTTCATACAAACTTTGGGTACTCATTTTTATGAGCGAAAATGTTTCATACAAACTTTGATACTCATTTTCACGAGCGAAAATGTTTCATACAAACTTTGGGTACTCATTTTCACGAGCGAAAATGTTTCATACAAACTTTGGGTCCTCATTTTCACGAGCGAAAATGTTTCATTCAAACTTTGGGTACTCATTTTCACGAGGGAAAATGTTTCATACAAAGTTTGCTACTCATTTTCACCAGCGAAAATGTTTCATACACAGTTTGCTACTCATTTTCACGAGCAAAAATATTTCACACAAACTTTGTTACTCCTTTTCATCATCTCATGGGCTTTCCTTCAAAATGTCCTTATTTCTTGTATGTAATAAAATTATAGAAACCTAAGTGTAAAAATTCAATTTCCTTGGACCAAGGACTTGTAAGCCTGAGAGGTGATGCGTCATTGCGTCAGCACTATTTGAGTAAATATGTACATGGATTTACAGTGGTTTTGGTTTAAATTTGAATAATCTTAGAGAGATGCATCTTCACCTACAGCGAAAGGCATAATTAGATGATTTTCTACTCAAAAAGGTGAAATTTAAAAAACTAATTCAACCCGTGAGTTTGAGACGTGTCTAACAGGAGCTGTTCCATTGTTTCAGGATAAAAATAATATATTATTACTCGTAGTATAAGCATAATGATGCTCAGTGATAGCCATTTGGCTAAAAATGTATTATAACCAGATAAACACGACCGAAACCACGAGAAACCACTACTGACCATCAGCCATCAGTAACCAGAGATTTTAAAAAAATAAAAAAATAAACAATATCAACAATCAAAGTTTTTTATTGATTATTTAAATAAAAAACTCACCTTGAAGAAACGGAATGAGTTTGCACAACACTGCCCCAAAGAGGAACCGCCTGTAGATCTGGCCGACCAACGTGAATGGTAAGCAGAATACACCCAGCAAGAAATCCGATATAGCCTGAAACAAAAACACATTTGTTTTAGCTGAATGTGGCACGGTAAAAGATGTCAGAGAATGTTGTCTTTAGGGCGCATATAGACGAGCGGCACTTTGTTGATGGCAGATACCATCAACAAAGTATCGCTTTTTTTGAACTTGGGTTGGACAGTTCTCACAATCTTTGCCTTCGAGCATCCAAAAACTTCTTCATATTCCTTCTCACTGTACTGGGTTTATGGCTAATTCAATAAAATTAAACTTTGTAATGTGCTTCTTCTTGAGACCAAAAAAGCTGAAATTAAATTTTCCTTCAAGCGTAAAATTCGGAACTTTACTACTAGAAAGCCGTTTTTTTTTTAAATTAATAATTAATATAAGCATATACGAAATTAATTTATAAAAGTAAACGAGTCAATGACCTTGTAGGGAGTTGTCGGTCGTTGCGTACTGATTACCTATAATATCATTGGTCATTGGCCTCAATCAGCTGGCATTTACTTAAAGAAATCAATTTCCTACATGCGTAAATTAATTCGAGTTTAAAAAAAAACGTATTTTATTTTTCATTTTTATCTTTACAAATCGATAGGGTTTCATGTACCGAATCGGCCCTCCGCGTGATTAAAACGACCAAAATTTAACAAAATAATAAAAGAAGAAACTGACTGACTGACATACAACAAAAACTACTGATATTAGGAGCGTGAAATTTTACACGAGGCTTCCTTTTATAAAGGAGTCGAACAATAAGAGATGATTTTTTCGAAATTCACCCAATAGGGGCATGCCCGTAGGGGCTGAATTTCGAATACAAAGTTTGGAACCCTATTTCATGAAATGGGCAACCATTTGTGTTGAGAAGCCTACTTTAACGCAGACGAAGCTGCTGGCAAAAGTTAGTATAATAAGCATTAAGAGGTTTTAAAATAGAGGCTATTACGTTTAGATATACAATATTAGTTTTAATACATGCGAAACCTGAAACACGTGTATTTTATTTTTCTGTAAAGAATTTATGTACAAAATTTCATAACTTTGTCATGAAAAATCACAAAGTTATAGCTTGTTATGTCAGTCAAAATACATAGTCACCGGGAAATTCACCCAATAGGGGCATGCCCGTAGGGGCTGAATTTCGAATACAAAGTTTGGAACCCTATTTCATGAAATGGGCAACCATTTGTGTTGAGAAGCCTACTTTAACGCAGACGAAGCTGCTGGCAAAAGTTAGTATAATAAGCATTAAGAGGTTTTAAAATAGAGGCTATTACGTTTAGATATACAATATTAGTTTTAATACATGCGAAACCTGAAACACGTGTATTTTATTTTTCTGTAAAGAATTTATGTACAAAATTTCATAACTTTGTCATGAAAAATCACAAAGTTATAGCTTGTTATGTCAGTCAAAATACATAGTCACCGGGACATCCAGGTGACTGAGGGGTTGTTTTATACTTTCACCCAGCTGTGTGCTGGTCCCTAATATCCGCTATGACCTTCCGTGACCTGTGTTGTACTTAGTGTCCAACTTGTGACCTTTTTAAATATTTTTAGGGCAAAATATAACATGATGTAAAAACTATTGGTATCCATTCAGTTACTGATTCTGAACAAACTATATTCAGGTTTCGCATACATAATAATAATATTCCACAACTATCACACTACGCCGTCTAGTCCCAAGCTAAGCAGAGCTTGTGTTATGAGTACTAGACAACTGATAAACATACTTACATATTTCTATATACATACATATTATAGATAAATTACACCCAGACCCAGAACAAATGATCGTGCTTATCACACAAACATTTGTACTAGGCGGGGATCGAACCCACGACCTCTGGCATGGCAGTCAAGTTCATTAGCACTAGTTCAACAGGCCAGTCGAAATATAAAGTTGTTGGTATATTATTGTAACGATGTGGCTTGGATGGTTAAACAATTTGCTGCAGCACTGCCTATAGCAGTTTTTATTACTGAACGCAAGTATTGTTTATATAGCCTAAAGATAGTTGTTCTGGGTCTAGGCGTCTTGTATATAATTATGAATTTACATGTTTGTGAAGGCACCCACGACACTTGACGTGACGTAATTATGCTTCTAGCTTCATTATCATTCAAAGGTTTAATTGTATATTTTAGGGTACGCTTTCTATTGCCATTTATAGATTACACAATACTTAATTATCAATCACTTGATTGAGTTAACGAAAGTCACTCTTCGAACTCACATTACGTTTGAATCGTGGTAGCAGTTAAATAATTAACTAAGGTAAGCACTAAGAAAGTCTATCGGATTTCCGAAATTTCACTCCCTATTGGGGTTTTAATTGGGGATAAAAGGTTGTTATTTCCGCCGAATGGCAATCCCATCAGGCCCAAGGCTTGTAATCAAATAAAAATGCGAGAAATCTGGTCCAAGCTGAGTAGAATTAAGTTCCTATTCTCAACCGAAAGAATTACAATAGAAACTCCGCAATAAGTAAGATTGATTCTAAAGATGGACAATATAAAATTCATGAACAATATCTTATGAATCATAAACCACACTATGTCTCTGTCTATAAGTCGATTCCATTCTATCATAATAACTTACATTATAAGTGGTTTTGGTAACCTTGTGACACGTTACGTAATCTTAAGTGTTCAACAACGCTTAGTTGTTTGAGCTGCAGACTTTAGAAATTGTTTAGTGAACCTACATCTGACGTCATTCTATTTCCTTGTACCGAAGATGGTAGATTACAAACCTACATCTGACGTCATAGTATTTACTTGTATCAAAGATAGTACTTTTAATGCCTATATCTATCTGAAGCAAGAATTTTAACAGCGCTCCCGCCCCAGTCGCCGCCAGGATTCCGATCCCGATTTTCAGCCACCGTAGGCGCGGGCTTGCGGACGGCGAGCAATGGGTAGCTCGCCGGCCTATCGTCTGGTAACCATCTGGACCGAGCATAAGACATCGACAGCGCGTGTTGTTTGGCGCGCGCCTCAGGGAGTTGTCAGCAAACCGTAGGGGCCCAGCAGGGACGAAGCCTACTAGAGCTAGGGTCGATTTCTGAAAGGAAGATTCGACCCGGTATGAAAGGCAACGAAGGAACAGGAGCGGGTTTTTAGTCAGTAAAAGTCTGATAACATCTCCCGCCCCGCCCAAGGGCGCGATGATATCATTGGATTTATATTAAACTAGCTGTCCCCGTGTTGTCTCCCGTTGTATTTAGTTACGCTGCTTCGATCTGTTGGTAACAGCACGATGATATGTATAGCCTTATTTGATAGCCTTAGTTAAGATTATCAGAGCAGTTGCTATTCAAGTTGTAGCTTGCACTTAAAAGCCTATTAGAATTCATGAAATATCACTAGATAATAATAATAATTATTAACAAATCAAGTATATAACATTGTCTTGGCACGCGAGGTTATCGACATGTGGGATGTGGACTCAGCGATCATTGTACCGATAGTCGTGTCAGATAATGGCTTAATAGCCAAGATCCTCGACAAACATCTAACGAGGCTCGCGTTAGGCGGCTGGATCAAGGGCTTGATTTAGAAAATGGTACTCCTGGACACGGCTCGTATTGTTAGGTGGTTCCTTTCTCTAGAGCCCTGACCGCCGGTAGCTTGGACCTTGTCTCGATACTGGTGGGATACTATTATTTATATTTTTAAATGTTTTATTTATTTTTGATTAAATAAACAGAAATAATTATAATAACAATATTCCACAATATATACCAAACTAAGCAGAGCTTGTAGCTTGAGAACTAGACAACAGATAAACATACTTATATATTTCTAAACATATACAAAATATAGATAAATTACAGCCAGACACAAATGCCAAAAATATCAGTTCGTTAGTTTCTATTACATTCGATTGGTAAAACGAAATCATGATCGCCTCAAAAAATAAACACGAGTCACATTTTTCTGCAGGATTGTTCAAAAGAGTTATAGTACTAGGCATATAAGTTGAACCATTTGCTATGGTGACGCGCAGCCCCCCACTTCGATCGAAATCTGAAAATCGGTTACTGCGCATTCAAGGTAGACCGTCCTGATGTTGATGTTTGGATCTCAACCGAAGTGAGGGGCTGTGCGTAACCATAGCAAATGGTTCAACTTATTTGCCGCGTACTGTAATTTATGAATATTTTGGTTCTTGAAAATAAGCCTTATTTTAATATTGTATAGCTTGATTGCTCACATTTTTCTTTTTTGATGTCTTAAATTTTAGTTCGTGATTAAACATTTTTTAAATGCCCGACCCTTTAAATGACTTTCACTTAAATGTGTTCATTCTTTAACCGATTATACGTTTGTTTGAACTCATTGAAGCGCTAAACAAATTGATTTCATTAGAGTTAAATTCAAGCGAAAATGAATCAACTTTTTACGGTCACTATATACCATTTAGAATACTGCAAAAAAGATCCTAATATTGAATAATTTATTTTAGTACACAGAAGAAAATAGGTACATTGACCGAAGAGTACTAAAATATTAGATACGTTTTGATACAAGTGCAGAAAGTTTGTCATTGCGACCGACGCGAAATTCGCACGAGCCGTAGGCGAGTGTGTTATGGAGCCAAGGGTTGAAGTGACAAATTTGCATGTGCATCAAATGACGTTTTTAAATATAGTTACGAAGAAAAACTCTCTGAATATTACGACGCATATTTGTTCTTTTGTAATGAAGAAAATATTTCAAAGTTGCCGTACATGTTAGTTTTGATTTAGATGGCAGCAGGCTATCACAAGTATTTTTTTTTCTGGCGGCGGCGGTGTAGCATCTAAAAAAATCTCTTCAAATTCAACATTTTTTCACAAATAACAGAAATAAATAGTTTAGATAATAGTATTTAATAGACTTTTTTTTCACGTATTTAACCTAATATTAATAAAAATAGAAATACAAATATTTTTTAATTTAGAACAAAGATAAATTTTAATTTGTTGGTATTCATTTAAAAAATAGAATAGAATAGAATAGAATAAAACTTTATTGTACACCAAAAAGTTACACAAACTGTACATAAATCTAAATCTAGTGTTTAAAAAAATATGTTTAAGTGTAATTTTTACTAAGTTGTATAGTACTAGAATGTTATTATTATGAGTAACAACTAATGTTACACCTAACAAAAATTATGGTAAAACAATGATTTTTATTTTTGGAAAATAAGTTATTGGCATGCTGTTATACTTTCTTCTTTTCGAATCGATGATAAGTTCCTTATATAATTTGGCCACAGTAGGTAGCTACGTTAACTATAGCATCTGTGGCCTTCATTAAATCCTCCAAATTGCAGATGTATGGACACTTGGGCCCAATATGAGCGAATGCGTAGATCATATTCTAAACTGGGGCACCGTTTTCTCATTGGGTGTCTAGTATAATAGAGTCTAGTTGACTAATCCTATCAACAGGATGGTAAATACAAACGGCTTTCTTAAGAGATATGAGAAACCGCCCTTCTTAATACCACTTATCAAAACCAACATCTCTGAAGGGAACCACCATCGGCTTTCCAGCGATTTTATATAAACAGGCCCCAGTGTGCATTGATAGCCACTGGGCTATCAATGCAAACTCACCGCTGGGTAAAAGACACGGTGCACTATATTGAAGTAGGAAAACTCACAAAAAAATTAATGGAACGCAGAATAACCAGAAACACATTTTATTTTTATATATTAGACAAACTGCCCGGCAAATGTTGTTCTGCTATAAAAAATATAAAAAAAAAAAATGTAGGTTGGGCTAGGAAAGCAAACAAGTTTTCAATGAAAATTATTTTTTCATAACAAGCTTTTATAGCGATATACCTATATCATATTGCGCTTATCACCGAGTTCCTATGGCCATCTTCCAGCTCCATCATCAGACCCTGGCTACTATCTAGCACTAAAGTGCTAGTCAAGACTGATCAAACAAATCCAAACTTGATGGGGTTGTGTCGTTTAACTACAGACTTCCTATGGCCACCTTCTGGTTCCGTCATCAGATCGGCTCCATGTCATAATAATTGTACATTGTCATCTGATTTACACATGCATGCAAAGTTTCAGCTCAATCGGTAACCGGGAAGTGAATCAATATAATTTGCAAGATTTGATCACAGACAAACATCGGAGAGGTTTTTTTTTTTTTCGGTACGTAAAATCATCCAATGACAAATCCCGCCCTTGGGTGGAGCGGGAAGTAGTGTCAGACTCTTACTGACTAAAATCCTACCCCGTTCCATTCTTCGCCTTGGTCCCAGGGCCCCGGGTGCCATTTTCACATACCCTTTGACCCCAGTAGGCTTCGGCCCTGTTGGGCCCCTACAGTTTGCTGACAACTCCTTGAGGCGCGCGGGAACAGTGCGCGCCGTAAACGACTTGAGCTCGGACCGGTCTGTTACCGGACGGACGGACAGCGAGCTACCCATTGCCCGCCGTCCGCAACATCGGACAGGTGAGACTAAATAAAAGTTTGTAAAAAAACGGTAATTAAAAAAACTAAAAAACCCGACTGCTTTTCTGAGTATTTATGAAAAAGCCTTAAAACAAGAAAGTCGTTATACCCGATTGCACTTAACTATAGGTATAATATTTTAAATACAAGATAAATTGCAGCAGTCGGGACCCATTCTAGAAATGGAGGCTTAGTGAATTGAGATTCGGTTGACTTTCTAGAATGGGTCCCAACTGCTACAATTTATTTTGTATCTAAAATATTATATAGTTAAGTGCAATCAGGTACAATGACTTTCTTGTTTTAGGGCTTTTTCATGAATACTCAGAAAAGCAGTCGGGTTTTTTAGTTTTTTTAATTACCTTTTTTTATTTTTATTTTATTTTATTACGATATCACTTTCACAGTAATTACAAATCTAACGACACCTCGCAAACTAAACTCCATCGAGCCGTTCAGGCCGCAGAGCGTGCCAAACATTTGAATTTGGCGCTAAAAATCCGCCATTATGATTTTTATTTTTTGATATACCCAGTGTCACTCCCACAGTAAATACGAATTTAACGACACCTCTCAAGCTAAAATCTATCAAGCCGTTGAAGCTGCAGAGCGTGCCAAACAATTATACATACATACATATTATCGAAAAACATAACCCTTCTTCTGGCGCAGTCGGGTAAAAGTAGTCCACGATCTATACTCGGACCTACAAATTGAACAAAAAAAAATATATATCTATTAAAATCTGTCACACTGTTACGGAAGAGTTAGATAAAAAACATTTTTACACAAGATTTTTGTAACTTCAACAGCTCCGTGCGTATATACAGGAAAAATTTTTAACCACTGCGTAAATTTTTTTTGGTGGCTCAGTGTAAGCAATAGAACACATTTCCATTTTTAGTTTATGACTTTTTTTTTTCTCATTTTTCCATTTTGTCCCAATTTGAAATAAGCAAGACATGGATATAATTTAATAGTAATACTATGAATGAGCATGAATGAAAACGCGAAGGCCGCCGGCCGCTGGACCACGCCCAGCGCACGAGACGGGGGTGCGGGGGCATGCGGCGCCGGCGTTTGATAAACAAAACGCATGCATGCACATGCAGTACGTCACTTGCGGAAGTGGAGGTCGGACGTTCGCGCCCTTCGCCGTCCCTGCGCGTGTGCCGCGTACTAGACTAGCGTAGTGACAATGTCTCATTTTACTCACCGCGAGTATTATGAAATGGTGCGAGTGTATTTGTTAAGCAATGAAAATTTACGAGCAGCACGAAGAAGATACGAAAGGGAGAGCGTACCTCGTATGCGAGCCCAAGAGATCCTCAATCCTACGGTCCCTAGTGAGAGGACAATTTTAGCAGCTAATCAAAGGCTGCTTGATCACGGCCAGTTCAGAACACCGAGCCACGCACAAGGGTCTGGCAGACCTCGACTGGCAGTCGAAGCCGATTTTTTTGAACGCAATCCAAGAGCCAGTACCTACGACGCAGAACGACGTTTTGGTGTTAGCCAAAGCGCAGTATGGAAGCTGCTAAATACAGCCGGACTCCATCCATACCACTTTCAGCCGGTACAACAACTCCATGACCCAGACCCAGCACCACGTCGAGCCTTTTAAATCACACCACAATTTTTTAAATACGCCAAAATGCAATTGTTTCAATCTAAATTGTATCATGTCTAAATACCTATCATACCTAAATGTTTTATTTTGAATGGATTAAAACGTATTACCTACTTTCTTACTTATTATGATTTATTTTCTGCATTTTGATGGTCCTAAGCCCATGAAAGTATGAAGGATAAATTGGAATTACGTTTACAAATAACTTTACACAGTCTAAACTTAAAAAATTGAATCGCTAAACTGGGGTCAATAATCGCACCGCGTAAGTAGGTACCGTCGCATAGAGCGAGCGCGCGTGAGTACTTCTGCCCCCACAGCCAAGTTACAATCGTTTCGTTTTGCGTTAACGCTTGGCGTTGGCCACGCCCCCAATTCGATTGTTCGAACAAAGGATTTAGGGGCGTGGCTTACTACAAGCGTTGACGCAAAACGAAACGATTGTAACTTGGCTAGGGGGCCTGATACCAGCTGGCGCGTCAGGCGAGCGGTCGACGCGCGGCGTGAATCGGGCGACCAGTCGACGGACTGGCAAGCGACGTCCATAAAATAAATTTCTGAGTAAACAAGTCTCGTATGCGTTAACTTAATTTTTTACTATTGAAACATATCAAAATAAAAAATACGTGTTTATTAAAATATATTCAAGTTTATTATGCCAAAATTTGCGCACTGGTTAAAAACTTTTCCTGTATACGTAATATTAAATTAGCAAGAATTCGATTTTGTAAAACACCATCAAATCTGAAGACACTAATGCACTATTCAATTAAGCAAGGTAATCTCAGTAATTATTAAGAATTCGTAGAAATTGGATCTACGTGATGAAATTGAGTTCTTTCTCATTTTATTCGATGAAGGTGAGACGAGTGATTTAAAAACAAAGGTGAATGAACTAATTAGATAATGACAAAACATTTTTGTTTTCAAGTAAAATAGGGTTTTTATTTTTTTACTGAATGATTTATGATCATGCCAACGCTCTGCAAACGGCTCATTTGCGATACAAATAAAGAATTAGGTAAAATAAATCAGGGGTAGTAGATAGTGGATATTTTTGGTTATTTTATCGATGGTTCAATGTGTTGTGATAGGCGCACCCTGGACAGTCAACCCTGATGCTACCTTACTGTCTGCAATAATTTCTCATGGCTTGATTTATTCTGAATTGAAGGTTTATATACCAGCTCGTGGCAATAAATTTCTTTAAGTAACCTATGTTATCCTTCAAGGTTCAAGTTATTTATTGACATTAAAAATCATCAAAAATAATTTATTGAGTTCAAAGTGAAAACGTATTAAACAGATTATCGATATTTTATAATAGTAAAAAAAAATATTGTGTATTTATCGTTCTTATTATTTTTATTCTTTACATTTTTAAATAATATAAAAAAAAACTTTAAAAAAACTATTTGAAATTATATGCGAAAAAAATTAATTCTGTCGGTATCGGGTACAGGATCCAACCTAGCAGCGGTCAGGGCTTAGGCTTAGGTATTATTATTTTTAGTCATGTATATGAGTCCTATCGCAGTGGTGCCCGAGTGAGTAGTGCTGGCCGAGTGGGAACGACCCTGACTTACAAGTTGTAGGTCGCGGGTTCATACCCAGCCAGGCGTTTACTTTGTGTAATTTATTTCAAAACCATTGCTCTCAAAACGGTGAGGGAAAACATCGTGAGGAAAACGGCATGTTCTTGAACCATAAATTCGAAGACTTGTGACATCCACCAACCCGAACTGTGCCTGCGTGGTGGATTATGACCCATTCTCTCTCCTAGAGAGGAGGCCTAAGTCCCAGCAGTGGGAACATTAAAAGGCTCACTATGCTATGCAATGCTGTATGACTCCCGTGCAAACTAACGAATAGACATTCATATAAGTTTCACTGAACACAGAAAAGTGGTTTTATAATAAAACGTCATTGCATATTAAAGTAGAAAATTTATAATGCATGCGAGATTTATAAAATAGAACCATAAAACGGAACATCTTAATATTGAATAAAGGATATAAAATAAGAAAAGCAATAAGGAACCTCAAGTAACCGGTTTTATTAGAAAACTGAGATACCTATGTAAATGTAGCGAGATTGTTCATAAGTGTTATGGCCCTGAAATGCAAAAGGTAAATGAAGGAACACAGGAGGATTTTATTCAGTAAATGTCTGATACTGCCTCTCTCGCCCTTTTAAAAGAGGAAGGAGTCATTAGATGATTTCACACTGAAAAGAAAAATGTAAGTTGGTACTCAAATTCATACCATTTATTTCAATTACACCTCATTTACACGCTCATTTGAATTATTTAGACCGGAATTATATAGCTTAAGGTAGGTAGTTAAGTAGGGCCTACCCTACCTACCTGCCTACCTAATAATGTATTTTTTTGCTTTTTTCCTGTATGCTAGTGAATAAACACAATGCAAATTGTTACATGAATGAATGAATAAATAAAGCAAAAAAAGAATAATTAAAATTGGTCCAGCCGTTTTTAAGTTATAGCGTAAAATAGGGATTCATTTTTATATAAAACGGCTGACAACTACCTACAGGTCATTGCACTCGCTTAGCTGATGTTTACTTAAGTAAAATAATTTCGTACATACGTACCTTTATTAATTCTTGTTTTAAAAAAAACTCTTAATTTTTTTAATTTTATCCTTACAAGTCGATAGTGTTTTACGTACCGGATCGACCCTCCACAGGATTAAAACGATCAAAATTTAGCCGTGTATATTCGATCAGATATATTCGTTTGTAAGAACAAATAAAAAAAAACAGCGGGAACAACTCTCACGCTCCAGCCGCCGGGACCCCGATCCCGATTTCCAGCCACCGCAGGGGCGGGCTTGCAGACGGCGAGCAAATGGGTAGCTCACCGTCCGGCCGTCCGGTAACCGTCCGGACCGAGCCCAAGTCGCTGACGGTGCGTAATGTTCCACGCGCCTCAAGGAGTTGTCAGCAAATCGTAGGGGCTCAGCAGGGTCGAAGCCTTCTGGGACCATGGGTTATGCGAAAGTGAACCCCGGGGCCCTGAGATGAAAGAAGGAACAGTAATGGATTTTAGTCAGTAAAAGTCTGACACACCCTCTCGCTCCGCCTAGAATGGGAGAAGTCATTGGATGATTTCCAACTTAAAAAAAAGTTGTCGCTTTCCTTTAGGTAAGATAGCGCACAAGCGCAAACCAATCAACAACAATAAAAAAACTAATTTCACTGCTACTAGTTTTTATTTATTTTTTCTGCAGATTTTGGCAGTCCTTATGGACGCCTGGCCAGAAAAACCAGTCTGAGCAGTATTTAGTATCAGACTTCTTCTTAGGGTTCCGTACCTTAAAAGGAAAAAAAAACGGATCCCTTATAGGATATGTTGTTTATCTGTCTATCAAGATCGGAACGCAAGAAAGTATCAAGGTGTAATTAAAATCAAATACTCAAGTCGGCGGTCCCTTGAAACTGCGAAAAAATCAAATATCTAAGTTAAGGCCCGGTTCTACTCATTTTGACCTTTTTTAAACTTATGGAAATCCTCAAATATAAAAGAGCACGCCATGAAAATTTATTTTATTAAAATTGACTATAATTATGGCCAAGGGCTTGGCAAAAATGAAAACACGATATAAATTAGCTGGCTCGATAAAAAAAAAATCTCGAATCTGACCCTAATTTACGATTTCAAACGTATTTATCTACGAGATTACGTTACAGAACTATTTGAAAGTTACAAAAAACAATAAAGCTTGTTATTTAAAAGCGCTTCGCAAAAATTTTGAATAGCTGTTGTTTTTTTTTTTATATATATATAAAAATAAAACCGCTGTTTTTGGGCCGCGAAGACGACATAATCTCGAACGAAGTTCATACAAAAAAAAACAGTGACTAGAACCGGCCCTTAATGGAAAATATAAATAAGTATGGTCATTTATGTCGCAAAAACGTATATATCGACACTCTCAAGGGAATCAAAATTCATTAGCTTTCCGTTAACTCAGAACCTGAAACCGCAAATACTTAAACTAGGTAGCCAGAGTAAAATAAGCACTTTTTAAAACTAATTTTATGTAATGAAACTGGCTTCTGCAAATACCTACACAGTTTATTCAGGAGACCCACTTATATTAGAATTTTATAAGTTACACTTTTGAATAGAAATTGTAACTGAAATTAAACGAAAAAAACTTCTTTGAAGGCAAACTGAATTGAATTGGTACGTGGTGACAAAAGCTAGGAAGTATTAAGATGGCCAGTGGAACAAATTACTCTGTATAGTAGACACAATTAATAAATTCTTCACTGAGACTTTATTTCAAGAAATTAATTTTGGTAAAACAGAAATAAAGTACCCATTTGTGACATTTAAGTAACGAAGGAAATGACGCTTTATTTGTTCATTTATTTTATTAAAAACAACAAAGGAACAAAAAACAAAGAAATTGTGAAAAGCCTTCAAATGGTTATTGTTTTTACTGGAGTTATAGACATTAGATTTAATATCACACTCATATTATAAAGTTTGAACTGCTATTTTATTCAATTTAATGTGAGAATAACCATGAATGCTATAATACTGACATAGTTTTTAATGACCCTTGTAACAATTCTAACATAAATTTTAAGACTCTTGTTACTAACAAGACTAACTTAGATTTTAAGACTCTTGTTACTAACAATACTAACATAGATATAAAGACCCTTGTTACTAACAATACTAACTTAGATTTTAATACCCTTGTTACAAACAAGACTAACTTAGATTTTAAGACTCTTGTTACTAACAAGACTAACTTAGATATTAATACCCTTGTTACTAACAAGACTAACTTAGATTTTAAGACTCTTGTTACTAATAATACTAACATAGATATAAAGACCCTTGTTACTAACAATACTAACTTAGATTTTAATACCCTTGTTACTAACAAGACTAACTTAGATTTTAATACCCTTGTTACAAACAAGACTAACATAGATTTTAAGACTCTTGTTACTAACAATACTAACAAAGATTTTAAGACTCTTGTTACTAACATTACTAACATAGATTTTAATACCCTTGCTACTAAAAATAATAACATAGATTTTAAGACCGTTGTTACTAACAATTTAGTAACATAGATTTTAAGACCGTTGTTACCAATAATTTACTAGCATAGATTTTAAGACTCTTGTTACTAACATTATGTGGACATTATTTTAGTCTGAATATTCTAATTTATTTTATGAAGACGAAAGTTTGTGAGTGTGCGTGTGTATGTCCGTTACTCCTTCACGCTCAAACAGTTATAAGGATTAGAATGAAAACTGGCATCCGGTTATGCCAGTTCCAGCAATAGCACATAGGATTTTACTTTTTATCCCGGGAGTACGAGTATGTTTTCTTGAGCATTTTTTAACATTTACGCAAGCAAAGCCGATGGCAGCTGTTAGTTTTACACAGATCCGAATCTGAAGCTGTGAAACCAGGTATCAGTTTGTTTAGGATAATACAAAATGCTCTAATCATTTAATAAAACTGAGTGAATGACAGACCACGTAAAGCCTTTTAAGTACCAAATTCTCTCTCATCTGCCAACAGCTCCACCTGTGTGAAAGGAACAAAATTATCCCAAAGGGACACATTGTTGGAACAAAAAATATGAATTTCCAATATCGTATTCCGGGACATAGTCTGTGTCTCTGATTTCAACTTAAACAGTTCAGCCGTTTGAGCGTAAATGTAAGCTGGGCAAGTTCAATGACCTGTAGGTAGTTAGTAAGCAACGACTGACAACTATCTACAAGGTCTTTGACTCGTTGACTTGAAGAAATTAATTCCATACATGCGTATATTAATTCGAGTTTTAGAAAAAAAGTACTTTATTTTTTTATTTTATCTTTACAAATCGATAGTGTTTCATGTACCGGATCGAGCCTCTACGGGATTAAAACGATCTTTAACAATGTATATATGTATAGGTTTTTATCTAATGTATATATTATGTTTATGTATAGTGTACTGTACACATTATCTATTTAGTAGATATATTTTTAGTTTAGATTTAATCATTTATGTTATCAAGTTTTGTTGTGCATGATAGTTAACCTCAAATGTAAAGTTTCTCTCTCATTTTTTTAAGTATAAGGTTTGCTATAAGAAAACCCAATTGTGGGGTAAGCTCGTTAATATTATATGTATAATAAAAAATAAGAAAATCACTTTCCATGTTTGGCATTGGATGATTTTTAAGATTGATTTTACACTAAAAGAAAAGTAATGTATCTGGATTTAACTTTCAATGTATTGCTATTCTTAACGAACCGCTAGCTTTGGCTTCCATCAATAATAATAAAAATAATAATAGCCTATTGTCAGGCGGAAATAAGGTGTGCTTTCAACGGTTGGGTCATGCCGGTTTTAATGTATTCTTTCAGCATACTCAAATGGACTCAGACCGAGCTCGATTTCCTGGATAGGAAAGTTTATTCAACGATTGTTTACAAAACATTGCCTACAACACATTAATGAGGGCATCCTGTATAAGAAAGTCCCTTATAGGTATGCACAGCAGTTACAGTGGGTCTCAATTCAAGCATTATAATTAGGTTATAAACTGAAAATTGACATTACAATATAAAAATTGAAAACTAATATACTAACCACGAATAAATTGAAATAAAATTATAATAAATCATAAATAATTTATTATATTAAATCATAAATTAAATTACATTTTTAAACATTATTATTATTCAATCATATTATTGAAAATTTGTCACGATTATCGGTGATGAGACTGGTGCATCCTCATCCTCCAGGTTGAGGATTCTTACTACCGTTTTATATATCTTTCGATTGTTATTTGACAAAAAAAAAAGTTCTAAAATACAGACTAAACTCCCCATGACTTTTATTGAATGTATTATTTACCAACTCGTTGTTACCCGCGACTTCGCCCACGTCAAATTCGTTAAACTGCGCAATAGTAACTAATAATTCTGTGCTTGCGATTCATTCCGCAAGAACCTATTTCATTTACTTTCACAAATCATAACAGTTATAAGCCCGAACGTTATCTATTTTAATCTAACTTAATGAAAAACAGCATGTTTTAATTAGTATTCATGCCTTTATGGTTCCGTACCTCAAAAAGAAAAAGCGGAACCCTTATAGGATAACTTTGTTGTCTGTCTGTCTGTCTGCCTATCAATACCTTTATCTTGGGTAAGCATGGAGGTATAGAGTTGAAATAAAAACCAAAAACTCAAGTCTGCGGTCTCTGAAGCCGTGAAAAAATCAAACTTTTAAGATATGTATTGCTCCAAAAAAAACGGCCGACTATCTCGCAAAATATTCGACACTCTCAAGGGAATCAAAATTTATAGGGTACTTGCCGTTGACCTAGATCCCTGAAATTTGGTATGAACTAAGGTTTTATAGCACAAGTATAGGAATAAATCTGAAAACTTTAAAGTAGTTACGTCACAAAAAAAAAACTTTTTCGATTTGGAAAAATCTTCACGACTCGATTCAGGAATTGAACTATTTAGTTAGTCTGTGCGAGTCCGACTCGCTCTTGCCCAGTTTTTATTGATACGTAGCATTATGTTTTCTCGCACTGAACCCAACAGACCATCCTGTATACTAATATTGCGGTTCTATTTTCTAAACCGCTATTACAAAGAGTTTTATATAGCATCCGCATTATGAGTCTCGCTGGAACTTTAAATTTCATCTTAGTGCTATTGCATTTTTAATTTAAATGCTCGCTTTTCAAAGTTTAGATGTAAAAATATCCCATCTGTTCCTTAATGTTGCCATGACTATAATAATTTTTAGGGATACCTACCTCAATCGGAAAAAAACGGAATCCTTTTAGGATCTTAGTTGTCCATCTTTCCGTCTGTCAACACACTTTTTCTTAGGAATACGTGAAGGTATAAGCTGAAATTAATATCAAAAATAATGTTTGCTGCCCCTCCTTTGCTAACATTACTGCTTCGCAGAAGGCGGCGACCGCCTGCCACTCTTACTCGCTTCGGACCATGGCCTTTACTAAGGCCTAGCCCAAGCAATCTAACGATAAGGCTGGTTATATTTCGTTTATGGTGCATAGGTATTTTGTCGCTCGTAAAGAAATCAATCCCTAGACTTTATGGAACTTCCTGTTAATCTAGAATCCTGAACAAGGTACTTTAGAACAAGTAAAGGAAAAAATCTGAAAACCATATTGTAGTTAAGTAACTAAATAATTACTTGGAAATATCTTAGACTCGATTTGAGAATATATCTATGCACCTACATAAGTAAGGCTTTTTTTGAAGTAGGTAAAATCATTCAATGACATCCCTCGCCCTTGGGTGGACCGGGAGATAGTTTCAGACTCTTACTGACTAAAAACCTACCCCGTTCCTTCTTTGCCTTGGTTTCAGAGCCCTGGTATGCATTTTCATACCTCCTCAGAGTCCCAGATTAGGCTGCGACCCTACTGTATTTTTCTTAATATATCTAATGTTTTAATATCTTGAAAAAAAAAATGGCAATTAAAACGTTGAAAATATGGCATTTAAAGACACATTTTTTAATTTTCATCACAAATGTTAGCGGTAAGAATCATTACATAAAGCGCTCTCATTTTTGTAGTGGACGATTTATGGCTCTCGGTGGCGCAATAAAGGTATTCTGAAACGGTTATCGTTGCTTCTTTATTTATTACTGTACCGCAGATTCTGTGACGAGATGTTATATAAGATGTGCTACTAGTTACTACACCCGACATACAGCAAGTATCCACCCTTTGTTTTAGGTGGAAAGAGAAAATGACATTTCCCGCCCTTGGGTGGAGCGGGAGGGTGTGTCAGACTTTTACTGGCAAAAACCTACTCCTCTTTCTTCTTTGCCTTCTTTCCACGGCCCCGAGGTTCACTTTTACGAAACTTGTAGCCCCAGTAGGCTTCGACCCTGCTGGGCCCCTACGGTTTGCCGACTTCTCCTTACGGCGCGCGAGAATAATACGCGCAATCGACGAGTTAAGCTCATTCCGGACGGTTACCGGACGGTCGAACGAGCTACCCATTCCTCATCGTCCGCAAGCCCGCGCCTTCGGTGGCCGGAAATCGGGATTGGGATTCCGGAGATAGCTGGGGCGTGAAGGCCATTGCGTTGTCACCAATCGCCCCCACAAGGACACGGTGGTACACTGTCCACGCGGGGCACACCTCTACTGTATGCTCTACCGTGTCTTTCGCGCGTTCCACGTAGTGGCCAAAAACCTCACGAACTTACCATGTCCGGTGAGGATCTGCGACATGCGAAAGGTGAGGACGCCGTGAGGTTTTTCCAGCCACTCCTCAAAGAGGATCTTACCGCCATAATTATGGTGTGCCCAGTTCTGGGTTGCGACAGTTGCTGTCACCATTCCATCTTTAGGATTGGGTAGATGTAGCTGAATTCAGGAAAAAAGAAAGGCAGGCCTTTGCCCCGCAGTGGGACACAACCGTTTAAATATAGAATAATAATAATATATTATTATTATGAGTCTCTTGTGTCCGGCGAAGGGATTATTTTACGATATTGTTACTGAACCCCTAATAAAATAAAGTTATGTTCTGACTGCGTTCCAAATCCATGTATAATGGAACAGGCAATGAAGTTTATGGTAACTTATAATAATCATTATACAGATGTACATTTATACGAGAAAACTGAACACAATTGTTTCTTAATTGTATAAAGTAACTAGCTTTTTCCCAAGGCTTCGCTTCCGCCCTACTCTACCCTACTCTACCTTACTCTACCCTACTGTACCCTTCTCTACCCTACTCTACTGAGCTGGTTTTGGATACTTTATTATGATTTTTTTTTAAAGGGGTTAAAAATCTTATATCCTTTTCCTGGTTCTAAGCTACCTTCCAACCAATTTTCAGCCAAATCGGTTCAGCCGTTCTTGAGCTATAATGTAACTAACACGACTTTCTTTTGTATATATAGATTAGGTTTATATGACGATTTGTTGATAGTTTGACGCACATGTCTCTTGGAGTTGATAAACTCAAAAGACTGAATGACGTTTCGGACGCAATATGTTTGGACCATGTTTGGACACAGTATCCGAATCGGCACATTTTTTTTATCTAAAAGTGAGTTGTTGACGATTCGGACAAAATATATACGGACATAACACAGATAAAAAAGTTTTAAATGTGACAATTTGGATACTGTATTCGAAGATATTGTATCCCAAACGTGTATTAGCCACTCAAAGAATGTTGACATTATTTCCCAAGTTTTTTCCCAGCTAAACAAGAAAGTCTGCGTTGGGTAGTTTGAGGTGGAAAATCGTCTAATGACTTCTCCTGCTCTATGGCGGAGTGAGAGAACGTATCAAACTTCGATTGACTAAAACTACACTTGTATTCCTTCAGTTGCCATTTGCGTTCCTTTTCAGAAGTCCTCCCATAGCCCTGATAAGCATCGACCCTGCTGGGTCCCTACGGTTTTGCTGACATCTCTTTGAGACGCGCGTGGAACACTGAGTACCGTAGACAACTTGCTATCGCTCGTCATTTGGAAACTCGCGTCTTTGAGGGTTGGTAGTCGGGATCTTGGCGGCTGGGGCATAAGGATGTCTCTTCCCTCACGCGTAGGTAGATGACCGTGGCTAGCATTTTGTTTCGCAAATGGAGGCAACCACCGTCCATTCCCTCTAGCTTCGGACCGTGGCTTGCACCGGAGACCGGCGCTAGAGGTCATCAGTTCACCACCCCTGCTCGCCCCACGAGGACACAGCGGTGCTTCGCCCAAGCCGGGCAATCCACACCGTAAGCTCCAACAAGAACCAAATGTGGTTGAATAACAGTATTTTACATGATCATATTACGGAACCGGCTAAGGTCAGGGACCATGCTACCATATCATTAGTTTTTTTTTTCCTTCAGTGGGTTTACCATTAGAATATGGATGTACACATTCTAATGTTTTTTTTTATGTGGTGTTTGGCAGCAAATGTATCGAGCAACCTTCTCGGCAAAATTCGCTGAGGTAACACTACAATAAAATTCTCAGCTCCATTTTATCGAGATCGCGCCTGTTTCAATGATTCCACATATTGCCCAGTTGCGCAGACACTTGAGATACAAAACTACACCAATTTTACATCACAATATCCACTAGGAATCAATTCGCGAATAATTAAAACAGCCACTGAACTTCACTTAAAGAAATTCCGCCAAAAACTCTCACGATACTACTACCTGTAACAACTGTCAAAGATCTACAAATTAAAAATGGGAACAACGGCTTTACGTACTTTTCAAGGCACTCAATGAATAGTAAGGTACTAAATTTGCCAAACGGGGATCACCTGTTTTATTTATTTATTCTTTGAGCCTGCTATTACGTTTAATCTTGAAATGATCTCCTGTTTCCAAGGTTTAACTAAAACCGTGAAACAAAATAAATATGCCGATATTAGTGTCGGTACCGTACACTTTTTTAATAGACTCTCTTTCAACGAAGTCATTTAAAAACATGAACAAATTTTGAAAATCCGTCCCGTATATATTACAGCAAAAAATATATTTATTTAAAAAAGTCCCACGACCTAAATTAACCTCTAAGTGAAGATTTTCATTTTCAGTCCAGCTTGTTGGTGGGTTTTGCTGTTTATGCTTTCTTTTCAAAAACAACCTCATAACCAACCGCAATAACCAACGTTTGCAGCTTTTTAAGTTTTTAGCTTTATGTCGTCGATATATTTTTTTTTATTTCATTTTTATTGGCATAATGCACTCTAGACATTCGGTTGATTTTTTTTTTATTTAAATAGATTTTATTACTTATTTTCCGCGTATTACACTAGAAAAATCACTGGCAGCAGCATGCGTTCCATGGAACACTATCCACTGATCTCTCCTATTTACCACTGGACAGGCTGTTCCGTATATTGACAGCAAATAATTATTTGACCACAAACACTGGTCTGTGATTACGGAACGTGATTGACTTGTCAAATTTGAATGTGTCAATCGGGAAAATAATAAGATATTTTGGAATGTGCAATGATTTTAAATAGAAAATCAAGATATTCATTGAAATTAAGAAATTATAAGCAATATTACCAAGTTAAATTACTAGCGTGCTTTACACTAATTTTCTACAGTAATCAGGAGTATGAACAGTTCGGCTATAACCAATTTAAAATTAATTGATTAATGAAGCTGAATTCACCAAATGATTAATGATTCAAGCCTTCCTGATCTTTGATTAAAGGCTTGGAATTGAATAGACTATTACTCTGGGTATGGAAACTTTTATTGAAGGAGAATCTGAAAGGAATTTCACCCTTTTATCTACTGAATGCCGCTATTTTCCGGGCGCTGATTTTTCGGGGTCGGTAGATATTAAATATGTTTATTGACAAAAAGCTGACTCTTTGAGTTGGCAGATACAAAATATATAGATATGTTTATTAACAAAAAACCTAGCCGTCTACATAATTTATCGGTCTCTTAACTGAAAAAAAAAATAAAAAAAAGTATACCTACCTCTCTACAAGCCCGATACATCTTAATAACTAATAATAAAAATCTAGCTGTCTTCAAGGCTAGACTGAATAGGCTCTTAATAAACTAGTGCACCTTACCATACACGATTGCATCTCTGCTTACCATCAGGCGGGATTGCAGTCAAGCACTAGTTTATAAAAAATAAAACCTAAAATGAGTTGTACGATATATGTATAAAATATATTGTTATCATAAACTAGTGCTAGTAAACAGATAATAGAATTATTTAAAATTACATATTTATTTTTTTATTATATACTTTATTGCACAGCTCATAATGTGAACAGGATTGATCGCACAGGGCAATCTCTTACAGAGAAAACCTTTTGAATCGCGTAATTAGAGACACAATAGAAAGACAATAGGTGTGCGGACGCCGGCATCCTCTTGGTGAATAATGAATTAAATATAAAGTAGTTGTAACAAATAAGTTTAAGCAAATATACATACGAGTAATTAGTTTAAACACTATTAAACAGATTCCCAATTTAAAATTGTCTATTAAGAATTTGAATTTAGAATACGTTAAGTGAGTATTTAAACTAAATATATGGTTAGTCAGTTTTATATAAGGTGTTAAAAAATTAACTGCAAGAATTTTGTCCACTTACTCGCCATCGAAAAACGAACAAATCAAAAAAAAAAAATTTTTTTTTGAGCGTTTTTATATTTTCACATAAATAAAATAATTACGTATAATATTTTTTTGTGCGCTGTACCCAGGGCTGCGCTTGCGGCTTGGGCCGCCATCGTACCGCGCGCGAGCGGCTTGCTAGCGGTTCCCCCGCCGCCCGCTACTCTTCCCGCAGCTCTCTCTACCCCTCCCGACCCTTAGTTGTCCGAAATCCGTCGCGCGGTAAGGGTGTTTTCTTGTGTCATTACGGCGAATACGTGTGTTCGTGCAGTTTCGTGCTTTTAATAATGCCGTTTACGTATTCCAATCGAGAGTACTTAGATATGGTAGTGTGCTACATTACGGCTGGTCAAAGTTTAGCTGCGGCACGTAACCGTTACCGTGAACTGTATGGTGAGCAACGACGAGTGCCTGCTGTCCAAACAATCCTAGGAGTCTACCAGTGCTTTTAATAGTCCTATAGGTATAATAAAATATGCTATTTGTAAGTAAGCTCGATAATTTGCCAGTCCAAAGTCTGAGAAATGTGATGAAAAAATTAGAATCAGCTGTTTACGAATTTGCGCCGTCGCGTGTCGTGTCACAGGGGTGAACGACTCACGCGTACCTACGGCGGGGCGGTCGCGCCGGCGCACGTGCGGTGTACAGTGCGCATATTCAATAATTTTGTGTGAAGTGAAAATATTGCATATCTCCGAAACGGGTTGTTATTTAAAAATCATTTTTTCGCCAATTTTTTTTATTTGTAATTCTAAACCAGTTCTTACTTTTCTTGCAGTTAATTTTTTAACACCTTATATATACGGGTTTAAATTAAAAATAATAAACAAGAAGAAAATTATTTATTTGATTATTCACACAAAATCTATGTTTTTTTTTTAGTGAAAATTATAATTATTTTCTTAACTGCGATCAATGACCAATCAGATAATATTTTGCGACATAACATTTTTTTTTGTAAGTGGAATATAATCAAATTACTTTTAATCTGGGTGAGCCGAAAGAGAGTTTTAAACTTTTACAGACTAAAAACCACACGTTTCCCTACAGTTGACCTTTCTGATCCAGAGCCGCGGTAAGGTACTCTTTCGGATAATACCGCATTAGTTTTCAATATATGATACGGTTTTATTGAATCTGTGATAGAATTGACTTCACTCTGTTACCTTATTACCTACTCGTAAAGAACAAAATCCTATAAAAAAGTCATCCTACGCTTTCGCCAGGAGGTCGGATAATGTCAAACTCAAATAAAATTAGATCCAGGTTTCTTAGCCACATTTCCGAACGAAGGATAATTGAAATTTCCTTCAATGCCTAAGATGAACTAAGAAAGTACACGAAACGAGAAAGACTTATTGGTTGCTTTAATAGAACCTATTACGTCCTACATGAAATTTTTATATAATATCATCTATTTCTGTACTATTTAATTACATACGAGTATGTCAGTGAAATCAATAGTACGGAAACTTGAGAATGAATGAACGAGTTGAAACAGTAGTGACGTCACGCGTCACATCATCCACTTTGACAGAATCTGAGCTGAAGTTCGTGCAAGCCGAACAGAAAAAAGTTGCAACCGAATAGACGCGGTCCTCTTTTCTGTCGGCAGCCGTGAGAACAACAACTGGTCTGGGGTTTGTCTCACGACTCATTTTGAAGTGAATACCTAAAGCTTACATCATTATAAATCAGTTGCGTGAATTGGAATAGTCTGTTTATTGCTCGTTATCCGTTCACAAAGTAGGGTGTCTGAAAACCCGAAAATTAGTTACAATTGCCTCACCACACAAGTTGAATCATTATGACGGTCGAGATTAAGAACTTTTTCCAAAATGACAATGCAATCCCAATGCCATTTTGGTAAAAGTTCTTAATCTGCTAAATCATAATGGTCGATCATTGGTCGGTTATTGGTCTCGTAAACGAATGGAGGTAGAATGACTTTGTCGTATTCAGACAAATCTAATGGTAAGTCACTAATCAATTGATTACGAACTGACAAAATTTTAGCAGATTACCCCATAAGTCAGAAATTCATTTTTTATTATGTACGAGATTACCATTTCTTTCAAGGGTATGACTGATGGAAAGTCATAGGGAAGCCATTATATTAGTTGATTACCAAACTTGTCAAAATCAACCATGATGAAATCAGTGATAGACGATTCTGACTCTATTGTTATAGCAGACCTGAGGCCCTGGTCTCAAACGAAATGGAAATAGCAAATGGTTCAACTTATTTGCCACATGCTATAAGTAATCTTCTCAGAATCGCAAAATTACTTTGTGAATTATAACTTTTCTCTTACAGTAATGATCCAATTTATTATTTAATATGAGGATTATTGTTTCTATCTTCGCAAGAAAAACACGTTTTTCGCTAAATTCAACTAGTGTAATTGGTACTTTCATAAAAATATTTTATTGCATAAGTACGACAGTGAAAAGAATCTAGATTCGAATAAATTCGGGTACTATTATATTATCGTCTAGCTAAATACAAAATACGAGTATGTTCAATGAAGGCTGAAAAATGCAGATTTTATTTGATATTGTTATCTTATAAAAATACATTTATCATCATCATCATCTTCTTGCCCTTATCCCGTTTTATTTGGGGTCGGTGAAACACGTTTTTTTCTTCCATTCTGTCCTGTCACTCGTCACGCTATCACTAACTCCCTTTTCTTTCATATAACTACTCACACAATCCATCCATCTCTTCTTTGGCCACCCTCTCCCTCTCGATCCATCCACATGTAAACTCAGAACTCTTTTAGTAACAAGCGCTTCATCCCTCTTCACATGACCATACCAAGAAAAAAGATTTCTTTTCAACTTTTCAGTTACTGGCGCCACTTTCAAACTTCCCGTAATATATTCATTTCTCATTTTATCCATAATCGTCACTCCACGCATCCACAACATAAAAATACATTGATATTAAATTAATGAGAAAATTTTCTGAAAAATATGAATGATTTTCCTTTTTATGTGGGTCTCACCGTCGACCCCCTACCACGAGCTCTTACTGCGATCTTTTAACGACATAAATTGAACTCTTAAAGGGATGGATCATCATTATCATCATTTCAGCCCAAAGACGTGCACTGTTGGACATAGGCCTCCCCTAAATGTACAATCAACGGTGTTGTGTGGTCCTGTGTGTGTGATGGAGGTATATACCCGTTACATTTTAGTCGTTTTAATCCCGCGGAGAGTCGATTCGTTACATGAAACACTATCGATTTGTATTTGTATTGCGTTTTTTGGCGTGATTTTTTCGAGTGAAGTTCATTGGCTGTATTAATTAAATTAAATCAAATACTACAAAAACATTAAAAAAATTATGTTACATCCATATTCTATTGTCACTACGAATGACATTAACGTGAAAACTTTTCACACAAGAAAACAAACGACGACTAGGCAATATGATCAAAAGACCAATAGCCTATATCTATATATATAGATAGATTACGAGTTTCATCCGATTTGTTTTTGTTAAACCATAGCTTTTATATCGGATGGATTTAGACTTTGCCTTTTTGGTGACGCCCGATGATCGATATACCTAACCGATTTGATTTGTATTAATCGATTCTTTGTTTTCAGTTAATATTAATTCATAGATTAGTAAAACCTGATCACAATAAAAAAAGTATTGTTAAAATATTAAATCATCTAGAATAATAGTCTTAACCCCCATATCTGATTAAGCATTTAAAGTTAAGTTTTTCTCAAACTCTAGCCTGAAAACCTGTCAGAATTTGGCACTAAGTAAGTAGGTTTTGAGAAGTTATTATCTTAAAATACTGAATTCAAAACCCGTGGTTAGACTTAGTACGAGTACTTTAACTTTAGTGACAATATTGGTTTTCCCAAATAAAATAAAATAATGACATACTCACATGACTGAAAATGTTTAGTCATTTTACAATTATCTTTAGAACTTCAGAATAAAATTACTAAAATTACTGCAGTGATTATGACCGTAAAAACTAATTAAAACAATAAATTAATACGAATTAATAGCAAAAATTGACCTAAACTTGAAATGGGGGCAAAAACAACTGTATGTGATTTTCCCACCCTATATAACAGTGTTCCGTATACCTAAGTTAACGATACTTAGAAGTCTAAATTAAGGATTATCTTCATCGAGTCTAAAACTTATTCCGTCTTATTCCAAAACGCGATCTAAACTACTTCTGGGACTATTACTAGTTTTAATTAACATTAAACCTAATAAAAGTCCCGGAAATACATTTAGATCGCTTTTAATTGGTATTAAATTTAGTAATAATCCGGAAAACTACATTAATATAGCTTTTAATCGGGATTAAACCTAGTAATAGTCCCGGAACTATTTTAAATCGCGTTTTGGAATAAGGCGGATTAAGTTTAAGTTGGCGTCCAATGTAGTAATAACTTTTTATTACTACATTGGACGCCAACTTAAACTTAATCCGCTCCACTCTAGACCGCGTGGTCGTAGCACCCTCAAATGCTTTGCCGTAGCAACGCGTAGCGCTCGCCTACGCGCTATGCTACGACCTTTTATGAATTTTGGCAGTCAATTGCCTCGTTTTTATTGGTAGGTTTAAGCCTTCATAAAAATCTAAAATTTAGATCCGAAACACATAACCGCATTGCGGCGCTGCCGCTCTTTTTTGCGTTGCGGTGCACACCGCAAAATTCCGCATTGCGAATACCATAGCTTTATTAAATGGATATAGCTAGTACCTTCTTTATCGTTTATTTAAAATAGAGTAATTTTTTCTTAATAACAAATAAGCATTTATGACGATACATGGTAGAGAAACCTCTATCCACAAAAATCTTTTCTTTGCAAAAATCTTTTCAATTCAGAAATCTTGAGAAACTGGTTATCCCTGTAGGATACGACAATAAACGCCCTCCAGACCGCGTAGTCGTATTACCTTGAGTAGCTACGCCGTAAGAATGCGTCATCATCAACGCGTTAAATCTGATTGGTTAACAATATCCAGTTAACAAGACCGGTTGCTTCTTTGAATTCTTCTAATTGAGCAAAGGGCTTTTCAAATACGGGGTACGACCAAATATAGCCAGTAAAAATTCTGTTTACACTAGTTGCTGATCAAGTACCGTCAAACGGAGTGAAGAGAAACGCAAGGGTCAATGGAAATAAATTTTTTATTTGAACTTTCACTCACTTCTCTTAATATTGGTTTCTAGCATAGCTTCCATCATTTTTGTATTACAATGCAAGAAAAAATGTTATGGGTATCAAGTGCTGGAAAAATAATCTTAAAAATGTGAATAACCCCTTTAGGGGTATGCGGAACAGAGAGTGAAGTCCCACATACCTCCGTTGAAAATAGAGGATCCTCCGACCAGACAGGTGTAATGTCTGGTGGGCATCTGCCCTATAAATGATTTCGAGCTGTCGTAGATATTCAAATCGCGCGGAAAACTTTAATACTCGTAATAAAATAATAATAATCTTTATTGTTGCAAATACGTATACATATAGATGAAACCCTGACTCCTGAGCCAGGTTAGGTGCCTGTATTTTAGGAGCCAGTGCCTTCTTCCATTTTCATTATAAAACCATTGAAATAATTTAGAAATACTTAACTGAATAATTTTACAAAATAATTTAGATAAAAACTTAAATAGAATTATGAAACCAATTAATTAATATAAAATAATAATAAAACTTAAGTAGCAAATTAAAATGAAATACAAAATAATAAATAAACCAATTAACTAATGACTTAAAACTAAAAATTTAATCAAATTAATAAAAAACCAAAATAAATGAATTTACTTATAAAATGAAATTCAAAGTGAGGCGTTATGTGAGTGAGTTGTGTGTGTGGGGAATACCAATAAATATGCGTACTGATATAATCAGCTCGGAAGCAATAAGTTTTCTGTTTCGTAGTAATCCTGTTTCAAAAGCCAGAACTTAACTTTGGTTTTTGTTTCACGAGTTGTAAGAGGATTTACGTTAAGGATTTTATTTATTTTATTATATAGGTAAATTGCGAGAAATGCCTGTTGTCGCCTAGCAGACGACGTATGACAGAGCACAGGTATGCAAATGTTCGTAATGGTCCGCTTTTTATTTATTTGTGAATTATAAGGCTGCTGTGCTGTTTTATAAGAACCTGTAAAATATAATTCTGTCTCACCATTAGCAGCTCACATTTCTCGTATAAGACCTTGGTAGTAAAATCTGAAAGGTCTAAAATTCATGACTTGCAGGGATCTTTGGGCCCTTTCGAGATGTGTCATAAAAGTTTTGCACCCGCCGCCCCATACAATTATGCAATATCCTAAGACCGACTGCACGAGCGCAAGATATACAGTTCGAAGGAGTTGAAAGTTTGCTAGGTGTCTTAATTTTTTGAATACCCAAATAAGTTTCCTAATACGCGGTGCGGTGATATCAATGTGCTGTTGCCAGCCAAGCTTTCATCCACTATCACACCAAGGTATTTAACATGTGTAGACTTAGAGATGGCTGTGCATGAGCAATCCATGCAAGAAATTAAGTTGCAGACATGAAGTTTAATATTCAAATCAATTGGTTTAATATTGGAGAAAGAGAATTGTAGGAAAGTAGATTTAGTAAGGATTAAGGTGAGGTGGTTAGACCTTAACCAATGCCCTACTTTATGCAGTCCCAATTCAGCACTTTGTCGAACTTCATCCCAAGTCAATCCATGAAATACTAAAGCCGTGTCGTCAGCATAGGTAAATATCTTACCGTTTGTAAGTGGTAGCTGACACAGGTCATTTGTATAGATCAAAAAGAGACTCGGACCGAGAATACTGCCTTGAGGGACGCCGTAGGTAACCGATGCATCAGAACTAACATAATTTTTAATTTTAACCCTCTGTGTGCGTTCGGTGAGAAAATCCTTAAAAATTTTCAAAGCAATACCGCGTATACCGATGTTCTCCAGCTTTTTCACAAGGTTGGGAACTAAGGAAGGAAGGGCGGAACTTTGATTGCACAACGCAGGATTTTTGTAGTTCTTATGAGGCATCATAGAGGTCACTACATCCCTTTTAAAGTTTTGTTTCAGTTGGCCCCTACGTTCCAATTCACCCCGTTTGACTACACTGGCTGCAGATGAAAATGATTTAACTAAATACGAGTAAGGTAAACGCATGACTTAACCATCACCGTCGAGGAACGGCACAAAATGGAAGACTTTTTGAAAGCTATGCAATGTACATATACTATCATAATTCCCTGCCCGAGTATGTATTTCCTGATAGCTACAACCATAAAAAATATCTAGTATAAATACAATATTTAAGCTGTTGTTTTTCGATGGAAACAGCGAATCTCGGTAAAAAAGATAGAACGACCCAATATTATTAATTGACCGGTAGGTATCCGTTAATACAAGTAAATGCATAATAACACAGAATGAAATGAAATTTAAAAAAAAAAAACGGTAATTTAAAAAACTAAAAAATCCTACTGCTTTTCTGAGCATTCATGTAAAAGGCCTAAAACAAGAAAGTCCTTGTACCCGATTGTACTTAACTATGTAATATTTTAAATACAAGATAAATAGTAGCAGTCGGGACCCATTCTAGAAAGTCAGCCGTCTGGTCAGTAGATTGGGAGTAATATGCAATGCCCTCCTTCTGGCGCAGTCGGGTAAAAATAATATTCACTATGCAATATGCAGAAAGTTTTACATGACATAACATATTTAACCTCATAATGTTCCCACTGCTAGGACTCACGAATCCTCTCAAGGAGAGGGAATTAGGCCGTAATTCACCACGCGAGCCTAAGTGTAGGTGTGATCTTGGAATTTTTGTTTCTAGGACACGCCGCTTTTCTCATGAAATTTTCCTTCACCGTTTTAAGAGAAGTGGTTATGAAATAAGTTTACACAAAGCAATGTGTCTGGACGGGTTTGAACCCGCGGCCTACCACTCATAAGTCGGGGTCGTTACATAAGGCCGGGAACCGGGGCAGTGGTGGCCCAGAAAATTTTATTCCAACGAATTCTGTGGCAATGTGAATTGAGCCTTATATCTAATTTTATGTCAAAAAATACTAAAGATAGAATTTTTGATGTTTTTCATTCCAGCACTCCAGCAACGATTTTTTCTCGGAAAAAAAAATATTATTCCGTATTGGAAATACGTAGTAATTCTTAGAAATTCATGCCAAGAAATCGTTTAACAGTTTTATTGAAATGTTGGTGTTCAAAAGAAATCTTCTGAGGAAATTATGAAGGTCTTTTATTTTGCTGTAGCAATTTTATTTTCAGAACATATTATACCGCCAGTTTATTTAGCCGGTGGGTAAATTTATAAGAGCCACGTGGATTGATCTCCGAGGTAAAGCCACTCTTATTGAGGTCTATTTGTAGATGATCATCGTAACGTACCAAGATGCTTCTGTCCTTTGCAAAGTACTTTAATTCGTTGACCCAGCTGTCATTTTTGTCATTGGATGATTTTACCCACCACCAAAAAAAAAAAAAGAAAAAAAAAAAGCTGTCATTTGCCGTCAGTTGTCATTTCAAATTAAATAAATAGATAAACAAACGTAGTTTCATATGAATAAGCTAATTATATTTTTATTTACATTTTGACATACGATTTAATATTTCTTTGACATGTCAAATACTTAAATGTCAAAATATATTTGACATATGCTAATATTTGAATACTTATATTTATATACATATATAATTCTTCTGCACGTGTACTTGTTACCTAACTCCTATGTTTTGATTCTTAATTATATGTGCATATTTAAATGGGTTTGGATGGTTTGAAAATACAATTAGACCCGGTGGGCGGAGCTGCTATCAGGTTTTCACTTATTTTCTAACAAAATGCCTGCTTTCGGTACAGGAAACCTCTGCTGGGACCGCTCGCAATATTATATATTTTTGTTTTTCTTTGCAAAATGTCACACGAGAATTTTATTAAATGTATTTTATTGTGATTTATTTGATTTGCTGTGCCTTTACAGGTTGTAAACATTTAATATTTATTCCAACCCCTGTTTAACATGTTTGTAGTAAACTAATTTGATCTGTACTGTTTATTATAAGTCAGGAAATGTGACACCAGTTTTGCTAAGAGGTTATACCTTGTTACTTGGTTTTAGAGGTCAGATAGGTCGCTCTGTGTAATTATAATATTTAGCTGCCTCTAATTATTTAGAAAACCGACCTCAACATAGACGATGGACAGTGAGTAGACTGTCGCTAAATAATTTACCAAAACAATTTGTGACATATGCTGTAGCTAGCTGTGACTAGCGGCTTCACCTGCATTATAATATATTCAAAATTCAAAATTCATTTATTAGTGTGATTTTTGGTACATTTTACATGAGATCTTAATATTAGATAAATTAGTTCCTCAAAAATCTACCTTGAAGGTGTACACTCTTTCACTTAACTATATTAAAGAAGAATAAACAATTTTTTTTAAATAAAATAATTTCAACATGCAAAATAACTCAATTAATAGAAATAAAAAATGACAAAATTCAATCAATATCAATGTCAATTAATTATAATATTACAATGTCAAAGTTTACTAATATAGAGTATACTAATATAGATTATTCCAAATCCTTCCAAATCCTTTCCAGGAAAATTCAGCCGTTTGACCGTGAAGAAGTAACAAATATACACCGTTAAATTTTGGTCGTTTTAATCCCGCGGAGGGTCGATTCGGTACATGAAACACTATCGATTAGTAAAGAGAAAATTTAAAAATAAAGTACTTTTTTAAACTCAAATGAATTTACGCATGTACGAAATTAATTTCTTCAAGTGAATAAACATACACAAAATTTCACATTTGAACCCACGACTTTACGTTGTGGGTTCAAACCGGGCCTGTTGTAAGTCATGACTGTTCCCTTATTTTCTTTTATTAAAATCAAGCGTAAATCAACAAACTTAATTTGATACCAATCCAACTAGAATCGAACAGAAAATCCAGATAAATAAAAAACCAATGTTTGTTTCATCTCCGCTACAATTCTTTTCATTTCCTTTCGTAGGAAACGTGAGTGGCCGGTGGGTACTAAGGTTTAAATTCCAATTTATTTTAGACATCACGATTTATATCACCAAACAATTTTTTTAACGGAAACGATGTCATCTCGTATTTATGTACCTTTAAAATGGTGTGTTGAGTGAGAAATCTTTATTTTTTATTCAAAACTGTGTTTCAGACAAGTAAGTAACTTGTGTTGGTTAAAAACTTTGGCTGAAATCTAATTGTTCGCATGGGATCAACTTATCCTTATCTATGGATGGGATATTCTCGATTGATCTGTCATTTGTTGCCGTGAGTGACGGTTGTTATTTTGAAGTTGGAAATGAATGTCAACTTTTATCACTAGATGGCGTTAGTTTTGGTTTGTTTATGATAAATTTATTTTTGTCAAATATTGATTTTACATTGAAAGTGGTGCATTACATACATTTTGAACTTCATGCGACAATAAATCAAATCGACGGTCCCTACGTACAAAAGGACAAGTCAAAAACCGAGGTTTACAGGAGAGCGAAATTTGTGTTCAACACGCCCTAGAAATAATTCTATGACCAATAATAAATATTTTCTTTCTACAATATTTTAACAGTTTTACGAGCTTTATAATGCTATTTACACATATTTAATTTTTTTACGTTTTCTTGGAAAAACTGATAGATGACCGTTTCTACGCCGATAATAAAACAGAAGTGTGTCAGTCATGTCTATGATGCCTTTTTATACGCAGGAAACAAAAAAACAGTGTCTCATATAGATTTTAAATAAAATGTTTTATGAAAATGTAGGATTATGTTACTGTTTTTCAATCAATACGTTAAACATCCTGAAATCGTCACCCATGGATATAAAAAGTACTTCAATGAAGACATATCACTTTATACGTGGTTTTAGTCTTTCGTGGTAGGACTATAGTTCTTGTAATGTAAACAAAGACATGTCTTTAAATAAAATGATCAGGCTTGTGTTTTATTAATTAAACAAGGTTTATAAATTCAACATTATTTATTATTAAAAAAAAAAAATCTTCTTAGCATCTAAACAATAGGTAACTAGGTATAGTCACACTGAAGTAGGAACTAAATATAAAAAATCACAGTACTGCACTTCCTAGGTTCTCCAATTTTGGAAGACAGTTTTTCTTTATTCGTTGACGACAAAATTGAACGTTTTAACAACATTTCGGTAAGACTTTCCAAAATTAACCTACATTCGGCTTTCACCCTCAGACGGTATTGTTGTTTTGCACCAAATTTCATGTATTTTCTCCGCTCTTCCCCTTTATGAAAGTAGCTACATCTCTTGGACAAAATTGGTCAGACCATTTGGTATACTCTAACTTCCATATTAAATGTGACCCTGGATGATCGAGCATGGCTACAAGCCACTCATTCGTTTGGTGGGCTCGGTATCCGCAAAATTTCTAGTGTAAGCCTACTGACTACTTTTCCTGTCTTCGGTCCACAGTACTCAACAGTTGACCAATAGAATTTTGACTCCATCACTGGTTAGCTGTGAGTTGCCGTGCTTAGCCGATGCCGTGAACGCCTGGAAAATGGCCTGACCGGATAAGGCGTTGCCCGAGAATCCATCTTCCCAGAAACAGTGGGATGAGCCGCTCTGCAGGTTGGTACGGAATGCGACTGGCTGCTCCTAGCGGAGCTCCACATCGGTGTCAATGCGCTGAAGCAGTCGACCGCCTCGGACACCATGGCCTATCTTGCAGTAGAAGCGTTGGGTAGGCCTTTGGTGTGGGATGCAACATGTGTCGACACCCTTGCGCCATCTCATCTTCTGAGTACGGCGGGCTGCGCTGGGGCGGCTGCTGCGAGTGCAGGAAAAGGCGTAATTATAATATATATAGGAAGTTATATGTTTAAGCCGTTTGGAGTTGAAACACTAGGGCCATGGGGTCTGAGCGCTCATCGAGTTGTGCGTGGTATCAGAAAACTGGTCTGGGCTTTACTTCGGTCAACGAATCACCATTGCGATCCAACGTGGCAATTTTTCTGGAACCTAACGGCCTATCTTAAAGAATAGCGCTACTCTCACTCAAATATTTAAATTCACTTACGGTGTCCCCAAAGGTCCTGCATGGACTTGGCATTGGTGTTGTAATCAAAGATTCTTCATTATCATTTTCAGGTACTTATTTGTCGTGGTGTTTGATTTTCACAAATAGGTGTCAATTATATAATTTAAATTAATTTGCGATAATATTGATTTAAACTTCCTCAAGATCCATTAAAATTTACTATTTTCGGTATAAACACGACGTGAGTCTAAAAAAAATCAAACTATAATCATTTACACCGAGGAACACAAATCTCTTCTCTAAAAAAATGTTTATTCTAAAGAAAAAAATGTTTAATGTTTTATAGTAACTAACCGTAAATAATAACAAGTCCATAAAAATATTAAGAGTAACGCGTAAAAACAAACATGTAGGACATAACTTCATTTACTTTGATAACAATAAGAAGTTGTTTTCTTTGTAACAATTATTTAGGAAATCATATTTGAAAGAAGCCTACAATTTGTTATTGTTATTTGTGAAAAAAAAATTGTCGCAATTACTAAATCATAGTATAAGCGGACATGTCTGACAAGACCGCGTTCGCACGGAGCGGCGCGCATTTTAAAACACCGTACAAAAAGATATGTCCAGAAGTCCGCATCTACGACACTTATTCTTTGTATTTATAATACTTGTTCTCTTATACGATTTGTAAATCAAGGTAAATAAACAAAATTTAAAAAAAAATCGCATGTCAGTATGTGCGCATAGATAATCTAAAGCCAATGATCCAATAAAAAAAAAACGCCATTTTCGACATGTCTTTATATACGTAGGGACCGTCGAAATACTCGTATGCCCGGAGGACACGGTAGAGCACACAGTCGAGGTGTGCCCCGCTTGGGAAGAGCATCGCCGTGTCCTCGTGGGGGCGATCGGCGGCGATCTCTCGCGCCAGGGCTTGGTTCAAGCCATGCTTCGGAGCGAGGAGGAGTGGCAGGCGGTCGCCTCCTTTTACGAAGCAGTAATGGTAGCAAAGGAGGAGGCCGACCGCATTAGGCAAAGGCGCAGATGCTCTGCCACCGCCGCCGGGATTCCGATCCCGATTTCCGGCCACCGTAGCCGCGGGCTCGCGGACAGTAGGCAATGGGTAGCTCGCTGTCCGTCCGTCCAGTAACAGACCGGTCCGAGCTCAAGTCGTCTACGGCGCGCACTGTTCCCGCGCGTCTCAAGGAGTTGTCAGCAAACTGTAGGGGCCCAGCAGGGCCGAAGCTTACTGGGCCAAAGGTTATGTGAAAATGTCACCACGGGCCCTGGGACAAAGACAATGAATGGAAGGGTTGGTTGGTCAGTAAAAGTCTGACACTATTTCCCGCCCCACCCAAGGGCGGGATTTGTCATTGGATGATTTTACCTACCATAAAAAAAAACAAATATTTTAGATATTTATATTTATTGATATAATTGTTTTGGTCCTTTTATACCATGTACTGATCCAAATAAATAGTTTACTGTTTATGGCATAGCAGTGTGCAAAATCATGTCTCTACTCTATTGTTTTGTTGTGTTGTGTGGCACACACGTAGCTCTAGATGTCAGCTATTTATCAACCGTACAACGAGCAAGTCAGGGGAAACGTGATTTATGTAAACTTAGTTATCTTAAGTACCCATTGAACCTGTTTTTATAACAAAACTCCTTTTCGATTAAATTGTTTCTCTTTTCCTAAGATGGAGTATCTGAAATAAAAATTATTACATTGAACTATTAGGTAAGACTCGTACGAACACACGACGACGAAAAGACGCACACGAACCACACGAGACAGCTACAAAGCCGTAAATATTTTGTATGGCAAATTTTGCAGCGCCTCTAGCGGTCACTTGCAGAACCAAAATTTGCCATACAAAATATTTACGGCGTCGATATCGAGTAGCGACGAATACTATTGCTTAAAACTCATGGTAGAGGTACTGAAGCTAGAAGCGGATGGAAAGCTAGCTGATGGTGGCGAGACAGACACTTGTGGTCAGTGGTAAATACTTACTTTCCGTTGGTAGCCTAGTTGACGAGATTGAATTTCAAGGCCGGTTGTAGTCACTGAGTATTTTGTATGAACTCCGCCTTGGTCTATGTCGACTTTGCGGCCCCAAAACCGCGGTTTTATTGTTATAAAAAAAAAACAATATATCTACTTATTCAAGATTTTTGTTTTCGCTTGGCGCTTTTAAACAAGCTTTATTTATTTTTTATTTACTTTCAAATATTTCGGTTACGTAATCTCGTAGATTACACGTTTGAAATAGTAAATTAGAGTCAGATTCGTGATTTGTTTTTGTATCGAGCCAACTAATTTACATCATTTCGATTTTTGCCCGGCGCTTGGTGTTATAGTCAATTTTAATGAAATAATTTTTCATGGTGTTCTCTTTTATATTTGTGGCTTTAAAAATGTTCAAATTGAGTAGAACCTAGCTTTAATATCCATTTCATATTTATTATTTCAACCAATGTTAAAAAGGATAACGTGTTTACTTTGCGTTTGATCCGAAATGGTTAACTCTCAAAGCTCTCAAAGCAAAAGGAGAGAGAGGTAAGGCATAGTATAAGTGGCATATTATGTCGGGTCAGCTACAAAAGGCGAAAAGCAATGATTAGCATGTGACGAGCACTGGCGCCATCGTGTGTGGCAAATTCACATAAAATGTATGAAAAAAAAATAAAAAAAATGGAGGCGCTATTTTGTGATTCTGATCGGTGGCCCGTGAGCGACCAGACTAATACAAATTATTAAAAGCATATTAGCGCTCACAACCTCTACTAGCGGCGCCTAGAATCTGGACCCGTACTCTAGTATATGCAGCAACAAATCAAGCTGTTTCGTTGTTCAATACTTTGGTTCTGCATTCTAAAGTCCATCTTTTTTAAAAACGGTATATAATGCGTACCCTATGGTGCACCAGACAACGGCAGAGGACGCATGTCTTGCAGCTAAAATGTCATTAATTAAATTATTGTAATTTGTTTTTGTAAATTTAATTTAGAATCATTTGTTATTTGTGATTTTGTCTTTTGTTGATGTATTTTTTAAGCTGTTTTGCATCATTCTTGGGCAAAAACATCTCTCTGCTACTTCTGTTCTCGCCCTGCACTTCCTCCATCTAGTTCTGACGAAATAATTATGTATGTGGTTGAATATGGGATTGCGGCCTTGTAGAAGGTAAGTAAGTAAAACTTATTGCTGCGTAACTTGATATTTATTATAATATCACAACTTCTTTAAAATAATTTAATAAAAATCCACCACGTCTTGTCGTTCACGTTCCAAAAATCGCCATGTCTCTCCTTGTCCCTTTCATACCTCTTCTCTCGCTCTCACACTTTTACGCTTCATTTCACACATCATTCTTACGTTCCTTTTACCCATCCTACATGTATATAGTTTGTTTTGCCATCGCTTTCGAAGTCTGCCGCGACTCCTTCAATATTAATTGTAATTAAATAATTTATACTACGCAATAGTTTGTCTTCGCTATAAGTGCAGAAAGTATAAGTTCATATTTCAATGTTTGTCAGAAAATGGGGATAAATCAGCTGTATTTATCAGTTTCTTTTCAAAACTTCATCTATGAAAAAAACTATTTTTGTAACAGGAAATTAAGTTACTTCGCTTCAAGCCCCTCCAATGTCGGACTGGGAGAATGTTCAAAAGAACGATGACGGAAACTGAAGAACACAAGTGGATTTTAGTCGATAGAAACAAATGAAACACCCACTAGCTCTACACTGGATTTTCTTATAATTTCCCACCGCAACAAAAAGCCTTACCATTTTATACGCAGTAGTAATAATTGCTTTATATTTTCGTATATTTCAGCGTTGAAGGGATGTCAAGCAACCTTGTACCCTTCATCGTGGTTTAATTATACGCCCATTAAACCCAAGAGCGCAATGGGAAAGTAATTACAAAGTAGGAACTTGTACGTTACTGATGTTTTAACCATACAGTAGGATTTTCAAGGTCGTAATAAATATGTAAACAGCTCAAGCAACTCAATAATCTAAATGATTATATGTCCACATTATACCCGTTGATTTAAAGCTATCGTGTTTTGCTAGTTTTCATTGCAAATAAATCTCTACAGGCGAATTTGTATAGTTGAACGGAAAGTTGATATTATTCGTACCTATCATTAATTTCCTGCCCTCGTCTCATTTTATTTGGGGTCAGCAAAACGTTTTTTTTTATAAACTCCTTGTTCTTTAAAATTACGAGTACTTCGCACACAATCCATCCATCTTCTCTTATCCCTCCCTCTCCATCCGTCCATATGTATGCTCATTTATTTTTTTGGTTGGAAAATAATCCAATGACATTTTCCGCCCTTGTGCGGAGTTTAAAATCATCCAATGACAAATCCCGCCCTTGGGCGGAGCGGGAAGTAGTGTCAGACTCTTACTGACTAAAAACCTACCCCGTTCCTTCGCTGCCTATAGTGCCGGGGCTGAGCCTTCCTCTCAGAAAACGGCCCTTGACCCCAGCAGGCTTCGACCCTGCCTGCCTGCAGTTAGCAGGCTGGGCCTCTTCGGTTTGCTGACAGCTCCTTGAGGCGCGCGGGAACAGAACGCGCCGTCGACGACTTGGGCTCGGTCCGGCCGGTTACCGGACGATCGGACAGCGTGCTACCCATTGCACGCCGTCCGCAAGCCCGCGCCTACGGTGGCCGGAAATCGGGATCGGAATCCCGGCGGCGGCTGGGGCGAGCGCCCCGTTGCCTCTGTCTGATGCGGTCGGCCTCCTCTTTTTCTAGCATTACTGCTTCGTAGAAGGAGGCGACCTAATTCAATGTGATGGCATTGTCCAAGGATACTGCCACGACGCATCTGCCCTGGGACACCGCATCCTCCGTTGTGAGCACGGGCCCCGGGTTTTACTTTCGCACAACCTGTGGCTCCAGCAGGCCAACCCTGCTGGGCCCCTACGGACATTATACTCTTAACTCTTTTAGTAACATGCGTTTTACCCCTCCTCTATATAAAGCCATACCAAGGCAAACTGATATTATTCGCAGCCAAAAAATATAAATGAGAATGGTAAAAAAAGTACAAGTAATTTCTTAAACAAAATTGAAAGAACAAATCTTAGTCACAAAACATCAAATTTGTCGCTGGAAAAAGCTAATTCATTAAAAACTTCATATGTGCAGTCATATGAAAATGTTTCAACCTGTGTGACGAGGATTATAACTGATATTCAGGTCTCAGTCGAAGTGGGAGGCTGCGCGTAACCATATCAAATGGTTCAATTTGCCGCGTACTATAGTTTCATTCAACCTATTTACAGATATCCCACGAAATACGACTTAGCTGTAGGGCGTATATTCGCAGACTGAACTACCGAGTACACATTATATAAAACCTAAGAGAAGTACCCACAATACCCTTAATAAATAAATACTATAGAGGTGAAAGTTTTCATTTGTGTGCGTATGTTAGTTTCTCCTTCACGCTCGAATGGTTGAACGGATTACAACAACGAAACAATAAACACAAGGTTATTCAATGACATAATCAAAACACATAACACAATAACTCTTTAGCAACAGTATTTATTTAATCAGCTTTGTCCACAACTGCTGTTGTAGATAGTTGTTATTTGAAATTGTAAGCCAATAATAATGAGGAGATATCCGTGGGAGTACCTAATTGCCGTTAAATTGGCATAATAATGCTATTGAATGATAGTGGAGGGCTGATTATAATCAGTCTAAACTGGTTAAACCCAAGTGTACATGTACAGTACATGTGCTTTATAGTTATGTACAGCAAGTTACGAAATACCTACATACATGTATACCACAACCTATTGTTACATTAGTTATTTAAATAAGATTCTTTATTAATCTGTCATGATGTATGTTGTGGAAGCTATTTTCACAATAGTTGTTTTTTATATAAGAGTGCAAAGTTGTTTTTTAACTGCGTGCTCAATTTTGATGACCGAGCAAGCGAAGGATTCTATAAGTAGAAATATGGGATATGGGCAGGAAGAAGAAGAGAAGAGCCGCCAAAACTAGATCGTCCGCGTACAAAAATCGTTCGGAGTACTCTGTAATAAGCTGGTTATTTGTGTAGATGTTGAAAAACGTTGGTGCTAGCGTGCTGCCTTTAAAATTCAATAATTACAGTGAATTCGATTAATGTTTTTTACTAGTAATAATAGTTTATTGACCGTTAAATTTTGGTCGTTTTAATTTCGTGGAGGGTCGATCTTCCACGGCATTAAAATCAAAATTTAACGATGTATAACTTACATAGTTTTAATTTCAAAAAAGTCTTTTTTATAACTTTGCCGTATATCTAGTCGTTACGTCTGCAGATTATCTAATTAATGTAAGATTAGAGCAATTTATTTTTCACTTTAACGGCGAGTCCGTAGTGGATCAGAATCTGCAGATTAACAACTTAATCTGCACTCTAACTGATTACTTACATTAGCGATAACATAATATAGTACGTATTTATAACATCAAAAACCGACCGCCCAATGGGATTTTCCATCATCTAAATCATGACGAACTACACCAACTTTCTATCCCTTTTTGAAGCAAATTAATGTATGAATTATTTAAATATTCCTTTTTATTGCTTATCTAAAAAAACTTTTCTCCAAAATATTAAGCCCAGTGGTTTAGGCTGTTGGCTGTCTATTAGTATATTTTTAGATTTTTATTTAGGTCAATAAAATTCTATTTTCATTAACTTTAAACAAATTACAGTAGGAAAAGGGGTTTTAAATGTATGTTTATGTGTTTCTGCACCACTCTGAGGTCGGCTGGTAGAAAATGCCTAAGACATTAAGTCCGCCTTTGTACCGCGTTACGTGCATGAAGTTTATATAAATAAATAAATAAAGCATCGCTGTCTAGTGGTTTCACCCTTGTCCTTAGTTACTGTTCCGCTTCTTTTTTTAAACACACTTTTTAATAGCATAGCATCAGCCATCTTCCCACCGCTGGGACTCAGGCCTTTTCTCTAGGAGAGGGAATGATCCGTAATCTACCATGCAGGCCCAGTGCGGGTTGTTGAATGTCACGTGTCTTCGAATTTTTAGTACTAGGCGATGCCGTTTTCCTCTCGATGTTTTTCCTCACCGTTTTGAAAGCTGTGGTGATGAAAAAAATTACACAAAGTAATGCGCCTAGCTGGGTTAGAACCCGGAACCTACAACTCGTAAGACGGATCCGCTCGGCCACCACTACGTTTATATGGATATAGTAATGGATAGCACTAATTTCTGGTGTAAATAAGACTAAGGCAAACCTCATGCCCCGGCCGCCGCCGCTAAAGATTCGATCTACGGATGAATATTAAGAATATGAGTTTAGTTTGTTTTCTATTGCGATGCATCGCGCAAAGCTCGTGTCGGCCATTTTACTCGCACAGCTACACAGCTTCGTAGAACACGACATATAGTTTCGTAACTTTGCTTCTCCGCTTAGCTACCTCGCATTTCTCTTGTGACACCGCAGCATATGCAGGATTTAATTAGACTAGAAACTGAGACCGACAGAGCTGGGAGGGGATTACGCTTGCCAGTTATATTAACTTCCTTTTGTAACCCTCTTCACGAACGAACTTTATTTCAAGCAACTTGAAATGATTTTCTATGCACATTCAGTTTATAACGAACTTAGTCGTCGGTATCTTAATTAAAATTGATTGATCTGCTTGACTGAAAAGATAAGTATAGTCTTTACTCTCGAAAGGGTAAGCATACTTATATTATATAAAAGCAGAAACGGACTTGCTGTCATATACGACGAGCAATGGGTAGCTCGCCGTTCGGTCTGCCTTTACGTGCGCTTCAAGAAATGTCGCAAGACTGAAGGGGTCCAGAAATACCGATGACTGCTAGAATTGCGGGATTTTTCTAAAGATTTACCTTCAGTTGCCTTTTGTATTCCAGGGCCATACCCTGGAATACAAAAGGCAACTGAAGGAACATAGACGGGTTAAAAAAATCCTACTGAAAACATTTCAGATGGAACCCCATCGTGCTACCCATTGGCGTGCAATGGGTAGCACGCTGTTCGGTAACCGACCGGACCGAGCCCAAGTCATCGACGGCGCATACTGTTCTCGCGCGCCTCAAGGAGCTGTCAGCAAACCGTAGAGGCCCAGCCTGCTAGCTGCAAACAGGCAGGGTCGAAGCCTGCTGGGGTCATGGGTCAGCTTCTGAAAGGAAGGCTCCGCCCCGGCACGATAGGCAACGAAGGAACGGGGTAGGTTTTTTAGTCAGTAGGAGACTATTTCCCGCTCCGCCTTAGGGGGGATCTGTCATCGGATGATTTTACCTACCATAAAAAAAAACCAGTACAGGATTAATTCTTAAAACTGAAAATTAGTTGTTACGTCACAAAAACAAAATACTTTTTTTGATTCGGAAAAATCTTCGAGTCTCGATTCGGGAATTGAATTATTTACATAAGTTGGTTAGAATGGAACCTTCATATTGTGTTCTTATATATTTTTAGTTAGTAATGGCGAGTAAAATGATTTTATTACAACTGCTTTAAACTAGCTACTTATCAATTCCAAATCAGAATCTATAGATAGAGTACAGTGCATCTGAAACCGATACCAAGCATGAATCAATCATGAGGTAATCTATGATGTAACGTACGGAGTTCTGTCCGGTCCGGTTCAATCAGTCCGACTCGAGCACCGGAAGCCGAACATTGGCGGGCAACTCACTTCAATATAAAATTGGAAAGCACGGATATTGGCTCCGGAATTCCTTTGCAATATTTATGAGTTTATCTTATTTTCGTGCAGAAAAAGATTATGGAATGACATTAACCCTTCATTGATCGCTAACATTTTAAAATGCAATTACACGCTACTAAAAGCTATAACTCCTTCTGTTATAACGTGATAAAACGATGATATCAAACTTCTAGATTCATCATCATCTAATAGGAATCTTCCTGGCTTCTTTTCAATCGGTTCTAAAGTCAATTGTGAAGCGAGCCAAGAATATCATGGGTAATAGTGCACTTGTCGAGTCAAAACTCCAAAGTATTGAGCATCAACTCCATCGACTCCAAGTTGCTAGCCTGTCGGTGTTCTACCGTTTACATTTCGGGGAGTCTGCATTGGTATTGCACAATTTGATTCCGCAAAGTCCGTTCCATCAACATACCATTAGACGTATGGCATGTGGCGTAACGACAGACGGTACATGGTGGACGAACATCACACCCGGAATTCCCTACCGGAGTCTGTATTTCCTGATAGCTACAATCTTTAAGTCAAAAGTGAATAAGATACTTCTAGGCATCGACTTATATTCTAATATATATCGCTGCTTCTACGCAAGCATGTTCCAACGTTGGCCACATCATCGTTTATTTATTTATTATTAATTTATTTATTTATTGACCACCTTAACTTATTATAGAATAAAAATTTATAAAAAAAAATGATTATACAATAGGCGGTCTTATTGCACAGGGCAATTTCTATCAGACAACCTTTGGATATGCTTTGGATGGACTGAAAAAAAACGAAAAGATTTGGGGTTATCAGTGTACAACAATATAAATAATATAAATATTTATATAAATAATACAATAGGAAATAATATTATAATACAAAAATAAATTAACAAATAATAAACTAATAAATATTTAAATATACAAAAAAGAAAGGAGAACAAAAATTAAAGTGATAGGTAGTGCTCCTTCACCATTTATTTGAACGCTGGTAGCGTTTGGGCACGCCTCACTTCTATGGGTAATGCATTCTACAAACGAGCTGCTTGTACCGTGAAAGATTTATTGAAGAACGAAGTGGAATGCATATGAATACTAAGTTACACAGAGTTCATCAGGTGAGATAGTAGTCAAACGCAAGCTTACCCATTATTATAAAAAAAAACGTTCATAAAATTCCATCCATCGATTTCAATTCGGCCACATTAAAACTTTTTTTTAAAATTTGATGGTCATCAAATTATATTAATATTATGACTGACTAAAAAGCACAGTCACTTTGCAATCTTTGGTTTACCTAACCCGCTAGTTTTACATTGACAAGCTCGATTTAAAAACAATATTTGGGCCCCAATCCAATTCGGTTCGCGGTGGCTCGTGAAAAGAATATCTGGTAACAGTTGAGAGAGGCCTTTGAGCCGTGGAAAGGTATAGGCTAAATACAAAAAAAAACATAAAACAGAACTCGTTACATGCACAACTTCGCAAAACAACTACAGTGCTGGCGAACGTAAATATTTTAAAATAAATATTGCTTCGTTGCACAATGTAATTCACGTTGTGTAACATGTTACATAGTATATAATACTTACCAAGTTCAAAAGATAGACGTTTGTGATTGTCCTCATTCTTCTGTTGCTAGCAAGCGTTGCTATAACAAGACAGTTTCCTGATATAGACAGCATGAAGATCAAGATGTACGGGGGAAGTATGAACCTCCATTCATACGCGTTGCTAGCAACCTTGCCTGCAACGACGCTCGTGTTGCGTACTGCAACGAACGTAGAGATGGTGGAAGTTTCTCTCATGCGGAGGAGAGAAGAATTCAGTATTGTGCTTATTTCCTCCATCTTGAGTACCTGGAAATAACAAAGATTATGTGAGACAAAGGCTTGGAAATAAGGTTATTTCTTTTGCACGCAAAGACTTAAAATATTCAAGGTTTCACGGTAAGCTTTGTTGCGCTTAACTGTTCGTACGCCGCGGTAAACTAGTTTGCGGCTAACATTATGTCAAATGTATTTCTCTACCTATGCTAGAAACTGCGTCTTTGACAATATTATCCATTAATTCGTGATTATATTGTCGCCAACAAGAGCGGCGGGCCTCAATGCCGATTTAAGTGGTACGGCGCCGCAATGTGGTTATATGTTTCGTCCCTTATTATTTTTAAAACGTAGTTTATGCTAAGTTACGCGCCATTGTTCAGGACACAATTTCTTTCTTTTTTTTTTTCATTATTCTATCCTTTTAACTACTTGCGCCTGATTGATTCGATGAATGATTTCGTATCGTAAGGGTCGTGTCGTCGAGTGTTTTATGACTGGTACTCCATTTAGCTCTTCAATCCCCATATGTGACAGATGCGCTGACAAGATGGAGTGTACCGACCAAATATTCGAACCTGGCGGAATAAACGCGGTAGTTAAAAGGTTAACATATGATTAGATTTTCTTTAGAAAGATGTTTTGTGTGCAATAAGAATTAAGAATACGATAATATAATTCATGTTTCAAGTTGATTGTTCAATTTCTAAACTCATTGTTCATGCACCCTAAAACAATAAATGAGCGAGTAAAGGTATCTGATAAGCCCTTTTAATTAAACTTCATGAAAATAATTTCTTATTTTGCCAATATTACGCTCGACTGAGTTCAAGTGAACTTCGATCATTAATATAATAACGCAGAGAAGTATCATATACTTTATCATATACGCTGTTGATTTAATTACAAACTGAGAAGCTCTACGTAAAATAAATAATTTTGCACATCACATAATTTACTGAACCGTTTATTACAATATTTTATAACGAAATGATTTTTAAATTTTAAAACTTTGTATTTTTATTTAAGCCTTACGTTCTCGTGAGGATGTGAACATGCCAATGCAGCAGGTCAGTGAACCCGAATTGACGTCAATATTAATTAATTTTCACTAAAATTATTCGTCTACATTAGGTGTTTCACACAAGCACGTTAATTAACTAATATACTCATACATGTAAACAGATTAATATAAATTCCATGTACATCTGTAATGAAGTCACTTTCTACGCTTCAAGCAACGCCGTTCATTACGACGAAACCGACTCTATTAATTATTGGTCAGTCCGTGAGGCTGCGGATCGGCAGTGAGAAAATCCCATCCGATACACCCTTCATCCTTCCGTCTCTTGCCTTAAGTCTCATGGTAACAGGCTTCCCGCACTATATATACACCGTTAATTTTTAATCGTTTTAATCCCGTGGAGGGTCAATCCTGTACATGAAACGCTATCAATTTGTAAAGATAAATATAAATAAAATAAAGTACTTTTTTTTATAAAACTTGAATTAATATGCGCCTGTACTAAATTAATTTCTTTAAGTAAACGAGTCAATGACCTTGTAGATGGTTGTCGGTTGTTGCATACTAACTACCTTCAGGTCATTGAACTCACCCAGCTGACGTTAACTTAAAGAAATTAATTCCGTACATGCGTAAATAAATTCTAGTTTAAAAAAAGTTACTTTATTTTTTAATTTTATCTTTACAACTCGATAGTGTTTCATGTAAAAAATCGACCCTCCACGGGATTAAAACGACCAAAATTAAACGGTGCATACACATTTAAATTGTAGCTACGAGTATATGGTTAGAGCTAAGTTGTTAGGTGTAACTAGGGTTGTTGATAGGCTATAGTCAACCCCTTTACGGTACATTTACGTAGCTGAATGAACTCTCTATTTACCCGACTGCGCCAGAAGGAGGGTTATGTTTTTCGAGAGTATGTATGTATGTATGTATGTATGTATGTATATATATATCTATGTATGTATGTATGTATAATTGTTTGGCATGCTCTGCAGCCTGAACGGCTCGATGGATTTTAACTTGAGAGGTGTCGTTAGATTCGTATTTACTGTAAGAGTGACACTGGGTATATCAAAATAATAAAAAAAACAAAATGGCGGATTTTTAGCGCCAAATTCAAATGTTTGGCACGCTCTGCGACCTGAACGATGGATTTTAGTTTGAGAGGTGTCTTTAGATTCGTAATTACTTTGAAAGTGATATCGTAATAAAATAAAACTAAAAAAATAAAAAACGGTAATTTTAAAAACTAAAAAACCCGACTGCTTTTCTGAGTATACATGAAAAAGCCCTAAAACAAGAAAGTCGTTGTACCCGATTGCACTTATCTATATAATATTTTAAATACTGGTAGTCGGGGCCCATTCTAGAATTTAGAGCACATACCTATATTACATTGCAGATTACTCCAATCTATTGACTAGACGGCTGACTTTCTAGAATGGGTCCCGACTGCCAGTATTTAAAATATTATATAGATAAGTGCAATCGGGTACAACGACTTTCTTGTTTTAGGGCTTTTTCATGTATACTCAGAAAAGCAGTCGGGTTTTTTAGTTTTTAAAATTACCGTTTTTTATTATCTACAAAAGTAACAGAGGCCACGTACTCCATCTGTGCGATGTGACTTCTGAAAGTAAGTTGGTGCACATCTTCCTACACGCAAGATCGGATCAGTCAATCCAGATGATTGACCGATCCGATCTTGCGTGGGATGCGTGTGCCAGGCAGCGTTGCGTATGCCAAGTATGTTTCTAATAATAATTATATATAATATGTATAAAAGTTATTTGTTTTCAAATAAATTCAAGAGTTAAGATATCATAATACGTATGCGTCATGCGTTGCATAATTTTCAATTATAAAATTAAGGACAAATTGGGGCTCAGATTGTTTTTAACTTTAAAAATTAGTTATTTAAAAGAAAAATAACTTAATATTATTTGTACAAACGGGTAGAAAAAGAGCTCATAGGACATCAAAAAATTCATCCGCATCGATGTCATTGGGAAAAGTGCCCAGAACGCTGGCAGCATTGCCACGTTGGATGGCAATACTGATTCATATTATTATTTATACATGTTAAGTTGTAATATTTGTTAGATTAGATATATATAATAGTTATTTATCATCATCACCATCATCAGCCTTTTTAATGTTCCCACTGCTGGGTCACAGGCCTCCTCTCTAGGAGAGGGAATGGGCCGTAGTCCACCACGCGGGCCCATTGCGGCTTGGTGAATGTCACATGTCTTCGTCATGTCACATTTATAATGAGCCCAATTATATTATAAAATCTTGATTCTGGAATAAATTATAAATTTGAAATAGTTAGCTATATTCTTGCTATAAAATAATCAAACTTCTAAGTTTAAGAAAAAACGTACATTTCGCCCCCTCAAAGGAATTTCTTGGTTCGTTGGTTGGTGGATCGGTTTCAAACATTTTCGTCCACAAAAATAGATATGGTTTTAAAATAGACACCAGACGGCCGTTTTAATAAGTCTACTTAAAATAACCACAGACAGATTTACTTTTTCAAGATAAAAGTTAATAGCCACATAGTTATCAGAAAACAGACTTCTTTTATGCGAAAATAATTTAATAGATTAACTTTATTATTTTTGATTTATTAGTATGAACAAGTAAAACGTTTCAATTTAAGAAAACGTTTAAATCACCAAAAAGCTAATAAAACAGTTGCAAAGTTTATTCAAGTAAGTCGTACAATTTTATTCAATTACAGCACTTTTATTTTTAATGTAAGAATAACTGTATAATTATCATGCTCAAGTCTAAATAACTGATATTTTTAATAACTTAAGAAATTAAGACACAATTAAAGAACCTAACAACATTACATTTCTTTTTTTTCACAGTGGTCTGCTAGAAGAAATTTCTTTTGAAATAAGCAGTAGATAATTTTGTACAAATTTTTATAATGATGTTTCCCGTCAACATTACCCGTCATACCAGCTCTCCCGCGTTTGAATAACGTAATTAGAGACAGAATAAAGTGGTGATACAATAAATACGGTGCCTTCTTGGGGCTTGACAGTTTAAGTCCCGTAAAAAGATTTTAGGAAAGAAATGGCCTGAGGGTTTATAAGCGAGAAATGGAAGAAGAAAACAGTCGGGGTATTGTTGAACCCAAATTATCAGAAGGCCAGTAACTTGGACCTGTCTGCCAGAAGTGGCAACCGCGTACCGGAAAACGCAGCGTTGGTCGCAGGAATCCGATGGATGGATGGATATTCACAGAACAGTTCGTTATGGTGACACTTAGAGGAGGCCTATGTCTAAAAGTGGACGTCTTTCGGCTGAAATGATGATGAGTCTAAACAGATAGACATATTTAATGTCGCCGATTTCAGGCACTACCGCAATAGCTTAAAATAATCATAATTTTAGTGTGAAAGAGAAACGGAGACAAATGCAAGTCATAAACAGAGGTCGGAGTAGGTAGATTGATTTAAGGTCGTTGACGTCAAACGTAGAGGATAATCTGTATATGCCTCCAAAATACCGGAACTTCATATTTATTGTGATATTTGTTCCGGAATTTTGAAATTAGCACGAATTTGTGTTTAAGGTGAAAAACGTATTAATAATATCAATCTACGCTGCCAGTGTTAGCTAATGGTGAAAGAAATCAGTATTTTATTTTATACAAAAATACCTTGGAATAGTTACACCGTATTTTGTCCCTTACTGTTGAATTAGAAATGACGCTTGACAGTATGACGCTTTATTTTATTTTAGTCCATAATTCCAATCCCGGAAAAAAAAACCCGGAACTTTTTCCGGTACTTCCCGCACATTATGGATAAAATGGTATGTCCATTTTATAATATCTTGACGTAAGTATATAAAATCAATCTACCTACCTCTGACCTCTGGTCATAAAGCACTATCTTTTTTCACGAATATTTTAAGAGATTTATCATGTAGAATCATAGAAACAAGCGCAATCTTCAAACATAAAATTTCTTTAAAAAAAGCGATGGTATACACAACTGCAACGTATTATTTAATTTATTTACAGTACATGCAGATGCTGTAAACATATTTACTCTTAGAAAGGACTTTAAACATAAAACTTAAACATTGCTAAACATAGTATTCATTACTAACTGTACAAATATTGAATGGTATACTAACTCTTTTAAGATAAAACTCAAAGCGTTTCTGTTAGAGAGAAGCTTGTACTCTTTTTTTTTTTAATTTATTTATGGAACTCTTAACAAGATGTTATACCAGCTCCATCGTAACCCTACCCAATAACATCACAATTACAAAGTTACTAGAGAGTAAACTAACATTGCTTCTGGTGACATTGGTTTGGTTAAAATAACATTAAATATACCTAAATCTAGCTTATTTAAATTTAGTTCACTAATTAATGAACTTCTTTCAGACTCATTCCTTACACACTCCAGTAAGAGGTGATGGACATCTACTTTATTATCACATTGTACTCTTTTATGAATTAAATATTATACCCAATTTTTTATTTTTTATACGGTATTATATTTGTGTTATTCTCATTTTTTTTTTAGCACCGATTCAGGTTTAATTTTTTTGTTATTTTTTTTTTTAATTAAAATCATATTAGCTTTTGCCAGCGGCTTCGCCGGCGTGAAGGTTGGTTTACCCCCTCAGGGAGGGTATTTCGTAAAATCCGTTCTTAACTAGATGTTTACGCCCTGTAAGGAACCTACCTGCCAAATTTTAAGTTTTGTAGGTGTTATAGCTTCTCAGGTTTCATGATTAATCAGTGAGTGGTATTTTGCTTTTACATATATAAGGTGACTAGTAATTAATGAACGATACTTTAACACGTGATTGTAGTCATGATATTAAACAACTATTACTGTGGGACCAAACCTGAAATCACGAAAAAAATTAGCCAAGTTCAGTACATTTTTACCAGTGAGGCGAACATAAATGTACTGACCAGCAGATTTTTTTTTCGGAAGTTCAGGTTTGGTCCCATAGTAAAAGTTGTTTGTTATCATGACTACAATCACGCACTTAAGTATCGTTCAGTAATTACCAGTCACCCTATATATATATAGATTAATAATGTATCAAACACAATGTAAATTGTATAATAAAAAAAATCCGACATCGTATGTCATTAAATAAAAAAAAAAAAATTAAAATAAAATTGAACAGACAACCTTAATTGTATAAGTTGAGTAACTATAATATAAGTTAAGACCGCGAAAGCTGAAAACTTTGCTAATGGCAGAACTAAATGTGTTAATGTTTATGTAATGAAACACATACGGTAATAAAACATATTAACTCCGAAACTAAAGGTAACGAACCCTCTTCCTCTTCGCTTAGTACCCATAAAAACCTATCGACTGAAATAAGACCCATTTACAAGTTTAATAACGGTACGTTTATAGTTTTCTCGCCTGTGCTAAGTTAGGCAGTTTTATTATGTAGATTTGTTCGAAAAACCTAGGGTGTGTTTTTTTATTATTTTGTCGGAATATTTATTTATTTTTATTTATTTATTTATTTCTTTATTGTACACCTTACCTTATTAAAGGACAAACATTTAGTCTCTCTTCAATAATAGTTGACTAATATTGCAGGCACTTCGCTATAGACGCTTCGTGCGCGTCGTTGTGTTGGCATATACTACAAATATCTCGGTTACATTTTCTTACCGCTTCAATTATGTGAGAACAATGTAGGTAAAGAATAAAGAAAAAAATAATAATTAAAAATGTAGAAATTAGAATAAGCCACTAGCTGTTAAAAAATGACCAGTCTCAAATGAGAGCATCCGTTCACGAACATGACGCGATTATCAATACCACTCAGCTCAACCATCATCAAAATTTAAATTACACAATATATACAAAGACTAATAACTATGTGTCTAGCGAAATTACTTGTGATATCCGGGTTGTAAAATTAATGGGCAGTAGCAAATTTTCGTTATTTACCATTGAACAGATTGAATACTCCTGTTTAAATATAAATTACATTAATTAAGCAAATAATACAGGTCAAATAGAAATAATATTATAGTTATAAAACCTCCCCCTATTAATATTGTACACCATAATGGGGATGTTACAGCGACATAAAGCAAACAATTATAGGGAATGACCATAAACCTGGTAGGACAGGACGGAAGAAAAAAGGAAAAAAAAACGGAAGAAAAAGAAAAAAAAACGTGTTGCGCAGACTGTAAATAACACGGAACAAGGGCAAGAAGAAGATGAAATAGTGACAAACAATATCCTGGTTTTTTTTTTGTTTTCTTGTATGCAAGGGTAGGGTACGGAGACCTCTTGAATCCGACCCTGTTTCACGCCATAGTAAGGAGTGAGATGGAATGGGAAGCGGTCACTTCCTTCTGCGAAGCAATAACACAAGCAAAAAGTGCGGCAGAAATCGTGAGATCCCCTCTTCGAGAAATGGAGGGGCGCCACGCCACCCTCCGGCACCACACGGCACCTTCCGCATGACATAGGTCCTCACCGGTAATGGTCATTTCGGGAGATTCGTGTTCCGGATTCAGGCGGAAGAAACGCTTGAGCTGCTGAGTTGCCTGGTTCAGGTTATAGTCCGGAGCGAGAGGGACTGGGATGTAGACGCATCTTTCTGCTAAGCAAAGGAGGCAGCTATCACCGTGATTCGGGAATTACAGAGCGATTTCCGGCCACCGTAGACGCGAACTTGTGGACAACGAGCAAAGAGTAGCTTGCCGTCTGCTCGCCCTATAAGGACCAAGTCTAAGTCGTCGACGGTGCGAAGTTTTTCACGTGCCTCAAAGTGATGTCAGCAAACCGTAGGGGTCCAACAGAACATCGGGCGTAGCAGGCGTCCGCTTGCTAGGACCATTGGAAGGTTTCTGGAAACTCGTGGTTCTAGAATGTAAAAAGTGGTTGATGAAACATAGGTGTGGGTTTGACGGAGCAACCGTGGCAATTTCAAAGCAACCGAACAAGTACAAAGTTTTGCACTAGACCCGTCATTATAGCGACACTCGGGAGGCCTATTTCCAACAGTGGACATCTTTCGGCTGAAACGATGATGATCATGGATGATGGTTTTGTCAGAAAAAATCTAACACGCACAAGAAGACGGAAGAAGACATTAAGCCCCCCACCTTAAAAACGGTCCCACCTTAAAAACGGTCCTGCTGGAAGAAACTTCCTCAGCAATTTAGAGATAAGCAACTTTTTACCCGACTGCGCCAGAAGGAGGGTTATGTTTTTAGAGAGTATGTATGTATGTATGTATGTATGTATGTATGTATGTATGTATGTATGTATGTATGTATGTATGTATAATTGTTTGGCACGCTCTGCAGCCTGAACGGCTCGATGTATTTTAGCTTGAGAGGTGTCGTTAGATTCGTATTTACTGTGAGAGTGACACTGGGTATATCAAAACAAAAAAAAAAACAAAATGGCGGATTTTTAGCGCCAGATTCAAATGTTTGGCACGTTCTGCGACCTGAACGGCTCGATGGATTTTAGTTTGAGAGGTGTCTTTAGATTCGTAATTACTTTGAAAGTGATATCGTAATAAAATAAAACTAAAAAAATAAAAAATGTTAATTTAAAAAACTAAAAAACCCGACTGCTTTTCTGAGCATTCATGAAAAAGCCCTAAAACAAGAAAGTTGTTGTACCCGATTGCACTTAACTAAATAATATTTTAAATACTGGCAGTCGGGACCCATTCTAGAAAGTCAGCCGTCTAGTCAATAGATTGGAGTAATCTGCAATGTAATATAGGTATGTGCTCTCAATTCTAGAATGGGTCCCGACGGCCAGTATTTAAAATATTATATAGTTGAGTGCAATCGGGTACAACAACTTTCTTGTTTTAGGGCTTTTTCATGAATGCTCAGAAAAGCAGTCGGGTTTTTTAGTTTTTTAAATTACCGTTTTTTTTGTGTATACATAATATGTTCATGTGATATGGTGACTCTTGGGGAGGCCTATTTCCAATAGAGGACGTCTTACGGCTGAAATGATGATGGTATATGGTTTTGTCAGCAAAAATCTAACACGCTCGAGAAGACGGAAGAAGTCATTAAGCTACTTCCCACCTCAAAAAAAGGTCCTGCTGAAAAGAAATGTTCATGTCATTAATTTGTGTACATGAATTAACTAGCTTCAGCTAGCAGCTTCGCCCTTGTAAAAGTAGGTTACTCCATGCAAACTTTTGACCCCAGTTTCATACTCTTACGGGATGAATTTTGGGAAATCCTCTTTTAGTGCCCACTAGCGCCATGAAAGGTAACCTTGTGCAAAATTTCATGCTCCTAGTCCAGAAGTTTCTGCTGTCCGTTGATATGTCAGTCAGTCAGTTTCTCCTTTTATATATTTATAGATCTACTAGTCAGCACTTTTAATCACTTTCGGTATAATGATGACGATTATTTCAACTTCAACTTTTGACTCATGGCTTTAGTGGAAGAGTCACCACAATTTTGCCAATAACACGTACAAACTTTTAATATACCATCAAACGCTGGAGAGTACTTAGCGAGAATAAACAGCACAAAATAATAAAAAAAAATCGTGGCAGACCAAAGAGTATAATAAATAAGGAGGGGAACGCCAACCGACCGTCATAATGACGATTATTTACTTTGGAAACAATTAAAAACACAGAACCCCAGACATTCTCCTGACACCTGCCGTAAATGTCAAAATGGCGCCAAACGATTAGTTCCAATTTTGGCCGCGCGCAGACACTTTACCGATAAAATGCAATATTTCTCACCCTCCATAGCAAATAGCGTAAAAATTTATAGCCTATGTCCATCCTTGGAGTTCAAGCTTGCTTCGTACTAAATTTAATTAAAATCGGTTGGGCGGTTTAAGCGTAATAGCGTTGCAGACAAACAGACAGAATTACTTTCGAATTTATAATATTAAGTATAGATTGAACAAAAAACCTTTACTATCCTCATATTGTTATTTTAATGCTAATACCTGTCCCTATTTTCTTCCCTATTTGTTACTCACGGAAATGCGTGTCTCTTGAGCAAAGAGCTAACATAAGTGCCTACTTAAGTGTCATAAACACGTACCTACATGTTAATAAGACCCCACGCATTATAATACGTGTGTAACGTGACACATTTCGAGAAAACTACGCTGTTGTGGTGTTCTGTCACGTTCTTTAAGTACACGTTTGAGAATCACCTAATACATAAATGTGAAAAAAGTCAAGTCGATGAATTAACTTTGTTCTCAAAGTTAATTCGTTTTGTTCAAAAGTATTCGTTTTACCACTTATTCTCTTGCCTATATATATTTTGTATGTAAGTATATGTGTATCTATTTTAGTATGAAGTACCTATTTAATTTCTGTTTATTTTTATATTTGCACAATACTTTTATTCAAAATACCGGGTTTTTTTTTTTTTTTTTTCTGGTAAAATACCGGGTTGCCTGGAAAAAGTAACCTAGTGTGATAAGGCCATCAAATAGCATGTTTCTTTTTTATTACAAGTTTTTTCTTTTTGTGAATTGTAAACTTGAAGTACAATAAAGGATATTATATATATATATATAAATAAAAAAGTCCTTCCGCTCATAAAAATGGTCAGATCTTACTGGATACAAAGTTCTTTCAAAGTTCCATAAATCACAACGCTTGTCACGCACTTTATTTAGATTAGTCTAAAGTTCAGGTGCTTAAATTCTTACTTACCAACTCTAATCTATGAGTTTCAGTACCTACAACTTAGGTATGTGTCAACTTTCAAAGTTGCAAAAAATATAACAAAAAAGAACTTGACTCATGACTTCCTATTGAGAAATATTGTGACTTCCAAGTAGATAATACCAGTTCACACCAGTCTACACCAGTTTTAAGCCTTCAAGTTAGCTGAAAGTCGTAAAAGGTTTTGGTGAGTGAGCCAGTGACGAAGTTATGATTTTTGGACCGTATTAAGTCGTGAATAGTAGGTAACTTTCTTCTAACTAAAATATGGGATTTTATCATTTGTCTATGAAGAAATCCTTAGATATAAATCAAATAGATTCAAAGATATAGAAGAATCGTAATTAGGTTGAAATTTTTCGTGCTTCGCGGACTTGGCTACACTGCCATTTGTCTACTTAATCGCCATAAAATACGGTAAAACAAGTTCTCACGAATGTAATATGAAATTCGGGCATCTTTTTTAGTTTACGGTATTTTGTTACACGGGACTAACACTAATTTCTAATTAAGTCATTCATCATCATCAGCCTTTTTAATGTTCCCACTGCTGGGGCACAGGCCTCCTCTCTATGAGAGGGAATGGGCCGTAATCCACCACGCGGGCCCAGTGCGGGTTGGTGAATGTCACGTGTCTTCGAATTTTTGGTTCTAGGACATGCCGGTTTCCTCACAATGTTTTCCTTCAACGTTTTGAGAGCAGTGGTGGTGAAATAAATTACACAAAGTAATGCGTCTGGCCGGGTTTGAACCAGCGACCTACAACTCGTAAGTCGGGGCCATTACCACTTGGCCACCACTGCTCTCCTTTAAGTCATTAAATCATTATTGACATTATTTGAGGCTAGAAATCATCACGCAAAATTTAACAAAAAAAAAATTTCTTACTATAGAATACAAATTGTTACTTAAGTAGTTAGTTTTACTTAAGTAATTAGCTTTACTTGTTTATAAATACGGGTGTTAAACATTTAGCAAAATTTCTGTCGTCGTTGTTAAAAAGGACACAACAACGATTTTTTTTTTAAATTGACCGCAGCTGTATTAGTGTGCTATAAATACTTATCTGTCTCATGCATTGGGCAATATAGGCGTGATCTAACATTAATATTGCGATGCCGTTGTGTTTGCTTGTTTGTTTAAACGCGTTTATCTCAGGAGTATTCTAATTTCATTTTGTTTTTATTTGAAAAAAAAATTTTCAATACACTTAGGTACTCGAAAACTGCCTCTTATCGCACTACGATTAGGTTCGACATGGCATGTTTATCACCCGCGTGCTTTTTTTTTATTTTATCACACCATTGGCTTTTTTTTATTCCTATTCCGTCACGATCAAGGGTGATTATTTATTAAGGTAACTTTGGAAAATTTTCTTCAGTACAAAATGAACAAAAATGCGTCGTAATTTTCCGATAGAATATAGATTATTGGTAGATTTTTCATCGTATTTCTTCGTAAGTGTATTGAAAAACTTCGTTGGATACACGTGGAGATTTGTCGCTGCAGCACTCGGCTCCATAACACTTTTCGAATTTCGCCTAGGCTGCAATGACAAACTTTCCCCACTTGTATCAAAATGTACTATTAGAGTCTAAAAAAGGTTGAGCTACGAGGTTTAGCTTCTCGACCGACGACCATCCATTATAGTTCAAGTTTCTCCGTGGTGAAAAGCGCATTAAGCGTTTGGTTTCTGCTGCCATTCAGATATCTCTGACAGTAGTCATGGATAGTTGGAAATAGAAGCCAGAAAAATTTACAGTTTGCTGAGGGATCTAGTAATATTCAGTTACTAGGTTGTAGAGGTCATGTGAGACTGTCACCACAGGCCCCGGGATAAAGGCAAGGAACGGAAAGGTAGGTTTTTAGTCAGTAAAAGTCTGACACTATTTCCCGCCCCACCCAAGGGCGGGATTTGTCATTGGATGATTTTACCTACGTTAAAAAAAAAAGTTATGATTACATAACTTTTCATTAAAAAAGACTGATATTAAACTGCATCTGATGATAATGAGGTTTCCAATCTAAAGCCGACCCTAATATAATTACGATAAGGCTCTAAAAACTGAAGGATACTTAAAAACTTTAAATTAACTTTTGAGCTAGCGCAAAAAAAGAACTTCTAAAAATGTAGCTACATTCTTAGAATAAACTATATTATTAAAAGAACACTGTTACAATTATCCAATAAATAAAATCAAATATAATGTAAGATAAGGTATTCATTATACCCGTTCTAATAAAAAGCAGACGGCTAAGCTCTTTGCTAGAATGAAATTTCACATGAGTAGACCATGACGTGACAACATGACCGATGGTCGATGGGGACGAAAGGTTTTGGAGTGGCGGCCACGCACCGAAAGACGAAACATTCGAAGGCCTGCCACAAGGTGGACCGATGACCTGGTGAGGGTTGCAGGAATCCGATGGATGAGAGACGCACAGGTCCCGTCGTTGTGGCGACGCTTGGGGGTGGCCTATGTCAAACGCTTCATCTTCCGAAACTGCTAATAAAAGCTAATTTATAAACATTAAGTCTTATCATTAAAAACATTAACAATGAGTATACCCTGGGTCTTTCTATTTTATAGAATTAGAGGTGCCCCTCTTTAGCGTCTATTATACCACTCGTAGAGGAAGGCTCAGCTCCGGTATGATAAGCAACGAAGGAACAGGGTAGGTTTTTAGTCAGTAAGAGTCTGAGACTATTTCCCGCTCCGCCTAACGGCGGGATCTGTCATTGGATGATTTTACCTGCCATAAAAAAAACCACTCGATATTCCGCACAAGTCACACAGACTGTCTTAAAGTTTACTTCCGAGTAAGACAGTCTGACCCTTATTACACTACGCGACGTCGACTAAGACCGTTCTAAATATCGAGTGGTTTAATAGATCCTTTTGACAGAGTCAATGGCGTTTCCGCTTTCGCTACAAGCTTGGGGAGAGAGTACCCGCCGAGTATAGTAGACACTCTCAGCTAGACCATTGCAGAGTCAAGAAGGTCTGCAACTGCCTGTTTTTTGTTTGTACCTACATAACAATAGTGCACTGAACCAAATTGTATTGAGAAGTAAACTGATTCGATAGCCGTTTTTATTCATTGCACGATATCCACATATGCCAACCTAGTGGATGATCAGAGCTCGAACCATCCTGGACGAAAAGTGAAAGTGATGTATAAAGTTTGAAACCAGCACACGCAAGTAGACGTTACAAATGTTCAAAAGCAATACAAACAATACACGAGCAGTTTATTATGGCTGCCTTGTATAGAAAGGAAATTCGCGTAGGTGGTTGTTATATAAGTACTTATTCTTAAGTTCACAAGAACTGTAACTGAAGACTTACAAAACGTTTCCTTTCTCATTGTTTCACTGTGATCTCAAACAAATTATCCGACTATTGGAGTCGGATGCTCGTCAGACTTTTATTCTTAGCAAGTAGTTTTTATTTCGTTCCTGAACTGGGATCTTTAAGAGTTAAGGCAGCTGTAGCTATATTTATATTTGTCTAGACCATCTAGATGAATATAAATAGAATAATTAGCCTTTATAAGGCTCCTGTTGCTGGGACTCAGGCCTACTCTCTAAGGTAGGCCGAACAAGCCATGAGCAAAATTCTGTTACATACTAAAAATAATGCTCAGTTTAAAATAGGCTTAAGTTTGATAAATGCTCATTATCTTTTTGAGTGTGTACTTCTCTTAATATAGCTGGCAAAAATAATCAGTTTTCATTATGAACACTTATCACTAAAATAAAAACTATAATTTATATAACCAACCTTCCTTACTAGTAGCGACATCTAGGTCACCACATAGAAACTAATATCAAAAACATTGTATCTCCGAATTAATTTTCCGTGCAAGTAAAGCATACACAACAGTCACTATAAGGCAGTGGCCCAGGCCAGACAGAACACACACATAAGAACTAAAATTAAAAACGATATTAATTTTCTGCATTATTATAACAAACACCATATTCCGAAAAACAACTATCAGGCGTTTGCTTGATCCAGACCTACCTCCCGTCTGGTCGGAGGGTCCACCTTTTCAATGAAGAATTTTCCGAATACTTGTTTAGAACACGACCAAAGCTAAAAAAGCTAGAAATCAAGGGGAAATCCTTTGCTCTTCCCGACAATATTCCAGTCGGATAAGACCCACCTGATTCAGGTTATCAGTAACATTCAACCCCTGGCGAATAAAACAAGGTACTTATTTGAGATTATTTGCTAACCCCACTTAAAAACGTCGTTAATCGAAATCGATGAGGATAAAGTAACAAGCGTTTTTTGTACAAAAGAAAATAAATGTAGCCCGTATTTTTACTCGTTGTCTGCTTCAATAAATCGATTTGCTTGCGATTGAAACTCATTGATATTAACGTGACGTATCCTCTTAATTTCACAGCAGACAAATGAATGAATAAAGTAATTTGTCAGCGTCTTAGGGCTCAGGTTACTAGGCCAGGTGAAAATAAAATGTATTCTAGGCAGAACATCGGCGAGATAGTCAAATGCAGCTAATATTATCCTGAACTCTGGGTCAAATGTCTGGGGAAAATGTCCTTAGTATTTTCACCCATGAAGTTTTTTTTAAGGTACTTCTTTCATCATCATCAACATATCAGCCGAAAGACATCCACTGTTGGACATAGGCCTCCCCCAAGTGTCGCCACTATCAAAGGTGCTGTACGTCTCACATCCATCGGATACCCGCAACTCTTGCCAGAACATCGGTCCAACTTGTAGGAGGCCTTCTAACACTGCGTCTTCCCGTACGCGGTCAGCACTCCAGAACCTTTCGGTCCCAACGGCCATCTGTTCTACGAACAATGCTACTTCTATCGATATATGTTATCGCTAATGTTACGTAAATCAGTTAGAGTGCAGATTAACTTGTATATCTGTAAATTATCTGATCGAGTCCATTAAAATGGAAAAAAAGGTTTCTATTCTAATTCCAAGGAAATCTGCAGACTAACAGCCAAGAAAAAAAGTAAACAATAACAGTAATAGGGCTTTTTGGCTAGCTATTTTAGCAGGTAGGGAGCCTCAAACGAGACAAAAGTGTTTTGCTCACTACCTTCCACGATTTCACAATGAAGCATCCGTTAATATGCAGATTAACTAAGTAAAGTGGAGATATCGAAGGAGCGAAAAATGCGGAATTCTCGAGGACGTACTTCATATTCTGGTAGAGTGTGATCGGGGCTAACGCCTCAGGAGAAATTTGTTTAGCACTTTAAATTTGTTAGATATCGGTATCTGCAACAGTATTCTATCGAAACCTACGTCAGACGAGGCAATAATTTTATATAAAATATATTATAATCATTTTAAATAAGTTAAAATTCAAAGTTTGGCTTTGACGGAGCGTCATAGTCATTATAGTGACCAAGCTCCCTAATTTAGATTTAAAAAAAAAGTGGAGATATCTGCTACTTTAATTCTTAACGGTTTGTACCCGATAATTTGCAGATTACCTAGTTAATGCGCATATTTTCGTATTCCGAACTCTAATGGACACACATCTAACTATCAAATATTATTGCTTAAGAAAACTCGAGTTATTGCACATAAAAAGCGCTGGTTCCCTTACGTTTAATTAATATTATCAGTTCACTATTAACAAAGAAAAACTATATTAAGAAAATAACTAACAATAATTCCAATACCTACCAAAACAATGATGAAGAATTCAAACCACCAAACGACAACCTCATCAATTTCTAATTTAGTAAAAAAATATATACAAGTTATGCTTCAGCACATTAGCCCTTAAGGGCCCTTTATGAACAAACAATGATTTATGCAAAGCCACGGCTTATAAAGCGAGCAAAGCGCGTGAAGCCATGATATCATATACCTACACGCAAATGTAGGAAAGAGTTGCATAATGATTTATTTATGGCTTTTTTGTCAATGTTTGTGGTTTGGATACCAAGCCTTTTAAGCCATGTCTTAGTAGGTATGAATAGTTAATTTGTTTACCATTATTATATGGATGTACATATTGTAATGTTTTTTTTTTTAAGTTGGTAAAATCATACAATGATATCCCCCGCCCTTGGGCGGAGCGGGAGGTAGTGTCAGACTCTTACTGACTAAAAACCTACTCCGTTTCTCCTTTGCCTTGGTTCCAGGGCCCTGGTATGCATTTTCATACCTCTCCAAAGCCCCAGATTAGGCTTCGACCCTACTGGGCCCCTACAGTTTGCTGACGACGCCTTGAGGCGCGCGGGAACAGTGCACGCCGTAAACGACTTGGGCTCGGTCCGGTCTGTTGCCGGACGGACGGACAGTGAGCTACCCATTGCGCGCCGTCCGCAAGCCCGCGCCTACGGTGGCCGGAAATCGGGATCGGTAAACTTAAAGACCCAGAAACAACCTACCTACCTACAGCTATAAGTTTCAGGAAACACAATCTCCAGCGAATAATTCCACTCCTTAGCTGTACGCACAATGAATTTGTTCCCAAAAAGTTTTGCACGTAACGATAGGATGTCCACTTATACCTCTGCAGTGCATCGCCGTACGTCTAGTGGATCGATAGCACAACGAGATTGGCGGAATTAGGTTACGTAATTCATGTTGACTCCCTGAAATGCAACCGACAGGCTAGCAACTCCGCGTCGATGCTCAAGATTTTGAAGCATTGACCCAACGAATGCATCATTACCATTGATCCTCTTGGCTCGTTTGTGAGTGTTACAACAACAACCACTTCTATGATCCTCGCAACCTTTACCAGGTCATAGCTTTACCTCGAGCCTTTAGCCTTCCGCTGCGGATTGGTTGCGGTAAAGTTACCAGGGTTTTTTTTTTTGGTGGTGGGTAAAATCATCCAATGACATCTCCCGCCCTTGGGCGGAGCGGGAGATAGTGTCAGACTCTTACTGACTAAAAACCCATCCCGTTCCTTCGTGGCCTTAGATACCAGGGCCGAGCTTTCCTTTCGCAAGCAAACCCTTGGCCCCAGTAGGCTTCGACCCTGCCTGTCTGCAGCTAGCAGGCTGGGTCTCTACGGTTTGCTGACAACTCCTTGAGGCGCGCGGGAACAGTGCGCGCCGTTGACGACCTGGGCTTGGTCCGGATACTACCGGACGGTCGGACAGCGAGCTCTCTAGCTAGCTCGCCGTCCGCAAGCCCGCGCCTACGTTAGCAAAGTTACCAGGGGTTTTAGTTAGTAAAAATTTGACACGCCTTCCCGATCCACCCAGAGTGGGAAAAGTTATGGGCAACTGCGAATCGGACTCGCGTACTGAGGGTTCCGTACAAAGTATCTATGAAACCAGTTCAATTCCCGAATTGAGTTATGAAGACTTGTTCTAATTGCAAAAAACGTTTTTCTTTTTTTTGTGATGCAACTTTATTACAGTTTTCAGATTTTATCCTATACTTGTGCTACGAGACCTTGCAGTTTAAGTTAACGGGAAGTACCCTATGAATTTTGATTCCCTGAGAGTGTCAAAATACACGTTTTTTGCGACATAAGTGGCCGTATATTTATTTTTTTCGCTAACTTAGAAGTTTACATTTTTCACACCTTAACGGGACTGCAAATTTGAATATATGATTTTAATATCAACTCGATACCTCTACGCGTTCCCTAGATAAAGGGCCTTAACAGACAGACAAGTGGACAAAAAAGTGATCCTATAATTACGGAACCCTCCGTACTTCAAAAATAAAAACTGGAACCCAAAGCTATCTAACTAAATTAGAAAGTAAAATAAAATACCTCTGACTGGACAACCCTTAGAGGATAATTATATTTAAGTAGGTCTAAGCCAATACACGATGGTTACATACAAGATTCTTTATCTATCTCTTATGTTTAATCAGTCCTTGCTAAGGATACTGAATAAATATTTGAGTCTAAATTCGACCGTCATCAGGAAAAGTTAACAACTTGCTTGCGATAAAATATAGCTAGATTTCAGCGTGTTTCCTGTAATGAATGGTCGGAGAGAGTGACGTATAAAGTGGTTGGCGCAAACACAATGGGCAACCAAAGTCTCTCGAGAATCCTTTTAAAACAGGTTACCCACATTATATCATTATGTATACGGTGAAACCAAGATATCTGTACCTCTACCATGAGTTTTAAGCAATAGTATTCGTCGCTACTCGATATCGACGCCGTAAATATTTTGTATGGCAAATTTTGGTTCTGCAAGTGACCGCTAGAGGCGCTGCAAAATTTGCCATACAAAATATTTACGGAGTCGATATCGAGTAGCGACGAATACTATTGCTTAAAACTCATGGTAGAGGTACTGGAAGTTCAACGGACCAAAAAACGAACAAAGACGTGAAGATTAAAAAAAAAAATGTTTTCGTCTTTTTCTTTTTTTTTATGCATAAAGTTTCTCAAATAGCCAGGTTTAACCTTTTTTATCGCCACAGTCAGGACAGACAGACTAAAACGCTAATAAATCTTAGAAGAAAGTATTGTAGTGACATCTATGTGGCTACATAAGAACTAAACTGCAAAATCCGCGATTTAGAACATAATATATAAATAGAACAGCTCAAAAATAAAATATCAGGCCGTTGCCTGGAGAAGATATGACACCCATCTGGTCGGAGGATCCTCCATTTTCACTGGAAGTCAGTCAACTCATTCACTCATCAATATATTTAGTTCCTTTTTATTCAAGTGTCAGAATTTGTTATAGTTCCTTTTGTTGGGTCTCCCACAGACCCAATACCTTAGTTGCCTGGATTTTTTTCTGTCTCAACGCTGATTTATACGTCGGTGAAGTCAATAGTGCGCTAAGTGACGCAGGTCACTTTGACAGAATCTGGGCTGACATTTAACGTTTGCACGAGCCGAGCAAATAAGAGTTCCGACCACAAAGAAGCGGGGGTTTTTTCTCTGCCGGCAACTGTGTAAACAACATCTAGTCCAGGGACTGTTTCACGGCTCGTTGTGAAGTGAATATCTAAAGCTTGCATCCTAATAAATCAGCTGTTGTATGCCACCACAGTCACCACCCACAAAATTAGGATCTCTGAAAAGGATTTTCACGGTGATCGGCCTCCTCATTTGATATATATTTATTTTATTCTAAGCTTATGGACAATATTATAGCTGCTACGCTGCTTGTATTAATATAATATTAGCGCCTGCCAGTGGCTTTGATCTTATGAAAGTAGAAAATGATTCCAAGGGAACACATCTATTCCCGAAATAAAAAGTCCTATGTATTTTCCAGGACAAGGTCTACGCGTATGCCTAATTTCATTAATATTCTATCAGACTTGAGCGTGGGGGAGTATCAAACTTCACACACACATACACACAAACTTTCGCGTTTACAATATTGGGAATATAATCTATTTTGTAATAGCATAGCGTTGGAAGGCCTCCCGTAAGGTAGACCGATGACCTGGTGATGGTCGCGGAAATCCGATGGATGCAAAACACACAGGGCCGGTCGGTATGGCAACACTTAGGGGAGGCCTATGTCCAACAGTGGACATATATCGGCTGAAATGATTATTATATATTTGATGATGATAGACTTGACCCAACTTGCTGTCCCAAACGCGGTTGACTCAAGAAAGCCGCTTTTTACGTCCATTACCCACACGTACGAGTATGTACCTAGCAGTGGAAAACGGCACTTCACAAAATGAGATTAATGAAAGCCGGCTGTCACTTACCACTAGTAGCGAACAAGTGGCCTGTTTGCGGTTACACAAAGGGCAACCAACTGCAAAATTCAAATTCAATTTTTTTTTTATTACCTAGACCTACATGAGCACTTATAAGCCATCAAAAGCTAGTGCAAGAGTAAACATTACGAGTATCTTTATATTGCAGTGACTTAAAATTTTGATTTTTTCGCTCGCCAATGGATAGCCATTTTTTTCTTACATTTAAATAAATCAAACTTTTAAGTCCAAAGAATTCACTTGCGTTTCTGACTACATACAGAACCCTAAAAATGATTGACTTTTACAATATTTCCGTAACAGTATATAAGACATGAGAGGATAGTTCCTATAAAAAAAATGGATCGCAGTCAAGCACTAGCTTATATCATAAAAAAAAACCCATGAGTCCGCGGATTCTACAGTGTCACAGATTAATAAAAAAAAATGTGGAAATCAAATAAAAATAAACGTATTAATAAATAATACGATTATGTTTAAATAATAAATCACTAATAATATTAGTCAAAGATCTAAATAATGTAAAAACGTTGCAAATACAATGTCATGAATAAAAAATTGAAAACAAAATTATAAAAACAAAGATGAAACAGTTGAGAGTCGTATTCTACATATGTAATTGGCACTCTTATTCTTTGTCCTTGACATTGTAAAACAAGATATAATTTCTCTAGAGTAATTATTGTTAATCTTATGTTATATTGTAATTTCCAAGTCAATGCAAAATTTATGTTGATATATATATGTGAAAGTTTGTAATTAGCAATTTTCCCCACCTATGTATATCCATACTAATATTATAAATGCGAAAGTAACTCTGTCTGTCTGTCTGTCTGTCTGTCTGTCTGTTACGCGATCACGCTCAAACCACCCAACCAATTTTAATGAAATTTAGTACGAAGCAAGCTTGAACTCCAAGGATGAACATAGGCTATATATTATCACGCTATTTGGTATGGAGGGTGAGTAATATTGCATTTTATCGGTAAAGTTTCTGCGCGCGGCCAAAATTGGAACTAATCGTTTGTTGCCATTTTGACATTTACGTCAGGTGTCAGGAGAATGTCTTGAGTTCTGTGTTTTTAATTGTTTCCAAATTAAATAATCGTCATCATTATACCGAAAGTGATTACAAGTGCTGGCAGGGATCTTGAAAATCAAACGTGTTTAATAAGAGGAATGAGAAAATATCGGACCTAAGGTTCATTTTCCAAAGGTGGACAATTTAACAAATAAATTTTTGGGTGACCATAACAATAAAATTTCCCTATTTAGTCGTACACTAGGGGTACCTGTCAGGAAAACTTAGTTTGTTGATAATGGACAGCTACTATGTTTTTGAATCTTTATCAAGTGACTATCATGACGAATCAAAAATAATGACAGATCAGAAATCAGAAATACAAAAGCAAAGATGAAGAAGAAGGCAATACAAAAGCTCATAATGAAATAGCCTCAATCACTAAAGCGGCATTTAACACTGTAACACCAGAAGAATGACTGAATGTCGTCTACATGTTGACAAAATAAAAGACAAATATTTTAAATCGGATAGGTTAATGGATATCGAAATTAACAATAGACTCATCCGACTCTTCTGATAGTATTGGAGATTGATTCTAAAAGTTGTTGATGCTAAAAGTGTTACTAGATATTAATTTAATAAAAGATTTACAAAGTTTCCATGACTTTTTTTATAATCATCATCATCTTCCTGTTTTCTTCTTTCTTCTTGGGGTCGGCGCAACACGTTTTCTTCTTCCATTCTGCCCTGTCACCCGTTTTTTTTTTTTTTTATGGTAGGTAAAATCATCCAATGACAAATCCCGCCCTTGGGCGGAGCGGGAAGTAGTGTCAGACTCTTACTGACTAAAAACCTACCCCGTTCCTTCGTAGCCTATCGTGCTGGGGCCGAGCATTCCTTTCGGAACTAACCCATGACCCCAGTAGGCTTCGACCCTGCCTGCCTGCAGTTAGCAGGCTGGGCCTCTCCGGTGTGCTGACAGCTCCTTGAGGCGCGCGGGAACAGAACGCGCCGTCGACGACTTGGGCTCGGTCCGGTCGGTTACCGGACGATCGGACAGCGTGCTACCCATTGCACGCCGTCCGCAAGCCCGCGCCTACGGTGGCCGGAAATCGGGATCGGAATCCCGGCGGCGGCTGGGGCGAGCGCCCCGTTGCCTCTGCCTGATGCGGTCGGCCTCCATGCTATCACTAACTTCCTTCTCTTTCATATCACTCTTCAAACAATCCATCCATCTTTTCTTTGGCCTCCCTCTCCCCCGCCATCCATCCACATGTATACTTTTAGTAACTCTTTTAATAACATGTGTATCATCCCTCCTCTTTACATGACCATACCAAGATAAACGATTCCCCTTCAACTTTTCTGAAATTGTCACCACTTTCAAACTTCCTCTAATATACCTACTCATTCCTCACTTTATCCTTTTTGTCACACCACACATCCATCTCACCATTTACGACTTTTTTGTAATATTTCCCCTAATAAAATAATCTGTAATGCATTCTATTCGTTTACTTTCCTTAAGTAAACTAAAGGTATAATTAAATAAATTCTTTAAATTACAATTTGAATTACTAAAGACTGTTTTTAATTATATGAAGGAAAATAGATTAGTTAGGCTGGCAACATTAAACATGGCCCTAGCAACGCGCATGCTCTATGAGTAATATTGTATTTTATCGGTATTATACGATTTGCCGCGAGTTCAAACCCCAGCGACAGTTAATATTTTTGTGATTATTTTATCTTCTTTTTTGCCGATAATATACAATGATACGTCGAATAAATCAATAAAATTGTTGTTTACAGATTTTAAACATAGCATAGACATTTTTATCCAATATTTTTCCAAGTGCTTTGTAAAAAGTAATCAAAACATAAAAAAATATCGAGACGGCGAAAAAAAAACTTACTATTTTTTTTTAATTATTTCATTTAAGATAAAAATCATCACGCTATCATTGACAAGGAGCCATGCACTCTATGACGTTTATAACAAGAACGCCTATTTTTAAAGGAAATTATCTAAGAATTTAGCACATGGTTTATATGATTTGATGGTCCATAGCACGTAGGACGATGGTAGTTCGAATCTCATATTGATGAGACGTTTTAATTTTTTTTTTTTTGCTTTCTTACTGCTTCTTTTATTGAGGCTGGTTTTAAGGTCAGCACTTTCGAAACAGTTTGGCAGACACTGTCCTTTAAAATCTAACATTCAATTTCAAATCTTTCGTTTTCGTTGGATAAAATAAAATAAGTGTATACATTTATAGAACGGTCCCAGAGCATTTTTAACAATCCTACTGTTTTTTTACGGCGGAGAGAGTGCGTGTAGCACTCGAAGGTTTCGCCAAATTTCATTTGAAAGTTGGAGATTCAGGGCTGTTGTGGCTGTTTCGAGTAGTTTCTATTTCGTATTCGGCCGGAAGTACAGATATTACCATTTTGCGAATCGTCCGGAGGACACAGTCGAGCGTGCGATGGAGGTCTATCCCGATTGGGTAGAGCACCGCCGTATCCTCGAACCGATCGGCGGCGGCGACTACAGCACTGCGTTTGGCCATCAATATGCGAGTTCAATTGGGCGGAGATACACGGGCTCAAGATTTCGCGGAAATTCCTTAAAAATTTGGAGACTCTTCCTAGGGTAGTTCCCACTATGGAAAATAATTCGTCTGATATATGAAGACGTCAGTCAAATATGCACGAACAATACTGGATAAATGAACGAGTAATTTAAACGCCCAAAGCAATCAAGCTGCAACAATCAATGCAAACATGCTTTCGCAAATCCATACTAATCTACAGCGACTGCCGAGGCGTGAAGATGTCCTATTTGTCATTGTTTCAAACACCTCCTTCGATCGCATTATTGCTTCACTGAAGGAAATGACTGGTTGACATGTCCTCTAACGATCACCTTCACGACGACACAGCGGCGCAGACTTCAACCGTAAGCTCCATTGTATCTCCGAGCGATCCGTACAATGGTGAGAATCGAGAGTTCCATTCTTCTAAATTCAATACAGAATGATGTCTCCCGAAACGCCCACATCCAGTGAGTCATGCACAAAGACAGGACGACGTGGTGCCTGTGTATCCACTCCTCAAAGACAGTAAAAACCACTGCGATTGTAGCATGCTTACTGCAACCCTGAAACGCAAAGGGTAACTATAGGGAAACAGGTGGGTTTTAGCCATTAAAAGTCTGACACTCTTTCTCGCTGCACCCAGACTGGGAGAAGATATTTGATAATTTAACTACGTTAAGAAGAAGGTACAGGATTGCAAACTCTGAAAGCTAAAGGTGCCGACCTCAGGCTCAACTCCACTGGTCACTTTTTTTATAGCCTACATTTAAAAGGATTTATTTAGTGTTACTAAAAACATACTGCGTGTTAATATGCTTTTTTCTGACGGACAAATAATTAAAAAAAAACTTACAACGTGGTTTTACCAAAACATAAACCATAAACATACATAAACTTCTGTTTTTCTTTGGATAAGGGAGAAACACCCATTAATACAACTTTTACATACTCTTTCCAAGTGTCGCCACAATGAACGGTCCTGTGCATCTCGCTTCGCATCCATCGGATTCCCGCTGTCAAAGTGGGCGCTACATGGCTGTTTATCATGATTTTGGTTTTGTCCATGTTCATTTTAAGATCAACTCTTTCGGAAGCTTTGACGTTCATATGTACATAATACATATGTAAGAGTATATAACACATGTTTCCGGAAGGTTTTTTTTTTTTTTTTTCGGTAGGTAAAATCATCCAATGACAAATCCCGCCCTTGGGTGGAGCGGGAAGTAGTATCAGACTCTTACAGACTAAAAACCTACCCCGTTCCATTCTTCGCCTTGGTCCCAGGGCCCCGGTTGCCATTTTCACATACCCTTTGACCCCAGTAGGCTTCGGCCCTGTCGGGCCCCTACAGTTTGCTGACAACTCCTTGAGGCGCGCGGGAACAGTGCGCGCCATAAACGATTTGAGCTCGGACCGGTCTGTTACCGGACGGACGGACAGCGAGCTACCCATTGCCCGCCGTCCGCGAGCCCGCGCCTACGGTGGCCGGAAATCGGGATCGGAATCCCGGTGGCGGCGGCGGCGTGTACGCCGTTGCCTGATGCGGTCGGCCTCCTCCTTTGCTAGCATTACTGCTTCGCAGAAGGAGGCGACCGCCTGCCACTCCTCCTCGCTCCGGAGCATGGCTTGAACCAAACCCCGGCGCGAGAGATCGCTGCCGCCGATCGCCCCCACAAGGACACGGCGATGCTCTTCCCAAGCGGGGCACACCTCGACTGTTTGCTCCACCGTGTCCTCCGGACGCTCCGCACAGTGGCGACATCCGGGCGTCGTCTCCGCACGAATCTTGTACAGGTACGGACCGAACTTGCCGTGTTCGGTCAGCACCTGCGCCAAACGGAAGGTGACGACGCCGTGGGGCCTTTGACGAAAAACTAACTAAGGTTGAGACCCACGGCGTCGTCACCTTCCGTTTGGCGCAGGTGCTGACCGAACACGGCAAGTTCGGTCCGTACCTGTACAAGATTCGTGCGGAGACGACGCCCGGATGTCGCCACTGTGCGGAGCGTCCGGAGGATACGGTGGAGCAAACAGTCGAGGTGTGCCCCGCTTGGGAAGAGCATCGCCGTGTCCTTGTGGGGGCGATCGGCGGCAGCGATCTCTCGCGCCGGGGTTTGGTTCAAGCCATGCTCCGGAGCGAGGAGGAGTGGCAGGCGGTCGCCTCCTTCTGCGAAGCAGTAATGCTAGCAAAGGAGGAGGCCGACCGCATCAGGCAACGGCGTACACGCCGCCGCCGCCACCGGGATTCCGATCCCGATTTCCGGCCACCGTAGGCGCGGGCTCGCGGACGGCGGGCAATGGGTAGCTCGCTGTCCGTCCGTCCGGTAACAGACCGGTCCGAGCTCAAATCGTTTATGGCGCGCACTGTTCCCGCGCGCCTCAAGGAGTTGTCAGCAAACTGTAGGGGCCCGACAGGGCCGAAGCCTACTGGGGTCAAAGGGTATGTGAAAATGGCAACCGGGGCCCTGGGACCAAGGCGAAGAATGGAACGGGGTAGGTTTTTAGTCTGTAAGAGTCTGATACTACTTCCCGCTCCACCCAAGGGCGGGATTTGTCATTGGATGATTTTACCTACCGAAAAAAAAAAAAAAAAAACCTTCCGGAAACATGTGTTATATACTCTTACATATGTATTATGTACATATGAACGTCAAAGCTTCCGAAAGAGTTGATCTTAAAATGAACATGGACAAAACCAAAATCATGATAAACAGCCATGTAGCGCCCACTTTGACAGCGGGAATCCGATGGATGCGAAGCGAGATGCACAGGACCGTTCATTGTGGCGACACTTGGAAAGAGTATGTAAAAGTTGTATTAATGGGTGTTTCTCCCTTATCCAAAGAAAAACAGAAGTTTATGTATGTTTATGGTTTATGTTTTGGTAAAACCACGTTGTAAGTTTTTTTTTAATTATTTGTCCGTCAGAAAAAAGCATATTAACACGCAGTATGTTTTTAGTAACACTAAATAAATCCTTTTAAATGTAGGCTATAAAAAAAGTGACCAGTGGAGTTGAGCCTGAGGTCGGCACCTTTAGCTTTCAGAGTTTGCAATCCTGTACCTTCTTCTTAACGTAGTTAAATTATCAAATATCTTCTCCCAGTCTGGGTGCAGCGAGAAAGAGTGTCAGACTTTTAATGGCTAAAACCCACCTGTTTCCCTATAGTTACCCTTTGCGTTTCAGGGTTGCAGTAAGCATGCTACAATCGCAGTGGTTTTTACTGTCTTTGAGGAGTGGATACACAGGCACCACGTCGTCCTGTCTTTGTGCATGACTCACTGGATGTGGGCGTTTCGGGAGACATCATTCTGTATTGAATTTAGAAGAATGGAACTCTCGATTCTCACCATTGTACGGATCGCTCGGAGATACAATGGAGCTTACGGTTGAAGTCTGCGCCGCTGTGTCGTCGTGAAGGTGATCGTTAGAGGACATGTCAACCAGTCATTTCCTTCAGTGAAGCAATAATGCGATCGAAGGAGGTGTTTGAAACAATGACAAATAGGACATCTTCACGCCTCGGCAGTCGCTGTAGATTAGTATGGATTTGCGAAAGCATGTTTGCATTGATTGTTGCAGCTTGATTGCTTTGGGCGTTTAAATTACTCGTTCATTTATCCAGTATTGTTCGTGCATATTTGACTGACGTCTTCATATATCAGACGAATTATTTTCCATAGTGGGAACTACCCTAGGAAGAGTCTCCAAATTTTTAAGGAATTTCCGCGAAATCTTGAGCCCGTGTATCTCCGCCCAATTGAACTCGCATATTGATGGCCAAACGCAGTGCTGTAGTCGCCGCCGCCGATCGGTTCGAGGATACGGCGGTGCTCTACCCAATCGGGATAGACCTCCATCGCACGCTCGACTGTGTCCTCCGGACGATTCGCAAAATGGTAATATCTGTACTTCCGGCCGAATACGAAATAGAAACTACTCGAAACAGCCACAACAGCCCTGAATCTCCAACTTTCAAATGAAATTTGGCGAAACCTTCGAGTGCTACACGCACTCTCTCCGCCGTAAAAAAACAGTAGGATTGTTAAAAATGCTCTGGGACCGTTCTATAAATGTATACACTTATTTTATTTTATCCAACGAAAACGAAAGATTTGAAATTGAATGTTAGATTTTAAAGGACAGTGTCTGCCAAACTGTTTCGAAAGTGCTGACCTTAAAACCAGCCTCAATAAAAGAAGCAGTAAGAAAGCAAAAAAAAAAAATTAAAACGTCTCATCAATATGAGATTCGAACTACCATCGTCCTACGTGCTATGGACCATCAAATCATATAAACCATGTGCTAAATTCTTAGATAATTTCCTTTAAAAATAGGCGTTCTTGTTATAAACGTCATAGAGTGCATGGCTCCTTGTCAATGATAGCGTGATGATTTTTATCTTAAATGAAATAATTAAAAAAAAATAGTAAGTTTTTTTTTCGCCGTCTCGATATTTTTTTATGTTTTGATTACTTTTTACAAAGCACTTGGAAAAATATTGGATAAAAATGTCTATGCTATGTTTAAAATCTGTAAACAACAATTTTATTGATTTATTCGACGTATCATTGTATATTATCGGCAAAAAAGAAGATAAAATAATCACAAAAATATTAACTGTCGCTGGGGTTTGAACTCGCGGCAAATCGTATAATACCGATAAAATACAATATTACTCATAGAGCATGCGCGTTGCTAGGGCCATGTTTAATGTTGCCAGCCTAACTAATCTATTTTCCTTCATATAATTAAAAACAGTCTTTAGTAATTCAAATTGTAATTTAAAGAATTTATTTAATTATACCTTTAGTTTACTTAAGGAAAGTAAACGAATAGAATGCATTACAGATTATTTTATTAGGGGAAATATTACAAAAAAGTCGTAAATGGTGAGATGGATGTGTGGTGTGACAAAAAGGATAAAGTGAGGAATGAGTAGGTATATTAGAGGAAGTTTGAAAGTGGTGACAATTTCAGAAAAGTTGAAGGGGAATCGTTTATCTTGGTATGGTCATGTAAAGAGGAGGGATGATACACATGTTATTAAAAGAGTTACTAAAAGTATACATGTGGATGGATGGCGGGGGAGAGGGAGGCCAAAGAAAAGATGGATGGATTGTTTGAAGAGTGATATGAAAGAGAAGGAAGTTAGTGATAGCATGGAGGCCGACCGCATCAGGCAGAGGCAACGGGGCGCTCGCCCCAGCCGCCGCCGGGATTCCGATTCCGATTTCCGGCCACCGTAGGCGCGGGCTTGCGGACGGCGTGCAATGGGTAGCACGCTGTCCGATCGTCCGGTAACCGACCGGACCGAGCCCAAGTCGTCGACGGCGCGTTCTGTTCCCGCGCGCCTCAAGGAGCTGTCAGCACACCGGAGAGGCCCAGCCTGCTAACTGCAGGCAGGCAGGGTCGAAGCCTACTGGGGTCATGGGTTAGTTCCGAAAGGAATGCTCGGCCCCAGCACGATAGGCTACGAAGGAACGGGGTAGGTTTTTAGTCAGTAAGAGTCTGACACTACTTCCCGCTCCGCCCAAGGGCGGGATTTGTCATTGGATGATTTTACCTACCATAAAAAAAAAAAAACGGGTGACAGGGCAGAATGGAAGAAGAAAACGTGTTGCGCCGACCCCAAGAAGAAAGAAGAAAACAGGAAGATGATGATGATTATAAAAAAAGTCATGGAAACTTTGTAAATCTTTTATTAAATTAATATCTAGTAACACTTTTAGCATCAACAACTTTTAGAATCAATCTCCAATACTATCAGAAGAGTCGGATGAGTCTATTGTTAATTTCGATATCCATTAACCTATCCGATTTAAAATATTTGTCTTTTATTTTGTCAACATGTAGACGACATTCAGTCATTCTTCTGGTGTTACAGTGTTAAATGCCGCTTTAGTGATTGAGGCTATTTCATTATGAGCTTTTGTATTGCCTTCTTCTTCATCTTTGCTTTTGTATTTCTGATTTCTGATCTGTCATTATTTTTGATTCGTCATGATAGTCACTTGATAAAGATTCAAAAACATAGTAGCTGTCCATTATCAACAAACTAAGTTTTCCTGACAGGTACCCCTAGTGTACGACTAAATAGGGAAATTTTATTGTTATGGTCACCCAAAAATTTATTTGTCAAATTGTCCACCTTTGGAAAATGAACCTTAGGTCCGATATTTTCTCATTCCTCTTATTAAACACGTTTGATTTTCAAGATCCCTGCCAGCACTTGTAATCACTTTCGGTATAATGATGACGATTATTTAATTTGGAAACAATTAAAAACACAGAACTCAAGACATTCTCCTGACACCTGACGTAAATGTCAAAATGGCAACAAACGATTAGTTCCAATTTTGGCCGCGCGCAGAAACTTTACCGATAAAATGCAATATTACTCACCCTCCATACCAAATAGCGTGATAATATATAGCCTATGTTCATCCTTGGAGTTCAAGCTTGCTTCGTACTAAATTTCATTAAAATTGGTTGGGTGGTTTGAGCGTGATCGCGTAACAGACAGACAGACAGACAGACAGACAGACAGAGTTACTTTCGCATTTATAATATTAGTATGGAGTATGGATTAGTTTAATAAATTTATATAAAAGAAGAAACTGACTGACTGACATATCCTTCGAACATGTTTTATACAGGGTTTCCTTTTATGACGTAGGCTTATTAAAACCAATTTTTAAGGGGATGAAAAGGGGGAAATTCGTTTGGAAGAATTTTATTTCTTGGGCCCATTTCCATCCGTAACTCACCATAAATAGTTACCCAAAAAAAATAAAAAAGGCTTTCATTATTCATTATTCAAAACTACTCCTATTAAATTTGATTTTAGGATTGTTAAAGTTATATGGGATTTTGTTCCTTGGGTTAATAAACTTGAAACAGCACAAATTCTAATTACGACTAATAATAAAGACTGTCATTATTAGTTTTTCAAAACTACCCTCAAAATATAGATGAAAATATTGTCGCGAACTAAGTCGCTGGCAAAGAACTAGTCTACCCTAATATTACGAAGAGGTAAAGTTGGTTTTTTGTTCTTTTTCTCTGTCTGAAAGTAATTGTCGGATTACTAATACTTTATCAACTACAGAAAGCTGCTGTATTCCTGAGTGACGAGCAAAGCTGCGGGTAAAAGCTAGTATACAATAATGAAGTTAATGAGATACCTGGTAGGTACGCCACATGTGCGTGAGTCTTTGATCTTATAATACGCTTTTTTGATACGGGCACGTTTGATCTGGGTTTTGAACTTTCCCTCTCTAAGTTCTATAACCGACTTTGGCAACTTGTTATAAAAGTGTATGCCGTTAATGAGGAATAACTTATTTATCGTAGATAATCTCCATTTAGGTATAACAATTATGTGTTTACTGCTTGTATTTATATTATGAGAATCACTTCTGATTTGGAAAAATCTTCAATTATTGCGAACATATAAGATATAACATATTTTAATATATAAAGTAAAGGCAGAATCAGTAAATCAATCACTGGAAAATTGGAGACTCCCTAATGAATTTGTATGTGATTTGTCTTATGCAAAATGATTTGTTTTATTGAGGAATTATAATCTAATAAAGGTTTGTTAATCATCGAGAACGAGTCGGACTGGTGCACTGAGGTTTCCGTACAAACTACCTATGAAAACAGTTCAATTCCCGAATTGACTTACGAAGCCACCATTTTTTTAAAAGAGTAACCATGGAATTTCTTCCCGGGTTTTTCTCTATAGAAAACGACTTGGCGACGACGACGCACTAGCTTCTGACGTTTTATAAGTGCCCATGTAAACCTATGTGAAATGAAATATTTTTATTTGATTTGATTTGAAGATTTTTCCGAATCGCAAAAAAATCTCATTTGTGACGTACCTACAAATTTACAACTTTCAGATTTTTTCCCTGTATTTATTTGTTGCTTCACGCCAAATTTCAGGATACTACATCAACGGGAAGTACCCTACGAATTTTTATTTCCTTGAGAGTATTGAAATATACGTTTTTTTCCACATTTCATTTCATCATTATTTTTTTTACACAGCTTTATGGGACGCAGATTTGAGTCCCATAAAGTTTTTAATTTCAATTCGACAGCTCCACGCATTCCTGTGATAAATGGTCTTGACAGACAGACAGACGGACAACAAAGCGATTCTATACGGGTTCCGCTTTTTCTTTTTAGGTACTGAACCCTAAAAAAGAGGTGAATAGGAAACTTCGCTTACGTTATTTAAATAAAGTGTTTTTGTATTTAGCTTCAAAAATTAATTAATAATTGTAATTTATTAAATAAATACTTTGTAAAAAAGCAATAATAATGCTATTAATGTGAATAACCTAAACCGACCAATAGTATTACCAATACCTAAATAAACACAACACATTACTAAACGTTTCTTATAAAATTAATTTGTACTTCAAGACTCGTAGCGCCATCTAGCGTCATAAAGCAATAATTGTGACCATAGATAGCTACTATTATTTTTTCCGGGACCGTACTTTTTTTCTAAATGAAAGGCATCCTATTCTATAACATTGACAACGTATAACATTTAATGATGTTCAGCTCAATCATTTTAAATGCAAAAAGGTAAACTCCGTAATCTTTACCCGACTGCGCCAGAAGGAGGGTTATGTTTTCCCAGCCAGCTTGGGGTCAACTTCCAATCTAGTTGGATGCTGCTGAATACCCGGGTTTTAAATAGTGCAACTACTTATCAGATCTCCAAAACCCAATCACTGGGCAACACAATACTCTTTGGATAGACAAACTTTTTGGCACCTGCCCTTTTTATTCAATGAGATTTAATTACTTAAACTAAAGTGTTAAATATTTTTTTCTCCACTCTTTCGAGTTTCTGTCATGTACGGTCTGGGGTCAAAAGTGCAGTTGCACTCTAACAACGCTAAACAGTCTAAAATTTCATTTCAGTGTTTTGCAACTAGTTTATTAAATATTTTAGATTCTATGCTACAAAATTAATGGGTAATGATCCATTGACCCTCTTTTACAAAGAAATTTTACATACTTTAATGTCGGTAGAGTGCAACTGCACTTTTGAGCCCTGACTGTACCTATATACCTACTTACATAGTTTAATTCTGTGGTTATAAGCATATAAACGTAGTGCTTATATTTTCTTTGGTCATAAGATTGACTGTCTGTGACGAACGGTTTGCGTCTACGAATAAATTCTTTTATTTTGTACTTATTTATATTTATTTTACTGTTCATTCTCCCTAAACACTCTCCAGCGTTTGATGGTCTATTAAGAGTTCGTACGTGTTATTGGCAAAATCGTGGTGACTCTTCCACAAAGGCCATTGATCAAAAGATGAAAATGAAGTTGAACTTAAGTGTGACATTTTTATTTTGTGACTGTCTCTGAGTGTTCTTGCAGCACTTGAATACTGTTTTACAATCTACCTGTAATGTTGGCGATCCTAATAAATAAATAAATTTAGTATAAATAAGACCCTAAATACATATTAAATGGTGACTTCTACACTGGCTTTTAACTCCTACATTTCATAAATTAAATTATTTAGCGTCAGGTACTCTAACTTTCCAATTTAATTTCAACGTACCCAGTTACCCAGTCCGTTTTTAAAACCCACTTCACCTGCCTATTTTTTTAAACTAGCTCTTACTTTATTATGCTCAAGCGAAGCCGTTTACATTCTATTCTAGGCTTTTGTTTTAGCAGTTTTTTTTTTAACTCATGTACATGTAAATAACGCTACCTAAATTATTTACGTACAAAATAAAAATGCGAAATATATAATATTTTACACAACTTTAATTGGTTTTTGGTTAGAGCTTGTAAATTGGTTTTAAAAACAAAATAACTGTGCTATTAATTTTAAAAAGCACAGGTTTTAATAAACATAGTTCGTCTAGGCATATTTATAAATATTTGGTCTATTTTTATCAATATATATTCTGCGTAATCAATGAACACACAAAGGCTTTGTATACAGTGCCTAGAGGAGATCTGATCAGAAAATATATTTCACAATGTTGTTGAAATGTGTGATTGTAATTTAATTTAATTTTTTCTTTGTGTAATTTAATTTATCATCACTGCTCTCAAAACGGTGAATGAAAACATCGTGAGGAAACCGGCATATCCTAGAACCAAAAATTCGAAGACATCTGACATCCACCAACCCGCACTGGGTCCGCGTGGGGGATTACGATCCATTCCCTCTCCTAGAGAGGAGGCCTGAGTCCCAGCAGTGGGAACATTAAAAGGCTGATGATGATGATGATGATGTTGAAATGTAGGAAGTTTAATCTAAATAGGTTACCACACGATCCCGACAATTCTTGAACTCTAAAAGAGAGAGAGAGGAATTAATTCGAGAAAGCGAAGGATCTTGGGATTTTAAGATACCACGACATGTACCTATAGGTTAGGTTTGAAAGAGATGACGGGGTCGAGAGAACGAATAAAGCGGACGAACAAGACCCCGTAATTCCCGTCATGTTAGGTTCTTCTAAACCCTACCGCATCTATCTGTCTCTTCGCGATAAGTTTAAAAGCTACTGAATGAATAATAACTAGATCGGTTTTTAGCAATAGACAGAGTGATTCATGAAGGAGATTCAAGTTTATAATATATGCGTAATATAACAGAGAAAAGCTAAGAATTTCAAACATTTGTAACACCCGTTTGAAGCCGGAGTAGATCACTAGTTTTTTACATAATTTGACTATATTATAATGCGAATTCTTACATAGTTATAGCGGTATTTTCATTATATAAAATGTGTATGTATAAAATCATTAACATAATTTTAAGTACACTACTAACAAAATATAGATACTGTATCTGAAACTATACACCGTTAAATTTTGATCGTTTTAATCCCGCGGAGGATCGATTCAGTACATGAAACACTATCGATTTGTAATAAAATTAAAAAATAAAGCACTTTTTTTTAAACTAGCTTTTTTTTAACAAGAATAACAAACTCGAATTATATGTACGAAATTAATTTCTTTAAGTAAACGTCACCTAGATGAGTTCAATGACCTGTAGGTAGTTAGTACGCAACGACTGACAACTACTTACAAGGTCGTTGACTCGTCGAGGTTGTGGAGGTATTATTAGGCCAAGTTGACATTTTGACCAGTTAGGCAAACATAAATGTACTGACCAGTAGATTTTTTTCGCGTTTTCAGGTTTGGTCCTATAGTAAAAGTTGTTTGTTATCAAGACTACAATCATGAGTTTAAGTATCGATCACCAATTACCAGTCACCTTATATAAATAAAAATATATCGGACTCAGTGTTAATAATAATGACGATGATAGACGTATCACCAAATGGTTTATATAATAGGCACGAATCTTGACCCACATCTTAGGAGGTTCTCATTTGACGGCTGAATCAAGGGTTTGATTCAGAAAACGGTACTCTTGAACACGACTCGCATTGTTAGAAGGTTCCTTTTTCTTCGATCCTGACCACTGTTAGTTTAGACCCTGTTCCCGAACACTATAACACTGCAACCGAGGGGCCTTTAAGGCAAGACTGAACAGGTTACTTCAAGACAAGCGACCTCCATCGTCAGTCACATCATCGCTTACCACCAGGTGAGATAGTACTCAAACGCAGGCCTATACTTAAAAAAAAATCCCGGAAAGTGCGGGTCTGACTCGCGCGCTGCGGGTTCCGTACGAATCTAGCTATGAAAATAATTTAATTCCCGAATCGAGTCTCAAAGATTTTTTCGAATCGCAAATTCACAATGTCACTTTTGGTGACGTCACAACAATTTATAGTTTTCAGATTTTTGCCTATATTTGTGCTAAGTCCTTCGATTCTTGCCAAATTTCAGAATTCCAAGTCAACGGGAAGTATCCTATGAATTTTGATTCTCTTGAGAGTGTCGACATATTCGTTTTTTGCAACATATACCTGTAAATTTTTTTCAATATCTTAGAAGTTTAATTTTTTCAAAGCTTAAAGGGTCCTCAGACCTGAGTATACAGTTTTAATTTCAACTCGATTCCTCCAAGCGTTCCCGAGATAAAAGATCTTGACAGAAAGTCAGACGAACAACAAAATGATCCTATACAGATTCCGTTTTTTCCTTTTGAGGTACGGAACCCTAAAAGCAATTTTTTATAATATACGAGTATGTCAATATTTAAAAATTTTGGTAAGGTAAAATAAGGAAATAATAATATATCACGAACTGAATACCGACCGATTTTTAATTTGATCCACCCATATTAATGTGCACACTATCACAAGTAAAACTATCATTAGGTCTAAATGGATTAAGTAAGTGATGTCACTGACCACCATTAATATTCGTTAGCCTTGCCCTTTACTTAGGCTTTGCTTTTTGCCAATAACCAACTAAGTAGCCTTTTTATAAACCATGCACGCACTTACGTCTTTTTACAATAAAATATTTTCACTATTTTTATATTATTTTTGATGGCCTGATGGTTTCGAAGTGCCGAGAACATTGCAGAACTAGAAAAATATAAAAGCAAAAAGTTTATGATCATAAATGAAGGCATTCCTAAGGATTTGCTCCTTAATTAATTTGCTATATTAAATGTGGTTTAATAGTTTTAAATTACTAATTTAAACTGGTTTCCAAATTGATTTTATTTTTTTGAACTTATATTTTCAGAGCAGGTTTATGCCAAAATATGAGAGATCTCAAAATATGGAAGCCACTCAAATAAAGCAATTGAGTAGAAGTAGCACGTTTTTTTTTTTTCTAAATAAAAAGCAAACGGCAAATAAAATCATTTTAAGTAAGACGTTTCCTTAGAGGTTTCCTTAGACATAATAAACTTTCAAAGGTGGAAGTGGAAACAAGGTGATAGTTAAAGGATACGCACACTGAAATGTGACGTCACCGCCATTAGGTTACACGCGTACAAAAGATAAAGTGAGATGTTCCCACCGTGCCCCACCCTTCCTCATACCAATATTTGAAATACTATTTGCTACTTCATTTTTTTTTCATATATTTATAAACTAGTGCTTGACTGCAATCACACCTGATGGTAAGCAGTGATGCGATCGTTGACGGTGAGGCTACAAACTACGATACTTATTTTAGCAAAGATCTCTTTTATTGTTATTTGTTTTTAGTACAATAAGTAATAAACTTAAGGGTGTTTTTAATCCGCATGCAGAAAATTTAAAAGGCAAAAAAAACGCGTCCCGTGCGTATTGCCCACATTACAATAAATACTTGTATGAAAAGGACATTTGTGGAGATAACGCATGCGGAGCAAATCCGCATGCGTGATGAAATCTGCACGATATTAAAAACACTGTAAATCCGAAATCCAGTCTGGTCAGTATGTTTCAAAACTTTTTTTTTTTTTTAATATAAAGACAAAGTTTTGAAACGGACTTGTTTGAAACAGTTTTTAAACAATATCTTCTGCTTGTATTAAATTGTTGCAGATATTGGTTTTCTCGAGCACATGTTAGAAAAGAAACTCAAGGTATCTTTAGATAAACTAAAAATAAACTGATCACTTACAGCGCAAAGAATATTTTTATTGTTGTAGCAACATTTTTAATAAAAAAAAATTAAATAATAATGGCATAAGACTATAGGTTCAATGCTTTGGTCAAGTGTTATTAAGTTTTTCAAAGTGTTATTGGAATTTTCCATAAAGATTTTTTCAATAGCAGCCCGGAATCTAAGTTTGTGCTTGACTGATTGCCATAAACTCAGATAAATTAGTAAATAGGTTAAATGAAATGTACCTATCTAAAAAACCTTTCGTTAAAACACAAGTATGATGTATTATTGTCATTTTATTTTTTTTTCTTTTCACACTGCACGGTTTGTGTCAGTGTCAAGATTTAACACACACAGCTTATTATTATCTAGTAGAAGACTAGAGCAGTGGTGGCCGAGTGGTATAGACCCCGACTTACGAGTTGTAGGTCGCGGGTTCAAACCCAGCCAGATGCATTACTTTGTGTAATTTATTTCATCACCACTGCTCTCAAAACGGTGAAGGAAAACATCATAAGGAAACCGGCATGTCCTAGAACCAAAAATTCGAAGACATGTGACATTTACCAACCCGCACTGGGCCCGCCTGGTGGATTACGGCCCTTTCCATCTCTTAGAGAGGAGGCCTGAGTCCCAGCAATGGGAACATTAAAAGGCTGATGATGATGATGTAGAAGACTACAGACATTTTGTATTCTAAATAGGTATATCAGTCGGAAAATATATCGAGTAAACCTTGTCGGCAAGCTTTGCTTAAATCAATACTGCAATAAAAATATCCATTTCATTTTACCAAAACTGCGCCTGTTTCAATGATTCCACATATTGTTCGGTTATGTAGAAACTACAACAATTAAACATCATAATATCAACTATATAGAAATCAATTTGCGAGTAAATGAATCGGGCTACTGCTCGAAATCCTGAATAAAGGCTTGGTATTTGAAAAAGGAACAAGGAAGAATCAGAGAAGAATAAAGAAGGAACATTTAAATGAGAAAAAGGAAGCACTTGTGGGAAGAGAAGTAGAAGAGAGCGAAAGTATAAGGTACTACGATTTTTAATGAAGAGAACATCTATCAAAACTGCATAGTACTATAACGCATTCAAAAGCATCCAAATAATTGTCAAGTAATATTTTAGGGAAGGAATTATTTTCTAAATTTTTTATCGATTAATTAAATTGCAGTTTGCGAAAGTTACACGTGTCAAAGATAATTTTAATCTGTTCTTTCGGTATAATATCCCTGTTCCGACTCCTTTTCAATATTTGATTCAGGGCCATTTTATGAATATTCACAAAATAAAAAACCGAGCTTAAAAAACCAATATTGTGCAATGTAAATTTGTGTTTGTATATTCTAAATTCGTTGTACAGTTTGAAACAGAGAACATTATATTTCAGAACGTAAAAATCAAAACTGTCTTGTTTACATAAATGCAAACGAAGTAAATGGAATAATAATGTTAGAATTTATTTATGAGGGTAAATCAACAGCTTTTGTCTACAGCGTATATTAGGTAGATATAGGTAACAATTAACCTTAGCCATACACATTCGCTAACAGCAGCCCACAAAACCAGCCCAGCAGCAATACAAACCAGCTTAGCCCAGCCCAACTTTGACACAAAAATAAAATAGAAGGAAGCATTATTGAATCACCTTTAATGTTTCCATTGCTGAGACTCAGATCTCCGCTCCAGGAGAAGCAATGAGCCGTAATCCACCACGTAAATCAAGTGCGGATCGGTGGATATCACATGTCTTCGAAAAGTAATACGTTAATACAAAAAAGCAAGATATAATATTATAAATTATTATAGGCTATTTTTGACAACAGATGAGTATCAAAATTAAATTAACATTTAAAAAAATCTATTAAGTTCATTGTTTATTTTAGTTGTTCGTTGTTTGTAATTATAATATAACTGATTGCGTATTTATAGGCTTACAAATTCGGAAGTATACACAATAAACAAAATCAATATCGGTCCACCATTGACCGAAAAATTGGTGAACATAAAAATATAGATACATACAACCTTCACCTTATTGAAGCCGGTTCACAAGCATAAGGTGTCAAACAAGAAAAATCTACAATGTCATAACAGCTTTGCAGGATTATAGTTTATTAATGGTTAGAGAAAAACCATGTAGAGCGCAAAACCCAATGTATTCTTCATAAAAATGAGTTTATATCTATTGAAACACTTTCTGTTTCAAGTAATCTCGTCTCTGTTGGTGGTTGAGCCGACGCTGCGTGTATTTTTGTCCATGACTCTTTACATGATAAAAAGAAAACAGATTGTAAAATTGCAATTACTCGATAAACTAATACATAAACAACCATAATCATGATCTCGTAGCACATGATAGTAGTTTCTGCTTATTTTTATGATAAACGTTTTGGGAATGCATTGATTGTGCGTACGCAGCTAAAAAGTGTACCTTCATGCCACAGTTTGTATTTTCTAATAGCTACAACGTACATTTGAAATAAGAGTGAATAGATTAGTTCTAGGCGAACGTATTCCATCGTTGACGTTGACGTGAACGTTGGTTGATTAGTTTGCTTTTCGTACAAAGAAACATGAGTTCTATGGATTAAAACTTATAAAGACAAAAGAGTAATAAATAGTCACCAAGACGAGAGACTTAAGAGAATATAAAACATTTTGATACAAGTGCAGAAAATTTGTTATTGCAACCGTGGCGGAATTCGCACGAGCCGTAGGCGAGTATGTTATGGAGTGACAAATTTGCATGTGTGTCAAACGACGTTATTTAATACACATATGACTCGTGGGGGTTAACCCGCGCCTCGTGGGGGTCGACGCACGTCCAGCCTGATACGGTAAACAATTTTATTATAATAAAATTGAGGCAAGGGCGAGCACGCGCTCTTTTCTGCACTAGTGCGGAACACAGTCCATTGTGTGGAAAGGCTAAAATAAAGGCTAATGAAATTATGTTAGCGCTTGGCAAAGTTCTAGGCTTCGCAGCATTTCGCCCAAACTATCACTAAAAGTTGTTTTCATTTTGTCGTCCCATTTTGCATTTTCATAACATAGTTTTAACAAATGTTTTTCAACGCTCGTGCAATATTATGTTAGTTCTGATTCGGAAAGTTCGGAACTTCCTATTGATTTTGCGCTTCCAATTCCGATTTTGGTTCCAATTTATCTAAAGGAAGTACAAACAAGTTTATACTTGTCGAACTTTCTTCCCCCGTGCCTGTTATCGACTACAATTTCGATTGTTGATATATTTCGTATTTAGAATGTCGTGAATCGCTCTTCATTACCATTTAGTACTTCTACCGCTACTTCCGGTTTCGTTCCAATTCGTATTCAAAGATTCAAAGCATTTTATTTCAAATAAACCATTTACAGGCACTTTTGAAAATTCAAGAAGTCGGTCTGTCAGAAACAATGATGCTAATTGCACATTCCAAAGCGTAGATCTCTAAGGAGAAGAATGTGCAAGAAACTCCATGGACACTCTTTTCAAACTTGTTTTGTATTACAAATATCTCGGTTACATGTTTTTTATTGCTGCTATTATGTGTATTCCGGTTCTGGTTCCTGTTCCGCTTCTGGTTCCAGTTCCGATTACGGTTCTGGTTCCGGTTCCGGTTACGGTTCCGGTTCCAGTTCCGGGTCCAGTTCTAGTTCTGATTCCGTTTTCCGTACCAGTTCCGGTTCTGATTTCGGTTCCAGTTTCGATTCCGATTCCGGTTCCTATAAAACTTTACATCATGTTTTTTATTCATTCAATCTGTATTTAGGTTTGCCTCTATCTAAGTCTTTGCAATTGTGATGTTTTGTTAAGATATGCAATTTCATAATTGTAAAGACCTTATACGACTTCTATGTAAACGAAAGGCCTCTGTAAAATTACGATACTCATAAACGCCCAGAGATTTCTAGGTAGACTGTTAAGGCAACACTAAAAGCTTCAGCGAACAAAAGCGACCTTCAGCGAACAAAAGCGAAGCTAGCCACTCCCCGCGCATCAAGATTGTTCGAATAATTAATATTATGTCTTTAATTTAATAAACACAATATGAATAAAAACCAAAAAGTTAAATTAAGATAGATTGGTAATTAAATTATCTTTTAGTTTGTGAAAGTTTCATAAAAATACACCCAATCGTTTTTGCCTGATCTTCGCTTTTTTGTCTAGGTTAGACATAACTTTGAAAATAAATCACACTTAGTTTATGAAGAAAACTGTACATATTCGTATATCAAATTGTTAGGCAAATAGTCTAATTTCTTCTTCTTCTCAGTCGGTATCACTCTTGACAGAGTGGTCGTGGTCATCACTTCAGGTGTTGGTAGCAAGCTTAACAACACGCCACCACTCTTCTTTGATGGCCGCCTTCCTCGTGCATTCATGCAGTTATGATGAGCCATTCACTGCCGCTCTTATCTGGTCAGTCCATCTCATAGGCGACCTTCCTCGTGGCCTAGTACCCTCAACCTTTCCCTGAACCACAGGTCGCTCAATAGCCACTTCCCTTCAGCGGCATACGTGACCAAAAAAGGTGAGGATACGAGATTGTACCAAAGATGATAAACGCTGCTTGATGCCGAGTTCTCGAAGTATAGACTCATTGGTACGGAATTCAGTCCACGATACTCCGAGCATTCTCCTCCAGCACCACATCTCTAGAGCATCAATCTTCTTTTTCTCCCGTCTAATTTAGCATACTTTTTTTTTAACATTTAAAATCGTCAAAAATCATTTATCTGCTCGATATGCAACCTTTTTTTTGAGGAAGAATACCATCAAATAACTCCTTTCCCTCTGAGTGGAGCGAACGAGAGCGTCGGACTTTGACTAAAACCTATCCGTGTTCCTTTAGTTGTCCTATGCGTTCCATAGCCTCAGTAACTCTTCCTGATGATCTTACAACCCGGTTAAGCAACCCTACTATTAACTGCTTGAGACTGACCATTGATTACTATTGCAGGCAGGAAGGATCGCTGCAGACAGGCAGGGTTAAAGCCTAATGGAGCCAAGGGTTTGCTTCTGAAAGGAAAGCTCGGCTCTGGTATCTAAGGCAACGAAGGAACGAAGTGGGTTTTTGGTCAGTAAGAGTCTGACACTATCTTCCGCTCCGCCCAAGGGCGGGAGATGTCATTGGATGTTTTAACCCACCACCAAAAAAAAAAACCCTTGATTACTATGCATGTATGTTGCCTATACAAATTGATATCTGTTCAGTCTGTGGGTGGCGTTGGCGTCTCTGAGTCTATTTTACGACTACATTTTTTACCTTGGGTTTACCCGTTAAAAAAATTGTATGTGTCAATAAAATAAATAAATAAACTTAACTGATTCTCTCATACTTATACCAACACCATTTACAGAGAGTATGAATACCCATCACAAAACCATCTTATACTAGACCAGTGCTAATAGCTTTGAAGAAAGTATGCACAATATTGTATTCAAGTAACAGTATTAAACATGTAATAACTGGTATAAATACTATGCAAATATTATGTTTTCAAAAATAAAACCGATCAAGTCTGTTTGACTTGTATACGATTGGTTTCATATTAAATTTACTAATTTTTTTTTCGCACAAATTTCATCGGTCTAACTTTTACGGATCATTAGATAAAGCCCGCTAACAGACAGACAGCATGAGACCGTGAATCCTAAAAAAATACTGGGAAGTTATTTTCTGCAACTGGTCTGTTACTAGAAAGTTATCTGGAATTATCCAGCAAGTATAACCACGCCACCAGGCCACGAGGAAGGTCGCCTATGAGATGGACTGACCAGATAAGAGAGGCAGTGAATGGCTCATCATCACTGCATGAATTCACGAGGAAGGCGGCCATCAGAGAAGAGTGGCGGCATGTTGTTCAGCTTGCCACCAACACCTGGAGTGATGACCACGACCACTCTGTTAAGAGTGATACCGACTGAGAAGAGATAACAAAATAACTGGAAAAACCGAAAGCATATTTTTACAATCGATATTTTCATCAATCTACGAGTATAAATTACTAACACAAGAAATAAGTTTAAATAACCGTTATCAACCAAGTTTTTCATATTGGTGATGGATGTCTAAAAGTTTCTCAGTCAGTCTATATTACAGAACTAGTTGCCGCCTGCGTTTCCGCCCTCGTGAAATTAGTGCTTCCCACTTTTGTAAATTATGTGATACAAACTTTCGCCTTTGTAATATTATTTATATTTTTTTTTTTTAGGTGGTTAAAGAATATAAAATACTAGCTTTTCCCCGCGACTCATTCGCGCAGAAGTCGAAAATGGGAATGGGAAAAAAATCCTATTATAATAGGATTTTTAATAGGTTATTTCACGTTATTAACTTTATAATCTTCCATCTCCTGCGCAAATCATCCCCAAAATAACTTTCTACCCTTTTTTTAACCCCGCTAGGGGATGAATTTCAATAAAATACGTAACTTGTCTTACATCAATTCTGCTAAAGAATGTTCATGAAAATTATAATTAGATTGGAACAAGGACTCACGGTATCCCATAAAACCTTTTTCATCCCCAAAAATCAAACCCGATTTCGAAAATCCTTTCTTATCGGATGCCTACGACATATAAAGAACATACCCTTCAAGTTCCAGGTCTTTACGATTAGCAGTTTAGACTGTGCGTTGATCCCTCTGTCAGTCATTCAAAACAAAGCATTTTATAAATATAGTATCCACATAATGTTATATTATAATGGAGTATTGTTGAAAGTTACAAATGTAATTGAAATGCTGAAAGTTTAGTTGGAAGATAATATAAAAGACAAAAAAAAACGGAACAGTAGACGTTTTGACTCTACATACTATCGAACTAATGAGCAATCGCTGCAGAGTTTGTCGCAACAAGATTTTTCGCACAAAAATTACATCGCACCAATAAAGCATCGACGGAACAAAACATCGTACAACTGAATTATCGACACACCGTGTTCGATATAATAAAAATCGGATCATCAAGTTTCGCAGACAGATAGGGACCCGTTAGGCATGAGCTATCTCAGTCCGTATTTTATTCGTAACAAATGATTTTAAGATCAGGTAAGAATTATAGGGTCTTACATTTTAATTTAAAAAAACAATCTAATTGTCTATTTGTCATAGTTTATTGATCCTACGGGGTCATCGTCATCACCATCATTTCAGCCAAATGACGTCCTGTTGACGTAGGCCTCCTCTAGAACTCGCCACAACGAATGGCCTTATGCGTCTCATATTTATCGTATTCCTCGACCCTCATCAAGGCGTTGGTCTACCTTGTGGCCTTCCAACGCTTCCGAAACGCGGTTGTCACTCCAGAACCTTCCGGCCCTATTGACCGTCTGTTCTGCGAGCAATGTGCCCTGCCCTGTCACTTAAGTTCGGCGATTCTTCGGGCTAAATCAGTAACCTTGGGTTTCCTGCGGATATCTTTTCTTCTTGGGTGATTTATAGATCAACTAATTGACCCGGAATATAAAAGATGACTTTTACTTTGATTGAATTTGTATGTTTCGATTATGATACTTTGTTATAAAGTTGATTTCTTTTTTTATCTAACGAAATTGCGTAATTATTGCGTGCGGTTTTGTGACTTTAAAAGTTATTTTTATAGCTTTTTAGTTCACTAAATGATATTGTTTTTTGGGTTTATTCTTACTTTTTATCTAAGTTTTTAATTTTTAGACGTAGGTAAGATACTGTTCTTAGACATGCAATAATTAATATTTGTAGAGCTATTTGCTTTTAGCCTTTGAATATATTTTTTATTTTTTTTATTTTTGGTGTGCTTACGACTAGTACCAAAAATTATGCCAGATTTTAAATAATTTTAAATAAATTTCAATTAGGGATTTTACCATTTAATTTTTCTGAATGATAAAATACTTAGGTAGTAACCGAATAAACATGTTTGTTAAATTGCTTAGTGCGTAGTAGAATAAAGATACGAAAATTAAGATTTTATAAAATTATGAAAAAAAAAAATTTTTCATTGTTTCAATTTAATACCATTAAAATAATATTTTCCTCAATTATACTTCCTGTTCTATTAACATGTTTTTTTCCATCCGCCTTGTAAAAAAATTTAAACACCTCAATTTTTAACATAACACTCAGAAATTAACACATAAACTTACTTTTAAAACTCAATCCGAAGCTAAGCACAAACTTGTATTAAGTTTAAACGTTTTCAAATCCATAATTCACTTAAACACTAACATATTAACACTTGAAATAACACACACACATAGTTTATTTTACACTAAACTAAAGTTACACTAAACACTGCGAGAGACAAAATTTACACTACTTCAGCAAAAAGTTCTAAACTTTCGTGAACTTTTGTAACAAAAGGCCGGGTGGTTGCCGCGAAGGGTTTCGATAGACTGAAGTCTTGAATAAAAACACTGGAAATTGATGTACGCATGCGCGCGGAAATGCAATCTCTTCATGTTTTGTCGGCGTTCTTTGATGTGTTTGGCGGTGTTTTAGTGTCTGGCTTTAATGTTTTGACATTATTTGTTTGACTAAGCGTTTTTTTATTATTTTGTTGCGCAGTTGTGGATTTAAGCGTTTTTTTTTTCTTTTATAGTACTTTTTATTCATTTATTTATTAACACTATGCACTAGTAAGAAATGCTGCTTAGAGACGGACTTAATGCCTTAGATATTTTCTACCAGCTGACTTTAGGGTGGTGCAGAAACTTAACATGGTGGTTTACTGTAATGTTTTTTTTTTAATTATCCAAGTGCCATGGAATTCGATAATTTATTTTAATGCAGTCAATTATATTGCTTTTAAGTAAACTATATGTATTAAGACGACACGGTTACTCGTATTGCAATGTATGGTGTTCGCGTACAGAACAAAATAATATTTTTGTATGCTATCTCAGGCCATACAAATATTATTTTGTCCGGTTCCGAGTGTCCCGATTTGAGTTTACATGTTTTTAAATTTACCTACGATATAAGAGTAAATCTTAGTATGGGGTTTTTTTATGGTAGGTAAAATCATCTATTAACAAATCCCCTTGGGCAGAGTGGGAGATAGTGTCAGACTTTTACTGACTAAAAACCTACCCTGTTCCTTCATTGCCTATCGTACCGGGGCTGAGCCTTCTTTTCAGAAAGCGGCCCTTGGCCCCAGTAGGCTTCGACCCTGCCTGCCTGCAGCTAGCAGGCTGGGCTTCAACGGTTTGCTCAGCCCCTTGACGCGTGCGGAAACAGTACGCGCTGTCGACAACTTGGGCTCGGTCCGGTCTGTTACCGGACAGTCTGATAGCGAGCTACCTATTGCTCGCCGTCCGCAAGCCCGCATCTTAATATGGGGTAATGTTTTATTTAAAAAGGAGATTTAATTATATAAGAAGATAGATTATGTAATTTTATTTTCATCATTTGAATGGATCAAAAATACATTAAAAATTAAAACCAACTTTCAAAAAAATAACTAAAAATTAAGAAAAAACTTTAATTTCAGAAGCCGTCACTTTTTATTTGGTTTCGGCACCCAGAGCGGTACGCTCTCACTCATAGCGTGATGTTATATTATGAAATAGAGTAAAAGAAAAAAGAAAATTTTATTAGAAATCATCTAATGACTTCTTCCACTCCAGAGCGGAACGGCAGGTGGTGTTCCTTCTTTGTCTTGCATTCTCTTGGTCCTCAGTTTTCCCTTTCGAAAGTCAATGAAAAACCCATGGTCCCAGTAAGTAGGCTTCGGCCTTACTGGCCCTTCCTTTTGCTGACATCGCTTTAAGGCATGCATGGAGCACTACGTGCCGTTGACGAGTTGGGTTCAGTCCAGATGGTTACCTGATGGCTTGACAGCGAGCTACCTATTGCTCTTCGTCCGCAAGCACGCCTACGGTGACAAGAATAAAAAAGAAAGAAAGATTTGCTATCATTAATTTAAAGGTTCAATGTTCTATATCCGAAATTCTCCATCAGATCTTAATTAATGGTCTCTTGGATTCCAATCCAACTCACGATCTTTTTGCGGATGAATCGAAGATGATTTTATTGGCATGTCAGAAGTACTGTGAGAGGGAGTCTTTGTTCTGACCACGTGACTGAGATGACGTCAGAACAATGGAAATGGGGGCGCGGCCAAATCCAATCGTTCACGCTAAACGAAACGATTGTAACTTGGCTAGGGGACCGTAATTGGTTGTCTAACCGTTGTTATTAATTTAATAAATAAGTAACTAAAAAAATAGTTAGGGAAAAATACTCTTACATATAAAAAAAAAAACAGAAATTTCAAAACCAGTTTTTTTTTATGGTGGGTAAAATCATCCAATGGTGGGTCAAATCCCGCCCTTGGGCGGAGCGGGAAGTAGTGTCAGACTCTTACTGACTAAAAAGCTTCGACCCTGCCTGCCTGCAGTTAGCAGGCTGGAAATTATATTTGACGAAGATACCTTTGAACAAAGTACAGAAATAAATCTGTCAGTCGAATTAAGACGTCAGTCTTTAGTAAGTACAACAATGATTAATCTCAAACCCTGTTTTAGGGGGCCTGGTGACCTGACACACAGGTTTTGTAAAAAACTTAGTTCAGGCACCAGTCTTCCACAAATTAATTTTTGTATTTTGATTGTAGACTGTATAATTTCTCTGTAATTTGTGGATAGAAAATAAATAAATTATTATTATTATTTCCTTTTTTTTTCTATACATATTTTTCTATTTTTAAATATTTATGAATACAAATATATATAAAAAAAAACATAAGATAACCGCCTTACATAACATAACATAACATTTATTATTATTATTATATTTTAATTTATTTATCTCAGGACCCTGAGGTCCTGGACCTTTGGAAGGCGTATGAGGAGCCGAAACTAACTCGCAGAGGCCCTTTAGGTACTTTTAATGGAACGTGATGCCAACCGACGATTGTCCCTGTACACGCAATGCTAGTGCATCCAAGGACAACCCCCGGTTGGTGAAAACTATTGCGACATATGGAAAATAAAGACAATACGGCTATGGTTTTTGGAGTCTTAAGTGGACTGGTTACCAAGAACTATGTGAAAACGGCCCCTGCCTAAACAATGTTATTAATATCCATCGGTAAACAGGTAGGGGGTGATTTGCACACTCAATAAATGGGCCCCCAAAAACGGCCGCTAGCACAAGGTGACGTAGCAACAAGAGGGCAACATATCCTGAGGTGCTTGAGGAGTGGAGAGGTATACCACGGCTATCAGGACAATCCCGGAAGTGCGGTCAAGATCCCTACCAGCACCTTACTGGATTATACATCCTTCTCCCGAGCACGATTGCTCTTGCGAATCTCCACTCAAACCAGCCAATAAAGGCAAGAGAGAGGTGGGAGCTCTGTTCCTCGTCAGTGTTCACTACGGCTGGCCAATAAAGGCAAGCCGGAGATGAAGAACGAGAATTCTCCCGGGAGATCGGGTCCATGGGGTCGCTAATGCCCAACAGTTCGCCACAAAACTGCCCTGCGGATTGTATCTCTCTTAGTCTGGCCCCTCACCCTAGGCAAGTTACACCCTAGGGTTTATTGGAGCACGCAAGCCCCATCACGACGTCAACGTAGAGATACAGCGATGGGGTTATTATTATTATTATTAAGAATCTCCTCTTATTTTTAACTAGCGACCCGCCCTAGCTTCACACGGGTGCAATAGTGATATTAAATATTTTGTGCATGTATACATATAAACGTCCCTCTTGAATCACTCTATCTATCAAAACAACGGTATCAAAATCAGTTGCGTAGTTTTAAAGATCTAAGCATACATAGGGACAGACAGCGGGAAGCGACTTTGTTTTATACTATGAATTGAAGTTGGTTAAAAAACTTTTTTGCTGACTGTATAATTAAACTAGGGTTTAGTACCTACTAACAAAAATATACATTCAAGGGGCGTGTATTTAGTGTTCCTTTTACAAATTGGTTTTTCCTTTGATTCACGCAAATTACTGGTTAGCTGTACCAATGGTATCGAATGATTGATGTCATACGATTTTGGTTTGTAACATGTGAAATAATTATAGGACTTGCGTCATTGTTTCAGTACTAATTGCTGAGACGAAATAATTAGTGTATAACTAAAATTATAGGAGCGGTATAAGGGTATACATAAGCATTAATATAGCTTAGAATAATTACAATCAGCCTTATAATGTATTATTTAATAGGAGTTGCGTCATTGTTTCAGTACTAATTGCTGAGACAAAATAATTATTGTGTAACTAAAATTATAGGACCGGGATAAGGGTATACATAAGCATTAATATAGCTTAGCATATCACAATCAGCCTTATAATGTATTTATAATAGACAGGTCATTCTGGGGACACTTGGGCAAGCCTATGTCTAGCAGTAGACATCTTTTGGATGAAATGATAAAAATATAAATCATATACAACCTTATTTTTAGTATATGCAAAACCCGTAACTCCTGTCTAGTATTTTTGTGACAATGTTATAAGGTTGTTACATTACCTGGTTGTCCACGCAAATATATGGTCACCGGGCCATACGGACGACAGAGGGAATATTTGGCTCCCGCACCCGGTGTCCCGGTGTCGGTGGTGTCCTACTTGTTACTTTTTTTTAAATATTTTTGGGAAAAAATATAACAGGGTGTTTTTTTTTCATATAACATGGTATAAAAATTAATGGAATCGATTCAGTTACTGATTCTGAACAAACTATATTCAGGTTTCACATATACTATGAATAATGTTGTATGTTCACTCTTGACTTAAATAGGTTAGGACGATTTTTTTAGGGCATTTCATTTAGCTATACGCTTGATGAATGTGTTTGTGAACGCATCCAAGGTACACGACTTATTTTTAGTATGACCTAAGTCTAAGGGCGAATTTTTGCATCGAAGGAGGTACAAGACTTGTTGTGTGTGTGTGACTTGGCGTATAAACAGGCTTAATGTCATATGGCGTATGTAACACTCATGCGTTACATACGCCTACAAGGTGATTAATTCAGCGTTCATTTGAGACAGTTTTGGTTCACCGAACTTATGCCCTTATATGTTGTGGACATTACGAGCCTTTTCAGGACAAACATCGATAGCAACAGTTCGAGGTTATTTATTTATTTATGTACACACAAACACTTAACAACAAGAAGTACAAATACAGATAAAAGAGTACAAAGGTACTGCTTATTTCTAGCGAAATTTCTTCCAGCAGACCTGCGACAGGAGAGTTGGATGAGAGACGTAGACGCAGTGTGCATAAATAATTTGGAAAAACAAAAATATTAATGCGGTTAATGCAGAAAAGAGGTTAATGCAGAAAGGGAGATTTTTTTATTGTGCATTGGCTCGCGTTTGACCACTATCTCACCTGATAGTAAGCGATGATGTCAATGTCGACGATGGGGAACGCTTGCCTAGAAGTAACCTATTCACTCTCGACTTAAAGACTCCTAAGTTGTAGATATCAAGAAACACAGACTCCAGCAGGGAATTCCAATCATGTGTTCCCAAAACACTTTGTACGTATGGGTGGGATGTTCACCGTACCCGGTAGCACAACGCCGTGTCTAGTGGTCCAATGATGGGTTGAACTTGGTGGGATTCAATTGTGCAATTCCAATGGACACTCCCCGAAATGTAAACGATAGAAATCCGACAGGCCAGTAACTCAGCGTCGAATCAAAATTTTTATAGGAAATTTATAATATAATATTTTAATAGGAAATATTCTAATAAGTTAGTAGTTATATGAATAAGAAATCATATTTTTATGAAGGATTTAATTGTCATTAGAACATATAGGCTTAAACAATAAATAATATTATCGAGACCTCGGAGAGCCTCGCCTGCGCACGATAAGAGTTGCCATGCTGCGGCCGGGATTCCAATCCCGATTTCCGGACACCGTAGTCGCGGGCAATCGTCCGGTAACTGTTCGGACCGAGCCCAAGACGTCAACGGTGCGTATCGTCCTACGCGCACCTCAAGAAGCTGTCAGCAAACCGTAGGAGCCCAGTAGGGTCGAAGCCTACTGGAGCCAGGGTCGATTTCTGAAAGGAAGATTCGACTCCGGTATGAAAGGCACGGAAGGAACAGAAGTGAGATAGACCATAACTCCCACCCCGTCCAAGGGCGCGGAGATGTCATTGGATTATTTTCCTAGCAAAAAAAAAACTGTCCACACCCAGGTTGTGTGAAGGAAAGATAATCTCTACATGAAGGGGATCTCAGAAGGTTCAGATCTTCAGTGTTTGTGTAGCGTGTCTCCGCAAACCATGTCCTACCTTCCAACCTGCGTCATGTGGCCTATTACCTGTTGACGTTGGGATCTAGTGACGGCGTCATCGGGCGATATAGCTGTGGCTGAATACTGGGCCAAGCAAAGAATTTAATTTGAAAAAGAAAAACTAGTTTTGCCATCGAAGCTAAGAAGAAAATTATTAGGGAAGAGAAATCCCAGTCACTTACGACGTTCTTCCTAGAAGGGAATATATTAAAACGACGTAAGAAGCTGACCTTCTATGTCAGTTCTATTCAGTGATTTTACCCGCCCTTGAACTTCGCCTCTCCGTCTTTTAGACGATATAATAAGGGCATCCTTTATATCATTGTTTGAAAGCACGCACCGTGATTTATAACCTTAAGTATATATTGTTAAATTTTGATCTTTTTAATCCTCTGGAGGGTCGATCCGGTACATGAAACACTATCGATTTGTAAAAAAAAAAAAAACGTTTTTTTCTAAAACTCGAATTAATGTACGAAATGAGTCAATGACCTTATAGGTGGTTGTCGGTCGTAGCGTACTAACTATCTACAGGTCATTGAACTCGCCCAGCTGACGTTTACTTAAAGATATTAATTTCGTACATGCTCTTCTTCTCTCTGACAAATGCTATGTAAATATAAGCTTATTAGTTCTTGGAAGCCTTTGTAATGTATGGTACTGTTTATGGTGGCTTTAATAATAATAATAAGTGTGCAAGTCACCCCCTGCCTGTTTTCCGATGGACATAATAACATTGTTTAGGCAGGGGCCATAGTTATCACATGGTTAATAGTAACCAGTCCACTTAAGACTCCAAAAACCATAGCCCTATGGTCTTTATTTTCCATATGTCACAATAGATTTTACCAACCGGGGGTTGTCCTTGGATGCACTAGCATTGCGTGTACAGGGACAATCGTCGGTTGGCATCACGTTCCATTAAAAGTATCCAAAGGGCCTCTGTGAGTTGGTTTCAGCTCCTCGTACGCCTTCCAAAGGACCAGGACTTTAGGGTCCTGTGATAAATTGATGAATAATAATAATAACGTTTATTTCTAACAAAGTCCATAATTTGTTAGTAGTACAATTTGCTAAAACCTATGTTAGTACATCATCAATAGTGCCACCAAAAGTGACATTAGTAATAGTCATGAGTGAACAAAATATTAAATAATTTTGCTTTATATGCAGGCTCAGTTATACATTTCATACTGTCTAACTAGAACCAGCATGAAAGCCTGCATCACTGTTGAGTCGACTATGTCAGCGACTACCTTCAGAATGCTATTAAAGCCCGGTCGCGGAGCAGGAAGAATTTCATACAATGACCTTTGGGCCTACTGACAGTGGTCACAAACATTTTTATATTAAGTGCGTTTTACATTAAACAGCTGAAGAAGAAAAAAATTACTAATTTATTAAATAAATTATTTTTATTAAATATATAAATTATATATTTACATTTTATATTATAACAATTTAAAAATTGAGTTAAAATTACTTATTCGGTAGAAATATGATAATAAAATAAAAATTATCATTGTCAACCATTATTTAAATTTATGAATTCCGTCAAGAGTTTTTTATAGTGAAAATGCTAAGCAAAAAAAATCACATTCAAAAAAGAAAAAAAAACTTACAATAACAGTAAAAAGTTTACAGTAAGGTTTACAATCCCTGACGACGGTGGCCATTGCATCTGTGCGAGCGAGACGCATTATATTTACGCGGGAGTGACAGAGATAGGTAATAATAGGTCAACGTACGAAATTCTTCCTGCTCCGCGTCCGGGCTTTAGTACTGCCCTGCACTCTGCGCAGTAAGGAGGCGGTTCTCACGGCGGCTTTGACTTAATTAATCTCAGTAGTACAATAGGTTGTGCTACGCAGTTCCTCGTACTGTTAATCAACGTGGCGATTGTACAGGTACCCTATTTGCTGTAAATACCTGTCGTATTAACTCTAGTTTGTGTTGCCCTGTGCGTCGAATACACAATAGAACTGTTATTAATATCGATAATTTTGTATGCTCTAAGTCGATTTTTAAATATAATATGGTGAAACTTTCATCGAATAATTTGAATGTATTTAATGTAAGTTTAGTAACGAATTGATTTGATATAGATATGATTTTAATGTTTTATTATGATTTTATTTTATAATATTTTAATTAATTATTTATTTTTACTTTATTTCTTACAGTTATCTACTCGTAAATAAATAATCAATCGTCGCTGCGAAAGCGAGTGGCGGCCCGGCTGAACCCCTGCCAGTGGGTCATGGCCATTCGAATGATCCGGGGATACCGTACGGCGTCCTGCGAAGCAGCGAGCCTCCTTGCTGGCCTACCACCATGGGATTTAGAGGCAACAGTCCTTGCACAGACTTACGCGTGGAGATGCAACGCCGAGGCGAAACGCCGCTGCCACGACAAATCGCGGCATGTTGGACAGAGTTCCGGCGGGATCTTATGGTGAAATGGCGAGAGCGACTGTCGCAACCCCGTGCTGGGCACGCCACGATCGAGGCGGTAAGGCCCCTCTTTGAGGTGTGGCTGGAAAGACCCCACGGCGTCGTCACCTTCCGCTTGGCGCAGGTGCTAACCGAACACGGCAAGTTCGCGAAGTACCCGTACAGGATTCGTGCTAGCAAAGGAGGAAGCCGACCGCATCAGGCAACGGCGCGGACGGTGGGCAATGGGTAGCTCACTGTCCATCTGTCCGGTAACAGACCGGTCCGAGCTCAAGTCGTCTACGGCGAGCACTGTTCCCGCGCACCTTAAGGAGTTCAAAATATTGCAGAGAAAGTGGTACATAACGTATGCGTTTAACCTAACGCCTTAAAGCTTCGCTAAAATGCCAATAAATACAACTGAAAACATAAAAGAACATATTATTCGACATATATTTTATATCCTAGTCAAGTACATGATCTGGTCCACCCATGCATAATGTAAAGCTTCATTCAAATCTGTTTAAACAAGAACAATCAAACATAAAAGGTTATAAAGTAAGTATTGATATTGCCTAGTAGGGATTCGAGTTTTCCAATTACAGTTTCCGCAAATAACCGAACTAGTTTTTCACGAGACACTGGGGTAACCAAGTTTCGTAAGAAAAAGTTTAAAGTTTTTTTTTCTTGTTTAAATCCAGATTCATGAGCAGTACTCGCATCGACAAGACAAACGAGATACTGTCTTCGTGTAAATTTTAAATGGGCCATTGTACTTAATGCAATGGACTATTTCCTAGAACAGCATTAAATAATGGCCTTGCTTTCACACTGTATTTTTCTTAGTTTTTCCACATGACATATTTTGTAAAAAATCTCTGAGGTGTACTTTAATCGCATCTACATTACGTGGTTGTTACTACTGTTTTATTTACATCGTAATCATCATCATCATCATTTCAGCCAAAAGGCCGCTGTTGGACATAGGCCTCCCTCAAGCGTCGCTACAATGGCCAGTCCAGGCCTACATCCTGGCCTAATGGACTACAGCGACCCTGACCAGGTCATCGGTCCACCTTGTGGAAGGCATGCCAACGCTGCGTCTTCCGGTACGCGGTTGCCACTCCAGAACCTTTCGGCCCCAACGGCCATCTTTTCGATGATCTGTTGTTGTTACATCGTAAGTGTAATTTTAATTTACAAGAAAAGTGTCTAAAAACGTAATTTCAGTATAGTAGGTATCATTTCTATAGGAATGAGGTATCGTACAACCTCTAATTGGGACTTTCTGGACACCACATCAGTCAGAGTCTTGGGGCACCGTCCTTACTGTCCTGATCTGGCACCGTATGACTTCTATTCCCTAAAATAAAAAATCTGCTGAAAGACTTACAGTTTTCATCGCCGGAAGACGCACTAGCAGCGTTTGAGAAGGCCGTGGAAAAAGTGACTGCGTCGGACTGGAAAAACTGTTTCGAAAATTTGTTCACACGCATGAAACTTTGTACAGAGGCTGGTGAAAAGATTGAATAAATTGTTTGAAAAGATTGAATAAAAATATTTTATCTATAGAAGTTATTTTTTTTAGTTTCTCAAAACTTTTAGGGTATCCTGCGTATTTCTAATTTTTACCCGACTGCGCCAGAAGGAGGGTTATGTTTTTCGCGAATATGTATGTATGTATGTATGTATGTATGTATGTATGTATAATTGTTTGGCACGCTCTGCAGCCTGAACGGCTCGATGGATTTTAGCTTGAGAGGTGTCGTTAGATTTTTATTTACTGTGAGAGTGACACTGGGTATATCAAAATAAAAAAAAACAAAATGGCGGATTTTTAGCGCCAAATTCAATTGTTTGGCACGCTCTGTGACCTGAACGGCTCGATGGATTTTAGTTTGAGAGGTGTCTTTAGATTCGTAATTACTTTGAAAGTGATATCGTAATAAAATAAAACTAAAAAAATAAAAAATAAAAAACGGTAATTTAAAAAACTAAAAAACCCGACTGCTTTTCTGAGCATTCATGAAAAAGCCCTAAAACAAGAAAATCTGGCAGTCGGGACCCATTCTAGAAAGTCAGCCGTCTAGTCAATAGATTGGAGTAATCTGCAATGTAATATAGATATGTGCTCTCAATTCTAGAATGGGTCCCGACTGCCAGATTTTCTTGTTTTAGGGCTTTTTCATGAATGCTCAGAAAAGCAGTCGGGTTTTTTAGTTTTTTAAATTACCGTTTTTTTTTAAACCTGGTTAGACTATGATAGAAAATAAATATTTTTCAAATAATATTTTTGAATAAAATAACGCCGTCAGTTAATGTTTGGTGCTGGGTCTATCTCTTACGAAGTTACAGAAGATAAATAAAATGTCAAGTTTCAATAGTTCATTCGTTGAATGTACTTTATTAGAATTTCCTTGAACTTTTCGCATAATAATGATAGTTTTATTTGCAGTGGCTAAGTGAAATATAAGAAGAAGTGCACTTTTCAGGGCATTTGTTTCAGGTCACTTACGGTACTCGTGTCTTATTTTTTATTATTGATAGACTCGTGCTTGACTATCTCACCAGATGGTGACGGATGTGGTGTGACGATGGAGCATGCGTGCCTAAAAGTAACCGAAACTAACATTTCCACACTTCAAACCGAAAGAACCACAGGTCGTATCTATGAGAAAACATAGACTCCGGAAGGTCGATCCACTCCTTAGCTATACACAGAATGGTATCGAAAACATGATTTGAGATACGTGTATGTATCTGTTGCTTTCGTCATGTAAGTAAATAAAAAAAATACCATTTAGAATGTAGAAACGATAAGAGGATTATAGTCTAAGGGATCGTTTTCGTTAAAATGATTGGGGTGGAGTAGAGTTGAGCTACCCTCCGCTTCGTGTCCTCCACTCGACACCACAGCCTGCATGATTTGATTGTTCGGCTGCGAGCTTCATGTTCATGTTTTATTTGAGAATCTGTTCGCCCTCTTTCTGCTCCACTTACTGTTTCCACTGATTCGGGGTGAAGATTTCGAGCAATCCTCTCTAAGCCGCTTCGTGCCCTTCATTCGACACCACACTTGTGTCCGGCTCGGGGCTGCGTGTTCATATATTTTTTGGAACTCCACTCTATGTGAAGATTTCAAGCAAACAAGCTGTGATAAATGATTCCCGAATTTATTTTGCAAGTTTTAAAAAAGAAGTTTTTTTTGTCATCTGTTTAAACTAGATGAGACTGGTATTTCCTAGCTGACTGAGAGTAGTCCTGAGTTGAACTCAGGGATCAAAGCCTCTTTAAGTTCATACAGTAAATATGTAATGGTCAAATCACATGAGAACCATGCAGATTTATCTGAGATGGTATTTTGAAGAAAGAGCGATACAGATTTGAATGAACCTGTCCAGTCATTGCAAGTATTTGTCAGTATCAACAAAGCTCAACTCAGGACTACTAACGAGCTCAACGACTTGACGAACAATATCAAAGAAAGGACATTTGGGTAGGCCGTAGAAAATACTCAAATTGCCAGACATCCGTTAAAATTATCGAAGAGAAAAGAGAAAAATAGCAATCCACATAGTGATTGACCAATTCACGGTCTGGTCCTTTCTACTCCGCCCAGCTTTGCATCCGTGAAAATGAACCCTAAGAAAGGAAGGCATGGCGGACAGAGCTCCGGCGGGATCTCATGGCGAAATGGCGTCAGCGACTATCGCTACCTCTTTCGGGGCGCGCCACAATTGGGGCGATAAGGCCCATCCTTGAGGCGTGGTTGGAAAGACCTCATGGCGTTCTCAACTTCCGCACGACGCAGGTGCTTACCGAACACGGAAAGTTCGCTAATTACCTGTTCCGGATTCGTGCGGAGGATTCGCCCGGGTGTCGCCAGTGTGCGGAACACCCGGAGGACACGGTGGAGCACACTGTAGAGGTGTGCCCTGCTTGGGCGGAGCATCGCCGTGTCCTCGTGGGGGCGATCGGCGGCAGCGATCTCTCTCGCCGGGCCTTGGTTCAGGCCATGGTCCGTACTGAGGAGGGATGGCAGGCGGTCACCTCCTTCTGCGAAGTAGTAATGCTAGCAAAGGAGGAGGCCGAACGCATCAGGCAGAGGCAACGGGGCGCTCGCCCCAGCCGCCGCCTGGATTCTGATCCCGATTTCCGGCCACCGTAGGCGCGGGCTTGCGGACGGCGTGCAATGGGTAGCACGCTGTCCGTTCTTCCGGTAACCGACCGGACCGAGCCCAAGTCGTCGACGGCGCGTTCTGTTCCCGCGCGCCTCCCTTGTGCTGTCAGCACACCGAAGAGGCCCAGCCTGCTAACTGCAGGCAGGCAGGGTCGAAGCCTACTGGGGTCATGGGTTAACTTCCGAAAGGAGTGCCCGGCCCTGGCACGATAGGCTACGAAGGAACGGGGTAGGTTTTTAGTCAGTAAGAGTCTGACACTACTTCCCGCTCCACCCAAGGGCGGGATTTGTCATTGGATGATTTTACCTACCATTAAAAAAAACCCTAAGAAATGAAAATTGTAAAAGATTTATGTACCGGAAAACTGACGTGACTAAACTCGCTTGCTATAGGTCAGCTATCCTTTTTCATAAGTGGGTGTTTTTGTTAAAGAATTGCATGGGTGTACTTAAACGGTAACATCGTTATACTTTTAATGGTATCTACCTGGTGCATACATTTTTTTTTTGGTGGGTAAAAATTATCCAATGACAACTCCCGCCCCTTGGCGGAGCGGGAGATAGTGTCAGACTTTTACTGACTAAAAAACCACCCCGTTCCTTCTTTGCCTTAGTTCCAGGACCCTGGTGATCACTTTCACACTAGCCATGGTAACAGTAGGCTTCGACCCGACTGGGCCCCTACGGTTTGCTAATAACTCCATGAGGCGCACGGGAACAGTACGCGCCGTCGACGACTTGGTCACGGTCCGGACGATTACTGGACGGTCGAACAGTGAGCTACCTATTGCTCGCCATCCGCAAGCCCACACCACCGGTGGCCGGAAATCGGGATCAGAATCCCGGTGGCGGCTGGGAATGAGCGCCGTTGCCTTTGTCTGATGCGGTTGGCCTCCTCCTTTGCTAGCATTACAGCTTCGCAAAAGGAGGCAACCGTCTGCCACTCCTCTTCACTCTGGGCTATGGCCTGTACCAAGGCCCGGTGAGAGATATCGCCTCCGCCGCTCCGACACGACGATGCTCTGCCCAAGCGGGGCACACCTCTAACGTGTGCCCCATCTTGTCCTCTGTGTGGTCTATACAGTGGCGACACCCGAGCGACACTTCTTCTGCACGAATCCGGTGCAGATAACTCCTGAGCTTACCATATCTGGTGAGAATCTGCGTCATGCGGAAAGCGAGGACGCCGTGAGGTCTTTGCAGCCACGCCTCAAAGAGGGGACTTACCGCCATAATTATGGCAGTGGCAGACATTAGTTTATATAAAACAAATTAAGAATCTATTTCATCGAAACATATGGGTAGCTCGCCGTTTGGCCCTTCAATACCCGTCCGAGCCGAGCCCGAGACGTCGACGGCGCTGTTTCACGTACGACTCAAAGAAATGTCAGCAAAACCATAGGGGCCCAGAAGGGCCGAAGCCTACTAGGGCTCGAGATCCTGGAAGTCCTGGAACGCAAGGCAAATAAATAACATAGGTTCATAGTTTTAGCAAGTAAAAGTCTGACATGCCTTCCCGTTCTACCCTAGAGCAGAAGAAGTCATTGGATGATTTCTAACAAAAAAAAAAACCTTCAAAAGCAGCAAAATTTTTTAAACACGTACTAAATCCTTGATAAAGTTGTATACACAGATTACTATGCTTTGTGCATTTTATAACTTAAACTAAATAACACTAACAAAAGATTAAGCTTGAGTTACGCTACTTAAGCTAAGTACCTAGGTACCATAAAAAATGGCCTTCAAACTTATCTGAAAAAACACTAGATGATTTACTTTGCATAAAGAAACCAAATAAAGTTTTACGTTGAAATTTCTAGAAAAACTCGGCTAGAGAGAAAATCAAGGTAAAATCCATCTAATGAGAAATATTAGTACGTGTAAGAGCGTTTAACTTCATTTATGCTTATTTATCGAGGAGTTCGTAGCTAATTAGTTACAGCGCCACAAGTAAAGCTAGAACTACATTACGTACACGTGGGCTACGTACGCCGATCTAGGTGCTTCGGCCTCTATACTTATTATTATATTTTATATGGAAACCAGACTTGTAAAGCTACATTAGATCCACACCATGCGACGCCAAGCGACGTCATTCTACGTATAAATCAGGCGTGGTCCTCGTGTGCGCCGGTCTAATTTAGTTCTAACTTTATGTATATTCTTAGCGTTCAGCCGATTTGCGCGGACATGGCGCATGTTTTCCCTTTAGAATATTAAATAATTTGTAAGTTAGTCTTATGATTGCGTCATTTTTTGCCAATAGTTTTTTTTCTTTCTTTCTTTCCTAGGCTAAGAAATGATTTCCAAGGTCATTTTATGGACGAGTGACCATCTCATATCGAGAATTCCTCCATGCTATTAAAGGCACCACGTGGGCTCCGCTAAACCGTTGGTCCCAGCTGCCATTTGTTGATCTTTGACAATTATTATGGATAACACTGCACAACAGCATTTCTGATGTTTGGATTATTTTATATGATATTCGTCCAATTTTCAATTACTAAAAAAAAGGAATTGGAAAATTTTAAAAAAGAAAAGAAAGTGCTGCGTGAATCGATGTGATAATATTGACAGTCAATGAATTGATAGATGACATTGAAAAGTATGACAGTCTCAGTGAGGGTTGCCCCGTACTATATTATCTATTATCGTACTATATTTTAAATATTAGTTATACTACCTATTGCTTCGTTATTAGCTTAGCATATAGCTTTGTGCATACATAGAACGATAACATAATCATCAGCCATAGTACGTTTTATTTATTTATTTAATTCTTTATGCACACAAAAGTAGGTACAGAGGCGGACTTAATGCCTAAAGGCATTTCCTACTAATCAATCTACGTTTCCACTGTTGGGACTCAGACCTACGCTCTATGAGAGAGAATGGGCCGTAATCCAGCACGCAAGCCCAGTGTGGGTCGGTGGGTATCTGCATATCTTCAAATTTTTAGTTAAAAAAAAACCACCATATGGTTTCTTCATAATGGTTTTCCTTCACCGTTTTGTTGAAATACAATACATAAAACAAAGTGCCTAATTAGGTTTGAACCTGCATCGTATGGCTTGTAAGTCGGGACATGTCACTATTAGGCCACCACTATTGTTACTTTATCTAGAACTAGGTAGGTAACTAGAATTTTGTCCGGCGCTTGAAGTCTATATATATTATTTTCCGGGAAATAACGCCCCATGTCTAGCGAAATATGAATGAACTAGATCGAGAAACTGTGTAATCTCTTATTTAAACAAACCCTGACGTAATCTAATCTTCTATTTTATTTTCATAAAGAAGTTGACTATGCTCCCCAACTGATATTCCCTGAGAAAACAAGGTCATCTATAAACATCTTAATTAGTAACACAGACTTGTTACCACAAAGTATACAGTTACAAAAGATTGAATCCATATGACTGAAAGCACAAAAATATTTTTTAGGGTACTGTACTTAAATCGCAAAAGCGTCAATACGTCATTGAATTGTGGTGCTGGAGAAAAATACTCCTTATCCCTTGGACAGCATTTTGGACCAACGAAACCATATTGTGAGGACTAATGATCTCACCACAGTTGTCGTCCGAGTGTGTTCACAAGATTTTGCAATACTTCGGTCACATTGCAAGGAAAGATGGTGCAACCTCGAAAGGCTCATTGTGACTGGTAAAATAGATAGGAAAAGGCCTCGTGGACGCAGTCCAAAACGTTGGTCCGACCAGATCAGCACCGCTCTTGACTCCACTGTGTATGGGGCCCTTCACTCCGCCAGAAACGGGAATAAATGGAGGAAAATCATTAGAGGTAAAGTTATGATGCAAAGCAGCACGACTTTCAGCATTGAAGGAGGTGGAGTTGGTACCTAAATCGCCCTCTCGACCCTTTTTCTAAAGTTGAAATTAGTATCAAACTGCTAAGTTAACGCAATCTAAAATTAAGGTCATTTATGCTCCGTTTTGATAGATGGACGTATTCTTTAGTGTACACCAAAAATAAAATAACATAAAGAACTTAAAATTAATAGGGTGTCACAATGGGCGGTCTTATCGCTAAAAGCGATAAGGTCATTTATGCTCCGTTTAGGCGTATATTTTGAGACTCGCTAGAAAATCAAAACCTATAGAGTACTTTCCGTCGTCAAACTAGAATTTTGAAATTTGCCATGAAAGCAAGGCCCTATAGTATAGGCATAGGAAAAAAAATTAAAACAGTTTTATATTAACTAAACAAAAAATATAGTTTTCTGCAATTAGATATCTTGAAACTCGATTCGGAAATTAACTATATAAATAGGTTTTGTACGGAATCAACTGCACGAGTCCAACTCGCATTTGAACGGTTCTTTTTGGATGTGAGAAGATCAAATTGCTTTTAATCAATGACTTTTCTATATTCGACCAAGAGGTCGTATCAGACTATTTACTGACTGAAACCTACCTGTGTCCTTAAGCTGCCCTTTGCGTTCTAAGATCACGGTCACACTTTCAAACGTTCCTGCAGCCGCAACCCACGCACACAAAGACACGCTTCACAGAGATTACGATAGTCATTGATTTGAGATCGTCATAAAAAAAAAAAAATCAAAAATGAGCTAGTCGATAAAAAATGGGCAAACATTTTAATATTTAGTGTCAAATAGTACATTTTGATACAAGTGCAGAGAGTTTGTCATTGCGACCGAGGCGAGATTTGCACGAGCCGAAGGCGAGTGTGTTATGGAGCTGAGGGCTGCAGTGACTTTACACGTGTATCAAACGACGTTTTTAATACACTTACGAAGAAATACTTTCTCTGAAAATTACAACGCATTTTTGTTCATTTTGTACTGAAGAAAATTATTCAAAATTGCCATACATTTTAGTTTTAATTTAGATGGCTGCAGGCTATCATTATTTCTTACCTTAATCACAATATCTGGCGGCGGCGGCGTAGCATCTAAAGAATTCTCTTCAAATCTTAAATTCAACATTTTTTTCATAAATAAATAGGTTAGATAATAGTATTTAATAGACTTTTTTTCCCACGTGTCACCTTTGCAGGTTGAAGGAGAAGCAAAGGTATCAAACTGTTATACATCCTAATATTAATAAAAATAGAAATTCAAATAATTTTGAATTTAGAACGCCGATAAATGTTAATTTATTGGTAATTAAAACAAATTATTGTGTAAGTAATCATGTTTATTTATTATATTCTGTTCAAAAACACAATTTAAATTTTCATGAAATATTAAAACCTTAAAAATATCCGCCACTCTACTTTTAAAATAGAAATCATACTTGACCGTGACGAAATTTGAGTGAAAAAACCCCTTGATGTGATAAAATAAAAAAAGCACGCGGGTGATATACCTACATGCAATATCAAACCTAATCGTAGTTTTAGTGTTCGAGTAAGTGTATTGAAAAATAAATTCCAAAATGGTTTTATAAAAAGTTTGCCGGGTCAACTAGTAGGATAAATTATAAAAAGAAAGTTGTGTCAAAAACTCAAAGTCAAAATGTTTTTATTTCATATAGGCCTACATGGGCACTTATAAAACAAATGTGTTGTAAGTTATAGAGTACATTTTTATTTGTAACTAGCTTTAGCATGCGGTTTTGCCCGCGTGTAATACGGTTTCTCCATACAAGCTTCCAAACCCCGTTTTACCCCCAAAGGGAAGGAGTTTCATAAAATCCGTTCTTAGCGAATATTAACACCCTATAAGAAACCTACTTGCCAAATTTTAAGTTTGTAGGTGTTATAGTTTCTGAGTGTTATTTCGCTTTTATGTATATAGAATAAGGTACTTTATTCATAGTCACGCAACAAGCTTACAATAGAGATGGCAGATATGTCATAATGATTGAAATATTGTGCATCTAACCACTCTGTTTACCAAAGCTATTCGCTAGCAAAGACAGCAATTAATATCCTGGAATGTATCACAGCACAGCCTTCAAGTGATGACCGATAAAGTTTGCTACCTACTTAAGATATGACCATGATAATCATGTTCATATTTTATAGGAGTTAGAAAAAGGTTTTTTATGTTTTCCTTGAAAATACTTACCATCATATCAGCCAAAAGACGTCCATTGTTGGACATAGGCCTCCCCCAAGTATCACCACAATGAATGGTCATGTGCATCTCGTATCCATCGGATTCCCGCAACTCTTGCCAGGTCATCGGTCCACCTTGTAGGAGGCCTTCCAACACTGCGTCTTCCGGTACGCGGTCGCCATTCCAGAACCTTTCGGCTCCAATGTTCCCACTTCTGAGACTCAGAACATCTAGGAAAGGGAATGAGCCGTAATCCACCATGTAAGTCCACTGCGGAGTCAGTTAGTGAATATCACATGTCTTCGATGTTTTTTTTTTTAGACTTGCTGTTTCCTCATGATGTTTTCCTTCACCGTTTTGAGAGCAGTAGTGATGAAATAAATTACTAAAGGTAGAGCACCTGACTAGGTTTAAACCCACAACGTAGTACATACTTATAAGACGGGGCCGTTACTTCTAGACTCTAGGCCACCTAGTAGAGGTTTAAAGTCACCCTAAGGGTAATGGAAAGGGATATACTCTTATTTCCTTGCGTGATCGCATCAGAAATGAAGATATCTGCAGAAGGACCAAGGTTACCGACATAACCCGAAGGATCGCTAAACTTAAGTGGCAGTGAGCAGAGCACATTGCTCGCAGAACAGAAGGTCGATGCCTCCCACTAGGTGGACCAATGACCTGGTTAGGATCACGAATGGGAATCCGATGGATGCAAGACTCACAGAACCATTCATTGTGGCGACACTTGGGGGAGATCTATGTCCAACTGTGGACATATTTCAGCTAAAATGATGATGATGATGATGACAAATGCTCATTTTAGCACCTAACTCAAGGTTAATAAGTTTATCCTGATTTGACCATAACCAACGTTTTACTCATAGGTGCCTAACAGATTACATCACGTACTGTGCTTTCGATTCTTAATTAATTGAACAAATTAAAATCGTTACATAATAATTAGTTCAACCAAATCAGAAATAATGATGCGACGATGCCAGTCTTCATCTCGGCAAGGCGCTACCTAAGTTTGGCGAAATGTGTTACCACGCATATAAAATATAATTATCTTCATTTATGAGCAATATGCATGGGAAATTATTTTATGTAAAGTAAGTGTTATTTCATGCTTTTACTGGTACTTTATTACTTTTGAGAGAGTTTGTTGGTATAAGTAGGGTAATTTCCATTCAATGTTGCTAATTTATTTTATTTGGTTGCTTTCTGGATCTTTCTTGAGTGGCATATCGAATTTCCTGCCATTTCAACAAGTTCAATATAAAACAAACGTTTATTAATTTCTAACTCTTGGAAGATTTTGTAAACGAGTTTAATTGGATTTCATGATTAACCTTTCTTCAAATAAATTACCCAATATTTAGTGTGATCTAGTTAAAAACATGGTTTTGGCACCCTATATACATATATATATATTAATAAAAATTTATTCATTAATTTGGTTATATAGATCAATACCAATTAAATACAGCGTTGAGGCCCACAAACACACGATACACATGCACACAAAACACAATAACCTACCAAAGCTGCAGGCAGGCAGGGTCGAAGCCTACTGGGGCCAAGGGTCGCTTTCTGAAAAGAAGGCTCAGCTCCTGTATGATAGGCAACGAAGGAACGGGGTAGGGTTTTAGTCAATAAGAGTCTGACACTATTTCCCACCCCGCCCAAGGGCGGGATCTGTCATTGGGTGATTTTACCTACCATAAAAAAAACCATTGCAAATTAATGTTTTGTTAAGTATTAAATTATATAAACGTAACATCAAATGTTGTTTAATCGATAACTTCTTTTCTGGGAAGACAACTGCGTCCGTGTGCGTAATACAGGCTCGGCCTAGTTCAAGCGCAGTTCCATATTTTTATTTTTTTACTATGCACCCCAATTCTTTGCTAAAAAAAAATTGTACATTATGGAAAATAAATTGTTATTATTATTAATTGATCGATGCTGGCGATACATACCCAAGTATGTATTTTTTGTAAAAAAAAAACTGTCTTGTTGTTGCATAGATAGGACAGATTTTTTTAAAACTATATGAGTCTGTAATAGTAATAGTAATATTCCACAACTATCACACAACGCCGTCTAGTCCCAAGCTAAGCACAGCTTGTGTTATGGGTACTAGACAACTGATAAACATACTTACATACTTCTAAATACATACATATTATAGATAACTTACACCCAGATACAGAACAAATGATTGTGCTCATCGCATAAACACTTGTCCTGGGTGGGAATCGAACCCACAACCTCTGGTGTAGCAGTCAGGGGCATTAACCACTAGACCAACAGGCCAGTCTGTGGTTTATTCAAATTCATATCATACGAGTACCCATTAACATCGATTAAGTCTCGGTACTAAAACAATATTTATTGTAGTACGAAAACTTACGATCATTTTATTCAAAGGTACGTGGCCCAAAAATTTAATAAGAAAGCAATTTACTGAAAAACTTACGAGACACTTCAGTATCCAATATTTGTTTACAATGTTTATTTTTTAAGGCTATTATTGTAAATTTATTTTTGAAAATGAACCTTGTATTATGGATTTATTATAGGTACTTTATCTTCAAGCGTTTCGACATACATCGGTTAAAATAATATTTAAATAATTTAAACTGTGTATTCTATAACTGACAATTATTGTATTTACAGTATCATAGCTAATTTAATTAAATTTTTATCCAATATTAATTTAATTTATAGCATAATAATTTATATGTGCACCTTTAATTGACATATTTGCACAGAATCGTACGTCTATAAAATCACCTTCTTACAATTTGAGGCTGAAAAGACCTCATGGCATTCTCAACTACCACACGACGCAGGTCCTTACCGAACACGGCAAGTTCGGTAAGTTCCTGTTCCGGATTAATGCAGAGGAATCGCCCGGGTGTCGCCACTGTGCGGAACGCACGGAGGTTACGGTGGAGCACACTTTAGAGGTGTGCCCCGCCTGGCCAGAGCATCGCCTTGTCCTCGTGGGGGCGATCAGCGGCAGCAATCTCTCTCGCCAGGCTTTGGTTCAGGCCATGGTCCGGAGTGAGGAGGAATGGCAGGCGGTCGCCTCCTTCTGCGAAATAGTAATGCTAGCAAAGGAGGAGGCCGACCGCATCAGGCAAAAGCAACGGGGCGCTTGCCTCAGCCGCCGACGGGATTCCGATCGCGATCGTCCGGTAACCGACCGGACCGAGCCCAAGTCGTCGACGGCGCGTACTGTACCCGTACTGTTGTCATTGGATGATTTTACGTACCATAAAAAAATACCTTCTCACCAAGGCTGCTTAGCGTCTGAGGGATTGTTCGAAAGAGTTACCACGGCATCAAGGGCCCTGGAAAGGAAAAGACCACTGAAAAAATAAAGTAAATTTTAAACCTCATATTGGCACGCCGACCGGACCGTAGTCGTCGGAGCGTAGTATTTCACGCGCAATAAAATATGTAGATTTCAGCAAAACCTTCAAACTGCGTCGATATTTTTTATTTTACAAAATGCTTTAAGACTTTTACTAAAACTTGGTGCAGACAAAGACAATTCTATCTAGATTCGGTAATATTCGCAAAATATATTTTTTTTTCTTATGTAGATTAAGGGACCACAGTTTAGTTATAGGTAACATATTTTTTATCTTGTCTAAAATTCAGTAAATATCTATACAAACTCTTCACTAAATGTCTGTAGTCATAATACTTCAATTTTCCAGAGGCTGATGGTCTGTGAGGACTGAGGGACCTCACTTTAAGGCCTGTATTTTTTAACAAATTCCCAGAATTGTTTTATAAAATATTTTAAGATTTTTACCATAGACCCTTAGATTTTTATTTTGCGAAATGCAGGAGTGGTTCCACAGTTTACACGCACATGATTGGTAAATGTCACATGATTTTTTGAATTTTAAGTTCTATGTCATGCCTTGTTTGCTTCAACGTTTTGAGAGCAGTGGTGTTGAAATAAATTACAAAGAGTAGTGCACCTGGCGGGGTTCGGACTCATGACATATAGCTCGTGAGTCGGTGCTGTTACCACTAGGCCATCAATACTCTTTCAAAATCTAATAAAAAAAAGAATGCATGGAAAATAATAACTGACAATGACCGTGAAAAGTGTTCTTGAAACAATGAGTTGACGGTTTGAACTTGTAGTTTGCAGTATCGTATAACATGGCTGTACTAGGAACGTATCAGCAGTGCCGTAACTAGGGCGGTGCCAGCAGAGCCCAGACACGGTACAGACCGCACAGAAATGATCAAACCAATGCCAAGTTAATATCATCAGAAGGAGGTTTGTTTCCCATTGCCTCACGTTTCGTACCATGACCTGAACCAGAGTCGGACACTCAAGTCCGCCTCGATCGATTCCACAAGGACACAGTGGTGCTCCGCCCAAATGAAGCAAACTTCTACCATATGCTTCATCGTGCACTCCGGGAAATCGGCACAATGGTGCAGATCCGAAACTGGTACCTCCCTAAACACTCATGTCTGGTGAGGACCTACGCCAGGTGGATTAAACTTACCCAATTCCAACTTTTTTAAGGGAGCAATTTTAAAAAAGCACCAGACGTATAAAAGGCTAGTTACGACACTGCGTATCAAGAGCGTATCATCCTAGTTCTTAACGGTGGTCATACGCGGTTATATCTCGCTCACTGTTTCGCCACCTGTGCGGGCCGGGTTGGCATGCATGCATGTTTTTTCGGCAACAGTAGTAGTAAATGTAGTGATTACCTTTTAGCCAAACTTATTGACCTGAATTAGGGGCCCAACAGGGCCGGAGTCTTCTGGGGCCATGGGTTGAAGTCTGAAAGGGAAACCCGGGCTCCTAGAACGCAAGACAAAGAAACTTCCTTAAAATATAATTATATATATTATGTTTTCGAAGTTATTGTATTTTACTTACTGTTGCTTTTTTTAATTTTATTTCTTGAAATTGAAACTTCTGTTCGGTTTAAAATCCTTTGACTAGAGGAAATTGCTTCTAGTCGGGACTTACCCGCAGACTAATTACGTTTGCGGCTCCAAAAAGGTCGAAGAAAAACTAAAATGATCTTTAATTTAAATTTAATTAAGTAGGTACTCAAACTAATTCTACAAATTAACCCTCATATAGAGTCTTTCCATTTCGAAATAGGAATAATTGGCTTTGAGCAATGAATGGAAGGGTAGGTTTTTAGTCAATAAGAGTCTGACAATATTTCCCGCCTCATCCAAGGGCGGGATTTGTCATTGGATGATTTTACCTACCATAAAAAAAAATAGGCCTACATGGGCACTTATAAAACGTCAAAAGCTAGCGCACGGTTCCAATTGGTCGTTTCCTATGGAGAAGAACCGGCAAGAAACTCCATGGTTACTCTTTTAAAAAAGTGATTGTCTACAATATTTTCATACTACAATATTAATAGATATGAGAGGGCAATTCAGACCAAAATAAAAAAAAAAAAACAAAAGCAGTGATGGTGAGGCGCACTAGTTTATTAACAGCCTATTTACTCTAGCCTTGAAGACACCTAAATAACCACACCATATCTACCTTATAAACATATTTATTAGCAAGCTACAAATCACGTTTAACAATAGCGACAGCTTTTTTCTTACGGAACCCAATTATTAGACAAATGTGCTCACTGCATTGTATCGTACGTATCCCTTATGACGTTATTCCAGTCCGGTTATTCTCAGAACGCGGGTTCCTGGGCATGCAAATGCAAATATACGTACAATATAAAGCAGTATCTTGTATTTAGAAAGTCGGACATTTTCAGGAACAGTTTAAACGAAACACGTGGAAAGGATTTTTTTGAGTCTGTAGTCAACTCTACCCGCTTGCTTCTCATCCCGCAGGTTCACTTGACCACACAATTTATTTTCTTTTTTTTTAGTGGTTAATTGATCCCACATTCACACTTAAAAAAAATATCCATTGTTTAAAGCTACTGGTGGATACAGTCGATCTCAATAGTGATAAGCCAAAATATATGTAATAAAGCGCAATTCAGTTAGTTTTAAACTAGATGATACATATAAACCAAACCTTAGCCATTAATAAACCACAATTATTATTATTATAAAAGCAAAATCGAGAAAAACATTTTATAACGAGAATATACTTAAATCTAACACAGAACTTTATTTCGTAACTGTACTTATAATAAAATTGGGCAGCGGGACCATTCGACCCCTTCAAAATGGGACAGGGTCGAGTGATCCCGCGGGCTGATTTCGAGCGGGCTGAGTTGACCACAGACTCTTTAGTGTGTTTGTTTTTTATCACATTTGTTTCAGGAAATATGCTTTTCGTAAAATGCTTATACTCTGTCAAATAGCTAGGTATTGTACGCAACAAGTAAGTTTAACTAGAATGGCCGTCATTGCTATGGTTACGCGCAGCCCCCCGCTGTGCCGCACTTCGATTGAGATAATTATTAAAATCTGATACTGCGCAGAAAAGGTATGGTTTAATTTACATGCCGCGAATAATACTGTACATGTACTTACGTATGTATGTATATTATAAACTGTTATATTCTGATCACTTTAATCCCTTGGAGGGTCGTACCAGTACATGAAATACTATCGATTTGTAAAGATAATATTTTTTTTTTTTTTTTTTTTATAGCCTATTGTGTGTCCCACTGCTGGGCAAAGGCCTCCCCTTTCTCCTTCCAAACTTCCCTGTCTAGGGCAATCTCTGGCCAATTTTGCCCCGCGAACATGATCAGATCGTCACACCACCTTCGTCGTGGTCGACCTCGACGGCGTCGACCTCCCTCAGGCGTCCAGTGCGTGACAATCTTCGCCCATCTGTCCGGGTGCATTCGTGCGACGTGGCCAGCCCACTCCCACTTCAGCCTAGCCGTTTTTTCTCCGACATCCGCTATTTGGGTTATGGAGCGTAGCGTGGTGTTTCTAACGCGATCTATTCGCTTGATACCTATTATGCAGCGCTCCATTGCCCTTTGGCAAATCTTGAGTTTTGATTTTTATTGTTCAGTAAGTGACCAACTTTGAGCACCGTAAGTTAGGACGGGCAGGATACACATATCGATGAGTTTTCGTTTAAGTGTTATCGGAAGGTTAAAAAAAAAAAAAAAAAATTTACAAATCTATAGCGTTTCATGTACCGAATCGATTCTCCACGGGATTAAAACGATCAAAATTTAATGGTGTATAATATTGACCTTACATTTTAAAAGTATGCGTAACAGGGTGTTAAGTCCAACATTTCTTTGAAAAGGGTTTTTATGTCTGGTCTGGGCAGCTGCCCGACAGTTGATTTCGGGTTGTTCTTCTAGCAACTTCGCCCACATGCAATTAAAAAATTATACCAAGGAAACATACTGTCACGTTACAGGCAGGATCAGCCGTGTGCCAAATGTCATCAAAATCCGTTTGAGCTGTAATAAATAACAAACATACACACAGATCCACACACATTGATATTTACACTTTACGCCGTCAAACTTGACAAACTTTTTCCATCTATCTTCATTCGTCGTTTAGAGTTCCCTTGTGTAGGGAAGTTCTGAGGAAATTCATTAAATATTCTATACATTGAATTAACAGTCCAATGTATAGGTACATTAGGTTGGCAATCTAATGTATCTTATGTTTGTTTAATGTTTTCTTAGAGAATAGCACCAATGGTTACAACATCAGATACCTACTATGTTCCAAACATATGGACTATGTTCCCATCGGTATTTGTCGAAGGAACAAGAGAACCAAGTTTTGAGATGCGTAAAGAAACTGCTAGAAATAAAATTGGTAGCCAACAAACAAAACTGGACTCCTCGAGCGCCGGTTGTATACTCGAGTATACCAATTGAATGATATTGAGAAACGCTTCAAACATCTTTCATACACACGGGTGGACGACATTGATCGGCCGACATTTGGCCACTCATCATCATCATCATTTCAGCCGAAATACGCCCACTGCCGGACATAGGCCTCCCTCAACGAACAGTCCTGTGCGTCAAGCATCCATTGCATTCCTGCGACTTTCACCAGGTCATCGGTCCACCCTGTGGAAGGCCTTGCAACTCTCTCCCGCTTCCGATTTAGCCTCCATGTGTTCTTTATAAGGACTACTCAAAAAAAAAAATCGTTCAATAATCTCGTCCTTTGGGGGCTTAAGAGCGGCCACACTGACCTCGGTTTGGTCGCCCTCGGTTTGGAGCGGTTGTATGAATATGTATACCTACATTTTCATACAACCGCTCTTACGTGATTATGATGTTATCATCTTTCTCCAGGTATTTTGGATACATAAATATCTTGTGGAAATTATCTGGGCTTCTATAGAAATCAAAACATAAATTTGTTTAAAACTAATTCAGTAAAGACCTCTCAAAACCTGCTATTTTACGTGAACTTTGGCCCCGCATAATGTACTCATATATTAAAAATTTTAAAAAGTACTTTTATACAAGCCTTGCACATTTAATCAAGATTCTAAATGATGACAATTTTTCTCAAAAACTTTTAAGGGTTTTAGAAAAAAACACGTATTTCCTGGAACAAGTTTTGTGAAATATTCAAGTAAATCATGGAATTACCGAATGCCAACAAAGATTTCAGACGTTATCTCTATTTTTTCACGTTGCCTCTACATCAAACATCGCATTGGCTTGCTTTAGATTAAGCAACAAGCTTTTAAACCACTCGACGTTGACGATATGCAAGTGGGGTAGGGCCACCTTAAGTGAAAAACTCACGATGACGTAAAGGATGGTGGGAAGAAAAAAGAAATCTATCACAACATGTAACAAGGACAGCAAAATAAAAACAGCTTTTAAAATGTCACACAATTCTTATTCTTCATTTCATTGAAAATATCTTCGACATTTTTACAGAATTTTTCTTTAAGTGGTCCGAAATGTTGTGACTAACTAACAATAATCACAATGTTTTCTTCTGCCTGAAATTACACAGACGTCTAGACAAACAGTTATGGAATTTATTTTTCTCGGAAAAATATACGTAATACTTAGACCCTAAGAAGAACTAAACAGCGCAAACACAAAAAAAACAGTATAAATAAATTATAAATAAAAAAACTTTTTTAAAAACAAGCTTTCAATTAAATGGCCTAAAAAGAAGAAAATAATATTTTCTTTTATAACTTTTACTATCAATTTAGAACGGCATTACACAATTTATATGATACAAAAGCTTGTCGCGAGATTTTGAAAATATTAAAATCAATACATAAAGTTATTTAACTTATTTAATTAATGAAGTTATTTAGCTACGTATTTACATAGTTCAATCTCGCGACAAGCTTTTATATCATATAAATTGTGTAATGCCGTTCTAAATTGATAGTAAAAGTTATAAAAGAAAATATTATTTTCTTCTTTTTAGGCCATTTAATTGAAAGCTTGTTTTTAAAAAAGTTTTTTTATTTATAATTTATTTTTTACTTTTTAGATACCTTATTTAAATCACATTTGTATTCTCAGCAAATCCATTTAATTGTTACCCATATTATAGGAAAGCATAAGAAACTTAGTCTTCTATCTTTAGAAGTCTGCCAGGTTTTTTTTTTTACTTTTTTTTATGGTAGGTAAAATCATCCAATGACCTACCCCGCCCTTGGGCTTGGACCCGTTTGTTGCCGGACGGACGGCCAGCGAGCTACCCATTGCCTGCCGTCCGCAAACCCGCGCCTACGGTGGCCGGAAATCGGGATCGGAATTACGGTGGCGGCTGCGGCGTGAGAGCCGTTGCCTGATGCGGTCCGCCTCCTCTTTTGCTAGCTTTTTTTTTTTTTTTATATATTTTATAAACTAGCACTTGACTGCAATCCTACCTGATGGTAAGCAGTGATGCAATCGTCGATGGTAAAGCGCACTAGTTTATTAAGAGCCTATTCACTCTAGCCTTGAAGACGCCTAAATTATAATTGGCCGGGAAAACCGCAGCAGGCAAATTGTTCCAGTCCCTCGATGTACGCGGTATAAACGACGAGGCAAAACGCTTAGTCCGGACCGTGGAAGTTTAAACAACGTAAGGGTGGATATTCGCCATACGCCGGGTTGTTCGATGGTAGAAAGGAGATGGCGGTATCAAGTCATGCAATTCCCGCGCACACTCTCCAAAATGCATCCTGTAAAACACCGAAAGGCTGGCTACTCTACGCCTGTGCTCGAGGCTTTGTAGATTGGACTTAACCAAGTCTGGATCACCAATTAGCCTCTTCGCACGCCTTTCCACCGAGTCCAAAGCTGCTAGGTGGCATTTTGCAGCACCAGCCCATATGTGGCTGCAGTACTCCACACACGAACGGACTTGTGCTTTGTATAAGATTAGAAGCTTTTCCGGTGTGAAGTACCGCCGGACTTTTGCTAGAACGCCGAGTTTCCTAGCAGCTACCTTAGCTTTGGACTCAATGAACCGCCCAAAGTTGAGGTCTGAGGAAATTTCTGCCCCCAAGAGCTGAAGGCGGTCGGTGCACTCCAGGGATACATTCCGGAAAGCAGGAGCCAAGGTGAACGGGCTCCTTTTGGCGGTGAACAGACACGCTTGTGTTTTGGTGGCGTTGAATCCCACAATATTGGCTTCGCCCCATTTGGAGACTGCCTGAAGTGAAGCATTCGTCCGCTCCACCATAGCCTCCCTTTCAGCCTGGATCAGCTCTTTACTAGCCCGAGGAGTTGGCAAGTATCTGTCTACAACTGTGCTATCATCTGCATACCCATAGATACCGGGCATCAGCAGATCGTTGATATGCAGGAGGAAGAGAGTTGCAGAGAGAACAGACCCCTGAGGAACTCCGGCATTAGTCGTCATGGGCTCTGATGAGCATCCGTTGACAACAACTCGGAGAGACCGTTCACTCAGGAAGTCTTTTACCCAACTAATCAGGCCAGGGGAAATGCCGTACGCTGGAAGCTTACTCAAAAGGCTAGCGTACCATACCCTGTCGAAGGCCTTCGAGACGTCTAGAGAAACCGCAATCGCTTCCCCATTCCTCTCGAGGGCCTCGCCCCACAAGTGGGTGGCATAAACTAGTAGGTCCCCAGTAGATCGATTGCGGCGAAACCCGTACTGTCGGTCACTGAGGAGATCGTTACCTTCCAGGTATGCCATGAGGCGCGAGTTCAATACACGCTCCATAATCTTGCAGAGTATGGAGGTTACCGAAATCGGCCGATAGTTGTTAGGATCGGCACGACTGCCCTTTTTGGGCACGGGTTGTACATTGGCAAGCTTCCAGGACTTGGGCACTATTCCAGTCCTAAATGAGAGGCGATACAAGCGAGTCAATACAGGAGACAACTCGGGCGCACAAGCCTTGAGAACTATCGCTGGTATACCATCTGGTCCACTAGCTTTATTCACGTCTAGACGACACAGTGCTCTCAGAACTTCATTGTTCCTTATGCGAATTTCGGGCATCGAGGTGTCGCAGAAAGGCAGAGTCGGTGGAGTAGCACCACAAGTGTCAAGACGAGAATTATGGGCGAAGAGAGATGCAAAGAGACCTGCTTTCTCTCTCGCGGTGTGAGCCAGTGTTCCATCAGGCTTAACCAGCGGAGGCAGTGTGGGCCGACAGAAGTTCGCTTCGACCGACTTGGCAAGGGACCAAAAAGCTCTGCTACCGGATGGCTGTGCAGAGAGCTTAGTGCCAATATGAGTAATGCGGTCAAAGCGAGCCTTCCTTAGTGCCTTTTTGTAGGACTTGGCAGCTTGGTTGAAGGCTCTCTTCTTTGAACTCAGATCCGGAGCTTTGCGGTCACGAGCATCAACCCAGGTGAGAAACGCCGAATGCTTAAGCTCTTCAGCTTTTATGCAATCGGCGCTGAACCATGGGTGAACTGAGCCACCGATGGGTACGTCGCTATAAGGGATGAAATACTCCATAGCTTGACGTATCACATCGGATACGGCATCTGCACAGCTCAACGGATTTTCAGAAGAGAAGCAAACCTGCTGCCAAGGATAAGACGCAAAGAAGTGCCGCATCTCATCCCAATCTGCCGACTTGTAACGCCACATCCGCCGTTCACCGCGAGACTCACAGTCAGGTGGGAAGAAGGACGATACAGACTTCACCAGACAGTGATCTGATGTTCCAAGTGGTGAAGAAACTGTTACGATACATCTGTCCGGATCGGTGTTCAGCAGAAGGTCCAGACAATTGGCAGTATGACCAACTACATCAGGCACCTTGGTCGCTTGCTTCACCAGCTGGGAAAGGCCCAATGATACCGCAAAGTTTCGCGCTTCTCTTCCAGCGTGGTCGGTCCTCTGGTATGGGAAAAGCCAGTCTTGGTGGCAGGCGTTAAAGTCCCCCAGAGCGACAAGCTGCGCATCAGGGTGCCGATGCAGAGCCTTATCGGCGGCTTCACTGAGCTGGTCAAACATTCGAGTCGTCTCCTGATCACCGCTGTGCGATCGGTAGACACAGGCATAGACGATTTTGTCCATACCAGTGTCCACCAACAGCCATAGCGTGGAAAAATTTGGGTCTTCAAGGTGACGGAGACGCTGACAGCAGATGTCATTACGGACGTACACACAGACCCCGGCACGCTGCAGAAAATGATGCTCCAATGAGTATCCCGGGTAGTTGAGGTACGCCGCATCTGACGGACATCTAATCTGAGTCTCCGTCAAGAAAAGCAAGTGTGGCTTATCAGTCTCTAGATGGTGGTGGACCACATCGAGATTGGAGTGCAGTCCTCGAATATTAGAGAGGTGCACTTTGAAAGAGAGGACGTGCATCCGCTGTACACACTTACTTTTCTTTTTACGTTTCATAATATTTTTATAATGGAGTGAATAGGGTTGATGGAAGATGGCAGTTGAGCGAGGTGATGCGATGTTAAACCCAACAACACAACCAGAGTTGCCGCGCCAATGGAAGGTTAATCTGGAGACTGCGGGGACGCCCGAACCCCCCCAGGGATCGCCATCGGGTCCTCTCATCCGGTCGCCAACCGGCACGATGGGGCCACCCTGGGATTTTTCGCAGTTGGCGGGGCAGCCTTTCATGTGTGGCTGGCACACTACTTGGGCCCCCAACTACCTGCGGTCGGCCAGCGGAGCACCGTGCTTCGGATCACGCTACCCTCCACGATCAAACGTCCGACGCAACAACAGCTGGTGCATCATACCCGTTATACATCGCAACACAACTGCTCAGACCCAACTTCCACCGTACGGCTTCACCAAACATCATGCCGGAACACGACGGATCGCTTGGCGGCATGGCTTTGTCTGGTGGGTGGTAACTTTGAAGCCGGCAGCCGATGCTATGGCCTACCACCGCATATCCTGCTCGTTTAGCACTACCCAGGGGACACGTGTAGGGTGGTCAGTACTAAGTAAATCCTACGGACGCGAGCAGTTCATCCCCCTAACATTACTTCTTCGCAGAAGGAGGCGACCACCTGAAAATTCTAGGTTAGATTTATGAAACAAAAATGATGGTGGTGGACTGTAAGACTAACAATCAACCTAACTTACATGAAATAGCCAATTGCAAAGTTTTCCAGAGTTTATCTACCTGGGATCCATAATCACAAATACTGAGAAATGCGGAAAAGATTCAAGCACCGTAAAAAGATTGATGCTCTTGAAATGTGACGCTGGAGGCGTCTACTGAGGATAAAACAGACTGCTCTACGCACTAACGTTTCGATTCTTAAAGAGCTTTGCATCAAACAAAAACTTTCGTCGATTGTGCAACAGCGAATTTTTAAGACGTTTGGATATATCATACGTAATGAAAGCTCTTTGGAACGTTTAGTGGTACAGGGAAAAGTAGAGGGCCTACGTTCTCGCGGCCAATCGCCTACCAGATGGACAGACCTCACTAAATCATCTTCGAAGTGTTCCCTCATTGAATGTACACGAACTGCCATGAATAGAGAGAAATTAAGAAATCTCGCAAAAGCCACAACCAATCTGCCAGACAATCCATGACCACTACCGATTTACCAAAAGTATGACTGAGTTTCAATGACCACGATCCTGCTCCATCATCAGACCCTGGTTACCGTATAGGATCCAAATACTCGTCATTACAAATCAAATGGGCCTTAAGTCGTTGGGGTTATATCGCTTAATTGCTGACTTCATATGGCAACCTTCCAGCTCTATCATCAGACCCTGGTTACATGTAAGATCCAAGTACTTATCAATATTTATTTATTTTAGCAATATTAACTCTGTAAAATTACATTTTGTATATTTTATTATTGTGAATTTGGGGACTATGTGGATTTTTTTTTCTCGTTTTTCTCGTTTCTCGTTTTTCTCTAATTTTAATTAATGTCTGACAGTTATGAGTACTTTTTGCGGCCTACCCAAATGTCCTTTCTTTGGTATTGTTCGTCAAGTCGTTGAGCTCCTTAGTAGTCCTGAGTTGAGCTTTACGAATACTGACAAATGCTTGCACTGACTGGACAGGTCCACTCAGAACTGTGTGGTTCTTTCTTCAAAAGACCATCCCAGACACTAATCTGCATGGTTCTCATATGTTTTGACCATTACTTGTTTGCTGTATGGACTTTAAAAGAGACTTTGACCCCTGAGTTTGTTTCGGTGTTTCTTCTCAGGGTAGTCAGCTAGGAAACACCGGCCTCATCTAGTTAAAATTGACGAAAAAAAAAAATTGACGTGTAAAAGTGTTTTTGAGAACCTATTTGCAAAAATAAAATATCATTTATATCATTTATCATTTAATACAAATCAAATGAGCCCAAAATCGACGGGATTGTGTCGATTTCTTACGATTTACCTATGGTAACCTTCCAGCTCCATCATTAAAACCTGGTTACCATATAGGATCCAACTAGGTACTCATCAATACGAATCAAAAGATTTCAAATTCGATGGGGTGTGTCCTTTAACTGCGGAGTTCCCATGACCACCTTCCGGCTCCATCATCAGACCCTGGCTACTACACATGATCAAAGTACTCGTCAATACTAATCAAACGAGCCCAAATTCGATGGGGTTGTGTCATTTAAGTGCGGAGTTCCTATGACCACCTTCCGGCTCCATCATCAGACCCTGGCTACTACACATGATCAAAGTACTCGTCAATACTAATCAAACGAGCCCAAACTCGATGGGGTTGTGTCGTTTAAGTGCGGAGTTCCTATGACAACCTTCCGGCTCCATCATCAAACCCTGGCTACCATACAGGATGAAAGTACTCGTCAATACAAACTAAACGAGCCCAAATTCGATGCGGTGTGTCCTTTAACTGTGGAGTTCCCATGACCACCTTCCGGCTCCATCATCAGACCCTGGCTACTACACATGATCAAAGTACTCGTCAATACTAATTAAACGAGCCCAAATTCGATGGGGTTGTGTCGTTTAACTGCGGAGTTCCCATGACCACCTTCCGGCTCCATCATCAGACCCTGGCTACTACACATGATCAAAGTACTCGTCAATACTAATCAAACGAGCCCAAATTCGATGGGGTTGTGTCGTTTAAGTGCGGAGTTCCTATGACAACCTTCCGGCTCCATCATCAAACCCTGGCTACCATACAGGATGAAAGTACTCGTCAATACAAACTAAACGAGCCCAAATTCGATGGGGTGTGTCCTTTAACTGCGGAGTTCCCATGACCACCTTCCGGCTCCATCATCAGACCCTGGCTGCTACACATGATCAAAGTACTCGTGAATACTAATTAAACGAGCCCAAATTCGATGGGGTTGTGTCGTTTAACTGCGGAGTTCCCATGACCACCTTCCGGCTCCATCATCAGACCCTGGCTACTACACATGATCAAAGTACTCGTCAATACTAATCAAACGAGCCCAAATTCGATAAGGTTGTGTCGTTTAAGTGCGGAGTTCCTATGACCACCTTCCGGCTCCATCATCAGACCCTGGCTACTACACATGATCAAAGTACTCGTCAATACTAATCAAACGAGCCCAAACTCGATGGGGTTGTATTATTTTATTGCTAAGTTCCTATGGCTACCTTCCAGCTCCATCATCAGATCAGCTCCATGTCATCATAATGTTGCATTGTCACCCGACTTACACATGTATGTAAAATTTCAGCTCAATCGGTTGAAGATATCTGCTTCAAAATTGAGTTGCAAGATTTGAGCCGAACATACATAGTTACATACAGTGCAAGCTAATAGAAAGCTTGTAAAAATAGAGCCGTAGTCAATAGTTTGACGGTACGGTTAGCACCATAAGCCATTGGCTGCTGTGCTTCGTGTCGTGGATACGATTCCCACACACAAAGAAAGAAAGAAGAGATGTTTATTTACGATAAACATGGCGCATATCTTAAAAAATAAAACAAATACAACAACGACACAACGAAGAGGTACGTAAAAGTATACCTATGGCTTATTCCAAATCTGGGATTTAGAGCTAAATTCGAGTGTTTTGTTTATGAATTTACATATTAGTGGAGCGCCGCAAGGCGTAAAAATAGTCATCATCATCATCATCAGCCTTTTAATGTTCCCACTGCTGGGACACAGGCCTCCTCTCTTGAGAGGGAATGGGCCGTAATCCACCCGCGGGTTGGTGGATGTCACATGCCTTCGAATTTTTGGTTCTAGGACATGCCGGTTTCCTCACGATGTTTTCCTTCACCGTTTTGAGAGCAGTGGTGATGAAATAAATTACACAAAGTAATGCGCCTGGCCGGGCTTGAACCCGCGACCTACTAATCGTAAGTCGGGTAAAAATAGTAAAATCTCGCAATCCTGGGCCAGTCAATGAATCTTCATATAAACTAAAGGACTGAATTGTTAAAGTTCAAAAAATAAAGTAAAAAATGAAAAATCGTGTGATCTAGATTTTTGGTGGCTTAAAATCATCCAATGACATCTCCAGGCCTTAGGCGCAGCGGGAGATAGTGTCAGATTTTTATTGACTACAAAACCCACCCCGTTCCTTCTTAGGCCTACATACCGGGGCCTTCCTTTCAGAAATCGGTTCATGGACCCAGTAGACTTCGATCCTGCTGGGCTCCTACAGTTTGCTGACAAATCCTTTAGGCGCACGGGAACAGTACGCGCCATCGACGACTTGGGCTCAGTCCGGACGGTTACCGGACGGTCAGACAGCGAGCTACCCATTGCTTGCCGTCCGCATCGGCCTCATGCGGTCGGCCTCCTCCTTTGCTAGCATTACTGCTTCGCTGAAGGAGGCGGTCGCCTGCCACTCCTCCTCGCTCCGGACTATGGCCGGTACCAAGGCCCGGGGCGAGAGGTTGCCGCTGCCGATTGCCCCCACAAGGACACGGCGATGCTCTCCCCAAGCGGGGAACACCTCTACCGTGTGCTCCACCGTCGAGGCTAGCTTCCGACATTTATTAGTGCCCATGTAGGCCTACGTGAAATAAATGCTTTTGAGCTTGAGTGTACTTTAAGAAAGATTTCGTATTTGATTTTCTAAAAATAACAGAACTGAAATGCTACTTTCGTAATACTAATAGCGTTGTTATAGTTAAGTATAATGAGTTTGGAAGAAAGAAAAAACACTTAAATGCAGCTAAAGCCCATAACCGCACAGGACTAGCAGCTGTAGACAATTTCACTTTTGGACATGAAAACCGCTTAATTAAGTTATCACACTGATCGGTCATTCTCCAATTCGGCGTTCTTTGCCTAATTACCGTGACCTTTTTTATTTTGATGAATAGTGGTTTTCTAGTATTAACTAGAAAACCACTATTCATTGTTACATGCCTCATTAATTATTGAATTCGTATCTTTAATTTGTTTCATATTTTAATGTATTTAAGTCAAATCAGTGAAAAATAAAAAAGGTCACGGTAATTAGGCAAAGAACGCCGAATTGGAGAATGACCGTGATATTAAAAAGGCGAAAGTTTGTAAATGTATTTGTCTGTTTGTTATTAGTTCACACTCGAACGAATGAACGGTATTTATTTTTTCTCGAATGGAGTGACTAAGATATTTTCAAAATAGTTTTTTTTTTTGTGACTCAATTACAAAACAGTTTTAAGATTTATTTCTATACACAAACAAAGCCTTATAGCACTAGCTATAAGACCTTGTTTCATGCCAAATTTCAGGGTTCTACGTCAACGGAAAGTACCCTATGAATTTTGATTCCCTTGGGATTGTCGAAATATTTTTCCTTTTTTTTGTTGTTACATAAACGGCCGTATCTTTTTTTAAGTTAACCTAGATGTTTAAATTTTTCACAACTGTAAGAGACAGCAGACTTGAGAAAATATTATCAATTTCATCTCGATATCTCCACGCGTTCCCAAGATAAAAGGTCTTGTTGACAGAAAGACAGACAGGACAGGTTCCGACTTTTCCTTTTAAGGTACGGAATCAAAAAAAAACAATCTATTACTGTGCGGAAAAAATAGTGCGGCACATCAATTTGTAAAAAGGGCTTTTTCCACAAAAACAACACCTGCGTCCTTCAGTTGCCTTTGCGTTCTAGGACTACGAGTTTCCTTTTTAGAAATTCCACATGGTCCTAGCGGGCATCTGCCCTACCGGGCCCCTACGGTTTGCTGGTTCCTCCACGATTCCTGAGCTTTTGACATGCGCACAGACGGACTTACGGACAATTACATGTCCCATATAAAAATTAAGTCAATCTCTACCTATATTAATAACCTAGATAATTTTACAACATTATGCTTTATCTAGATCCAATATATGGTAATAATGGTAACACCCGGGCATTTCTTCCAGGTGAATTTGAACGTCCCGGTAGCGTGTGTATCTAGGTCGGGCAAAAAGAGTGATTGGATTTTCCCATCAGGAATTAGGTACGTTGTAGCTGCCCGGAGCTTGTAGCACCCTTGTGCCTCGGAAAGCTCGTAAAGCTTTCTGTCCTGCGCCTGTTCTCTCCCCGAATTTTATCAAACTGACGTCCCATTGGACTTTAAAAGTAAAGTAACAGAGAGCGCACCCGTTTTCCTGCCTCACTTATGTAATACTGAGCTATGAGCCTTTTGATCTCACACAGGTCTTTTTTACCTGACTACGGAAAGCCAAAGGAGGGTAATGATTTTGACAGGTTATGTAGGTATATTAAAATAAATATGGGGCTTCCCATACATAAAACGCTATTTTTTATCTATTTTGTTGTTGTTCTGATTTTACCTAGTCAATGGTACCCATCGTGCGCGAGGCTGACTCGCACTTGGCCGGTTTTTATTTATTTTATTGTTGTTTGGTCGGAGTTTTTCTTTCTAATCTTCCTTGAGATTTGCCACCACGTTTAAAAATTCCCTCAAGATGATCACAGTATATTCTGCTGTAATCTGGCGATCAGTATCAAGCGATGTTTCAAGCGATCAAGCATGAGCAATTTGAGAGATTCTCATAATACGCATTCTTATTTATTTATTTAATCTACATGCAAGCAAAGGTACAAAGGCGGACTTAATACCTTAAGCATTCTCTACCAGTCATCCTAGATGGTGGAGAGAAAATATTATACATAGTTTATGGTAGGTAAAATCATCCAATGACAAATCCCGCCCTTGGGCGGAGCGGGAATTAGTGTCAGACTCTTACTGACCAAAAACCTACCCCGTTCCTTCGTTGCCTATCGTGCCGGGGCCGGGTATTCCTTTCAGAAACTGACCCAACCCTAGCAGGCTTCGACCCTGCCTGCCTGAAATAAAGTATAGTACTTAGAAACCAAGGATTACAAAAGTAATTTATAAAGCTAAAATAAACATACATATTTCCTCTTTGTTTCTAAAACAAGTAAAAGAAAATATTCATTTGTTTTACGTGGTCCCTGTATAGTTCATTCGGAACCATTTTATCCGGGTTTTGCTCTCGAAAATGCCAAACCGTCGCAGCCTAGTGGAGCATGTTTATGACTATAAGTAGGGTCCTGATGGGTTGAACAAGGATTTCCTGTGCCATGTCAGCAAATCATGCTTGAATTAAGTAGTTTTTTGGCGCTTTCCTTTTATTTCCGTACATAGCAGATAGGACAGTGATCTGTAATTCTTTCGTTCGTTTGGACACAAACCTTTTCAGTAAAAAATAATCGTATTACATTTATTAACGCATCATAAGATTCCTCTTAGTTTTGCTAGTCGTTTTTCGTTGCGATCTACTGCCAAAAATAAACGTTTTTCTCGCCATGAAAATGTAAGAATGTTTTCTTGATTGCTTCTCGGTTGATTTGGTTAATCCGAGCAAAGCATTTGTATAATTTACTTTTGTTGCATCCCGCTTTAACATTGTATTCCAAACTTCCAACAATTTTAATTAATCGATGGCAAACCCGACGTACGACAAGTATCCACCCGTATATTATTGATACCTCTACGGACCAGACTAAGCGTGTCGCCTTGTCGTTTATACCGCGCACATCGGAAGACTGGAACAATTTGCCTGCTGCGTTCTTCCTACTTAAAAACACCTAAATAGGTGTCTTGATTAGACACTTAATAAACTAGTGCGCCTCACCATCAACGATTGCATCACTACTTACCTTAAGGTGGAATCGCGGTCAAGCGCTCGTTCTTTAAAACCAATTTAAAAAAAAAATGATGCACTTATTTCGCGGAAATAACGAAGTATTGAATACGATGCAGAGTTTGAAAAATGAAAAACGTGCCTGTGTCCCCTACAGCCAAGTTTTTGCAAAGGTATGTGATGGACAACGTATGCAAAAAAAATATCCGTCAAATCGAAAATGCTGTTGTTGGCATTTTCAGTAAAAATTCTATAAATAAGGCCACATCTAAACGGAGTAGATATTTTAAGTGGCGTTTAGTGCCAATAGCGACATTTTTATCTAAAAGATACTTGCAACTACTATATAATACAAAAATGTCTTTGATTTCACCCGTCATACTTTACGTTCCTCTCTCTCCTGAGCCACAGAAGACATCTTACTGACCAACAGACCATCGGAACTTTAAGTTTTCGTCAGTAAGGCGTCGTCTCATCGTAATATCGTTAATGTAGTCTCTTTGAATCTATAGAAGCTGGACTTCAACTGCATTGAGGTAGCCTTCAGGTTGTAAACTTGAGTACATATAGGAGATTGGAATCAGCTGGACGTCTTGGCATACTTTGTGGATCATTTGTATCCCAGCCACCAGTTTGAACAAACTCATCCATGATTAGAAATCTTCTTTTACGAAGTTTAAAGCGAGTGGAAATCGTGAGAGAAAAGACATCCTCATACCCCAGTCGCTGCCGCAGAAGACGCCCTGTAATTTGTTAGACTGAGGGCACACCTTCGCGTTTAGCAGTTCGCCGCCCGGTAAGAACCAGCTGGAGTCGACATAGCGTTGTGTTCTGCTCGCACCTCAAAGAGATGTCAACAAAATGGACGGAGCCCAGTAAGGCGGCCAGTGCCTGCCTGCTAGGGAGTGAGATGGTACGAAAGAGTTACCACGGCTTAAGAACGCAAAATATGATTGGTAAAACACAGATGGGATTTAGTTGGTCAAAATCTGGCATCCTCTCACTCCAGTAGGAGAAGACAATTGATGATTTCTCACTTTAAAAAAAAGTTTCTGTAATCCTATCAATACGTAGGTATATACGAGTACAACAAGTTTGTCTATCTGCTTAAACGAAGACTCTTACTAAACTATGCAAAAGATTGTGATAGTAATAAGGGTGTTTTTAATATCGTGCGGATTTCATCACGCATGCGGGATTGCTCCGCATGCGTAGCCCCCGCAAATGTCCTTTTCATTTAAGTATTTATTGTCATGCGTGGAATAAGCACGCGGAATATGGGGCTTGATATCGGGTAACTCATTAATATTGTGTAATTGTGTCTATTAACTGCTTCATCTTTGTTTTTAATTATGACTTTATTTTTATTTTTTGACACTTGTTTTTGCAATATTTTATTTTAATGTATTATTTGGACCTCAACCGCCTTGGATTCTCTATTAATTTGTTTTGTTAGCATAATGATGGTGTAATTGTTGTAATTTTTTTGTTTCTGCCATTATATAGCCTCTTTTATAATGTGAATGTGAGAACACTGTAGACTCCGCAAATTCTTAGATAACTACACTACACTTTTTTTTAAGAATAATTTTGTTGTGCTCTTGGGTACAATATTGACTGATCTACACTGTCCTGACATAACTTTTCTATTAATATATGGAAACAGTAAGAAAACCACTTTTTTTTAAAGAGTAACCATGGAGTTTCTTACTGGTTCTTCTCCATAGGAACCGACCAAATGGAACCGTGTACTAGCTTCTGACGTTTTATACGTGCCCATGTAATTCTGATTTTGATGATCAAATTATCATGATATTAAAAAGATCCTAAAAGAAAGAGTAGGAGCCGACTTACGAGTCGTAAGTCGCAGGTTCAAACCCAGCCTGCCGCATTACTTTGTGTAATTTATTTCATCACCACTGCTCTCAAAACGGTGAAGGAAAACTTCGTGAGGAAACCGGCATGTCTTAGAACCAAAAATTCGAACACATGTGACATCCACCAACCCGCACTGGGCCCGCGTGGTGGATTACGGCCCATTCCCTCTCCTGGTGAGGAGGCCTGAGTCCCAGCAGTGGGAACATTAAAAGGCTGATGATGATGAAAAGAGAGAGCAATAAACTTCAAATGGGTTCTTTTGCTCTAGAGCGGGTATCGACTCTGCTAGACCCCCAACAGTTTCTTGACATCTCTTTGAAGAGCGCGTGGAACATTACGCGTTATTGTTGGACTGACTGAAGAAACTTACCTTGACTGAAGAAACTTGATTTGTAATTAGTATCCGTATAAAACTGGACCATATCGCCAGAAGACACAAAAGATTAAAAAAACGAACACGTTGAAATACGGATTTACTTTGCTGTACAAATACAGTTTAATAATACCAAAATTAACATTTACTCAAGCCTAGGTGTACCAGACTTAATAATATCTTTTGACTGTAACCGCAATTAACCCGAAGGAAGACCAGGTTTCAATTTACCTTGAATTTACGGTCTTTGTCTAGATGAATAGGGACGGTGAATCGGTACGGTCAGGTCCATTCAATTAACTGACATTCAAACATCTGTGATAGACTTTGGGACTTTATCGATTTACTGCCATCACAAGCACGTCACAAATAACTGGCTTATCTATTTATATATATACCGTAAATTTTGATCATTTTAATCCCGCGGAGGGTTGATTCGGTACATGAAACCCTATCGATTTGTAAAGATAAAAATTAAAATAAAGTTTTTTTTAAACTCGGATTAATTTACGCATGTACGAAATTGATTTCTTTAAGTAAACGTCAGCTGATCGAGACCAATGAACTATAGGTAGTTAGTACGCAACGACCGACAACTCCCTACAAGGTCATTGACTCGTTTACTTAAAGAAATTAATTTCGTACATGCGTATATTAATTTGAGTTTTAGAAAAAAAGTACCTTATTTTTTAATTTTACCTTTATAAATCGATAGTTTTCCATGTACCGAATCGATCCTCCACGGGATTAAAACAACCAAAATTTAACGGTGTATAAAAACGAAATACCACTATCATCAGGGTGCCGATGCAGAGCTTTATCGGCGGCCTCACTGAGCTGGTGAAACATTCGAGTTGTCTCCTGATCACCGCTGTACGATCGGTAGACACAGGCATAGACAATATTGCATTTTTTTTTTCAACTGTCACAAATCCGTTTAGTCTCAAGCTAAGCAGAGCTTGTGTTATGGGTACTAGACAACTGATTAACATACTTACATATTTTTAAATACATACATATTATAGATAAATTACACTCAGACACAGAACAAATGATCGTGCTCATCATACAAACATTTGTCCTAGGTGGGAATCGAACCCACGCCCTCCGGCATAGCAGTCAGGGCCACTAACTACTAGACCAATAGGCCAGTCAATCAATCGAAGTTAATAGCAGTATCCACCAGCAGTAATAGCGTGGAAAGATTTGTGTCTTCAAGGTGATGAAGACGCTGGCAGCAGATGTCATTACGGACGTACACACAGACCAAATTCTGCAGGAAATGATGCTCCTGCATCTGTTCTTCCAGTAGCCCTTTGCTTTTCAGGGCTGCGCTGATATTTCCAAATATACCCGTAGCTTGCAAGAATCGACCCTAGCAAGTCCCAACAATTAAGTTGACATCTATTTGAAGCGGGCAAGGTACTCAAAGCGCCGTCGATCCAAGCCTGGTTCTTAAAGGACAGTGAGATATCTGCCGCTCGCTGTCAGCAAGACACTCGACGTTCAGGGTATGTTTTGCAGCCGCCGAGGTTTGAGGATTGCCAACTATTCAGTGCCTAGATCATCGATATAAGGGAAGATACGTTACGCGCTAACATCGCAATCAGAAAACCTGGGCTCGAAACTCACACATCTACATTACCTGTAGTCACTGATAGACAAGGACAGAGATAAGAGCCGGTGCTGTCGTGCGAGCGAAATAGTGTTAGCCACCGAATGGGTGTGATCGTCACGACCGATGTGACATCGTACCAATTGCCACAATTTCACCACCACCTATCTTCCGCTGTTTTGATTCAATCTATGGCCTAGATCGACCTATTAATATTTTCACCCGGGTGTCGCCACTGTGCGGAACATCCGGAGGATACGGTGGAGCACACTGTAAAGGTGTGTCCTGCCTGGGCAGAGCATCGCCGTGTCCTCGTGGGGGCGATTGACGGCAGCGATCTCTCTCGTCGGGCCTTGGCTCAGGCCCTGGTCCGGAGTGAGGAGGGACGGCAGGCGGTCGCCTCCTTCTGCGAAGCAGTAATGCTAGCAAAGGAGGAGGCTGACCGCATCAGGCAAAGGTAACGAGGCGCTCGCCCCAGCCACCGCCGGAATTTCGATCTCGATTTCCGGCCACCGTAGGCGCGAGCCTGCGGACGGCGTGCAATAGGTAGCACGCTGTCCGATCGTCCGATAAACAACCGGACCGAGCCCATATCGTCGACGGCGCGTACTGTTCCCACGCGCCTCAAGGAGCGAACCGTAGAGGCCCAGCCTGCTAGCTGCAGACAGGCAGGGTCGAAGCCTGCTGGGGTCAAGGGCCGTTTTCTGAGAGGAAGGTTCAGCCCCGGTATAATAGGCAACGAAGGAACGGGGTAGGTTTTCAGTCAGTAAGAGTCTGACACTATTTTCCGCTCCGCCCAAGGGCGGGATTTTTCATTGGATGATTTTCCCTACTATAAAAAAAACGTATATTAACATACAAATTTATAGATACATAAATGACCTACTTTGAATTCAGTCAATAAAGATTTATGATCGACAATTGGAAAAGTTTTATATCCAATCAAGAGTTTCAGCATCTTCTAATATTTATATCCAATTGGATATGTTATTTGACTTTTACTTTAAATAGACGTCGTCAAGTGTTCGTTGAACTGCAGGAATTGACTAGAATAAATTAAGAAGTATGCCATATATTTATTTATTTCTGTAAAATTTCTATTCACTGACAAATAAAATTATTAAATGATTTCTTAAAGTGACTTAAAATATTTAAAAAAAAAAACACATTTATAATATTTGTACGGATAATAACTAAGCAGTGCCTTTTTTAGGATTAGAAATTACCAAATAATTATCCCCGCACACGGGCCTCAAAAAAGCGCCGCCACAAAAAAAGCCGCGTCCTCCGCTTTTTTTTTTTGTGGCGGCGCTTTTTTGAGGCCCGTGTGCGGTGACACTTAGTTCTCCCTCTCATGGTAGAGTAAGAAAAAGTATCAGACTTTAAAGGCCGTTTGCATCACTGCTTACCATCAGGTGGGATCGGAGTCAAGCACTAGTTTATATTAAATAAATAAAAAATTGCCTTTTTTTAAGTGTTGTGTAGTCCTAACAAAGAACCCTCATAATTTTGCCATGTCTGTTTGTCTGTCCATCCTTCAGGCCTCCTCAGCTTAGCTCCAGCTTAGCTTTGAGAATCTCAGTACTAACTGCACAACACTAACACCCATATTTATAAACAAGGAAAACTAAATACTTGAGTAAAAGTAATATAATAATATAATATCTCCACAACTATCACACAACACCGTCTAGTCCCAAGCTAAGCAGAGCTTGTGTTATGGGTACCAGACAGCTGATAAACATACTTAGATATTTCTAAATATATACATATTATAGATAAATAACACCCAGACATATAGATAAATAACAGACAGAACAAATGATCGTGCTCATCACACAAATATTTGTTCTGGGTGGGAATCGAACCCACGACCTCCGGCATAGCAGTCGGGGCCACTAACCACTAGACCAACAGGCCAGTCAAAAAAAAAAAGGAAATACTTAAGTAATGATTAACCGACTTCTTTCGATTCTATCGTTGTGAAAAATTTAAATTTTGAATGAAGATTTCAAACGACAAGTAATGACTTAATAAGTTTTACTTAGGAACAAATAATTACTTCTTTATAAATACGGGTGTAAGAGAAACACTTTCTTAGTGAACCTCTTTTAAAACGAAGCAAATTTTCAACGGGATTGCGTCTGTATCATGTTTATATGGAGATAAATTTGATCCCGAGTACTTCTCTTGAACTATAGGACGTGACTAAGCAGCTAATCCTTCGGTAACCTTGTAACTGTCCATCTCTTACAATGTAGTGGTTAGTTATAGTGCCATTACGTCAGCGTCAAGCTCATATGGAAACACGATCCATATTAGCTCTTTCGGATAATAAAACGTGACTAAGCGGCTTTCCTTGCAGCAACCTGTTGATTATCCTTCTCTAGCAATGTGGTGGCGAGTTCCAGCGGTATTGCGTCGGCGTAATGATCCTTGGGGTTCTCGAACTGCAAAAAGATTTCCTTCCTAGGTAGTTAGTACGCTACGACCGACAACTACCTACAAGGTCATTGACTCCTTTATTTAAAGAAATTAATTTCGTACATGCGTAAATTAATTCGAGTTTAAAACAAGTATTTTATTATTTAATTTTATCTTTACAAATCGATAGTGTTTCATGTACCGAATTGACCCTCCACGAGATAAAAACGATCAAAAAACGGTGTATAGGGTGTATTGCTCTATCCCCCCTTCTCGCTTGTACGCTTGACCTTTTACCATGCTAGTAAAGTCCTGTGGTACAGTACGTTCGACGGTTCTTGGCGCGCCTGAAGTCAGGCTCTGCGAAATTTAGCGCTTGTGCACTCGTAAAAAAATAAATGGCTTGAAAAAATAAATGCCAATAGCAGTTGTTATTGCTGTTAACAACTGTTATTGCCATTTATTTTTGTAAATCATTTATTTAACGCGCTTATTTTGAGCGCTAAAGTCCTACCACCACCTTATCTTAGTATTGATATTTATTAATTCTTGATTTCATATAATAATATAATGGTAATTATATAAGTATATTGACTTGGCTTGCAAGCTTGTCAATATAATTACTGTACGTAGACTCAGCTGTCATGTATTACCTATAGTCGTGTGAGTTAATTGCTTTACTTATACACCGTTAAATTTTGGTCGTTTTAATCCCGACAAGGGTGGATTCGGTACATGAAACACTATCGCCCTCGCTCAGCTGACGTTTACTTGAAGAAATTAATTTCGTACATGCGTAAATTAATTCGAGTTTTAAAATAGTACTTTATTTTTTAATTTTCTCTTTACAAATCGATAGTGTTTCATGTACCGAATCGACCCTCCGCGGGATTAAAACGACTATAATTTAACGGTGTATAATAAAAGCTACGAACTTATTATACGTATTCAGTAGGGTTGTACTTTGTGAGTGTATATAATATTATGTATGTATGTATGCCACGCCCTAGTGCCCAAAGGGCTTATTGCTTAATTTTAGCTTAAAATAAAAACTGCTTAAATATGCTTAAATTTATCATAAAACTTACATAAATTCCACCAACTTCACTGTTATAGACTTTTTAGTGGCTTTTTTACGATCTTTGTAGTCCTTTTTTGGTAATATGTATTTTGAAATATTTATCTACCTATACCAATATTTAGAAACGTAAATGATAAATGTACCTAAACGAGTAATAGACGGTAATATAGTTGAGAGTTCTAACTAAAAAGTAAGTAGAGTTTGAATATTTCAACTCCTTTGAAACCCTAAAGCCCGGAAAGCACCCTTCACAACTTCCTATAATTTGAGCTTGGGGCAAGAACTGACACAACAAAGTCTTGCTTCTGTCTGTTTAGCTATTAGAACTTTAAACAACTAATAAACTCTCGCAGATAAAGTAAAATAATCTACTAAGTATTGTACGCGGCAAATAAGTGAAACCATCCGCCGCAGCTACGCTCAGCCCTCCACCTCGATTTAAGCTCGGTATCCACCAAAGTGGAGAGGAGAGGAGACCAGAGGAGATGTGTTTGAACACTTTGAACAAACCAATTTCGTTATTTTCATATCTCTTCTGCACTTAGCTTTAGTGGAAATGGATCAAGCGGAGAAGAGAGGAGATGTCTCTTTTACCTATATAATTTTGTGCGGCAAGCGAGCACGCGGTGCGGCAGAGCGGAGAAATGTCTAATCGGGCGGCCGGGCAGTGCACGCACTTGCGCACCCCGCACCCCGCACCGCGCACCCCGCTGCATTTTCCCCGCGCCTCTTCTCTCACAGCTCACATCTCTGCTACACAAAGCTTACATCTCGCAACTCGTAGTTTAATATGTTGATATATTATAAAGGAAGATACGTTACGCGCTAACATCGCAATCAGTAAACCTGGACTCGAAACTCACACATCTACACTACCTGTATCGTGACAACTGTCTATGCGCTAGAGGCGAGTCACCTACCTTCTGCTGTTTTGATTTAGCATTATTTTACGAATAATAACGTAATGTACATTACGTTATTATCGGTTGTATGCACACCACCAACTTATTTATACAAATAAGATTTAAAATCACAAGATGATCGGTCACATAATGGATGTTTATTATTATATACTGTATTGCTAGCAAGTTTTAAGTATTTGTAATGATTCTCGCCACGGGTTTCTTGGACAGCACGTGTGTTTTTGAGAGTTTTGACCGTTCTTGAGTGATTGTTGTAACTTTTGTGTATTGTTTTTATATAATTGTGTTGTCCTTGTGTTTGTAAACAGGTTTGTACTGTGATTGTCTGTGTATAAATAGTTTTATTATACAAGATGGACAAAAATAAACCCCCTGATCCCGACCCCCCAGACATTTCAGCTTCCCCTAACCTTTTGACCCAAAACCCTCTTTCTCAGTTCGCCGATGTTGTCTGTAGCATCTCAGAAATGGATGTGACCCCAAGCTCACGTAAGCGCCCTAGTGGCGTGGAAACGCCCATACCTACTCCACCTAGCAAACAACCCAAGAGCCAAATCGGCCGTGTTAAATACTCAGCTCTGGACAAAGGCCCCTTCATCGTCCACGTCTCTAAGATCGAGGCTACACCAAACGCAGGCACCACACTCCACCCAGTAAATTTCGGTAAGTTCCTTATCTCCAACAACATCGCTAATGTTCTTCGGGATGGCGTAAAAATAGTCGGCCGAAACCGTGTATCCGTGGAGTTTACCTCCCCTCAGGACGCAAATGCCTTTTTAACAAATAACCTTCTTGCGAAATACAGCTTTACAGCCTCGATTCCCACTTTTAACATCACAAGGATGGGCGTAATCACAGGTGTACCAGTTGATATTTCGGAAGAAGATGGACAAATCCTGAAAATGCGTCGCATTAACAGGCCTGTCTCACTTCCATACAAGCGGCGCAAAATCGTCGAGATATTTACCTACTGTTCTGGAAAACAACCTAATTTCAACCTTTTGCATTGCATATAGCGTTCATAGTACAATAACTGTGTGCCGTCTCGCTTCAATCTGCCAGGGCTGTCAGAGGTACTACTTTATCTGTGAAAGTAATACACGCGAAGCGAGACAGATGGCGACACATGTTGATACGATTTCCAAACGGGCAATAGTCTAGGACCTAGACAACCGAGATTGGTACTTAAATAATATGAAATGCCTACCTGTAAAATAATAATAAAAATAGGGATATAATGATAAACAAAGACCAAATTATGCAGTAATTATGTTTAATTAAGTAGGTAGATACTAAAATATATAACAACAGACAATACGTTTTCTTATTTTTTTAATTTTATAGTTGTTTTTCTTTTAAATACTGTTTTATTGATTTTCTTCCTGATTTAAAGCAACGATTGTTAAATTTTAATGTAGCATAAATGCGTAATCTTACAAAAAGCTTCAAGAAGTAATCTGTTGTTCTGGCTCCTCGACTATTATTCAAGCGAGCGGCGGCGCGGGCCGGGCGGCGCCGGCGAGCGCGCGAGTCGCTTAGCCATTGACATATGATAGGTTCGTTCAGTATAAACAGACACTCACCGCCATATTACAACCAATGCAGTTAGAGACCAATTTATGATGGATTGTTTATTTTTTCATTCACGATAATTTTGTTTATATCATAGCGTTTATTTAAGTAAGTGTATGACCTGTTATATAAATGAAGTACCTTTCAGGGTCCTTGGGAAGAGCAAACAGTGACAAACTGGGTATTTTAATTGTGGAGTTCAAACATCCATTTGCAATACAATATCTTTTTGACTTTTTTGTTTTATGTGCCTCCATCACTCACGACACAGAACTGATTAGATTTCCAACAGAATATACAATACCTAGTACCTTACGGTATTAACAGTTTACTTTAAAATTTGTTTCGCGGATGCGTGCGCTGCGTGTGCGACAAGTCGAGCGAGTGCCAGCCTATTGAGACTAGTCCGGTGACCGGACGCTTGCGTTTATCATACCTAAACTCGGGAGTGAAACTTCTGTACCGGTAAGGTACTATTATATATTCTGTGGCATTAATAGGAAAACACATATAGACGGTGCAAACGTATGGAAACCCACGGAAACCTGCGTCATCACTTTTGATGGCCAAGTTTTACCACAACGGGTCTTTTGTTGTTACACATCGCTTCCTGTAGAACAGAGGTTTTTCCTACAGAGGTTTTTGCCGTTTAAAACTAAAATTTATTTAGCTCAAACTTTAATTCAACCGATCATAGACTACGCTGACGCCTGCTACCTGGATGCCACTGAGGAGCTATTAAATAAACTTGAGCGCTTGCAAAACTTGTGCATTCGTTTTGTTTTTGGCCTAAGGAAATATGACCACGTCTCTCAATTCCGCAAGGATCTCAAGTGGCTCCCTATCCGTCTTCGTAGGAACACTCGGGTATTATGTCTCTTGTACAACATTCTATTCAACCCTGCTTATCCTGGCTACTTGCGTGATCGTTTTACGTTCACTCGCCCTGCCGATGCCCCTTGCAGATCCCACCTTAAATACCATCTCAATTTCCCATCCCATAATACCCATTTCTATTCCAACTCCTTCTCTTTTCATGCGGTGCGACTGTGGAACTCACTTCCAGCTAAGATCCGTGACGCTAAAAATATATCTGTCTTCAAAAAGCTAGTCAAAGAACATTACCTCTCTACTATCTCGTAAAGTTATATTTATTATAGATATATGTATTATTTTAATTTAATGTATGTATAGTATCTATTTTTGTGTACACTTATTTACTATAATTAATTTAATTTAGATATCATAGTCTATTTTTGTTTTTCTAAATTATTTATGCACACTGCGTCTACATCTCTCATCCAACTCTCCTGTCGCAGGTCTGCTGGAAGAAATTTCGCTAGAAATAAGCAGTACCTTTGTACTCTTTTATCTGTATTTGTATTTCTTGTTGTTAAGTGTTTGTGTGTACATAAATAAATAAATAAATAAATAAATAAATATATCTACCCCACTATCCAATGCCGAAAGTGCTGTAGATTTGGTCATGTGGCTAGCGTGTGCAGGTCCAAACCGCGCTGTAGTAAATGTGGCCACGTTCACCCTGGTGATGGTTGCGACATTACTGAGGGCGAGGCTTTTTGTGTGCTCTGCTCTGGGAACCACTTTGCTAATAGCAAGTCTTGCCCCGAGCATGGTAGACAGAAGGCTATCAAAACGGTTATGGCAGAAAAATCAATTCCCTATGTGGAGGCCAGTAAACTTGTCCCTACACCTTCCCAGAACTATGCCAATGCTGTCAAAACCCAGTCATACCGCAAGACCGTTGCAATAAAACCTAAGACCCATGCTCCTCTTTCTGCATCCTATGACAAATTTGCTCACCAAAAAATTATTAGCTCCCCTCAACCCTCACAACCTAATGGCTGTGCTCTTAACAGTAATAATATCTCTGCCAACAACTCAATTTCAATTATAGAACTTCTCATCCAACCTACAATTATCCCTACTCTTCCCTCTAACTCACAATCACCGTCCAACGTTGCCGAAAAACTTTTGAAAACTCTCTTAGAAATTAGAAATGGCGTCCAGCCAAGTATTCCTACAGTGGAATGTGAGGAGCGTGTGGCATAAAAAGCACGACCTCATATTCCTACTCAATAAATACAAACCCCTCGCTTGTTCCATAGCCGAGACTTGGCTCACCCCAAGTCTTAGCTTTCGTATTCCACAATACAACATCCTCCGATGTGACAGATCCGATGGCTATGGTGGCTCGGCTCTCCTTGTTAACAACCGTGTGCCACTTTCCCCCCTACCACTGCCCTTGCTTACAGGAGATATGAGTGTCGTATCTGGAAGGATAGAAGGTATCACAGTTTTTTCTATATATATTGCTCACCCTCATCAAAACTTTCTAAATATCCTCAGAAATATTTTTTCCAACACTCAGGGCCCAATACTGGTCATGGGCGACTTTAATTGTCACCATTACAGATGGGGGTCTGAGCGTTGTGATACGTTTGGTGTAGCTTTGGTTGAAATTTTGGATGACATGAACCTCTGCATATTAAATAATGGTTGCCCAACATGCAGGTCACTTCCCAGTCAACACAAAAGTTGCGTTGATTTAACGTTTTGTTCTGCTGAATTAGCCTCTTCAACCCATTGGGAATGCACATCCTTGTCGCATGGTAGTGATCATTACCCTATTGTTATTTCTTTGATCAACAGGACCTATTTAGAGAAAACTTCTCCTCCACTTTTGAAGTACAATTTGTCCAAACCAGATTGGACAACGTTTGCTTCATTACTGGATCAGAAAATTGATGCTCTTCCAAATTTAAATTCAAGTTTATTCAACCCTTCTGATCACTGCCATGCCAAAAGCTGCTATGAGGGATTTGTTGCAGCTGTTACATCCAGTGCAGATTCTTGTTTCCCTCTTAAAAACAGTGCCCGGAACAAAATCCCTTCACCGCCATGGTGGGACCAAGAATGCACTTCATTGGTTAAGTTACGAAACGAGGCTGAAAAACAATATAACAGGGAAATGACCACACAAAATTTGATGGCTTACAAGCAAGTCTATGCACGATCCAAACGTCTTCTACGTAGGAAGAAACGTGCTGGTTGGGTCAAGTTCTGTACATCTCTATCTCCTTCCACCCCAATTTCAGTTGTGTGGAAGAACATTAATAGATTTAGACGTGGTTGCTCACCATCAATATCTGCACCAATCACCAGGGAAACAGCTGAATTTTTCTTTGACAAAATTGCTCCACCCTATGTCCCCCTTCCTTCTGAACTTTTTAACATTCCCCCACATATTGTCTCTGATGACCCTTTTGATGTGCCATTTACTTTAAAGGAATTAAATGCGGTGCTCAGTCATGTCCGGGACTCAGCACCTGGTATTGACGGGGTGCCATACTCTTTTATAACACATTCTGGTGATAAAACTAAATTATATTTCTTAAACATAATTAATTTTTGCTACAATCGTGGTTGGGTCCCAGACCAATGGAAAGTACAAATTGTTATCCCCCTGTTGAAACCAGGAAAACATGCAGATGATCCGAATGGCCTTAGACCTATTGCCTTGTCTTCAGTCCTAGCCAAATTAATGGAACACCTAATTAAAAACCGACTAGAGTGGATAGTCGAATCCAGAGATTTGCTGCCGAGCTACCAATTTGGTTTTAGAAAAGGGCTCAGCACAATGGACAGTGTTGGAATCTTAGTAACAGACATTCGTCTAGCATTCTCCAAAAACGAATCCGTGGTTGCAGCATTCGTAGACATTTCCTCTGCATATGATAATGTTCTTCTTCCTGTTCTCAGGCAGAAACTGCAACAGCTGAGTATCCCAGCCAAGATGATCGAATGCATATGTGGACTAATGCTCTGTCGCTCATTGGTTCTGAGAGTCCAGGGTGAGGATTTCGACAAAAGACAGACTTGGAGAGGCCTCCCACAGGGCTTCGTCCTCAGTCCTCTACTTTATAACCTGTACTGTTGATATCGGCTCCTGCCTAAATAATAACTGTCACATCCTTCAGTATGCTGATGACTTAGCCCAGCTGCATCGTCTCTATGCCTCTCTCTGGACTCTTTGAACCATTGGCTTTTAAACCACGGTTTATCACTATCTGCACCAAAAAGTTCGGCAGTAATATTTTCTCGGAAAAGAACTTTCCCTCCCATCTCAGTGACCATTTCAGGGGAAAATATCCCATTAACAAGTAAGGTGAAATTTTTAGGCGTTACCCTTGACTCAAAATTAACAGGTAAGTACCATATAAATTCATTAATCCAGAAATGCGAACGCGTCATTTCTATTTTAAAAGTCCTCGCAGGTGTCTGGTGGGGTGCCCACCCCTATACCATGAAACTAGTTTATAATGCCCTAGTTCGTAGTATATTCTTTTAAAAACCTTGTCAAAGAACACTACCTTTCTCTCTAATATGATTTTGCTTCTATCTAATTTAGTTTCTTCCATCACTACCCTTTATTCTTTTCTTGATTTTTCTTTGTTCGCTTCCATTTAATTGTGTAACACATAATTATATATATATTATATATTTATATTATATACATGTACTGATATATATATATTTTAAGCTTATGTATTATCTTTTGTAAAGGTATATTTTATCCATTTTTCGTATTTTTAGTTTTATGTTAGTTATATTTGCTAGTAGTACACCGCAGACTACCCCTCTTTTTAAAGTTCTTATAATCCATCCTAAGGTTGTCTGGTAGAAATCGCTGTCAGCGATAAGACCGCCTTTGTACCCATAGATTTAAGTTCCTGTAAATTGTTACTTTATATTTTGGTGTACAATAAAGTTTATTGTATTGTATTGTATTGTATTAGACTATGGTACGTTCCATTTTATTCCATGCAACAAAGGTGCTTTGGTTGGACTGGATAGGATCCAGTCTAAGTGCCTTCGGATCATCTCTGGGTGCATGAAGTCTTCTCCGATCAACGCTTTGCAGGTCGAATGCGCTGAACCCCCCCTAGCCTTGAGGCGGCAATATCTAGCTTCCCGTTTCCTGTCACGAGTAATTTGTAGATCTTCCCATCCTCTCATTGCAAAACTGAACGAGTTAAATACCGTATACAGAACCTCAAACTATTGGAAAAATAAAGAAATCCCCCTAATCCTAAAAAACTTTCGCACAACTCAAAATTTGGAATGTCCGCTTGTCCAGTATCCCAAATTACCCCTTTTTAATTTCGATTATGACGTTCTATGCTTTACTCCTAAGATTTTTTACAATATCGGCATATCCAAGAACTCCCCCTCGGCGAATTCGGCTTTCAATGTGGCGGTAGGCGAGCGTTGGAACGATTTTCAAAAATTTTTCACTGATGCTTCAAAATTCACTGATTCTAGTTACACTGGAGCGGCAGTATATTACCAAAGCTCCAGTATCATTTTGCAATTTAAATGTCCCAAGGAGTCCTCTGTGTTCACAGGCGAGTGTGTGGCACTACTAGAAGCATGTCGTTTTATAGAGTCACACCTTAATATCGATAAGGCCGTAATTTTCACTGACTCCCTTAGCTGTCTTCAAGCTTTAGTCCAGAATCCCTTCAAAAGTAAATTACACAGTTCACTACTTTTAAAAATTAAAAAATCTTTGTATTCATGTGCTACTAGTCGAAGAGAAGTTCAGTTAGTTTGGATACCTAGTCATTGTGGTATCAAGGGCAATGAACGTGCCGATGCCTTGGCCAAAGACGCTTGTTCTTCAACTACAGCTGACCTTTCGCACAATTTTATTCAGGGAATGACTTGCTGAACCTACCAAAAGCAAGTCTTCAATGTGCATGGCAGGAACAGTGGAATACCTCTGGTAAAAAAAAGGGTAAGTTTTACTATGCAGTACAGCCAACCATAAAAACAAAACCTTGGTTCTACACTCACAAAAAGATGTCTAAATCTGTTATCTCCGTCCTTTGTAAGATCCGTTTAGGATTCTGCTGCACGCCTGTTTTTCTGGAAAAGATCCGTGTTCGTGACTCTTCTTTATGCGAGTGCGGATTGGAGGAAGGTACGCTTGATCACATATTTTTTGAGTGCACAAACAACATTCCACCTTTAGACTTATATAGTCGTCTCCCGAAACTCAAAATTCCTCTCCCAATTAATTTCCCTGCCCTCCTAACCTATCCTTCTCCAGAACTGCTTGTGGCGTTGATGATCTTCATCCGTCACAACAATATAAAACTATGAGTCATAAGCTCCAAATATTCTGTCTAAGTAATTGTGGTTTACGTGTGTATTTAATGTTTTAACAATTATATTATTTATGTATCTTTATTTTATGTTTGTTTCAGTCCAATACTAACACATCAAGTGCAACTGTACCACTCGAAGGATTTTAATCTCCAGTCACAAGCCCTTTTATTATTATTATTATATTTTTTTTTTTTTTTACAATTTTTTTATACACTACTTGCTTCTCCAATTTACTTCCGACATTGGCAGAATAGTCGACATCGGCTCATTTGCCATTAACAAAAAATAGAATAGAATAGAAGTATTTGTAATGGTAATCTGTGGAGAACGTAGTGGGTAGCATTATTGTCTTACAATGTAAAATTTAAGCTATTATGTATATCTTTATTGTGCTACTGTTTCTTTTTCCTTAAATAAATAAAATTAAAATAAAATAAAATCTCCTCTCCACTACACTTCTCCTCTCCGCTTTGGTGGAAACCGGGCTGCAGACCCGAAAATATGGTATAATCTTCATTACACAAGTTTACTGCGAGGTTATAACTGCGCATTCGAGGTCGACCAACATGATGGTTAATCATGTTGGTCCCTCGAATGCACAGTAACCGATTTTCGAGTCTCAATCGAAGTGGGAGCCGCTCGTTTCCCCATTGCAAATAGTTCAACTTATCTGACGCATACTATAATAAGTCTACTAGCGGTCTCGATAGACGCACGTCCTAACTGAAGAAAGCTGGGTTTTCGTCATAGTAAAAGTTTGAGAATTTGATTGCAGCACCACCTACCAGGTCAATTGTATTTTTCAAACCATCCAGGGACCCACTCAAATATCAAGTCGTTTCGAAGGAGTTAGGTGACAAACAAACGCACAGAAGAATTATATACCTATATAAAGACATCAATTATTATTATATATTAATAATTAATTAGTAATTTAATGTACCGTTTTAATCTGTATAAACTCATATAATAGTGAAATACCACTCGCAGATTAATCACGAAATCTCAGAAATTTTAACACCAACAAACTTAAAAATTTGCAGGATTCTTGTAGGATGTAGACATCCGTTAAGAACGGATTTTACGAAACTCCACCCCTAAGTGAGTGAAACAGGGGTTGGAAGTTTGTATGGAGAAACCGACTTTCGCGCGGGCTAAGTACTATATTTAATTGGTTGTTTTTAGGGTGTGTGTTTGGTGTACATACTCACTTGGTAGGTGGATGAATAAAAGTCCATACTTATATCTCCAGGTGTATTTCGTCCTCACACACAACACAACAACACAGATAGTTAGGAGGCGCTAAATTACTCAAGCACAAGTTGACGTACAATAGCAGCGATCACAAAAAGTCTTTATAAGCACAGCGGTAGGTGGCCACGGGTAGGTTTCTCAACACTTGTATATTATCGACGCACGTACGTTCAGCGGACAGCGTAGATCGTGACTGGTGAGAAACGAATATATCAACGCGACGGTAGATGAAAATATATCGCCTGCGCGTCATCGACGATGCGCGTGTCCAATGTTACGTTATGGTGTGTTTAACGTATGAAGTGTTTAGAGTTAGTGTATATTAATGTGTGGGTGGTGTGTGTGTGTGATGTGTGAGTGTGTGTGTGTGAATGAGTTAATGTGTGTGTATCCTTGTATATGTATCCTTGTTTTTCTTAATAATCTTTCTTTTTTTTATGCACCTGCCATGTTTTCTCTTCATCACCCTTGGTTGACTGGTAGAGAATTCCTTAGGCATTAAGTCCGCCTGTGTACCTTTGTGTTGCATAAAGTTTTAATAAATAAATAAAAGTCTTGTTATCTTGGAAATATTTTATATATACATATATATGTATGTGTAAATACATATATAAATAAATGTAGGTGATTTGTATATATTTATTGTTTACGTGTAATGTGTAAACTGTGTGTTACGATGCCAAGATGCTGGCTCAGCACACCTGCAAACAAGCGCGAAGCATCAAGTTTCATAAGTAGCGCTTCTCACGGTAACGCTGATTCGCGGGGCTTTTTTCATCCTTACATTGGTGGGAACAGACACTCGCGCTCATCGCGTATAGTTCAAGTTACACTTATTTAATTTTGATATTTTTTAAAAACTTTTGAAACCTTTTTGTGAACATTAATTAAACTTTTTATCATATGAAACGGACTTTATTCTAAAAGTTTCCCGACACGCCCCACACACGTATCTTGTGTAAGTATAATATGTGTGTCGCCCAGATACATATTTAAATTTAAGTAGTTTCTTTTGTGAAAATATTTCTTAGACCTGACCGCCCACCCTTCTCTGGTTCCTTTCCCTATTCAAAACTTAATTAATTAATTTCAAAATGGCACGGTACCATGCGCGATGGCGACGTTTAATATTTTGAACGAAATAAATTTAATATTTTGTTATTAAATTGAAGTAAGTGACAGACAGTCATATTACATGGGGTGTTTCTTTGTTTTTCTAGTCCTTAATGTATCTTTTTTTTATTACTTTACTATAAAAGTTAAGAAAACTCGTGTTATTATGAAATTTGAGTTCTAATGTAGAAAAGATGCGTCAAACGGTTTGCAAATTTGACAGTTGATATTGCGTGCCATGTGCCATTTAAACCCCTGTGTACTTCTGCGACTTTTCACGTTCTAGGTACACGGAAACGATGCCGGTGCATGGTGTTTCAAACGTTCTGGCAACCCTAGCAACAAAGGGTAGCTTGCGGTCTGGCCGTCCGGTAAACGTCCGGACCGAGCCCGAGTCGTCGACGGCGTGAAATGTTCTACGCGCGCTTCAAAGAGATGTCAGGAAAAGCTTAGGGGCCCAGCAGGGCCGAAGCCTGTTGGGGAAATGTGTTGAATTTCGAAAAGGAAACTCGAGGTCCTGGAACGCAAAGCAACGTAGATGATTTCCCACAATCCACAAGATTTACCATGACTAGAACGCAACTAAAGAAACAGGCAGATTTTAGTCAGTAAGCTCTGACACTGCCTTTCGCGCTAACCAGAGAGAGAGAAGTTATTTAATGATTTACCACCTCAAAAAAAGAGGCATATTAGTAACACAAATAAATATAGGTACTAATGAGATCTATTTTTGCAGTTGATTCTATTAAATAAAGTCCCTTTAAATCTTCAAACTTCAATACACTCAACCATCAAATATTTTTATCTTTATTTACTCGTGTGGCCAAAAAGCTATTTGTTTTGCTGTTGTCAAAACTTCTACACCGCGACATGTCGTCGTAAAACTGAATCAATTTTGGCAACAGCAGCTGACATGATATCTCAAAGAGACCCTAAAGTTATTTGTATTCTTCTGACGGAATAACTGTTTCAGTCCAAGAAACTCTACAAAGTTTCTTTGTTTTTGTTTATTTTAATAATTTCTTTCATTTGGTTTAAAAATGCCGATATTATTAGAACGTTAGATATACCTATTCATTTATTTAATCTTCACTTACAATAGTCCTATAAAAAGTTAAGGTGTGCTAATAAAGAAATAAATAAACAATAGTGGTACTTAGGCGGACTTAATGCAACACGGCGTTCTCAACCAGTCAACCTTTGGGATAAAAAAGACTACACCGTACCGTACCGTATATCTTCGTGTACCGAGTATCATCATCATCATTTCAGCCAAGCCGAGTGTCGCCACAACGACCAGTCCTGTGCATCTCGCATCCATCGAATTTCCGTGACCCTCACCAGCTGACCAGTCCACATTGTGGAAGGCTTTCCAACGCTTCGTCTTTCGGTACACGACCGCAACTCCAGAACCTTTCAGCTCTGTCGTCCGTCCGTCTGTTCTGCGAGCAATATGGGGCTGCCCACTCGATTCAGTCGGTGACCTTGGTTCTCCTGCGTACCAAGTGTAGGGTTTGTATTGACCTATACTACATGATGCGGCGAAAATATGACAGTGACGAGTGCGATAGTGTTGTAGGTACAGCTTTAAAATTATTTATATGAAATCATGTTGGTATATGACAGTCGTGTTGACGCGACGCAGATATGTCGGTCGAAGCATTTATATTTGGTATTCCGGGACACAAAGAATTATCGTTCTGTGAAACATCAAAGCGATCATAGAATCTTAATTGGTATGTCACGACCAAAGAGATTTAAAGAGACACTATAGAGCGGACATCAGAAGAAATATCTTAGAAAAACTGTCATCCTATTTCAGCTAGCTTTCAATAGTAAACATGCGAATCATATTTGTAATTTTTTTTTACGCTATTTTTTCTAGAACTATTTGCGAAAACGATTGAATTCTAATTAATTACAGAGTAAATACGAAAAATATTTACGAAAATAAACTCAAGTTAGGTCCAGTCGTCCACACTAGACTGAGCGACTTACTACCTAGGTAACAAGTTTCGGATTACGATTTTACGCTATGTCCTGTCTATTGGTAGTATATAATTTAATGGCTTTGGTCACGACTGATAGCTCTTACCGTTGATAATTGGGTTACTTCAGGGAAGTATATTCGGCCCCCTACAGCGGAGGAATTTAATCTCATCCAATCAATGAAGAATACATAATTCAAGAGCTCCGGTAAACTGGGCTTTGTTTAAATATAAATTTTCCACATAGTTTACTTTTTATTTCACGAAATGTCTTGGAATAGAACAAAGGATATTTTTTATCCTGGAAGTATGTTATTTTGGGATTTTTGTCTATAGCAGATAAAGCCGCTGTCAGAAATTTGTTTATTACATACATGTGCGTGAGGTAAGTAGACTAACCAGGCAAGAAAATCTATAGTTAAAAGTAATTTGTATTTGGAAGAAAAATCTGTTTATTAGCCAAAAGGAAAAGTTTTGACGACGATTTATAAAAAATAATTAAAAATAACATAACTTCCAAAAGGCCAACACTTTGATTAGTGTACTACATACGAATTAACCAGGATATGCTGCGGATAAAGCACACGGTAGATATTATATGAAATATTTTTTGAAAGATTTGATGGCAACCACAAAGGTGTTACCTTTATAATGAAACCTTAATTCTGGTTCAAGGTTATATTATTATGTAATGAACCATTAACTAGTACATAATTACAGTACGGCCGACGGATCTTGGCGCGTTTGAAGTTAGGCTCTGCGAACTGCCAATAGCAGTTGTTATTATTGTTAAGAACTGTTATTGGCATTTATTTTTATAAATCATTTATTTGGCGCGCTTATTTTGAGCGCTAAAATTCGCAGAGCCTAACTTCAAACGCGCCAAGATCCGCAGGCCGTACTGTACTTAAGTCACTATTAAATTGCCGCTCTGCCGAACTGCCTATTTCAAATCCATTTTTTTTTCTTTTTCCGCTAACAATTCTAAATTCAAATAATTCGGAATTCTTTTTTTAAATTTGACATATTTTGTTTAATGGTCAGCGTTTTGTTTTCATCGCATTTGTACGTTTTTCGTCATCATGGATACGTTAAAAATCCTAGTGATTATGAAGTATGACCTACCGTCGTGGCAGCAAAGCGGCAGAAGCGGCACGTAACATCAACAATATATTATTACGGTACGAATTCTACCAAAGATCGCACCACCCGTTATTGGTTTGCTCGTTTTTTGACCTAAAAAATTAACCCGATGGTCGACCGTAAACTTTAGTTGACATAACGAATTAAAGACGATTATGGAAGCTGATGATTCTCAATCTACAGCTGAATTAGGAGCAGCTTTCGATATTAGCATCATAACAATATTGGTCCATTTGCGTCGAATTGGCAAGGTAAAAAAACTTGATAAATGGGTGCCCCACGAATTGACAGCACAAAGCACGCGTCAAGTCGAGCATTGCACTGCTCAACAGGCACATAAACGAAGGCATGAATCGCATTGTTACATGCGAGGCCCCAAACGTAGAAAACGTAAAACTAGACATTCCGCTATTCGATTCCATCATCAAATCATCTTGACAATTCTCATAATACCAAACACGGTTAGGTTACACTAATTTATTACAAAATTCCGGTTCTTCCGGTTTTTCATCACCATGGCAGTTCTATCTATATCCCCTCCTCTTCTTCCCTCAGTCAGTTACCAACTGTTACCGATATTTTGAAGAGTTCCGTTCTATATCTTCGAAGTTCATCATTATATAAAAACAATATTTCTATGGGACCAATTCGAGAGTATAATCTTTCAATTAAAACAAAAATTTCAAAATCGGTCCACAATTGACCGAGACGTTGGTGAACATACATACTCGTACATAAAAAAAATACATACAGCTGAACATAGAACCTCCTTTTTTTCGCAGTCGGTTAATAAAATATTATGCGTTCTATTTTAAGGTTTATGCAAGAACTTAAATAATCAAACTTCTTCAAGTAAATATCGAAAATTAGTTAATTCTACTCGTGGTCAAAAGGTTAATTCTACGCCGAAACCATCAAGTTCAGTTTACTCCTGAAATAATCCGAAAATACATCTAGTAAAACCTATAGATAGATTCAAACTTAATGACTGCTCCGAAAAAGGTGTATCTCGGATTACAATTACTGAGAATATAAATTTAAAAAATAAATAAGATACGTAGGTATCTTATTTATTTTTTAGCAAATAATAAGTAAAAATAAAAGTTTACTTATTAAAAAATTGTGACCTTGATTTTGAAAAAAAAAATCGAATAGTATTTGAAGAACTAATATTGATTTGAAAAATATTATAACTTTGAAAAGATCATTTATCGAGAAAAGTTATATAGCAACATGCTACGACCAATAGAAGTGGAGTAGTAACCAAATACGCGGTTGAATCTAAGTAACTGTAATCCGAGGTTTTATTTATTTATTTCTAGCTTTTGCCCATGGCTTCGCTCCCGCTCTTACTACTACTTACTCTACCCTACTCCACCCTACTCTACCCTACCCTACTCTACCCTACTCTACCCTACTCTACCCTACTCTACCCTACTCTACCCTACTCTACCCTACTCTACCCTACTCTACCCTACTCTACCCTACTCTACCCTACTCTACCCTACTCTACCCTACTCTACCCTACTCTACCCTACTCTACCCTACTCTACCCTACTCTACCCTACTCTACCCTACTCTACCCTACTCTACCCTACTCTACCCTACTCTACCCTACTCTACCCTACTCTACCCTACTCTACCCTACTCTGCCCTACTCTACCCTACTCTACTCTATCCTACTCTACCCCACTCTACCTTACTCTACCTTACTCTACCCTACTCTACCCTACTCTACCCTACTCTACCCTACTCTACCCTACTCTACCCTACTCTACCCTACTCTACCCTACTCTACCCTACTCTACCCTTCTCTACCCTACTATACTAATAAATGAGCAGGTTTTGAGTTTTTTATTTTTTATTTAACAGAATAAAATTACATTTTATCCTTTTGGTTCCAAGCTATCTTCCCACCAATTTTCAGCCAAATCGGTTCAGCCGTTCTTGAGTTATAAATAGTGCAACTAACACGACTTTCTTTTATATATATATAAAGAGATATACTTTATTGTACACCTCATAATCATCGTCATCATCTCATTGGTTTTGATGATTTCGCCCTAGGTTGGTGCCTTAAGAGTAAATAGTGTGGTTCTTCGCAGTGCAAAAGCAAACATTGCCACTGCCATAAAAAAATAATATTAATAATAGTAAAAAAAAACTGCCATTAAGTTTAAATCAATGTTTACCTAATATGACACGTCCTCCATCAATTTTAAATCCCTTAAGTTTTAGGGGCTAAAATGTTACGTAAGCCACGAGCCAAGCGACAATGTTGCTTAATACTTCAGACATTTTATTTTACGTGACCAACATTTTAACCTGAGACAAAACATTTTATTTTAAAAATGTTTCACTTTACTTAAAACTAAACTACTAACTACTTACTTGGCTAGCGGGGCTGGTAGCGCGTAAGTTACAATCGTTTCGTTTACCTGAACGCTTGGAGTTAGCCACGCCCCCAATACTTTTGTTGAGATAACGTCAGAACAAAGGAAATGGGGCGTGCCAACTTCAAGCGTTCACGCTAAAGGGAACGATTGTATCTTGGCTAGGGGGGTTCAACTCGACGTCTTTTTCAGGAAAAGAGCAGTTAAAGTAATTGTCTGTAAAATTGGTCACCATTCTGCTTTTTATGCGTTCGATTGCAATCACCGCTTCAATTTATTTCTTTTTCAAAATAAAAACAATGTTATTTGTCTACAAATTGCACATACATGTCAGTTTTTATCGCTTTTCCAATAATATTTTGTTCAACATATGAAATTATTTTATTATTTTTCCCACGACATCTGAGAATACTGTTTGGGAAAAAAATTGGAATTGACGTTTCAGGTTTTAACTATTCACGTCCAATAGTGTGGAAACCTTGAAATAATTGGACAAAATTCTGTTTATCGTTATTTTAATTTGGAGAAATTAAATTATTCTCTTGTAAACACATTTTTTTTGAGGTGAGAATTCATCAAAAGATTTCTCCCACTCTAAGGTAGAGCAGGAAGGAAGTCGCAGCATGAAACGGCACGACACAATGTGCATCGGCAACTCAAAGGACGCTTTGTTACGACGCGGCATGCCGCGTCACATAGTGGCGTCAGAATAAGTTTTTTTTTTTAACAAAAAAGCCACCATAACACCACAAAGACAACACGTTCCGTTCACACTGACCACGAACACGAAATAGTCTGTCTTTAAACTGTGAAGCCCCAAGAGTACACCGGTGCCCGGCACCTATTGTCTTTCTATTGTGTCTCTAATTACGGTATTCAAAAGGACACTAGGTAAAACGTAATATAACGCAATTACTTCGACATTTATGGTTTCTACAAGGGAACTGCAAGAAGCTGCAACGACACGATTCACATGTAACTACTTTTTGGCGCTGCGATGTGGTGCCGTTGTGGTATGAGTGTATAGCATAGTATATTATCAGCCTTATAATGTTTCCACTGCTGGGACTCAGGCCTCCTCTCTATGAGAGGGAATGGCCCGTAATCCACCACGCAGGCCCAGTGCGGGTTGGTGGATATCATATGTCTTTGAATTTTTGGTTCTAAGACATGCCGGTTTCCTCACGATGTTTTCCTTCACCGTTTTGAGAGCAGTAATGATGAAATAAATTACACAAAGTAATGCGCCTATCTGGGCTTGAACCTGCGACCTACAACTCGTAAGTCGGGGCCGTTACCACTCGGCCACAATAATTGTACGAGTGTATAGAGCCTTTTTAAAAATAATTTGAATTTTGAATTTGAGCAGAGTCCTATGACACGGCTTCGGTGGAAATAAAATTTCCGCCCAATCGAAGTTGCATGTTGATGCCTCAGCAATGAACACGCAATCATAGAGACTTACGTTCCAATTAAACGTTCAATACGTCAGCGTTTGTTTGCGGAGTTTCCCGGAAAACGCAGTAAAGCAGAACTGCTATTCCTTTTATGCCTTAGTGCGGATGTCCTCCAGGGTACTGTTTTCAGTCCTCGCTGCAATTAGCTAGAGCAATCCCTGAGCACGGGGCCTTGTCATTGCTGCATAACACCTCACAATAGGTGTTTCTTCTTATCTTGGAATTCGCTGCTTTATCATAAAGATGTAATGAGGCTGTGATTCCGGAAGACGGTACCACGATTTCTTGCCTTATCATCACGTGTTAAAATGTCAGGCGAGCAAGCGTGCTAGAGGGATGTGGGGTGTGAAGGAATGCCTTGTTGCATTAAGTCCGCATATGTACCACTACTGCACATGAAGTTTAAATAAATAAATAAATGTTACTATAGTCTGGCTAACGAAAGCGTGACAACATTATTAGTATATGCGAAACCTGAATATACATTGTTCAGATAAAATTAAAGAATACTTTTTTTTAAACTCATTTAATTTACGTATGTACGAAATTAATTTCCTTAAGTAAACGAGGTAGTTGTCAGTCGTTGAGTACTAACTACCTACAAGTCATTAAACTCGCCCAGTTGACGTTTACTTAAAGAATTTTTTTTTAAAGTACTTTTCATATTTAAAAAGTACTTAATTTTTTAATTTTATCTTTACAAATCGAAAGTATTTCATGTACCAAATCGACCCTCCACGGGATTAAAACGATCAAAATTTAACGGTGTATATATCAACCTGATAACACAGAAAAGGCCTACCTGGGCACTTCTAAAATGTCAGACTGGAAGCTATTACACGGGTGGAGAAGAACCGACAAGAAAGTCCACAAAAAAGATTTTTTTTACAATATTTCAATACTAGCCCCTGCTAGCGGTTTCGTCCGCGTGTAGTTCAGTTATTGCCATTAGCAGCTTATGTCATTTTATCATTTTATGGAGTTCAAAAGCTTACTCGGTAACTTTCATCAAAATCGGTTCAGCAGTTTATTAAATCCGACAGCATCCGACGAATAGCATGACAGACAGACAGCTTTATTTTTTCATTCAAGCATTCACTGATTCACTGAACCGCTAAGGTTAAGCTCCAAGTCTCATATTAAAAACTTTTTCAAAAAAAATATATAAACTGAGAGAGAAACTTACATTACCTTAAAGACTTCAAAATGGAAAATTTCCTACGAAAATATTTTGACGGCACTTTTACTAGAATAAACACGACGTCGAAAAATTTTAAGAAAAGCATTTTTGAGCACTCGCTTGAGATATTACGTAACTTTAAAAGGAAAACTGAATCAGAAATGCAGTCGAATGTCTTATTAGGTAAGTAAAGTTAAAAGCTATTTGTAAATTCTATATCCTAAATCTTAATAAATAGGCTCTTAATCTTTTGAACACCGTAATTAGGGACACAAAGAAAAACAATAGATGTGCGGACACCGGTGTCCTCTTGGTGCTTGACAGTTAAACTAGTGCGCCTCACCATCACCGATTGCATCACTGCTTACCATCAGGTGGGATCGTAGTCAAGCACTAATTTATATCAAATAAAAAAAAATCATTTCGTCTACTCAAATTAATTCACAGATAACCTTAAGATACAAGAAAAAGATTGAATTGTTTTCCAGAAGAAATTAGTAAAACTTTCACTATCTTCTTGGGCTTATCCCTAGTTATTTGGGGTCGGCACAGCACGTTTTTCTCTACCATACTGTCACTCATCACGCTATCACTAACTAACTCCCTTTCCTTTCATATCACTCCTCCACAATTCATGCATCTTTTCTTTGGCCTTCCTCTCCATCCAAATAAATGCTTTTTCTTTCTTTCTTTCTTTCATCCACACATGTATCCTCATGTATAGAATATCAGTTAGTAAATACACTGTTAAACTAAGTGTAATTATATTAAAATTATTCTCAAATACATCCGTTTACGCTCCAATATTGTTCTTATATAGAAACTACATTTTCTCATCTCGTTTTGTTCCGCCTCAAGCTACAGCACTATTAATTAAATAATATTTTTAAAGGAAATTGCGTAGACCTTTGATGCGTAGACATTGCTATATTTCCAACTTACAAATTAATGTAATAAATTAAGATTTATTAAAGAAACATTTAAAACTATATCGAATATTTATTATTAAGTAGAGCTTGTGCTATGACAACTGTAAACGGGTTGAAATCATTTATTTACTTTTATTTATAACAAATAATAATATATCAACACACCGTTTTGACGTGGAGAGAAAAAATCGTTCTATTGTTTTTTCTTCGTCTTTTATCGGAAGCACTCGTTCGCGCGAAGATCGGCGGTGGCTCGCGATCGGCCACGAGCGCGAGCACCTGTCACGCCACACCGATGAGTTCCGTTATCTTTTTCAGATATTTAACACAACTGATAAACATAGCTATATATTTCCTAAAACGTCCTCACCTCCCGCAGGACGCAGGTCCCCCTGGACATGGTAAATTCGGGAGGTCCCTGCACTGGATTCGTACGGAAAAAACGCCCATACGTCGCCATTTCGCGGACCACCCGGTGGACACGGTTGAGCATACGGTGGAGGCGTGCCCCGCATGTCCTCGTAAATGCAACCGCAGCAGAAGTCATTGGATGATGCCAGCAAACCGTAGGGTCCCGATAGGGCCGAAGCCTACTGGGGCCATGGGTTAGCTTCGGAAAGGGTAACCCGTGGTCTTAGAACACAAGGCAAAGAAGGAATATGGGTGTGGTTTTAGTCAGTAAAAGACTGACACGCCCTTCTACTTCACCCTAGAGCGAGACTTCGGATAACCAATCCGAAGCCTTCGCACTTTAAAAAATAAGGTCAAAGCAGGGTGGCAAAAAGGCAAGTTTGTTTCTGCACGGTTGACTTATTTTATACCCGAAATAGAGAAAACAAGGAAAGCATAAACCCTAATATTTCAGGCGGAACAAAACACTAAGGGCTTAGACACATTACTATGGCGCGGCATTGTTAACGTGTAAAGGTAGAACCATACTGCGCACAAGTGTGCCACACACGCCGATCTGTGCGTCCTCCATTCATTTTATATGGAAACTAGACTTGTAGAGCTACACTTGATCCACGCCACGTGACGCCACGCGACATCATTCTACGTACAAATCAGGCGTGATACACGTGTGCGTCGGTCTAATGTAGTTCTAGCATAATGGACCGACGGCGAAGACTGACTGTGGCATGACGTTGGTGCCGAGCCATATTTAGATCTATAATAATCGTATCAAATAAGTATCCGTGATCTCAACACCGCTTAACAATCGCTAATGATTTCTCCCGCTGCAGGGCGGAGCGGGAAATCCAATCCTATATTCCTTCGTTGCCTTACATTCCAGGGCCTTGGGTTTTCTTTTCAGAAGCGAACCCATTTATTAGTGGCTAAATTATTATTCCAACCAGGGGGCTTACTCTCGAATTTAATTCCGATCGATCGCATTGGAATTGTGACTTTAGGTACTCTTCAATTCGATGCTAGGGCCAAATTGCGTGACCTTTTTGGGAAACTAAGTAAAATGGGGATAGGTTTTGGCCTGTGGTCACGCAATTTTAAACCAATTTGGCGCTACCATCAAATTCAAGAGTACCTAAAGTCACAATTCCAATGCGATCGATCGGAATTAAACTCGAGAGTAAGCCCCCAGATCTGAATCAGATCGACACAGAGAAGAAGAAGAATATTGATAACGCCGCGAAGTTGTTGTGGCCTGATCCTAATATTACTTTTAAGTGTTTTTTTTTTTGCTCTCGTGTAATCTATAAAAGACCTATATGTTATCCAGACAAAAGCAGATGGTAGACCACTCAAACGATTGAATGGGACATAAAATAACAAAGACTGAATAATGTCGTCGGAAAATAAAAGAACTAGAGTACTATAATTGTGACCAATTTTTTATTTCTTTTCTTTCACCTAATTCTTAGTAATAACAGCTGCTTAATGGGCGTTAGTACTTTAAATACGTTGAAATCACGTTTTTAGTGTTTCGTTCTCAAAGGGTAAAAACGGGACTTTATTGCTACCACTCCGATGTCCGTCTCCATAGCTACACAGTTGAAATTTTCACAGATAAGGTATTTCTATTGCCGCTATAACATCAAATACTAAAAACAGAATAAAATATAGTGTATTGGGGTAAGAAAACATAAATAAAATATCCCACATATTTTGGCTAGATTTTTTAACGCTAGCCACTGTTGTAATATCACATCACTAGTTAGTAAAACTAATGGTCACAACCCTAGTGAGATATATCGGTCATTGTCGGTATGGGTGTGGCCGCCTAAGCAGTGTCTGATTAATCTTAATATTATGTACATGTTCTAAGTCTAATAAATCTAGTATTCACTATATCAAGTGTTTCAATATAAACATTACATGGTGTCAGAAGTGAAGAATCCAAAAACACGAAGAAAATCGCGAAAAAAATGGACCACTCATCAACAGTCAAAAGCGGTAGCCATTTTGAACAAAGTCTGAACAATGCGATTAAAGCCTTAAAAACCACCTCAGATTCAACAAACAACAATGCGGAAGCATGGAAACGCTGGTGGCAGCAATTTGAGCTGTATTTGTTAGCCACAGGTCTGGACAGGGCAGGTGAAAAACGCAAGATCGCCATTTTACTCCATCTCATTGGTGAGAACGGTTTAAATATATTTAACACTTTTAACCTCAAATTAGAAGAGACCACGATACTGGATGTCAAAGAAAAATTCGACCATTATTTTGAGCCTAGGAGAAACTTGACCATGTGCCGTTATAGTTTCTTCACAAGGAGACAACAGAAATCCGAGTCCATCGAGGGATTCCTGGCAGATCTAGAAAATAAAAGTCAAGAATGCGAATTTGGAACGCTCAGGGAATCACTCATCAGGGATATTTTTATCGCAAATCTAAATCTAGATTTAGCACATGTCCGTCAGAGATTGCTGCAGGAACCTGATCTGACATACCAGAGGATGCGAGAACTAGCAAGGACACTCATCGTTGCTCAGCAGGATGCAGAAAAGATGCTCAATGGTTCTACAAAGGAAAATACGGAAAATGTCATGCATCTACGTCGGAGGAGCCGTAGTCGAGGGGAACGTCGACAGCGAGCTTCACCAGTCGGTCAGCAGGGATCTGGCGCAGGGAAGTCACCCAACAAAGGAAAACAGTCTCCCAACCCTGAAAAGCGCTCGAGGACGTGTAGCCGCTGTGGGCAGTCTCACCGCTACAAGTGCCCAGCGCAAGGAGTCAAATGCAGGTCATGTAAATCTTTTGGTCATTTTGCTAAGTATTGTTTTACAAATAAAAAAGTCAGTCGCTTAGTGTCATTTAGTCATAATAATAGTCAAGATAATTTTGTTGGAATTATAAGTCATAAGTCAAGTCAATCCAACAGTCATTTAAAGTCACATAAACATGTCAAGTCAATAGGCACACCGTCACGCACTATGCAACCACACCGACAATCACAGTCAGGGTGGTCATATAATGGCCAGTCACAGTCTAGGAATGATTCCGATGATGAGAATGGTGTCATATCTGAGAGATCTCATGTAGACTCACATTGTCATAAAAAATATTATAAGTCATGTCTCAATGATGAAAGTGGTGAAAATGTAATATCTGAGAGGTCCAAAAATAGCCTCGGTGATGAATGCAATCACCAGTCTGAGAGATTCAGTGTCAAGTCAAAGAAGTCAAATAAATATAGTCAAAGTCAAAGTTCATATCTCAATGATGAACACAGACACATGTCTGAGGAATCACTCACTATCATAACAAAACCATTTCATCAAAAGTCATTTGTTACACTTAGAACAAGTACGTCAATCACATCACCACAAAGTCAACAAGTCAACACAGTAGATACAACACAAAACAAATACTATTCTAATCAGTCATGGAACATAAACATTTTAGTAGGTCATACACAAATTAGTTGTATCATTGATTCAGGAGCTGATCTTAACATAATGTCAAAACAAACTTTTCTTTGTTTAAAACGTCATTCTCAAATGACACTTGTCAAATGTCAGATAAATGTCACTGGATTTGGTGGCAAGTCAATACCCATAATTGGTAAAGTCAATGTCAGATGCAGCTTAACCTTGAATTATTGAATAACAGTACTATTATAGAAAATATAGTATTTATAGTCGCAGATTTAGTTTGTCCAAATGTCCTAGGTCTTCCCACTTGTGAGAAATTAGGTATAATTAAAAGAGTTTTTTCAGTGTCAAAACAAAATTTTTGTCAACAAATTCTTACACAATACAATGATGTATTCCAGGGTCTTGGATGTCTGCCTCCTGTCTGTCACCTGAAACTCAAACCTGATGCAGTGCCATGTGTGGATCCTCCCAGGAGAGTACCATTTGCGTTGCTCGATAAACTTCGCGAAGAGTTGGATCGCATGGAAAGAATGCAGGTGATTGAGAAAGTCACTAAGCCTACAGAATGGGTGAATAGCATAGTAATTACTGTCAAGAATTCAGGTCAGTTGAGAATTTGTTTAGATCCTAGAAATTTAAATAAGAATATTATAAGGGAAATCTATCCACTTAAGTCAATTGATGAGATAAGATCTCAGTTAGTTGGAGCTGAATGTTTCTCTCATTTAGATGCTTTTTCAGGATTCTGGATGTTAAGATTAGATGAATATAGTTCTGATTTATGTACCTTTCAAACACCCTTTTGTAGATATAAATATTTAAGATTGCCTTTTGGTATAAATGCATCATCAGAAATATTTCAGAGAGTTATGATGAATTTGTTTGGTGATTTAGAAGGAGTCTTAATATTCATCGATGACATTCTTGTCTATGGACCGAATGAGGCCATACATAATGAGAGATTACATAAGGTCATGCAAAGAGCACGTCAAGTCAATTTAAAGTTCAATAAGTCTAAATGTAAATTTCTAGTTTCTGAAGTCTGTTTTTTAGGTTATGTTTTTAGTAAACATGGTGCTAGGGTCGATCAAGAAAAAGTAAAAGCAATTGTCAATATGCCTACACCACAAAATGTCAAAGAATTGCAAAGAATTTTAGGTATGATCAACTATTTAGGTCCCTTTATTAGCAATTTGTCAGAAAAAACTCAAATTTTAAGAAATCTTTTGAAAAAAGATTCAGTCTGGACTTGGGATGAAAATCATAGTAAATGTCTTAAGAGTTTAATAGATGAAATCACAAAGTCACCAGTCTTAGCTCATTATAACCCCAATATTCCATTAGTCTTGTCAGTAGATTCGTCTAAGTCAGCATTGGGAGCAGTCATTTTACAAAACAATAAACCCATTGCTTATAGTTCAAAAACACTAACAGAAACTCAGTCTAGGTATGCTCAAATTGAGAAAGAATTGTTAGCAATACAATTTGGTTGTGAAAAGTTTCACCAGTATGTATATGGTCATAGGGTAACTGTCCATACTGATCACAAACCCTTAGTCTACTTATTTGATAAACCATTACATGATGTACCAGCTAGATTACAGCGAATGATGTTAACTTTACAAAAATATGATTTGAGAGTTATACATGTCCCAGGAAAGCAGATGTATATATCAGATACATTGTCCAGAGCAGCCTTAAAAGATCATTATATACCAGAGAATGAATCTGAAATGTCTTGTCATGTCAATTTAATGTATTCAAATTTAGCTGTCACAAAGGAATACAGTACAAAACTGTTGCAACATACAAATAAAGATGAAACTTTGCAATTGTTAAAGAAATATTATTATGAAGGTTGGCCAAAAAATAAAAATAAAGTCAGTCCATTGGCAAAACCATTTTGGAGTACACAAGCTGAAATTCATGTAGTCAAAGATTTGTTGTTTAAAGGTTCAAAATTAATAGTACCTCAGTCTATGTATAAAGAAATGTTGGCTAAAATCCACGAAGGTCACCAAGGTATAAATAAATGTTTAAAAGTAGCAAGAGATTCTTTGTATTGGCCAAGCATGTCAGCAGATATTAAAAATGTGGTAGAACAGTGTCTCATATGTGCAAAATATAAACCGTGTAATCAAAAGGAACCACTACAAAATTTTGAAATAAATAAGTATCCATGGCAACAAGTTGGTATTGATTTAATGTATTTTGATAACCTTACATATTTAATTGTCACAGATTATTATTCTAAATACATAGAAATAGCTTTGTTAAATAAAAACAGTACAGCCAAAAATGTAATTACACATTTAAAGTCTATTTTTGCCCGTCATGGAATACCTTTGTCATTAGTGTCAGATGGTGGACCTCCTTTTCAGTCATTAGAATTTAAAAATTTCCTACATGAATGGGACATAGAACATAATGTAACTAGTCCATATCATTCACAGTCAAATGGACAAGCAGAAAGTTCAGTCAAAATAGTCAAAAATATGTTAAAAAAATGTAGAGAAAATTCGTCTGACCCATATATAGCCTTATTACAATATAGAAATACACCTAAGAATAACTTACCATCTCCAGCACAATTGTTAATGTCTAGGAATTTAAGAGATAACATTCCAATGTCATACAAAAAATTAAAACCAAAGGTTGTAACATTTAAAAATTATAAAGAGTGTGTCAATAAGAACAATGAAAAAAAGTCTAAGTATTATAACAAGAATACTAAGTCATTGTCAATATTATATCCCAATGATCATGTCTACTTCAAAAGAAAACCAAATTATAATTGGGAACAGGCCATTGTCAAACAAAGGTTGACAGGAAATAGGTCATATATCATTGAGGATGTCAATGGAGTTAGGTATAGGAGAAACAGAATTCACCTAAGGCATAAATATTCTCCTATGTTATCCAACTCGTCGCAGGGGAGAGAGGAAGGTGATAGTCAGGAGTCAGCACCTCAAGAATCCTCATCTCAATTCATAGGTCAAAAGTCAACCCGTTATGGTAGAATTGTAAAGCCAACTAGAAGGCTAATTGATGAAATCAATTAAATGTACTAAAGTGTATTTTAGATTAAGTCATATTTAAGCCAAGATGTTTTGTATTGTAAAACTAAATAAGTACTTGTCAGATACTTTGTATTGTCAATTGAATTTAAGTCAAGTCCGTCCACAGCCTATGTTACATTGTTTGTTAAAGGTTAATTTGAACTTAACAAGGGGGATGTTGTAATATCACATCACTAGTTAGTAAAACTAATGGTCACAACCCTAGTGAGATATATCGGTCATTGTCGGTATGGGTGTGGCCGCCTAAGCAGTGTCTGATTAATCTTAATATTATGTACATGTTCTAAGTCTAATAAATCTAGTATTCACTATATCAAGTGTTTCAATATAAACATTACAGCCACATTGTGCGGCAGTACGTCATTATAACGGGGCACGCAATGTGGGTACAATTAAAAATATTGCAAAATTTTTGCCATATTTAATTTATACGTTAATACCCCAGCGTCGATCTTACCCCAACGCACTTTAAATTTTAAATGGAACTCCCATACAAAAAACTTGACTTTTTTTACCTTTTTCTGCTACGGACGATAAGGAACCCTTCATGTGTGAGTCCGACCCACACTTGGCCAGACATTTTTTTCCATTTCAAATTCCAGTTCAGGTACGATTATGGTACCGAAAATGTCTGTCGAATTACGCTAATTCATTTGGGGTTGGTAAATCAATTAAATTGTAGCATATGTTTTGACACAGGGTACAATTTGATTAGCCGACCCTGACGGTCTACCTTTATTCTAGTCGGATTCTGCTGAATAAGTACCTACCAGTACCTACCAGTGATAGGACTAATGGGTATTTAACATGATGTAATGAATTTTCAGAGCAATGGTGGCCCATGTGACTTATGAATTGTAAGTGTGTTCGAACCCAGTTGTGTAATTTATTTCATAATCACTGCTCTCAAAACGGTGAAGTAAACCATGTTCAAGGAAACCAGCGTGTCCAAGAACTAAAAATTCGAATACACATGACATGACATCCACCAACCCGCACTGGGCCTGCTTGCTGGATTACGGCCCATTCCATCCCTTATACAGAGGAGGCCTGAGTTCCAGCACTGGGAACATTAAAAGGCTGATTATGGTAATGAATTTTCAGTGAAAGGATTACTAGTACGACTGGCTTCTGCGGCCTGCGGCTCCGATCGTGTGAGTGTAGATTTAATCCCCTTTCCACTCCATCCTCTTAGAGGATGAATTATAAAAAATCCTCTCTTAGTACTTGCCCTCGTCTTAAAAAGAAACCTTGTATATTTCACACAGAGATCATTTATTTTGGTCCAAATTCAAAAGTAGCCAAGAAAAAAAAAATATATGACTAGAAAAAATAATTCAGCTATATATAATTATATAATTATATATAGCTGAATTATTTTTTTTGCATTTTTTTAGTATTGTCATGCATTTGTAAGATATTTCATTTTTTGAGAACGTATTTCTTTGAAAACCAATAATTTTTGAACTCAAATAAAACCGAGGCTAATGGTCCCATAGCGTTGTTGCCATAATAAAAAAAAAAATCGTGTAGACAAGTTCTACAGGATATTGTATTTTTTTTCTTTGGCTTGACTTTCAAATTTGGACCAAAAATGTATGGACCGTGGGTGATCTCCTTTACATTTCCTGTAGTTTCAGGCAGTGTGTTCATTTGTCAGTCAGTCAGTTTCTATACACCGTTTTGATCGTTTTAATCCCGTAAAGGGTCGATTCGGTACATGAAATACTATCGATTTGTTAAGATAAAATAAAAAAATAATGTTTTTTTTGTAAAATTTGAAACAATATACGCAGGTACGACCTTAATTTCTTTAGTAAACCAGTAGGAGGAGAAAGTAGAAGAGGAGGAGGAGTTGTAGGTAGTTGTCGGTCGTTGCGTACTAACTACCTACAGGTCATTGAACTCGCCCAGCTGACGCTTACTTAAAGAAATTAATTTCGTACAGGCGTAAATTAATTCGAGTTTGATGATATAAAGTGGGTGATGGTATATGAGTCTATACCGCGGTTTTAAAGAACGTTGGTTTTACTCGCGGTTCGTCGATGCTGATCGACTAGCGAGTAAAACAGTTTTGAACGACGAGCCAAGTAGAAAATGAAGTAGACACGACGAGCCGCGAGCCAGGCTCGTCGTTCGTATTGCAATGATACACCGGCGAGCTTTACCAACGAGCCATAAGACCGCGGTTTTACTCGCCCGTCGATCAGGGCCTTTATAATTTCGAAAATAATGGGGATCTTGTCGACGCTGATTCGTGGTTTAAGGCAAAGCCAGGGTTGTGGGAGTGACCGGGAGAGTTATCATAGCCCTGGAATTCAAAGCGTAACTAAAAGAACACAGGTGAGTTTTATCCAATAAATGTTTGACATTACCTCTCGCAGCTCCACCCCCAAAAAAAGGCAAGGCCACATGAGCGTGATCCACACTGGAATACGTTCTATTATTTATGCCACGAAAAAGCTGATGACATAAGGACCCTTGTGAATTTGTTAACACTACCTACACTAAAGGACAAAAGTGCTGACGCCCTACCAGGAGCTCTTAACGCGATTCATTTCACGACCTAAACTGAACTGTTAAAGAGATGGAGCTATATAGGGTACTAGCTTCTGCCAGCGGCTTCACTCACGCAAACGTAGGTTTCTCCATACAAACTTCTTCCCCGTTTTACCCCCTCAGAGGTTTTTTTTTTTTTGGTTGGTAAAATCATCCAATGACAAATCCCGCCCTTGGGCGGAGCGGGAAGTAGTGTCAGACTCTTACTGACTAAAAACCTACCCCGTTCCTTCGTAGCCTATCGTGCCGGGGCCAGGTATTCCTTTCGGAAGTTAACCCATGACCCCAGTAGGCTTCGACCCTGCCTGCCTGCAGTTAGCAGGCTGGGCCTCTTCGGTGTGCTGACAGCTCTTTGAGGCGCGCAGGAACAGAACGCGCCGTCGATGATTTGGGCTCGGTCCGGTCGGTTACCGGACGATCGGACAGTGTGCTACCCATTGCACGCCGTCCGCAAGCCCGTGCACGCCGTCCGCAAGCCCGCGCATGCCGTCCGTTAGCCCGTGCACGCCGTCCGCAAGCCTGGCACGCCGTCTGCAAGCCCGACCCCCTCAGAGGTGGAGTTTCGTAACGTTCTCAGCGGATCTCTACACCCTTTAAGAAACCAACCGGCAAAATTTAAGTTTTTAGGTGTTATAGTTTCTGAGATTTCGTGATTAATCAGTGAGTGGTATTTCGCTTTTAAACACCGTTAAATTTTTATCGTTATAATCCCGTGGAGGATCGATCCGGTACATGAAACACTATCCATTTGTAAAGATAAAATAAAAAAATTAAGTTTTTTTTTCTAAAACTTGAATTGTGTATATTAGGCATGTACGAAATTGATTACCCATTTAGAACTAGATATTAGCAGTAAACCAATTTCCAATCCATATACCTATATAGATTGTATTTTTCCTAGACCTTCGAAATCAGAATTGTTTATCCATTTATTTAAAAATCGCATATTTCGAAACATTGTCTGCAAAACAAAGTATTAAAGCTTCGCCTCATAACATCTACATTTATCCCCACAGCGGGTGGTGCTAATGTCTTCTTACGGAGAATGTTACACTCATTTCGGATTATTGTGATCGTATAGTTCTTATAAGAGCACGACACACGTGTACGATATTACAGAATAAATAGAGATCACACAGCTTTATCCCGCTATACGTAAGGTTCAATCGAATTACGTTAAGACCCGCCCTTGTATTCATAGAGTAGGGTATTTGCCTGTATTTATTTTTGGACAATTGTGACAGGAGTTCAGGTGGAAAATCAAACAAAGTGACATCATTCAGGTTTCATATATTTCACACAGTTTTACACAAATTCACGATTTATTAAAATCCAGCTACTCTACAAACGTCGCTCAATGCATCTACGAACCCCGTCACCCACAAGGCAAAATACTATCCCCTTTCTATCATAGGACAAAATATTTGAATAAGTCACATATATTGACAAACTTATTACAATTAATTATATTATAATTATATTAATACAAGCTGTTGGTGTATAAATTAAAACATTACAAGTAATCAGATATGATTAACAGTAATATTTCCAAGGTACCTAATCAATTATTGCATGAATAATTAGGGCTTTTATATAACTAGAAAAAACATAAATAACATAAATTATTACTGCACTACTAGTGTCTCAAACAATTGATAGATGGCGCTATTGAGACTTAATAAAGAATATTTTTAGGGATTGCTGTAAGTGCACCAGGTGTCTTGATTAGCCGGTAGATGGCGCAGCGATAGCTGCAGCGTCCTATCGATGCACCCAACCCCGGAACACAATATTGTATACTAAACAACGAATAACAATAAAAAGGAAACTATTTCTGATAACACCGTCAAAATTGGACATTAAACGTCATATTGCATAGTCATCATACATTAGTATGAAGACGAAGAAGAAGGCTTTGCTCTTTTTTCAATATGTTCAAGCGCATCAAGTTGGGAGCAATACATAAATACTCAATAAATGATTGAACTTTCAACTTGATAGAGGTGGAGCAGTACAGGTGTGAAGTAGGTACCTACCGTGTTACCTTTACTAGGATCCTAAGTTTTTGCCAGCTATTTGAGCATTGGCCTCGCCATGGCGGTAAGTCTGAGGCGTGACTTGAAAGACCTTCTGCATGCCGCAGGTTCTCACCGGACATGGTAAGTTAGGTTAAGTTAAGTTAGGCGCAGGCTTGCCAACGGCGAGCAATGAGTAGCTCGCTGTCCGACCGTCCGGTAACCGTTCGGACCAAGCCCAAGTCATCGACGGCACGTACTGTTTCACGCGCGCTTCAAGGATTTGTCAGCAAACCGTAAGGGCCCGGCAAGGTCGAAGCCTACTGGGGCCAAGAGACTGTTTCTGAAAGGAAGGCCCGGCCCTGGTATGAAAGGCAACGAAGGAACGGGGTGGGTTTTTTAGTCAGTAAAAGTCTAACATTATTTCCCGTTCCACCCAAGGAAGGGAGATGTCATTGGATGATTTTCCCTACCAAAAAATCAAGAGTAGATCAACGTTACTTTCATCAAAATACTCAAGATGGTTGGTTATCGGTATTGTTAGCTTGGGGAGTTGGAGCTGGGTGGAAGGATACAACTTTTAGCGAGAAAAGGACAAATCTGTGTTTCAGCAGCAATCAATATGGCCAAACTTGAATCACTCTATTCAGAGACTGCATTCAAGAACTTGTTCAAGCGCGAATCCATGACTGCGTGCTTTTACGAAACTGCGTGCCTTTCATGCGTTTTATATGTTTCTCTCAGCAACTGTTTTAATATACTTACCTACCTAATCTAACAGGAATCACGAAATCCGTGGTAACAAGACATTAAACAAAGAAATTCTTCTAATATGCCAAAAGAACGGTTTTTCGGTGAATCCGGTGTGTATTCATTAAACTGGATGCGTACCGCGAGGACTGGTTTGCGATGGCGTGGGAGAAGAAAGTCTGGAAGGACTTGAGCCTTTGCCCAACTAGAGGACAGTAAGGGCCGAAACTGTGTTAAGCTAACGCCAGCGACGGGCTCCCGTCGCAGTGACTATGTGCTCGGGTCCCCGTTACGGAAACCGGATTACTACCTGCGCGGTGTTGCTAGTTCAATTTCAATGGTGTGCATGTAGTCGTGTTGATGGAGAACTTTACTTTAATGTTTTATTACGTAGCAAAACGCGCGCAAGGAGATCGGCGGAGCACATTTGTATGGGACCGCGCGTTTTTTTTAGATAAAAAACAGTTTTCAATAAAACAAACGAAATAATTAATCACAAATCAATTGTTATATTTGAATTACATCTGTCAACAGTCAATATTATAATATATTATGTGCTTTACATTTATATTTATAAATAAGACGTTCACATATATTTATGAATGGATCGTAATTCTAACATTTATTATAGTCATTTTTTATTTTGATATAGTTTTTCTTAACAAGGTAAAGCCAACTGCGTCAGATCGAGATGATCGGTCGTTGGGCGTTGTGTGATAGTCGTGGAATATTATTGTTATATATATATGTACTAGTGCTTGACTGCGATCCCACCTGATGGTAAGCAGTGATGCAATCGTTGATGGTGAGGCGCACTAGTTAAACAATCACAAAAACGCTTCTTTATTTATTTATTTTTGTCTTACGGCCTTATGCGTATGAGGTGTCGTTGGTGATTTCCAAACTAAAACAAATACATCTGAGGAGTTTCGCTAACTAATTCGATCTGACCTTGACATACAACATTACTTTTAATATATGCGAAACCTGATCCATATTTCTAGTTTTTTATGTAAAAAATCTTTGTACAAAATTTCAAAAAATCGTCGTCACAAAGTTATAAGCTTTTCATGTTACCCAGTTGGCTGCACAAATACATGGTCTCTTGGGTGACTAAGGAGTTGTTTTGCACCCGCACAGAGCTGTACGCTAGCGCGTAATACCCGCTATGCCCTGCCGTGACCTGTGTTGCACTTAGTGTTGGTGGTGTCCAACTTGTGACCTTTTTTAAATATTATTTGGGAAAAATTATAACATGGTGTAAAAATTATTGGAATCGATTCAGTTAGTGATTGAACGAACTATATTTAGGTTTCGCATAAACTAAAAATAATTTTGTATATTGTACGTTTTTGTTGACAACTTTTGACCACCTCGATCCGACACAAATTAACATATTATTAAAACCTCGTAAAACCTTTCAATTTATCGCCTAAATTTCGACATAGATCACAGGAAAAGATTCATTTTCTATACAAATAGATATAAATATTTATCAACTCCTTTAACATTTCTAAGGATAACTTGAAAGGTGTACAGGCGCCTACGTTATGTTATAAACGACTTAACATGACTAGAACAACAATATTTTTAATTAAAATAGTGTTTACATTTCGTAAAGCTATGATATTTATCATTTTACAAAGTATCTTAAGTATTAGACTAGAAGAGTGATGGATTGATGGTTCTCCTTCCAACTTGTAGCGTTATCTCACTCTTACATGCCATATTAGCTGCTATTTTTGTTTTTATTACATTCAGTTCTAATTTAAAAAAATACGTATAATGACAATGAGTAGTGTGTATTGTTATCATATCAGAAATCTATCTTCCTACCATATTTTTCGACGACTCGTGAGTCCTGAGCTGAGCTACACGAATACTGACAAATGCTTGCCCTGACTGGGCAAGTCCACTCAATTCTGTATGGTTCTTTCCTCAAAAGACCACCTAACCGCATGGTTCTTATATGATTTGACAGTTATATTTTTACTGTATCACTAGATAGTATAAAATAAAGTCGCTTCCCGCTGTCTGTCACTATGTATCTTTAAAACTACACAACGGATTTTGATGCGGTTTTTTTTTAATAAATAGAGTGATTCAAGGGGAAGCTTTATAATGTATAATTCATGCATAATGTATTTAATATCACCATTGCACCCGTGCGAAGCTGGGGCGGGTCGCTAGTAAAATATAAAAGAGACTGACCTGTGGGTGGTAGTCAGCTAAGAAACACCGGCCTCATGAGTTTAAGTTGACGTGTAAAAGTGTTAAAACAAAATAAACACTATCTATTAAGTCGAGATAGATTTCTGACATTTAAAAGACAACAGTAGTAGGGGGGAACCCTACTCCAAGGCTACGAGATCGTTCGAAAGAACCACTACGTCCTTGGAACGCGAAGGACAAATGAAGGAACACGAGTGGGTTATAGTTAGTAAAAGTCTGACACTTCCTCTATAAATAATATAAGAATAAGAATAGGTGCCACGTTTGTTGTAGTTACTTCTTCCATACATAAATAAATTTTACAGAGTTATTTGTAAAACACTAACAACCTTGCAGGTCTAAATTACTATCATCATAAACAACAACTTTTGTTTTATGACTTTTTACCAAAAACTAATTTTCAAAATTTCGCTGTTCTATCTAACGCGTCAAGCACCCCCGCCGCCCGATCCCGACGTCCCTTCGCTATTGTACTATCGTTTGCTTCGCATTGACTACGTAATATTTAGAACGTTCAATTTATATATTTTTATTTTTGTATGAAAATCTGATGGGACTAAAATATGATAAATTTTTAAAAGTTATAGAACAAAAATGTTGTTTATATTGTAAGTACCTTAGTCCTGGGAGGTTGCGATGTTTTACAAATAGTCCTGTATATTAATATAGTAAATAACTTGCTATTCAAACTTCACAATTCCATCAATCAATTTCACCATCATTATTCTAGTTAGGCGATAGTTATAAATCATATTATTATGAGAATGTTGACAAAGTCTCTAATTTATTATAAATATTTAATTTAGTTTTTATTCGAGTAGTAGCTGCCGCAAATAATTTAGATTAGCAATGGTCCCTTAAAATAACCGACTAGATTTATTTGTAATTTATTCTATTTTATTTTATATATTTCCGGCATTATCTCTTCAAAAATATTTTAAAAAAATCGGTTCTTTTTAATTTCTACATGATAATAATGAACTGCATAAGGTATGAAAAAAAAAAAAACACAAAAAACCGAAATCATCCAGAGAAATTATGATCATCGACGCGTTACAAATACAAATGCAAGTACAAAAGTCAAGTAACTTATATGAAAACCTTTGGAAATTTCGACACGAACAAAGTGAAAAAAGTTATCCGCAATTTTGCGATTTTCTGATAATCGCAGTGATCTTATGTCTCCTAGCTAGGGCAGAGGGCGTCCACAGTACTCGCCTATAGCGACCGGTCATGGACTTCACGCTTCACCTCGCTCCATGTCAATCCGATGCCCGTCGCCTGTGACTGCACGGTGCATCATCAGGTTTGGCGAGGACGGTCACGTTTGCTATTCCATTTCAGTCTAATGACTGGAAGGTCTGAACGGATCATCTCTCTACTTTCGAAACTTAATTTGTGGTCGATGTGGCTTTGGTGGTATGACTGTATTATTTATTATAAGTAGTAAAAAAAATACATAAATAGGTTTTTTTTAAGATTTGCAATGATGTATGTATTTCTACATTACTGAAATTAATTTGAAATTGATCCACCCATTGACCTGGTGAGTGTAGCGGGTATACGATGGATGGAGAATGGAGATGCACATGACCGGTCGTTGTGGCGATACTTGGGGAAGGCCTATGTCCAGCAGTGGACGTTTTACGGCTAAAATAATGATGATGATGAATTAACAGAAACAAAATTGCAATTAACTGTTTTTACTGTACACATTTAATACTGCAAATAAGGCTAAGAATTCACGAAGCGGTCCGCAACCGCGGCGGCCGCAGTTTCTGTAGAATGTAGACATATATGTAAAAAATTAAAGCACATTTCACGACGCGTTTTACGTCCGCGGTGTACGCGGTTGTTTAAGGCTCCCGTATGGGACACCGGCGGGCCGTCTTGCAACCGCTTGTCTTGCGATAATCACCCGCCAGGTTTGCGGGCGAAAATCGCAACCGCGACAGCTGCGTAACCGCACAAAACCGCGGTCTCGTTAGTTTACAAATAAAGCAGCGGTTTCCTCTACCGCGTCGGCCGCTTAGCGTAAAAAACGTCTGACAATAAAATTAATCACATTTTGCTACGTTTATTCGAGAAATTATTTTATAAATCGGAGAAATATCGGCAATATAACGAATACTTACCATAATAATTGTATTTATTGTAATATTATTATGTTACGCATTTATTTTGACATTGAAATGTTATAATGGTAAGCTGTTTTTGTCTTTAGACGAAGTTAGCTACAATATATTGAAAAAATTCTACTTGTAACATGTCCAAAGGTTTATATCAAGTATTTAAAAAAATATAGGTATTTTACTTGTTGACTTTACTTTTGAATATTTGGCAAATATTTATTGTAAAGATTGACAGCTTATTTTCGAGTAAGATAAGTTATTATAATGTTTTGTTGGAATGTGTATTACAATTATTTTAAAATAATTAAAGTGAATTTGGAATGAATTGATTAAATCATTTGTTTATTTGAGGTATGAGACAATTGTTATCTTATTCATTACATAAAACTTATTTTTAATTAAATAAAAATGCAACTATCTAGCCTCAGATCAGTGTTAATGTTTCGTGATCTAATTAACTGTCGCTAGGTTCAAAAAAACAAGACAATATATTTGTATAAAAATATATTGTTTTGTTTTTTTGACAGTCAAGTGTATTGAAGAAGTCAATGCACCACTTCTTCATAACACCCTCGCTTGCAGCTCGGGCAAATTCCGTCTCGTATCAAAATGTACTTTTTCTGAAAATCAGGCTATATTTGACATAAGCTTAGACGGAATGATGGTAACTTTTCTGAGACATAACATGAACGTAAACAATTTTTACAGTATCGTTTGCGCGAACTTTACTAAAAATAATAATAATGTGTCTAAATTTAAATACTATTTATGGCATATAAAAAATTAATTGCCTGCTTCAGCTATCAATATTTTTGTGCTTTCAGCGTTATAAGTTTTATGCATTGAGTTACTAACTAGGAGTTTTGTGAGATCTTTAAAAAATATCTTTGGATTTAAGTATACATTTGATTATATTATTATTTGGTTTGAAATGAGATTCTCAAGATTACAAATATTTTTCGGCTTGGTCAAGCCAAGGTATAAATAAATAAATTACTATGACTATGGTCTACTAAAAAACTTTTGACTATTTAGTATGGACTTCTCTTTGTAAAGGTTAAAATAAAGATACAGTGCTTACACTGCTTACATAAAGAAAATATTGAATGTCGACTTTGACATTATAGTCGGACAGATATCCGTTTTTTTCAACTACACTATAGGTATTTTTAGTGATGGCACGCAAAGCAAAGCCATTTTCTTTAGCGTTCACTAACAAACCGACCCGACTTCGAATCAAAGTCAAAATCGGTTAAACAAAAAAATCTTATTTCGATTTGAGTTTCATTAAATAGCGCTATTTCACATTTTTATTTAAATATCTGTGAGTGCCGAAGGAAAACATTAGGTATAATCCTCGGCACACAAGTTGAATCATGGCAGTCGACCTTGAATGCGCAGAACCGATTTTCGGGCCTCAATCGAAGTGAGGGGGCTGCGCGTAACCATAGCAACGGCTCGTTTCGAGTTAGACTAGGTTAACAAACCTAAATGTTATTGTTTGTTAGAATTTCAGAGCAGCGATGGCCTAGTATAGCAGTGGAGACCCAGCAACAACGGCCATGACTCACAAATCGTACGTCTTGGGTGCACCCAGTACACCCAGCCAGGCGCTTTATTTTGTGTAATTTATTTCATCACCACTGCTCTCAAAACGGTAAAGGAAAACATCGTCAGGTAACCGGCATTTCCTTGAACTAAAAATTCAAAAACATGTGACATTCACTAACGCGCACCGGACACCCGTGATAGATTATCATAAAGAGGAAGCCTGAGCCCCAGAAGAGGGAACATTATAAGGTTAATTGCTGATGCTTATTATGCTTGGATTTTTAAATGTCTTCGCTGAAACGAGCTTTGGCAATCCAACAGCGCGCTTTTAATTAAGTATTATTTTAAATGTAGCTTATTGTAATTGCAAATGGGCATTAACCTATTAAACTCATGCAAAACTCTACCTTAAGCCTAAGTAATTAAGAAGAATCATCCAATACTTTGCAGGGAATGTTTGAATTGCAGCAACTTGCTGAGGTTTGTGAAGACCAGATCCTGAGGGTTGGAAATAACGAAGTAGACCAGTCCAAGTATTGAAAGCACGGCCCGCCATATTGAGAAGTGCGTCCAAGTGTGGTAGAATGTGGGGATCGTGGGCTGAAAAAATAATAAATAAAATGGAATTAGCAAATTGCGTAAAAAATTGGTTACCTTGGTTGACGACTAGGTACCGCCGGCAACTTGCGCTATGTCAGGTACAGGTAAACATAGTGTTTAATAGTATAATCATGGGTTGTCCGAAAGGGGTTTTTTTTTTCGGATTCCCTTTCGGACAACCCACGATTCTATTATTCAAGGCAGAACCCCAGGGTCCTCTTTCGAACCCCGAAATATAATAATTAATACACTCATACCTGTGTTTTTTATTTTATTTCATAAAGGGGAATGAAAATTTTTCCATACTTTTCTTAAGAACTGTGTTAAGAAATATAATAGTATAGTCGCGATCCATCGTCGACCGTATCGTCGCTTTCCATCAGGTGAGATAGCGGTCAAGTGCGAACCTATCAATAATAATAAAAAAAAAAATAAAAAAAATTGTAACAACCAACTTTATAGATATAGCCAATAGTAGTTGTTATTGCTGTTAACAACTGTTATTGGCATTTATTTTTATAAATCATTTATTTGGCGCGCTAAAGTTCGCAGAGCCTTCAGATGCGCAAGGATCCGTCGGCCGTAATGTACTTGTCAGTGGCGAAATATTCAGTGATTTAAAAAATAGCAACTAACTGGCTTTCACTCTATTTAAACAGTATGAAGCATGTTAAGGTGGTGAAAATAGGCCATGGCCAATTTCGCCGGTCAATAAATTCATTTACATGTTGTATAGTAAGGTCAAAAGGTTTTGCGCGTATATTCTATTATGCTTGACCTCGATCTACACCCTCGTTTACAAAGGCACGTGTTTATACCACATTTCATAATCGTTTCAGTAGTTTAAAGGTCACAAGCTCATTAGAGCCACCCAAAACCTACGCCATCCGACTGATCGCCTCGGTCTTAAGTTGATATAGTGAGCGCATACCCATACAAGTCCATATAAAGAATACTAGCCGTAGGAGGCGAGGCAGTGCGGAGTGGGTACCGGGTGGCTCTAATGAGATATGACCTTAACCGTGAAAGTGTAACAGAGAGTTACTTTCACATTTTAGACTAACCTCTACCAGCGGCCGTCTGCGTGAAAGCAGGTTTCTTAATACAAAATTTGTGCCCCTGTTTCTTCCTTTGGGGTTTTTTTTATGATAGGTAATATCATCCAATGACAAATCCCGCCCTTGGGCGGAGCGGGAAGTAGTGTCAGACTCTTACTGACTAAAAACCTACCCCGTTCCTTCGTTGCCTATCGTGCCGGGGCCGGATATTCCTTTCAGACGCTGACCCATGGCCCCAGCAGGCTGGGAATGAATTTTGTAAAATCCTTTCAAAAAAAAAAACTTGTGCATACTTAGACATTCCTAGTCCCAATAGATTCGGCTGTGCATTGATATGTCAGTTAGTCAGTCAGTTTACAGAAATATATAAAAGCGAAATACCACTCACTGATTAAACACGAAATCTCAGAAACTATAATACCTACAAACTTAAAATTTGGCAGGGTTAAATCCTTATAGCGTGTAGACATCCACTAAGAACGGATTTTACGAAACTCCACCAATATGGGGGTAAAACGGGGCTTGGAAGTTTGTATAGAGAAACCGAAATTCACGCGGGCGAAGCTGGTGGCAGAAACTAGATTAGAATAAATTTGACTACATACCGTAGTAACATTGTTGCTGGTAATATTATTGACCAACGGCGCGTACTGGTAGACCATTAGCTCATCATACATCCTCGCTGCGGTACAGACCAAGAGACAAGCGGTGTAGAGCATAACCAAGACTATGGGCTGGAAATATGGCTGCAACCCACGGGTTAGGTCTAGGCTGGTTACGTCGAGTCTGGAATGAGGAGAAATCGAGTTAATTTGGCAGGTAGGCACCTATACTATGATTTTTTATTAGATGAAGTAAAGTGACAGCTATAACAATGGTTTCAAACAACCATTGTTATAGCTGTCACTTTACTTCAGTTGGGCATTGTTATTTGACAGTTGGGCATAGTCCACTGCTGTCACTTTACTTCATCTAATAAAAAATTATGGTATAGTCTAAGCTTGTTTTTTTTTAATATTAGGGCTTGTGTTTGGACCCTAATAGCTTCGATCCTATTGGGCCCCTACGGTTTTGTTGACATGTCTTAGAGGCACGCATGGATCACTACGCGCCGGCCTCACGCTTCAGCTCGGTTCGGACGGTTACCGGACGGCCGGATGGCAAGCTACTCGTCGTCCGCAAGCTGGGCACACCTCCACCGTATGCTTCATCGTGTCTGGCGGTCCGCACAATGGTGACACCGTGATTCTTTCGCACAAATCAGGTGCATGAACCACACAAACTTACCATATCCATTGAGGACCTGTATCATGAGGAAAGTGAGTACGCTATAATGTCTCTAGGCACTTCTCAAAGAGGGGACTAACCTTCAAAACCAATCAAACTAAAATAATACAAACAAATCACTTACCTATCCAAAACAGAAAGAAGACACAAAACACAGAAGAAATAGTACGTAGCGACATAAGGCATAGTGACGACTGCATGGAAGGACAGGTGCCCAGCATCCAGTCCATCGGAGTAGCTGATGAGTAGGAGATGCATCAGTGACAGGCCACCGAGCACACCGTGGCAGGCCGGCGCCGAAGAGCGCCAGGCCTTCTGGAGAGTTAACGCCACGTCTAAGGGTGTCAGGTCACCCAGTCTGAAATGTAACAGAAAGTAGGTTGAAGAATTCCTACATTATTGTGAAACAGGATATGAAATCCCATAAACCTCCGATGAAAAGGGAAGATCCCTCGACTTTCCGGATTTTGTGTCTGGTCTGAGTAACTGCCTGAAAATTGTTTTTTTTTTATTATACACAGGCTCGCATTTGGCCATTATCATACCTGATGGTAAGTGGTGATGTGACCGACGATGGAGCATGCTTACCTAGAAATAACCTATTCACTCTTAACTTAAAGACCTAAGTTAGATATAGCTATCAGGAAACAGACTACGGCAGGGAATTCTACTCCTTAGCTGTACGCATAATATTTTTTTTCCCGCAAAATGCTTTGTACATTTGGGTGGGATGTCTACCATGTACCGGAGGATCCTCCCTTATTAATGGAGGTTTGAGACTACACTCTTTTCCGAATTCTTCCATGCATAATGAAAAAGAAAAGTTAAGAAATTGTGTAAGGATATGGCTATAGGCTTTACAGCGATTCTTAATTAAATTACTAGATAAATATAGCAACATTATTTTTTATTTTTATTTTAAGCTCACCTTAAATACTTGTCACCATCTCTAGACTGCTGTGACTCCAGAATCCTATCCCTCGACACCGCTCTAAACGTTCCACCACCTTGCAGATAAATCTTCTCGGGTCTACGCGCCCCGAACGGGTCTAATCTATCGTCGTTTGGTGATGTCAGTGGAGACGGTGAAGAGAATGGATTGTCTAAGTATGTGTCGTGGTATGGCATGCTTGATTCCAAAGTTTCTAGCATGGCCGTTAGGTCTGTGGGACGAGCTGAAAAATTGAATCAATGTTTATTTATTAAATTATATTAAATTAAAACAACAACTTTTCTTCAGTGGCAACATCATTATCTCTGCGCCCTAGGGTGGGGCGGATGATAGTGTAAGATTTTTACTGACTAAAAATCACCACTCCTGTTCCTTTATTGCCTTTCATACTCAGGCCAAACCTTCCTTTCAGAAATTGATCCTTGGTCCCAGTAGCCTACTGGGGATAAGGATTTTTTTTTTCAGCAAACCGTCCCTATGGTATGTTAAAATACAAGTACAAAGTTATGATATTATTAAATGAATTTTGACTATAAATCACCTCACCACCAATACCATCTGTGTGTAATCACCTGTTCTATTTTTTAATTTAATTTAATTTGTGTACAATAAAGATATATATTATAAATATACATTATAAATCATAAGTTCAGGTATTTTGTTTATATTTTAACTTTAATAAAAGATTTATAATATCCCATTTATTTACAGAGTTTTCACTATTTTTTTATAGTGTATAATAAATTATTATATAGCAACATGTCCATTATTAATATATAATAAATTTTACTTTTATAAGTAGGATTTTATAGACCAGTCTTAGGAATTTTATTGACAAATTGCAGTTATTGTTTTTTTTTCTTTTCTTTTGCTAGTCATTTTCTGTACCAATGCTGGACCAAGGCCTTTTTTTCTTCTTTCAAAGCTGGGGTCTTTGAATATAAAGATTATTACGTGTGTAAAAATGTGTGATCTATTCAGCATACTGCCTTCCCTTAAAGGCAATTTAGACTCTGTTATTATTATTTTAATTGTTACTGACTGAATGACAACATACAGCTCAAACAACTAAATGCACAGAAATCTGGCATACAGAGAGTTATGTTTTAATGTTATCTCTTTTATCTATTTTATTTTTATTGTATGTGTGAGGTATGAATAAACGTTTTTTCTTTCTTTCTTTATGACTTAGGCATGCAATAAGGAAGAATTATCCAAATATCACCCCCAAAGGGTTTGAAAGGGGACTTAACATTCCGAGAATATGTTCCTTGGTATAATTTTCTACTTTCATGAAGGTGAAGCCGCTGATAGCAGCTAGTACAAAACAATTTATAGATTTCTGAGTAGAACCTGTGTTCAGTTTATTTACCTGCTTTAGACCCTGACTTATTCTTCCCGCTCTTAAACACTTTTGGGCTGACATCTCGTCCGTTAGCATTGCTATCCTGTCTCTCGTCCCTCACTTTCCTACGAGTCTTTCTTGGTTTGTGACGAAGTTCCTTTGTTATTCCGTTATTGTTCTCTACGTCATGGGCTTCAATCTCTAGTTCACCACTGAGAGTTACCACTTCGTCTTTATTGTACTCTTTGAGGTAGTCGTCCACCTGTAATTTATAGATTGACAGGAATGAACAAATACATACCTAAATACTAAAACAGAAATCAGAAACAGCATTTAAAACCTTAACTTGGATAAATCTATGAGTCAATTATAGATTCATCCAAAGTTGGATTTATTATCCATTGATCTATTTTTTACAGAACTAGATAATACCCTAAATTATCATCATTTCTGAAAGACATCTATTGTTGGTCATAATATTTTAACTAGTAAAGACTGTTTGTTGTTTGTTTTTGTAGTAAGTTATTTAAAATATTTATTTTTAACTAATTCTATCACAGATTGGCAAAGGTCATGCTACACTTCTCCCATATATTTCTCTCCTTTAATGGCATTTCTTATTCCTGTAAATTAACAAACAATATTTAAGAGTTAGTTAATACATACCCTTTCCAGAGCACTAAGACTAGATCCAGGTATATCAAAATCATGTAAGTCCCGGTCTCTATGTCTAGATGAGTGCCGTTTCTTTTTACGATAAGACGGACTCCTCTTCTCCTTATGTCCACTAGATGGCCTCGACAAAGTCTTCATAAATTTTTCATCCAAATGATTAGGATCATGGGAATAAAAAACAAATGAAGGATTCTTATCTGAATTCTTTAATTCTTTTTCAACAAAACCCAATATTCCTTGTTTTATTTGGTCATGGATTGGTAGCTCAGTGTCGAGAGATTCATGTTCTGATTTTATCCAGCTATCTCGTTTGGACTTGTCTGTTGTAGGTTCTTCTGTAGGTGTTGGTTCGTCCGGTGCAGCATGACCATTTGACATTTTTCGCGACCCCGAACGGCTTCGTGATCTTTTAATTTTTTGCTTCGGAGACGGTGATCGAGCAGATGTATGGACTTCTGCTATCTCCTCCTTTACATCCACACTTTTTCCAGGCTTCATTATGAACTATTTTTGGCATAAACCCACGCAAATTACAATCACACTAAGTTATTTTTATTTATAGAATAACTACTCTCTTAACCATATTAAACTTTGGCAAATGAAAGAAAGTAACACAAACTTATTATTTAAACTTATTTTTAACACATTTTCGTGTTTATTTTCAGTTAAATAATAACTAATTTCAGAAACTAAAAACAAAGATTCCCCACCGAAATATCAAATGTCAACACTAATGACGTCATTGTGACGTCAACGGGCCTACGCAATCCAACGCGTTTCGTTTCACGTGAAGTGAACGAAGAAAACCTAGCGTTAAAAAATGATTGGCCAAAATCTTAAAAAAAATGAAGGACGTCAATAAATTTTTAAAAGTAAATGCATTTTTGCTTTTTTATGGCTTTGTGAATTTTATTTTTGGTAAACCAGCCAGTTGACAAGTAGGTACGAGAGATTTTTATTTTTACCTTTTTGATGAGATTATATTAGGTATGAAAACTTTTTAATGGTCGCACCTACCTAAAATAATAGTTATCGATACTAAAATACCCATCGACTACATCTACATCATATACATCGATAAGAGTACCCAACAAAAAAATTACTACAAAGTAGGTATCAAAATGTTATTGTAATTCTATTAGTCAATAGATGGCGTTCAATCTAGATTAAATGTATGGCACACACACAAATAACAACATCGATAAAATTTTATAACAACAATTTATTTTTTCCAGTTTTTATTAGATACAATTATAGCCAGCGACTTTGTTTTATACTATAAGTAATTATAATGATTTCGTACAAAAAAGTCTTCAAATACAGGGCCTTGTTGGGACTAACTTTGCCACTGCTAATCATAATACCTCAGTAAGAGGCTTCTCTAAGGTCTCTACATACACTGTGGACCTTCTTGTATGTAAAGTGAATGTTGAATTGTTGAGCCCACATTAGAAGCCAGGCTCTGGCTTAAAATCATCCAGTGACATCTCCCGCCCGGTGGACCGGGAGATAGTGTCAGACTCTTACTGACAAAAAAACCCACCCCGTTCCTTCAGTGCCTTTCATACCACGACCGAACCTTCCTTTCAGAAGCAGACCCTTGGCCCCAGTAGGCTTCGACCCTGCCTGACTGCAGCTAGCAGGCTGGGCCTCTACGGTTTGCTGACAACTCCTTGAGGCGTGCGGGAACAGTGCGCGCCGTCGACGACCTGGGCTTGGTCTGGAGGGTTATCGGACGGTTGGACAGCGAGCTACCCGTAGCTCGCCACCCGCAAGCCCCTGCCTACGTACCTCCAACTAAAATTCGCAGGTGGGTTGCTCTCCTGCGCACAGCTAATATTGACGGTTTCTCCGTCCCAGGCCCATTAAGCCAGACTCTGGCTCGGCGCTCGCCTCCGTTGGCGAAGCAGTAACAGTAGCGAAAGAGACAGCCATACGCGTGAGGGAACCGACATCCTCATACTCCAGCCGCCGAGACCCCGATCCCGACTATCAGCCACCGTAGGCGTTAATTTGTGGATGACACAGATATAGTTAGACATAGATAACGCAAGCATCACGATCTGTATGAAAACCAAGCGTGCCATTTTTTGACTACCTATTATGACGTCACAAGCACTATTTAGTGAAGACGCCGCCGCATAGGGCGTCCCCTCGCTTCACCCCCACACCAACAGCACAATTAACCATTTTTATATTTTTAACTGCACCCGACAAGCGCTGTACTCCGATGCAGACTGAGCGCGAAAGTGTCCACAGTTTACGATTTTTGTACGTAAGCTAGGCACGCGAAGTAGTTGCTCTTGCGTTATCTAGGTATATCTATATCTGTGGTTTTTTTTTTTTTTTTTTTTTTTTATGGTAGGTAAAATCATCCAATGACAAGTCCCGCCCTTGGGTGGAGCGGGAAGTAGTGTCAGACTCTTACTGACTAAAAACCTACCCCGTTCCTTCATGCCTATCATGCCGGGGCTGAGCCTTCCTCTCAGAAAACGGCCCTTAACCCCAGCAGGCTTCGACCCTGCCTGCCTGCAGCTAGCAGGCTGGGCCTCTACGGTTTGCTGACAGCTCCTTGAGGCGCGCGGGAACAGAACGCGCCGTCGACGACTTGGGCTCGATCCGGTATGTTACCGGACGATCGGACAGCGTGCTACCCATTGCACGCCGTCCGCAAGCCCGCGCCTACGGTGGCCGGAAATCGGGATCGGAATCCCGGCGGCGGCTGGGGCGAGCGCCCCGTTGCCTTTGCCTGATGCGGTCTGCCTCCTCCTTTGCTAGCATTACTGCTTCGCAGAAGGAGGCGACCGCCTGCCATCCCTCCTCACTCCGGACCATGGCCTGAACCAAGGCCCGGCGAGAGAGATCGCTGCCGCCGATTGCCCCCACGAGGACACGGCGATGCTCCGCCCAGGCGGGGCACACCTCTACAGTATGCTCCACCGTGTCCTCCGGGTGTTCCGCACAGTGGCGACACCCGGGCGAATCCTCCGCACGAATCCGGAACAGGAACTTGGCAAACTTTCCGTGTTCCGTTAGGACCTGCGTCGTGCGGAAGTTAAGAGTGCCGTGAGGTCTTTCCAGCCACGCCTCAAGGATGGGCCTTATCGCCTCGATTGTGGCGCGCCCCGAACGAGGTTGCGATAGTCGCTGACGCCATTTCGCCATGAGATCCCGCCGGAGCTCTGTCCGCCATGCCTCGACTTGTCGTGGCAGTGGAATTTCGCCCCGGCGTTGCATCTCCATGCGCTTGTCGTGCATGTGTGCAAGGACTGTTGCCTCCAGATCCCATGGCGGTTGGCCAGCAAGGAGGGTCGCCGCCTCGCGGGAAATCGTTCGGTACCCTCGCACCATGCGTATTGCCATGACCCTCTGGCACGCATTCAGCTGGGCCTTCGGCTGCTGTTGCAGCGACGGCGCCCACACCGGAGCACCGTAAAGGGCCATGGACCGAACGATTCCCGCGTACAGCTTCCGGCAGGAGGCGTCTGGTCCCCTGAGGTTGGGCAGGAGCCGCCCGAGAGCAGCCCCAGTCCGGTTCAGTTTGGGAGCCAGACGTCGGAAGTGCATCTATATCTGTGGTGGATAACGAGCAATGGGTAACTTGCCGCCCGACCGTCCGATAACCGTCCAGACCGAACCCGAGTCGTCAACGGCGCGTAGTGTCCCATGCACGCCTCAAAGAGAGGTCAGTAACACCGGGGTCCACTAGATCCGAAGCTTACTAGGGCCTAGGTCGAAATCTTAAAAGGCCTGAACGCAAAGGGCAACTAAAATAACTTAGGTCTGGTTTTAGTCAGTAAAGGTCTGCCCCTGGACACGCCCTTCTGCCCCACTCTAGAACGGGAAAGTCATTAGATGATTTTTCACCATGAGCTTACAATGCAATCCATTTTACAAACTAAACTGGATTGTAAAAGGGATGGAGTTATACGACATTAGTTTCAGAGTATGCGAAACCCGAAACTCGTGTCTAATATTGTATGTAAAAAATCTATGTAAGTACAACATTTCTTAAACTGTATCATGAAAAATCACAAAGTTATAAGCTTATTATGTTACCTGGTTGTTACCACAAACATATGGTAACCGAGCCATCCGGGCGATTGAGGGGTTGTTTTACTCCCACACCCAGCTGTGCACTAGCAACTAATGCCCGCTATGACCTGCCGCTACCTGTGTTATATTTTTAGTGTTGGACACCACAACTTGTGACTTTTTGGGGAAAAATATAACATGGTATAGCATGGCATGGTATGGCATGGTATGGCATGATTGGCATGGTGTAGCATGGTGGGCGGTGGTCCGAACTAAGTGTTTTGCTTCGTTGTTTATACCGCGTACATCGAAAGACTGGAACAGTTTGCCTGCTGCGGTCTTCCCGACCGATTATAATATAGGTGTCTTCAAGGCTAGAGCGAATAGGCTCTTAATAAACTAGTGCACCTCACCATCAACGATTGCATCACTACTTACCATCAGGTGGGATCGCAGTCAAACACTATAGTTTATACAATATAAAAAAAAAAATGGTATAAAAATTATTGGAACCGATTCAGTTAGGTACTGATTGTGAACAAAATACATAATATTCAGGTGTCGTACCTACACTAAAATAATGTTGCATAGACTGTACCTACCTATAGCTGCATCTCTTTTTTTCGCACGTCTTGTATTAGGTAATAAAAAACCCAGATCAATTTATTGTCGATAAAAAAAGGGACCGTCCCTCAGATTATGATTTAAGTAGGTACCTAACTGTGCTTTTGCATGTTGTGTTTTCGTTTCTCATTGTATCGAATAAATATTTCATCTATTTATTCTTATTTTATACCTAAGGCTTAAAAGTCCCGAAACACCAAACTAACCTTCACCCCTTCGACTCTAAAGCTACAATCGTAAGCTTTAGTCATATAGTTAGTCATTAGAGGCAGCCATCAGTTAGGAGCGGCTCGAGTGGCACCGCGCCGCCCGTACCAGGCGGAGCGACCCGACTGGACTCAGAAATTCGGAATGTTGCCGACCTTCACCGCCGCTTAGATTTTATTCAAATGACGAGCTACTAGCGGGCCTTATTTAGTTAAGTAAAATATTTTTCACACCTGTATTTATAAAGAAATAATTATTTGTTGCTAAGTAATAACTTAATAAGTCATTACTTGAGGTCAGAAATTTTCATTGAAAAAATCAATTTTACAAATTGTTACTCAAGTAGTTACTTCCATTCAAGTAATTTAGAGTTACTTATACAGAGTGGCTTAGTGTGAGTTTGTTTTACGTAAACACGATCGACACGTTTATGACGTTCGGCGCACCGATTGGCCTACTCGAAGCTCTTAGCCAATCAGAGAGCCAATTAACGCGGTAAACGTTTCGATCGCGTTAACGTAAAAACATCTCGCACTCAGCACACAGATTATCAGTGGAAGATCTGCAGATTCTGAAAACTTAAACTCAAAACGTAGGTATACCAAACCGCACAGGCCCGCGTGGTGGCCCACTTCATACATTTACGAGTATGTACCTATTATATTATGCGTGGATATTGTGAGGTTTGATTTCAGACGTTAAATTATAATTATTATATTTTTTTTTAAAACACTAACATTAAATTTAAGTTTTGACTAACACTTTATTATGTACTAGCTGTGCCCGCGACTTCGTTCGCGTGGACGACGAAACTTATCAATGAGTTTTTGTGTAAAGTGCTATTTGTGTAGAACATTATCTATTGAGCATAAGTACCGGTATTAATACTTCGGTCCCGGCGCGGGCCCTTTGTGGCTAATTACAATAGAAAACCAATTCGCCGTGATTATGAGGGTATATGATATCTTTGCTCGCGGCATCGCTCGCGTTCTGTAAGTTTTTTGTAGTAGATTTCTACTTTGGTACCTGTTGAGCAGGATAACCGATAGCGAAGCTGACGTTCATTGCAACGAATGCTCACAAAGATAATGGTAACGACAAATAGTCACCGTTCGACATCAATAAAATTGAGAGCTTCAGAATACACGATATTGTCAGTGAGCCTGTCCGAAATATGAACATAAAGGTTCCTTGGACTACTCACACGGGAAAGAACGACGTAAAGCTGACCATGTGAAAAACAACTCACGCTAAGATCGACGCCAGCAACGCCTAAAGTCTGACCTTTTGCCTTATTTATTGTCATAGCGTAACAGAAAGCTACTGGAAACTGTACTCTCTTATACTGAAATGGGAAATTGTTCGGAATCAAAGGAATTCTAGGAATCAAAACACTTTCCCCGGCACCACAACCGGTTAAAATTTCTGCCTCAATTGTGTTAGGTTGTAGATTTATAACCTTTTATCGAGTACCATTGCACAGTTTAGGAGGACTTAAATTAATTGTATCTTATGATAAAATATTATAGTATCGGTCTAGGGATCGAATCGCAAAATTAAGTTTGTTTTTTATTGTATATACTTTTCCGGGATAAAAACTACCCAGTGTGGATAAAAAATAATATAATTAAATATAAAAAATAATTATACCAAGTTTCATCGTAATCGAACCGGTGGTTTTTGCGTGATGCCTGAACAAACAGACAGACAGACAGACAAAATTTTTTTTTCAATCACATTTTTGGGTTCGGTGTCGGTTTAGTAACACAACATGCCATTTATTTTTTTGATATTTTCAATGTACAGAATTTTCACTTCTACAGATTTATTATAAGTATAGATTTATTATGGTCTAAAAATAAATGTTATTAAGTCCTATTTTAAGATCTAACTTAGTTTTATAACCCGACTTCTACTGTAAGGCACTGGCTTCTCTATATCTTTCCGTTCCCGGGTGTAGACAAATGTGGACCAGCCTTGTCTGTGTCTAATAGTTATGTGATAATGTGGGAGGAGTAAGGGTAGGTTTTGAAGTACCTACATCTGCCTCAAGTAAACATCGATAAAGTTATGTGGCCGTGGTTAGGGCACATTGCTCGTTCCGAAGTGGTGACCGCGTTTAGGAAGACGGACCGTTGGAACCCCTGACACAAGGTGAACCGATAACATGGGGTGGATGACGAGACGCACAGGACTGTTCTAGTGCGTCTCGCCATCCTTTTCACTATTACGAACATCTTTCGACTAAAGTGATAGTATAACACTTATATGTATGTAAAGACGTATTCAAATTCAAATTGTTTACTTTGTATGTATAAGAGCGTAATTTTTCTTCCTTCTATAAAGTTGCCTTTTTGTATTTATGCGGTTTTCACTGTATCCTGTCACTGGGTCATTGTAAAAACTGTCAGCTTACAATAAATCGCGTGAAATGGTAAGCACTTTCATTTCATTAAGGCTATATTATTATACTGTAAACTATCGGATTAGGATTGCTTATTTGAAATAATCTTTTCACAATATATTGTGTTGTGTGGTAGTTGTGAAAATAGAAAATAGAAAATAGTATAATAGTATTATCTCGCAAGTTTTACCTGTTAGAATTTTACGGTTATTGTAACGAATCCGATGACATATTAAAGTATAAATAAGACTACACATTCACACAAATACCTACACACGGCACTTCTTACCATGGGTGTTAGAAATCTTTGAAACGCTCGGTATTTCTCTGCTATAATATAGGTAGGTACATGTATTTTAGTACACCAAAACTTTTCTCATGAAATACCCTATCCATTGATGAAAACCACATGAAAATCCAATTAGTAGTTTTTGAGTTTATCGCGAACATACAGATCGACAGACGCGATAGGACTTAAATTTATAATACTCGTATTATGTAAGGATGTAATCATAACTAGAAAGTCTCACCACGTAGCTTCAAGAAATCAATTATCTATAACCAGCTGGCGCCCCCGCTAACGCCTTTACTTTGGGCCACAACGAAACACATAAGAAATTATTCAAATCGCACTAACCTGACACAAGCTTTTAATATCGTTCCAAGCGATTAAACAACTTATTTATGGTCAATTTGTCCAAAATGGCTGAACTATAGCTGGTCTTAAATTAGGCACATTGCGAAAAATCCTAAACTTATGTTGTGAAGACTACTTAGTTTGATTAAATTCACAATAAATTACAAATAAAAAAACTTTTTAAAAACAAGCTTTCAATTAAATGGGCTAAAAAGAATAAAATAAACTTTTCCTTTATAACTTTTACTATCAATTTATAACGGCATTACACGATTTATATGATATAAAAGCTTGTCGCGAGATTTTGAAAATATTAAAATCAATAGATGAAGTTATTTAATTTATTTAATGAATGAAGTTGTGTATGTACACAGTTAAATCTCGCGACAAGCTTTTATATCATATAAATCGTGTAATGCCGTTATAAATTGATAGTAAAAGTTATAAAGGAAAAGTTTATTTTATTCTTTTTAGCCCATTTAATTGAAAGCTTGTTTTTAAAAAGTTTTTTTATTTGTAATTTATTTTTTACTTTTTAGTTATACCTTATTTAAATCACAATTGTATTTTCAGCAAATCCTTTCATTTGTTACCTATATTATAGAAAAGCATAAGAAACTTAGTCTGCTATCTTTAGAAGTCTGCCAGGTTTTTTTTTATGGTAGGTAAAATCATCCAATGACATCCCCCGCCCTTGGGCTTGGTTCGGTCTATTACCTTACGGTTGGACAGCGAGCTACCCATTACCCGCTGTCCACAAGCCCGCGCCTACGGTGGCAGGAAATCGGGATCGGAATCGCAACGGTTGCGGCGTGAGCGCCGTTGCCTGATGCGGTCGGCCTCCTCCTTTGCTAGCATTACTGCTTCGCAGAAGGAGGCGACCACTTGAGAAGTCTACCAGATTGGTTTATGAAACAAAAATGATGAGTTGTGTATCGTAAGACTAACAAACAACCTAACTTCCATGAAATAGCCAATTGCGAAGTTGTCCAGAGTTTATCTACCTGGGATCCACAATCACAAATATTGGGAAATGTGGAGAAGATTCACGCACCGTAAAAAGATTGACGCTCTTGAAATGTGACGCAGGAGGCGTCTACTGAGGATAAAACAGACTGTTCAACGCACTAACCTTTTCATTCTTAAAGAGCTTTGCATCAAAACAAAAACTTTTGTCGATTGTGCAAAAGCGAATTTTTAAAATGTTGGGATATATCATACGCAATGAAAGCTCTTTGGAAAGTTTAGTGGTACAGGGAAGAGTAGAGGGCCTACGTTCTCGCGGCCAATCGCCTATCAGATGGACAGACCTCACTAAATCATCTTCGAAGTGTTCCCTCATTGAATGTACACGAAGTGTCATGAATAGAGAGAGATAGAGAAGTCTCGCAAAAGCCGCAACCAACCTACCAGACGATCCATGACCACTACCACTCCACCAAGAGTATGACTGAGAAAAAGGAGAATATTGGATTTAGAGTCATGTCACTTTATTTCTCATGTTACTCTCTGCAAGCCCTTTCAATTGGTACCTATTTTGTAGGACTGTGTTAAAACTAATTAGCTATTTACTTGTGTAAATTTGTACGGAACCCTCCATGCGCGAGTCCAAGTCGCTTATGACCAGTTAGAATTTATTTTAATCGATCCGAAATTCGATGGTATTGTGTCGTTTTATTGCGGAACTCCTATGGCCACCTTCCAGCTCCATCATCAGATCCAGACTGCCATATTGATCCAAGTACAAATCAAAGTACTTGCCATTACAAATCTAACGCGACCAAAGACGAGAGGGTTGTGTCGTTTCATTGCGGAGTTCTTGTAGCCACCTTTCAGCTCCATCATCAGACCCTGGTTACCATATAGGATCCAAGGAATCGTTAATACAAATCAAACGAGCCCAAATTCGATGGGGTTGTTTCGTTTAACTACAGAGTTCCTAGGACCACGTTCCAGCTCCATCATCAGACCCTGGTTACCATATAGGATCCAAGTAATCGTCATTACATATCAAATGAGCCTAAAGTCGATGGGTTTATATCGTTTTATTGCGGAGTTCCTATGGCAACCTTCCAGCCCCATCATCAGACCCTGGCTACCATATAGGATGAAAGTACTCATCAATACTAATCAAACGAGCCCAAATTCGATGGGCTTGTATCGTTTAAGTGCGAAGTTCCTATGACCACCTTCCAACTCCATCATCAGACCCTGGTTACCATACATGATCAAAGTACTCGTCAATACTAATCAAACGAGCTCAAACTCGATAGGGTCGTATCGTTTAAATGCGGAGTTCCTGTGACCACATTCCGGCTCCATCATCAGACCCTGGCTACCATGTAGGATGAAAGTACTCGTCAATACAAACTAAACGAGCCCAAATTCGATGGGGTTTTGTCGTTTAAGTGTAGAGTTCCTGTGACCACCTTCCAGCTCCATCATCAGACCTTGGTTATCATATAGGATGAAAGTACTCGTCAATACAAATCAGACGAGCCCAAATTCGATGGGGTTGTATCGTTTAACTGCGGAGTTCCTTTGATCACCTTCCGGCTCCATCATCAGACCCTGGCTATCATACAGGATCAAAGTACGCGTCAATACTAATCAAACGAGCCCAAACTCGATGGGGTTGTATTGTTATATTGCTGAGTTCCTATGGCTACCTTCCAGCTCCATCATCAGATCAGCTCCATGTCATCATAATGTTGCATTGTCACCCGATTTACATATGCATGTAAAATTTCAGCTCAATCGGTTGAAGATATCTGCTTCAAAATTGAGTTGCAAGATTTGAGCCGAACATTCATAGTTACATACAGTGCAAGCTAATAGAAAGCTTGTAAAAACTAGATTATTTGAACACCTGCTGGCTATACAGAAATTATAATAACATGTTATTTTTTGAGGAACAGTTAAATTCAAAGCTTGTCTGCCAAAACAACATTTTGGTGCATTGGCCTTTTGAAAAAAAAATGTTTACACCTTGAAACCTCATATAGAATCTTTATGACCGAATTAAGGGGTTTAGTGTTTACCAAACTCTGGCTTGGTAACGACGATATTGAAATTTCACGATTAGGTATTAGCCTATGGCAGTTCTGAATTGACTAGTTACCTCGAGGGCTTATTGTTTACCTACTAAATCTGGCTTAGTAACGACGAAATTTCACAATAACTTATAGCAGTTTTTAGTTTATTATAGACCTCGATGGCCTAATGATCAACAAACGCGACGTTTTTTTATTTGGGAAACTATCAGATAACATTTTCCGCTCTGGATGGAGCTTTTACTGACTAAAACTTCTCTTCAGTTCCCTTTTATTTATTTATTAATTGCTTGCTATACTTACAGTATTCACTAAAGCGTATAACAAGCCAACAATCTACAAACATTTAGGTATCATTTCTATAGTGCGATAGAAAAAAATGTCGTTGTCAATGTGGGCCAAATGAGTGGGGCAAATTCGAACAATCTCGCGTGTCAGACTAAAACCTGCCCATGTTCCTTCAGTTACCCTTTGGGTTCTAAGAGCTCGTTAACTCTTTCAAATATTCCTGTAGAACCTTAACGCTACCTCTGATTCCTATTCAGCTGCGTACAACATATATCTTCCGAAATAAGGGTGTGGCCTAAGCTATCGAGAAACACAAGTGTGTTAGGCATAAAAGATCAACGAGCCAAGCTGTTCACCATCTAATAATATAACCTCAAACCTGGATAATGGTTTGCACACCATAGGGATATTTTTAGACCTAGCCAAGGCTTTTGACACCATTTCTTGTACTTTGCATTCGTACAAGTTGGAGAAGCTGGGAATACGAGGAGCACAATTGCGACTATTATCTGATTACCCTAAGGTACCCTAAGGTAATCAGATAATAGTACAGTCTATCTATCAATCCATTTTTACATACTAATAGTGGTCGCTAAGGTGCATCAGTTCTGAATTTAAAAATAGGTAATTTTAACCATAACAGGTGTTACGGTATCCCACAGGGTAGTATTTTGGGTCCTACGTTGTTCCTAATTTATATAAATGATCTGTACAATTTGACCCTCCAAAATGGTGTAATTATTCAATACGTTGATGACACAGCACCACTTTTTGTAGCTAAATCAAAGGCCGAGGTCTTTGAGGTAGCACAGAAAGGTTTTGATGATGTGTATAATTGTCTTCATAATAATCTTTTAATATAAAGTTCTTCATAATTTATGTTTATACATAGTTAAGAAAGGTCGGTTGAAAAAGAAAATTTGATCATGTTCGGAGGCGTCCTAGGACTTTTTTTAAATGAGTAATCATCACACAATTCACCTTCACCTCCTTCTTTAGCATTACTGCTTCGCAGAAAGAAGTGACCATCCGCCATTCTTACTCGCTCCAAACCAGGACCTGTACCAAGGCCAGGCGCGAGAGGTCGCTGCCCACTAATCGGCCTCACGAGGATACGGTGATACCCAACTGGCCTACACCTCCATCATAATTATGCTCCACCTTTGGGCGGTCCACACAATGGTCATGTCTTTTCTCATATTTTTTTAGGTGGGAAAATAGTTTAATGACATCTTCCGCCCTAGGGCGGACCGGGAGGGTGTGTCAGACTTTCACTGACTCCTGTTCCTTCGTTGCCTTTCATATCAGACCCAATCCTGTTCCTTCGTTGACTTTCATATCAGGGCCGAGTCTTTCTTTCAGAAACAGACCCTTGGTCCCAGTAGGCTTCGACCCTGCTGGGCCTACTGTTTGCTGACATCTCCTTTAGATGCGCGTGAAATAATACGCACCGTTGACGACTTTGGCTCGGTCCAGACGGTTGCCAGAAGCCGGATGGCGAGCTACCTCTACATATTTTATGATGGATGCTTAAACAGTGGTGACGAGTGAAATAGCTCTGGTACACACTCCACAACTTCATAGATTGACGCATAATTATAAAGGATGGGTATAGTCAGTAAAAGTCTGATCTTCCTCGCGCCCATCCAGAGGGGGAAAAAATATTTTACGATAAACTTTTCATCCCAAAAAAGAGGCAATCTTGGCAAAAGAACGCCCAGGGGAAATGACGTGTTAAAATGTCAAACGTGCTACCGAGAAAGAAGTATGGAGCTATACACTCTATCCTCTTCTCTAACCCTTTAACAATTCAATTTAGGTCGTCAAATGGATCGCATCAAGAGCTCATAGTAGGACACGTGTCATCACAACATGATCGCAGATATTCACATTTTCAAAAATTATTTATTGTTGATAACCTTAAGTGTGCGTTGGCTAGTGGCGGCTAGCGGACGGTTAAGTGAACTATCAGTCGCGCGCCTTTGGACGTAGAGGTTTGGAAGAAAAAAGGGAAGGCTTTTGCCCAGCTGTGGGATACAAAAGAGACAGAAAAAAAGTTGAGAATGTTCTTCTTTAGTACCGTAACTGATTAAAAATAAGATCGTCACTGTAAGTCTGATAATGTCCGTTATCCATCACTATTGAAGGTAGTAATTCATTTAGTGATAATGCATCAACCAATCAACGTTACTTACTTATCATATTATTGCACAACATTGTACAACAATGACGAAAACAATCGAACGTTTAATTATCTATAATCTTCATCTATTGATTCTCGATTGACACGAGTTAGCATAATCAGCCTTATAATTTTCCCACTGCTGGGACTCAGGCCTGCTCTCTAGGAAAAGGAATGGGCCGTAATCCAACACGCGGGCCCAGTGTGGGTTGGGGGAAGTCACATGTCTTCGAATTTTTAGTTCTAGGACATGCCGGTTTTCTCACGATGTTTTCCCTTACTGTTTTGAAAGCAGCGGTGATAAAATATTTACATAAAGTAATGCGCCTGGCTGGGTTTAAATCTACTGGGACCAGAAGAATTTTGCTCAAGGCTTCCTTTCATAACGAGGTAAGCAGGGTTTTTCTAAATTTGAAAAGGGGGCCTAAAATTTGTATGGAGAAACATCGATACTTCTACGAGAGATTAAATATTCCGAGTTGATAAGTCTATTTATAAATATTTTTTAGGTGAGAAATTATGAAATAACTCCTCCTGTTCTGGATGGAGCGAAAAAGTGTGTCAAACTTTTACTGGCTATAAGACCGTCTGTGTTCTTTTCGTTACCGTTCGCGTTCTAGAACTAACAACCAAACAATGCACTTTCAGATAAATTTTAAGTTGCAGTATTTTTCCGCGGCTTTGATGGAATAAATTGGCCTTATTATACAAACTGGAACCAATCCACTCAAATGCCAAAATCGGAACTAATCAAATTTGCATTTAGCATTTGTACTCACCATAAAAGCAATCTACTATGTTGAATACAGAACCAGCCCCCCTAGCCAAGTTATTGTTTCGTTTTACGTGAACGCTTGGAGTTGGCCACGCCCCCAATTCGTTTGATCGAACAAAGGAGTTGGGGGCGTGGCCAACTCTAAGCGTTCACGTAAAACGAAAAGATTGTGATTTGGCTAGGGCGCAGACTTTTGTTATTTTACTGAAGCTGCATTGATACGGGCCCTGAAGCTTCATGTCATAATACCTACTTACAAACGGCGTAAATATAATAACCGTATTGGAAATTATATGTTTGAGCCGTTTGGGGTTGAAACATTGGGGCCATGGGTTCCGAGTGCTCATCGAGTCGTGCGTGATATCAGCAAACAGCTGGTCGACCACAGGGCTCAACTGTACTTCAGTCAACAAATCAGCTATGCCATCCAACGTGGTAATGATGCCAGCGTTCTGGGCACTTTTCCCATTGACATCGATGGGGATGAATTTTTTGATGCCCAATAAGTTTCTTTTTTTTACCGATTTGAAAAAAATATTATTTTAGTCAATATATACCTTTTAAGTTATACGTAATTAAATGGATTATTGCAATGACTTACTAAACTAAACTACTTTTCTTTTCTACTTATTAGGTACTTTCGGCTGTGTCTGTGTCGAACAAATACTATGTACTTAAAGAAGTTTAGGTCTACTTAAAGTTTAAAGCTATTAAAAGTTTTAATCTTTATCGTAATAACGTTAATCATTAGTAGCTAAGACTAAGGAACGAGTTCTTGAAACATAAAGTCCCTATAGACAAGCAGACAACTCATAATTTAGCTATGTGACATAACGGTACCTACTCTAAAATTCAAAGTAAGTATCACTGACTCATCTTTGCCTGATGCTCGATGACTGATCCATCTCAAAATTTTGGACTTTCAATTTAAATTAAAGGGCTATTATGTGACTATTTTTAATGAAATGGATTTCCCCTGAATGTTTTTCGTACTAATATAAATACTTTACGCATTTACTTATCGAGATAATTAGATAAATTTTGGTGCATTGGTATATCCCCGATCGATAAAAAGCACTTCCTCTATAAGCGACAAATTGTTGGAGTACATGGTACTGATTATGATTATTTTTTTCAAAATCAGTGATACTCGTTATATTTTCTAGAAAAAAAATAATTAGTGTTCAGATGCCAACAAAGAGATGTTAGGGAAAGGTCAATGTACTTTATTTATTGCATAATCTGGTGCCACCGTAGTTATTACTAATCTAATGCACTATGAAAATATTGAAAGAGTGTCAGAGTGTTACTGGATAAAACCTACCTGTGTTCTTTCAGTAACCCTTTGCGTTCCAGGACGAGCCAAGAAGATCATCTTCAATGATGCACTTGTCAAATAAAAACTCCAAAGTCTTGAGCATCGACGCCGAGTTGCTAGCCTGTCGGTTTTCAATCGTTAACATTTCGGGGAGTGTGCATTGAAATTCCACAATTTAATTCCGTCAAGTCCGTTCCATCATCGGACCAGAAGACGTACGGCGTTGCACCACCGGGACATGGTGGAGATCCCACTCATACGTAGAAAGCGTTTCGGGAACACATTCATTATGCGTACAGCTAAGGAGAGGAATTCCTTGCCGGAGTCTGTCTATCCTGATAGCTGTTACCTAGGGTTATCTAAGTCAAGAGTGAATAGGTTACTTCTAGTCAAGCGTGCTCCATCGTCGGCCACATGATCGCTTACCACCAGGTGAGATAATGGTCAAATGCGGTCCTGTCCATATTTAAAAAAAACACGCAAACCTACACGAGTGCACAACAAAATCATTAGAATATCACAATTATTTAAAGAAATAAGGAAAAGTATACTTAGCTTAGTTCACATGGGATTAACCAGCAGATCATCTCATATAGGTAGATGTCGTAAGAGATGACTAAGGGACTGAGACAGTTATGCCGAGAGAAAGAGCAGCATCCGCCCTGAGATAGACATCTAGTCATGCAGTTATAATTTTGCCATTCATTCTTGTAACAAGAATAATGGCGATGTGAAAATATTCATAAGCAATAAATATTTCAAATGTGTCCTGTTTTCTCAGTGCTAAGTTAAGGGCCGGTTCTAGTCACTGTTTTTTTTTGTATGAACTTCGCTCGGGATTATGTCATCTTCGCGGCCCCAAAACAGCGGTTTTATTTCTATATAAAAAAAACAACAACTATTCAAGATTTTTGTTCTTGCGAAGCGCTTTTAAATAACAAGCTTATTTTTTTTTTTTGGACCTTTCAAATAGTTCCGTAACGTAATCTCGTAGATAAATACGTTTGAAATCGTAAATTAGGGTCAGACTCGCGATTTTTTTTTATCGAGCCAACTAATTTATATCGTGTTTTCATTTTTGCCAAGCCCTTGATCATATAGTCAATTTTAATAAAATAAATTTTCATGGTGTTCTCTTTTATATTTGTGGATTTCCATAGGTTTAAAAAAGTCATAATGAGTAGAACCGGGCCTTAAAGCTCAGGCTTTACATTATCTATTTTGGAAGGTGGTGGTGATTTTGATGGTGGTATTCTACAAGGTAGACCGATGACCTGGTAAAGGTTGCGAGTATCTAATGGATGCGAGACGCACAGGACCGTTCATTGTGGACGTCTTTGGGCTGAAATAATAATAATAATATAATATATTAAACAACTATCACACAATGCCGTCTAGTCCCAAGCTAAGCAGACCTTATGTTATTATAGGTACTAGATAAGTAATAAACAAACCTATGTATTTCTAAATTCATACATATTATAGATAAATTACACCCAGACACAAAACAAATGATGATTGTGCTCATCACACAAATATTTGTCCTGGGTGGGAATCGAACCCACGACCTCCAGCATCCGGCAGACCAACAGGCCAGTCAAAATGGTGATGATGATGATGATTTTAGAAGAAAACTGTGGAGTTCTCTCGAAATCTCTTATTTTTTGGATTGAATGATCATCATCATCAAATAACTTCTCCCGCTCTGGGTGAAGCGAGAGGAAGTGTCACACTTTCAAGGTTATTGACTAATTGTATCTCAGGGGCTTTGGACCTTTAGAAGGCATACGAGAAGCCAGAGCCAACTTGTAGATGTTCCAACTGACGATTATCCCTGTACGCGCTATGCTAGTGCAATTCAATGCAACTGTTGCAATGTCGCAAACAGAGAGGCTTTAATATAATTATATTCTTTGTTGTATACCTCTTAAAAAACACAAGACAAACATTTATTATTGTTTATTTTGTGTATTCCTTCAGTCTCAAACGGATTTTGATGAATCTTAGCAAACGACTAGACAATGTCCTGATAAAGGACATTTTTTTTAGGTGGGTAAATCATCCAATGACATCTCCCGTCCTTGAGCGGAGCGGGAGGGTGTGTCGGAATTTTAGTGACTAAAAACCCACTCCTGTTCCTTCGTTGCCTTTGTTATAGGGCCCCAGGATCCACTTTCGCACAACTTGTGGGCCCAGTAGGCTTGGACCCTGCTGGGCTACGGTTTGCTAACATCTCCTTGAGCCGCGCGTGGAACAATAGGCGCCGTCGATGACTTGTGCTCGGTCCGGTCAGTTATCGGACGGTCGAAGGGCGAGCTACCTTACCCGTCCTTGCTTTAACCCGTCTGCAGTCCCACCGGAAATCGAGATTGGGATCCCGGTGGCGGCTGGGGCGTGAGGTCCGTTGCCTCTCGCGTGCGGCTGCCTCTCGCGTGCGGCTGCCTCCTTTGCTAGCATTACTGCATTGCAGGGGGCGACTGCCTGCTACTCCTCGCGAGATATCGCCGCCGCCGTGATATACGGCATAGGATAGGTACTTATTCTTCTGGGACTATGTTACTTTTGGATAATTTTGTACTGTCACGAGGGCGAAACTACTGTCTGAAGCCAGTTAGTGATATCAATATGTTTCTAAACAGTGCCTTCAAAAGCTGTAAATTAAACTAAAACATACTCTACATTACAATGTGAACCACTTTCCAACTACAAACTAACACATAATAACCTACTATCCTTAACAGAAATCGCAATTAAAAAACGCTTTTCCATCCAATTAATTACCTAACAATTGATTGTCACCTAACCATCCAAGCACAAACAATAATACAAGCTCAAGCGTCAAGTGGATGGTCTTACACAACTTCCCTCCTCTTTCCTCCCGCCCGCTCCCCTCTAGAGGTCGTTCTCCCCTCCCAGAGGACGGCGAAAGGCACTTTCACTCTTGGAATTTGGCAGTTGGCGTCGTGACGTCACTTTTGCGCAATTTGACGCAATGTGGTCCAGATCTGCGCATGATTCGCCACAAAAACGCTTCGTTTAAAACAATATTTCGTCATGTAAATTAGATTTTTTGTAAACAATTGGTTAGTTACACATGTGTTAGGTAGGTTTGTGACGTAGGTTTTTAAAATAGGTGCAGTTTACTTAGGAAAATATTGATAATAGTTGTCTAGGCGAAGCTTCGCTATTTATCCGATTATTATCAGATTAAAATGTGTTTGTAATGAACCAAGTGTTTTGTGAGTTTCACTACGTTTTGTAAATCAGTGCGAGAAGATTTTATAGCATCCTATTTTAATTCTGATTAAAACTACATGGATATGAACCACAGCGCTTTGTATTTATTCACACAGTAGCTGTTAAAGTGCAATTTTTATAGCCTAACTGATATTTAGACCTATTAAACTTACCACAGGTGTATTATTAATAAAAACTAATTGACTATAAGTGTAGGTATCAGGAAAATAAAATAACGATTTAATGGCCATTTAATTTTATTGTGACATAAAAATAATTGATTCATAAAATCTACATTAGTTTGGTCCAATAATAAAAATTATTAAAATTCATAACGCTAACTGCGTTAACTTATAAAATACATGATAATAAAACTTTTATTATACTTTTATTTCTATCCCAACACCAATATTGCAAATATTTTATAACATAAACTATTTACATCACGGCGGGACACCAATTTACAAATAATATACAATTCAATTTTGTCCCGAATAAATCCTAGTCGTCTATTTGGCACAAAATTATAATTATCAATTTCAACCCGAAACAAATTTTGCACGAATTCTCCGCCATCATTCATATTAAAACTAAAATTAATTATTATTGCAATATGTGACGTAACTCGTCATTTTTTCAATATTTTTAATATAAAAAATTACATTTACATTTTTTCTTCGTTTTATATTTCATACTAAAATATTCAACAGGTTTATAAACTTATAACGAGAATAATCTCTTTTAAATCACTATTTTATAGTACCTACCAAACAATAGAGGGCACATTTTTCTTATTATTTACAGAATACTTAAATCACTAAAAGTTCATAGAACATACTAGAAATATATCATAGATATATGGGATAAACATTACCAGCTTTCGACGATGAAGATCCTGCGTTAACTCAGAACTATCGGATCTTCAACGTTTACACGCTGGTAAAAACTAATATAACACAGCAAATAGTCCCATCGCATAGAATTCCAGAGAAAATTACCTTTCCCGAATTATATGGAGGGATAGTGTACAAGACGCCTATTAATTCCCGGCCTCACGACATACATGTCGATACAAAGCACCGGTGAAAATTCGGCAGTCAACAAACTCGGCGACTGCGCTGCGATTTGCGATTGTGGCGCAAAACGAAGCCAGTCATCGTACCGTCCGCATTACCGCGGCTCGCGCACCCTTATATACAACTTAATAAATTATGTACATTACTTAAGGGCTAAGGAGTATTTATAAGCAGTAGGGGTGACAGAATTGGTAGACGAGCCTCTGACTCCTCTCTGTCTTCTTCATGATGCCTTTCTTGTAGTACTGCCGGATGCTTCTGGAGAGCTTGTCGTAGTTCATAGCTGGCCTGTTTTTCCTCTTACCCCACAGCCTGGCGACACGCACTGAATCCTCAATCTTGAATACACCGTTACCTGTGAAACACGGTTTGAATTAATCATTTTGTCAATAAAACGGAGTCGCAATTTTATTTTTGAGAAACTTTTTGCTAAACTTTACAAGATTTATGAAGTTAACAACTTAGGAAATTACTTTAAATTCAGAGACCTTTACAAGTTTTTATAGTATTTTCAAAGAGCAAATAAAAAAAAGGTAAATGTTGTTCATTGTATTTCCAAAATCACATTGAAACGTACGCTGCATTTGAATCGCATGGGACCGCTATGTCGACTGTTTGTCGCGCGATGAGATCGTGACTTGATTTAATCTCATATAAATTTAATTTTCTTTAGAATATCGTCTTTTTAAGTTAAAAAAAAACTTGTTACAGTTGTAACTAAAGACAAAGAAACAAATTGTTTTGGCGACCAATGTTTCGTTGATTTCTACTTAAAAAACCAGTTAATGGAAAACAGAAAGCTCTATAAAAACGATCATACTGAATGAAATTCCATTTTAAACATCTGTCATTTACTCAGTGATTTAAAAAGAATATTTAAAAAGTACTAAAGCATTTATTTAAACATAATGTTGTGTTTTAATTTCAATATAGACTAACTCATCCGAAAATTATAAAATAAAAGAACTACTTTTTTTAAGTCACATTATATCGTGAAAATTTAAATCACAAGACACGAGAGTACCAGCGCCAATTATAGCAAAACATTTGAAATCGTGATTTAGAATCCAAATATTCAATCGTCTAGTGATGTACCAACAATATTCGTGATTCAAAAAGGACTCGATAACGATATAAACCGTAACAATGGCTGCCTATCGTCTGAACAAGTCACGAAACTGGATAACCTTTATTTAAACAATTTTATTGAACAGATGGTAAATGGCCAGATCACCTTGAGTATGGAATGTCGTTCAATTGAATTTTCCATGTATTAGATTCAATAAATGATGCATTTGATTTGACTTACATTCGTGACTAGTTGAATTGATTTGGATATTGTCTCGACCCGTAGAGAGAGTTATTAGATAATTCATTACCCAAAAAAAGAAATTTAGTATTTTTTTTTATTAAAGACCAAATAGTATGATTAGATTTAGAATTTCTATCCACGTTTCAATGGATCTATTGTACTCAAAGTAAGTTTAGAGTTTAGAACTTATTAAATATGCGTGAGTGTGTACTGTGCACGATTTTGGTTAACAACGAGGTAAGTAGAATTGTTAAATGGGGCCTAAACAAGAATTGAAATATTTAAATCAGACTTCATTACTACATACGTGGTCTAAGTTTAATAGTCACAATATAATTGGCAATTGAAAAATTTATTTCGTTGTATTATTATTTTATAACCCTGTATAACTTGTAATTAATATTGGGTGTACATAAATTCTGCTCTGATAAAATTAATCTACATATTATTGTAGACAAGTTTTTTTTTATCTTGACCTCTAACAAATATTAGCCAATAGGAAGAAATCATGTGTACAAATCAGTAAGCCCCGCCTCTTTAGAATCATTGTAATTTATCGTGAGCAAAACAAAGGAGTGTCGTGATTCCGTGTTTAAACCAATTATAACAGTATTACAGTTATCAACGATTTATAGTACGGAAAACAGGTCCATAACAAAGAGACGTTCGGTACATTTATGTGATTGTTCACTATAGTGGTTCCTGGCTTGAATCAAACTGGTTTGATCAATCTTTAGTTTGGCTTCATTGTGAACAATAATCATTATGTAATGAAGAATGAATTCAGATGGAAGTAAGTAGGCAAAGAGCTAAGAAACGTTAGCTGAGAAATAAATAACAATTTAGAAAATGTTAGATGGCTTGAAAAAGAATACCTAATAAAGATAATTGATGATAAACAAGTTTGTAAGAAAGCACATAAATTGATTTAAGACTAAGGCGATGGTGCTACAATAAATAATTGTGACAATATATAGGGAAAACACGTTGGACAAACAAGAGATATTAATAAATTATTATCTAGTATTGAAATAACAACAATATTTAAAACCCTGTACCATTCAGTCCTAGCTATAGCAATAGATCTTGATGATTTAAGATTTCCCTAAGATAGTACGTAATAATTAATTATGAATGCACAAACATTAACATTTTACGTTGTTGTTGCGATTTATCTGTTACTAATTAACAAGGCTACGACTAATGAATAAACAAATACATATAATACGATTTTATTGTTTACTTGACAACGTATCAAATGTAGTCGAATTTACTGGGTTTATTGTGTTTACTCTAGCTCGGATAAGAGGTCTTCATTAGTTAAGATATTACAAAATTTAATATCGCTGTTATTAAAACTTAAGTTGTTAATAATAAAATGTTAGTCTACATAATATATTATATAGGGTGACTGGTAATTAGTGAACGATACTTAAACACGTGATTGTACTCATGATAACAAAAAACTTTTACTATGGGACCAAACATGAAATCGCGAAAAATATCAGCCAAATTCAGTACATTTTAACCAGACTAGCAGATTTTCATTTTCGCGATTTCAGGTCTGGTCTCTATTAAATGAATATAACAATTCAACTATGTTTTATCTGATATCTTCTTGGGTTTTTTCCATATACATATACGCTTTGTTAACAATGCCTTGTCACTAATTACTAAAATTTTTATCATAATATTTTTCTCTAGAATAATTATATTATGTATTTTTTAGTCTTGTGTTAATGATATAATCGATTTCAATATACCCACCCATTGGCTCTTTCATAAAGGTTGTTAAATTACTCATTAGAAGAAAACCTCATTAATTTGTAACGACATGATTTACTTAGCTGATATTGTTGTAAGTTGTTATCACCTTATCATTATCTTTTGTATCAAATGAGCGGTGAAAACAATTCAAACCCAAGATTTCAATTTACGTCACTGGATAAATTTTACTGATAAAACTTGATAAACCATTACAAGTCCAATAAAAATAACAACAACGCAATCGTTAAAAATAGAAATGATACAATAATCATGTGAGTATATTGTACTTCAAAAGTACTTGAACTTATTCATTGATGCACCTTTTAAACATCCTAAAATTCAAGCTCAACAAAATCCTTTGCAATATTAATATTTACCAAAATGTTTCTCAAAAACTGAAATTTTTAATCTAATAATATGAATATCAAAGTATATTTTCAATACTCACTTCGGTCTAACCACCGTATCGCTGAACCGTGTACGTGAGGAGATGCTAGAAGCTCTTTCAGGAACTGCCACAGGTGTATATGTGTGCTTCCAGTCTTGGCTTTACCGCCTCCAACTGTTGCACTTGTACCAGCTGATTCGGAGTCTTCATCTGTTGAAGAAAAGTAGCGTTAATAAATGCTTTTCAATCTTATGATTGAGGATTAAAAGCTGTAAATGGAATGAGATGTGGTGTTAAATTTGGAGCATTCAAAATATGTGGTCAATGTAGATTTTTGTTCTATATCGAAAATTGGTAATATTTGTATAAACCCGAATAAAAGTAAAAATCAATTTCTTAAATGATTAATTCCTAATTCACTTCACAGAATAATTAATATTCAAGCAATTATGCAAATTAGAAACAAGAATAAGTGCTTCTGTGTATGTCGGAGGCGTCCTGAATACATAAATAAGTGCATAATTTAACAATTTAGAAGTATTAAAGGGCCCATAATGCAGCTATTGAAAATGGGGCAGACAGTACACCAGCCAACACAACGACACTATGGCTTCTTGGAAGCTAATCATACCAATTCATCGTTTCTATGAAACTATGAGACGCCTTCGTAAACTATGCGCCATTATAAAAAAAAAACTTGCAACACAATAAAAAGTTTCATAAAGAAACTGTTTAAACTCAAAAGTTATTTTAAAATGGATGCTGTAAACATATACCAAACTAACGGCAGTCGACCTTCAGTTCTAGACATGTAAACAGACTGACAAGCAAACGAATCATTATAAACAAAACACTGCACTCAGAACAGTTAAATAGCAACATGCTATTTAAAGAAGAAAGCCAAGTGCTGAATGGAATGCTGCAAACGATTTGAGGAAACTATGGCAAGAGGAAACTCCAAAGAATTTTCACGTTTAACTGCAAGATGATAAAGTTCAAATTACTAATGTGAAATAAATGAGAGTAAAGTTACTAAAAGAGACGAGCAAAGTGACACAGGCTACGGTTAATTAAAACTTTAAGTACTTTACACCGTATGTGAAGGTGGCTATGAAAATTTTCACGATGCCGACGGCAGTTTTATCTTGGTCGCATACGACCTTGTGGGTCCGGTGGCGTAAACTAGGCCTTCGGGAAACGACACAAAAACAAGACTAGACATATATGGATTGGAAGCCGACAAGTAAGGGACAGAACGGCAATAGAACGACAAACGTCTGATTGATGGGTTAACTGTAACTGTGTGTGTAGGTATGGCTCCATATTACATTAGTATCCAATTCATTTTATCTTTTATCGGTCAGCGTTTTATGCTTTTAACTTCCAAGCTTGTATTAATTACATATTTATTGAACAAGTATTTTTAATGGATCAATCAATTCAGCATAGTTACAATCGTATGCAAAATGAAACCTGATCTTTCTCGAAACATCATGATGTTTTCAAGTCATCAATTACTTTGATCTGTTTATCATGTACGAGTATCTGCTCTTGTTGGCTGCATAGATGGTAGTTTTACCTTAGCTCTCACAATGGCAAGTTGGTATTAATGTTCTTCTATTTGTACATCTTCTGCATTTTAAGAATCTGTTTTAATTCACTATTTGGCCCAGTAACCTCTTTGATTTGCTTTATAACGTCAGGGCCTTTCTGATATAAATCTTTATGTCAAACTGTATGTGTGGACTGACAACTGAGCTGCAGATAATTGTCGATCGCAATTTCCTGTGCTACTATCTGACACTTTTTTTTATTTATAAGCTAACTGTCAACCCGTTAAGGGCGACAGGGTGTCTCGTCCATTGGTCTGTATCATGTTGTTATCTTTATGCAATTATGATAAGACTTGGTTTTACGTTTTTGACGAGTCAAACTTGATGGTTAATTTGATATTATATAATCAATATACTGTCCATAAAATAATTTCTATTAACTATTATGACCATATCTGATAGTTTATAACTGTCGTCGATTTCTAATACAAAATAAACTTAATTGGTAAATTCTCGAACAATAGTCCAACAATAAATCTTATCATTCGCTAACCTTTTATCACCAATAAAGAGCGTGTCTGTCCTCATTATGTCTAATATATCGTGGCTTTCAATTCCCTCATAAAGTCAGTTTACAACTGCGTACGTTGGCCATACATCATTAGCTTGTTTGTCTGTAACACAGTCCGTATGTGGGTTGGTAACGGTCGTAGCACAATGCATGCGACTGATGCATTGCCGTGCTACATTCGACCACGTATTGCACTATCTACTTTTCAATCATGCATTTGTGTTTTAACGTATCTTCCCGACAGGATCAGTAGACATCAAAACATACGCATTAAGTATAATAACAATATATTCAAATGGTAAATTACCATTTCACGATGAACATGCATTTAAAATTTCTAACCATTTTGATGAATGAAAAAGCTAAAGAACGTAAGAGGATACAGATATCAGATAATGCATTCATCATTATTTTTTAATTAATTAGTTCCTATAAGATTTTTCGTTTCAAGTTTACAATGATTTCTGGATTAGCAAGAAATTTAGTCCGCAACCATCCTTATTTTATGCAATCTTAAATGTCACTTATTTATTTAATTTATGTCCCATAAATCTATACTAGGTGTGGCTGTCGCATAGGAATTTCGATTTAAATATCTAGATTTAATTGAAGTTAGACAATACTATGGCGATTAATTTTATAGTTATCTTAGACGCATTTATGTTAAATGCTCTAAATTATAAAGTTTATTTTATCTATAATTACGAAATTGATGATAAACCATATTATATTGAAATTAATGATTGAAGGTTAAATAAAGTTAAATCATCGATAAAAACATGCTTCGATGTAAAACTGACTAAAAAGAAAATGGCGATATAATAAAATATTTAGTACCTATCTTATCCGTTGTTAACTCTTGTTTCATTGCCAACCCTGCAAAGGAATTGGCATTATAATAAGAAACACTTTTTTATCACAAAAAAATAAGACAGTGAGATCTTCCAATATTGTAATCCGCCCATGTAACCCTGGACCTATATCATAATAAAGTTTAACTGATTTGGAGATAACCGAAACAGTAATAAAGCTAGATACGCACCATCACTCATGTCGTCGGCTGACGGTAAACCAGCAGGAGTTGGAATAGGCGATGCTGATAACTGATGATGATCAGGTCCCTGTGACGATCTCCAGATCTCCAACTGAGCGTATAGAGTACTTCCAGCCTGTAACAATAACAAACACTGATCAAACCAGAACTAACTGTGAATATACACATTACTCGAAAAATACGAAAGATTCGCACGAAGCAACATTTGAAGTAATCATTAGTGATGTTTAGCTAGCAGAAAATTTATTGAATTTATTTTATTTATATCAAAAGCAACGTGGAACTAACGAGTCTGGTTGTTAATTAAGAAACTTGTTTTCAATGGTTTCTTTCCTACCAGAAATAGATTCAGAACCGTATGCTAAATATTTATAGAACTGTAGTCGAGCAGAAAATTTGGGAATAGCTATGGTAGTCGTAAAATTGTTCTAAAGATATGGATTATTTTCTCCTTAATTTGGAGCAGAATTGGTTTTAACAGCCATGTTGTTAGTGATATCGTAAAATTCAAATGTTTTGCATTTATAGCATTTAAAATAGTCATAGCAATATCTGCCATCGGATTTACATTAAATTCTGTTAAGCTCTGGATATCTTACATTGTATTTTTAATTACGCGATTAGAAATCCTCACCTCCACTATATTATTATCAGCGACAGATCAAAATTCTTCACGTTATTGACTTAAACCGGCCATTATCTACTCTTCAGCTATCTTTTATCTTAGAATCTTAGAATTTCTCACTAATTCACCACCTATATCTTCCCACACTGCAAACCAGATGCAATTTGTATGCAGACGGGCCCAGGGTGCTGACTTTCATCGCTTAGAGAAAGTCGGTTCGACGGCGCGTGCGATAACAAAGATACCTGCCCATTGGAACTGCCGTGCTCGATACGATGCTATACTATTTTTTCTACTTATTTTACTGTTTTCATTCTTATTCTTGACTTCAATTTGGGTTCGAATAGTAACAATGGTCTTTAGTATTAACTCAACTGTCAACATTGACTTATTTTTTCATTTGATTCTAGTACATTATGAGATATTTTGCTTTCTTTTACTCAATCGTTTTTTTCTTTTTTTTAACCTATAAAATTAGTACACATCGGATTGTCTCTAGACAAGTAAGAATAAGTTTTTTACTGTACAATATTGTAAGTTATTATTAGCGATTGAGTGTTAACTCATCAATGGCGTCATAAAAATGGATTTCCATCTCAACGCGTGACTTCATCATTACTACGTATGGATACTAAATTTTCCTTGTACCATCATAAACAACTTGACCACAAACTCGAGGTACATGATTATAAATTATTTATTGAGATAATAGTAATGTTTGGTATGTTTAAAAACTAAATAACTTGCATCTGAGAAATTCCTCAAGGAAGTTTTTTTAAAGGGACTCCTATCAAGTTATTTTATGTTAGAGTCTAATTTTAAAAAGTACTGTTAAGATACGATAAGATAAGATAAGATGTTTATTCACAAACTAAATTATACTTTTCTAGAATCTAGAGCTTACATAACTAAATTCAATATACTCAAAGTTATAACTGCTGCACATGTTATAATACATATAAGACGTCATGACATAACAATGATTGCAGAACTAAACATTGTAAATATACTAGTCTTCAACGAAGTTACATAAGATGGGTCAGCACTAACGGATTTCCTTACTTTCGGTGTCCTTACTAATTACGTAAATACAATTAATGTTGAACTTTTCGTAATGGTGGTTGAGGAAGAGAATACTGACCTATACATTACACATGTTACATCAGGTATAGTGAATGTATTTTATCGCACTTTTTTTCCTTATGTCGTCAGCAAAAACTTTGTAGAAGATTGTAGTGATTGGAGAGTTATATTTTTATTTTTGTGTAATCGGTGACCATAAAGTAAATGTTGTATTTGCATCAGCCTTATAATGTTCCCGCTGCTGGGACTCAGGCATCCTCTCTAAGAGAGGAAATGGGCCGTAATCCACCACGCAGGCCCAGTGCGGTTTCGTGTTGTATTACTTTATAATAATTATATACCTAAATATAATTATAATAATAATATTAAAAAGATAATAATTAATAAACTTAAAGAGTACAACAGAGATCAAAAATACTATAAACACATTGAAACATAGTAAAGTTTTTATTGTTTTAAATTCAATGATAGTACGTTGTCATACAATATTCATTGCATCATTATTATTTAAACAATACTCTTCTTATCATCGTACCCTCAAGTACTGATAGCATTATCATTACACTATAAGGCAGAAGTTACCAGACTGTTCAGTCATTGAATAACACTGACTAAATTTATTAAGTTTTATAATAATTTAATTTTCTCGGATCAGAAATTTTGATTGATTTAAAATCTCATATTAAATGATAAATCAGAGAACAGGAAGATAAAAAAGACTACGGAAATAAACGTGCCTCTTAAAGATGTAAATAATTTTGCACTTTGGTCAGTAAATACGATTAGAGATGAATCATTTATGCTCATTAATTTGCAGTGCGACGAACATGTGCAAAAGACACGCAAAACCAAATATGATGTAAGCATTCGTGAAAAAAATTAAGAAGCAGTCACTGAAATAGTTGGCGATGATTTAACCGTAATAATATTGTGATATGAATGCATTAGCAACTAAACGAACTAAAATATATAATACTCAAGGTTGAGGATGTATAAATAATAGTTCTACTTCATAAAAGACGTTTGATTTTGGTAAAGAATCCGATAGTGGCTAAAATTGAAAACTATTAAATGTTAAACTTTCATCCTTATAAGAAAAAATAACTGAATGAATAACTTACAATTAATTAACATAAACACATGAATAAAAATGCCCAAGCCCCTACATTAACGTTAAAGCAAGCGATAATTGTGTATCACTTGACCCCAACTGACACGTGGCTAGAAGAATTTATGTGATAACACCAAGATTACACGCATTGTATATAATAAGATATTTTCTCCTATATTGACTGCTTAAATCGGTACTACTTAAGTAAACATTGTATTATCACTAATATGTGAATCAGTGTAGACTTTGGTCATACGAACGCCCTCAATCTGCCTCAGGGTTATACGATAGTCATAAAATATATACAAATGATTATAAATAGTACCTGAGATGCTCTCTGATTGAATTCTTCTTCTGTGAGTGCTACGAGCGCTGCACCATCCATAGTGAAATTCTCCATGGGCACCATTGGCAAGTTGTAATGTTGCAATGTGAACATCACCCACGCCTTTACGTCCCCGGTACTCCATAGCATTGGATCTAGAAACGAACACATTATTATCTACTGTTTCACCTTTCTGATTTATATATTAACTACTACTATTATTATTATGATCTGCCACGAGTTTAACAAATTTATCTCATTAAATGCCATGTAGCGGTCTGCAAAACCTATTTCTTAAACATTTATATTGATGATTAATTCAAATGGCATCATTACGTCAATTCTACCGTAATCTCATTATACCTTGTTCGTAATCAATGACTTACTAATTAACAACCCTAAGAAAGAAAATGCGTTCTAAGAAAATGTGGACTTCGTTACGCATGCTCTTGTGCAGTTTTACATATCCAATCAATGTGTATATAGCGAGGACGTCACTAATACAAGCCAAGATCATCGCTGGGCCAACATAAACAGCTTACGTAATCTACTCTGAGCGTCTTCTAAGAAATCATTTATGTTTATAATGGCGTTACACTCAGCGGTAGCCAACATATTCTGTACGTGGAAATAGGTTTTTTATTCGGCCAACATCTGAGTTACGTCACTATTAATTACAAATCTAATAGTAATCATATAAGACCGTGTACGAGTACAACATTCCCATGAAATGTCATTGTAAATCATACATGATTGTTCATAAATATATTTTGCACGTAATATATGTGTTGACGTTTTACACTCACCTGGTGAGATTCCAAGAACTGTGCATGTATTGTCTACGTCCCTCTTGGTCTGCTCAATGGCCATGCTGAGCACACGGTCGATGTCTGGTGCGACTAGAGAATCGTCACCTCCACTGCTCTCCTCCATTTTCACACTTCCCAACTCCAACGGAATTGGTCTGAGATTTAATCTCTTCTGGAAAGATGTATCTTCTAATGCTGACCTCAGCAGAATGTGATCCCTTGGCTCTTCGACTTCGAGTTTAGGTGTGAGGTAGCTCTGTTGGACACTGTCTTGTAATATCTGATTTTCTTTTAGTAGTTCCTCTATGTCTATGTACTCGTCGTGTTGTGGAACTGGTGACGAGTATTGATTGTGGCTACCGTAGGATACGCAAGATCCTGATGGTGACAGAGGGTAGGGAGACGCAAAGCCAGGCACGGCGAGTCGGTTAGGTTCTTCTTTAATGTACACTTGTGGCGAGTACTGAAGAGAACTGTAGGGCGAAGCGGGCTGCAGGGCGACTGCTGGGATGGAGCCTTCGTCTGATGATGGCGAGGGAGTAGGATAACCCTCGAAGTCGTAGAGGCGTTCCAGGAAGACGTTATTTGTATTGTCTTCTGGATATGGTGGGGGTGGTTTGTTGTGAGGGTTGGGTGGGGAGTGAAGCATGGATTCTGGAGGGGATGCAGCGCCGAGCAGGCGGAGAAGGTGTTGTAGATCAGCGGGGGAGGCGGGCACTGCTCTCTCGCCCTGAGACGCCGACGGCGGGCTGCACCCGGACCGAGGCACCGTTTGTGGCATCTGTGAACAAAAGAAAACAAACATTAATTGTTGATCAAATCGAGATTGGACTGAATTGGTTCTTCTATAATAGGTATTGTTTATTTAGTCACGATTTCAGTCGATATTTCTAGGATTTCACACGCGTTTTTTGAGAGCAGGTGTTAATTTTGTTTTGTTATGTCGCGTAGTTATTTGTCCGAGATATTCATGCATTTTTTACATGTGTTTTTAAGGTGTTTAAACTTCAGGACGTTTTGAACCCTAAAGCTTGCTAGATTTAAGAAGTCCCGTGGGTCGTTGTTCACCAACGTCATTAGTCTACGTACTAGCAACCACATGCCTTAAACATACACATATTTGTACTGTATATTTATCAATTTACAGCGTCATAGTCCTATGTATTAAAAGCAGTGACGTAGATCTTTAAACTTACGTAGATTTAAGTAAGAAAAAAAAAATGTAATGGTGATTATAAGTTTTAAAATTTTAGTTATTTGTTAACATTTTGTACTTTAGATGTAGAGATGTTATTTTAGCATCGCGACGACGTGTCCGATTCTGAGAAATCTTTGAATAAGTGTTAGAAAAAAAATATGCAAATAAATGTAGATTGTGTGCTAATAATTCAACTTATAAAGCAATAGAAAAGTGAGAACTAAAATTATGTATGATGGCATGCGGGAAAAACATTTTATGTGTTCATTTACCAACTGTTTCTATGTTAAGATAGGATTAGGAAAAAACATAATCGTCTAACATTCCACGGAGCTTGTCGAAGAAATTAATGAGTATCTAATCAGTTTTATAATGACTTGAAAAACATATCGATAACCAATAATACCTTCTATACTATTAACAATATAAGATTCAACATACACGAGCACATTAAACTGAATGATAGGCATACTCAACGAAATCGTCTAATTGATCGTCTGTGCGGGTCTTATATTATTTTGTTTTTTTTTTGTCTTGTCGTGGCGTACGTTGCTATGTAAAATCTAACCATTAGTTTTCTTTACGAGGCTTCAATATCTTGCCCCCATTATAACCTAGCGGCTTCATCCTCGTGATATTAGAAAATTATCTCAAGGGAACATACTAAGTTTCATTGAAATCACGCCTAACATATACACAAAAGCTTTTGCCTTTGTAATATTAGTATAGCACGCGGCAAATAAATTGAACCATTTGCTATGGTTACGCGCAGCCCCCCACTTCAATTGAGACCCGAATATCGGTTACTGCGCGTTCAAGGTCGACCGATATGATGGTTCAACTTGTCTGACAACGATTATAATTGATATTCAATTGAACCGGGTCTCAATCGAACTGCGCGTAACCGTAGCAAATGTTTCAACTTATTTGCCGCGTATTATACGATTTAGTGTCAGGATGACGTGTATTTCTTCAAGTTTAAATTTGTGTTACGTTCATATAACATGTCAAAGACCCGTTTCTAATAATATGTATATTTTTTAAGTAATAAGGTTTAAAATAAACTTACTCTAAGCAAAGAGTGTCCCATCACAGTCGCAGTTAATTGTCAACTGCGCCGTAACACAATTTCTTTGCGAAAATCTCTTGTGTTCAACCGGTCAATCCAGATAATCAACCCAAGTATTTATTTTTCTACTTTTTTTCAGTTTTTCTAACAATTGTTGTTAAATTTACATATTTCCCACGTATCTGCATTGCTGTATAATTGTTTTTCTAACCCTATTTTGATTGGCTAGTGTGATTTTAATGTGAAGATACTGTGTTGAGAAGAAGAAAAATTGCTTATTCAGTTTAATAACAAATTCAAACATAAAAATCAGGAAATGTTTGTATTATAGTATTCAGTAACATGGATGGATGAAGAGGGAGAGGAAGGCCAAAGTAAAAATGGATGGATTGTGGATGATATGAAAGAAAAGGGGGTTAGTGAGAGCATGGCGGGTGACGGAACAGAATGGAAGAAAAAAATATGTTACACCGACTCTAAGTAACACAGAAAAAGGCCAGAAAGACGACAATATTATTCAGTAAGGTCTTTGGGTAATTTTTCTGCTAATAGATTATTTTAACAGTCTGGCAAATTAATCAAAATAGAGCAGACTTTTAGTGCCCCCGAAAAAATATTAATGATTACAATTCGTGATGTTGTCATAAATGTATTAAAATCTTGTTTTATATGTTGGATTATTTTATTAACAGACACATCTTAGTTATGATTTTATTACTGATGGTCGATGATGTCACTGTTCGCTAGCAAATGATTAGGAATTGTTATTTAATTGTTTTGGTATTTTATGAATCGCGGTTCTGTTAGTGTTAAATAATTTTCGATCAAATGTTTTACAAAACTACAAACTTTAGGAAAATCTGATTATTTTAGATTATTATCCTTTTTTGTTGTTAATTGAATCGTAATTTTCCAGTGGTTTAAACGTCCGACTGTAATACATGAGTTTGCGATTATTATCCAAGTGATTTTTTTTATTCATATGTACTTTTCTAATTCTATCTAGGACTTTACTGACGACCTTTGTCCCACTGCTGGGGCTCAGGCCTCCTCGCTAGGAGAGGGAATGGGCCGTTATCCACCACGCGGGTTCCGTGCGGGTTGGTGGATGTCACATGTCTTCGAATTCTTGGATCTTAGATATGCCGGTTTGCTTACTATCCTTCAGCGTTTTGAGAACAGTGGTGATTAAATGAATTACACAAAGTAATGCGTCTGCCTGGGTGTGAAACCGTAACCAATTTAATTAAATTTCGCAAATAATTTTAAACCTTTTGTAATAAATTCCAAGCGTATTTCTATATCATAATCATATTCATAATCACCCAACTTACATTGCTTGCGGTCACGCATAGCTAATGCGTCTAGACAATACTTAACACGCGGAAATGTCTGGCAATTCTAGTTTTAATCGAGACATCTCATTACAATATTTATGTCAAATTCTTTACAAATATTTGCGGTATGACGCGTATTTAAAATATGTGACCTTTGCAAATTTGGGAATTTGTTTGTTTATCATTTTTGCATGAATTATGCAAATTATTAGACATTAGTTGTTGTAAACATATTCAAACTTACTTTAGTATAGTTGTACAAATGTGACTAAATTTTCCATCAAGAAAAACATACCTACCGATTATAGAATCTATAATCTATCTGAATCTATCTGATAGAAACACCCAGAAACTATTCAATAAATTGAAAAAAGTATTTATTGACTACCTTCTGCCAATGGCTTCATCTATGTGAATATAGAAAAATTGTCGCAATTGAATATACGTCTTCGTGATAAAAAGTATCGCGGGTTCTATTCTAAGACATGTTCCGCGGCAAATTTCATCGAAGTCTATTCAGTCGTTTAAGCGTGAATGAGTAACAAACGTAGACACATACATACAATCTTTCCACTTTCATAATATTATTAGGTTACCTCAGTAAGTTTAGGATATAATAAATACTAAAACACGTACCTGGCTGTTGAATGGACTGCGTTATACAAATATAATATATAAGATTGTACTAACATTTCGATTGCGTCAATGAAATCGTAATGAGTCAATCGCTAAGAGATAAATGATAAAGATCTTCAAGACTATAGTATGACTTTGAATGTTTTAGTTCTTAAGATTCAATTAATACAGTTTTTTTTAAACAAGATCTTTTGAAAGCTGTATGCAAATATGAATACTATAAATGAATATAACATGGGTATAATGATACAAAAATTTCTACTAAAATACAACATTAAAATTTGTAATTAAAATACATGAGAAAGGTGTATGTTAATAATCATGAAATGCCAATAAATACTAATATAATTAAACCTTTGAGAAAAGTGGTTGAAAACTGGTATTCAAGGAATTTGGTAGTATTTTCTATGATTCATCTTACTACCATTTTATTAAAGAAAGTCTCTTCAATGTATTACAAAATTCAGCGGGATGTTTTACGAGTTACCGTAGCCCCAGATCGCAATGGGAAAATGAAGGAATGCAGATTGGTTTTAGTCAGTAATACACGCCTTTCGCTCTACTTTAGAGCGGAAAAAGTGATTTAAAGATTGCCAAACTAAAAAAGAAGTGTTGTTGTGTTATGTCAAAATCACTAGCGAATGCTTAAATTGATCTTGTCAAAGATTAAACACTAAATAAAAAATAAATAAGCTAAATATAAAGCGCGACAAAAAATACCTCAATGCAAGTCACTACAATGCGTCAAAGCTAATATCCGATCAGAAATCTGTCTATCCGGACTTCCGAAGTCGGATATACCGATACACATAATTTATTGCTAGATTTACTAAGAAAAATTCAGACGGATACGGGATTTTACAGTTTATACATGGTTCACATTTTATGGTGAATAACTTGTCATTACTGGAATTTCAAGTATTTCTAGTTCATATTTATCACTACTGTTTGCCTTTAGATGAAATAACCCAACATGTACTTACGTATATTTAAATGAATCTCGATAGTTAGTATTATTGTGCTGTATCAATTTATTTATATTATTCAATGATCAGTACGCCTAGAATATAATAATTATCCGTTGTTAGATATAATATATTGCGAATACCCTTGACTGAACTAACCTAGATAAAGTACATAGCTTAAGTACTCATTTGCAATTCTAGATTACGATTATTTATCCTGTCTTCGTCTCTGTGGTGATTGTCACTTACTAAGCACAGTGAGCACCTGGCTAGGGTATTGCCAGCAAGGTCTGCTGCCGTGACTATGCTGTGATGATCTGACCAGGTTCGCGGAGTAATCATGGCTAGAGACCGCCCTAGACAGAGAGCTTTGGAAGGAAGCCTTTTTCCAAGTGAAACACAATAATGCCAAAAAAAACCCGATCTTCAAGTTCATAGAAAACTCAACTAGCTTCAAAAGTCACGTAATATCACTAGCGTATTCGTTGCTATGTTGATACAATACTAAAAGTTGGTTATGAAGCCAATGACCGTCTCTACATAACATAACAATATACGCGAAAAAACCGATATGAAGTTCAGTTATTTTGACCCCGAGAACAAACTTAGACTAGTATCTTTTATGATTAGATGAGGCTTATATTGTACAAGTATAATACATTTTAAATTAAAGGTATGTTATGAACCTAATATCGTAAGCTTTGAACTATATTATCTAAGAACCGGTTACAATTAATAACAATATCAACCTCTTTATATCAATTGCCAAATCTGTAGGAAGTATGTGTTCCGTTTTTAAAAAAAAATGGCCAACAATGTACATTGACGTCATAGCATTGTCGACCAATGAGTGAAGAGAACGAGCGTGACCGTAGGAGAGCCTGCTACAATCAGACCTTGGGTTTTCCACTAAAGTTCGCTCAACCATTTATGATAATAAAAAATGCTTCTGTAGTGCATACGAATTGTTACAATTTTGTATGGTTTTTTTAAATGACACAGTTTTAAAGTTGTGTCAATAGGTATAATTTGGTTATTTGCAAGAAAATAATATACAATTTTTTGTAATCTTTCAAAGCATTGCTTTTGCGGTATGGTTCGAAAGAATTATGGATTTGGACAGTAACAAGGGATTTATTCAGCAATGCTCCTTCCCCGAGTGGGACAAGGTACTTAATGATTTTTTACTCCCTCCACTTTTCCACTTTAATAGCTTGGTCACTTAAAAAGCTATGTTTATCAAGCTATGCTTTTTAAAGAATCATTCAATCCTCAGTAGGTCATATACAACTATACAAAAGATGAAGTAATAGCCTATTGTTTACAGACAGTTATTAAATATGAGCAACTAAATATACTAAAGCTATCACACTAAGAACCAATATCGTTTAAAAAGCAAATTTTAAAAACAATTCACATAATTGTATTCGATAGAATGAAGTCTGTGTTTCCAGATAGCTACAACTTGTTCTTCAAATCAAGAGAGGTTACTTCTAGACAAGCATGCTCCATCATCGGCCACATCATCTCAACACTCAGTCACGTGGTCAGAACAAAAGAATGGGGGCTTGGCCAACTCAAAGCGTTCGACGTTAACGAAACGATTGTAACTTGACTAGGGGGTCAGGTAAGATCTAATCAAACTAAATCATACATTCTAAAACGTTGTTAAGCTAAAACTGAATCAAGAAAACAGGCGTCCATTAAAACACGATGCTTTTCCATTTCACCATTATAGTTGATTTCAATAGAAACATACTGTAAGTACCTATAAATCTTTTTGTTTTAAACACAGATATATCTCGTTGAAATGTTTTGCCTAATAGGAAATAAATAATCGCTACCGCTATGCAATTTAAAAGCTATGTTCCAGATAAATTATTACTATTAATTGCAAGTTTTTACGATTTTTCTGAGCTATGTAGCGATCATAGTTTGTCAGGATTTCTTAGTACTATCAATTCACTTTATAATAGCTATACATCCTAAAATTCTTGATACTTATTATATTTATTACGCACATCATTTTCAATAATATAATTAGTAATAGAACTAACATTATAAAACCGAACGTTTGTATGTATGTCGAATAGATTAAGATGAAATTTGGCACATGGATAGACCATTTTATAGAATAGAATACATAATTGCATTTTAGTTTTAAAAAAAATTGCTTAACAAAATAAGTGAAAGAATCTAATATCTTTACAAAAATTCTCTATTACATAACCTGTAATTTGATTTGTTGTTAAGCTACATTAAGGGTCAAATTATCACGGTTATTTGTTGTTATTTTTGTTAACCAATCCAAGCACCTTACTAGATGACTTACAAACTAATCTCAAGAAAATACTTCGTCATGACAACGTCTAGACAAACTATTTTAAAGTCATACCTGCTGTGCGCTATTTTTTTCTCAGAGTTGCAAATAAACTTATAACCAAATCAAAATCTTGCCAAATATAGTGTTTTAGTTATCCGTGACTTAAGTTTTATAAGATGGTTTATTTTTAAAAGACTCTTTGCATCGTTTTATTAGCATAACTCTACGTTTGAATTAGGGATGTGTAACTCTTCACTGTTCCGAAATATTTAACTGTTCCGAAAGATTGGAACAGTAGTAATGTTTCAAATGCGCCATTCGGAACAATTAGAACACTGAAACAGTCTGTACCTGCAGTGACCTGCAGTTTTTTTATATCAAATTAAAACGTATATATAATGCAATTACTGAACTAAAAATATCTACTTAAAATTATTATTAAATCAAAATTCTATTAAACAAAACTGTTATTGTATATGATGTGTCTGTATCTGTAACTTTTGAGCCGATGTTCCAAATGTTCGAAATGATACTTAGCACCTTACATTTCTCTGTCTCAGTATGACTATGACGCGACGTAACCGATCACGATTCATAAGAGTCAGTGTCTGTGTTTGTATTTTTTGAGCCGATATTTCAAATGTTCCAAAAGATAAATACTCGTATATCAGTTCCGGAACATTTCAGTGATTCAGATACTGTTCCAATCGCAACGATGATATACTTTGTCCACGCCTAGTTTGAATAAGATATCTGTCTTAGATTAAGTTAAATTGCCCATTACTTTGAGTTATGGGCCTTGGGCTTCCCCTGTTGTGAATTGACACCTTTATATTGTTTATTTTTTATTTTATTGTGATATAAAAAGATAGAAGACGATCTTAATAGTAACGTACTGTTTACGAATGACTATAGTCGAATGTATTTGGTATATTATTTCAACATGTTTTTTTGCGACGAAAGGTTTTAGAGTGGCGACCATGTACCGAAAGACGCAGCGTTGGAAGGCCTTGCATAAGGAGGAACAATGACCTGGTGAGGATCGTGGGAACCCAATGGATGAACACACAGGACCGGTCGTTATGGCACAAATTGAAATGATGATGATGTAAATTCTCATCTATAAAAGCTACTATTACTTAGGATGCACTGCAAAATATACCGTAATACAATCTATACAAATCTCAATATTACTGTAGCAGCTCACAAAGTTGCTACAATCAAGTTCTTTTAAAACTCTCTAATCTATCTAGAAGAGGTCAAGTAACTTTAGATTATAAACAGTTCAAGTAACTCGCGCGCTGCGTAGCCCGGAGCGTTGATGCTACGTCGTAGTACCCTCTACGCGGTCCCTTAACTCTAGATTATGAATACTGTAATTCATATTTATGATTATCAAAACGAACTTTACAAAGAGATCAAACAGTTCATTTGTCAGACATAATCACTGACAAAATTGATGCGATGACAATCAAATATCACTGATTGTCATTTGTTATATTTATCTCGGAAAATACTCGTAAAAGGATTGTGTGTTTGCACACGTGTAGAACATATCCTCAAATAGAACTTCCCTTCGGTTTTCTATACGAGTGAAACCTCTAACAGAAGCTTGTACTAGAACATTATATACCAACCAAAGAACAGTAAACGTTTCATAATTAGCATAAATACTACTGCACCATAAACGGAATCAAAGACTTGTTTTTTTTTTTTGTTTTATAGAACATAAAACGTGCCAGTCTAGTATAATTATCCAGTGTTTTATTTATTTTTTTCTAAACTAGACGAGGTAGTCGGTATTTCCCAAACGATTTTGACAATTAAACGGATGTCAAAGTGTTAAATTTATTGTCGTCTAACGAATGGTATTTGATAGAAATAGGATGTGTAGATTTGAATTTAAATTTAGTGTTGGCTCCCAAGGCCTTTTAGATTACGCTTTGTCTATGCTTCGTTTCGGAATCCAAACTTTATGATCTTGTTAATCGTTATAGTCTACACAGCCAGTATTAAAAAGATGTTGCAATAAATCATGTTGTCATAGAATTTAGATTAATAATAAAACCTCAGCCCACAAATGTCAATTAACTATAAACCTTATTAATATTGGATTTATGTACTTTAGAAACCCTTTACTAAACGCATTCATAGTCAAGAATGCGTTTAATAAAGCGTTGCGATGTTTAATAATGCGTTTTTCTTAGTTTATCAAGAGCCTAAGATTAGTTAAAACATAATACTAATATGGAGTTGCGTATATACCTATAGAAAGATGGACAGTGTGTAACCGGCTCTTAGTTCCTTGACACCGCGTTTTGTTTTGATGCCGTTAGAAAACAGCCACGAAATGCCGCCTCGATAATGTTGGTAATTAATCAACGTATCCTACCAATAGATTCCAAGGTACCTAGCGGTAAAAAGTAGGTATGTACCTACATAAACAATAACAACAACAACAGTTACTTCAACACACAAAGTACTTATGTAAGGATCCGAATTCCGTATCCACGTGGTAAGTAAAAGCCTCACTCACTTGCTTCTGTCTCCCTCACTCACTGAATGTACAAAATCACTCACTCAGTCAAATATCCGAACAGGCTATGGCTTGTGGTGCATCCATAGCGTTGAGGTTATAATGCCGGCCGGCGAGGATGCTCGTTGACAGATAATGGTTCCAAATTCAAATGTTTACAGTCACTGTTTTTATTATACTGCGTTTTTAAGTTTATTATATTTCCCGGCTTTTTTTGGCAACATGAGTGCGTGTGTACGGCGGATAGATCACACAGCCACTGAGCTCGGCGCCCGCGCACGGAGCCTTTGCCTCAATGAGCGGCTACGTCACCACGGGAAGTACGCTGCCACTAAACTAATATAAGAAATACTTCTCACATCGAGTCGCTCCGTCCAACGTCATAAGCCACTTAATTATTTTTCTATGACGCTATAATGAAAATTTAAATGAAAGACGAAATTAAAAAGTGATTTGATTCAAGTCTATTTCCATTGTGTTACAGTTTCCTGTACCTGTTCTAATTTGTATTGTTGATTTTGTATGAAATTTTCCGTAAATAAATGACTAGTGCTGACGTTTAAATGTAAAAAATTGTTTATTAATAATATTGAAATGTTTTTAAAAACATTTTTATCACAGTTGCTTGTGACCCAAAAAATGTTTTATTTTGACAATGTTGTTATCGTTAGGTTTTCGAATTATTCACGTTGATAATATTAGGTACATCTCTAAAGTTAAGTTTAATTTCAAATTATTTTTATAAATTTATTAAATCTTCACCGGTTCATATCTGACCGGACCGAGCCCAAGTCGTCGATGGCGCGTTCTGTTCCCGCGCGCCTCAAGGAGCTTTCAGCACACCAAAGAAGCCCAACCTGCTAACTGCAGGCAGGCAGGGTCGAAGCCTACTGGGGTCATGGGTTAACTTCCGAAAGAAATACCCGGCCCCGGCACGATAGGCTACGAAGGAACGGGTTAGGTTTTTAGTCAGTAAGAGTCTGACACTACTTCCCGCTCCGCCCAAGGGTGGGATTTGTCATTGGATGATTTTACCTACCATAAAAAAAATCCGGTTCATATCTAACGATCATATACGAGTACCTACAGTTATACGCCATTTGCAGTCTCCAAGATAAAATACAACGGAATGCATGATACTTAAAAGTCTTATGACATGTCATAATAAATGCTAATCAAATCAACTATATCTTGTCTACCTTGACTGTTAAGATAATAATCTATATGTTACATAAAATTAGGGTTAACCCACCCCATTGCTACGGGCGAACAAGTCGTGAGTCGTGATGGTGATGACGTCACTGATCCGCGCCTTCCGCAGTTCATTCATACACTAATAATAATACAATACGGACAAAGAACGTGTATTGTACATACACACATACCCAGACGGTCGTACGTCAGTTGCTACACGTGAGAAAATAACAATATAGTTACATATTTTGGTCGCACGATCTAAATTATTTGAAGATCTTCTTGCTTATTTATTGATTATTATTAGGTAGAGTGTGGAAATTGATTTTGTCTTCTGGTTTATTTGTAACATGGTTCATCATTTAAGGTTAGGATAATATCCATCCACATACTGGAGGATGCAGCGTTGGATGGCCTCCTATAAGGTGGACCGATGACTTGGTGAAGGTCATTTGGACAAATTGGGGGAGGCCTATGTACAAGAGTGAACGTCTTTTGGCTGAAATGATGTTGATGGCTATCCACGGATATTTTTGGAGACGGTTTGGGATGCTTCATTTTTCTAACTGTTCGACTTCTTGGCAATTAAAAAGTTCATTTGAAACAAAAACTTTGAGTTTATTTTTTAAACTGAAGCGTAGTACTAAAGACATCAACGGGATGCACTTTCTTTTGCGTAACGTTTCATGAAAAATATTATTGAAAAAAATATCAAGATATTCGTAAGCAATAAAAGATCTAGAAAATTTTATAGGGTAATAAAATGTATTACTATTTATACGTATTGTATACTTCAGCAAACAATACGAAGTGCTAGAAAATATGAGTTACTACTAAAGAATGGCCAATAAAAACACCAGACTAAAATTATTCCAGCGTTTGACAACCTTTTCTCCTACAAAAGATTTCATCGATTAGGTAAAACGAGTTGGCAATTTATTTTATACATTGATGGAAAGCGACGATGTGGTCGACGATGGAGCACGCTGGCCTAGAAGTAAGCTAAGTGCTCGAAACGGCCAACGCGCCACGCAACGCGCCGCGTCTCCGTAAACACGACGTAATCACTCTTTACTTAAATACCCCTATGTTGTGGCTATTAAAAAACAGACTCAGGCAGTGAATACCACTCTACAGCTGTACGCAAAATGAATGTGTTCTAAAAACATTTTTTGTGTATGGGTTGAATGTCTACCATGTACCGATGGCGCATCGTCACATTTCAAGCAATTCGCAACAAGTAACGTGGGTTAACTTAACCTGCGTACCAGCAGACAAAAAAATACAATAGAAATACGAATACTAATAAGTCCAGGTTCCCAACCAAATATGATCATAATCATGCGAATATGATTCTCGTATCTATTTATATCGATAGTTATGTAAGCGGGATTGCCGGCTCCGTAGGTAAGTCATTCAAGTATTTTATGTCACGCGAAAACCCATTCATAATGCACACCCACTCACAAACATGTCGTGTGCAATTACTTTTAATATTTTGCATGTTAACGTCCTTGGGTAAAAACACCTTTTAATTGCACTGCAATGCATCAGCCTTATAATGTTCCCACTGCTGGGACTCAGGCCTCCTCTCTAGAGAGGGAATGGGCCGTAATCCACCACACGGGCCCAGTGCGGGTTAGTGGATGTCACATGTATTCGAATTATTGGTTCTAGGACATGTCGGTTTCCTCAAGATGTTTTCCTTCACCGTTTTGAGAGCTGTGGTGATGAAATAAATTACACAAAGTAATGCACCTGGCTGGGTTTGAACCCGCGACCTACAACTCGTAAGCTGGGGCCGTTACCACTCGGCCACCACTGCTCCATGAAGATGTTATGAAGAGTATCTCACAAGGTCGAGTGGTAGAAAATGCTTATGGCATTAAGTCCGCTTTTGTACACCAGTGCATAAAGCTTTAATAAATAAATAAAATAAAATAAAATTAACCCTTTAAAATGATGTATGAATACGTACGATTAACACTACTCTGTAAAAACCTCACTTGACATTAGCTTTCAAACACTGCTGAAAGTGTCAAATTAATTCTGTCAAACCTGACTGGAAACTAAAACCTTTTAAGTAATTATTTCACCCAAGTTACGCTGATTGGCGATTTGAAATAATGGCGTTAAATCGAAAATAAAATAATTAAAGAAAAATCTGAAATTCTGAACACCTGCATGAAAATATATATCTATGTCGCTCAATGATAAAGTAACATTCTATTGGTGAAAGAATTATTAAAATTGGTACAGTAATTTCTTATTATCACAAACAAAAATACAAATCTTTCCTCTTTAGTATAGATATGATGTTGTTTTCCTATTCTATACGAGGTTTTTAGGCCCCTATATAAAATATATTGCTGATAGGTACAGACTTATCTATAAAACATTAAGATACTAAAAGATAAACATTTAAATACGTAAACCCAGATTACTAAGTTTAAAATAACTGCTCATTCAATTGCTTCCATATACATATATATGGCAATCAAAATGACCATCAAACGGCATTAATACCATTAAAATGCTGCACCTTTGGGAGTAACTAAAATGGAGGTAAAAGCCTCAATGATGCAATTGACAATCGTCGAGCAATCGTTGAATAAGTGGTGTCATAGTGCGTCATCACTTTTGTTAAAATGTCAATGTTAAATAAATCAAAGAATATTAAATACGTGCAGATGAAAAATTATTCTAAATGATTAATAAAATATACAGAATAATATTTTTTTTTTAAATGATTGTCTAATTAACTTGTTATATAACTGGTATTACGAGGGTATGAATAAAATTATAAATTAAGACAAGATAATAAGTAATAAAATAAAAACTTACAGAATTAAAGTATTGTCTTTTTTTTTCTAAAAACTAATATGCCACTAATTAATTACCTGATAATCCTCAGCCACATAATATGATCCTCCGAAGTTCCGCCAGTAATAATCCCGAGAAGGCACCATGCTTATTATTCAGTATTTATTTTTTCCGTAAACTAAATAAAAGAAAGTTTCAAAATACAAAATCACTTTTTATTATAATAAATTCAAACGGCCGCTTTACTTTAAACAGTAAATAATGTTTATTATAAAATAAATAATACAATTTATTGAAGCGAGAAGATCATTATTTTTTCAATAATTATTTTTATTGAATAACTTTTTACGACTGCGAGCCGCGCGGCTGTCTCCGTGTAAAGACGTAATTCTTTTTAATATTTTATCATTTTACACTTCGATAAATATATTGTTTTATCACGTCATTTTATCGTAAGGAGCAAAGTTCGCTTCAAAGATAAGATAGGACTACTTTTTCACAATTCTGACGGCTTTTAAGCAAACTAATTTGTTTTATAGATTAGTTAATTTTTAGAATCTTGGGGATTTCTGATATTATCTGATAGAGATTGAGCCTATCACGCTTACGACATGATTTTTGTCATAACAGAATTATAGATAACTATTTTTAGTTTTGTGATCAGCTTGAAATTAAGTTATCTCTGACCGTATCCTTAAAATGAAAAGGTTTTTTGACGGAACAGATATTTGAATAGATTAAAATTATTATGAAAAAACCCTTTGTTTTTGTGTCTTAAAACTGTTAACTTTTTGTATTTTCATATTTTTATTTCAATAGCAGTATCACACTCAACATCTATTTTATTTAATAAAAACCAATATCAGCTGTAACATTAACTTTATCAAAATTAAAATTAATTAACAAATTAATTTTGGTACAGATAATTAACAGGCCCTCTCACAAAAACTAAAAAAAAATCACTGCAATTAAAATTATGGTCTTTTAATAACCATGGCGAATATTATAATTTTTTAATCAATATTGGCCAGTTAAATTCCAATTTTAAAGACGCAGAAACTTTTATGCGTACCTACAAAACTGGTTTTTAACTAATAATAACACGGCACTTTAGCCAGTTTACTAACACAGTGGAAGTTAGTTAGTACAAGTTTCTGTGAGAAAACTATCCAACAAATAAACTTAATTTGGATGGACTTAATTATTGTTTGTTCAGAGGCAAATATTTGGCCAACCATAATCTCAACTCGTTGGAAAATGTTCCTACTAAGGGCCTATCGGTTAACATAAGATTTACTGTTCGGTAATATTGACATTGACTTTAGCCACTTAAGGTATCGAATAGTCTTTGTGTTAGGGTTCAGTTTAAATTTAATATTTCTCTTACTGGTTCTGCTGCCTTCTATAATAATTAATTTATAAAATACCTTTTTGCACCGGAACGTACCTTAATATATATGTCGTGGCCAAATCATGGAATTGATCACTTCATGATATGGCCAACTAAAACTGGCCAGATTGTTTAAACGTTAATATTTGATGATATGCCAATCCTCGTTTGGCCATATCAGTGATGTAGGATTTCTATGACAATAAAAGGTCTAAAGATAGTAGACCAAATGAGAATTGACATATCATCAAACTTTGACGTTTAAAACGATCTGGCCAGTTTTAGTTGGCCATTTCATGAAGTGATCAATTTCTAAGATCTAGCCATGATATATATATATCATCAGCGATAGTGTAGAACCTTATATTTCCAGTTTTACAAAATTTAATAATGCCATGTTTACTATGTTACTTATAGAAAATATTGTGGCTTCACCCACATCGAAGTAGAAAACATACTCCTACGATAAAAGTAGGTATCTCTATATAATTAGTATAGATATTAAGATTAAAAGCTTCCTGTCCCAGAGCAGTCGTAAAAAGTTAAATTATGGTGATGATAAAATAAAACAAAAACTGTACGTGGTTCTCGTCACGGTAAAGTTCCATCGTACCTTAACCCACGAACCTACAGGTGGCGCCGCCAAGTGTGATCAAGCTACATCAGATAATTGTCACTCAGAATAATGATCATTGTACTCACTACATAATACACTTTATTGTCGTTTGAAGAGTATTAATCCTACCGTTCACCTTGACCGCATAGTGTTTTTCTGTCCTATGACTAGGATCCGCTTGGTTGTGGGGTAAAAGGAATCTGTCGTGAGCTCATTTGTAACTACACAAACTGTGGGTATTTGTGTACTTATAAGACGGATACTGTGGACCGTCTACTTGGAAGTTTACTACAACTTGCTTCCAATTTCAAATCATTTATTCAGAATCCAGCTGTTATCTGTACCTGCCAGTGTTACGGTAATGTCACAAAATCAATGTCAATGTTAAGAATCACTGTGGTCGTGGAAAGCAAGGGACAACTGAAAGAACACGGGTTTCAGTCCGTTAAAGTCTGACACTGTGTCTTACTCCACAAAGAACGAGACAAAATAGTTTCACACGACTCTATATTGGTAAGTCAGAATTAAATTACTTATTAGTCTTATAGGTTACACTGTAATCAGTTATTGAATTTGTTCTTATAAAGGCGGATTTAATGCTTTAGGCATTCTCTATCAGTCAACCAATCAATAATTAATTAATATAGTACAAGAACAATATTATTTCGTATCCAAAAAATGGGGAAATATCTTTTATTTGAAGTATAATAACTAATGAATTTTAGACAAAGAAAATACTATTTTAATTTTAATAGTAAAAATACCTACGTGACACGTAAATCGTATTACTACCAAATTAAATTAATAGAACAGAATAGATAAAACAATTAATTGTGACATAATTGGGAAATGCATTCGCGTGAAGAGACAAACGACACACGTTAGTGACATTAAACGCGACACACAGAAAACCCTAATGGCAACTCGTTAATTCGTAAGTACGAATTAAGTAATTAATAAGAGAGCAAACGTTTGGGACATCACGTAAACTAAAACCGTTAGGCATGGAAAATCTTAACTGATTTTTTTTTAGGTGGGAAAATCATTCAAAGACCTCTTCTGCTTTTGGACGGAACGGAAGGGTGTGTTAGACTTTCACTGACTAAAAACCTACTCCTTTTCCTTCTTTGCCTTTCAATCCCGTGGTTGGGTTTTCCTTTCAGAAGCGAACCATAGCCCAAAAGAGATCGTTGCCGCCGATCGCCCCCACGAGTACACGGTGGTCCTCTGCCCAAGCGGGGCACACCTCTACCGTGTGCTCCAACGTGTCTTCCAGGCGGTCCGCACAGTGGAGACACCCAAGCGTTACTTCCGCACGAATCCGGTGCAGGAACTTCTCGGGCTGACCATGTTCGGTGAGAACCTACGTCATGTGGAAGATGAGGACGCTGTAAAGTCTTTCCAGCCACTTCTCAAAGAGGGGACTTATCGCCATAGTTAATATCTTAACTGATGAATCCCACTCGGGCCGATACTTGTAAGGGAATTTTCGAAAGAGTTATCGTAGCCCTGGAATGCATAGGGCAACTGAAGGATCACAATCTGACAATCTCGTTTTACCCAGAGCGGGAAACATCATTTGCTGATTTTACACAGAAAAGGCCTCAAAATATTCTTAAGTTGAGAGATAGTAAACTATGACGCATTAGTTGAACTAAAAACAATATTTTTAATGCTATTACTTTAATATCTAATTTTCAAAGACCTAATAAAATACTAACCTTGTTGGAAGTTATATTTTCGAGCAGTTTAGGGTTGAAACTCTCGGATCATGGGACCGGGTGTTCAAAGATTATATGAAGATTTGTCTGTGCGTCTTGTTGACACTGCGTGACCCAAGGGCTGGGTTATACCCTACCTTGTACAGAATATAAGAATTGCTATACAGCGTGATTGCTGCCAATCTTTTGGGTACATTGCCAGTTAACAGCGATGTGGAGAATTAAAAAAAAAACATCTTGACAAAAAATCAAATATGACCTTAAGTGACTTTGTAATGAAGTTTAATTCACCTCACCTCACTAAGTAGGCCTTTGTTTACTTTAAGATTACATTGTGACCATAAAACCTTTTAGAACTTTATGATTATTATTATTATTATTTTCAAATTTGTGAGGTATTGGCTTTTTTACTATGAAAGGTAAAAAATCCAAATACGGTTTACTCAACACTTGTCTGGAGAAAAAAAAATCTTAAGAGTATAAAGTTGCGCAAATAGTTTATTGACATAATTAGGTGTGATTTAAACGAATAACGTCATCTCTTTGGCACAGATTTTTAGCTTTGATATGCTAAGTGCGACCAATCACGTACACACCCCTTGTCTATTTTATCAAAAATTTAAAACTATAAATACCAATTATTCAAATTTATCGTAAAATCTATATTGTATATGTTATCACATTACGTGGCAAATAGTTGATTTTATTAGACTGGTAATTAATTATTTGTCCAACCATGAAGAAGATGGCGTGACGACTTAGATGCCTTGCTTAGGAATTAGCAAGAAGTGGCTCAAAGCCGAAAACACTGGAAGGAATTGAGGGAGGCCTTTGCCCAGCAGTGGGACAGTATTGGCTAGATATAATAATAAAAACATAGTATCACATAGTTGATATCGAACTCCTCTGAAACAGCCGATTGTTTTGTTTTTTTTTTGTATTGTTGGTGTCTGAGGTTTTTAGTTGATGTATTAGGCCGTACGGTATTTTTTAATGTCTTATCCCCATTTTTTTTCTATGATAATTTATATGGCGAAAAACATTGGCCGAATCAGCTAGTTACATTGTTTGAAAATGTAATTTTCAACGAGGTAATTAAGACTTAAGACATATAAATATATAAAAACATAAGACAGAGACAGAGACACAGAGGAGAGACAGAGGGATATTAAGACTTTGAAAATTGGTTATTAAACTAGTACCATTAAAAATATAACTTTAAACACAACGTTTAACGTTTTAATTCAACGAGATGTCTGAAAACGCACATTTTTTCAGTGCTGCCTTGGTAAAATAATCTCGGTCTATAAAAAAGGAGTTTCCCATACCTTATGCAACCTACCAAGTCTGTAAATAATAGTTATGCATATACTTATCAATTTATGATAATCATATTTGATTAATATATGAAGTTTATCGAGTAATCTACTCAAATAGTGCTAATTTAGATATTATGTTATAAAATTCATAAAGTTTTTCATGCGGTAAACCCCCCCTTTAATGATACAGTATTTCTTTGCCAAAAATAATGTTGTATAGTATAGTGTTGTATCACTGTTTAGAGATAATAATATTGCGTAAGTGAATAGTGATGTATCACAATATCAGTTTGACAAATACATGTGGATGGCGTCTTAATTAAATAGTGAGTGGTCATCTAATGCCCGTAAATTACTTACGTAATTACTTTAAATAAATTTTAAAAATAAAATGTGGTACCCTGAAATAGCATAACGCAGTCTGTGCTAACCTCAAAGGAGATATTGAGACGATTTAGTTGTTTTCCTTAGGAATTGGCGAGTAGTGGTCAACGGGAACCATAAAAGGAAAATACGGAGGCCTTTGCCCACTAGTGGGACAAGGTTAGGCATAATAATAATCTAACACATTTTTTTTAAATAGCAAAATTTTAAAAAAAATCTTTAATCTACTGATGCTGTCTTACGTAGAGTCGTAAGCACTAATTGAGAGCTAGTTTAGCAAAGATATACTAATCTGTGTGTTACTTAGCTTTCATTTGGTTTAGACAAACAAGAGTAAATATTTTAGCGAACAAACTAGGGTTCTTTAAGATTAAATAAATTGTATGATATTTAGTTTCACAGAGACAACAGTCGCCCCTTTTAGCAACCTCAGCAAAAAAATAAGAATTGTGAATGTTCTATCAACCTCTATCTTGACCATCAAGGACTCGAGTAGCAGTCAGATGGGGGACTTGGAAGAAACCACGGCTGAAGAATAAGGAGTTGATAGATATTACAAAACGGTAAGCCCCCTTCTTGTCATCCATTCTGGCTGAATTTTTCATGCTTTATTTCTTTTTTTTTTTAAGTAAAATATCCTCCAATTAATTATCTCACTAAAGGGCTTAGCTGGAAGACATGTCATACTTTTACTAACTAAAACTGTGTTCATTCTTTGCCTTGCATTCCGGGACCTCGAGTCTTCCTTTCGGAAATCAACCCATGGCATCAGTAAGCTTCGGCCCTGCTGATTGCGGTGCTCCATTATTTTCTTAAAGTTCTTAATAATCATTCCAATTACGTCCAATACCACGAACAATACAATAAAACTACGTTCATTAAGAACATTTCCCTAATCAACGCTTGGAATGCAGTTAGCCCTTAAAGAAAAAGAGATTGCTCTTAAAAATACAAGTAAATGCGTCTGAAATATTTAATCGTCAAAATGTATACTAGGTAGTATTCAATGTTTGTTCGACAGTCGCTACGGTGAGAGGAACCGGTTCTCAAGGTCTCTCGGTTTTCCCTGCCGTTTACAAAATGGCGGATTTGATCTTACGATTATTGCATATGTTTTGTCTGTTAGTCTGTTGCTAGGTAGAATTAAATTTGTAAGGCTAAGGAATGCATTAAAAGATTTGTCATTTGTTTTTTTTTTATGCAAAACCGGTTTTTCGCAGTGTTGATTTTTTTGAGGAAACTTTTTGTTCAAGTGATGCTCATGTTTTTATATAAGTACTTACTGATATAAGATAATCATTTTAGTTAATATTTATGTTTTTTATATAAAAATATAGATTTAAAAAATTATCTGTTAGGTATTAAAACCTATTTTTAAAAATATACCTATAACCAAAAGTTTTAGTCTATTTTGTTACAGTCGATTTTTGTTATTTCATTCGATAGCGTTGGCAATAATCGTCTATAAAAGAAACATCAACATCAAAATACATAACACTCAAACGATGAGACATGCGAATCTTTGGTCACAAACAATTGTTGAATTATGCAATCCAAAACAAAATTGAATGCAAAACGGCTGTAGGCATCTTTCATTTATTTCAAGCCACGTGCGTGAAACTAATCGAAACCTTTTGTTTATTAATATTGATTGATATAATATTTTAAAACTGGTACTAAACGAACAAACAAAGAACGATCCGTCACAGGCAAATAAAAGTTAATCTTCTTATTAAACTTAAATGTTACTAAAAGGTTAACCACATACTAGAATCACGAAAGCTTAGCTTCATAAAAGTTCCACCAAATGTCAACAGATGGCGTTAGTAGTAACTATAAGCTTAAAATCGTGCCAGTCTAAAATTATTTTACGCAACTTGCGTAGTCAAACATAACCTTTAAATGTCCTCAAAACCTTAGGCTTTGAATGTTTAGCACTAAACCTCAAATTAATTTGCGTTCAAAAACGTACCTTGCACGTGCAAACAGTAGCCACAATTATGCGTAATAATTACATGTATAATAACAAGGTCGCACCGACAAACGTAACACTATATACCCTGTGACGCAAACGAGTTTCCCTTTCACCATCGCTATTGGGCTGCTCAGGCGCATTCGATACATAAAATCTTTGCTCGCCGCCCACTCGATTATTCGTAGCGATAAACTTGATTTGTGCACGATTCCCTTTGTTTTGTTCAGGAACGAGACATTTATTGGACACGATTGGTTGATGTGTACCTTTGGTTTTTGGTTTCACAATTTTATAAATATCTGTAATATAATAAACTTTAACTAGAGGAAAGATGAAACGCATGTTATTAGAAGATGGATAGAGAGGCAGATGGAGGCGAAAAGCTGGATGAGGTCTGTCAGGGGTGATTTGAATGAAAAAGGAGTCGGTGATTATGTGATGGTTGACAGAATTAGCTACAAAAATGTGTTGCATCGACCTCAAGTAATTTGGGACAAAGGCAGGAAAATTATGAATTGAATAAATAATAACACATATTATTTTAAAATTGGAAACAGTAGGAAAGTATTTTAAAGATACTTACTGAAATTGATGTAGTCTCAATAAAATAGTTCAATTACTTTATTTATTTTCAATATGCCTTAGCACGTCAAAAAGAAATCTGACCTGAAGTAAAAACTCCATGGGTTCTTGTATTTTTTTTTTTTTGGCTTCGCACGGTTTGCGCTTTTAGTTCTTCTATTTTAAACTGATTCCAAATTTAAACGACAGTTCCAAATCAGCCAGAACTTTTTTTGTAGTAACTTACGTGCTCTAAAAATTGTTTTAGTAAGCAACCTTCATGATACTCGTACCTACCTGGAACCTTGCAGGATTACGTTTCTTTCTTTGCTATAGAAATAGGTGAGCATAATTATGTAACCAACGTGCATAGGCTGTTATATTATGTGCATAGAAATATAATGATTAATATATTGTGATTGTTCATAAATATTAATTAGAGGAGGAATGATATCTTGGTTGCTATAGAACATTATTACTGTTGTAAATCTATTTAATTTTTTTATATCTCGAAAGACAGCCGTTTGAAAGCTCAATTTTTGTTTTCTAATAATTCTGTCTCAAACTTTTTACTAACTTTGAAATATTATCAGTTTAAGTTAATAACACATGAATAAATTCGTTTTTTATTTTGGGGACACATTCATTGTGCGATCAGGTAAGAATTGGAATTCCCTGCCAGGGTTTATATCTAAAAATTCAAATAAAGTCCAGAGACAATAAGGTACTGTCTAAGCAAGCGTGCTGCTTGTTGACCACATCGTCGCTTACTATCAGGTGCGATAGTGGTCAAACGCAAGCCTATGAATAATGAAAAAAAAAATGGGGAAACTATTCATATAAGTAACGTTCTTCGACTAGTCTCAGTAATTTTCCGTAAGTGAAAAATTATCACATGAATGCCCCCAATAAAGATAAGTGTTAATTTAGTAACCAAAATTGTTGTCCCTTGCTGTTTTATCACACCTTAGTGTAGAAAAGTAGTAAATTAGTAAACACACGAGAAACAACGCAAAACATATTTTTTTTATATTTAAGTGTATAAAGAAACAATAAATTAATTAACAGTTGCAGAGTGATTAAGTTGTCAGAAATGGCACGACGTGTGTTTTTTATCAATACAAGTTAATTATATCTATTATTGCATTTCAATTACTGTAAATGTCACAAAGGTATTGATAACTTCATTAACTGTGGGTTATTAAGCACGAGTATGTACAAATCCTTTTTTGGTCCGTTGTACAAAATGGCCTCCAATTGATCGTGGTCATTATAGTGGTTATAACTAACATTCTTTATATCCAAAAATAATTTTAGGAAATCACTTATTTTGATAAATTCTTTATAAATCTTGCCTGTCACCAGTATGTTTGTGTTTACGTACATAAATACTAAATCCGTTGTACTACCAATGTCTTCGATATCCTTATTATTTGCCTACAATTTTAATACCAACTAATTTTCTTAAAAAAACACTGCTCAAGTTTTAGTAAAATTTCAGTGCTTAAATTGTGATTGAAGTTAAGTGACTGGGTTACCTAGAAGTAACTTATTCACTCTTGACTTACAAGCTGGGAATCTTGTAAGTCAAGAGTGAATAATGTTGTAGCCATCAAGAAACACAGACTCCAGCAGGGAAATCCACTCCTTAGTTGTACTTACAATGAATCTATTCCCAAAAAGATTTCTAATTTTCTAATTGATGTCAATAACAGTGCATTATTCTAGTTACATGTTGTACGTAATATAATCATGAGAACACCTGAATCTTTTTATAATATAAAACTACTAAAACATGATGCAAAGACAACTAAACCAACTAGGTAATTATTTGACTTTGACTCACAATTCGTTTCTCAATTCTTCGCCAAAATATCCGTTTGGTAACAATTGCCTTCTTTCATTTTCCTGCTACGACTTTCGCAACGCAATGCGATGATTCAGAAACCATGATTCGACTCAATGATCTGGCGAGACGCGAGCCTTTCTTGGAAAATTGGACTAAGTTGTTGACCAATAGCTGTATAGACTTTTGAAAGTCTCGAGTCTAAAATTAGAATGTTAAAATAAGTTCGGGAATGTTTTTTTTTTTATTTTGCATCCTTTATATCTGCTTTTTTTTTCAAAGGGAAATCATTCTATAACCGCTCCTGTTCTAGGGGGTGTCAGACTTTTACCGACTAAAACCACACCCATGTTATTTCTTTATCTTGCGTTCTAGGACTATGTCATACAAACTGTCAGCTGGTTCGAAAGATTTGACTTTGATTTTGAAATTCTGAGCCAACAGTGACGGCTTAAAATGTCAAAATCAAAGTTAAATTACATATGGCTGCTGAAAGAACATGGATAGGTTTTACTCAGTAAGTCTAGAACTACCCAGAGTGGGACCAGTTATTTGATAATTCTCACTTCAAAACTAAAAAGGTCATGCCATTGGAATGTGTTGTACACAATGTTCTATTTATAGTTGGGTTTTCCTTTATTTAAATTGGTAACCATATGTATAATGCAACTGCTATGACTATTTGCTTTTTTTAAATTCTGTAAATGCAGTTCGGTATTTCTCAAAAATTTGTGCATGCAGTCAGAGATGACTTAAAAAGTAAAAAAAAAAACTTTTTCTTGTAGCTACAACGGTCAAAGTACAGGCTCTGCCAAACTCGTATTGCGAGGGTTTAGTGTTAAACCCACCCATTAAGTGTCCGTAATTAGAGACACAATAGAAAGACAATAGGTGTGCGAACGTTTTCTTGGGGCTTGAGTAATTAATGCGTTTTTGACCCTATTTTCAGTGGTTTAATCCAATAAGTGGAATTAGCCACAGAATTAAAATTACTTGAGGGAATAACCCAATAAAGTGACCGCGTTTACTCAAAACATAAAAACTAGTCGTTTTTGATTTTTCAACACTTATTGGGTTTTAACACTATGCCCTCGATGAACTATTATCTTTGTAAATTAACTTTCATCCTTCCTGCCGACCCTTACTTATCTAAGACTTACAGATCCATGTTACAGATATGTTTCAAGACAATAAATAATTATAATAGCAACAACAATGAGCCTTGTGCAAGACTTGTTATACTTCCTGGTTTACAAGTACAAGCTCTAGCTAAGTAATACATTATGTAGATGTATAATCCTATACCTATACACATAGGTATTGCAGAAAAAAAAGAAGTTATGCTACCAATGACTGTCCTGTATTGTACTTGTATTTCGGGCTGGTATCCACGACTAAGCGCGTATTTTTCGTACTGTCCTGAATCAGGTTCTTACATTCAGTCATTCCAGGTTGCTTGGAAGAGATAAGCCTCTGAAATATAGGTAATAATAATGATGTAGACAGCTCTAGTTGACATAATAGGTGTAATTTGGTAGTACTTTCTTGTTTTTCAAAAAGGATGGTGTTCTATTTTTGAATGTACGTATTTTTTATGCATCTTCACTGATTTCGCGGTTAACTGTGTTTTTTTTTTGGTTTTATAATGATAGCGCTCGAAAATAAGCAGATTTTTTTGGATATTACCTATTTTTTAAAAACACTTTTCCTCAAACACGTGCGATAAACTTTCTATTATCGCACTTGATACTAAAATAGTAGATCTGATCTTATCGGATTACAATCACTTCTAAAATTAATTACCGAGAAAACTGGGGTTCGAGACGGATTTAATATGACTCAACTAGACAATACTGATGTTGATTTGAACCATAATAATATCAGTTATAAGATTCATATTACAATAGTTTTAAATAATGTTGGAAATACCAGAGCATGAATCGAGTGGCCATTGCAAAATTCATTGAGGCAACAACCACTGTTGCGTGGCGTTCATTCAAGTTTTTTTTTTTTATGAAAGACAAGAAAATGAAGTATCTTAAGTTTAAAATTGAAACATTAAAACATTTTCACTAAAAAAATATAACCGACTTCAAAAACCAACTAAAAATGTAAAAAAATAATAATTTCGGAAGTCAGTATGAAAAAAAATTAAGAAACAAAACCAGTAACACCGATTTCCATTCCGATTTCAAAATGAAACTTATTTCACATTTTTTAGAATGCTTTTTTTTATTATTATTCATAGGCTCGCGTTAGACCACTATCTCACCTGATGGTAAGCGATGACGTGGCCGACGATGGAGCACGCTGGTCTAGAAGTAACCTATCCACTCTTGATTTAAAGACGTAAAGAATGTTATTGAAGTCGATTGTATTTTTTTTTCTAATGAAACACAGGAAAATGGATTATCTTTCTTAAGTTTAAAATTGGAACATTTAAATCACATTAACACATAATAACGACTATACAAAAGACACGCTAATTCTATTAACCCGTGTATACTCGCGTCGAAAATTTTCTTTTATTTAAATTATAAGAAAAAGGCATTCGCATCGATCATGTCTCTTTGCCAAGTGATGACGTCATCGAGGCGCGTCCTCGACCTAAAAACACAAAGTGAAAATCAAACAGCTAATACTCGTATTGTACTCCTATTCAATAACTGTACTCTTAAAATGTCTGGTCTAGAAGACAATACGTCTAAAATTACGAAATACTTTGTTTATGTCATTTTAAAAACATGCATATCGAATGTCTTACTCATAGTCTCATAGGTTATGCATTTTAAGTTATTTGTCATTTGTGGTAAATCAGACGTGGCGAATGTTAAGTTTTTTCTATTCGATCTTATTGCGTGGGAATTTACGACGGTAGTTAATATTGAAAAGTGTGATTAACACATGATTTAAGAACTCTATGAATCACCTATTTTTCTCTGTATGTGGTTAAAGGGTAGGGTTGCCAACCGTACTTTAATATAAAGAAGAATAGTAAAGTAGTACTTTAATAAGCGTCTGTACGATACTCTACGCGCACCTACTCTATAGCGATAGAGTGCACTAAAATACTGCTTTTTATTTTAATACTCAGCTTTAAATAAAACTGAATAAAACAAGTATTTCACTGAAGCTATTTTGGAAACCAAGCTTTATTGAAACTGTACTCCTACCATAATTAAAAAAAAAAAAAAAACAACAAAATGTTTGGTTTGACCATAAAGGATACTCATTACTTTAAGACAGTATTCTTCAATAATTCCATCAAAATAAGAATTACTCTATTTTATCGAAAAAAAAGTTACTGACCCTATTAAAAGTCGATATTTTAGCAAAGTGTAATTTGAGAGTAGGTTTTACTATCTATTAGATGCGTAATTATGCCAATAATCCTTCAATGCGTAGTATAATAAACTAATATAAAAACTGAGCAACAAATCAAAGAAAACACCAACCCATTCAGAAAACGTTACAAATCAAAAGACAATGTAACAAAACGTTTCCTCTAAAGACTAACACTGCAGTGTTTCCTACATAATTCAGTACAAGAAAGTATGGAGCTATTCCGAGCTACACACGGGCTATGTAGCCCGGGCCATGTAGGCATGTCCATTCTATGCGACAATTGCCGAGGCATCTAAATTGTCTCCCGTCGTCATTCAAGGGTTAATTGCGTATGGACGCGCGGAAAATTCGAAAGCGTTTATGGAAGTTTTCCAATGTATGAGTAAGTAGTTTAAGTGTCAAGTGCGAGGTTTTCTTATACTTTCGAGACTTTGAAAGATTGAAGAAAATTGTCGTTTATCAATAATTTATTAGCATTAAACTGTGGGCTGTTGCACCCTTATTATAGATGTCGCTGTCAGCGATTAGACTGTCATTGTACTCATAGATTTAAGTTGGTTTATAAGAGTTGTGCAACTGTTTGGTGTTTAAAATAATTGTTTTATAAATAGCATAGTCAGCCCTATAATGATCCCACTGCTGGGACTCAGGTCTTTTTTGGAGGGGGATTGGGCCATAAACCGTCACGCAGACTCAGTACGGGTTAGTAGATGTCACTTGTTACATTCGAATTTTTGGTTCTAGGACATGCCGATTTCTCCAAGATGTTTTCCTTCACTATGTTGAGAGCAGTGTGGATGAATTAAATTACACAAAGTAAACTACCTGACTAGGTTTAAACCCACGTCGTGCTACTTGTACATAACTAGGTTCGCTCATTCTATCCTAATCTCCAGAAAGTCTTGAAGTACTGATCCGAAAGCCATTGTATCTTTCTCTAATAGAATACTACCTCTGAGTGTCAACCTTTATTTAAAAAAAAAAACATGGTACTTGTGGTTTAGGATACAAGAGTGAAGCCGTGGAGATAAGCTAGTGGTTCATTAGTCTGATATTATTTGAGATTTTTAATAGTTTTAATACTGTCGGCGGACTGTTTACAAAATTGATAAGATAAACAAATTTTCACTTAAGCTGATATTCTAGGCATGGCTTCCTAATTACGATAATATTATCTCAATCCAATTAATCGCAATCAACATCAGCAACATGTTATTCAAACTCTTAAATTTTTGGATTTATAAAAAAGTAGACATTACACCACTGGCCATGTTTAACGCCCCAGCCTTTTTAGCAATAAAAACTTAAATTTTATTATTCTTTCATTGTCTCTGTTTTTCTAACATTATTTTGAGAAATAAAATAAATAAAACTAGTTTAGTAAGTGCCGAATTTATGTCTATCAGGCCGCGGTTCAACCGTTACAAATCGGTCAAACTTTGTAATAATAATGTTTATTCCATTCTGATATTGTTGGAGCTTTATCGAATTAGTTCCAGTTGTTTTTATCTGTTAGTGTAACACGATTCAGTACAAACAGCATGACAGAACACGACCGTGACTTCTAAATATAAACTTATATGTCTTTGATGGATACTTAAACAAAATATGTTATAAATATTTTTTTTTTTTTGCTTCATTGCAAAGCAACACATGTTGTCTACATGAAAAAAATAAAAATTGTTAAAAATGGAAAATCATAATATATGGATTATGACTTTCCATTTTTAGCTATTTTCATCATCAGTCATCAAATTTTTCGTAGCAAATAATTATGTACAACATATTTAATCCAATATAAATAAATAAAATGATGAACAAGAAATAATTGCAACAAAAAAATAAAATCCAATCGTCTCGTATTATTCGCATGATGAATTTTAAAGTATAGGACCGCACCGCTTTAAGGTCAAAAAGTACTTTAAAAATACCTAGTCTACCTATTATACTCTCAAGGAGTGAATATACATTCAATTTTAAATCTTTGTTCGAACAAAATAAAGCTCAAAGTCAGAAGTCATGGTTAAACCCAAGAAACCCAGACTTGCACCTGAGTTGAAAACTGGTACAATTTAATAAAATAAGCAAAAAATAAACATGTGTCGTGCTGTGAACTGTACCGTATATTCACAAGATTTGAGTACAATTTGCCTTGAAGTGTGAGTAGTAATTTTCTTCTACACGACCGACCTTCAAAGGGATTGCTTCCGAGTTGTTAAAGATCAAAGCTTCAACATGTTATTATCTGACCAATCTGACCAAACAAGCTTTGTGAATGCGCTTTATACTTTGCATATATTATAGTCGTTTGGTGCGTAAATGATTTTACCGTCATATTTAAAAGTTGTCCATGTTAACCAAAGATTTATTTGAGAAATTTGAAATAGATCGTGTATTTTGGCCTAATTAAATATATATAACATATTTTCTTACAAAAGACTTAGCTCAGGCTAACTTAAAAGAATGCAAATCTAAATTACATTTAATATGCAAATTGGATATAAATAACACTTTCACACGTCAATTTAAACTAGATAAAGCCAGTGTTGCCTAGCTGACTACACTTAAAAGAAACTTCGAAACAAACTCAGAGATAATAAAATCATGCACAGTATATCATATCTATAACAAGATTTTTTTTAACAAAACTCACTTAAACCATTGTTAACAAGCTAAGAAAATACCCTTTAATACAAACAAGGAAGACTGATGCATGTAACAGCAAATAAATAAAGTAATATATCTGCCTGTCAGTCGACCTCTTCATCAAAGTTGAGTCGCTGTTTACTTCCTCAAATGTTTTAGAATCTATGTGTGTGATCTCATAAATGAGTGTATGTGTGGCGCCCATAATCCTTGAAAGGTTAGTAGGTTAGGTAGATATGTTTCTACCGTTTAAAGTTTATCAATAGTGGTCAATGCCTAATATATATATTGCATAAATATATCAAAACAATTATATTTAAGACTAACTGCTGCTCGTGGCTCAACTCTCATGAAATTAGTACTTCCCTCCCTTAGGAAGCGATTTCCATTCAAAATTGAGTTTTAGAGTTTTTCTTTTTTTTTTCAACTTTTTTATGTTGTAGTAGTCGAATCTCCCATATTTTTTTATATATTAAAGTAATTAAAACAAAAATAAATCAAACTAGACAACCTATTTTTTATTGCGAAACTCTTTTTCTTTCTTTAAAAATATGGTAGGCAATATAGAGAAAAAGAAAATAAGACGTATTTACCTCAACATTTAATACAGGCAGTAGCAAAAATTTTCATTAAATTGTTTTTTTCCGTTGACACCTATCGAACTGACAAGACTAATTTGTGTAAAAAAAATAATGCCCAGTACTAAAATGTATTGGTTACTTAGATTAAATTCCTTCTGAGACACACCCTTTTTTCTGTTTCACTTCTGTCGTCATACACAACGCAATAAATACAAATTAAAACTCTCATTATGTAAATATATCAATAACTTCCGACTTCGCCTATGTGTTGATCATAATCTGGGATCGGTCGTGTTCAGTGCGGCCACGAAGTTTGGACTCTATGGTTTGTAAGGTCATCGATGTATTATTTACATATTTTTACGAATATGTACTGTTTATATGATACACGTGTATGAGATTTTGTATAAGATGATCCAAGTGAAATAATTAAGAAAAAATTGTGTTAACAAAACGATACAAAAGTGATGACTACTGATATTTATTTTTAAGAAAAATAAAACATTTATTTTGAGTTAAGTAAAGAAACGCATTACAGATGTTCTACCACTGTTGCAATTGCAACAGTACTAGTGGACTTCCAAAACGCACCAAGTTTTTCTGTCCTCTAGTGTACATAAGTACCCGCATATTTACAAAAGGATTTCATAAATAGTTTGCAGCCCCACAAACAATAACATATGAGCGTGTATAGAATTTGTCTAGAAACGAACAAATCTAAACCAAAGAGAAGACTGGTGACTTTTATGTGATAAAAACATTTTCTTGAGCTAAGTAAAGATCAAAAATTTTACACAGAAATCTTTCTTTCAGTCAAGTAGTGGTAGAACTCTAAAACGCACCCAGTTTTTCTGTTCTCAAGTGTACACAAATGGCCACGTATTTGCAAGAGGATTTTTTAAATAGAATGCAGTCTCAAGTATAGTTTTTAGCCGTATTAGTTTAGTTATTACATTAAGTTACAGCTTGAACTTGAAACATAACGTAAAGAGGTAAACTATTGGCTTCCATCGAATCCAAATTACTGTATTCCGTGTAAAGACAGTAAAACTTTTAAAAGCAGCACACGGCCCAATCTCTTAATCACAGTGAATATAAGTAATGGTTCGGTAAGGCGGTGTGATGAAGAAACTTAGTTTTATCGTCCATAACATAGTTATTGGCAATTATTTTCTCACTACTGACGACCGTTTGACTGGGCTATCACGTTTCTGTGTGCCATGAACTGGTAAATTTTCTCACTTTTCTGAATATAAAGATTTTACAACTGTAATTTGTGTGTGGAAAATTGTTGGATTTTCTTAGGAAAAGTCTTTGTGACTTCTTGTTCTAGATGCTTTTTAAGTTTCTAGGTATACTGGTATTTTTATTCATATTTTTTTCAATTCAATACAGACGTGCCATTTTTTAAGAAAACGCAGCGCTGCCCCAACGACGAAAATCCAAATAGGATACATTGTATTAAAAATCCAATACATAGTTACATTAGGTTGACAATCCAATGTATCCTATTTGGGTGTTCATCGTTGAGGCAGCGCTGCGTTTTCAAAATATAATATTTTATGTTACTGTATGAGCACTTATAAAACTTCAGAAGCTAATGCATTTCTGTAAAAAGAATATACGAGTATATTTTATTCTATGCTAATACAATTATTGTGAGCAAACTATAAACTAAACAAAACCGGACTCAACCAGAAAATGAGGTAGCAAATGAAAATTAAAATCTTTAAATAAACAGGCAATATCTTTGTAACAAAGTACAAAACATGGTATAAAGCAAAGCTCTACTGGTCCGGGTAATTGCCAGATATTGATTTCAAACTCTTGTATGTGTTTTAAAAGAGCTAAAAATGCTAATACATTGATGTTTAATTTGGTATTTTAGTTCGTATGTGGCATCACAGATATCGCTCTTAACTCAGGAAAAAAAGATGGCGGTTTGACAGCTTTTGTATAGGAAATATGTCAAACTGCCATACTTATTCTTTAGATAACAGTTATCTATTGAACAATCAGGCCTTAAAGTAAAATTACTAATCACATAAACATTTTAGGAAATTAACAGTGTAGGAACACATCATATCAAGCTCTACCAACTTGTTCTACAGTCTCGATAATAAGATGATATACATAAAACATTCTATATCTATTCTATAAAATATTGTATACCTATTCTTACACCCCTTAACGGGTTTAAAAAGCGGTAGAAAGTTATTTTGGGGGTGATTTGCTTCAAAGCTGTTATCAAAACAAAACCAAAATCAGCAAATTTGGTTCAGTCGATCGGAAGTGATGCCAGTAAATAGTTTTCGGTGATTCTTTCTTCTGTCTATATAATATATAATAAATAGAAGAAAGAAGAAGATAGATGATTACAAAATTAATAACGTAAAAAAAAAACATATCGACTTCTACGCGGGCGACGTCGCGAAGAAAAGCTAGTCTATATATATTTTGCACAAGGTTTCCTTTTATGACGTAAGTCTTGGAAAATCCTGTCTTAATGCTTTAAGACAGGATTTTCCAAGACTTATCCCCTCAAGTGCTGAAATGGGAGGTTCAAACTTTGTATGAAGGAATCTACCATGAAGCTAGTTTACTTCTAAAATCTTGTATACAGATAAGAAGCAAATATTAAGCTAGAACTACATTAGACCGTCGCGCACCTGTATCACACGCCTGATTTATACGTAGAACAACATCGCGTGGCGTCGCGAAACGTGGATCAAGTGTAGATCTACTAGTCTAGTTTCTATATAAAATGTATGGAGACCAACAACGCTTAAATCGGCGTGTGTGAAGACGTGTGCGAAGTGTAGTTCTAGCTTTACTCACTTCATTAAGGTACGCTCACACTGCAGCGTAGCGTCAATTGAGAAAGTTGCGTTAATTATAAGGCTTCGCTCCGGTGATGCTTAACTAGCTCGTATCAGGTACCTTATTTGCAGTCATAAACTCATCAATTATGTCAGAAGTAGACGTGAAAGATGACTGATTAAGGAGAAAATTATGTAATTTCCAATCATGATTGGGAATTAGTCTTGACACTTTGAAAACTGCTTTCCATAAACATAGTTTTATGCAAATAGGAATATTATATTTGAAAAGAATTGCGGTACAACTAAATTATAGAACTTAGCACGATATTCTAAATAGATGAATTGTAATTAAAAAGAGACAGTGGGCTCAGAAAGGAGACAATGAGAATGAAGAGATTGATTTTAAGTTTGAAAATGAGTCTGTAGTGACGCTACAATTATAATCATACTAGCAAATCACGTCGTGGTCACCAATTTATTGTTGCTAATAGAAGTTTCTTAAGAAACAACAACAACCAACAACCACTAAAAGTCTTTTACTAAACTAGCTTTCTAAACGGTATTTTCTTTACAGACATAAACTTACAGTCAGCATTATTTTTGAATTCAATTAGTCAATACAGTGTCATCTATACTGTCTTGCCTTTTCACGTCTTATCTTTTTTTTAGGAGTAAAATTAGGCAATGACTTCTTCCACTCTAGAGTGAAAAAGGCGTGTCAGACTTTTACTGCCTAAAACCCACCTCTACCCTTCTGTTGTCCTATACGTTCCAGGACCATAGTATCCTTCACGTCTTATCTGCTGGCTGCTTTCGAGGGAATTTTTGAACGAAATAAAAAATCTGTAGCTGGCAACACGACTTTTAGTTGTCACTCACTTGTCAAAAGCCGGTACGAGACTGTTTGATACTTTTATGATATTTATTTTTCTTAGTATGTACTTTTATCATTAAAGAGACCAAAATATGTTCCAAATGAAAATCTTCTGCATTTTTTTTTTTTTTTTTGTAAAATGTTTCTTAGTAATACTAAATCTTTTAAAAAACAATTATTTTCGATACGTTTTATAAGGTTTTATTAGTAAACAATGATCCAGATTATTCAACCCATGTTGAGTACATCAGATTTCATAGTACCCTAATAATAACTGAAGTCGTTTGACTTTTTAGACAGACTACATATTCCATTGAAATAATATTTAACCTTCACGCTGGCGAAGCCGCTTGAGGTAGATAATTATTCCATATTCAAAATTCAAAATACTACCAAGTAGCATGGTCAAAGTTTTTTTTTTATTACGACCATGACGTTTGAAAATGAACTAAACAAATTAACCTTTTTAGAGAAGACAAGTTAATCCAGTCTTTGAAATTATCGCAATTTGAGGAAAACAGAATTTTTAAGATCACAATCAAGACAGGTAAAGGTTTAAAACTTGTCGTACTGGTTTTGTTATTACTCAGAAAACATGTATTTATTTATTGAAACTATAGGTACAGTGGTACATAGGTGAACTTAATTAAACAAGGGTTTGTGTACCAATCAACCTTTGGGTTAAAAAGACTACACTACCACGAAATACTGAAATATGTCTTTTTTAATATATATCTTCGAAAGTTACAATTTATGTGTATAAAAAGTTACATATTCCGCCTTAACTAAAATTTTTCTTGAGTGCAATACAAATAATACGTAAATATATGTATATAGTACATATGTATGTAAATACAAACATACTTGTGTATTATATAAATATACTATGTATTTATGAAAGGAAATGCTCTTTAATTTTCCAAATATTGTTATGTGACAATATATATGTATTTTATTGAAACTATTCAGAAATTCCAATTGGAAAAACCAAGAATCAAACTTAGGACTCGTAATATGTTTTCAGTCTGTATTTTTTAACGGTGATGTCATAATATTGATACTTTTATTTATCCATTGTGGGCTAACACTTGAAGTATCAAACTGATTGTTAAAATACGTAATCAGATATCTTTATCGATATCTTCATAATCTTCTAATATATAAAATTTCCATGTCACAATGTTAGTTACCATACTCCTTTCGAAACGGCTTTACCGATTTTTACCAAATTTTATATGCGTATTCAGTAGGTCTGAGAATCAGCTACTATCTATTTTCCATACCCCTAAGTGATAAGGGTTGTTCACCCTTAATTTTTTTTTTTTTGACGAAATAAGACAATACAACGTTTGCCGGGTCAGCTAGTTAGTCAATAAACTCTATGAAGATACCGATTATCGACACTTGTATATCACTTCTCTTTTCTACATATGGTCATTATATATCTCTGTCCTTTTTATTCTTTATATAGATACCGTATCAATAGAGTTGTTTGTGGCCACCAAATCGTTTGGTCGATGATAATGATTCTTGCATCATTTCTTTTTATAATTTTTGATACTTGTATTGTTTAGTACCGTTATTGGATTAGGATTATATATACTGTGTCATAGATTTAGATCATATTTTTTTTTATGAACAGTGTTAAATTAGTTCGTATCAGATGGCGTAAAAAAATTTGGACTCCAATAAGGGTCATGATTACAAAAGTACGCGGCAAATAAATTGAACCCTTTGCTATGGTTACGCGCAGCCTCGCGCTTCGATAGAGACCTAAAAATCTAAAAATAGGCTACGACGCTTACAAGGTCGACAGCCATGATGGTTCAACTTGTGCGACGAGGATTATAAGTGTGTGTAGAGTTGTGACATTGTTCGAAAGAGTTACCATGGCCCTGGAAAACAAAGGGCAACTGAAAGAACGAAGGTGGGTTTTAGTCAGTAAAAGTCTGACTTTCCCTTTCACTTCACCCAGAGCAGAAGTTATTTTATGATTTTCTTCCTCAAAAAAAAACCCTTTGAGATTGCACTAGACTTACTGCAAACCTGGAACATAAGGGCAACTGAGGGAACACAGGTGGATTTTAGTCAGTAAAAGTCACTCTCCCTCTTGTTTCCCCCAGAGTGAGAGGACATATTTGATGATAAAAAATTGTATAATTATAATAATCCGCTACTAATTTGTCAAAATGTTATGATCAGTTTTTTTCCGTCTTATTAGCATAATGAGCAACGTCAAGAAATAATATCCATCGGTTTTAGTTTTAAGATAAATTTCTTTATTGAGAGAGAAACAAGGAAAATAACTTAGAACCCAATTGATGTAAAGCTTTGTGTGTGTGCTAAAGTTGTAAGGCGTCGTATTCACTTTTAGGAACAAGTATGACGTAATGCACGTCAGTACAAAAAAAATGGGCACGATTTTGCAACCAATTGAATCAAACGACGCCTTGATTTTGGTCTGATAAGTTAAGATTAAGCAAAAAATTGTCATAAAGACTCTTGTTATACCTGAACGTACCTACAGATCATGGGTTATGTGAAGGTGATACCTGGGGCTCTGGAACGAAGGCAAAAAAAGGAACAGGAGTGGGTTTTAGTCAGTAAAAGTCTGAAATCGATTCGCCCAGAGCGGGGGATGTCATTGGATAAATTCCCACCTAAAAAAATCTGCACACAGATTTAAGCTTTTCTTTATCTTTATTTATATAATTTGTATGTACGTGTGTTAGTCACCTGACTCCTCTTAAATGATTTTTCTAACTAAAGTCAGTTTTCGAAAAGGACGTCTATTGGGATTGCTAGTTGTATATATTCTTGATAAAACATGATTAGAAGCTATCACAAAACTTGTTTCCCGCAAAAAGTGTTTATCTTACAATCTTATCTTTAGTTTCCTTATTTTTTCAGCCAAATTTATTATGTAAACAATAAGACAAGTCTACAAGTGTTACATTAAAAACATTAGTTCCCATCTTAAAGAAAATACACAATAGATACCAAACTTAAACAATGGCACCTAAAATGCCACAGCATTCCGCAACGCTACAAAGCTTCTTAGAAGCGTCATTTTAGTCCGCACACAGCATAACGTCAAAATCAACATTTTATTAGCATGAAATAAAGCTATTTCGAATCCCGTCACAGCTGGGACGTGCACGATGAATATTTACACGCTAAAATACGCCTTAAATGCTTCCATGTGGATTATATTATGAAAAACTGTTCACGTTTTATGTAAATACATTCGAGCGTCGAGCGAAAACTAGAAAGTTAACGCACACACACAAACTCGCCGTAAGTACGTGCCAGCCTGTGTGTGCGTGCAATGGGCACGGTTTCATAATTTTAAAACATTAATATTACATTTAAGGCGTTCAAGTAATGTTATTAGTAAATAATGAAAAATATTACTCACCGTATCTGACTCCTCGATAAAACCAGTCTCCCACAACATATTTTTTCGTACAAACAGTTCAACACGGCCACAAAAAATTGATTACGTAGAAATTTTTTTCTAAATCAACTCTATTCAGTCGAAAAATATATTATTCCGATTCGATGCAATGTGCTTGTATGAAGGAAGCTTGCATCCCGTGACGTAATTATTTGGAAAAACTTTTAACAAAGCACGAGCGCGACTGCGACCGGGCCGGTGTCTCGATGCTGTATGCGCGGACGCCGATCTCCGAGGACGCACGAAGCGGTCCGACAAACCACGAAGTAAGCCGACCTACTTTATTCTACTTCGAAACGCTGTGGTCGAACGGCGATTTTTTTCGCATTTTCCGATGAAATGCTGCCCGTGTAGTAAGTACTTGTTATGTACGTAGGTGGTCTGGTTAACTTAGCAAAAAAAATATAATGGAATTTTTTCTTTCATTGACATTTTTTTTTTCATTCTAATCCATTTTATCGATGAAGCGTGCTCAGAAATTTTTGAGGAATTGTCAGAGGTCACAAAATCGATAAGATTTAAGAATACATTATATTGTTTTTAGATTGAACCGGTTTTAGCTGATTCCATGGTGATTGTAAGTTTGTAAGAAGCGGTTTTTGGACATAAAATTAAAAACAAGAAAAAAATAGGTATACATACATGTTTATGTGTTTTCGAGCGGTGATAGTGTTGGGGCAACAGACAGAAACGAGATTATATTAATTAAGATTAGAATAAATGGATATATCCATTAACAATTAACAGACAATGAATTTTTAAGTTTCTTGTAGATAGTCAATTCACATATGTTGTTTTTATTAGTCTTTATCATTGTAGAATACAAATGTTTTGATCTTGTACTGTAAACTTATATTTTTAAATAAATAAATGAAATTTGTAATATTGTCTATTATGATAACCACGGGGATTTTTAGTTATCTTTCAAAACGCACTAAGGAATTCTACCTTGATATAATTTTCGTTAATACAAGGAGAAATTATGACTCAAAAGAGATCTTATCAAGGCATTTCTTGCTTTTTTATTGAATCAGACAACTACGCAGCTTATTTTAACAAACGAAAATGAAGAAAAATAATTAAGCAAAGTTGGTGATCCATTTTTTTTTCATAGCACTCAAAATGCTATCGTCACAGCATTTTCAGAGCCATAATTGAGTGCCACCATTGTCATGTGAAAATTTGTACAGCGGATAAATACACAGCTTAATGTACTGCACTATTGTTTATTACTTTAATTAACTGTTTATAAGGTGTACGGATCTCTGTTATCTGAAAAAAAATAAAAATAAAAAGAAAATAATAATATCTAATTGTTATTTATTTTTCTCAACATGTTGATTGCATTATAAATATTTTTAAAAGAACTCTTTAAAAATAAAACAAAATATTTTTTACATAATTAAAGTACATATATATATATTTTATTTCATTTTTAAATAATAAAATTAAAAAACAAAGTACTTTTTTTCTAAAACTCGAATTAAATTAGTACGCAACGACCGGCAACTACTTACAGGTCATTGGACTCGCTCAGCTGATGTTTACTTAAAGAAATTAATTTCGTACATTCGTACACTAATTCAAGTTTTAGAAAAAAAAGTACTTAATTCTTTAATTTTATGTTAACAAATCCATAGTGTTTCATGTACCTACCTGAGCGATCCTCCACGGGATTAACACGATCAAAATTTAGCCGTGTATAAATGAGTTTCCTGACCCGACCCGAGACTAGATGTATATTATGGGGTTATATCTAAAACTTTAGAATATACGTAATTAGAAAAAATATGAGCTTTTGATAAAGAATGGATATTTTCATCTAATATGATACCGAGGTATTTATGTGAAGAGCTGCGATCTATATAGGGGGCAGGAACAGTCTGTGAGTGAAGGGTGATTGATACAGCAATTGTGGAGAGCTGGAAGCAGTACTTTTGTAAAAGGTGCTGAGCTTGGTTTTTACAAACTTTTATTTAGTGTTTGTCTGTGATCAAATCTTGAAAATTAAATTTGATCCATTTTCCGGTTACCGATTGAGCTAAAATTTGGTATGCATGTGTAAATCAAGTGACAATGCAATACTATGATGACAATGGAGCTGATCTGATGATGGAACTGGAAGGTGGCCATAGAAACTCGGTCGTAAACGACACAACCCCTTCGAGTTTGGGCTCGTTTGATTTGTATTGATGAGTATTTAGGTGCTAGATAGTAACCAGGGTCTGATGATGGAACTGAAAGATGGCCATAGAAAAGCGGTAATAAGCACAATAAGATAACCACATCGTGTTTGAACTTTTTGGAGTAGTCTTGATGAGTATTAAATATACCGCGTTATAAAAGCTTACTATGAAAAAAATATTTTAATTGAAAACTTGTTTTCACGTTGAGGATAACTCAAATTTAAGATTTCTATGTTTGAGTTTTTGAAAACAAGATTAGAAAAAGAGTATGTGAATCCATCTACATTTTACTTGAGAGCCGATTTGCTAGCCTGTCGATTTTCTATCGTTTATATTTCAGGGAGTGTGCATTGGAATTGCACAATTTAATTCCACCAAATCCGTTCCATCATCGCACCACAAGACGTACGGTGTTGCGCCACCGGTACATGATGGAGATCCCACCAATACGTACAAAGCGTTTTGGGAACACGTTAATTATGCGTACAGCTAAGGAGTGGAATTCCCTGCCGGAGTTTATGTTTCCTTAAAGCTATAACCTAGGGGTCTTTAAGTTAAGAGTGAATAGGTTACATCTGGGCAAGCATGTTCCATCGTCAGCCACATCATCGCTTACTATCAGGTGAGATAGTGGTCAAACGCGACGCTATAAATATTATTAAAAATAAACCTTATGGGTGGACAATAGGATATTAGGTACACATTCACTTCTCTAGTTGAATCCCATAAATGTAAGTGTCAAAAAAAATAAAAAAAAAGTATAGGGAAAAAAAATGGTACGCAAAATACGTGCTTTAGTCGTGGAGTGGCGGACACCAGCCCGAAATACAAATATATGGGGCAATCCTATCACCGAAGCCCGGATACAAAACTAGACGCCAGGCGTTTACTGAGAACTTCTGTAAAGAAAATCCCAATAAATCTGCCGCATCGAAGATCAAACCCCCCACGCTTAGAGTTACGTTTGCGACAGAGTATCCGGATCCACTTATACCAGATTTTTTTGAGTACCTCCACGCATCTTGAATGTTCTTAGGATTGCAATTACCTATTCATAAATTATCATCATCATTCCAGTCCAAAGACGTCCACTGTTGAAAATAGGCCTACCGAAAATCTGCCACGATGAACGGTCCTGTGCGTCTCACATCCACCAGATTCCCGCAAGCCTTACCAGGTCATTGGTCCTAGGGTTGGGCGAAAGTGAACCCCGGGGCACTTGAACAAAGGATATGAAGGAACAGGATACGTTTTTAGTCAGTAAGAGTCTGACACTATTTCCCGCCCCGCCGAATGGTGGGATTTGTCATTGGATGATTTTACCTACCATTACAAAAAAACAGGTCATTGGTCCACATTGTAGGAGGCCTCCCAACGCTACGCTAATTATGTATTATTTTTCATTATTATAATAATATTTTTTAATTGAACAATACAATTTTAATGAGATTATCTGTGTAATGACTGCATGATTATTATAAATAATAATTAATTTAAAGTGCTATGTTTTATATTTGCTCGCCGAAATTATATACAGAATACGAGATCAATTTTATTTTTGTTGTCTATCTTCTGTACCTACCTTATTTACGCAAATTAATAATTTATTATTATTATATCAATTTTTTAATCCAAATGTATACGCATCTTCATTCAAAATATTTATTTTTAATAGATAAAGAGAAGAGAAAGATATGATGCACATCGTTTAATATGCCACAAAGCATTCTCTAACAGTATATTTTTTAATTAAAAATCTGCTCTCACTCTCTTACTCGAAATATAACAAAGTATAATTTAAATTAAGTACTTATAATAATAAAACCTAAACGTGCTTAAATAATAAATAATATTATGATCAATAAAAAAATATAATGAAATAATTAAAAATATGTATAATATTTTTCACTATCCCAATAGTAATATATAGTAATATCCACAAGATATCTGTGTAACCAAAATATCTGTAGAAAGATGTGTAATAACATCATAATCAAGTAAGAGTGGTTGTATGAAAATATACCTCGGGTTGGCCGCTCTTAACATTTCAGTTTAGGTCGTAAAATGGATCGCCTTAAGAGCTCGTGGTACTATTCTCTAAGAAAACGCAGCGCTGCTCCAATGACGAACATCCAAATAGGATACATTGGATTGTCAACCTAATGCACCTATACATTGGATTGTTAATTTAATGTAACCTATTTGAATGTTCGTCGTTGCGGCAGTACTGCGTTTTCTTAGAGAATAGCACCACTGAGCGGCAAAACTGACGCTATTAGTTTGATAGATCATACACAACCTGCTCACACACTTCTAATGGAATTTCAGCCATAAGAAGCGGTCATGTGGAAAATATTTTATCGGAATTGTGTCTACATTCTTCTTTACTTTGTCTACAAAGGCTGGTAAACAATCATGGTTGTCAAAGTTTATAACAATGGGTGTCTATACAATAGCTAGTTTTGACCAGACTTTGACTTTTTAAAGATGTATTGGTAATTTTTCAAAACTTACCTTTAATAAAAACCTTTGAAACTTGACAACGTTGGCTTTTGAATCTAGACGGGGGTTTGTTTATGGTCAAATTAGAAAGCGCCATATGTAAAAAACTTTTTTCTGAAAATTTATTTCTTATTTATTATATACTTTATTATACTCCTCAAAATACGGGCAGGATAAACATTTGCAATAATTATAAAATTTAAAATTTCCCCAACAGTACACAGACATCCGGACACCAGGGTCCGGGTTCCGGACAGGATGTATATTTCATATTAATGACAAGGACTGTCGGGGATTTTTTTAATTTTTAATTTTATACTTATTAATCCATACTAATATTATAAATGCGAAAGTAACTCTGTCTGTCTGTCTGTCTGTCTGTCTGTCTGTTACGCGATCACGCTCAAACCACCCAACCAATTTTAATGAAATTTAGTATGAAGCAAGCTTGAACTCCAAGGATGAACATAGGCTATATATTATCACGCTATTTGGTATGGAGGGTGAGTAATATTGCATTTTATCGGTAAAGTTTCTGCGCGCGGCCAAAATTGGAACTAATCGTTTGTTGCCATTTTGACATTTACGTCAGGTGTCAGGAGAATGTCTTGTGTTCTGTGTTTTTAATTGTTTCCAAATTAAATAATCGTCATCATTATACCGAAAGTGATTACAAGTGCTGGCAGGGATCTTGAAAATCAAACGTGTTTAATACGAGGAATGAGAAAATATCGGACCTAAGGTTCATTTTCCAAAGGTGGACAATTTAACAAATAAATTTTTGGGTGACCATAACAATAAAATTTCCCTATTTAATCGTACACTAGGGGTACCTGTCAGGAAAACTTAGTTTGTTGATAATGGACAGCTACTATGTTTTTGAATCTTTATCAAGTGACTATCATGACGAATCAAAAATAATGACAGATCAGAAATCAAAAATACAAAAGCAAAGATGAAGAAGAAGGCAATACAAAAGCTCATAATAAAATAGCCTCAATCACTAAAGCGGCATTTAACACTGTAACACCAGAAGAATGACTGAATGTCGTCTACATGTTGACAAAATAAAAGACAAATATTTTAAATCGGATAGGTTAATGGATATCGAAATTAACAATAGACTCATCCAACTCTTCTGATAGTATTGGAGATTGATTCTAAAAGTTGTTGATGCTAAAAGTGTTACTAGATATTAATTTAATACAAGATTTACAAAGTTTCCATGACTTTTTTTATAATCATCGTCATCTTCCTGCCCTTCTCCTATGTTATTTGGGGTCGGCGCAACACGTTTTCTTCTTCCATTCTGCCCTGTCACCCGTCATGCTATCACTAACTTCCTTCTCTTTCATATCACTCTTCAAACAATCCATCCATCTTTTCTTTGGCCTCCCTCTCCCCCGCCATCCATCCACATGTATACTTTTAGTAACTCTTTTAGTAACATGTGTATCATCCCTCCTCTTTACATGACCATACCAAGATAAACGATTCCCCTTCAACTTTTCTGAAATTGTCGCCACTTTCAAACTTCCTCTAATATACCTACTCATTCCTCACTTTATCCTTTTTGTCACACCACACATCCATCTCACCATTTACGACTTTTTTGTAAAATTTCCCCTAATAAAATAATCTGTAATGCAATCTATTCGTTTACTTTCCTTAAGTAAACTAAAGGTATAATTAAATAAATTCTTTAAATTACAATTTGAATTACTAAAGACTGTTTTTAATTATATGAAGGAAAATAGATTAGTTAGGCTGGCAACATTAAACATGGCCCTAGCAACGCGCATGCTCTATGAGTAATATTGTATTTTATCGGTATTATACGATTTGCCGCGAGTTCAAACCCCAGCGACAGTTAATATTTTTGTGATTATTTTATCTTCTTTTTTGCCGATAATATACAATGATACGTCGAATAAATCAATAAAATTGTTGTTTACAGCTTTTAAACATAGCATAGACATTTTTATCCAATATTTTTCCAAGTGCTTTGTAAAAAGTAATCAAAACATAAAAAAATATCGTGACGGCGAAAAAAACACTTACTAATTTTTTTAATTATTTCATTTAAGATAAAAATCATCACGCTATCATTGACAAGGAGCCATACACTCTATGACGTTTATAACAAGAACGCCTATTTTTAAAGGAAATTATCTAAGAATTTAGCACATGTTTTATATGATTTGATGGTCCATAGCACGTAGGACGATGATAGTTCGAATCTCATATTGATGAGACGTTTTAATTTTTTTTTTTTTTGCTTTCTTACTGCTTCTTTTATTGAGGCTGGTTTTAAGGTCAGCACTTTCGAAACAGTTTGGCAGACACTGTCCTTTAAAATCTAACATTCAATTTGAAATCTTTCGTTTTCGTTGGATAAAATAAAATAAGTGTATGCATTTATAGAACGGTCCCAGAGCATTTTTAACAATCCTACTGTTTTTTTACGGCGGAGAGAGTGCGTGTAGCACTCGAAGGTTTCGCCAAATTTCATTTGAAAGTTGGAGATTCAGGGCTGTTGTGGCTGTTTCGAGTAGTTTCTATTTCGTATTCGGCCGGAAGTACAGATATTACCATTTTGCGAATCGTCCGGAAGACACAGTCGAGCGTGCGATGGAGGTCTATCCCGATTGGGTAGAGCACCGCCGTATCCTCGTGGAACCGATCGGCGGCGGCGACTACAGCACTGCGTTTGGCCATCAATATGCGAGTTCAATTGGGCGGAGATACACGGGCTCAAGATTTCGCGGAAATTCCTTAAAAATTTGGAGACTCTTCCTAGGGTAGTTCCCACTATGGAAAATAATTCGTCTGATATATGAACACGTCAGTCAAATATGCACGAACAATACTGGATAAATGAACGAGTAATTTAAACGCCCAAAGCAATCAAGCTGCAACAATCAATGCAAACATGCTTTCGCAAATCCATACTAATCTACAGCGACTGCCGAGGCGTGAAGATGTCCTATTGGTCATTGTTTCAAACACCTCCTTCGATCGCATTATTGCTTCACTGAAGGAAATGACTGGTTGACATTTCCTCTAACGATCGCCTTCACGACGACACAGCGGCGCAGACTTCAACCGTAAGCTCCATTGTATCTCCGAGCGATCCGTACAATGGTGAGAATCGAGAGTTTCATTCTTCTAAATTCAATACAGATGTCTCCCGAAACGCCCACATCCAGTGAGTCATGCACAAAGACAGGACGCCGTGGTGCCTGTGTATCCACTCCTCAAAGACAGTAAAAACCACTGCGATTGTAGCATGCTTACTGCAACCCTGAAACGCAAAGGGTAACTATAGGGAAACAGGTGGGTTTTAGCCATTAAAAGTCTGACACTCTTTCTCGCTGCACCCAGACTGGGAGAAGATATTTGATAATTTAACTACGTTAAGAAGAAGGTACAGGATTGCAAACTCTGAAAGCTGAAGGTGCCGACTTCAGGCTCAACTCCACTGGTCACTTTTTTTATAGCCTACATTTAAAAGGATTTATTTAGTGTTACTAAAAACATACTGCGTGTTAATATGCTTTTTTCTGACGGACAAATTATTAAAAAAAAACTTACAACGTGGTTTTACCAAAACATAAACCATAAACATACATAAACTTCAGTTTTCTTTGGATAAGGGAGAAACACCCATTAATACAACTTTTACATACTCTTTCCAAGTGTCGCCACAATGAACGGTCCTGTGCATCTCGCTTCGCATCCATCGGATTCCCGCTGTCAAAGTGGGCGCTACATGGCTGTTTATCATGATTTTGGTTTTGTCCATGTTCATTTTAAGATCAACTCTTTCGGAAGCTTTGACGTTCATATGTACATAATACATATGTAAGAGTATATAACACATGTTTCCGGAAGGTAATTTTCGTTTTTACCTTTAGCCGTTTTATGTGAAAGTAAAACAAATAATTTCGATGCACAATGAATTGTAAGATCAGAATTATTGTACATATACAGTATAGTTCTACGAAATTAACGCGGACGAAGTTGCGGGTCACAGCTAGTAAAAAAATAAAAATCATTAGTTCTATAACTTGCCGGTTAACTCACGAGGCTTCCCTTTGCGTATATTGGTTATGAAATAAATTAGACAAAGTAATGCGCCTGGCTGGGTTTGAACCCACGACTTAACAGCTCGGAACCATTATTACAGTACCACCACCATCCCTAACACCTGTATTTAGAAAAAAGTAAAACTTTACTTTTTTTTTACATTACTTGACTAAAAGTTTCATATTCTATAGTTAAGAAAAATTAAAACATTATAATGAAGATTTCTAACCTCGAGTAATGACTTAATAATAAATTATTTAGCAACAAGTAATTACCTCTCTATAAATACGGGTTTAAGTGTTCTAAGAGTCAAATCAAACTCAAAGTATTTAGTAATGTACTTGCACTAGAGCCACAACGAGAAAAATAAAATGAAACGAGTTAGTGTGAAATATTGATTGCAACGAAACCTGAAACCAACAATTCTGCAGATGGGTTTTCCCCAAACATCGTAACAACCTTTAGACTAGAGCGGTGGCGTGCATAAAATTGCACCACGACCACGCAGCCGAAAAACCAAACAAAAACAATTGACCAACCTACTTTATAGCTCAGAACCTGACCATCACGTAATCAGTGACGAAATATGTTGCTTGCGTCCGCAGTCAGACGCCGAAACCTCACGGAACATTGAGCCGTAACTAATTTGGTAGGTGACTCGGTACCAAGAAACCTGTGTCGACCCCTTACGTCAAACTGGTGATCGATCGAGATAACATCGATTGGTGGCAGGACTATGAAGCTACTATGAGAAGTCGCTTGATTATCATTAGTATTGTGCTTTAGTTGGACGTTGGTGATAGAAATTGGTCCTCCTGACTGAACATCTAAATACACAACTACCATATCTTGTATATTGTTTTGTTGTTTCGTAGTAAACTTCACTTATTAGTGTTCTTATGTTAGTTTAAGGTATGTTATTTAAACTCAAAATCTAGCTATGGGCTCCTGTAATTAAAGGAGTGCACTAATTTAAAATTTGAACGTATTTTACCTTTATTTTTTAAACACCCTTTGTTGATCTTTAATAAATAGATAAATAAAACAAAGCCATTATTTCAGCCAAAGCAGTTTACTGTTGGGCCTATAGCCCACAAAAACAAGTTCAAAGCGTCTCACATCCGTCGAATTCTCACAACCAAAGCATTCCAACGCTTCGTCTTCCATAATATGTACTATAAACGACATGTTTAGACGTTTTAGATTTTAGTAATAACTGACTCTATGTCTGTCAGTGTTTTTTTAACAATGGTATTTTTTTTTAATCTAATTTAATGTATATTCAATTTTTATTTATTTTCAAAGTGTACACCTGTAATTGACATGTTTGCCTGGAGCTAATATTCCATACCTAAATGTAATTTTATTTGTGAATATGTCGTTGGTTTGCTTAATAAATAAATAAACTTCAGGCATTAAAAGCCAATCTTTAAACAAATATTTTACATAAAAAAAAATTGCATTTGACTGAGTTATTACAATAATACTTGAAAATTACCTTTAAAAATGACAGTAAATTTATAAATTATTTTGTTGTTATGTACTTCTTCTTCTTATCGTATCGATGGTTTTTTTTTCCCTCAAAGTTTTTGGGCCCAGTAGGTTGCCACGTTTACAGCGGCCTCAGTGGCATTTTTGAGGTACTAAGTTAATAATAATAAATTGTATACTGACTAAAAATCTATCGCGGTCAAAGCATATTATGTATGTGAATATCGCAATGTATTCTACAGCTAGTATTTTATAAATACCCAATAAATCATTGCAAACGAGATCGTATAGGTACATCATAATGCCCAGAGCAATAAATGCTAATTTCTGATCGAGTTCCGATAGTATCTACCTACTCAAAATCTCTAGCATCCGTCACTTGATCCTTGAAACTAAAAAAACTAACGTACTTCATAGGAAAAGCCCACATTGAATATTTATCATTTCAATGTACACAAACCCATTTTTCTAATATAATCATTTAAGAATACGGATCTTAATATAATTGGACATTAATTACTGTAACTTCGAACCTTGCACAATGCCTCCGTCTTACCGTGCGAGAGAACTCACAAAGAGCTTGGGAACAATTACTCACCTTCCCGTTTAGAATTCTACATGTGCAAAAATATTTGGCAACTAAAAAATCACTAACAGCCCAAATTAAAGATAACTGCAATATTTCGGCCCAGAATTTAGACCTAAAATCAACATCAAACCTCCCCGAAAGAGGTTTATTGCACTATGTGGAATCTAAACTAGGCGAGGGTTTTTTTTTTTTTTTTTTTTATGGTCGGTAAAATCTTCCAATGACAAATCCCGCCCTTGGGTGGAGCGGGAAGTAGTGTCAGACTCTTACTGACTAAAAACCTACCCCGTTCCTTCGTTGCCTATAGTGCCGGGGCTGAGCCTTCCTCTCAGAAAACGGCCCTTGACCCCAGCAGGCTTCGACCCTGCCTGCTTGCAGTTAGCAGGCTGGGCCTCTTCGGTGTGCTGACAGCTCCTTGAGGCGCGCGGGAACAGAACGCGCCGTCGACGACTTGGGCTCGGTCCGGTCGGTTACCAGACAATCGGACAGCGTGCTACCCATTGCACACCGTCCGCAAGCCCGCGCCTACGGTGGCCGGAAATCGGGATCGGAATCCCGGCGGCGGCTGGGGCGAGCGCCCCGTTGCCTCTGCCTGATGCGGTCGGCCTCCTCCTTTGCTAGCATTACTGCTTCGCAGAAGGAGGCGACCGCCTGCCATCCCTCCTCACTACGGACCATGGCCTGAACCAAGGCCCGGCGAGAGAGATCGCTGCCGCCGATCACCTCCACGAGGACACGGCGATGCTCCGCCCAGGCGGGGCACACCTCTACAGTGTGCTCCACCGTGTCCTCCGGGTGTTCCGCACAATGGCGACACCCGGGCGAATCCTCCGCACGAATCCGGAACAGGTACTTAGCGAACTTTCCGTGTTCGGTAAGCACCTGCGTCGTGCGGAAGTTGAGAACGCCGTGAGGTCTTTCCAACCACGCCTCAAGGATGGGCCTTATCGCCCCAATTGTGGCGCGCCCCGAACGAGGTTGCGATAGTCGCTGACGCCATTTCGCCATGAGATCCCGCCGGAGTTCTGTCCGCCATGCCTCGACTTGTCGTGGCAGTGGAATTTCACCCCGGCGTTGCATCTCCATGCGCTTGTCGTGCATGTGTGCAAGGACTGTTGCCTCCAGATCCCATGGCGGTTGGCCAGCAAGGAGGGTCGCCGCCTCGCGGGAAATCGTTCGGTACCCTCGCACCATGCGTATTGCCATGACCCTCTGGCACGCATTCAGCTGGGCCCTCGGTTGCTGTGTCAACGTCGGTGCCCACACCGGGGCCCCGTAGAGGGCCATGGACCGAACGATTCCCGCGTAGAGCTTCCGGCAGGAGGCGTCTGGTCCCCTGAGGTTGGGCAGGAGCCGCCCGAGAGCAGCCCCAGTCCTATTCAGTTTGGGAGCCAGACGTCGAAAGTGCTCCTTGAAGTTCCACCAGCTGTCGAGGACGAGTCCCAGGTACTTCATCGTCGACCCGACGCTGATGTGAACCCCTCCTACCGTTAGCTGGGAACGCGGTGGTGGCGCACCCCGAGGGCCGTGGAAGCACATGGCCTCGGACTTGTGCAGTGCCACCTCGAGTCCCAACTGCTGGATCCTGTCAACGACCATCGCAACCCCGCGTGTCGCTAATTCGACCGCCGTCCGGTACGACTCTCCCCGCGCTAGGACCAACGTGTCGTCCGCGTAGCAGACCACGCTGACCCCGTCGGGGAAGTCGCCGCGCAGCACGTAGTCGTACCCGATGTTCCACAAGGGTGGTCCTAGTACCGATCCCTGCGGAACACCGCACGACATCTCTCGACGTTTCCACTCTCCCTGGTGACCGGGGTAGATGATATACCTCTCCGATAGGTAGGCCTCGATCACACGACAGAGGTAGTCGGGCACCCGGTGGTACCGGAGTGCCGTTCCAATGCAACTCCAGGGCAGGGAGTTGAAGGCGTTGGCAATGTCCAAGGACACTGCCACGACACACCTGCCCTGGGACACCGCATCCCCCGTCGTGAGGGCTCGCACGCGCATGATGGCGTCCACCGTGGAGCGCATCCTGCGAAAACCGAACTGTCCGTCCGACAGGTCCGGCCCCACCCTTGCAAGGCGCGCGACGAGGCGGTTTGCAATGACTCTTTCAAAGAGCTTGCCCACCTCGTCGAGCAGCACAATGGGCCGGTACGCGGACGGAGAGTCCGCAGGGCGCCCAGGCTTCGCTATGAGGACCAGTTTCCCCGTCTTCCAGCGAAGTGGGAACTGGCCCCTCTCCAGACATGCGCTAAAGAGCCCCCTCAATCGAGGCCCGAGAGCCTCCATAGCCAGGACCCAGGCCCTCCCAGGCAGGCCGTCAGGTCCTGGGGCGGTATTCTTGGCACTCAGCCTTCGTACCGCCACTCTCATCTCTACCTCGGTCACCTCTGGAACATCGTCGTCGTCGTCGTGGTCCGCGTCAGGTACTGCCGGTGTTGGCGGAGCCATAGACGGGGGGGAGTGTACCCCCCGCGTAGGGAACAGAGTGCTGACCACACCCTCCACGAGCTCGGGCCGGAGACTCTGAGTCAGTGGGGGAGCCCATGGACGGAGTTTCTCCCGTACCATCTTGTATGGGCGTCCCCACGGGTCTGCATTCAGAGACCCCAGCCAGACGTTGTGGGCCTCCATTTTGGACCGCTTAATCTCCGCTCGGAGGGTGCGCTTCGCTACCCTGTAACCCTCGTACAGCTCCGCCTCAACAGCCTCCGCATCCGGCGGGCGGTTGCGGCGCTTGCAGTACCTGGCGTACCGGCGTCGCGCGTGGTTGCACGCATTGCGCAATGCCGCAATCTCCGGCGACCACCAGTACACCTGGCGCTTGGCACGTCCTGGACGGACTCGGGGCATTGACGCGTCGCATATTTGCGACATACCCTCCAGGAACCACTCTGCCTCGACGTCGATGTCGACAGGCCTGTCCGGTGCTTGCACCCAGGCCTGTACCGTCGCAGCTTCCAGGAGGAGCTCCCGGTCCATCTGCCTCAGCGCCCATCGCGGACCACAAGGGCTCTGCTGGACCGGCGCGGTCGAGGTTTGGGCGGAGACATCAAACCGGATGTACCGGTGGTCTGAGAACGTCTCCACCCCCTCCATAACGCACCAGTCGACGACACGCGGTGCCAGATCGGGGCTGGCGAACGACAGGTCCACCACTGATTCGCCCCGCATCCGCACACACGTGGAAACAGAGCCCCGGTTTAGGAGGGCCAGGCCGGACTCCTCAGCCCAGGCCTCTACCGACTGAAACTAGGCGAGGGTGATATTAGAGGTGCAGCTAGGATCATTTTTAGCAGTGATGTGGTTGCGCCGTACTCTCCAGAGACTATTACAGCTCTGGAAAGTAAACACCCCGCCGCGGCAGATGATCTCACCTTTCCTGACCCGCCTAATTCAGAATCCAACACTCTTGTAATTTCAGCCCAACAAGTTTGTGCGGCCGTGTGCTCATTCCGGAGCGGCTCCGCCGGCGGCCTCGACGGCTTGACGCCGCAACACTTAAAGGACTTGATGAGTGCATGCGCCGGGGAAGCTGGTGAGTCTCTTTTGAAGGAGCTCACGGCCCTCATTAATCTCATGCTCTCCGGCAATGTGAACGAAGCCGTCATTGACATTTTGTACGGGGCTAATTTATGTGCCCTGCGCAAGAAGGATGGCGGCATTCGTCCCATTGCCGTAGGGTCTACATACCGACGTATCGCAGCCAAAATTTGCTGTGCTTTTTACAGCGAAGCACTGGCCAGCAAATTCCAGCCCCTACAACTGGGATTTGGTTCTAAAGGGGGAGTACTTCGACGCCTGAGTGTACTGTGTTTTTGTATTATATGTACATAGGTAGGTTTTAGTATAATTAGTTTAGTTAATATTTAAGGTTTTGTACATGTGTAGATATAATTTAATTAGTTATTTATGTATTTTTAAAATAATAAAGCTTGTTTTTTAAAAGGGCCTCGTAAAAGTTACTAATGTACAAATTACAATGTTGTAGCATACTTATTATTGAAAAGCCAAATAATAAATTACTGTTATTTAATTAGGATATGTAATAAGACTTGTTTATGTATGTAATAGGTACTGCAGTTACTAATTCTGTGGTAATTAATATGGCTTTTGATTGTACAAGGACGGTGTGGAGAGCCGAAGATCTATTTTTAAATTTAATTTTTATTCCAAGTAAATTAATAAAAAAACGGTAATTTAAAAAACTAAAAAACCCGACTGCTTTTCTGAGCATTCATGAAAAAGTCCTAAAACAAGAAATTCGTTGTACCCGATTGCACTTATCTATATAATATTTTAAATACTGGCAGTCGGGACCCATTCCATTCAATGAGAAAAAATTTGGCAGTGATGTGGAAGAGTGCTTCGACGTCTGAGTTTATTATATATATTTATATATATATATGCCGGATCCGGCGTTGATTTGTTGACAACAAAACAAGGCACGCTATCTAGTGGTGACTAGAAGAAATAGAGGTGGCGCGCCTAGACAGAGTCAGCCGTTTCCGCTTTGGCTACGAGCTTGGAGAGGGAGAATCTGCCGAGTACAGCGGACACTCTCAGCCAGGCCGTCGCAGAGTCAAGACGTTCTGAAACTGTCTGTTTTGTTGTTTATACCTACCTAATAATAGTGCACTGTACCGAAATATATTGAGAAGTAAACTGATTCAGTTCCTAAACGTTTTTATTCATTGCACGATACCCACGTAGGCCCACCTGGTAGATGACCAGAGCTCGAACCATCCTGAACGAGCCGTCATATATTATATATACGTAGTAATGTTTAGTAAAAATAACATAACATAAACATAACCTAGCCTAATAATGCTATGACTCAGGCCCCCTCTCTACAAGTGAGGATGGCCCATACGTGGCTGTGGGCCTAGAGCTGATTGGTAAATAACATGTCTTCAATTTTTTTGTTCTAGGATTATTTTTTTTCGGTGGGAAATCTCATCTCCGCGCCCTTGGGTGTAGCAGAAGATAGTGTCAGACTGACTAAAACTGGTTCCATCGTTACCTTTCATACTGGGGCCGAACCTTCCTTTCAGAAATCGATCCTTGGCCCCGTGGAACTATAGGCGCCGTCGACGACTTGGACTTGGTCCGTATAGTTACCAGACAGTAAAAAAGTTTTGTAGTTACAAATTTACGGTTATCAGATTTTTTCCCATATTTGTAATAGGAGACTTGAATATAATCCTGTATAGAATTAAAAACAACAACAAACAACCACTGGTCAACAGGAAGTACCCGATGAATTTTGATTCCCTTGAGAGTGTCGATATGTACTGTTTTTGGGACATAAACGGCTGTATCTTTTTTTTTCGTTAACTCTCTCACTCGCAGACGACTTGAGTATATGCTTTTATTTGCAACAACAACCTCTACGCTTTCTCTAGATAAAGGGTCTTGACAGACAGACGGATAACAAAGTGTTCCTATAAGGGTTTTTTTTACGGTAGGTAAAATCATCCAATGACAAATCCCGCCCTTGGGTGGAGCGGGAAGTAGTGTCAGACTCTTACTGACGAAAAACCTACCCCGTTCCATTCTTTGCCTTGGTCCCAGGGCCCCGGGTGCCATTTTCACATACCCTTTGACCCACGTAGGCTTCGGCCCTGTTGGGCCCCTACAGTTTGCTGACAACTCCTTGAGGCGCGCGGGAACAGTGCGCGCCGTAGACGACCTGAGCTCGGACCGGTCTGTTACCGGACGGACGGACAGCCAGCTACCCATTGCCCACCGTCCGCGAGCCCGCACCTACGGTGGCCGGAAATCGGGATCGGAATCCCGGCGGCGGCGGCGGCGTGTACGCCGTTGCCTGATGCGGTCGGCCTCCTCCTTTGATAGCATTACTGCTTCGCAGAAAGAGGCGACCGCCTGCCACTCCTCCTCGCTCCGGAGCATGGCTTGAACCAAACCCCGGCGCGAGAGATCGCTGCCGCCGATCGCCCCCACATGGACATGGCGATGCTCTTCCCAAGCGGATTCCTATAAGGGTACCGTTTTTTCTTTTTGAAGTACGGAACCTTAAAATGTGTTTCCTTATCATAGAGTTCTACTTTAACGTGGTCGGCTGGCAGACGGTGGTTCTTAGTAAAAACTTTATCAAAACATTTCCACATCGAGCACACATAGAATACCACAAACGGATGCGGGAAAAATATTTAATTGTTGAAGTCAACTGTCGCCAAAGTGTGATAGGAAAATCCTCAGTGCCATTAAATGCATTAATAGCCTTTTTAACAGTTCTTGGTATTGTGCAATCACATATAACCACACACACAGAACATGTACAGAAAATCAAAATTTTATAGCCAGTCTTACATAACATAGGATCTTATGTACTCGTATTCTCTGAATCAGCTCGTCCAATTAAGCTTACAATGGACTGGGAAATTGCTTGGATTGTAAGATGGATTGATGATCAAAGTTTACTTTGATGCTGGACAGGTGGGATACATCTGTCCCTGGTTGACACTCAACTGTGTTTTAGGCAGCATTTAACTTCAAGATTGACAAATTTGGCGGTATGGTGTTGATATGGTTTGTGGTGTTGATAAAATTCAGGTTTTTGCAGATATACTCGTATGCTACACGCAAACTACGTTCCCCGGCCACCGTAGTAGAAGTAACGACAAGCAAGCAAAAAAACAAGGAGCTTGCCGTCGGGAAAGGACCAAACTCGAATCGTCGACGGAGCGTAATGTTGCTCGCGCATCTTCAGAAGATGTAAGCAAACCGAAGGGGTTCAGCAGAGATGATGCTCGCTACAGCCGGGAGATTTTCTGTAAAGGAAATCCATGATCCTAGAATGCAAAGAGGAACTGAAGGACACAAGTGTGGTTTTAGTCAATAAAAGTAGGGCCATGGGGTCCGAGCGCTCATCGAGTTGTTAGTGACATCAGCAAACAGCTGGTCGACTCTTCGCGTGACCAGAGGGCTGGGCTTTTCTTCGGTCAACGAATCAGCATTTCCATCCAACGTGGCAATGCTGCCAGCGTTCTGGGCACTTTTCCCATTGATATCGATGTGGATGAATTTTTTGATGCCCAATAAGTTTTTTTTCTACCCGAAACTTTCGAGTGGGAGAAAAAATAATAACGTGTTTGAGCTCTTTGGAATGGCACTTGATCAGTATGTTGTTATGAAAAAAGGTTTTGGTATGTTTTTCGAATGCCTAATTAGTTTCAGATTCGTACATATTTCTAATTTATGAGGGTGATTCTTTGAAACCGAGACGATTTCTTATTGGTCTGGCTTAGTTTTTTCATTACAATTTGAAATTATTTGCGTATTAGTTTTCTCCGATCACTAAATGTATCAAAGGTAGTCATTGGCGTCTATTGGCTTACGACACAAAATAGATAGTATGAAAGCTAGGCCAGATAAATGAGACGTTCTCTTGATTTCAAAGAATCACCCATGAATACATCATGCAGCTAGTTACTGATCGAACTTACATGTTTATTTTCATAAAACAAGCATGAATTTATATTTGATATGTCACATTCCTATTCAGCACATTCTAACCTCACCTGCACAATATTTTCTCCTTACATTACTGCCTGATGGACAAATAAGTTCCATGATAATAGTTTCCTTTCTCGAACATGAAAGTCAATACACGTAGTTGACTCATGTTTTATAGACGTGAGCAGAAATATTGTATTAGAAGATTAGTATACTAACAGCATTGTATTAAGTCTAAAATTAGCCTTATGTGCAGGCAGAGCCGTAACTAGCCTTTTTATACGCACGGTGCCAATTTCCTGCCTCTAAAAGAAGTCCGAGTTGAAGACATGCTTGTTTGGCAATGACTACTTCTGCACATGTGGCCTTCCTGGCAGCTCTTTATTTGCATTACTACATACTTATCTATTAACTGCTCCATCATTGTTTTAACTTCATAATGTATACTGATACTTTTTTCTTCCTCTCCTGTGACATTATTTTTGCAATGTTTTTTATGTTTGTTAAAACATAGCTACCTCAATTTCATATAACCACACACACAGAACATGTACAGAAAATCAAAATTTTATAGCCAGTCTTACATAACATAGGATCTTATGTACTCGTATTCTCTGAATCAGCTCGTCCAATTAAGCTTACAATGGACTGGGAAATTGCTTGGATTGTAAGATGGATTGATGATCAAAGTTTATTTTGATGCTGGACAGGTGGGATACATCTGTCCCTGGTTGACACTCAACTGTGTTTTAGGCAGCATTTAACTTCAAGATTGACAAATTTGGCGGTATGGTGTTGATATGGTTTGTGGTGTTGATAAAATTCAGGTTTTTGCAGATATACTCGTATGCTACACGCAAACTACGTTCCCCGGCCACCGTAGTAGAAGTAACGACAAGCAAGCAAAAAAACAAGGAGCTTGCCGTCGGGAAAGGACCAAACTCGAATCGTCGACGGAGCGTAATGTTGCTCGCGCATCTTCAGAAGATGTAAGCAAACCGAAGGGGTTCAGCAGAGATGATGCTCGCTACAGCCGGGAGATTTTCTGTAAAGGAAATCCATGATCCTAGAATGCAAAGAGGAACTGAAGGACACAAGTGTGGTTTTAGTCAATAAAAGTAGGGCCATGGGGTCCGAGCGCTCATCGAGTTGTTAGTGACATCAGCAAACAGCTGGTCGACTCTTCGCGTGACCAGAGGGCTGGGCTTTTCTTCGGTCAACGAATCAGCATTTCCATCCAACGTGGCAATGCTGCCAGCGTTCTGGGCACTTTTCCCATTGATATCGATGTGGATGAATTTTTTGATGCCCAATAAGTTTTTTTTCTACCCGAAACTTTCGAGTGGGAGAAAAAATAATAACGTGTTTGAGCTCTTTGGAATGGCACTTGATCAGTATGTTGTTATGAAAAAAGGTTTTGGTATGTTTTTCGAATGCCTAATTAGTTTCAGATTCGTACATATTTCTAATTTATGAGGGTGATTCTTTGAAACCGAGACGATTTCTTATTGGTCTGGCTTAGTTTTTTCATTACAATTTGAAATTATTTGCGTATTAGTTTTCTCCGATCACTAAATGTATCAAAGGTAGTCATTGGCGTCTATTGGCTTACGACACAAAATAGATAGTATGAAAGCTAGGCCAGATAAATGAGACGTTCTCTTGATTTCAAAGAATCACCCATGAATACATCATGCAGCTAGTTACTGATCGAACTTACATGTTTATTTTCATAAAACAAGCATGAATTTATATTTGATATGTCACATTCCTATTCAGCACATTCTAACCTCACCTGCACAATATTTTCTCCTTACATTACTGCCTGATGGACAAATAAGTTCCATGATAATAGTTTCCTTTCTCGAACATGAAAGTCAATACACGTAGTTGACTCATGTTTTATAGACGTGAGCAGAAATATTGTATTAGAAGATTAGTATACTAACAGCATTGTATTAAGTCTAAAATTAGCCTTATGTGCAGGCAGAGCCGTAACTAGCCTTTTTATACGCACGGTGCCAATTTCCTGCCTCTAAAAGAAGTCCGAGTTGAAGACATGCTTGTTTGGCAATGACTACTTCTGCACATGTGGCCTTCCTGGCAGCTCTTTATTTGCATTACTACATACTTATCTATTAACTGCTCCATCATTGTTTTAACTTCATAATGTATACTGATACTTTTTTCTTCCTCTCCTGTGACATTATTTTTGCAATGTTTTTTATGTTTGTTAAAACATAGCTACCTCAATTTCATATAACCACACACACAGAACATGTACAGAAAATCAAAATTTTATAGCCAGTCTTACATAACATAGGATCTTATGTACTCGTATTCTCTGAATCAGCTCGTCCAATTAAGCTTACAATGGACTGGGAAATTGCTTGGATTGTAAGATGGATTGATGATCAAAGTTTATTTTGATGCTGGACAGGTGGGATACATCTGTCCCTGGTTGACACTCAACTGTGTTTTAGGCAGCATTTAACTTCAAGATTGACAAATTTGGCGGTATGGTGTTGATATGGTTTGTGGTGTTGATAAAATTCAGGTTTTTGCAGATATACTCGTATGCTACACGCAAACTACGTTCCCCGGCCACCGTAGTAGAAGTAACGACAAGCAAGCAAAAAAACAAGGAGCTTGCCGTCGGGAAAGGACCAAACTCGAATCGTCGACGGAGCGTAATGTTGCTCGCGCATCTTCAGAAGATGTAAGCAAACCGAAGGGGTTCAGCAGAGATGATGCTCGCTACAGCCGGGAGATTTTCTGTAAAGGAAATCCATGATCCTAGAATGCAAAGAGGAACTGAAGGACACAAGTGTGGTTTTAGTCAATAAAAGTAGGGCCATGGGGTCCGAGCGCTCATCGAGTTGTTAGTGACATCAGCAAACAGCTGGTCGACTCTTCGCGTGACCAGAGGGCTGGGCTTTTCTTCGGTCAACGAATCAGCATTTCCATCCAACGTGGCAATGCTGCCAGCGTTCTGGGCACTTTTCCCATTGATATCGATGTGGATGAATTTTTTGATGCCCAATAAGTTTTTTTTCTACCCGAAACTTTCGAGTGGGAGAAAAAATAATAACGTGTTTGAGCTCTTTGGAATGGCACTTGATCAGTATGTTGTTATGAAAAAAGGTTTTGGTATGTTTTTCGAATGCCTAATTAGTTTCAGATTCGTACATATTTCTAATTTATGAGGGTGATTCTTTGAAACCGAGACGATTTCTTATTGGTCTGGCTTAGTTTTTTCATTACAATTTGAAATTATTTGCGTATTAGTTTTCTCCGATCACTAAATGTATCAAAGGTAGTCATTGGCGTCTATTGGCTTACGACACAAAATAGATAGTATGAAAGCTAGGCCAGATAAATGAGACGTTCTCTTGATTTCAAAGAATCACCCATGAATACATCATGCAGCTAGTTACTGATCGAACTTACATGTTTATTTTCATAAAACAAGCATGAATTTATATTTGATATGTCACATTCCTATTCAGCACATTCTAACCTCACCTGCACAATATTTTCTCCTTACATTACTGCCTGATGGACAAATAAGTTCCATGATAATAGTTTCCTTTCTCGAACATGAAAGTCAATACACGTAGTTGACTCATGTTTTATAGACGTGAGCAGAAATATTGTATTAGAAGATTAGTATACTAACAGCATTGTATTAAGTCTAAAATTAGCCTTATGTGCAGGCAGAGCCGTAACTAGCCTTTTTATACGCACGGTGCCAATTTCCTGCCTCTAAAAGAAGTCCGAGTTGAAGACATGCTTGTTTGGCAATGACTACTTCTGCACATGTGGCCTTCCTGGCAGCTCTTTATTTGCATTACTACATACTTATCTATTAACTGCTCCATCATTGTTTTAACTTCATAATGTATACTGATACTTTTTTCTTCCTCTCCTGTGACATTATTTTTGCAATGTTTTTTATGTTTTTTAAAACATAGCTACCTCAATTTTAATATTAATTTAATATTGTATAATCGTACATCTATAATTTATTAACATGTTTATTTTTATTTTTATATAGCTTCTCTTTATAATGTGAATGTGAAAACACCGTACGCCGTCAATTGAGACTGGTCATCTTTTAGCTGCCAGTGGCTTAATCCTATTTCTATTTTTGATTAGATTTTTTATTTTTTTATTCACTTTTACTATTCTAAATTGTGCTCACATATAATTGAAGCGACTAGAAATATGTAACCAAGATTAATGTAACTCAGAATATGATTTAAAAAGAGTGTTCATGAAGTTTCTTGCACCTTAAAGTGGAATTTAGGTTCACTTTTTTTTCGAGTGACTTTTTTTTCTAGTGACATTTTGACTATTCAAAAGTGCTTGTAAATGACCATTTACAAGCACTTTTAAGCAAATAGACCTAATTGAAGTAAAAGAGTTTGAGTTTGGCCTACTTCATCATCATCATCATCATTTCAGCCAAAAGACGTCCACTGTTGGACATAGGCCTCCCCCAAGCGTCGCCACAATGGCCGGTCCTGTGCGTCTCGCATCCATCGGACTCCAGCGACCCTGACCAGGTCATCGGTCCACCTTGTGGAAGGCCTTCCAACGCTGCGTCTTACGGTACGCGGCCGCCACTCTAGAACCTTTCGGCCCCAAAGGCCATCTGTTCTGCGCCTACTTATGTGAAATAAAAGATTTTGAGTTTGAGTTTGGTAAGGTTAATCCATCTAATGTAGATCTTCACCGAAGCACTCATTAACAGGATTCTCGGTTTTGGATTTGTCGGGAAAGAACGCTCGAGTGTCACCATTGTGCGGATCACCCGCAAAACTATCGGTGAAGCACGTGGTAGAATTTTGCACCGCTTGAACACCACCTTGTCTGGATTGGCGGTGACGACCTGAGTATTTGGCCATAGTAGGTAAGGAGCGAGAGACTATGAGAAACAGTATCTAATCTACGTCTGATGAAATTAATGGTACATAACTTAGTCTTGTTTTGATCATTTCGGCGCCCCATCTGGGTTTGCGCCCCGTGCCTAGGCACTACTAAAACCGCCCAAGTTACGGCACTGTTTGCAGGTTATTAATCTGACGACCTCATTGCTGCTTTGGCCGTTTAAATTAGGGATATTATGCTCCAAACCAACGGATATTTCAAAAAAAAAGGCGTAATCGAAACCGGAATGAAAGTTTAGACATAAAGTTGCTACAACAATATTTACTTGTATTACAGATTGTAAAAACAAATCATAATCTAGACAGGAAAAAAGTCAAATCCAACAGTATTCGTATTTTGCTTTTGTAATTTTAAAATTCTTATATTCGTATCCGAAACTATGTAAAACTAGCGGATAATCCGAAAAAATTTCATATCCGTAACTGTATGGGAATGCGGTATATTATTGTTCCTATATTCTGAATATAGGAATTTCATATCGATACTACGATTTTTACATCGTAGGCTTGGATACTGAACACTTTGATTCTTGGTTAAATGGGCTCTTTTCTCTAAATGCCTATTAATTCAGAACTTCTTATAATAAAAATCAATATCTTTCTCCTTCAACCAATCTGACAGCATAGTTGACGTTGTGGTTGATTTGCTACTGCGTGTTGCAAGATCGATTCCCGCACGGAACAAACATTTGTATGTATGATGTACAAATAAACTACAACCTACATTTTGACTAGTTAGGCAAACACAAATGTATTAAAATTGGCAGATTATTTCACGATTTCAGGTTTGGTGCCATAGTAAAATTTGTTTGTTATCATGACTACAATGACGTGTTTAAGTATCGTTCTCTAATTACCAGTCACCCTATATATTTGTGAACGCACCTACGATTCAGGAACATTTGCCAGTGTGGGGTAACAGTTTCATTAAAAAAGAAAAACCGGCCAAGTGAGAGTTGGACTCGTGCACGAGGGTTCCAAACCTATGCAACGTTAGACACTATAATATGATTATAACAGATTCACCTATCCGGGATAGGTGAAACTGTTATAATCATATTATAGTTTGTTCGTTGAAAAATCACGTTAGTTGTGTGGGAGCCCCACTTACACATTCATTTTATTTTGCTTTTAGTATTTTTTGTTAGTAGTAGCAGCAATAGTAACACTTATACATTACCTGTGGAAATTGTAACCGTCTAGCTAACACGGGTTACGTTTCGGGCCTAGTGACAGACAGACAGTGGAGTCAAACAGATAAACATCATAGCAATAGAGTCCCGTTTTTACCATTTAGACACGGAACCCTAAAAAGAAAAACCTAGCTTTTTCCCCAGTCCAACCCGATGCATCTAAGTAGTAGTAACGATATTTTACTTGTATCTGACCTCCGCAATCAGTTAACTGGGTAAAAACTAACACGACACCCTTCAAAAGCCTGGTGAGAAATTTTATGGCTTCTAACTAGCGTCACGACGGTCAAGAGCTTCAAATGACAGCCGGGACCGACGACTTCGCTGGCTTACTTCGTCGATACAGTGGCGTAGCTAGCCTCGCCGCAATGGGACGAGACTGTAAACCGTTGTATCAAAAATTACTAAGGCCCCTCGCCCACGACGACTTTTTGTAGCGATGCGGTCGCGCGTTTCGACAGCTTCGCTACTAACGTGTTTGTCGCATTTGCAACGCGCTATAGAAGAGATGCCAACTCGCTAGTAACGTGCTACAGCATCGCGACTGTATCGATGTGAACGCGCCTAACACTGAACAGGGACCTTGCCATGCTGGGGCGTTACCAGATAGATAGCTGGGAACACTGGCGCGTTTTAGTCAGCTAAAGTTTGACACTCCCTAAAACGGGCACACTGGTTAGTAGCCCTGACTGCTATGCCGGAGGTCGTGGGTTCGAGTCCCACTCAGAACAAACATTTGTGTGATGAGCACAATCATTTGTTTTGTGTCTGGGTGTAATTTATCTATAATATTTATGTATTTAGAAATATATAAGTATGTTTATCAGTTGTCTAGTACCCATAACACAAGCTCTGCTTAGCTTGGGACTAGATGACGTTGTGTGATAGTTGTGAAATATATTATTATATTACTTATGGTTTTGCCTTGGGTCAGATGACCCTAAAAAATCTAAGAAAAAAGCGCGCCGTCGACGCGCGTTTAAATAACGTGGTGTGCACAGGCACTAAGGGTTCGCCCTCCGTTCCAGGGCTACGGATACTTTACAAGTTAAGGTACTTTTGGTTTTTAAATTAACCCCAAGTACGAATATGTAGATAATATTGACTTTAGTACAATCATAGGAATAACCAGTATGACCAACCTTCTTAAAGTCACCAATAATGATCACAAAAAGTACCTTTATAATAAAAATAGGCCCAACACTTAGTCACGTGCATATTTTTAGCGGTTAACTCGCTTTAAACCTTGCAAGTTCGTATGGAAAACCCCGCCTAAACGACTTGCTACAAATAAGTACCTAATTTAACTTTTAATTCTTGATAGGGTTGACACACACTTTTTATATTATTGTTACGCTCACGCTTGACCATTACCTCACCGGATAGTAAGCGATGATGTGCTTGACGATGGAGCACGCTTGCCTAGAAGTACTTAACCAATTCACTTTTGCCTTAATAGTGGTAACACACGCACGAACTTGGTACCACGATTTTGGTCCGGCTTTTCAAGGTCGAGTGTGACTCAGCGTAATTAGTACCTATTAATACATTGAAATATGTTTTAAAATAAACTGATTATTTTTTTTTAGTCGATAAACAACGAATTGCTTTTATAAAATCTACATGAGTTTTTTGATAAACATTAACAATTGTGAGTACCTGTTGTTGTGACTTGGATAGTCTGTTGAAACAAAAAATATAATGTTTTATTTATAAGAAATTAATATACACAATTATGCTATACATATATCTTTATCATTACACGCTCAAACTTGGTACGACGGACCAAACTTGTCGTACCAAATTCGAAAGAATGTTAACACTATAGAGATACTTTTGCTTATCTTATTGATTTATCATTATCAGCGAATAAAATCTAGGCATATAGATATACGACTATTGAATAAAGATGCCTCTTAAAATAATGCCTCATGACTATGAATATAATAATTTAGATAAAGAAGAAATATCACAATTTGATTTGCGATATCGTTTCTCTACTTAAATTTTAATACCTATTATATTGTTATTTTTTTTATTACATATATGTTATTATTCAGTTAAAACATAATAAATATGCGATAAAAAATTATAGCCCACCTGACAGAAACAAGTCGTAAGTGTCGTGAATAGTAACTAATGGTAATGAATAATCGATTTTAATAAATAAATTTTCATGATAATTTAATTTGTATCAATTATAATTCAAAGAAAATCAATTTATTTTTTAAGATCAATTTATTATTATTTATGATTTAATTAATTTCAATGAAATAATGAATTTTGAAAAATCAATTGTCGTAATTTTATATTATTGATAAATTATTTCAAATATTTAATGAATTAATTGTAGAAATACTCGTAGTATACACAGCTCAGACTTAATTTAATTTAAAAATATTGTGACTTTTAAATGTAATTTTTTTACCAAATAATATAAATATGTTTATCTGTTTAGAATTCCGCTGCCAGGCTTCAATATGAGGGAGGGGGGATGTTTAAAAGTTTTCCTTTTATTTGAACTATCAAACCATGTACCTACCCTTTAGTCTAACAGAATCCTTCCAGGGAACTGAATATTTCTGCGGTCTTCCCATCCGATTGTTATTTAGGTGTCTTCAAGGCGTAGTCTCTTGTGATATGCTCTTAGGATAATTTTAGAATTTCACAACGTCGATGTCATAGGCAGAAGCTTGTCAGTTTTAAAGTTCCCACTGCTCAGGGCACAAACTTCCTCTCTATGAGAGGAACTAGGACCATCCTAGGAAATTCTTGTTTCCTCACAATATTTTCTTTCGAAGTTTTATTAAAACGTTGATTTATAAATAAATTACACAAAGCAGCAAAGGGTCCGAAACGCAAGGCAAAGAAGGAATATAGGAGTGGGCTTTAGTCAGTAATAGTCTGACACGCCCTCACGCTCCGCCCAAGAGCAAGAGAAATTATTGAATGATTTCTCACCTAAGAAACAGCACACAATAATCTGTCGGTGGTACAACCCTACACAAAAGGTGACTTCTATAAAACCTAATTAAGCGTTTTGTTAAGGTTCATTAAAGTAAATATGTGAACACAATGAAGTTAAAAGACTTTGTCATGCTGAGGTGCTAGTAAGTCACTTTAAACATAGATAGATACAAAGATATACTCTTTATTATACAGTTAACAGTACATCAATAATAAAATTACAATAGAAACTTAAAATTAATAGGGTTTTACAGTGGCGTAGCTAGTCCTACAGAGGCACTGTATCAAAAGAAAACAATTATGGTTTTTTACAAAGGCTTGGTTTACACTGTCACACATGGCGGTGGCTATGCCCCTGGGGTGTTGCAATGGGCAGTCTTACGAGTTGTAGGTCGCGGGTTCAAACCTGGCCCAGGCGCATTACTTTGTTTAATTTATTTCATCACCACTGCTCTCAAATCGGTGAAGGAAAACCTCGTGAGGAAACCGGCATGTCCGAAAATTCGAAAACATGTGACATTCACCAACCCGCATTGGGCCCGCGTGGTAGATTACGGCCCATTCCCTCTCTTAGCTTGAGGCTTGAGTCCCAGCAGTGGAAACATTAAAACGCTGATGATGAAGATCAGAAAACCGTATGTGTAATTTGACATGGTTGGCACAGTACTTGAAAAATTGGCTATTGCGCTGCATCTCGCGGGTTCAATTCCCGCCCGGAACAAATATTAGTATGGGCTACATAAAGTTGTCATGGGTCTAAATGAAAAAATGACCAAGATATTGTGAAACAGGATGACAACAAATCACGAAGGATAGCTGGAAGACTTACTCGTAGATGCCTTCCTTAGGAACTGGCAAGAAGGGCTTCAGAGCTGGAAATAATAGAAGGGATGGAAGGAAGCCTGTGCACAACTGAGGAACGGTGACAGCTGCTGGATGCTGGTGAACGGGCTACTTTGAATTGTTATGTCTTTGGATTGACTTGGAATTATAAGTCCAAATAAACTTTATATTAAAGGAAGGTGTGTTATTCTTTTTTCGAAATAAATTGTTAAACACTAAAAAAAACACAATAAATACCTATTAACATAATATCAATAGATGCAATAACATGTGCACTTACTTCTGACGATTTGTCAATGTCCAGTACCCATGTTGGCCTTTGTGGAATAAAATATTTGAATTTACTGGATATGCATCGATGATCATATCGAAATGCGTTTTAGAGCCAAATCTAGACATTTTAAAAACATCATCCATAATTTTTGGTATCATATTTCTAAATATGGCACCAAATAAGTGCTATTTAAATGCAATATTTTAATATTCATAGACTTTTTTAAAATAAATTGTTAACTAAAACCGGCTTGAAGCAAAATATGGAGAATATTGCCTCTAAAGTCAGACTAGAACATGTCTGACCACTTTTACGGATAGATTTTTTTTAATATTTAAGACAACATATTATAAATTAATCATTAGAGATTATGTTTCATGTTATTAGTTCTGTTTGTGTTTGGAGCTAATAAAGATAAAAAAGTAGTATTAGGTAGGTAATATCCACCAACCTACCATCTAAGATAAAAAAATATAATAATATTAATATAATATATTCGACAACTATCACACAACGCCGTCTAGTCCCAAGCTAAGCAGAGCTTGTGTTATGGGTACTAGACAACTGATAAACATACTTATATATTTCTAAATACATACTTATTATAGATAAGTTCCACCCAGACACAGAACAAATGATCGTGCTCATCACACAAACATTTATCCTGGGTGGGAATCGAACCCACGACCTACGACATAGCAGTCAGGGCCACTAACCACTAGACCATCAGGCCAGTCAAGGTAGGTAATACGAGTATATATTTTGCTTTAAATTGATGAAAAGATTAGTCCTAGAATATTAATAGAAGCTACCTACCAAATTATAATACACTTATAACATACTAATTGGAGATTATGTGACTAGGGGATAATGCGGTATCTTACAAATCAAGAAAGGTTGAATTTTGAACGAAACGAAGGTTGCTAAGTTTTAATCCCGACCGTGATGAGGGATTTATGTGATTAACTCACAGGACTTTTTTTAGGTGTAATGACTTCTCCCGTTCTAGGATTAGGCGAGAGTGTCTGACTTATACTACCCACTCCTATTATCTTTCTTTGCTTTATGATCCAGGACTCTGAGTTTTCCTTTCAGAAGCAACCCCAGTGGCTCCAAATCTGTTGAGCTCCTACAGTTTTGCTAACATTTCCTTGAGGCGTAACACTCCGCGCCATCTCAACGACTCGGGCTCGGGAAGCCTGAACGGTTAGCGGAAGGCCGGACAGCGAGCTACTAAGCTCGCCGTCCTCAAACCCATGTCTACGGTGGCTGGAAATTGGAGTCGGGATCCTAGTGGCCTTTCCCTCACGCGACCCGTAGTCGAGTGTGCTATGGAGCCGAGTACTGCAGTGACAAATTTGCATGTGTGTCAAACGACGTTTTTCAATAAACTTACGACTCGTGGGGTCGACCTGCGCCTGATACCTATGATAAAAAAAAATATTACAGTAAAATTGAGGCGGGGTCGCGGGGACGAGCAAGCCAGTTTCCGCACTAATGCGGAAAATAGTACATTGCGTGCCTAAACGTAGTAGGATAAGAGCATGTTTTCAAGTATATGTATTGGAAAATTACTTTTTGATACAAACAATTAAAAAATAGAGTCAAGTACCTACCTATGTATATATACTGCAGCTACTCTGTTCCATTTAGACTAAGTCACCAACGACATAATTATGATCTAATGTGGTCCATAAATAACATGTCTGGTCTGGACCTGATCATTGGGGGTAATTCTCGATGTGTCTGTACCCCCAGGGGACTGACAGAGTTATGTCTCGTTTCCGATCTTAAAATGCCATGCAGTTATGTGATTATTTTTAAAACTTAAGTAATATGTTACGTCTTATTTATTAGAATCCGGTATATGATCTAGTTTTTAAGCAATACGAAGGTTATAGTACTTCCTGGGTTTGATTTCCAAGTGACAAAGAAGCATACGCATAATCAGCCTTATAATGTTCCCACTGCTGGGACTCAGGCTCTCTTTCAGAAGAGGGAATGGGCCACAATCAACCACGTGGGTCCAGTGCGGATTTATGGATGTCACATGTCTTCGAATTTTTGGTTCTAGGACATGCCGGTTTCCTAACGATGTTTTCCTTCACCGTTTTGACAGCAGTGGTGGTGAAATAAATTACACCACGTAATGCCTGGCTGGGTTTAAATAATTTATTTATTTATCTATAATTATGAATTATAAAAATTTCTTTAAAAAGGGTCAAATTAAGTCACGTTTTCTAAGTTTGCCAGCTGATAAAGGAAAACGATATCAGTCTATGTGTTCGTAAATAACCGTACCCGGTTTCAAGATTACACTACAATATTGGTAAAACATAAAAACCCAATGGTTATCCAAAACAACATATTGCACGAGTATTTACAAGAACCACTTCAGGAAAAAGTGTAGGTACTCGTAACACCTTGGTCCATGGTACGAACCTGTTACCGTCAGCGATTGTGGTTTTATAATGTCTTCGAATATTATGATCATTTTCCTTACAACGGCAACCTTGACATCATTCGAAATTGTTTACACAGACGTTTGTCCACCTTTAGAAAGTAAGTTGAATTTAGCTGCGCAGATGGTTCCTGGTCAAGTCTAGACTTTACCTCATATGTCGTAATCACACTAATACTATAAAGAAGATAGTTTGCGTGTATGTGTGTATGTTTGTAACTTCTTCACGCTCGAACAGCTGGACGGATTTGGACGAAATTCGGCATACGGGTAGATCACGTCAATAGTCGCAATAGCACATGATATACTTTTTTATGTCGGGAGTATGTCGGCTTAGGTCAATTTTCTACTATCATACGGGCGAAACTGCTGACAACAGTTAGTAATAATAATAATATTGAAGGTGTTACCGTACTGTAATTACTGATAGGATGTTAACAATCCTAACTTGGAGTAAGATTTTTTGTTAGGATTTTTTCCGGGAGTTACCGGGATCTTCTCCTTTTCGTGTAGATCTGTCTCAGATTTTGTCCGACCAGTATTTAGCCACCTGGACAGCTCTGTCGTTGGCCTCGTACAAGTCATTGAAGGTGAAGGTGCTGGTGGTAGAGCACGCTGGGCAGGAAAGGTGGTGACAATATCCTCATTCTGCTCTCTAATCCTGTGAAGGGGCTCCACACTGGCACTGTATTTGCGATGGGTCAAGGAAACCCCCATTTGGCCAGATTATCTCTGCAGCGGCCAACCTGAGCCCGCAGTCGGTTCAGAGATTTCCACATTGGCCCCGTGATTGCAGTTCGTGTCCCGGTGGCAGATGTTCTGCCGGAGGGATGAAGTTAGGATGAGTGGGATATCTTTTCCTCCACAGTTCGCGTCTCTGTTCCGAGCCGCTGTTCTCCGAGGATCTCCATAATCTTAAAAAACTTTTAACTTTAAGCGCATAAGTTGGAGTTGATGCCCGTAAAGGTGGTGAGACTCCCTTGGGATAATTTTCTGCTTTCATGCAGGCGAAGCTGCTGGCATAAACCAGTCAATCAATAACTTCAGCCTATTAGCGTCTGCTGCCGGACACAAATAACACTTTATTAAAAAACAGCATCAAAATAGGTTATTGAATGCGTCAATTAGTATTTCAAATATAAGGTAATATAGTATAAGGAAAGCGGGGGTGTAATGGAAATATCTCGCTGTCTCGGTTTGTAGATATGTACATTACGGCCGACGTAACTTGGCAAGTCTGAAGTTAGCCCCTGCGAACTTTAGCGCTTGTGCACTTGTAAAAAAATAGAATGGTTTAAAAAAATAAATGCAACGACCTTTAAAAAGTGACCGAATGTGACCGCACACATGGTTCCTGGTCAAAACTAATAATCTCTTAAGTCATAATCATTCAAACAAGACCTGGTTTCTCGGACGAAAATTACCGCAAAATTAATGTGAAATAATATCAAACAAGCTTTAACTGCTTCGATCAGTTGACCACAGCCAATTTATTTATTTAGTCCTTATGCAAACACAAAGGCTCAAAGACATGCAGGCTTGTGAACAGCGAGCAATGGGCAGCTCGACGTTTGCTCGTCCTATAAGGACCGAGCCCGAATCGTTGACAGCGCGTAGTGTCCCACGCACGCCTCAAAGAGATGTCATCAAACCGTAGTGAACCAGGAGGGCGAATGCCTGCCTGGATCATGGGGAAATATATGAAAGGAATCCTCGTGATCCCAATTTGTTAGTCCTAAATTTACGCCTTTTTTCCTCCCATTAAAATATTTTTCTTTCTTTCTAAAACGAAGCCAGGGCTTCGGGATTTTTCGGAAGGGTCCAAACACAGGTGGGTTTCAGTCAGTTTATGACTGGCACTCCCTCTCGCTCCACCCAGAGCGGGAGAAGTCATTTGATGATTTCCCATCACAAAAAAGTCCCAAATATAAAACCTTTTAAACTGGTAGAACGCCATTTTGTTTCGATCCTCAGAGTACATAAACATGACGTAGAGTTTAATATATCTTGTGATAGTGGCAGCTATATTAGGTGCCCCATTTTTAGGGTTATATGCATGAGTCGGCAAAAACGTAACCAAATAGGTCACAAAATAATTACTTTTCAGCTATTCGGAAAAATTTTCGAGACTCGAAGTTTTTACTCAGGTAAGTTTGTACAGAACGCATTTGAATAGTTTTTTTGAATGATTATGATGAACCAAAGCGCATTCCTTCAAACCAGCCTTGCCTAAACTTCCTTACCTACTCGCCTAAACTAGGTTCGATTGCCACTCCGATAAGACGCAATTGAATATTAATATTTTCTTTTGAACGGCAACAAAAAATCTGGCGCCGCCGGTGTTCAATATCATTATAATGTAATAGGTTACCCTTTGTAGTAAGTAGGTTTTAATTTAGTTAATAATCGCGACTACAATAAGAATGGAAACATAGGAAATCACTTTTTAGGACTTTCGCGAGCTTGAGAGAAATGTTTTACATTTATTTTTAATTTATATAAACTAGTGCTTGACTACGATCCCTTTGACGGTAAGCAGTGATGCAATCGTTGATGGTGAGGTGAACTAGTTTATTAAGAGCCTTTTCACTCTAGTCTCGAAGACAACCAAATTACTATCGGACAGGAAGATCACAGCAGGCAATTGTTGCAAACCTTCGATGTACGCTTTGTAAACGATGAGACGATAAGGATTCTATGAGGAAAACTGTACCAACTCTCTATCGTTATTTTTGAAATAGGCTCAATAATATTAATACTAAAATAATTGTAGCATTATCTTTATTTGCTACAATAACTGGTAAAATTATCTTTTATTTTAACGCAAAACGGACGTCCAGCAATACCCTCTCTTTGAGAGAAACATATTCTTTTTCTGTCATGAGATATCGTTCAATGACTTTTCTTGATCTATCGTGGAACGAGAGGGCGTATCAATTTTGTCTTAATTTCCTATGTCCCCTAGATGGGACAGAGGGCGTCAAACAGTAATCCTCCATCGCAAAACGTAATCTACCATCGCGAACGGTCTTGAGCCTCACGCTTCACCTAGCTCCACGTCATTTCGTTGCTTGCAGCTTCTGCCACCACTTTCAGTCCAACGCATGCTCTGAATCCCTTCGTAGCGTGTAGTCAATCCATCTCCACTTGCGACGCTTGATCTGGCTCAATACAATATCCAACAGCTTTACGTTGGATATTGTCTCGGGCCAGTAAATTTCGAGGTTATGTCAGAGACACAAGTTAATGAAAATTTGGTTTTGACGTGAGATGTCCTTTGAGACCTTCCACGTTTCACACGTGCCGCACCAGATCTAGGAACTGACTAAAACCCACCTGTACCTTTAGTGTAGCCCTTTAAATGCTAGTGTTACAGTAATTCTTTCCTATGTTCCCGCAGAACTAACATGCATTGGCTCTATTAAGCTCCTTAAGTTTGTTAACATCTCATTGAGGCGCACAAGGAATGCTTAAACTTGAGCTTGGTCCTGACAGATGGCGAGCTACCCATTGCTCGTCGTCCGCAAGCCCGCGCCTGCTGTGGCTGGAAATCACCCGAGGCTCCTCCTTTGGCGTCGGCAGGCGAAGGAAGATATCCTTTCCCTCACGGCTGCGGCCATCACCATTGCTTGCATTACTGCTTCGCAGAAGGAGGCGACAGACAGTCTTCAACACCGTCAGCAGCCCACGCTGAAAATCAGTGTTATGGATTCGTCGCACTATGCGTGTGGCTACGGCATTATGCTGAGTGTTCGGCCGTTTTGCGCGGACATGGTGCATATTTTTCTTATAAAATATTTATAAGTTTGTAAGATGGTCCTAATATTGCGTCACTCCCCACAACAAAAATGTTTATTTTTTCTTCTTTTTTACTTATCCTAGTACTGTAACTTTGTCTTAATGTATTTAATTCTTTTTTACATTTAAAAGTAACAAATTGAACCTGCTCTCAGTTCATTACTCCTAGTAATTTACCTGAGCAAATAGATCTCCACAACATACAAATGACTGATCATAACAAACCTAGGCTCATTTTAATTCAGGACACTAGCACCCGCGCACATTTCTTTACCGTATGTTTTCTAAGTCTGTTTGGCTGTTGGCTCATTTACTCGGGTATGGTTTCTCTCCTCAAATTAATTGAATCCGACGGTATTAAAGTTGATTCTTGTGAAAAATCAATAACAATAGAGACCATCTTATAATGATAAATAAACTAGCTTCTTATTGTAATGAAATATATTAATCGACCTTGTTTCGATCAATCAATTAATCCTACAGAGCGAACCCTGGAACACAAAGGATAATTAATGAATCGCAGGTGGGTTTGAGCCAGTAAAAGTTTTACACTACCTCTCGCTTCACCCAAACAAGGAGAAGTCTTATGTTGATTTTCCACCTTAAAAAAAGGGCTTATAATGGTGGTATGGCATCATTAACCTGTTGAATACCGTAATTAGAGACACAATAGAAAGACAATAGGTGTGCGGACGCCGGCGTCCTCTCGGGGAATAATTAATTAAACTGTAGTCTGCTGTAAAGTACTCAAACCTTTATACGCCAAAACGAGACAATTGCCATTTATGGTAATTCGGAACGACTGTTAGCGCGCTAATATCAATAAAATAGCGATTGGGAACGTGGGGATCGTCATTTGACAATTATAGAAGAGGTGTTTTATTCACTAGAGGGTCATCTCCCACTTCTACTTCAACCACTTCCTCAACTTGTTAAAATCTATATTCAATATAAACATCACCCATCATCAGTGTGAAATTAACCCGGTAAATACCTGCATATTTCAGAATTTATACGAGGCCAATAAATAACAGACCTGTACAGGTTGCAATCATGCTCAATGAGGACATTCTATAAGATGTTTGGACTTATCATCCGCAATAAAAGCTCTTTGAAACGTTTAGTGGCACGGGGAAGAGTAGATGGCCAACTTTTTTGCAGCCGATCATCCACCAGATGGACAGACCTCATTTAATCATCTTCGAAGTGTTCACTCATTTAATTTTCACCATGCCACAAATAGATAGAGATGACGAAGTCTCGCAAAAGTCGCAACCAACCTACCAGACAATCCGTGACCACGACCGCTCCGCCAGGAGTGTACGACTGAAGAATAAAACTGGTTGCTAAATGTCTAACTGGACAGAAAAAAAAATTACAGTCCATCGCCTCGAAAAAAAGAAGAAAACCCGATAATTCTTGCTTACGAGACTCAACTCATATGCAAGAATTAAACTTTTTCATCACCTAAACATTTTCGTCTCTCTTCAGCGAGAAAATGTCCTCGTGTAAACGTACCTTAGAACTAATAATAGCCACACCAGCCAGGTGTCCACAAAAAGCCACTATTGGCGTCTGTCACTCACGTCAAGGTCGAAAAACATTAAAATATAATCATGATAATAGGAACTTGTTTAACTCTGAGCCGTTTGATATACGGTTGAATTGATTTGCCTTAGGTAGTACCTATCATTATTCGATATGTACTCGTAAGTTATCTTTATGTCTTTTTTTCGTTTTTATATAAATAAATCGTTTTGTTCTTTACACGTGGCATAGAAGGTGGACCTATTTTATAAGCGTCTTTATTTCATAAAAATACCAATGTAAGGGTTAAAATTATCCTTTCGTATTTTGACTATTTATCCTTGAACCTATGATTTCACATTATGAATAAAATTAAACTGTCTGTTTGTATTAATAAAATATTTTTTTTACTAAATGCTTAGGCACGTATATTCAATACCTATAACAACAATGCCATTTTTATAATTTTTGTCTGTTGGTCTCTCTCTATCTCTTTGTTCCGGATAATCTACGAAACGTCTGGACCGATTTTGATGGAACTTTCACTGGTTTATAATTATTGTTATAAGAAGTAACTTAGGTGACTTTTGTTTTAGAAAATGAAATAGGGTACCGTGGGTTGAAATTGAGACCAACTGGCAGGCACTGTGCTGTGAGGCTGACGTAACGCAAAGTTGTGGGCATCAGCTTGTTCTAAGTAAATATGGCATTACTATAACCTTTTTTGGTACTCCTTTGGAACAGCTTATATTAGAAGGTATCCCACGAGGTGCCACAATGTTGGAATGAAGGCCACGGGAGTCCACTGGATGCGAAAAGTATTAGACCGGACGATATAGCTTCGCTTAAGAAAAGGCTCTGTCAAAACACTGGACCTCTTTCCCCTCCTCTGCTGAAATGGTGATAATGAATCTCTCTGAGAAAAAGTCCATCATCACAATCTTCATTATCATGTTAACTAAAGTATAAAATGGACTCCATGAGATGCTGATTTCTTTTTTTACTTAGAAATAACAAACTGTAACAGATTAGGTCTTATGACCAAGCTATGACCAAATACATAAAATAAATGTGGCAGTCAAACCGCTACCACGACATAATAATATAGGGTAAAATTAAGAAAAAACTGATGAAAAATTCCACCACCAAGGGGTCCAGAATCATGTACTGGATCCATGGTATTCAGTTATGGTACGCTGTCAGATACACCCTGTATACACCTTACTTATCATCATCATCATCATTTCAGCCAAAAGACGTCCACTGTTGGACATACGCCTCCCCCAAGCGTCGCCACAATGGCATTACTATAACCTAATTGATGCGAGACGCACAGGACCTTACTTATAAAATAAACATTTCTTGTAGCGGTTAATTTTGCTTTTTACTAATTTTTTATTGAAATTACGTTATTTTTTTCGAAATTAAATAGTATTTGATTTTTTTTGTGTTATGTATTTTCTGTAATATTGCAGTATTTATAATAATAAAAGCTGAATGGTTTGGCCCCTGTTGAGTTCCTCGGAGTTTGAATTTGTAAGCATGAAATTTGTATTAACATCTTCTTAGGAGCCGTTTATCATGATTTTATAGTTATTTTGTGAGCCAGCCAGCTTATGCCGTTTATTCACCATAAAACAGCCACCCTAAAGTAAACACTCGGAATCGAATATCCATTTATTCACCCTGAATGGGGTGGTTAATTAGAATCCACTTCTGATTATTTTTCAATTTTTTTACTTCAAATGATAAATGATATTTATTTTGCAAATAGGTTTTTTAAAAACACTTTTATACGTCAATTTACTGAACAAATATACTGAACAGTATTACTCAAGCCTCAAGCGAACGCCGGCGTTCGCACACCTATTGTCTTTCTATTGTGTCTCTAATTACGGTATTCAAAAGATAAATAAAATATCTATTAAATAAAGACTTGTGTCCTATATTATTACTGTTATAAACACTAATATCATTTTTGAGTATGTATCCTGGATAAATTCCTTTCTTTTAATTTAAATAAACTGCGTTTTTATGCACGAGTTTTAAAAATTTCACCAAACGTGGTGATTTGTCTTTAACTTTAATTTCATATGAAATGGTTTTATTTAAACCAAGTTTCCAACAAACTTACAGTCCTGTGACGCATTAGGAAAGAAATCTAAACCACCAAAAAATTTTTGTCTTTAGGCGTTTTTTTCAAAGTTTATCACAAATAATATAAATGATATACCCCTACATTTTAAATTGAGTATTTCTCAAATTACTTTAGCCTGAAAACCTATCAAAATTTAACAATCCGCGTTTACACAGACAGAGGCTAAATTAATTCAATTAGTGCAATCTAATATTATCAATTATTATAGACAATTTTATTAATATTATTTTTTTTCAATTATTTTAATCTTTTAACATTTATTTTTTACAAACTCTTAATGTTTTACTTGCTGTTCTTATAATCAATTGGTTATGTAATTATCTGCGTATTATTAGTGCATGCTGCGTTTTTCTATAAGTGACTAGACGCTTAGAGCTACGTTAGTAATGTACAAATTATAATGTAATAGGGTACTCATCGTTGAAAAGCCTAACAAAGAAAAAATAAAAGTCGGACGAAGAAAGATAATTATTGAATTCCGTGTATCCTCCTTCAGGATGGACAGATAGAACGTTTCCAAATTTTAAGGGTGGGTAAAATTTGAGTTTTATCAGCAATAGGCTATTTGACAGTATGAAAAATAAGTTATATTATAATATAATCCGCCTAGTTGGATTTATCCGACAACCTCAAATCACAGGTCCGATCGTGTGTGGAATTGCAGCCACATATGGGCTGGTGCTGCAAAATGCCACCAAGCAGCTTTGGACTCAGTGGAAAGGCGAGCTAATTGGTGATCCAGATTTGGTTAAGTCCAATCTACAAAGCCTTAAGCACAGGCGTAGGGTTGCCAGCCTTTTTGGTATTTTACAGGATATATTGTAGAGAGTGTGCGCGGGAATCTCATGACTTTATTCCGCCATCTCATTTCTACCATTGGACAACCGACGTACGGCGAATATCCACTCTTACGTTGTTAGGAAACATCTACGGTCGAGACTAAGGCCATGTTTACGTAGACGCGGTGCGTCGGGCGTCGCGTTGGGCGTTTCGTCGTACATTGCAGCAGCGGGCCGCGACATCGCTCGCGCAAACACACACCTATTTCAATGTACGATGGACCGCCCGACGCGCCGCGCAACGCGACGCGTGTCCGTAAACGGGCACTTAGAGTTTGGTTTCGTCGTTCACACCGCGCACATCGTAGTACTGGAACAATTTACCTGTTGCGGTCTTCCCGTCCGTTTATAATTTAGCTGTCTTCAAGGCTAAAGTGCATAGGCTCTTAATAAACTAGTGCGCCTTACCGTTAACGATTGCATCACTTTTTTTTTACAACGTTGTCTAGGCCCAAACTAAGCAGAGCTTCTGCTATGAGTACTAGACAACGGATAAACATACTTATATATTTCTAAATACATACCTTGATATAAATTACACCCAGACACAAAACAAATGATCGTGCTCATCACACAAACATTTGTCATGGGTGGGAATCGAACCCACGACCTCCGGCATAGCAGTAAGGGCCACTAGACCAAGAGGCCAGTCAACTGCTTACCATCAAGTGGGATCGCAGTCAAGCACTAGTTTTAAGCAATAAAAGAAAAACATTTTATCGTTTGTTCCGCCAGTGTTGAATATCCACTACCACATACTCCATCTCGTCAAATCTTCTGTCACCTATGGGGAATGAAGAACTAAACGAGATGGAGTACCTAGTCGCACACACACAACCCTGACGAATAGGAAACGAAAACACTCGTTGGACCAATCAGCCGCAAGCGGTCAAAGGATTAAAAAAAATGTGAAGAAGCATTATAATTTTTCTTCTCCTTTACTAATAAATTTTATTTATTTATTATTTATTTATTTCTTTATTGCACACCTTACCTTATTAAAGGATAAACATTTATAAAAAAAAAATTGTGTATAATAGGCGGACTTATTGCACAGGGCAATTTCTACCAGACAACCTTTGAATGGACTGGAAGAAAGAAAAAGAGTTGGGGTTGGTTATATTTGATAATTATTAATGTATTGACTGTAAGTATGTATTGCATTTTAGTACTCAGTATTAATATAACTACACCCTTAAGTTTTGATCGTTTTAATCCCGTGGAGGGTTTTTTTTTATGGTTGATCTGGTACATGAAACACTATCGATTTGTAAAGATAAAATTAAAAAATAAAGTATTTTTTTTCTAAAACTTTAATTTATATACGAAATTAATTTCTTTAAGTAAAAGTCAGCTGAGCAAGTAATGGCCTAATGGAATACCATTAAAAGTAAATCCAAAATCCGAATTGGAAAAAATAAACAGTTGCCTATTCTTCCGCCACCATTACTTTACTCTTGACTTCTATATGGCATGGGGAAGTAGTTAAGCGATTGGCTACTGTGGTGCGTATCGCAGGTTTAATTCCTATTAAAAAAACAAACTATAAATATCTTTTCCGAACGGAAGTAAAGTATCAAGTCAAATCTTTCATTTCAAGAAGAATATTATAAAGAAGAAAGTTTATACGTAGGTATGTATGTGATGTGTGTACATAAGTGTTAGATCTGATCTGATTTGGATGAAATTTGGTATCAGGATAGCTTATATTCTGAATTTAACAGTAAGAATTACTAATTTCGCGCAGGCAAAATCACGGGCTGCAGCTATTAATAAATAAAACTACGTAGGTAATTTACAAAATAATTTATTTTCCTATTACTCTCCCGAAGATATCCATAAATATACAAATACATAGACAGTACATTTGATTATGAAGCCTTTATTCACGTAAAGGCGTTTTATTTTTAAATTTTATTAAATAATAGTTAGCGTCAAAGCTCAACGCAAATTAGAAAAGAGTTTTATAAAAAAAAATCTATTACTTACAATAGTAATTTACTAATATGACATACTTATAAAGATTTTATTTTTTATTAAAAAATATTTTACAAAAGTATAAAAATTTTGTCAAAGCTAAAATAAAATTAATTAGTCAAATAACTGGCAGTGACCGTTAATTTTATATAATACAAATATTGGTACATACATTATTCAGCACTTAACGCCTGATTTTACAATTGCCAGTAAAAAAAATTGATTTATTGGTCAAGCACTCTATAAATCTTGCCTGTCCTTATCATTTTACTTCGAATAAAACGAGACGGCAATAAAATTATAGAGCGTATAGACACCACAATTTTGTAGAATGTGTTTTTTTTTCTTAATTATGACAATTGTAAAATTGTCTGGCAGCATTTAATTCTAAAGTACCCGATCCTTACTAACATAATAATAACTAAAGGCAGTGAAAAGCTAAACGGCTTGGTTGTCGCATATTAAAACATCCCCAGTTTTATAAGTCAGATACGTTAGTAAATTTAGTCATAGCAAATTAGTAGTATATTTTCCGCTTACAATTTAGTGACTATTTTTTGTTATTGCGGTGCTATTATTTACATAGCAGACAGTAAAGGAAACAAAACACAATCTTTATTATAATTTATTACTTCACATTTAATTTTATTAATTCGATTTATAGAGAACTTTTTGACGTTTCGTTGAAATTGTATAAATAGTTTTTGTTCTGCAAAATTCGACCAAACTACTAAGATTACCTGACTACGAAACCCAAATCTATGTTACATTCAAACACGAATGTAGAACAAAGATTGTCTTAAATAAATAAATAAAAGCTGAAGAATGTAGAAGCGAGTACATCAAGCACGTGCAAATGGCACATGTTAGGCTTAAGATTACTGAGTCTTATTTCTAAATTCGTCGGGGCATCAAAAATTTTTGATAATTGTCTGTCGTATTGGATACGACAAATGATTTCCTTAGGACACTTAAATCATAATAGTCATAAATTTTGACTGGTAATTTTATAATAATTATACAAATTGGAAACTGTATGAAATGATTAAGTGACATTTTTGCCTTTTTTTAGTATTGTAAAGTGAGTAGTTAAGTAAAGTATATTAGTGAAACCTTATCATTCTAATCATATGAAGAGTTTCTTTTTCACCTTTAAAAAAATAAAAGAAAAGAAGTAATAGCTACCAAAGTTCAACCCTATATTTGCTAAGCGTAATACATCGAAGAGATTAATATTGTGGTTTATAATTATCTCAACATAGTTGACAAAACCTAATGTAGTAGAAACCTAATTATACATTTGTAACACAAATCATTTAGGCTTCTTACATGAAAAATCGTTTGTCATTAATTGAAAAATTAAGTAGAGAGATGTAGAGATAATTATTAAATTTTAAATAATACAAACTAAGGTAGTGCTAACATCACATTGTTTGCCTAAGTCTAGATTCAGACGTTTAGGTTGCAATCCTAATAGATGTCTTTGCTCAATTTGTCACCAAACTACATTAAAGTAGGTATTTTACAAAAGTCCTTATGATTTTTATTCATAGACATTGATTGAAAACGTTCAATACCTCTGTTTAGGAACTTTTAAGGGATCAAGTTGTTCAGAATCATATCATGAATAACTAACGGTACAATAATGATTTTGTAGGCCATATTCATAATTTTTTATGTTTTCTAAACGACATTTTTTTACTTTGTAATCAATACAATGAAAACCTTTCATTATTTTATGTTTTGCAATTACGACGATAGATTAAATGTATGACAACAAGTTACCCGATATGCTAGCATCCCTAACATTAAGAGGACTTTATCGAACTGTTCAGCTAGATTTTCAAATCAACGCTACGAAATAATTCTAACTTTACTATAGACTATTTACATTTGAGCACTTGCAACACATAGTGCGTACTATGACACTTTCGTAAAAGTTTGAGTCCAACGCATTGGAGTCCTGTATGAACGGTGCGGCGGTTACCCTGAACCACCACCAGAACCGTTCACGTAGACGTCGGTTGCGGCTCGTTGTCCGGCCCGAATCACGCTCTGCACGGTTTGAGCAGCACCCTGGAATTTGAGAACAATAATATAATTAAATATTGTAAAACCTAAACGGTTTTCATTTCAAAGGAGGAGGCCGACCGCATCAGGCAGAGGCAACGGGGCGCTCGCCCCAGCCGCCGCCGGGATTTCGATCCCGATTTCCGGCCACCGTAGGCGCGGGCTTGCAGACGGCTTGCAATGGGTAGCACGCTGTCCGATCGTCCGGTAACCGACCGGACCGAGCCCAAGTCGTCGACGGCGCGTTCTGTTCCCGCGCGCCTCAAGGAGCTGTCAGCAAACCGTAGAGGCCCAGACTGCTAGCTGCAGGCAGGCCGTTTTCTGAGAGGAAGGCTCAGCCCTGGCACTATAGGCAACGAAGGAACGGGGTAGGTTTTTAGTCAGTAAGAGTCTGACACTACTTCCTGCTCCGCCCAAGGGTGGGATTTGTCATTGGATGATTTTACCTACCATAAAAAAAAACGGTTTTCATTTCGAGAAAAGGTTCTAAAAATCAAAGGTTTATAAAACTTCAAATAAATACATGATATAGAAAGAAATTGAGTCAGTCTTTGTTTTAAAAAGTTATTATTGTTTTAAATGTTAAGTTAATAATTAATTGATGAAATCATTAATGAAAATGATTTGAAAAAATTACATGATATTACTTAATTTCAAATTATTAATGATCAATGTCACGCAGTTAGTTCAAACATAAAAAAAATATATTTCAAACCATTCTAGTGCTGAAAATGTGCAATATATCATCAAAATTACATTCAATCATTATTCTGGTATAAACATTTAACGTATACTCTCACAATTAAATATATCACTGAAAACGACAAAACGTTTTCATTTTACGAAATTAGATTAACATACTACATAAGATTTACAAAAAACATATTCTATTTATTATATTAAACATCATGACGTTTTACCTGTATCGCAGCTCCTAAGAACTGTGAGAAGGCTCTGGTAACATTAATGGCAGCTGACACAAGCTGCCCTCGACCTGGCGCCTGTTCTGCTGCCACAGCCCTCGGAGGCTCCAGAGGTATCTAGGTGTAAGTTATCGCTGTTAGGTATTAGCTCGTATGATGAAGATGGTAAGAGCATGTATGGTAATGCTGAGGCAGTGAGTTGTGCTGGTGTGGTGTATGATTTGTTTGAAGACTTTTACATTAATCAAGGATGGTTTGAGCATTTCGAACTGAATTCCAGAATAAACGGAGCTTCGCTTAATTATTTACAAAAATATAAAATAAATATTGTATTTCGAATTACGATACGGTTTTCGATTTACGATATTTTGCTAACGGTGGGTTTCTCAAGTAAATAATAACGGGTTTTTTTATAAATGAATACTTTGAATTAGTCATGATTGATTTGTAATTAGAAAAAGTCTTCATACAAACGTACATGTGAACTTATAGAAACCAGTGCTATGTGTGATAGTGGGAGTGAGGAATATGGAAAATTAAATAAATGACAGTGTGAAAAAAATAAGAATAAAGTACAAGATATAATATACAAAACATATTTCTAACTACTGTTTCATATAGATATAGTACACAGGTATAATACACAGATATCTACAAATATATACACAGATATACTACAAAGGATTTAGGTGTAGGTAAGTGAAATATTAGTCAAAAACATGCAGATCGTAAACGACATTCTATTAAACACTGTATGTACAAAAAAAAACCGACAGGGTTCAAAATTACAGTAAAATTATAGGTACAATTTTACAAAAAAAAAAAAGTATAGTGTACAAAGGGTCCGTAGTTAGATATTAAATCATCAGTATTTTTATTAGGCAAGCATCCAGCAGAATTATTGTAATTTAGAAGAATTAAAATTTTGTTATTTTCAAAGCCAATTTCATTGTTTTACTCACCAAATACAAATGTTACGCTACACAAACACTTGTTTATTATGTCACTTTTCTTAATTGTATTAATAAGTATCTACACATTCAATAGGTCATTAATAATTAACTAGAATCATCGGGGTATATTAATAACTACGTGTATCTATCTACAGAGTTATCTAAATACACTCACTTCAGGTTGAATGTTACCAAATCCCTTGGATATGAATGGGGTGTGGTATGTTAAATGGCGATGAATGACGCCAAGGGACAAGGAATAATTGAACTAGACTTTGATAAGAATGAAAAAAAATAATAATAATAAAATGAAACGAAAAAAAAAAATAAGTTATGAACTCAGAGATTCGCGTTAAATTGCTTGGATTAAAAAAAAAAAATATTTTATAAAGTCTAGTCAATTTTTGGTAAAATTTTGTTATCTACATTTGGTGTACTCATGAGGTGGACTGTGGATGGTAAAAAGATTATATTAACACTAAATACAACACATACAAACACAAAAATTAATTAAAAACAATTTATTATACAAAAAAACGCGCTGCTTAACGGCACAATGTTTATGTACAAGCCAATGAAGCCAATGTTTAATAAATAATTTAACTAAGAAAAACAAAAATATTACACAAGAAAATCTAAGAAAAAAATTACAATTATCTTAATTCATGTCTCACTATGTACATCCCACCTGATCTCCATTACTATACAAAAAACTATACAATGACAGACTTAGATTAAATAGGAACAAGTAACGAATAAGATCGCGAAATATTTTTTAAATAATTCCGTTGAATAAGTCTGGTTATTTAATCTAAAGTCTGTTCCCAACACCTCATCCCCAGTCACATAGTTTAAGTAATAACGATGCGAAACCCACTCTATTTGTTGGTCTATCATCAGCGTTGCCAACGAACGGTCCAGAGCCAAACCAGTTGACCCTGTTGCTCGTTGACTGACTGGCTGACGCTACTGATGGGGAGGGCCTGGCTGAGGGCGCAGGCTCAGGCCTTCTGTTGGGCCTCGGGGCTGCCGTTCCTCCTGATCCTGGAGCCGTTTCCCTCCACTGTTGCCAGAGCCAGGCTAGTCCGTCCAAGATCGGCCTTCGCTGTGCTGGCGGCGTGGGCGGCGGCGGCGGCGTCGTCGTCCGCCTCGTCTTCGGCGTCACTACCACTTGGTTGAGTAAAGCCTACGAGGTTACAGTTAATTCTAGAGTTCCTAATGGATTATAGATACATACTGAAATAAAGGCAATGAAATAAGATGAAGAGATAGATGAGAGATATTGAGATAATGGTGCAGAAAGCGGAGTGAAGTTACGAGTTGATTGCATCAGTGATACGAGTAGATAAGTTAAGTTTTAAGAATGATGTAAAATGGGATTTGAAAGAAATTAATTTTTCAATGTATGAGAAATTGTAATAAAAGTAAGACTAACAGAGAGTCGGAGTTGTTCATCCAAAGAACTTGCCGTGGTGGGACCGAAACCTTGATCCTTCAGCAAAGCTGCCAGCAACGCATCGTTGCTCTTGCCGTACTCGGTGCTCAAAGAGATAGGCGCTCGTGTGGCTTCAGACACCATACCCGTTGATTGTGTTTGCTGGATCAGTTTCTTTAGGGCCTCGTCGGAAGATTGTCCTGGAACATTTTTAATAGGGCCCTTTAAATATTGGTCGTACAAAAACTGATACATTTTTGACTCGCTGAGCTGTTTCAAAGTAAACTATATGATATGGTATAAACACATTTTGCGTTTGTTTTGACTATAATGTTGTTTTATTTAAAAATAATATCACATATTCGACAAATGTTTTTTGTAATAATTAATGATTTTGTATTATAAAAACTCCTTACCTGTTATAGTGAGTTTACTTCTTTGTGTCGTAGTCTCCTGGGCGCCCTGCAATTTGATCAAAGTTTGTAACAACTTCTCATCGTCCTGTTCATTTTTGAGATTGTCTTTAACAGCTATTTTTGCACCATAAGGCAAAGCTGTTGTAGGTGCAGTATTTTTGACTTCCTTATCGTTAATGTTAATAGAAGGCTTCGGCGTTAGTGGATCGAAAGGTTCGTTCAACGGTGATGGCGAAGCTAGTAGATTTGAGAGCAGTTTCAATTCATCATTGACACTACTTGGTAGATTGGGACTCACATTTAGGTTAGGTAGTGTGGGTAAGTTTAATTTGGATGGATCTTGTCCTGTGGCTTTAAGTAGAGCTTGTAATAGCTTAGTATCTTCTTGAAACTGTCTGATATCATCATCAATAGATCCACTGTAAGTTGTTGTTGGTCTCTGTGTGGTTGTAGGTCTTTGTGTTGTTGTTGTTGGTCTTTGTGTTGTGGTTGTAGTTGTTGTTGTGGTGGTAGGGCGTTGTGTGGTTGTAGTTGCTGGTCTATTTGTTGAAGGAATCAAGTCGTTTCCACTGACAGCTATATTTTTTCCTGTACGGACTGTTTCACTGGTGCCTGTTTGTATCTCATTGAGGCTCCTTTCTACAGCTAGTGCTATGATACGATTGGCAAGAGCCCCCTCAGGATCTTCGTTATTGGGGTTCGTTTTCAGCACAGTTTTCTGGAAAATAGAAATCGAATCATAGTTAAACACGACATGGATATTTTCCTAGACTAAAAGCTCCTAGTAAGATATGGCTTATATGAACAGACTATTGTATATTGCAGTTCGTGAATTTAAGGCGCTATTCATGCATAAAAGAATCGACTCTTCGAGGGTAAGTACATTCGAGTTAATCAATGTAAAATACACCGTCACAGCTAAAACATTTTATTATGACACTTACCAAGTTATTCAAGAATGCCAAATCTTCTTCTACGGAGAAAGTAGATGAACTCGGCAGTTCGGTTGTTGAAGTGAATCCAGTGAACGGAGCACGACGACCAGTCAGTGTTGTTGGGGCGCTCCTAATTGTTGTGGTTGGCTGTGTTCCCCGGTTGAAAGGCGTGAAAGTTGTGGAAATTCCAACATCAGTCACAGGCTGTAACGTAGTAGTAAGAGTTCTAGGAGCAAAGGTTTTAAACAGTGGCCCGTTAGTTGTTGTAAATACGGGCCTAATATTCAATGGAGTTGTCGGGTTTGACCCTATTGACGTTGTTTGAGGGTTAGAAGCTATCCTCACATTGGAAGTTACACCAGATATAACTGGGATATTCAAAGTGTTTGGACTTTGACCAGTCGCCTGTAACAGAGCCTGTAAAAGTTTCGTATCTTCTTGGAATTGTTTGAGATCTTCTTCAATTGTTTGTGTTGTTGATGGTCTGTTTGTTGTTGTTGGACTTGTTGTTGTTGTTGGACTAACTGTTGTTGTTGTTGGCCTAGCTGTTGTTGTAGTAGTAGTTGTTGTTGGTGGCATAGTCGTTGTTGGTCTAGTAGTAGTGGTTGGTAGAGTTTGTGTTGTGGTAGGTACTCTAATAGTTGTTAGACTATCTAATGCAGGTATGTTTAGAGAAGCAGGATTTTGCCCTGTTACTTGTAAGAGCGCTTGTAGTAATTTCGTGTCCTCTTCAAACTGTTTGATATCATCTTCTATAGAACGTGATGTTGTAGTTCCTTGTTGTCCAGTTGTTAATCTGGTATTGCCACCGATGTTCGGTATAGATAATGTTGTTGGATTAATTGGATTTGTAAATAACGCCTGCAATAACTTCAAAGGATCAGTGGTTTGAGTTGTACTTGCCGCCGTTGTCGTGGTTGATGCTGCGGTTGTTGTTGTCGGTACTGCAGTCGTAGTTGGTCTTAAAGTAGTCGTTAGATCTCCTAATAACAGTGAATTAGGGTTTACATTTAAAGTCTTTGGATTACGGCCTGTCGCTTGCAGTAATGTTTGAAGTAGCTGTACGTCTTCTCGATATCTCTTTAACTCCTCCTCGAGACTTATAGTGGTGGATTGGACTATGGTTGTTGCTTGTGCTGTCGTTGGCGCTTGTGTGGTTGGAGCCGCTGTTGTTGTAGTTGTTGTAGTGGTTGTCGTAGTACGTTCTGTTGTTGTTGTGGTTGGTGCTGGCGTTGTGGTAGTTGTTGTCGTAGTAGGCACCGTTGTTGTAGTCGTAGGCGCTGGCGTTGTGGTAGTCGTAGGTGGTAGAGTAGTCGGCGGGTTTGTAGTTGCCGCCATAGTCACCGGAGCATTCGTGAATGCAGACGATACTACTGTGGTTTCAGGAACTACGCTCGTTGTTCTCTGACTTGTTGTCGTTACAACATTAGCAGTTGTTTCTTGTGTTTGTAACTGTGGTGTCTGCGTACTCATTTCAGTCACAGTTGATGTTGACATTGTTTGTGTCTCAGATTGAACGGAATTTATTGATTTCGTTGAAGCCAGTTTCTGTACGTTTGAATTCTGTGCTTGTGTCGTTACCTCATCTATCGGTATAAATTTAAATATAGCACCTCCATCACCTTCTCCTGGCTTTTCCGTTCGTATTTGTTTCGTCTGTAATTGTTTTTATTCATGTTAAAATTTTGCCATCACTTCATTCGGATAATGTTGCTACAGCAGATTTTATTTTAATGCAAAATTACTAATTGTGAAACCCTTCACCACTTACCTTTTCAAGGAAAAAAAATCAACACACTACTTTATTATACCAAGTCCAAGTGTTATATTTGCATAAGAAAATGTGTGATAAATTATAGTGATTATTAGTGACCACAGTTATTAAAAAAGTAATATATAAATAAGGAAACGTTTATATAAATAATATAATTATACCTCCGGATCAATATCCAGTGTTAATATTCTTGGTTCGCGAGTAGAGCTCGTCATTTCCAATATGACCATCTCCTGTTTAGCGGCCGAAGATATACTATTAAGCAGAATCTCATCAATAGAAGGTAGCATTGTAGTTGTGCGTAAACTCAATACATGCGAGGCAGTGCTTTTTTCTGGCATAAATGTGGTAGTTTTTATACCGTTACTGCTTTTAATATTAAGTGCCGATGAAGTAATCTGCAATTACGAAATAAAATGTTACCGCCTTGCGTCGTTATTAGAAGCGGTTATCGTGCTAAAGGCATGCAGAGCTTACGAAGAAACCCGAAGTCCATTCCGCATGCGTCGCTCCAGAGACAATGCGCTGCCAGTGAGATACAAAGCACCAAGCGGAGCGTTTAAGCTAAATAACATAAAGTCAATACCATCGGTTGTTGGTTATTTACAGTGTCGTTGGTTAATCTTTCCGTTCCGTTATTTGATGTGTCTGTGAATGTCACAGTATTAGTGGAATCTCGGATGGGGTTAGGCTGCGGTCTGACAATGGCCGGATTATTATGGATGGGGCTGTATGGATTTCTTAGACTCCACGGACTGATTGGTAGTATGTCGATTTTTTGCATGACACGTGGCACTCTAGTCCCGTTCGGGAATTTACGTATTACTGTGTTATTGGGTAGTACACCGTAAACGATATATGGGCTCGCCTCTGTTAATGATTCCAATAAGTCCTCGTTAGGATTTTTACGTACCACTGTATTATTAGGCAATATTCCGAATATAACATAATCTTTTTTCGGAATAGTTGGTGATCCACCACTCACAGTACTAACTGTTGTTTGTGTAGTGTTGCTGTCTGAAGCGTCGGTAGTTGTAGTGGTGTCTATGACTACTGAAGTAGTCGTTTCGAAGTTTAGTTGTGTCGTTGTTTCAGTGTTAGCTGCATCTGTTGTAGTTTCCATTGTTTCTGTATTAGCAACTGTTGTAGTTGTAATATCACTCTCTTGGAATCGACTTAATATTTCAATGTTTTTACCGTCTCTGGTAGGAGTTAAACTTGTGCTTGTAATATCATTGACTGTTTCGATAGATTCAGTAGTAACAGTTGTAGTGACAGAAGACGAACCCGTTGTTTCACTGGTTGCTTCGGTGGAACCCAAAAGAGAAGAAATTGTGACAGTCTCAGTAGTAGATGGCACTCCACCTGTTGTTACTATTTCATTTGGCGATGCCGTTGTTGTGAGACCCGTTGCAGGATTACCACTCGTAGTCATTTCAAGCACATTGGTGGAAAGAGGATTTACAACAAAGGGTTGGGATTGGGAAGTCATAGGAGTAGTTGATTCAATATCTCGAGTCGTCGAAGTTTCAGTCGAGGCAATCATGGTGTTCATTATGTTAGTCAAACGTTCTGATAAATTGATATTACCTGATGGGCTCACTAACTCAGTTAATGGCGGTATTGTCGCTAACTCGTCATTGTGCTGTCGTATAATGTCTTCAATCATCTTCAATACTCTAGCTTTCTTTGATAGTACCCATAATTGCAATCGCGATATTTGACTAGGATCTTGTATATCATCAATATCACGCGGAGGCGAAACTGATGAAGATACCAAGGATAAGGATTTCAATAAAGGTATTGTTGAACTGCCGAGAAGGTTTTCAGATTCACCGGTAAAGAAATTTCCACTTGGGAAGTTTGCGAGAAGAGGTATGGGAACCGGAACATTCTTGTTAGTAAAGTCACTTGATTTGTCATTAATATTATCTACATTTACTGGGTCCGTTTCTAAGAAGACAGATGACGTAGCTGCTGATATAGTTGGAGTTGCGTTTGGTGTTGCTGCAAAACTAGGTTGTTCAGAGCTAACACCTGTAGTTGAAGTCGCAGCTGTTGTCGCCTGGCTACTAGATACAGACCTGGTGCTCTCTACAGCTCCCGGTGTAACAGGATTATTTACATTTACGGGATTTTGTGTAACACTAATTGGTACATTTCTATTATCTACAGTGATATTTACATTACCGCTAGTTCCTACATTTTGGAGGGCATTATTGGATGATATACCATCAATGTCAATATTTTCAGTATCCCTAATATCCTCCAAACTGTAAGGTGTTGTGTTCGGGACGGAATCAGCATTGTCAAGTACAGTCGCAAGTCCATCTAAAGCTCTGGGGATCAAACTTTTTAATACTTTTGCCATATCCAAACTCTTTAGTTTCGATCTACTGTTCTCATCCATATTTTCTATAATATTTATAATGTTATTGGACAACATGCTAGTTAGTTCAGAAGATACTAAATTGTTATTCGACAACAAAAGATCAGACACAGTGTTATATACCATTTTCGGGCTGTCAGTCGATCCCTGAGTTGGTGTAGATGCAGTCGTGGGTTTGTCTTTTGGCGGTTCTGTATCAGAGTATAATACTCTAATAGCAAATGGTCTCCTTGCGGAGAGGGGAGTTGTGGGAGTGGGAATGGGAGGTTGTGGTGTATTCACAGGAGTGATTTTTCCGTCTTCTATGTTTAGTGACTGTGTAACAGTTCCCCCGACCAAAATACTGTTAATCACATTTGGTGTAGCTTGAACAGTGGGCTGTACAGATTTAGTGGTAGTGCTTACATCAGCGTTTGTTGACATAAACGTATCCTGACCCGCTAAGTCTTGGACACTATTTACATTAATGTTGCTACTCACGCCATTGAGTACTTGTTTAACATCAGTATTAAGACTTTGTATTTTCGTTACTTCTGTTGTTGACGAGATTCGTGGTCTGGGTGTGGACGTGAGTATATCAGCTAGAGCATCGAATATAGATACTGTAACTGACGGCGAGTGTTGTGATGCCTCAACGTTCATCACGTGTGATGGTTTTACCAGACTCTCGGACAGTCTCAAATCTGCCGAGGACAATGTCCTCCGTGTCTGAGTAAAAGAAATAGCGTTCAGGTCTGGCCCTAATTGTATCTCTTCTCCCTCTACCTGAAATAAGAAGTAATCTCACCCATAAAAACAGAAAAATAGACGTTTTTGTGTGTAAAATGTTCAAGTTTGAAAAGAAATTGTTGCATGGAATAGAAATCCCGTAGGAGGAACTCGTGCAAAGACCAAAGCCTCTTTATTTGTTTTGGAATTAAGATAATAGTTAGATATATGTTTAGAAGTTAGAGTTAAATGAAAGTTAGCCAAAGATGACGTTATGTATTAAAACAAGATGTAAAATGTATACAATATTTAATGTATAAGACATTATATTAATAGTATGTTAGTGAATGCTATTCTACATGTACGTACATTAGTTTGTTAAGTTTTTGCGTCAAATTAAATGCTTTCATAAATCGTGCGGTATATAGAACATCTTGACGCAGAAACTTAAGGATTTAAGTAAAATTTTGCCTTAAAGAGATTCACTCAATAAAATTAGTAAAAAAAAATGATAACTGCTAATTTAACTTTATCAAAAAAATATAAATGCTCTTACAATCTACATCTCTTTAAAACTAAATCATATCCATTTACAACAGGGTGAATGAGATGAGCAATGATCGTGACAATGATGTATGTTAACTATATGATTCCATTAACCAGTTCAATGGATGATTCATGTAAGTATGGCGTTGTGTTGTTCAATCTCGACATCGACTCGGTAGTGTACATGTCTCCTTCGAACCAATTTGGCTCTTCTACAGACTTTGTCAACAGGTGGTCAGTGACGTAGAATTTCAGCCAAGCCTTTAGCAATAAGAAATTTATGTTATAATGACACGTTTCATACCAATTGATGCTAAAAATATTGTTAAGTTAAATGCCAATCTGGATAGAGAAACTGCTGATTTTATTTAACGCAACGGAACTAGTTATTGATCGTTCAGTTTTCTGATGATAAGGTATAAACAAAAACAATCAGCAATAACTCCATCTTGATAAAGATGATGGTGATTATATTAATATCAAGTGCAATGATAAATATCATGATTATAATAAATACGTTTTTGAATCCTTAACGCCAATTCGATAAAGGGGCTTTGTGTAACATTACAATGTGAGTTCAAATCAATGTTAGTGGGGTTGTAATTTTGAAAAAAAACTGTATCATGGTACGGTGTTAGTTTCTATATCGTGTTACTTACAGTTGATGATGTAATGGAAGGTACAGTGGGTTTGTAAAATGGCTTATCAATATACGAAGCTCTGTATTTAGAACTGAACCTACTCTTAGATTTATCTGGTTCAGGTGTTATCTGTAAAGTTTCGTAATAATAATGAAAAACATCAGAAATATCGCCAGCGAACTAAGTAGAAAAATTAATGTACCAAGTACTTACCCCATTGTTTGAGGCCTCCGTCGTTTTGGAGAAAGATTCGCTGAATTTCCTTATACTCCTTTCTCGGGGCTTTGGAGTAGTTGCTGTATTATCAGATCTAGCATCTTTGGACTGGCTACGATTGCGTCCAAATTTTCTTGTTTGTAGGTTTCTTACAGGAGGGAACGCTGTCGAGGACCCTTTTTCTTTTCCATTATCATTGGTCGAATTTTGATCTTTATAATTTGCGTGATATTTGTATTTGTCAGTGTCTACTCTTGCTGAAATAGTTGGAGAAACATTTACCACAGGCATGTTTTCAGATTCTTCCGCCATATCGGTTATTTCATTAGTGTTATTTTCTAAAGACTCCTTACTGGTGACAGATATTATAAACATATGATTATCGTTATTTTCTGGTTGCGTATCTATCCTAACGGCTTCACCATCTTCAGAATTGTTTAGTAAAGCGAAAACAAGTGGAGTGTCGACAGTTTCTTCAAATTTCTTTGTCACAGTTTCGGAGCTAAACTCTTTAAAGGATTCAGTTGTTGACGTGGTTTCATTCTTAACATTGTTTCTCAACCTTGAATAATAAGAAGTCCGAGGCAAGACTGGTCTTTGTGGAGTGTTGACTACGTTTTCACTTTTTGCACTTTCTGTAGATGAAGTTTCAGTACTACTTATAGATTTCTCTTTAAATTTTCTTGAATAAACTGGAGGCCGAACAAATGGCTTTTTTAGGGTATTACTAGGTTCAACCGACTTATTTTTTATAGTGTCAGCTTTTGGCGATTCAGTACTAGGTGCTTTAAATTTTCTGTTGTACTTGAATATTGGTTTCTCGGTACTTTGACCTGAAGCTGTGGTAGCTGTTGAAGATGGAATTATTGTGGATTTTCTAGTCCTTGCAGAATATGTCCCTCGGGGCTTGTATTCAGAATTCCTAGGTTTTGACACTTCTGGTGCTACGGTTGTTACAGATATTTTACTTTCTTCTTTGCTTTCGTTTTTTGACTCCTCTGCTGCAGTTTGTTTGTTGCGAAACTGTAATTTATAGACAAAAGAATGACTATGTTGATGAAATAACACACACAACAAATCAGGGACACAATATTATTTTTTTAATAAAATACATGTGTTTGAAAAATGTTGCGATTGTGAAAGTGTTACGAGTAAACGAAATTATTCTGTGTGAATGAAAATTTTTTCATGATATGAAATTATGAATAAGTGCTTGACTGCCATCCCATCTGATGGTAAGCAGTGATGCAATCTTCAATCAAGTGTAGTTATTAAATAATATAATAGCAAAATTTTGAGAATTATTTCAATAAATATTATCAGATGTCATTTTAGGACCCTTTTATTACCCTAAAATATTTTTTTTACCCTTGAGTATTTGTTTGTGCCTGGCGCTGTTAGTGTTGACTGTGATGATGCAGAGTACGTTTTGTAAACTTTTTGTGATGCTTTCGGTGACAAACTCTCGCCAGTTGGAGAGCTTACTTGTGTCTGAAAATTCGTATTGAATTCATAAATTTTGAATGATTATATAATTTCTTAGAAATCAAGATGACTGTTATTAATTCTGATTGTATTGTAACAAACTATTAGTAACACTCACCGATGCATTCTTAGCTTGAATCAAAGCCTTGAAACTCGCTGGATAGTTATCATCTTCGGCTATTTCGTCTGAAACTTGCGTTTTGGGTAAGGTCACAGTTGGTCTGAAATTCATCTTTCCTCTTATTGGGCGTCTTACAACCTTAGTTACTTTCAAAGTTGTTGTCTTTGCTTTGTTTGGCTCGGTACTGTGTTGTACAATAGTTTCGACGACGGTTGGAGCGACGGTTTGGAATTCTGCTTGACTAGTAACACTCTCTTTGTTCTGACTAGACTTTATTACTTCGTTAGCTGTAACGAGTCCTTCACCTGTTAAATTTGTATCAGTTTCTGATGGCCTAGTTTTGTATCTCAATTTTCTTGAGTTTCTCAAGTCAGGCGATTGAGCGGTTCTTACTGTTGTGGGCGCTTTCTCAGCTATAGTTAAAGTATTGGTAGTTCCTGATACCGCAAGATCTAAGGCCTTGGCATTGGCACGTGTATTGGCACGGCCACGTGGTTTCTTCGTTACCACACTTTCAGTAGTTAAAACTACAGAGCTTCTGCGTCTAGCCTGTGTTGTTGTTGGTACATCTTCTTTAGGTAGTTTCGTTATATCATCTAGGTTAGAATTGACCTCGAGTCTGCTTTCATCTAAATTTGGAGAAGTCAAGTCCTCAGGCGCTTGGTTAGGTGGAGAAGTCGAAGTGGGTCTTCTACTTACAACTCTTGTCCTACTCCGGACGACAGGTTCTCTTGTTAGTGAAGCATCCTTGTTAGTAGTAGATTCAGGGTTAGTTGGTTGAATGCGAGTTCGAGTCCTTCTCGAATCGAATCGTTCGTTATTTGTACTTGGAGCTGGAGGTTGTTCATGAGTTGGAACAACCTCTGGCCTAGTTCTCGTCCTTGTTCGGCCGACATTTTTTTCTTTCGGAGGTGTTTCTTCTCGTCTCCTACTGCTCCTAGGCCTGAATGTAGGCTGCACGGTTTCCGATTGATCAGAACTGACTACACTGTTGCCATCTGAAGCTGATGGTGTTTGCAACCTTCTACTCCTCGATGCACCTTCCACCTGGGAAAAAAATAACTGGTTAATATGACATAAAAAATAACTGGTTAATATATCAGTAGCGTGTAATGGCATTGTCAATTACAAATCCCAATTAAGAAAAAAAGATAGTCTTCACAGTAAAGATTTTCTTTAGACATATGTCTATCTCTGAAAAAATAAAGATAACAAGGGAAAGTACAAAGAACTATCAATTACGCACGTAACGCTTAATGAGTAGCTCTGAAAACGAAAGTGCCATCTGCAACAATGCATTATGAAATCTTTAATCTATGAACACAAAGAAAGTGCGTTTGAACAATACTGGACGGCTGGTGGTCGGTCATTGGAACAAATAATTCAGTTACTTCATGCGACATAACAGCGTGAACAACTACTTGTATTCGGTTGGAAGTAGAGTAAAGAGAATTGTATCGTTTTCTTTGCAAAACAAGTTCAAATAAGTTGCCGTTCTAGGAGAGGAAATGGGCCCTACTCCAGTCCAATAGGGTGGATGTCACACGTCTTCAATTTTTTGTCTCCGATATGCCGATTCTCAAAACGGTATAAGAAAACATTGAAGGGAATGTTTTCCTACACCGTTTTGAAAACAGCAGTGGCGAAAATAAAGACCGTGTCCAGGTTCAAACCCGTGGCGAACGACTCAATAAGTCGAAGCTGTTACCACTGGGCCACTAGTGCTCCCTGGTAAAGACATACAAATTATGTTTATAGTGACTACCCTCTTGAAAAAGACTTGCCAAAGCTTCGATCTTAATCCAGATATCCTCATTTTTTATGATCTAAAAGCCTACAACCAGTACCCAACCTTCAATGAAGCTCAAATCACACGGTCATTAATATTATGCTTTTGTAACAATGGCAATCGCGTGCTGGTGAATTTTACACACGATTTATTAACAATAGCCATATTTGCAGACCTATGCCAAGATGTGTTCAAAGAAAATGCAATCGGATTGTGACCATAACACGTATTAAATGGTCAACGACTAAAATTAAGAACGTATGTTCCATACCTCTTAATTTAAGTCCCTAACTCCTGAACAGTGCCATAAAACAGTGACTTTCTGAAGCCTAGGCAATGAAAAAAATACATGTTAATTACAGATTCATATACAACATTATCAACATATGATGTTTTCGTAAGGCTTTTGCCAAAAAAAAAATTTAACAACATGATATTATTTCACTTGTTTTCCCTACTCGTTTCAAACGACTTTGATCTTTAATAAAAGGTTTAATGTTTACCTATTATACCCTAGACCCTACTCTACCTCGTATACTATGTCATGGAATAGATATAATTTATCCGTGACTACATCCCCTTTGGATAAATTTGCAGTCAAAAGCAGGTGAAACTGTTGGCAAAGCTATTTGTAGCTATATAATTTTACACATACATTTAACATACGTGTCACTCGTAAAAACAGCTAGCTTTACTATGTAATTTGAAAGAATCATTGAAGAGAAAATGAATAGCTGTCATTATTTATCTACAGAGTTATTTTCTCTTTGCGAAGAGATCATTCTAAACGGCTTAGAGATTAAATAGCATTTTAGTACGCGTCAAATAAGTTGAACCATTTGCTATAGTTACGCACAGGCCCTCACTCCGATTGAGACCCGAAAATCGGTTACTGCGCATTCAAGGTCGAGCGACATGATGTTTTTTTTTTATGTTAGGTAAAATCATCCAATGACAAATCCCGCCCTTGGGTGGAGCGGGAAATAGTATCAGACTCTTACTAACTAAAAACCTACCCCGTCCGTTCGTTGCCTATCATACCAGGGCTGAGCCTTCCTCTTGCAAGCTGGGCTTCTACGATTTACTGACAGCTCCTAGAAGCGCGCGGGAACAGTACGCGCCGTCGACGACTTGGGCTCGGTCCGGTCGGTTACCGGACGATCGGACAGCGTGCTACCCATTGCACGCCATCCGCAAGCCCGCGCCTACGATGGCCGAAAATCGGGATCGGAATCCCGGCGGCGGCTGGGGCGAGCGCCCCGTTGCCTTTGCCTGACATCAACTGCCTCACTCCGGACCATGGCCTGAACCAAGGCCCGGCGAGAGAGATCACTGCCGCCGATTGCTCCCACGAGACCGACATGATGGTTCAACTTCAACTTGTGTGACGAGAATTTCATTTTTGTTGAAAAGCCTAACAATAGGTAAGTAAATTTTACCACAAAAAGTCACGTAATCGAATCTTGACCGCATTAACAATTATAACGAATACAAATAAGATTGACCTTAGTAATAAGTCTCTTGCTACCTAAAATAAAATTTAGATTATACAAAACAATTTAGTCGGTCGTTTGTGTCGGCTTTTAGCGTTATAATGCAGAATAGAAACGCCCAGTCTGATCTGATATCTGAGATAACAGATTTGCGTCCATTATCAGTGCTCTATGTTACCATTAAATCATATACAGGATGACGTTTTAATCTAAGTCTTGTCTAGACGATAAATTGACCTGGTTTTTAAAAAACTTGCTGCAGGTTTTAAAAGTTCAGTTGGTTTTTTGAGTCTAGTTATAAAAAAAAAATGTTGTTAGACGCTATCAATAATATTTGATACCTCCAATCCAGTATTAAAAAAACACACGGCCGCCGCGCGACTGTAGCGCGGCACGTGTAACGTACCGTTCAGCGGTTACTGGTAATTTGAAGGTGCTCTGAAAATCGTTGCCACGAGAAGTTAGAAGCGAACACAACGGTAGCTGAAGCACGCGACAGCCACTTATGGCCAGTGGACTTTTTTTAACCTATGAGCTCAGTATCATAATGGACTCCGACGAAGAACGTTTAAAATACGAGATAGGCGTGTGGCGGCGTAATTAGTCGCCTATACAGGCCACAAGAAGCAAGCAGCAGCGCCTAACAGCGTGTGGCGGCCACCAGCTAACTTCTGGAAATATGCTGGTGGCGAACTTTTGTGGTTGTACCCGATGGCTCGTGTGCGGTGACCATAAGGCGTTATTGGCCCGGGCCATGTCCTTATCGGCTAGGTAAAATCGGACACCCTGTGCTTAAAGTGAGAGGTGGTACATATGGCGTTATCCGCGTGGCCCTATTCGGACCATATGAACACGTGTGTTCTAACAAATCGCCATACTTAATTTAATACACGAGCAGTAAGTAAGGGTAATGTAGCCATTAATTATTATGGGCACGTTATTTGTGTGTGAGCTGCAATTATAAGTGCTTTAGTTAATTATTAATATGTGAGTTTATGTTGTGTTTTCTTGTAGTGAAAGGGTTAATGCCCTGTTGAGCTCTCTACTGTAAAAAACGTTTTTTTTAATGGGATTAGTTTAGCACTATGTACATCCATAAATCTTAGAAGAATATTTTGTTTTTGTGAATGGGCCACGCTTGACCACTATCTGGTCAGATAGTAAAAGATGTTTTGATCGATTATAGAGCACGCTTGCATAAAAGTAAACTAACCCTCAGGTTGCAGCTACCCTACCAGGAAACTCAAACTCCGGCAGGGAATTCCACATATTAACTGTATACACAATAAGTGTTCCCAAAACCATTTAGTATATTGATGGGATGTCCGCCATGTACCGGTGGCACATCGCTGCGCTGTACATCTAGTGGTCCGATGATGAAATGGATTTTACAATTCAATTTCGACATTCGATTTCATTGAATCTATCAATTAAATCTATCTAGATTAAAAATGTAACTGAAGAAAAGGACAATTAACAAACACAATTATAATATATACACACAACTAGCTGTGACCCGCAACTTCGTCCGCGTTAATTTCGTAGAACTGTACTGTATATGTACAATAGTTCTGATCTTACAATTCATTGTGCATCGAAATTATTTGTTTTACTTTCACATAAAACGGCTAAAGGTAAAAACGAAAATTACCTTCCGGAAACATGTGTTATATACTCTTACATATGTATTATGTACATATGAACGTCAAAGCTTCCGAAAGAGTTGACCTTAAAATGAACATGGACAAAACCAAAATCATGATAAACAGCCATGTAGCGCCCACTTTGACAGCGGGAATCCGATGGATGCGATGCGAGATGCACAGGACCGTTCATTGTGGCGACACTTGGAAAGAGTATGTAAAAGTTGTATTAATGGGTGTTTCTCCCTTATCCAAAGAAAAACAGAAGTTTATGTATGTTTATGGTTTATGTTTTGGTAAAACCACGTAGTAAGTTTTTTTTTAATAATTTGTCCGTCAGAAAAAAGCATATTAACACGCAGTATGTTTTTAGTAACACTAAATAAATCCTTTTAAATGTAGGCTATAAAAAAAGTGACCAGTGGAGTTGAGCCTGAGGTCGGCACCTTCAGCTTTCAGAGTTTGCAATCCTGTACCTTCTTCTTAACGTAGTTAAATTATCAAATATCTTCTCCCAGTCTGGGTGCAGCGAGAAAGAGTGTCAGACTTTTAATGGCTAAAACCTACCTGTTTCCCTATAGTTACCCTTTGCGTTTCAGGGTTGCAGTAAGCATGCTACAATCGCAGTGGTTTTTACTGTCTTTGAGGAGTGGATACACAGGCACCACGGCGTCCTGTCTTTGTGCATGACTCACTGGTTGTGGGCGTTTCGGGAGACATCTGTATTGAATTTAGAAGAATGAAACTCTCGATTCTCACCATTGTACGGATCGTTCGGAGATACAATGGAGCTTACGGTTGAAGTCTGCGCCGCTGTGTCGTCGTGAAGGCGATCGTTAGAGGAAATGTCAACCAGTCATTTCCTTCAGTGAAGCAATAATGCGATCGAAGGAGGTGTTTGAAACAATGACAAATAGGACATCTTCACGCCTCGGCAGTCGCTGTAGATTAGTATGGATTTGCGAAAACATGTTTGCATTGATTGTTGCAGCTTGATTGCTTTGAGCGTTTAAATTACTCGTTCATTTATCCAGTATTGTTCGTGCATATTTGACTGACGTCTTCATATATCAGACGAATTATTTTCCATAGTGGGAACTACCCTAGGAAGAGTCTCCAAATTTTTAAGGAATTTCCGCGAAATCTTGAGCCCGTGTATCTCCGCCCAATTGAACTCGCATATTGATGGCCAAACGCAGTGCTGTAGTCGCCGCCGCCGATCGGTTCCACGAGGATACGGCGGTGCTCTACCCAATCGGGATAGACCTCCATCGCACGCTCGACTGTGTCCTCCGGACGATTCGCAAAATGGTAATATCTGTACTTCCGGCCGAATACGAAATAGAAACTACTCGAAACAGCCACAACAGCCCTGAATCTCCAACTTTCAAATGAAATTTGGTGAAACCTTCGAGTGCTGCACGCACTCTCTCCGCCGTAAAAAAACAGTAGGATTGTTAAAAATGCTCTGGGACCGCTCTATAAATGCATACACTTAATTTATTTTATCCAACGAAAACGAAAGATTTGAAATTGAATGTTAGATTTTAAAGGACAGTGTCTGCCAAACTGTTTCGAAAGTGCTGACCTTAAAACCAGCCTCAATAAAAGAAGCAGTAAGAAAGCAAAAAAAAAAAAATTAAAACGTCTCATCAATATGAGATTCGAACTACAATCGTCCTACGTGCTATGGACCATCAAATCATATAAAACATGTGCTAAATTCTTAGATAATTTCCTTTAAAAATAGGCGTTCTTGTTATAAACGTCATAGAGTGCATGGCTCCTTGTCAATGATAGCGTGATGATTTTTATCTTAAATGAAATAATTAAAAAAATTAGTAAGTTTTTTTTTCGCCGTCTCGATATTTTTTTATGTTTTGATTACTTTTTACAAAGCACTTGGAAAAATATTGGATAAAAATGTCTATGCTATGTTTAAAAGCTGTAAACAACAATTTTATTGATTTATTCGACGTATCATTGTATAATCACAAAAATATTAACTGTCGCTGGGGTTTGAACTCGCGGCAAATCGTATAATACCGATAAAATACAATATTACTCATAGAGCATGCGCGTTGCTAGGGCCATGTTTAATGTTGCCAGCCTAACTAATCTATTTTCCTTCATATAATTAAAAACAGTCTTTAGTAATTCAAATTGTAATTTAAAGAATTTATTTAATTATACCTTTAGTTTACTTAAGGAAAGTAAACGAATAGATTGCATTACAGATTATTTTATTAGGGGAAATATTACAAAAAAGTCGTAAATGGTGAGATGCAGGTGTGGTGTGACAAAAAGGATAAAGTGAGGAATGAGTAGGTATATTAGAGGAAGTTTGAAAGTGGCGACAATTTCAGAAAAGTTGAAGGGGAATCGTTTATCTTGGTATGGTCATGTAAAGAGGAGGGATGATACACATGTTACTAAAAGAGTTACTAAAAGTATACATGTGGATGGATGGCGGGGGAGAGGGAGGCCAAAGAAAAGATGGATGGATTGTTTGAAGAGTGATATGAAAGAGAAGGAAGTTAGTGATAGCATGACGGGTGACAGGGCAGAATGGAAGAAGAAAACGTGTTGCGCCGACCCCAAATAACATAGGAGAAGGGCAGGAAGATGATGATGATTATAAAAAAAGTCATGGAAACTTTGTAAATCTTTTATTAAATTAATATCTAGTAACACTTTTAGCATCAACAACTTTTAGAATCAATCTCCAATACTATCAGAAGAGTCGGATGAGTCTATTGTTAATTTCGATATCCATTAACCTATCCGATTTAAAATATTTGTCTTTTATTTTGTCAACATGTAGACGACATTCAGTCATTCTTCTGGTGTTACAGTGTTAAATGCCGCTTTAGTGATTGAGGCTATTTCATTTTGAGCTTTTGTATTGCCTTCTTCTTCATCTTTGCTTTTGTATTTCTGATTTCTGATCTGTCATTATTTTTGATTCGTCATGATAGTCACTTGATAAAGATTCAAAAACATAGTAGCTGTCCATTATCAACAAACTAAGTTTTCCTGACAGGTACCCCTAGTGTACGATTAAATAGGGAAATTTTATTGTTATGGTCACCCAAAAATTTATTTGTTAAATTGTCCACCTTTGGAAAATGAACCTTAGGTCCGATATTTTCTCATTCCTCTTATTAAACACGTTTGATTTTCAAGATCCCTGCCAGCACTTGTAATCACTTTCGGTATAATGATGACGATTATTTAATTTGGAAACAATTAAAAACACAGAACACAAGACATTCTCCTGACACCTGACGTAAATGTCAAAATGGCAACAAACGATTAGTTCCAATTTTGGCCGCGCGCAGAAACTTTACCGATAAAATGCAATATTACTCACCCTCCATACCAAATAGCGTGATAATATATAGCCTATGTTCATCCTTGGAGTTCAAGCTTGCTTCGTACTAAATTTCATTAAAATTGGTTGGGTGGTTTGAGCGTGATCGCGTAACAGACAGACAGACAGACAGACAGACAGACAGAGTTACTTTCGCATTTATAATATTAGTATGGATTATAACGTATTTCACAACTTTCACACAATGCCTTCTAGTCCCAAACTAAATAGAGCTTGTGCTATGAGTACTAGACAACTGATAAACAAATACTTATATATTTCTAAATAAATACATATTGTAGATAAATTACACCCAGACACAGAACAAACGATAGTGCTCATCAGACATACATTTGTCTTGAATTTTTTTTTATGGTAGGTAAAATCATCCAATGACAAGTCGTGCCCTTGGGTGGGGCGGGAAATAGTGTCAGACTCTTACTGACTAAAAACCTACCCCGTTCCATTCATTGCCTTCGTCCCAGGGCCCCGGGTGACATTTTCACATAACCTTTGGCCCCAGTAGGCTTCGGCCCTACTGGGCCCCTACAGTTTGCTGACAACTCCTTGAGGCGCGCGGGAACAGCGCGCGCCGTAGACGACTTGAGCTCGGACCGGTCTGTTACCGGACGGACGGACAGCGAGCTACCTATTGCCCGCAGTCCGCGAGCCCGCGCCTGCGGTGGCCGGAAATCGGGATCGGAATCCCGGCGGCGGCAGCGGCGTGTGCGCCGTTGCCTGATGCGGTCGGCCTCCTCCTTTGCTTTGTCTTGGGTGGGATCGAACCCACGACCTCCAGCATAGCAGTCAGGGCTGCTAATCACAACACCAACAGGCCACTTAAAGTTAGGTGATTTGCTACTAACTCAAGCATATCTATTTGCACTGCACTGATTTTGCGTAGTATCCCAATTAACTGTAGCAAAATACAGCTTTCGTAAGAAGAACAGCGAATGCTCATTGGAATTGTATCAGAGTCGTGCCGGTTCGAGGTATGTACGTAACAGGTGACATTATCTCTACATAGGTAATAAATAGGAACAATTTTATGTAAACCATTACGCTATTATTGTTCAGGGTGCTGGTAGTGCCATTAGTGTATATTTACAGCTATATAAACTTAAATTGAAATTGTTGAAGCAAAAGCATTTTTTTTAAACTGTTATAATATTTATTATTATTATTTATATTCCAAAAAAGCTTAGTACTATGATTACAGGTATATAAACTAGTGCTTCACTGTAATCTTAACAGATGGTAAGCAGTGATGCAATCGTTAATGGTTAAGTTTATTAAGAGCTTGAAGTAGCGGTCTGACAGTCCGATTTATAGTTTAAGTGAAATTGTAATCGGGTGGTAAGACCGCTACAAGTAAATAATTCTTTCAATGTACGCGGTATAAACAACGAGGTGAAACGCTTTGTCCGGACCGTTTTTTTTTTTATGGTAGGTAAAATCATCCAATGACAAATCCCGGAAAATAGTGCCAGACTCTTACTGACTAAAAGCCTACCCTGCTCCATTCTTTGCCTTTGTCCCAGGGCCCCGGGTAACATTTTCACATAACCTTTGGCCCCAGTAGGCTTCGGCCCTGCTGGGCCCCTACAGTTTGCTGACAACTCCTTGAGGCGCGCGGGAACAGTGCGCGCCATAAACGACTTGAGCTCGGACCGGTCTGTTACCGGACGGACGGACAGCGAGATACCCATTGCCCGCAGTCCGCGAGCCCGCGCCTACGGTGGCCGGAAATCGGGATCGGAATCCCGGCGGCGGCGGTTGTCCGGACCGTAGTGAACCTGTGCGTCAGCGATGCCGCACGCTTGCGGATTATGGCATGGAAGCCATTTGTGCGTCGGCAAACACCGCTAACGCGCTGCAACAGCGAGGCAGTCCCTTCAGCAACCTGATTGCATTGTTATATTGGACCCGCAGGGCGCTGACGACCCGCTGTGTATAACTGACCCACAGGCAACAGGTGTAGTGGGACTGGCAGTAGGCACTATATAACGTCTTTTTTACCTTCTTACTACACCTTGGAAACCAGCGGGCCAGCCTGTTACACCGAACCACCAGCCCCCTGCATTCCCTCTCCAAATCTGCCCCCAAAGCCAATTTTCGATGGTTTCGTTAAGCGTGAACGCTTGGAGTTGGCCACGCCCCCAATTCCTTATTCTGACCACGTGACTGAGCGTTAAGATGACGTCAGAACAAAGGAATTGGGGGCGTGGCCAATTCCAAACGTTCACGCTTAACAAAACTATCGTAACTTGGCTAGGGGGGCTGGATCATCAAACAGGTCTTCATTTAGCACATGGCCAAGCTACACAAACTGGCTGACTCTATTTAGCAAAATTAAATATCGGAGCAGATACCGGATATAGTAGTAAGTAGGGATATACCAAATATAAGAGGTAGGTATACACAAACACACAGAATTTTCGGCGACGATGACATTCTAATTCGATTTAAATAAAGTTTACTAACCGTAGCTAATATTAACAAGGAAAATTCTATCCGGCATAAAAACGTATCATTTTATTACAATCAGACGGTAACAAATTTTTCAATAAATTATGCTACAAGTTCATGACACTTAATTAATAAGTTTACTTTTAGTACGTTTTTTTTTTTAAATCTTAAAGTGTTATTTTAAAGAAGTTAAGGTTGTACGTTTCTGAAATCTCTGAAAATACTTATTTTGCTACCAAAATATCTACGTTATTTTCTGTTTGAAAACTACACTTTCGCTGAGTGTTATTGGCTACTGTTTTCCCAGAAAAGTGGAAAGGGGAGGTATGCGGTGGCCAATAAATATAACGATGTTTTTCCACTCGACAGGTGTTATACAACTATATTGCGAGGATGGGAAAGCTAAGCTACGAAAATATGTTGACCGTTGCCACTAATCCTAAACTATTTAGCAGGGCGACTAAGATGTGCTAGGAAGACACGTCGTCGCGACGTAGGTGAGCCAGGAAGACGTGTAGCTCGAGCTATGCGTGGTGTCGATAGTAGGAATGGCGCTCCTACCGTTAATACTCTGCTCTGCGCCTCTACACATCTCTAGGATCCATCTGACCATCCAGAGACGGTATTAAACTGTATTTACTTGCAACAAAATATAACTACGATATACTTTAAAACATTAAATATACACATTTTCGTACTTCTATATTCTATTTACCTTCTAAAAATGTAATAACAATGCAAAATATAATCTAATTTTGTTGCCACACCATTCTAATCGTGTCTTTTATTAAATGAAAATCAAAATGCGTAAAACTTCATTATTAAGTTTTACTCAACATTGTTGTTTTTTACCGACAAAATGACTCAATATGGTTATTTTCACAAATATTTCTATCAACGGCCTTCGGGCTTGGTCGGCAGTGGTCACGATGAAATATCTGGCATTACGCCACTTGGTACAATAACAATAAGTATACGAGTACATTACAGTAGTTGCTAAGATTACTTTACATATAATTTATTTTGAGATAATTGACATTTAATTTTTTCGATTAAGAAGACAAACTTTTAAGTACCTAATTTTTAGAGTCATCCTCGTGATTTTTTCCTATCATACTAAATTGGCTGTATTTTGTATTGAACACACTATTTACACATTAATCTTGAAGGATAGCATTATACTTTTTCTGATACCATTTCCTGCAGTGGATCACATACTTTTGCGCATTATAAAACTCGCCTTTCCTTATTTTTAAAAGTATTCATGACTAATTCATGAATACTTTTAAAAATAAGGGAAGAAAATACCCTTTTCCGCAAAAAACTCAAACATCGGTCTAGTCCGCGAATGGTCACCGTTACAATGCTGGAAGTGAGGGACGTCTACAATATAGCGTTGGCACATCACTGTATATCTTAGTTACAAACAATCTTCTTCTTATTCTTCTTCTTCTTAGCGTGTCAATGAAAAAATTATTTTAGTTAAATTCCTTGCCTGGCTCAGTATTCGGCCACGGCAATGGTGTCATTAGATCCCACGTGAACAGATAATAATACCCATACCATACAAAATTCAGCTTAAACTAAACCCCCTTTGTAAACGATACAATAAAACTATCAATAATGTCAATTGTAAACGCCGCCTTTCCCAAACAAGGTCAATATCTATGTGTAACCAGATCTATTGAGATAACAGGAGAACAATAACTTTTATAAGGGCGGCGACTATTTGAATTGGTTGTTGAAACTTCCACAAATACGAAAATCAAGCTAATTTCAATATTGGAGCCGTTCAAGTATTACGTAAGCAGAGTTTTGGCAAATATTAACCTCCCCCACCTTGTCAGCAAAAATGAGCAAAGCTCTCACCCCCCCCCCCCTCCCTCTCCCATGCGTAAACATTGGTACTTACATGCATTTTTCAATGTGCTCATGGTTTCATTATTAGTTAATTTAATGAGCAAAAGTTACAAGTCTAAAAATAAGGAATAGGCTTGAAATAGAGGAACTAAACAAACAACCTTTATTTTGGCCTATTCAATCAAATTAAAAATCATGAATCCATGACACATGAATCCATGACTTTAAATCTTCAATGACATTGGATGTTTGCTGCTCTGTGATGTGTGTATGCTCACTTTCGTGTGATTTCAAAAAACCAACAAAACTAAAAAATGTACCTATAGGTAGGTTCCTCTAGGATTTGGTGATTATCCCCAATTTCATCAAAAATAAGCAAAGCAAAGACCCCCGCCCCCCCTGTAATGCTTACGTAATACTTGAATGGCCCTTGAACTATATCAAATTCGGTGCATTTTACCCTATAACTCTGCTATTAGTTACGGCCTATTAAGCAGTCTATTTACAAATGTTATACCTTAACTTTTAACAAATCCTTTCCCTTTGCATAAATACATTTAGTTGGGTAAGTCCTGTATTTAATTAAAATCATTGACATTACTTACAATAAACTATATCAGAACGGAGATATCATGTTTCAAAGTTTACTCGCTATTTGAATGACTGATGGCTGTTATTTTTTACCAGGCTTTGCTTACAAACTTACAATAGATATTCGTTCAACCGTGAATGAATATAGACGGCACAGCTGACGCAGTGAGCGATTGGCTGGTGTTTTGCGTGACGTCGGTTTACTTCCCGTATAGAACCAATCTTGGTGTTTTGTACTTACATGAAAGTTTAATACCGGTTGCAGACCGACAACTAAGCTATTCCGAAACTAAACAAAGGCAGCTTAGCTAAGCTAAGCTAAGATAAACTAAAAATATGTCCCGTGCACACTAAGAACTAAACGAAAGCTCAGTCAGTGTTGCGAAGTTCAGTTCGACGAACGTCGCTCACCATGAATATACTTATCAACGAAGAAAATTTCAATGATACACATAGAATACTTACAAATTCGTAGCTTAGCTGGCACAGTTGCAGTTGCGGTGGACGCACGTGTATGAAAAACTGGCTCAACTATGCGAGCTAAGCTAAACTAACTCCTAAACGCGATTCAAAACGCGATCTAAAATAGTTTCGGGACTATTACTAGGTTTAATCCCGATTAAACGCTATCTAAATGTAGTTTTCGGGATTATTACTAAATTTAATACCAATTTAAAAGCGATCTAAATGTATTCCCGGGACTATTATTGGGTTTAATGCCAATTAAAACTAGTGATAGTCCCGGAACTATTTTAGATCACGTTTTGGAATAAGGCGGACTTAGTTTAGTTGGCGGTCGACGATCGACTTAAGCATTGTGAATGTGCACCCATAGTACCAAATCACACAAAATCACAAGAAACTAATACACGAAATCACTTAAAGATGCACCAATTTATTTCGCAAAACTATTTCGAGAAACGTTGCATCATTTCCATTTCATACCTAATTTTCCAAACACACCATAAACACTTGCAAACAGACATACATGCTATTATAAGAACATTATAGACTATGAAATGACCGCTTGGGGCTCTTAATTATGGCAAAGTAATTTTATTCCCCGACCTGTGGTACCTACATGTAGCTCTTATATTGCAATATCGGTAACTGTCACACATTTATTAACACATACATACAGAAAGAAATGTATTGTTTTATTGTTGTTTTTGTTTTTTATTGTACCTATGCGGCAAGTAAGTTGAACCAAATGGCCGTCGTTGCTATGGTTGCTTCAATTGCGATCCGAAAAACTATAATTGCACTTTAACGGTCGATCGCCATTTTATTTCAACTTATACACCGCGTACAATATGTAGTACGTATCAGTATCAATATTATAAAGCTCAAGAGTTACGTTTGAGTTTATCAGTTCGAATATTTGAACGCGCTAATCTCAGGAAGTAAAATAATAATGTCGGGAAATAAAATAAAATTATCAAATGGAAAAACCTTTTAGTGTCTGATAGCCTATTTAACGAGAAAGGCAACATCACACTACGACCAATAAAAGCAAGGATGTAACCTAAGACACCAGTGAAACCGTGGGGCATAAATAGTGTACTTATTATAAATAACATAACATTTATACACGTATTTTCCAATGCGTGTGCAGTTTGACAAGTTAAGGTATTGCTAAAGGATTAAGCTTCTAAAACCTTAACATTACCCAGATAAAGCCCAGCTGGGTTTTCACGTACGAAATTTAATGAAAGATTGGTTTTATGATTACCTACTTAGGTACCTAACCTACTTTAGCATTCATTTAAGTAGGCATAAATCTATAATAAGGTTTAATCAAAACACATGCAGGCGCTTACTCATGCTAAATCAAAGGTAGAACTACACTGCGTACACGTGTGTCACAGACGTTGATCTGGACGCGTCGGTCTCCATTTTATATGGCAACTAGACTTGTAGAGCTACATTAGATCCACGTAACGCGACAACGTTCTACGTTCAAATCAGACGTAGTCCACGTGTGCATCGGTCTAATGTTGTTCTAGCTTAAAGATAGTACTACATTGCGCACACGTGGGCTACGCACGCCGATCTGAGGGCGTCGGTATCCATACATTTTATATGGCAACTAGACTTGTAGAGCTACATTAGATCCACGCCACGCGACGACGTTCTACGTTCAAATCAGACGTAGTCCACGTGTACGTCGGTCTAATATAGTTCCCACTTTAACTAGATAAATAGATTGTGTGAGGAATGACATATGCCTTGTAAAAGAGGCGGAATTAATGATAACGTGATGATAGACAGGTGAGATTGAAAGAAGCAAAGCTAAGCACAAACCAAAAAGATTGTTTAAAAAAGTCACTGTGACCCTGAAACGTAAATGGTAACTGCAAGAATACGGATGGGTTTTTAGGCAGTAACAGTCTGATACTGCCTTTCGCCCAAAAAAGACCAAAGGCGACACTCCAATACTTGGCAAGGGCAAGGAGATGATGACAAATGGACACAATAGTTTCAGTAATAAGTTTGATAAATTCATTACTTTTGTCTTACTTACTACTTGTCTCGGAAATCAGATTTTGGGATCACAATTAATAAGAAAAAAAAATTGGGCAAGTGTGAGTTTGACTCGCGAACTGAGGGTTTCATACGAACTTACCTATAAAAACAGTTCATTTCACGAATCTAGTCTCAAAGATTATTTCAAATCGCAAAAAAAGCATTTTTTTGACTTTATAGTTTTTAATTTTATTTAAATTTTTTCCTATACTTGTGCTGTGAGACCTTGCTTCATGCCAAATTTCAGGAATATATAGGTCAACTGGAATTGCCCTATGAATTTTGATTCCCTTCAGAGTGTCGAAATATACGTTTTTTTGCGAAATAAACGGCTATAACTTTTTTCCAAGGGACCATAGACCTAAGTATAGGTTTTTAATTTCAACTCGATAACTCCACGCGTTCCCGAAATAAAAGGTCTTGATAGATGAACAGCAAAGTGATCTTATAAGGATTTCGTTTTTTCCTTTTGAGGTATGGAACCCTATAAAACAGTGTAAACAAATGTCTAAGCACTTTAAAAACGTCATTTACACGCACAATTAAACTTCACATAGTAACCTTGTTTACCTTCACACCCCCCTCTCCCCCACAAGCGCACGCGCCGTCTTTTGTTCTAACAAGTGATTAATCGTTAGCAACTGTATCATAATATGACATGAGACTTTTTACTAGTTTTATTGTTCCTTTATGAATGGCCAGAATTGTAGCCCAAAGCAAGGTTGAGAAAGAAATGTAACACAGATCATGTTTGGGTACTGATTGATAATTATTGTGCATATATTTCGTAGGCATTTCAATCTAGTTTTGCTAATTAGATTTGTATTACGTAGACGCATTAAGCCATCGTAATGTAGAGCTCGTTTATGGTTGCCAATTTTATTTGGTAATGTCTGACTGGAACTTTAGAATTAATTCAAAGTCTAGGTTTAAACCCTAGACATCTTTACTAAGCATACTTTACATCAACATACCTTAGAAAAAAGGGATATCAACAATCGCGTAGCTTCATACACGTGCATCCGTCATTATACACCTGCTCACAGCTTTTCAAAAAAACTATGAAACTCTGTCGATGAAATGGCAACTTCGTGCCGTGTCATCGTTGCCGCTTCATCGACATCGAAACTATCCGGCTCGAAGGACCAAATAAAAATTTGGTATCTGTCTGCGCAATACCAACTTTCTGGATTGGTTGATATGAGATTAGTGGTTTTCGTTGATTTGATGGGTATTGTTTTTAGTTTGGTTTCTTTTAAATGTTACGACTTTAGTTTGGTTATGGTTTAGACGAATAACTATAATCTACGAGTAAAGAAAACTAATTAAATTTAGTCTAAAAGATGGTTTGAATGGTATGATTTGAGTTACCCGATCGACGGCCGAATACGCACTGATTTCAATTATTATTATTTTAGCTGGTTTTATAAAAAATCAAGAATGCAAAAGTGCTTAGCTGTTCGGTTTTATTGCTCTTTCATAGTTTTGGATGTAAGCTTTACGCTGGCATACACCGAGCGTATAATGACGTATTTAGGCTGGCCTGTTGGTCTAGTGGTTAGTGGCCCTGATTGCTATGCCGGAGGTCTTGGGTTCGATTCCCACCCAGGACAAATGTTTGTGTGATGAAAACGATAATTTGCTCTATGTCTAAATGTTATTTATCTATAATATGTATATATTTAGAAATATATAAGTATGTTTATCAGCTGTCTGGTACCCATAACACAAGCTCTGCTTAGCTTGGGACTAGACGGTGTTGTGTGATAGTTGTGGAAATATATTATTAAATGACGACTACGCGTCTATAAAGCTACGCGTCTATGGTGAATGGGCTTAACTCACTAAGGAGAAACTCAAACACAAAAACTACGAGTAAAAAAAAAATTACAGTTAAAAAGAATTAAGAAAAAAAAAGAAACAAGACTCCAAATTTAAAATCAAACAAAAAATGGGCATAGTAACAACTCGAGTAAAATTCCACTGACCGAGGTCTGTTCCCCAGGACGTTAACCCGAAGAATTAAGTAATAACGTTAAAGACATAAAGCCTGCGCCTAAAGTGCAAGTTGTTTGGCAGCTGGTGTCAAGGCCTGTAAGTTGGCGACGAAAGCCGGGAGCTACGTTTATGTGCGCCAGATTTGACTTTCGTTTTACTGGAGGTTAAGTGAAATGAACTGTGGTTGAGCATTAAAATGGGCAGTTGAGTTCGCGGTTTGAGTAGAAGCTATAATTTTGGTCTCAAATTCTTACGTATTTGTTCATTTTTCATGCTTTTTAAACCGCTTTCTAATGAAAAACCTTTTTTTTGCAGGGCACTGAGCCACAAAAATTCCGAGTTGCTAATAAAAACTGCTACATTTTCGTAAATAAATAAGATAAATTTTTCAAACTACAGTATGTTGTATATGACTGAATTATATATAAATGAAGATACATAACAAGTTTTGTAAATTATTTAATTTTTGGTTAAATACTATTTAATACATTTTTTACTTGCGAAGCAGTAATGCTAGCAAAGGATGAGGCCGACCGCATCAGGCAGAGGCAACGGGACGCTCGCCCCAGCCGCCGCCGAGATTCCGATCCCGATTTCCAGCCACCGTAGGCGCGGGCTTGCAGACGGCGTGCAATGGGTAGCACGCTGTCCGATCGTCCGGTAACCTACCGGACCGAGCCCAAGTCGTCGACGGCGCGTAATGTTCCCGCGCGCCTCAAGGAGCCGTAGAGGCCCAGCCTGCTAGCTGCAGGTAGGCAGGGTCGAAGCCTGCTGGGATCATGGGTCAGCCTCCGAAAGGAATACCCGACCCCGGCACGATAGGCAACGAAGGAACGGGGTAGGTTTTTAGTCAGTAAGAGTCTGACACTACTTCCCGCTCCGCCCAAGGGTGGGATTTGTCAGATAAACGATCACAAACATCGTTACCTGAATAAAGCTATAACACGTACTCTTATGTGTTAAATAGTGAGTTTGCAATGGATGGATGAGGCTACAAAATTAAATAAACCGGAAATCTTAGGCCAAAAACGCACTGACCTAGTCTCCGACCGCTCACTAAGTCAGTCAGTGTATTTTCGACCTTAAACTGCTATCTAACCCGTAAATATCCCTTCATATTATACACAGAACAGTAAGATATCTTATCTCATAATTAATCCAAGGCCACTTTAATATTTTCTTGAAAACTTTCCTTCCTGCGACATAATTACTCTCACTGCTTTCCTTTAGTTTTCTATACCAAGTTGAGAATTTCTCAATAGATCAAGCAACTTGTTACTTTATCTGAAGTAATCTAACGCGATGTTTGATGGAAAGGCAACGCGAAAAAAGAGAGATAACGCCTAAAAAATTTTGTTGGCATTCGGCAATTCCATGATGTACTCGAATATTTCACAAAACTTGTTCCAGGAAATATGTGTCTTTTGTAAAACCCATAAGTTTTTGTCAAAAATTGTCATCATTTAAAATTTCGATTAATTGACATTGATTTCTATAGAAGCCTAGAAAATATCCACAAAATATCTGTGCATCATAAATATCTGAAGAAAGATGCGTAATACCATCATAATAATTACGTATGAAAATGTATCTCAGGTTGGCTAGTGCCCTACCTAAACATGTCACTTGTTGTAACGATTTACATCCTGGTCGCGGTTAAAACAGTATCCTTATTATTTCCAATTATCAACCAACCCCAACCTGTCTATCTGCTTACCCACCAAACAAACCCATGCGTCACTGGTACAAGAGATTGTGCTGGGGACCAGTTTCAGTCGCTTATGTGCGTTAAGTAAGTGTTGCGACATTCCGATATACGGAGCAAGATATTGACGATTTATTGTGTGAGCTCGTAGACCGATTTATATGCAATTTAATTTCTTTTATATTTTTGACCAGAAAAGCATCTTAAAAGCTTCCTCTTATCTTGAATTAATATAATAATAATAGCTTTGATTAACAATAATTTATTTTTAATATTTATTTAAGAAATTGGCACAGATTGTTTTACTTAGACCTACCTTGGGGTCTCCAATAATTTATTTATTAAAACTTCATGCAACACAAAGGTATAAAAAAGAACTTAATACCTTAGGCATTCTTTGCCAGTCAACCAAAGGTGGAAAACAGAAAACATGGCAGGGGCTTAAAAAAAAAGAAAAATGACCTAGTCTGGTGCTTTCAAATTTTCGCTCAACCTTTGACGGGGCCTCCGATTGTGCCTTTTTCCTTGAATAAGAACTTATAAAATACAACTGACTACCTAATAAAGAAAAAAAAAAATTGTAAGACTGTGTTGACGGTTTCATTTCTCCAACTTCCGAAATTTAGTTTCTAGTATTTTGCAGTTTTTAGTGTTTTGACAGTCCACGCTCCTATACCGTCCTCATCTAGGTCTTACCCAATAAAAACAAAGGTATATCTCAAAGTAAATTTGATTCTTAAGAAAATGCCACGTTTTTCCCACCAAAGACGGACTAATGTGGCACTAATGATAGCCAAAAGAAGTAGCAATGTCCTTTTAATAACACAGATTTGTATCAATCTAGGTATCCTGACCTCTCATGTGATGACTATTGTGAAATTCATGTCCATACTAGTGTTATGTCGATGTTGATGATACCTAATAGCATCCCTTGGATTTTCCATCGAGTCAATTTTTTTTTATCAGTATAATTTTAAAGACACTTGGCACCGCACTAGGAATCATTCCTGCAACATAGCTGCGTTTGCGAACATTTTGACTTAAATAGATTAGACTCTAGACCCAGAATAATTATTATTTGTAAGCACACGTATCATAATAACCAATCGCAACCAGTGCGACACACTCTATCCGCAATACCCTGTGTACTATATCGGGTGTATCTGTGTGAACACAAGTGTCTCTAAGTGTTCATAGAGAGACATTCAGTGTATACACTGAGTGTACCGTGTGTAGTGTCGTAGTCTATTCATACCTTAATGATATCAATACGTCATCTTCTTCTAATAGTCTTCAATTTTGTGCTTGATTTCAAATGTTTTTAGTAACATTATCTTTATGAATATAATTCTTCCGTACGTGTGTTCGTCACCTGCATAAATGGCGTGACTGTTTTGGAAGAAATTTTGCGTGTATATTGAGTATATCCCTGGATGGTTTGAAAATTCAATATAACTTCTGTCACTTTTTTTTTTAATTGATATAAACTAGTGCTTGACTGCAATCCCACCTTATGTTAAGCACTGATACAATCGTTGATGGTTAGGTGAGACTGCGAAAACGAGTCAAACTTTTCCTGGCTAAAACCCACCAGTATTCCTTCAATTGCCCATTGAGTTTCAGGGCCACGGTAAATCTTTCAAACTGTCCCGCAGCCTAACTTACTACTGGACCTTAATCTCTTGATTTGCACCACATTACAAGTGGAACACATAGTACAGCTTTATATAATATCACGGACTTGACCGGTGCAGTGGGCGCAGACATACACACGTTCTAAGAAACTACACGATCCAATTAGACCAACAAGGTTTTGCGGTTTCATAGTGCTTGATACTGTGTGATCTTTTTTTTTATTTCTAGTCGTTTGAGCTTGAAGGAGTAACAAAGGTACGTTCATTTTAGCATTGTCAGCCTTTTAATGTTCCCACTGTTGGGACTCAAGCCTCCTCTCTAGGAGAGGGAAGAAAGGGACACACATACATAAAAACGAACTACCTTTCTAATACATAATAGTGTTTACAAAGTAATAAGTGTGAAGTTAGATCCTAGGACGTTTTTGAGGTAGGAATCATCTAGTGACATCTTCCGCTTTAAGGTAGAACGAAAGGGCGTATCAGACTTTTACTGAGAAAAAGCCCTTACGTAACCTTCTTTGCCCTTGCATTTTAGCATTGGTATCGGTCCTACTGGGCCCTTTTAACTTTAAAACAGACTGACAGAGATGTCTGTCCGAAGTTCTGAGGTATTTTGCACTTTTAAATTTTTCAAAGACATAATTGAGGAACATGTGGATCACTAAGTATCGTTAACTTTGGACCTGCTTACAGGACGGTGAGCAACCAATTGCTTGCTGCATTGCTCGAAAGAGTTACCGCGGCCCTAGAACGCAAAAAGGAACAGAAAACACTTTTGGATTTGGATTTTACTTAGTAAAATTTTAACACTCCTTCCCGCTCCCGAGCGGGAGAAAACGTTTCATGATTTGAAACAAGCACATGTCAATTCGGTTTTTTGACAATAGTCAACGCCGATGACATACCGCTATCGGCTTTTTAGTAACTAGATTATAATGTGAATGTATCTGGCCAAGGTAAACTGAGCATTTTGCAGCCAAATGGACTCGTTTACAAAAAAAAAACTAAACATGGAAGTGTTGTCTAATCAAACAAGATCACGTTATCTTCACAGCTACGCAGATAAAACTTAATTGGTTTTATTTAAAACTTAAATTAATCTTTTTATATAAAAGGAGAAACTGACTGACTGACATATCAATACACAGCCGAAATTCCTTGGACTAGGAGCGTGAAATTGTCCACAAGGCTTCCTTTTATGACATAGGCGAGCACTGAGAAAGGATTTTCTAAAATTCAACCCCTTACACCCGTATTTATAAACGAGTAAAACTAAATACTTGAGTAAAAGTAACTATTTAAGTAATAATTTGTATTCTATATTCAAGAAAAATTTAAATGAAGATTTCAAACGTCAAGTAATGACTTAATAAGCTTTACTTAGTAACAAGTAGTTACTTCTTTATAAATACGGGTGTAAGAGGATACAACATTTGCTACTGGAATGTGTCCGAAACAAAGATGAACGCAACTCACTTCTGAGTGAACTGAAATTATATATATTCGAAGTAGGTTTAACCCAAAGCATCTTATCAAAACCCAAAATCGGAGGCGGCCAGAAAACTATGTCGTTTGATAGCGGCCTCTCAGCAGTGATGCATCCTATTTAATATTGTATGTTATGTTTTGTATACGTGTATAAGTTAATACTTAAGGTATGTATGTGAAGTAATTGTTATAAGGTACGATGGGGCTGACATATCCTTTTTGGACAAAAGCCCATAAATAAAATTTTGAATAAAAAAAACCCCTAAGTGCTCGATTACGGAGACGCGGAGCGTTGCGCGGCGCGTCGGGCGTTCCGTCGTACATTGCCATATGTTTGTGTTTGCGCTAGCAATGACGCGGCCCGCTGCAGTAATGTACGATAAAACGCCCAACGCGCCGCGCAACGCGCCGCGTCTCCGTAAACACGGCCTAAGAGAATGAAATGGGGGTCTAAAGCTTGTATGAAGAATCCTTCTTTCACGCGATTGAAGCCGCTGTAGAACCTAGTTAAATATATTTCCCAATGAGCTCTCTTTAATTGCAATCAATTTATCATCTCATATATGTTAAAACACGAGTGCGAAATTAATTAATTGCTAAGACCCAGATTAGTATTGACCTAAGAACTTAGGCATTGGTACATTTTTTCAGGGGCATTTTAAAATAGAGCACGATGTTTTATTACATGACAGTTTGAGGTCTTAATGAATTATTTAAAATAACTAATTACCTTCCTACATTGAAATAGTTTTAAAACTCGATACTTGTATATTCTGTTTTTTTTTTTTTGTAATGTCGATCAAATATATCCAATGTCGTGATTGCGTGACGTTGAAATAATCATTGAAAAAACGTATTACGTGTTGCCAAATGTTACCTACACATCTTTTAGAAAGAAACCTTGAATTGAACAGCAAAATCACCTTTATAATACAAACATAATTATACCTAATCTTATTTCTCACATAGACATCACATAAGATTGGTTTGGGCAATCGCCAATCCGTCAACATATTTTTTTTCGTCATACTTATTATTGTAAGACTAGAGCGCATTAAAAGAGGCTCACGTCATATTGCAGCCATATTTGGCATTTTTTTAACAATGCAGCATATATAGCCCCCCTAGCCAAGTTACAATCGTTTCGTTTAGCGTGAACGCTTGGAGTTGGCCACGCCCCAATTCTTTTGTTCTGACGTCATCTCAACGCTCAGTCACGTGGTCAGAACAAAGGAATCTGGGGCGTGACCAACTCAAAGCGTTCACGCTAAACGAAACTACGAAGCCTAAAAGGGCCAAGGGTTTGCTTTTGAAAGGAAAACTCGGCCCAGGTATAAAAGGCAACGTAGGAACAGGAGTGGGTTTTTAGTCTCTCGCCACGCCCAAAAGCGGGAGATGGATGATTTTCCACATACAAAAAGCATATACTGATAGAGGAGTCTTTCTACTCTCTTGCAGGTTTTTTTTTATGGTACCGCCTGCGGTTCCCTCCCCGTGATATGTGATATACTTCCCACCATTCAATGAAGAAGAAGAGGAAGATAAATATTTTATTTTAGTTTATGTTTATGATTAGTTACTATGTATTTTTTTTTTTTATTCTGTGTGATTAAAAATAGTATTTTTCCCTTTCTTAATTTCTTTGTAAAGATTAATAACATAGGCTGGAAATATCACTTATTACTCAAACTTTTTGTCCCAGAAAAAAAAAACGAAACTGCAAAAAAAAACACTAGTGCACTTCCAATATCTAATAAGCCCGACGTCAATCTTGACTGACTACCTTATTATAAAAATCGTGTAATAAAAACTTATTACATATTTACTTTGCCATATTTTTCACCTTTCAAGGGCAAAAAAAATAATCTTTGATAACCAATTTATTTCTAAAGTAATCATTACTTTACTGTCAGAAACATTTTGATGTTCAATGACATTGATGCATTTAGTTCATAACAGATAGGCACATTCTAATTCGTGACTTATTACTAGTATAACACACGATATATTATTGAGTAATCAATCAAATGTATGACTGATACAATTGGATTACATTTAACCTAATTAAAATTTAAAATGCTTGATGTTATGTCATGTCAATTTTATAATAAATAATAATACCTAATAATCCACAACTATCACACAACGCCGTCTAGTCTCAAGCTAAGCAGAGCTTGTGTTATGAGTACTAGACAACTGATAAATGATTATATATATTCCTTAATATATAAACATATTATAGATAAATTACACCCAGACACAAAATAAATGATTGTGCTCATCACACAAACATTTGTCGTGGGTGGGAATCGAACACAAAATCTGCGGCATAGCAGTCAGGGTCACTAACCACTAGACTAACAGGCCAGTCATAATAATAATAATATTCTTCTGTCCAAATTTCAATTGGCCAATCAACAGAGAATAATACTCAGGAGATATTAAAGTATTCAGCGCACCTGAATACTTTAATATATGTATTGTATTTTATATATATACACAAACATAAGTGCATTCTCTGTATCTTTACTCTTACTATCCGATGGTACGGCCGAGCTCATAATAAAATGGGGCAGTGTTAAATTTCAACAAAAGTGGTACTCCTTATAAAATGAATTCAGGAGAAATGCTAGAACCATACATGCCAATAACGTTCTGAGATATTTAAATTTTTTATTAACCTATTAAAGCTTGAGTCTGTATTTTTCGATTACTACAACCTCCCTGAGGTTGTAGTTTCGGTTTATCGACTGACAGACTGTGTACGAGTGTAGAAAACACAGACTGTTGTGTTTTCTAAACGTCCAAATGTATTCTTCAATATATATTTCAAACAAAAGCTACACAAATGTCACCGGCAAACTAAGTAATTAAAACCAAAATTATAAACGTTTCAAAGGAAACAAACTTATAATCCAACCAAAGGTTGTTTGATTGATATCGCTGTCACCGATAAGACCGCCATTGTACATATAGATTTAAGTACCATTTTTGTATACAATAAAGTGTATTCTATTCTAAATTTTATTTCGTGCGTACTTATATAAGTATTCAAATTAGAACATTTTAAAGATAATCGATAAAAAAACGACGACAACGATACTTCGACAGTTAACAAAACCACTCACAATGAACACACCAAGGTCAGGCGCAAACATTTTGCCGTCTCATATTTTTCACTTAGTATCTAATAATAGAAGACTTGATCAGGTCAACATAAAGGCCATTTTTTTAAAAAGAATAAGAAACCTATACTTTTAACTTTCTTAATTTAAATAAAGAATATTAATTTAAAAAAGACAGTCTATTTAACTTTGGTTTGGCTTTAAACTAAAATAGGATGTAGTTTGTGAATCATGACACCAGAATAAAAAAAGTGCGCTCATAAACTTATAAACTCATACAAAACATCCAGACACGGAACAACTGTCTGTAGGCCATACAAATATGTATTACGTTCGGGAATCGAACCGACGACACAGTGCAGCAGCTTATCTATGTCGTGGCAAGATCATAGAAATTGATCACTTTATGATATAGCCAATTATAACTGGCCAGATAGACAGAGAGAATTTGATGATATTTCAATCCCCGTTTGGCCTAATTTTTTTAGACTTTTTATTACCACAGAAATCCCACATCAATGATATGGCCAAACAAGGATTGGCATATGTTTGCCAATTTTAGTTGGCCATATTATGAAGTGATAATTTTTATAATATGGCCACGATATCTATATTATAAAAGGAGAAACTGAGTCACTGACATATCAATACACAGCAGAAATTATTAAGACGAGGAGTGTAAAATTTTAACAAGGCTTCGACTCGTTCGGTAACCGACCGGACCGAGCCCAAGTTGTCGACGGCGCGTTCTGTTCCCGCGCGCCTCAAGGAGCTGTCAGCAAACCGTAGAGGCCCAGTCTGCTAGGTGCAGGCAGGCAGGGTCGAAGCCTGCTTGGATCATGGGTCAGTTTCTGAAAGCAAGGCTGTGCCCCGGCACGATAGGCAACGAAGGAACGGGGTAGGTTTTTAGTAAGTAAGAGTCTGACACTATTTCCCGCTCCGCCTTATCTTGTATTTAAAATATTATATAGTTAAGTGCAATCGGGTACAATGACTTTCTTGTTTTAGGGCTTTTTAATGAATACTCAGAAAAGCAGTCGGGTTTTTTACTTTTTTAAATTACTGTTTTTTTTGTAAAAATAGAGGGAACGTCTTCATCTTGCATTCTCACAAATAAATGACTGAAAACGTACGCGTGTAATACTGTGGTTCAAAGTTGACAGACGCATATTGAAGCGTCTCTAAAGCTACGTGACCGTGGACTAGGCTTTAATGTTCCAGTGCTACAGTAACTCAAGAATTGTAAGCAGCTTAAGTATTAAGCTAAGCAATACGTACATACAAACTCCAAACGCCGCATTTAGCTTAATTCATTATTCCCCGAGAGGACGCCGGCGTCCGCACACCTATTGTCTTTCTATTGTGTCTCTAATTACGGTATTCAACAGGTTAAACCTCAAAATGGTATAAGCTTGAACTAGATAAGTAGAGTATGTATTTGAAAGAACAGTTATCCAAGCTTTACTTACCGTAAATAGCAATGTTATACGTACAAGTCAGTATAATACCTAGATTTAAACACGTCATTTTATATTGTTAATAAGGATAGACTGGTTTTATGTAAAAAAGTGTCATCATCATTTACTTAGCCTTTTTTTCAACTAGCTTGGGACCGAAAAGTCGCCAAACTTAAGTGGCAAAGGGCAGGGCACATTTCTCGCAGAACGGATGGCCGTTATGCCCGAAAGGTTCTGGAATGGCGTCCACCAACCGGAAGACGTAACGTTGGAAGACCTCCTACAAGGTGGACCGTTCATTGTGGCAATACTTGGGGGAGGCCTATGCCAACAATGGACGTCCTTTGGCTAAAGTGATGACGCTGATGATTGTGACTTGCTCGGTTTCGAACCTACAACCTCATTCATGAGAAGCAGGTGCTTTAACCACTGAGCCATCACGACATTTTTATGTTAAAGAGTGTAGACTTATGAAATATGTTTCAATCTGTCGTAAATCATACCAAAACTGGACTAAAAAGTGCATCGGCTCAATCTCGTTTAGTTGCTGACTCATAAGTCCGTGACATTCTCTGTTTTGTTACCACTTAATATCTCCGTGTTTACTTGTACCTATTTTCTTTATATAAAATAATTATTTTTGCTCTATTTTTCATCGTATCTCGGTAGCTGTTGTCTTGAACTTCACGTTATAAACGTCATGAGATTTTGCCTCGAATATAGTTAATGTTTTTGTACGCATCATTTAGGTATATCTATCCTGTTTTTGGACTTTTAACCGCCTTCATCTCGTCAGCTCTTCTGTCACCTGTGGGGATTGAAGAGCTAAACGAGATGGAGTACCCAGTCGCAAACACACGACCCTGGCGAATAGGACACGAAAACACTCGTCGGACCAAAACCGACGCAAGCGGTTAAAGGGTATAACTTCTCCTGCTCTAAAACTAAAACCCTCCTGTGCTCCTTCAGTTACCCTTTGTATTCCAGATTCACGGTAACACTTTTGAATATTTTCACAGCAAATGTATCTATCCTAAGCATATTTTTCTTAAGAATTGGTTGGTTATGACACTGACAACATTTTAAAGGCAAATCTATACACACCGTTAAAAATTTTGATCGTTTTAATCCCGTGGAGTTTCGGTCCGGTACATAAAACACTATCTATTTGTAAAGATAAAATTAAAAACTCATACTCAGTGATTAATCACGAAATCTCAGAAACTATAACACCTACAAACTTCAAATTTGGCGGGTAGGTTTCATACAGGCTGTAGACGTCCGCTAAGAACGGATTTTACGAAACTCCACCCACACTTAAAGGGGTAAACCGACTTTCACGCAGGTGAAGACAGAGTTTTTGTATATATTTATGTATTCATTCACGTTCAAACAACTGAACGGATTTAAATAAAATTTTGTTAACAGGACAGCTTATATCCTGGATTAGCATAGACTGCAATCTATAAAGCTGGAAAGTATAATTCACGCTAGCAGCATCTGATAACTTCATAATCTATTCTGTCTTCTTGATTAACAACTTAGATATCAATACATTTAATGTTAAACTTTCAAACATTTCCGAAAACATCATAAGCTTCTTAAATACCGTAATTAATTAGTTTCAACAGCTTCATTCACTAAATATTTATGTTTATGAGTATATTCGTCAGTATTGAGCGAAAGTCGACCAGTTCGAGATCGCTTTCATGCTAAACCAGTTGGCTTTCTTCAGTAAAGTAATAATATTGTAGGTGTGAGTGACAAGAGATCAGCGGGTCGTTGATGATGAGGTATAACTGGGTCATTAGGAATCATTACTTTCTTGTTAGGTATGGTATAAGTCAGAATTATCTTAGTGATGTCACGTAAGAGTATAACAATCTTGCTAAGACTGGAATTATCAATGTTTTCTGAATAGACTCTTCGAACACAATAAAACTCAACAAAACTCTCCATTTTTAAAGTATCCACTTTGCGATATAATAAATTAATTACACTAAATGAGGTAATATCGATATTGTCTTTTTTGGATAACGTCATAAGTAGTTTATCCCTCCCATAAAATAAATATATTAGTGTTTTTATTAATAGATACCTTTTTTAATATTTTTCGTAATATTTTGTAAAATACCAATTCATTCAATCCAAGTTTTTTATTCCCATCTTAGCATTTCAAACACATCAAATCCCAAGTAGCAATAGTATGCATCTTCTATTCAATTCTTTCACTAACCTAACACTGTGGCATATTTCGGTACTATTATGAATGTAAAATTAATGTTACTAAATAAGTAATCAGTGCTTGAAGACAAAGAGGGAAATGCAGTAATAAATATTAATAAGCAAACCACGAATTGGCTTAGTACCGCTTTTAGATTCATCATGTTTGAATTCGCTTCAGCACATCACTTGAGCCAGACATCGCAAAAGCGTTCAAGGTTGAGTTTTCCGAAAGTGACAAAAGCCTTGCCGGTTGGACTTCCCTACCAGGCAGCCATGCCAACTGCCAACTACAGAACTTGTGACTGAGGTACAATAGCCAGGTTTTGTTATTAGATGTACTTGACAATGCGTCACGTGTCAGGTTGAATGAATTCTGAACCAGATTTGAAATTGTAGTGCGTTTTTTTTACGTCCGAACAAAGATCTCTTCTTATTGGTCAAAAACAATTGAAAGTCTTTGTTACAGAGAGTTTTAATAATACATTGAATATTACCATACCTACGGTGGTATTATTCGCGTTGTTTTAAAAGAGGTGCTTATTTCAATTTCACCTCTGACCGTACAGTAGCGTTATTCTTGAATATATTTATCTACGATCTTGTTTACGATGTTATTAATATGCATGCAGGTGTAGGAACAAAGATAAATGTCAAAGTCAGTTTATCAACAAAACAAAGCGCCGTGTAACGTATACTTTGTGACAGAGTCTAGCTGGACCTTCACGGTAAGTCCGGTAATAAAAGAGGTGACCAAGACCCCAAGAGCCGTATTGATCTTTAAACTTTATTTGTACAACAATGCCTAAGAACAATCTCTCCGTTTGTTGTGAATTGAGGCTTTAGGTATACACCACTATTTTTTAATTATGGCAAATACATAAAGGGTTTATTAGAAAAGGTCTTGTTATTATATAAGTACAATCACAATGCATAATATTCATAAACAGCAAAGTTATGAGCGTTTGTATGGATCCCAAAATCTCACTCAATTTCTGGAAACATTGTACAGGTTATTGTTTATGACTGAAAGAATGTCAATAAAAATGGAAAAGCACAGCGCTTAGTATTTTCTAGTAGTAATTGTTATGAATAATGATACAATTATGAATTTACCAATAATGACAAATTTTCGTGGACAATTTTGGAATTTCGTTTTTTGAACTTTTGTCTACATAAATATGATCAGTAACGGGTACTGATTGAGCCCCATTTTTTGTGCACTAATTAAAAAATAGAGGTGTATAGCCTACATCATAATAAATCAGTTGCATGGTCTGGAATTAGTTTATTTTTTGCTCGTCATCCACACGATAATGTCTCTCGAGGAGATTCATTCACAGATCGCCATCCTGAACAGGCATATTAAATCTTATAGTTGCGCCACCTTACGCAGTTATTATTAACCAAATCTTAGACGTGATACTTTTTTATAAACCGGATTTTCCTAATTGAAAAGCACGCGTACCTAATTTGTCTTTGTATCGCTAACCCAACTACTAACTGGTCTTTATAATAGTTTAACAATCAATAAATAAAATCGTAGTTGTCGGTCAAACATAAAAGGATGCAGACCGCTACCAGTCGGCCCAAGGTTTTGTAATGAACTAATGAAAGGACCTTGCTAATGTCCCCGTCCTGAACCGCACACTTGTTACTTTGTTAAAGACACGTGTTTTTAGAACGGCCACACTAACTTCAACTATTCTCTCTTAAATAGGCGTCTATTGGTTGGCAATCAATCATTATGGCCCATCTGTAAGATAACCACTATTTGTGTTAACGTTTACATGTTTGTGAACGCACCCACAATCAGCGGAGACCTCTCGCACCGAGTCCAGGCCAGGGGTGCAGGCCATGGTCTGGAGCGAGGAAGAATGACAGGCGGTCGCCTTCTTGTTCGAAGCTGTAATGCTAGCGAAAGAGACGGCCTCACGCGTGAGAGAACGGGCATCTTCACGACCCAGCTACCCCGACTCCGACTACCAGCCACGATAGACGCGGACTAGCGGACAACAAGCAATAGTTAGGTCGTCGTTTGTCAAGTCGTCAACAAAGCGTAGTATTCCACGCGGTCCTCAAAGAATTGTCAGTAAAGCGTAGAGGGCAGGGCCGGGGATTTTCTAAAAAGGAAACCTATGGTCCTAGAACGCAATGGGCAACTGAAGGACACAGGTGTGGTTTTAGTCACTAAACGTCTGACACGTCCCGTTTCTCTCTAGATCGGATGAAGTCAGTGAATAATTTCTCACCTTAAAACATTATAACTCACAATACAGGAGTCATTCCTGATGAGCAGCAAAATTAAAAAAAAAACCAGCATAAAAAATAAATGGCAATCAAAACAATTATCATCGATCTACTGGCAATCCACTCCAACGGCGCCACAAACTAGTACCAACCTAAAATCACAGTGTGCCTTAGTAACTAGCATGGCTATTTTTGTCCCCATCAATCTCATCTGGTTGTTAAGCCTCACTTAATATATAGCATAATACGGCGCCTAGCAGCTTACTTACAAAACATAGGAAACCAGTTTATGGACTTATTTTTAGGACTAAATGTGTTCACAGGATAAATAACACAATATCTTGCTAAGGGGTGGATCCTACAATCAGGCTGTGTTTCCTGATAGCTACAACGGAACATCCATCTGTAAACTATACCAATATCTCGACTGTCCCAAGGTAAACTCTCGAATCTGAAAACTAGGATTTTTTGTTTCTGTTTCAAGCTAGTTAGCTTGATAACAAATGTTTTTGCCTAATAATTCTTAAACCCAGCCTTTTATGTAAACAAATTTACATACAAATAACAGTCAATAATGACAAATTTATCCATAAAATAAACTTCAAATCGCTTTCCTGTAAAGTAAGTTTTTTCACTTCCGATAGTTTACCTAGGGACAGATGATCTGTTCGGGGTGGGAACCAAACCCACGACCCGTAGCGCAGCAGCGCCAACTGTGCCGTTAAAACTATAACGCTAAGTCTTCACCAGAAACCTCAAAATTGGTTCAGTAGTCCAATACTAAACGCATACCCAACAGACCGACAGACAGGCTCGTTTATTATACATATTAGTGCTAATAGCAGCCTCTTTGGTTGTCCCCGAAAGGATTGGAAGCGTGAAGTTACGGTTATTGCGTTAATTGCAAACGATTTCTGATAATTAGACGATTGAATTATAGATAATAGTGTAATGCTTACGTGCTGGTAAAGTGGAGTAGAGCTTGAAGTAGAACTTAGGTCACTGGTTTGACGCCTGGCCTATTTCGGCTCTAAGTTCAAAATATCAATATTCATATCAGTACCTACTAAAACTCCATCGTACTATGGGAAAAGTGTTATAGAGAACACAAACAATCGGCCTAATATCCATACCCGTCCATCTTCTATTGACCAAATCAGCATGAAAAATATCGTAGTAACCATCATAAATTCTACACAAATAGTAGCGAGAAACCTTGAAATCTCCAAGGTCACTTACATAAGAGTGATAATTGTTTTATTTGTACTCTTCTTTTTTTCCTATCACGTTTACACACTGTGTCTACATTTCTTTTTTCCAATTCTCCTTTCGCAGGTATGTTGGAAGAGATTTCTATAGAAATAAGCATCACCTATGTACTTACTTTTCTGTTTCTGTATTATTTTCTTGTATTATTGTGTGTACGAATCCGACTCGCACTTGGCCGGTTTTTTTTTTCCTTTTAGTACTTGTTGCTACAGTGCCAACAGATATACATCATCTTTGAAAATTTTCAACTGTCTAGCTCTCACGGTTCTTGCATTTACCTATTGCGTGATGCAGTTTTGGTGTTAATAACTGGCTCTTTGTGAATCATCAGCTTCACGCGAAAACCCTCAATCCTTTGTCTCTCGCATCTAGCATCCAACGGACACTAACATTTCTCATTAGAATATCGATCCACCTTATGACTAAAGACGTCCACTGTTAGACATAGACCTCCCCCAAGTGTCTCCATAACGACCGGTCCTGATGTCTCGCATCCATCGGATTCATGTGGCCCTCACCAGGTCATCAGTCCACCTTGTGGGAAGCCTTCCATCGCTTTCAGTACATGGGCCATCTGTTCTGCGAGCAATTCTTCCAGCAATGTCAGCAACCCCCCAACATTACTTATAGAATAATAATAAAAGAATTATACTCGATCGCTTTAGATAATTAACTAAATGCAAACAAATCTTCATATGTCTTTTATCTAAAAAATTTATCTTAAAATGTTAACAATTAGCTATTTACCTCAACTGATGTTAGGTAATCAACTAAATTTAAGTAATCTTTGTAAGTCTTCTATGCGATTTTTTTTACATAAAAAGACACAAGTATCAAGATTGTTTACGTTTAGTTAACTACCTAAAGCGATAGAATATAGCTTGAGTAAGGTATAGAACGGGTGGGACAGTGACTCATGCCATGCAAGATTACCAAAACCACCATATTATACCTATTGCTAAATATCCTAGGATAGATGGCATTGAGAGTAGTGGTGGCCGAGTGGTAACGGCCCCGACTTACGAGTTGTAGGTTGCGGGTTCAAACCCAGCACGTATATTACTTTGTGTAATTTATTTCATCACCACTGCTCTCAAAACGGTTAAAGAAAACCTCGTGAGGAAACCGGCATGTCCTAGAACCAAAAATTCGAAGACATGTGACTTCCACCAACCCGTACTGGGCCCACGTGGTGGATTACGGCCCATTTCCATCTTAGAGAGGAGGCCTGAGTCCCAACAGAGAGACCATAAAAAAGGCTGATAATGCTAATGCTAATGCTAATGCTAAAGATAGCATTAAGAAGCAGGAGAAAAAATATGCTACAGTTTCGTAATGATCTAGATTTTTGGGGGCTAAGTGGGTCAAATAGATCCCTTTGTGTGTGATACAATGTGTAACATGTTGACTTATTGTTCTTTTAAACATCGCTATGGATAAAGTACCCGGTTGCAAAATATTCTTAATGGTTTGCGAACGTTGATTGGCGTCAGTAGCCAGCTTTGTTAAAGTTTGTTAGGTAAGGTATTATTATCGATGCTATCTACAAACTTAATAGTCCCGTCGATAGTCGTAACTGCACTTTGTTTTGTTCTTTTTATGACCGTAATTATGGAAGCATTGATAACGAATTATTGATGCAATAATGGTCAACAGATTTATGATGTTAATTATGATAGATGGACGATGTCAAAGCTCAAATTCTTAATTTAATCTTTTTGTTTTTGTTATATTGATAAAAGATTAATCGATTACTGTTAACCAGCATCATCATTTTATTGATCAAAGGATAAAAGTTCCATTATAGAGGACTACACGACCTAAAGTGCGGTCACTCTTATTTATTTATTTATTTTTAAGAAAGCTTACAGACTAATAACAAATATAATATCTATACATATTTGGGGAAAATCGCAGGAGGCGAAGCGGTACAGAGTGGGTCCCGGGTGGCTCTAATGAGCTGTGATCTTTTGTCAGTAAAACTCTAACACGAACTCCCTCTCAACCCGATTTACTGGAGCCCATTCATCTGCATCCGACTCGCATAATTCAAAACAAAGTATCTGCCAAAATCTTTACATCACATATCCTTTTGTTATCAAAACTGGGCTAATGATATGCGTAGGATAAACAACGAAGTTACATGTGTAACATCACACATTACACTGTAACAGTGTTACACTTAATACAACACCCACGTTCTTTTTATATTGTTGTAGTAAGCAACTGAAATGTGTCAGTAATTCGCTCCTTTGTTCGACAGCGTAGAGTATTAAGACTGAAAGTTGTAGTCTATAAAGCTAATGGTACGTACTGAGTGCTGTTTTTGAGCAATCGTACGTAGCAGTTAATAAGTTTGCTCAGTTCGTGGTTTCTGGTGATATTTTTCTGAATGAAGTTCAATTGCTGACATCTCACTGAGACGCACGTGGAATACTACGCGTCGTCCTAACCGAACGGCCAGACGGCGTGCTACCTATTGCTCGTCGTTTGCAAGCCTCAACGCCCAGGGCATCTCCTTTGGCTTTCCGAAAATACTTGACGTTGAAATACACAGCGGCTGATATATTTGCAGCCCAATGCAAAAACATTAGAATGTGTTAAATTTGCATTCTAATGGGCAACAAAGAGACTAGATTGTAATAAAAACTAAAAACTGTATATAACTTAACACTGGGTAAATGCACAAAACGCGCGAAGCTAATTGGAACAAAAAAATATGCTCAGTTTGGTATTTTTATTTTTGTAAATGCAGACTCGTTAGTGCTTGCTTTTGTAAAAGTCGAAAAGATTCGGAAAAGCAAAACTATTTAGTGCTTATATAGATGGAGTATTATGAATGAGTTTCTAACAATAATAATTACAATGCAGCATATTCAGTCAGGGCTCAAAAGTGCAGTTCCACTCTACCGACACCAAAGTTTGTAAAATTTCTTTGTAAAAGAGGGTCAATCGATCATGACCGATGGTTGCGCCAATTTGCTATGTTCCGCGACTTTGTTTTTTTGTAATTTATTTTTTTGGTCTAGCAATCCTATCCCTACCGTATCCGCTTCCCGCACGACCTCGAGAGAAAGGATTTGACATTTTGACGTTTTGTGCATTGTGAATGTGACCGCACCGCTAACACGCCCGCTCGAAATTACAAGAAAATTGGCTATTTCGTGTTCCAATCATTCAGAGACTCAACAATAGTACAGTGTAGTGCAATACAGAAACTGGCAGTGCTTGAAAGTACGAAGTTCGGGATTCGCCGGCCGGCGCCATGTGGAACTTTCGAGGTTAAAGGTCAGTCCTTCTAATACATTTATCCCATTAATAAACGCTAGACGCAGTACCTGCATATTGTTAACAAACCTTAGATCGCTTTTTTAAATCTACAGTCCACAAAGCAAAATTCGCGCAACCATTACTTTTTGGTCCATACGAGCAGGATCGTGAATCATTTTCTTGTAATTTCGCAATATAGTATTTGTTCCATAGGGAATAAACGCAACGCGCCTGTTTACCTAGATATAATAGTAGAAAACCCGCATCTAGGCATTTAGGCAACTATACGTTATTTCGCTCGTATAGTTAAAGAGTCATTGATAATTACGGTACCTACGCCGTCAACCGCACCGCATAATTATAGTTAGCTACGTGAATGTCAGCGTGGATATAAATCGATCGCATACTTTTTCTTGACAAAATTCATTCGACCATCCTACAAATTGCATGTAGGTAGACGCATTTCAAAAATACCCGTTCATTGTTGAGTGAATATTTGTAGGAAACGGATAAACCATAGATTATATACGCATATGTTATTCCGTTCGTTCGCCGTTCACTTTGTTGTTTACAATATAACCATATTGTTATCTGATAATTATCGTTTACTTAATAATTCGTTAAGTGTTTGTTTGAGTGTATAGTGTGAATATATCAAGGCAAGATGTCTCTTAAGGGAACCAAGGTTAGTACTGATTTAAAGGTTCAGTTAAAGCTTTTATACGCTAAAAGGGACTCACAGTTTTCACGTGTTCAATCGATTTGTGATAAATCTTCGCAAACCTCGGATCTGGCGATTAGAGATGCTTTCTTGTGTTCGTTGGAAACTTTAGATAGTTTGCGCGCGGATTTTGAATCTACAATTAATAATATAAACATTTTAGAGTTGGAGTTAAATCCTGATTACTGTGTGAGTTATCAGGCATTGTCGTCCTTTGATGACTTGTATTGTCGTATCAAACGTATTGCTAGGAGTTTAGAGACTCCCCCCCCCGCGAGTGGTTTATCCAACCCTCCTCGCGAACGCCCACGATTGCCGCCAATTCAAATACCTGAATTTAATGGTGACATTCGAAATTGGAATTTATTTATAGATAGTTTCGAAAATATAATACATAGGAACACATCGCTGACAGATCACGAGAGATTGCATTATCTCGTAGAAAAATTGACCGGTAAGGCAAAGGCTGTCTGTGCTGGAATTACGTTTAGCGCTGAAAATTACAATTTAGTTTTGAACACTTTAAAAACAAAATACGAAGATAAGCGATTAGTAGCCACCGCATATTTAGATCAATTATTCGATTTGAAAAGTTTTTCCGTTTGTAACGATCATAATTTAGAGAAGTTTTTAAATATTTTCGCATCATCTGTTCGTGCAGTAAAGAACCTAAAGGTCAATGACCTCTGTGACTTTTTGTTTTTGTATATCGGTTTACAGAAATTAGATCCTGAAACTGTTCGTCTGTTTGAAACGACTCAGCGCGGTAACGAAATACCTAAGTTCAAAGATTTAGAATCTTTTATTCGCGACCATATTAAGGTGTTGCAGCGCACGTCGGCGCGTCATGAAGTCACGAATAGGACAGGTTCCGATCGCCGTATAGACGCGTCATCGAAGTCAGTCAAGACTGCACATACGCTAGTTAATACCGCCTCAACACCTGACTGTTCTCTGTGTAAGGGTAGCCATACACAGCTGTACAAGTGTTCGGGATTTCAGAGATTATCGCCTAGTGATCGTTACAAGTTTGTCCGCACTAATAATTTGTGTTTTAATTGTCTAAGTGACAAACATCTGGTTACGTCATGTAACAGTGGTGTTAGCTGTCGTAAATGTCTAGCTAGACATCATACCTTCTTACATTTTGAGAGTAGTAAGCTGCCATCGCAGCCGCGGCCTGCGCGGACGCGCGACGCTTGTGACGCGCGGCCTGCTGCAAGTGCAAACGACGTAACATTGTGTTCGCTTTCCGCCGTTGGTACTCAAATCACTACCGTTTTACTTGCGACCGCGCAAGTTGTCATTGTAGATGCCTTTGGCAAACCGCACACCGTTCGAGCGCTACTAGATGGCGCTTCCCAGAGTAATTTTATTACTCGGGATTGTTGTCAACGCCTTGGTTTTAGTTTTAATAATTGGTCTTCCCGCTCAGAAGTGAAAGGTTTTGGAGGTTTAAAGGCAACCATTCACGGTTCCATTAAAATAGTATTTAGTTCACGTTTTAATCGTAATATTTCGTTTGAAATGGATTCGCTAGTCGCAGATAAGATTACGGAACGGTTGCCCACGGTACCGGTTGACACGTCCATGCTGACGGAGTTTAAGAACTTGCAGTTAGCCGACGGAAATTACGCTTTCCCTGGAGATATCGATCTATTGATCGGTGCTTCGATTCTCCCGCATCTCCAGTTATCACGTAAAATTCAAGGTCTTCCGATGTACCCCGCTCCGCACGCACTGGAAACAGTTCTCGGGTTTGTTATAGTTGGTTCCGCACCCGCTTATTTAAATAGTTACTCGACTGTGTCGCACTGTTGCACCGTCGAGCCGCCGCTTGAGTCTACCATCCGCAAGTTCTGGGAGATTGAAGAGGTCAATGTCCCGCCTATTCTCAGCCCTGAGGATCAGGTCACTGAGGAGATTTATACCCGCACGACTACTCGTGATAAAGATGGTCGTTATGTTGTCGCGCTCCCTTTCAAGGGTGATATTTTTTCGCTCGGTGGCTCCCGTGCCTCCGCAGAGGAAAATATATTCCATGTCGCTGGAACAGAAAACCCAGCTGATTGTCTCTCACGTGGTTTGCTTCCTACGCAAATTTTAAATCATCCGCTTTGGTTTTGTGGCCCTCCCTGGCTGCATACCACTCCTAACGAGTGGCCAAATGCTCCGTTTAACCCCGCTACTGTTTCAGAACCACCCGAGGAGAAGAAACATACGCTTGTAGTATCAGTTCCGCGTGAAGAGTCAGTTGTTTTGTTGTTGTCTAATCGAGTCTCGTCTTGGTCGAGACTGCTACGCTGTGTAGTTTACGTCCTAAGATTTTTGAGATTATTACCATCGCGTGGTTCTATAATCGCAGCTGATTTGGATAGAGCTGAATCAGTTGTACTTCGAGAGTTGCAGAAATTTTATTTTTCAATAGAATTTCGTAGTTTAGAATCACATAAACCTTGTAGTCCCGCACTTCAACATTTGAAACCATTTTTGCAAGACGGACTCATTCGTGTCGGTGGCCGTCTGCGAAATGCTAAGTTAGAGTTTGAACAAATGCATCCAGTAGTTCTACCACGCAGGGATCACGTTTTGGATTTGTTGGTGGACTATCACCATAAGGTGAATTGTCACGCTGGTCCCGATTTATTAATGTCCATTCTTCGACAGAAGTACTGGATACTTTCCGCTCGCAATTTGATACGCGCTAGAGTGCACAGATGTGTGCCCTGCTTTAAGCTCCGCCCGCGTTTCAACGCGCCGGAAATGGCCGACCATCGTTCTTGTCGTGTTGTACAGACGGTGAAACCTTTCATACATACTGGGACGGACTATGCTGGACCGTTTAAAGTCACTATTGCCCGTGGTCGTGGTATACGTTCCACAAAGGCATACATTTGCCTATTCGTTTGTATGACAACTCGTGCGGTTCACATAGAGTTAACCAGTGATTTGAGTACGCAGGGTTTTATGTCTGCATTTAAACGATTTTTATCTCGCCGTGGTCCCGTTAAGCGCTTATACTCTGACAACGGCACAAATTATGTTGGAGCGCGACGCAATATTTCGGAATTACATACATTCTTACGCTCCAAGTACTACCAAAGTGAATTCGCCCATGTCTTAGCTGAGAATCGCATTGATTGGTGTTTTAATACGCCAGCAGCTAGTCATTTTGGTGGCAATTGGGAGGCGAATATTAAAAGCCTTAAGTCGCACCTGTTTCGGGTCATAGGCGAACAGATTCTCTCGTACGAGGAGTTGAGCACTGTACTCGCTCAGGTAGAGGCGTTGATGAATACGCGTCCGTTGTGTCGGACTTTGTCTAGTGATCCATCGGAGCCACTAGCGTTGACGCCGGCTCACTTCTTGACGACGACTCCTCTTAAATATTTGCCCGCTTTAGATGTCGAGACTGACAAACTGCAGCTCCACCCGCGTCACGCTCTGCTAGATAGCTTAGTTCAGTCCTTTTGGAAGCGATGGAGGACAGATTATCTGCATACGCTGCAGTCGCGTCAAAAGTGGAACACTCCTTCAGATCCAGTCACAGTCGGTACTGTGGTGATACTGAAGACTGAGAGTGCGCCTCCTCTGCACTGGCCTCTTGGTGTAGTGGAAGAAGTTTTTCCGGGTTCGAACGGAATAACGCGAGTCGTAAAAGTTAAAACCGCAACTGGATCGTACCTGCGTCCGGTTATTCGCCTCTGCCCTCTGCCTAATCAGTAGTAGTGGCATAGTTAGTTATAAGTTGTTTCGCTACCTAGTATTGATAGTTTAGATTAGTAATAGGGTTTAGTTTCGCTTTTGTTTTTTTTCTTTTCTTTGAAGGTAACCCTTCAAACCCGGGGGGAATGGTTGCGCCAATTTGCTATGTTCCGCGACTTTGTTTTTTTGTAATTTATTTTTTGGTCTAGCAATCCTATCCCTACCGTATCCGCTTCCCGCACGACCTCGAGAGAAAGGATTTGACATTTTGACGTTTTGTGCATTGTGAATGTGACCGCACCGCTAACACGCCCGCTCGAAATTACAAGAAAATTGGCTATTTCGTGTTCCAATCATTCAGAGACTCAACAATAGTACAGTGTAGTGCAATACAGAAACTGGCAGTGCTTGAAAGTACGAAGTTCGGGATTCGCCGGCCGGCGCCATGTGGAACTTTCGAGGTTAAAGGTCAGTCCTTCTAATACATTTATCCCATTAATAAACGCTAGACGCAGTACCTGCATATTGTTAACAAACCTTAGATCGCTTTTTTAAATCTACAGTCCACAAAGCAAAATTCGCGCAACCAACCGATTTAGTTTGTAGCATATAATCTAAAATATCGAATACACTAGTTGCAGAACACTAGAATTCTACTACAAAGAAATTTTAGACAGTTTAGCATTGTTAGAGTGCAACTGCACTTTTGACCCCTGACCGTACATGACCATGTACCATGAAATAAACTTGAAGTGAATATTAAAATCATTTATGGACGTAAGTAACGGGTCAAACTGCAGAGTTAGAATAACTTAGCGCTTTGTTTTATTAGCTTTGAAAGTAGTTATGCAGTTTTATAGCTGTCATTGTTTTAATATTGTTGAACATACGTCTCATTTACGAATACATTTAGCCACATTTAGTATTTGAAAACTAGCTCCTTCCTGCGAGTCCAACCTTACCAATATAGTAATATTTACCTTTATAAATTATATCCTATGAAAAAATTCAGAAAATTCGTCCAAAACATGCAGACTTTAGCCTTTATAATATATATTAGTGTGATATTTTATATAAAATTACAATAAACTAAACTGTACCTAAATGTTCTTGAAGCAAGTTTTTGTTAGCTCTTCAGGCGTGATCTGCACCTTTGATAAGATTCTGATGCATCAATGGGATGCAAATATGTTATATTGCTTTTTAGTTTCTCTTCTATGGCCTCAACACCATTATCATTCTTTATTTCGGTCGTCCAGTGTTGGACACAAGGGCGTCGCCAAGGGGGGGGGGAGCAGAAGGGGGGCTACGGTCCCCCCTAGAGGCTCGCTTTACAGCTTCAAAGCCTAGTTTAGGCACCAGTCTCCCACAATATAATGCCCATCCTATATGTTACCGTAGATATAAAACTAGCAATTAGGAGTTATATTTTGGAGAAAAAACTTTTACTATTATTTAAAAAAAAAAACTATTTTTATTTTTCTCTATACTTCCATTAGCCCCCCCTCCCCTTGATCATCGGCTGGCGACGTCCTTGGTAGGACATAGGCCTCCCCCGTGCCACAGGTCATCGGTCCACTTTGTGGGATGTGTTCCAACACTGCGTCTTCAGTACGCGATCGCCGTCCTAGAACCTTTCGTCCCCATCGACGACTAACACTTCTTCTCTAGATTCTGCGTAACCGTAATCCACTACGCGAGGCCAGTGCGGGTTAGTGATGTGATGTCATTATATCACATCATTAACCCGCACTGGCCGTTAATTAATTCGAGTTTAAAAAAAGTGCTTAATTTTTTTATTTTATCTTTACAAATCGATAGTGTTTAATGTACCGGATCGACCCTCCACGGGATAAAACGATCAAAATTTAACGGTGAATAGCTCCATGCTTTTAAACTTTCAGTTTAGTTCGCCAAATAGACTGCGTAGAAGACCTGTATGAATGACTTTTTTTCAAATACATAACTCATTATTTAACTTTCAAACGCATCTGATCCATTTTCTTACGAAAAAAAAGGATTGCTATTACATAGCAAGTTTGTGTGATAAAACAAAACGCACATAAGTACAAGTAGATGTGTGATTACTTTCACGTACGCGTTTAAATCGAGACCGATTCGATATTGCAATTGGTTCACTCGATATTACCGATAAAACTGTACCTCTACCATGAGTTTTAAGCAATAGTATTCGCCGCTACTCGATATCGATGCCGTAAATATTTTGTATGGCAAATTTTGGTTCTGCAAGTGACCGCTAGAGGCGCTGCAAAATTTACCATACAAAATATTTACGGCGTCGATATCGAGTAGCGACGAATACTATTGCTTAAAACTCATGGTAGAGGTACAGGTCCCTTTACGTGCAAACCTATAGTTGACGATATGACTAAGGCTTACTGGCTTTAACAGATACTTCATTAGCCTAGTGGCTAAATATATTGGTTTATATAGGTTTTCCACGTGGATCCGTTTAAGGCCAGGTTCTACTCATTTTGAACTTTTTTAAACCTTTGAAAATCCACAAATATAGAAAAGAACACAATGAAAATTTATTTTATTAAAATTGACTATATGACCCAGTGCTTGGCAAAAATGAAAACATGATATAAATTAGTTGGCCCGATAAAAAATCGCGAAACTGACCCTAATTTAAGATTTCAAACGTACATACTCCCGATGTAAAATGCCATCATAAAAATATTTGTTTATTTAAACTTCATGTACAAGAATGGTTCATAAGCGGACTTAAAGCAATAAGGCATTCTCTACCAGTAAATAAATAATATCATTGGACATGATCATGGGTAGACCACATCCAATGATATTTCTTTTTTGCGAAATATCAACCAAATTCTTTTAAGCATCAAAGAATAATAACATACACACACTCTCACACTTACAAACCTTCGCCTTTATAATATTAGTATTTAATACGTAGTGTCAAATAGTTATTATCCTCAATGTCAATAAGTTATTACCGTTACAACTAAAACAAAAAAAAACGAATAAAAACCCTAAACTATTTAAAACTAAATTATAACATTGACAATTAAAAAAAATAAAACATGTCGAACCATTTTTTAAGATGGTCATGTTGGCACATTGCTTTATAAAAAAATAATAGACAGGTGTCAGTTTCATACAAAAATTGCTTCACTAAAAGCTTTTTCATAAATGCCTTTTACAGATTCATCTATTGATACCATAATACTATAATATCTTGAACGTCAATCCTAGCAATTCCTTGACATTTCGGATAAGGTGCAAATTAAGTAACACTAGTGTTTTATGAATATAGTAATATATTCACATTATTCGTTTTGGGTATGATGAGATTGTCAATTAGTAAGCGCAGATTGCGGTTTTCAGTGAGACGTGATAGGACAGGATTTGGCTTTGTTAATGCATTTTGTGGTATTAAGGCGTATAGTCCCTTGAACATCTGGCTGAAGTTAAATGCACATATCATCGTGCTGCCGCCTGCACCCGCATTGAACCCCGCTGACCCTTAACACCATTTTCTTGGCGAAATATTGATGGATTTACATACGCTATGTACATTCTGGAGAACACTTATCTCTCTTAATCATTTATCTTAAAAATATCATATTGTTAAAAATTGTTTTTAGGCAAAAGTATTAGTTATACAGAAAAATATGAATCTATAATAAATATATACTTTTCAAACTTATTGGTCTAGACGTTACCGAGTAGTAAGTTTTTTTTTTAAGGTAGGTAAAATCATCCAATAACAAATCCCGCTCATGCTCATTGCTTGGGAGGTAGGGCCTAATTGCAGTTTGATTATGGGTTTTGTGTAAAGAAATTATAAAATGTGTGAAGCATCAATTGTCTTGTCTTGAAAACTTATATGAGGTTACTTGTAATTAGTGAAAGATAGTTAAACACGTCGATAAAAAAACGACTTTTACTATGGGACCAAAACTGAAATCGCGAAAAAAAATCTGCTGGTCAGTACATTTGTGTTCGCCTAACTGGTCAAAATTTGCTGAACTTGGCTGATTTTTTCGCTATTTCAGGTTTGGTTCCATAGTAAAAGTTGTTTGTTATCAAGAATATAATCACGTGTTTAAGTATCGTTCACTAATTACCAGTCACCCTATATAGTTTTCAAGACAATACAGGACAATTAATATAATTATCTTTACCTACCACTCTGTTGCTTATCTTTATTTTGATTTCTTTTCCTTTTAACAATAAGACCGTCCATTATTGTCTCATTGTTTTTAAGCTCCAACTGAATTTATTTTTTATTTTAATCTGTCCATCTTAATGCTCGGTTTCACTTAAACTAGGTGACATCTAAACATGCACTGTTAGATTTTTAGTCCTAGCGTCAGCCCCGAGAGTTGAATATCGAATGATGCAATAATAATATACCTATCGGAGTTTAGTAAGGTGTTCTTTAGTAACAATGAAAACAGGCAATGCAGCCTCATCAAAGATCGCAACAATTGCAAAAGAAAATATATATTTTATTTTATTTTTTTAGTTACTAACTCATATTAATAGTTTACACCACATATACAATACTAAACTAAGAATTTTTTTTTAAAGATCATATAAAAGTAATTGACATAAAAATAATATGACCAAATAATACCTACAAATACAATACACCAACATCAAAGTATATCATCCAGATATAAAAGTACATTTACACCGGCTTATCGACATTTCAAAATCTCATATGATCATCTTTCATACACCCAATTTTCACGTTACAATATTTGAAATAATCTTGCCTCTATTTGAGACAAATCGTGAGGCGTGTGTTCCGGTACACACAGAAATTTTATGACAACTACCTTTTGTCACGACTCCTATAATATCGTTAGTGTGGCAAAATATTGTTTGATTATTATTTGTCAAGATTTGATTGATATTTCAAACTTTGCTGCTATAGACAACAGGATCTAAGATTTAAACGATTGAAAAGTAGGCAATAATATTTTATTAGATACGATTCGTCACAAAATACTCGTACTTTTTTTCTGAGATATGCTTTTTTGGTACTTCTTCACGCTCGAACTTATTTAACAGATTTGCTTGGAACTTAATACATGGGTAGACCATATCCTTGAATAACATAAAGGATACTTTTTAACCCGGAAATATGTCCCCTTGGACATATTTATTTCCGCTCTGTGCTCGAAGTTTTTCGGCCAAAGTTGGATATGCAAGTCACATGAGGGCACATGACAGAGCAGTACTTGTGAGCTCACAGCCACCATGAGAAGCCAAGAAATGCAGTTGCTTTGACTGAAATCAGCTAAATAGCATCATCATCATGTTTCCTTGGGTTAATTTTCTACTTTCACATGGACGGAACCGCTGGTACTAATATTATAAAGGTTACTTGTATCTCCTTCACGCTCGAACGGCTTAACAGGCTGGGATGAAACAGTTTTTGTACTTAATTTTTGTGGCACAGGGGCCTTAACGTGACGTGTTGACAGGTTAGTGAGCGAGAAAGAAGGCCAACCTTATTTTTCACTCGAGAGCTCAGGATACTATTTATCCTAGGAGTAAGTTTCTTTGTGGATAAATTTCTATTTTTAAGCGGATAAAACCGCTGGCAGAATCTTCTCTATAGGTTATAAAATTCTGGAGGTTCCGTAAAAAATTGGTTAGATTAGAATCGCAAAAGTGAACACCGGGGCCTTGGAACGAAGGCAATGAAGGAACAGGTAAGAGTCTGACACTATCTCCTGCCCCGCCCAAGGGCGGGATTTGTCATTGGATGATTTTGCCTACCACAGAAAAAAGCATTAGCATAGTTTTTTAGTGTGAATATTACTTTTGAGACTGATAAGGCCTACTGTACGCCTTCGTGAAGCTTACATACACAACTATGAAACTTTGTCAACGAAACTACAACGACACGACGGCGAAACATTGCCGCATAGCTTATAATGATGAATACGTGTTTATGAAGCTACGCGTCCTTGGATAGCAGGCCTAAATTAAGAATACAAAAATAGTAAAGAAACATACTATTAACGGGTACTTAATACAAGACTTATTGATTCAAAAACAAAACACTACTCCAAGGTGATCATCAAATTAATTTATAAGAAGATACGACCTTCTTCCTTACAAAATTAGTGTCTACCTCCCACGGTAATTCCCATATTTACCAACACTTAGACCACTCAACAAAATAGTGGCATGAATTATAATTTAGTTTTGGACTTGAAACATTCACTTATGACTCATATTGCGACTGTTTCAATAATTATTAAGAGACATAACTTAAAATGGCGTTTAGTTATTGATAGTTTTAATCCGGGTTTTTATGATGTCCAAAAGTTGTGAGTTGTTTATCCAATATTTTCGAAATTATACGATGAGACACCTCTCATTTACTTTAATTAGAAGATATTAAAGAATAATATCATAATATCACACACACTATCACACAAAGTCGTCTAGTCCCAAGCTAAGCAGAGCTTGAGTTATGGGTACTAGACAACTGATAAACATACTTATATATTTCTAAATACATACATATTATAGATAAGTTACATCCAGACACAGAACAAATGATCGTGCTCACAACATTTGTCCTGGGTGGGAATCGAACCCACGACCTCCGGCATAGCAGTCAGGGCTACTAACCACTAGACCAACAGGCCAGTCAGAATGTCGTCAAAGCTGTCGTAAAATCTTTGTAGTTAACTATTAAAGATTACATCACTGCTTACTATCAGGTGTGATTACAGTCAAGCACTAGTTTATATCAATAAAAAAAAACTGCAAGAAAGTCGTCCCAAAGTTACTTGTCAAGTAATTAATTTTTTTCTTTGAGAAAATTTATAATTTACTACTTTTGAAGTCACCCAAAGGGCAATGGAAACGGTGTGCTCGACTTTGCGTAATCGCATAAAGATATCCGCAGAAGAACCAAGTTTACCGACATAGCCAGGAGAATCGCCAAACTTTGGTGAACACATTACTTGCAGAACAGAATAGATGCTCGGCGGAGATGAAAGGATCTAGCGTGGCGACCACGTAGCGAACCAGAAGCGACAGTATTTTAAGACCTCTAGAACGTACCGATGACCTGGTGAAGATCGAAATCTTGAATGATATGCAGCCATTGTCCCACTCGTTCTTTACTATACCTTACTCAAGCTAGTTCTTTTATTATTCCTTAAGTAAATCTTGGGGGGCGATGGAAGCCTTCCATCTCACAAAGTGGATTGATGACCTGGATGCAAGATATCAGGACCGGTCGTTATGGTGACACTTGGGGATGTCATCTGGCTAAAACAATGATGCCTTTCGAAGTAAAACATCAACAAATTAGGTAAGAAAGCCCTATTAAAATTACAAAACAAAGATGTATTTAAACTTAGCACACTTACCTAGTAGGTCAATAAGATAATATCAAACAACAACATTCAAAACATCAAGTTAAACTGAAGTCTAGATAGACCATCTGTGATATAACAGTGAGCAAAACTGGTTCGACTATGATGCTCCAGTATATGTACTAGAAATTCAACACCATTAAAACATAATACTTAATTATAGAATAGGGAATCATCAGTGATGGTATGAAAAAAAACATGTGCTGACCCCAAGTCATCATTTCATGCGAAAAACGTCTACTATTGGACATAGGCCTTTGGTGTTTTCCGAAGTATGAAGGAATCACCGTATATTAACATGATCTGACAGATTTTTTAAAACGGTTTAACATTTCAAAATATGATGACGCCAATATTTTTTTTTGTGTAATTTTTGCAAGCACATTGCATATCATGTGTAAATTGAATTTTGCTAATTAACATATTTATTGCCTGTCTTATTTTTTATGCACGAATTGGTACTTACTTAATAATTTAAAAAAAACTTGCCGATCTGTTGGGTAATTAATATAATTAGAAGGTGATCTAGAAACATTTAGCATTACAAGTAAAAACCATAAATTAGTATATGCCCAAATGTAATTGAATAATAAACATTTTAAGAGTTAATTAGTTTACGAAAAAAAAAAAAATATCTTAGTATTACCAGTTTAATAAAAAAAATACATTATACAGGGACCAGGGTGTCGCACAAAAAACTGACTTTTATGTGTTCTTTTTTAAATAAAAAAATTATACTTATACTGTAGTCGGTTTCTCCATACTTTATCATAACTTTCGAGTCGTCGTTTCATCCTCTTAGGGCTGGACCACACGATGCGTTGCGGCGCCGCAACGCAAATATTTCAACGAATCGGCGTGCCGTACGAGCGGGGCAACGTCACTCGTGAGCCCGCCGATTCGTCGAAATATATGTGTGGTCCGGCTCTTAGAGGGTACATTGTTCATACACAAGTGTGTTTTTCAGCTATCTAACTGATAAACACACTTATATATTTCTAAATACATACTTGTTATAGATAAATTACACTCAGACAACGAACAAATGATCTTGCTCATCACACAAACATTTGTCCTGGGTGGGAATCGAACCCACGACCTCCGGTAAAGCAGTCAGGGCCACTAACCACTAGACCAACAGGCCAGTCAAAAAGTATAAAGTCCTAAAAAATAATATTATTAAGACTGTACTTTAAAAAAAATCTATTGTTTTACTCGTTTTACTAATTCATAATAACTTACAACATAATCACTAGTTCCTTACTTCCTAGTCACGACTAATAATACATAATAGACTTATTAAAACTGGTCGTCCGGCCCACATTTCTTTTTACCCTTCACAAAACGTTAAGTAACAAATGGTAACACGGATGGACAGACAAAACGATTGTTATCTATGTATATTGCTCAATGGTCTAGAGAAGTTGAAGTGCTATCTAGCATCCTAGATTGAGTCACAATAGGTGAGTTTCGTAGTTAATTAGCACACTAAATAAGAATGAGTGGCCATTTTTATTTGTGTCTTAACAATCAAGCAATTGTAACAATATATAACTTTATTTTTAGTATATGCAAAACACGGATCTAGTGTTTTTAGGCACAGAATCTATGTACGAAATTTTATAATTATATCATGAAAAATCACAAAGTTATAAGCTTTTTACGTAACCTGTTTGTCAACACAAACACATGGTCACCGGGCCATCCGGCTATGAGGGGTTGTAAAGCTCCTGCACCCAGCTATGCACTGGTGCTTAATTTCGGTGGTGCCCAACTTGTGACTTTTTTTTAAATATTTTTGGAAAAAAAATATAACAGAGTAAAATTTTTTGAAATTGATTCAGTTACTGATTCTGAACAAAATATTCAGGTTTTGCATATACTAAAAATAATGTTGTATTACTATGTCACCACATACGTGCTAAAATTCAAAATCCTGCATCATGGTATGAGAGTTCTCCGAGCGTGTAAAACATACATAACAGTCATAAATCTCATTGCATGAGGGAAACCTGTGTCAAGCAATAAACGCCTTTCGGCTTAAGGGCTGACGAACGACTCCATCGTAACGATGCATGCACGTTACGATGGAGTCTTTCGTCAAGCCCTTTTTTTGAGGAGGGAAGTTTTTAAAATCATTTCTCTTCTTGGTGGAGAGCTCTTTCAGTTGCCTTTTGCGTTTTAGGCCCGCGGTTTTTTTTTTTCAAACAATCCCGTATGCCTGTTAGTAATCGATCTTAGGGTTCTAAGTCACACATTCACTAGGTTTGAAATATTACTCTACAACAGTGGTTCCCAACCTGTGATGAAAATGAACCACGGGGCCCTGGGACGAAGGCAATGAAAGGAGCAGCGTAGGTTTTCAGTCAGTAAGAGTCTGATACTATCTACCGCCCCACCCAAGGGCGGGATTTGTAATTTGATGATTTTACCTACCATAAAAAAGCCTATGATCCACAAAAGCTAAAATGTGGTCTGCGAAAGGGTAAAAATCTTAGATTTTCCAACTGGAAAGTATATTTTTTATTTTTTTATTGGTTATAAACTAGTGCTTGATTGCAATCCCACCTGATGGTAAGCAGTGATGTAATCGTTGATGGTTAGTCGCACTAGTTTATTAAGAGCCTATTCACTCTAGCCTTGAAGACACCCAAATTATAATCGGATGGGAAGACCGCAGCAGTTTTATCAGTAAGATTGTGTTTTCTACTTTTGATTTTAAAGAATACATAGATAACTATGTATTCTTTAAAATCAAAAGTACAACAAGTTTTGTGTAGTGAGAGTTTTTTTAGATAAATATAAATGTCAAAACTTCTAAAATTCTGGCTCCTGGTAATGACAAAGAATCGCAAGTGGTTCCAGGTGAAAAAAAAACTTGGGAACCACTGCTCTACAGTAATTGAAAGCACTATATTACGACAAGGAAAACTGTAATTTGACCAGATAACAACAGTTTATTGCCGAAATAATGCAATAAAGTATCTGCTTTCTCACCTCTGGGTTAGAAAATCGTTTTCCGCGTTATAAATATTATCGGTCTAGCTTAGTTTACGCAGATAATTTTGTATTTCATAGCGTGCCTGAATGTGAACCTATATTATGTCAATTTAGTACTGGCTTCTGATCTCGTCTTCGCCTGCGTATAAATAGGAAATATACTATACTATATAATATAAACTTATATCACTCAGTACATCTTCATCATCTTCTACTGGTAAAAGATTTTTTTAAATCGGTCCAGCAGTTTTTGAGTTTGTTTGTTACAAATGAAAATACAAATATTTCATCTACCTATATAATATTAGTGTTTGAGCAGACTAGCTTCTGCACGCGGCTTCGTCGCGTGAAAGCAGAAAATATACATACAATATTCAGAATCTGTTCAGTAGTTTCAGATATTAACCCAAGATTAGAAAAAAAAATACTCTTTTATAATATTAGTACCTATAGATAAGAAGTGCATTACTTATTTGGCAACTAATAATATTATAATTGGTTGCGCCAATTTGCTATGATCCGCGATTTTGTTTTTTGTAATTTATTTTTTGGCCTAGCAATCCTATCCCTTCCGTTTTCCCTTTCCCCGCACGACCTCAAGAAAGGAATGACATTGACGTTTGTGCATCGATTGTGAATGTGACCGCTCCGCTAACATCGCCCGCTCGAAATTACAAGAAAATTGACTATTTCGTGATCCAACCATTCAAAGACTCAACAATAGTGCAGTGTAGTGCAATTCAGGACCTGGCAGTGATTTGAAAGTACGAAGTCGGGGTTCGCCGGCCGGCGCCACGTGGAACCTTCGAGGTCAAAAGGTCAGTGTTCCTTCCTAGTTTCCGTCCCATCCAGGCACAGTATCTGCATATTGTTAACAAACCTTAGATCGCTTTTTAAACCTACAGTCCACAGCAAATTCGCACAACCAATAATTATGAATTGCACGCTTAACTATTAAGCGTTGCAATTCACAAAAGCATTTGCCAACTATTTTAACTTGCAATTTACAAAAGCTTACTCCCATTACAGAATTACAGCAAGTTGTTTCTTAAGAAATCAATTAAATCATCATTAACAACAAAAATATTAATCATTCATTACTTCAGTAACCCATACATCATACACACAATACAACATAACTGACCCATTGAATAATTTTTACGTTCACTTTCTGCGCTTGAGTCTGCATGCGGTTCCGAACGGGTCACGATTTAACCCGAGTCTGCACGAACGAAATGAGATCGATTAATTTCGAGAATATGGCCGATTTTATCTGGAGATATCATTATGGTTATGGTTTAAGGAGCTTCGTTTAGTAATGTTTAATTTGATGAAGATTAGTTTAATCTAACTTATCTTTATCAAATTCTGAACTTCTAAGCAGTTTGACCTGATTGACGTTAATTCGTGAACAATAGATGGTTGATCTTTATGGCTTTAAATTACAGATTTGGAAATATTTGCTTTTACGAAACGATTATTATAAATCTTAAATTACAAGTTAATTTAGTTAGTTTAGTAGATGTAAGAATAAAACAGAAATATATTTTAATAAAGCCTACTCTTTCAAATGTGATGAAATTGATTGCTGGCATACAAATTTATCATATTGAAATATATGCACTGTCATATATGAGCATAATTATGCGATATTATAATGATAGATCGAACGAGCTTACGTTTGCATATTTAAGCAAGGGCTATAATTATTTTAAAAAGGTGTATGGAGATATGAGAATTAGTATGTCCAGATCGAAGCTTCCAAGTATATGCAATTATTGTAATGATATAAACTAGTGCTTGATTGCGATTACACCAAATGATAAGTAACGATGCAAACGTTGATAGTGAAGAGCCTTTTCACTCTAGCATTGAAGATAACTTAATTATAATCGGAAGGGAAGTAGCAAATGACTCAAAGTAGTTATAGTAAGTAAAACTCATATTGGAAATCATGATTTTCTAAGCTCTGGCAAAAATTCAAATGGCTTAAAGTCACCCAACGGACAATGAGGAGGGTTTTGTTACAAGTTTCATTGCATTGCTGAATCAGGAATAAACATATACAAGAGAACCCAGGTGGCTAATATAGCCCAAAGAATCACCAAACTTAAGTGACAGGCAGGGCACATTGCTCGCAGAATCAAAGGGGCAGAAAAGTTCTAGAGTAGCGACTGCATACCACAAGACGCAGGGACGAACTTCCACATGGTGGACCTGCGACCTGGAGAAGGTTGCGGGAATCCGATGGAAGCGAGATGCTCAGGACTACAATGATTAGTCCTGTGAGTCTGCTTTCGGCTGAAATGATGACGATAATTCGTAACCTCAAAAGAGCTATGCATATGAATTACACCAAAGTGGCGTGATGGACCTCATAAGGAGTGAGGCAAGCAGACAGGTTGTGTAAGATCTTTTACAAATATCCAACGATGTAAACAACAAATTGAATCTAAGATAAACACAACTCTCAAGTACTAGAATGTCTAGACTACTTGAGAGCGGTCGGCCAACACTCTCTTCCGGATTCCGATAAGTGATCCATGTTTGATTAGCATAAGATCTTTTAGGACTAATTTATGCACGCTCTATAGGATAGGTTTCCTCTTTAGAACATTGCTTATTTGCGTCAATTTATCAACGATAAAATCTGTATCGTTCCATACAAAGTGCCCATTTTCTGAGATTTAGACTACGCCTCTTTATGCACGCGCCTGGATTGAGAGCCCACGTAATTTAAATTTATGGCCCCTTACTTTGAGTTTTAACTATTTTTTACCACTTGACCTATAAATCTTGTGTAGTTTCGCCAGGGTTTAAAAATTGGACCCTCGATCCAGATGCACTCTGTTCTTCAAGATACAAGATAATCCAGTTTAAAGGATCTTAGTATATAACATACCTATGCCTTGTAGTATTTTCCCGTAATATTAATTATCCTATGTATAAGTCCAGGTTATAAGCTATCCTAGAAAAAAAAAACTAGAAAAAAACTAGTAACTTTCTAGTAACTTTACCCTTTAATAAACATACACATACACCGTTAAATTTTGGACGTTTTAATCCCGCGGAGGGTCGATTCGGTACATGTAACACTATTGATTTGTAAAGATAAAATTAAAAAATAAAGTACTTTTTTTCTAAAACTGGAGTTAATATATGCATGTACGAAATTAATTTCTGTAAAGTAAACGAGTCAATGACCTAGTAGGTAGTTGTCGGTCGTTGCGTACTAACTACCTACGTCGTTTACTTGAAGAAATTAATTTCATACATGCGTAAATTAATTCAAGTTTAAAAATAAATTATAAATAAAAAAACTTTTTTAAAAACAAGCTTTCAATTAAATGGGCTAAAAAGAAGAAAATAAACTTTTCCTTTATAACTTTTACTATCAATTTATAACGGCATTACACAATTTATATGATACAAAAGTTTGTCGCGAGATTTTGAAAATTTTAAAATCAATAGATGAAATTTTTTAACTTATTTAATTTATGAAGTTATTTAGCTGTGTTTTATGCAGTTAAATCTCGCGACAAGCTTTTATATCATATAAATTGTGTAATGCCGTTATAAATTGATAGTAAAAGTTATAAAGGAAAAGTTTATTTTCTTCTTTTTAGCCCATTTAATTGAAAGCTTGTTTTTAAAAAAGTTTTTTTATTTATAATTTATTTTTTACTTTTTAGTTATACCTTATGTAAATCACATTTGTATCTCAGCAAGTCCTTTCATTAATGTTACCCATATTATAGGAAAGCATAAGAAACTTAGTCTTAGCAGACTAAGTTCTTCAGTCCGTTTAGTCTTTAGAAGTCTGCCAGGATTTTTTTTATTTTATTTTTTATGGTAGGTAAAATCATCCAATGACATCCCCCGCCTTTGGGCTAAGTTCGGTCTGTTACCGGACGGACGGACAGCGAGCTACCCATTGCCCACTGTCCGCAATTCCGCGCCTACGGTGGCAGGAAATCGGGACCGGAATTACGGCGGCGGCTGCAGCGTGAGCGCTGTTGCCTGATGCGGTCGGCCTCCTCCTTTGCTTTTTTTTAATGGTAGGTAAAATCATCCAATGACACTATTTCCCGCCCTTGGGCGGAGCGGGAAATAGTGTCAGACTCTTACTGACTAAAAACCTACCCTGTTCCTTCTCTGTCTTGGATCCACGGCCCTGGTATGCATTTCCATACCTCTCCAGAACCCCAGACCAGGCCTCGACCCTACTGGGCCCCTACGGTTTGCTGACAACTCCTTGAGGCGCACGGGAACAGTGCGCGCCGTAAACGACTTGGGCTCAGTCCGGTCTGTTACCGGACAAACGGACAGCGAGCTACCCATTGCCCGCCGTCCGCAAGCCCGCGTCTACGGTGGCCGGAAATTTGGATCGGAATTACGGTGGCGGCTGCGGCGTGAGCGCCGTTGCCTGATGCGGTCGGCCTCCTCCTTTGCTAGCATTACTGCTTCACAGAAGGAGGCGACCGCCTGCCACTCCTCCTCGCTCCAGACCATGGCTTGAACCAAAGCCCGGCGCGAGAGATCATCGCTACCGCTCGCCCTCACGAGGACACGGCGATGCTCTTCCCAAGCGGGGCACACCTCTACCGTGGGCCTCCTCCTTTGCTAGCATTACTGCTTCGCAGAAGGAGGCGACCACCTGAGAAGTCTACCAGGTTGGATTTATGAAACAAAAATGATGGTGCTGGATCGTAAGACTAACAATCAACCTAACTTACATGAAATAGCCAAATGCGAAGTTGTCCAGAGTTTATTTACCTGGGATCCATAATCACAAATACTGGGAAATGCGGAAAAGATTCTAGCACCGTAAAAAGATTGACGCTCTTGAAATGTGACGCTGGAGGCGTCTACTGAGGATAAAACAGACTGCTCACCGTACTAACGTTTCCATTCTTAAAGAACTTTGCATCAAAACAAAAAATTTCGTCGATTGTGCAACAGCGAATTTTTTAGTTGTTTGGATATATCACAGGCAATTAAAGCTCTTTGGAACGTTTAGTGGTACAGGGAAGAGTAGAAGGCCTACGTTCTCGCGGTCAATCGCCTACCAGATGGACTGACCTCACTAAATCATCTTCGAAGTGTTCCCTCATTGAATGTCCACGAAGTGACATGAATAGAGAGAGATGGAGCAGTCTCGCAAAAACCGACCTACCAGACGATCCACTACCACTCCAATAAGAGTATAACTGAGAAAAAGTAAGATATTGGATTTAGAGTAATGTCACTTTAATTTTCAAGTTACTCTCTGCAAGCCCTTTCAATTGGTACCTATTTTGTAGAAGTGTATTTAAACTAACTAGTACGATCGATGGGGTTTCAACTGCGGAGTTCCAATGACCACGTTCCAGCTCCATCATCAGACCCTGGTTACCATATAGGATCCAAGTACTGTCATTACAAATCAAATGAGCTTAAAGTCGATGGGGTTATATCGTTTAATTGCGGATGTCTTATGGCAACCTTCCAGCTCCATCATCAGACCCTGGTTACCATATAAGATTCAAGCACTCATCAATAAAAATCAAATGAACTCAAACTCGATGGGATTGTGTCGATTTCTTACGAAGTTCCTATGATAACCTTCCAGCTCCATCATCAGAACCTGGTTATCATATAGGATCCAAGCACTCGTCAATACAAATCAAATGAGCCTAAAGTCGATGGGGTTATATCGTTTAATTGCGGAGTTCCTATGGCAAACTTCCAGCTCCATCATCAGACCCTGCTTACCATATAGGATCCAAGTACTCGTCAATACAAATCAAACGAGCCCAAATTCGATGGGGTTGTATCATTTAACTGCGGAGTTCCTATGACCACCTTCCGACTCCATCATCAGACCCTGGCTACCATACATGATCAAAGTACTCGTCAATACTAATCAAACGAGCTCAAACTCGATGGGGTCGTATCGTTTAACTGCGGAGTTCCTATGAGCACCTTCCGGCTCCATCATCAGACCCTGGCTACCATATAGGATGAAAGTACTCGTCAATACAAACTAAACGAGCCCAAATTCGATGGGGTTGTGTCGTTTAAGTGCGGAGTTCCTGTGACCACCTTCCAGTGCATCACCAGACCTTGGTTACCATATAGGATGAAAGTACTCGTCAATACGAATCAAACGAGCCCAAATTCGTTGGGGTTGTATCGTTTAACTGTGGAGTTCCAATGATCACCTTCCGGCTCCATCATCAGACCCTGGCTATCATACAGGATCAAAGTACTCGTCAGTACTAATCAAGCAAGCCCAAATTCAACGGGGTTGTATTGTTTTATTGCTGAGTTCCTATGGCTACCTTCCAGCTCCATCATCAGATCAGCTCCATGTCATCATAATGTTGCATTGTCACTCGATTTACATATGTTTGTAAAATTTCAGCTCAATCGGTTGAAGATATCTGCTTCAAAATTGAGTTGCAAGATTTGAGCCGAACATACATAGTTACATACAGTGCAAGCTAATAGAAAGCTTGTAAAAAGTACTTTATTTTTTAATTTTCTTTTTACAAATCGATTGTGTTACATGTACCGCATCGACCCTACGCGGGATTAAAACGACTAAAATTTAACGGTGTATACAAACTTTCGCCTCTATAATATCAGTGTGATATTTAGATGAGACATATAGAGGAAAACGTCATTCTAAAACCACTTTATATCTATGTTGTCCAACTTAAACAACATGCTTTTTAATACAATAAATCAAAATTGTTTGTCATCATTTTCGAAATCTGTTCCTAATTTTTGAGGTGAGCTAAGTTATCTAACTTAGGTCATCTGGCAACGTAACTTATGATCCATTCACTAGACTTGAGATTGAAGATAGTGTTTTGATAAATAATTTATTTTATATCACTTCCTTTGAGGAACTTCCTTTCCTTCCGGGCAGTCCTCTAAATGGAAGTGTTTATTTTTTATTGTGTAATTGAAAGGGGTAAAGTGTTGAGGATATAAAAAAAAACTGGGCAAGTGGGAGTCGGACTCACACTGTGAGGGTGCTGTACAAACTAAATTATGTACCTAAATATAATACTCGTAATATTCCACAACTAACACACACAACGCCGTCTAGTCCCAAGCTTAGCAGAGCTTGTGTTATGGGTACTAGGTAATTGATAAACATACTTATATATTTCTAAATACATACATATTATAGATAAATTACACCTAGACACAGAACAAATGATCGTGCTCGTCACACAAACAGTCGGCAAGAAGATCGTGGTTCAGTTTAATTTATAAATTAGGACAGTTTATTTAGGTTGTTGTAATCTATATATACACCGTTAAATTTTGTTCGTTATAATCCCGTGGAAGGTCGTTCCGGTACATGAAACACTATCAATTTGTAAAGACAAAATTAAAAAATAAAGTACTTTTTTTCTTAAACTCGAATTAATATACGCATCCAAGAAATTAAATTCTTTAATATTCATGAACCGAATCGACCCTCCTCGGAATTATAACGATCAAAATTTAACGGTGTATATATAGATTACAACAACCTAAATAAACTGCCCTAATTTATAAATTAAACTGAACCACGATCTTGCCGACTCAGCCTGACCTTAGCGAGAGGTCGACCTCTAACCCGACAGTTAACCGGTACATGTTCCAAGACAAGTTGAACTCAAATTAATATGTCAAACGATGCAACCGTACCTTGATCGGACATGTCAGCGGCGGTTTTTTTATGGGATATATCGGTCAGGGATGAGTAATTAATTTTGTGCTGTAATTACAAAGTAATTTTGGTGTCTGATTAAATTTTTGATGTGAACCTCACGAAGAGATGAATGTTACCTAATTAGCTCACACATTACCAATATGATTTAATAGATTTTTTGGGAATAGTTTTTTTTTATTTTTTAGGGTTCCGTAATTCAAAAGGAAAAAACGGAACCCTTATAGGATCACTTTGTTGTCCGTCTGTCTGTCAAGACCCTTTATCTCGAAAACGCGTGGAGGTATCAAGTTGGAAATTAAAACCATGTACTCAGGTTTGCGGTCCCTTGAAGCTGTGAAAAAATCACAACATCACCATGGCATTCATGTAAAAAATTGTTAACTATTAGAACATTGATTTTTTATGATACGGCCGTTTATATCACAAAAAAACGTATATTTCGACACTCTCAAGGAATCAATATTCATAGGGTACTTTCCGTTGACCTAGAATCATGAAATTTGGCATGAAGCAAGGTCTCATAGCACAAGTATAGGGAAAAATCTGAAAACTGTAAATTTGTAGTTACGTCACAAAAAAAAAACTTTTTTTGCGATTCGGAAAAATCTTCGCAAGTCAATTCGGGAATTGAACTGTTTTCATTCATAAGTAAGTTTGAACGGAACCCTCATTGCGAGAGTCCGACTCACACTTGCCTGGTTTTTTTATTATAAGCATAACTTTTGACTAACTACTTTCTGACTAACTAACATACTTCTGAAGTAACATCCATATCATCAGTCTCAAAAATCAAAATACTCACAACAAAATTCTCACGGAATAAAAAAACATTAAAATTTATTCAGCAAACATTCACTATGTAACCTTTCTGATAGGTACTAAAGATGTAACAGATTCGCTGTCATAAATAATATCTTTACTTGTCAGATGTCAGACTAGCAAAAAGTTTTATGCAATACTAATACGTTACAGTTTTGTATAACATTACAACTTACGAGTGCCAATAAAAAGTTCGTTATATTTATTATTAGTCTCAATTTTATAATTCGACGTCCCCGCGCAGTAAGTCGGTAAACGCAATTTTTTTTTTCGATTACCGACTTTATTACCAGACAGTAAGTAGGTGAATCGAAAAACATTTTTTGTGATTACCGACTTTTTGTCCATGGACGTCCAATTGGGCAGTGATTTAAACTTCCATGGGTTTCGTAGCGGCAATTTGCTACTTAGAAGATTTAATCTTTTTTTCATAGGCATATTACTAATCCCATTTATTTTTAATATCAAAAATATTTCTAGATTTTTTCAGGTTTAGGTGATTTGGCATCTATTTGTTTTGACCTTAACCTGCACTCAGTTTTAAATTTAAAAAAAAAAATATTACATTCTAATGCGAATCGGACTCACGCACCAAGGGCTTCATACAAACTCACTTCTGAGGTAAGTCATTCGATTTCCGAACCGAGCCTCAAAAATTTTACTAAATCGCAAAAAGTAAGTGTGTCACGTAACTACAAATTCACGGTTTTCAGACTTTTCCAGTATTTATGCTATGAGACTGCTTACCAAATTTCAGAATTCTAGATCAACATTAAGTACCTATAAGGTTTTGATATCCTTGTGAGTATCAAAAATTCCACCTAAACTGACCATAATTGGCCTTATCTTTAAAGTACTTTGACTTAGAAGTTTGATTTTTAGGGTTCCGTACCTCAAAAGGAAAAAACGGAACCCTTATGGGATCATTTTGCCGTCCGTCTATCTGTCTGTCCATTTGTCAAGACTCTTTATGTCAAGAACGCGTGAAGGTAACGGGTTGAAATTAAAACCATATACTTAGGCCTGCAATCCCTTGAAGCTGTGAAAAAATAAAACTTCTAAGTTTACGGAAAAAAAAGATACGGCCGTTTATGTCGCAAATAACGTACATTTCGACACTCTCAATGAATCAATATTTATTGAATATTTCCTGATGACCTAGAACCCTAAAATTTGACATGGAGCAAGAGTATAGGAGTATAGGAATAAAAAAATATTTTTTGTATTCGGAAAAATCTTCGAGACTCGATTCGGAAACTTGATGGAACTATCTAATTAAGTTAGGTTGTACGGAACCGTCAATGCGCGAGTTCGACTCGCACTTGCCCAGTTTTTTTCATTCAACATCACTCATCAAATTCCAAACTCCATCCGCTTGCGGTGAGCAAGTTAAGTACCTACCATCCACAGAAAAAATATATACAATTTATTTTATTACATAAACATTCGTAACACTTTCAGCGCGCATCAGTCCTTGTATACCGTTCGCAGCAGATGACCGGTTCCTTTCTATTGGACCGAGGCTACATAGCTCCGTGTCCGAACAATTACGGCTTTTAAGATGCACTTAATGTACTTTAGAACGTTTTTAATTATAATTTTAAAATGATTTTTTTATTCTTTTGCGTGATCTTTAACATTTTAGTATTGATGGTAATTGGCTTGGATTTGAAGTAATTTGTCTTAATTAATCATTATTTTTATAAGTGTAAGGTAGTTAGTAATATTAATGATATATGATTGTCTATACAGCTTTTTAAGGTGCGTTAAGTACCTATTAACCGCCAATTATATTAATTGATTGAATTTAGGCTATATAAAATAATTGCGATTATTTTTAACTGCATATTTTTTTTTTAATTAGCCTAAAGCACTAAGGAATATTTTACTTTTATATCAGCAGAGAAAAATTGTGATTACAGTGATTTCCGAGATAAAAAACAAAAAAGAAAACAATATATCTAATAATAATACTAGTTTTTACTAGCTTCTACTAGCGGCCTTGCTCGCGTCTATGTAGAAAATTATTCTAAAAGAACATACTCCCGGAATAAAAAGTATTCTAAGCTATTTCAGGACACGGTCTATCCTTGTACCAAATTTCATCCAAAACCGACTAGCTATTTTAGTGTGAAAGATACATACAAACTTTCGCCTTTATGTAATAATAGTGTGACATAAATTTTTTATTTACACTTTATTATTCATACATACATACCATTTATCAATAGCAGGATGATCCTCTACCATGACCTATATACTTAAAAAAAAACATTTTAAAACCTGTCATCCTCAACGGTATTCTTCGTACATTTGACCTTATTCTTTTTTTAAAAGGTCGGGTCATGAACGCACCTGTTTTGCATAATCGGCCATCTTGATTTTATACAGATGCATATTTAATTTGGTTTATTTTAATATTTGCTTAATGATTTGCATGATTTTGCAATTGATATAGATTCCGGATGTTTTATTCGATGCATTTTGTGTTTATGTTGTTTTTTAAGTGATATGTATCTAATATATCAGATTTAATTAAGATACTAAAATAAAATACAATAATCGTTAATCATTTTGTCCTTATAAACCTTGTATATAGTGATATTCTATCAGCAAAAACTGGAGAAGTGCAAATCGGACTAGCACATTGAGAATTCCGTACAAACTAACTTATGTATGCAAATAATTCAATTCTCGAATCGAGTTTCAAAGATTTTTCCGGAACGAAAAAAAGATTTTTTTGTTGTAGTTTTCAGATTTATTCCTATAATTGTGCTATAAGACCTTGCTTCATACCACATTTCAAGAATCTTGGTCAACAGTAGTACCTTGTGAATTTTGATTCGCTTGATAGTGTCGGAACATACATACTTTTTACGACGTAAACGGCCGTATGTTCTTTTTCCATTAACATAGAAGTTTGATTTTTTTACAGCTTTAAGGGACCGCAGACCTGAGTATATGGTTTCATTCACATTAATTTCAACTCGATACCTCCACGCTTTCGAGATAAAGGGTCTTGACAGACAGACAGACAACAAAGTGATCCAATAAGGATTCCCTTTTTTTCCTTTTGAGATACGGAATCCTAAAAATTACCGTGTTCCTGAAACGCAAAGGGTAACTGAAGGAACACAGGTCGGTTTTAGTCAATAACCTCAAAGAGATTCCCAAAAAATATCCGCGTTAGATAATTATCGCTGATAGAATACCAGTTTATCTTAGCCTCTTCTTCACGTCAATAAAGCCGCAGGGGTCTCACGGAAACACAATTTAAGATACTAACAACTGTCAATTTACCATCCACATTGTCTGAATGATGCAACATCATTCGATTGCAAGAAGATTCTTCAAACACATGAATTTGCTAATTTTATCTACCGGTCATAACAATTGCAGCTATCGGTCTACAATCTGACTTATTGTAAATCTTTAAGTCACATAAATATCATACTACTCCATTTTTATTGCACTGCCTGCAGCGTGATTTTTAAATGTCAAATATTGCACAACAGTACACACAAGTGCAAATAAACGGTTACATCGTCTAACAGAAGATTTAATCGCCATTAATATTACAGACTTGTCAGAATTGTCATTCTTTTTTTAAATACTTATATAGGTACTTAGCAAGAGTAATATGCAAACAACAAATTATGATTATTAGCATAAATGGTTTTGTTGTTTGCCTAATACAAAGTAATGCTAATGTAAAACCTAAACTTCGAAGAAACACAATTGAGTTTTTGTTAGTAGAAGTTTGATTCTCTAGCTGTACCTAGAGCGGGAGAAGGCATTTGTTGATTTCTCACGTAAGAAAAAGGTTTGCTATGAAGGATAACAATTATAAGTAAAATATTACCACCTCCTCAAAATGTTCGCCCCTTTACTTTTGTAAGACGAAGGAGACTAATCTCCACGATACAGGGACTATGTGATCCTAATGTGGCCTTTTGGAGACTACCTATTGCTATTTAAATTCTAGACTTCATGCCTGGAAAGGCAGGTCAATGAAGTTTCAAGTACACACAATCTGATTCATAAAAATCTCCGAACTGTTAATTACCTGTTATACAGCAACTGATTTGCAAAATGACAAGATCAAAACACATTCATTTTAATTACCAATGTCACTTCATATCACCACCTAAAAAATCTAGACCACGCAACATTATATGACTACATTAGCTCTGCCTCAAAGTCAGGTTTACGCAAACATAATCATGAATTAACCTAAACAGGTCCTTCACGTAATCAGTAATCAAACTAGAATTACTTGACCTCTAACAGAAGTATTAATGAGTGTTAGAAAAGATAGACACTGTATAGGGTAATTACAATCATAAGCATAATAAGTATCATCATCATCATTTCAGTCGAAAGGTGTCCACTATTGGACATAGGCCTCCCCCAAGTGTCTCCACGTCCCGCTGCTCTTACCAGGTCTTCGGTCCACCTTGTAGGAGGCCATCAAACACTGCGTCTTCCGGTACGCGGTCGCCTCTTCAGAACCTTTCGGCCGTAATGTGCCATCTGTTTTGCGAGCAATGTGCCCAGCCCATTGCCACTTTTGTTTGGTGATTATTTGTGCTATGTAGGCAACCTCGGTTCTCCTGCTGGATATCTTCATTCTTCACAATAAGTATAATCAGCCTTATAGTATTCCCACTGCTGAGACTCAGGCCTCTACTCTAGGAGAGGGGGAATGGGCCGTAATTCACCACGCGGGCCTAGTGCCGGTTGGTAGATATCACATATCCTCGACTTATTATCCACTATCCTCACGATGTTCTACTTCATCATTTTAATAGCAGTGGTGATGAAATAAATAATATAAAGTAAACTGCCTCGTCATGGTAAGGCCCCAGGTTACAGATACGACTACGTAATGTCTCTTACAGATTGCTAATCACTACCACAAATAGCCACGCACGTACAAATAAAACGTGTTAATTCTAAGTTAACACGTTTGTGATAATCTTTTAGTAAAAGATTAAGCTATTATTGTAATCTTCTTGCGTATATATGAGATAGGAAAAATTTGCAAGATCTAAGTAGTTCTTGTTTGAGATAAAAATTCTCTAATTTATATGAGAAGAGATTGAGATAATAAGAAATATAATATAGGGAATACCTAACGGTATTCACTCCTAGGTATTCTCTTACCAATTAAAGTGCTAAATAAATTGGATACTCATCAATAATTTTATTATCAATCGATTGAGCGTACTTAGAGATTAGAAGACAAGTGCATAGCCACAATGCATCTATGATTCGACGATCATTTCTCTTAACAATTTCTAGTTTTAAGGATACATTGCACGAAGATCAATATCTACAATCTACATCTATAAAAAAGTTCACTTCACTTACGGTTCAGTTACATATGGAGAAATGTATAGTTTTTTTTATGATATTCCACAACTATCACACAACGCCGTCTAGTCCCAAGCTAAGCAAAGCTTGTATTATGGGTACTAGACTACTGATAAACATACTTATATTAGTTCCTATGCCAAAAAAAAACAATATTCCACAATCAAAACTGAAAATTTTGGTACCTATGATGGCTTCAAATGTCTACCTCTAATAAGTCTCAACTAGAGAAGAAAAGAAAAGCAAAGATCCTTGTCACGTCAAAATAAAGTCAAGGGCACTGGATGTCACTTCAACCTGATCATCTAGAAACCTTTCACGCCTTTGAGTAATGATACAGAGTTGGCCAAATAAAGTACATTAAATGCACCACAGTGTAAACCAATTTGTAGCACGCTAAATAAACGCAAGCCTTTTTGAACCTTATTCAAAGCAAAGGTAGCGATGATTTTCCGACGTGCATTGCTACTTGTCTGAAAGACGAGCATATTGGTATTTGACATTATGTAACATGCAAAAGTATACTTTATTGTGGAGGTAATAAAGTAGATAAAAAAGGTGCTGTCCGTGATTTTGACCTTTGAAAAAATATTACTTAATAAAATAAAACTACCTTTTACAGAAAGTCAAGATTCTCTTTGAGACGCTGTTAATTTCGCTGACTTTAGCCTCGATTTTGGTGAAAAATGTCGCTTTCTTTTGTAAATCTGGTATGTTAAGACACCTTGAGATTTTCTACAAAGGAAAGTTTTGTTTTTAAGGATACTCTGAAGAATTGACTGTCATCATACCGAGCGGCAAGCTACGTTCGTGTAACTCACACACACAAGTCTGCCATCTGCACTTAAGAGGGGCCCTCCCCACTCGTTTCAGTTAGCAAGCAATTTTTTTATAGTTTAATTTTTATCCGTTGTGTTTAGCAAAACATTTGCCCTTTTTTATGGGTAATCATCAAATAACTTCTTCCATTCTGAGCAAGAATAAGTGTCATATTTTTACTTACTTACTAAAACTCATCAGTGTACCTTCAGTAGCCTTTTGCATTCCAGAGTCACAGTAACTCTTTCGTAGAATACTGTAGCCCTAAAAGTTATATCTGCCCTGACTACAGAAAGGAGTTTTATTTGGAAAATAAACAGCTACAATATACATATACCCAAAAAAAACGGTACAAACAAGCGTTTATATCGCAGCCCATTGCATACTATTTATGTCACTTCAGTAGTCTCAAAACCATCAAACATATGGGCACATGGCTGGTCTAATCAAATATTTCAAAAGTTTTTTAAGAGGATCTCATAAAAAAAACCCTAACCTGTTTAGGCATATCGAATACCTATAAGCAAAATAAAGGTTAATCCGTAACATACATTACGAGAGCAGGAAGGCCCCGTGACAAGTGACTTATTCAAATAATTGACATTTGATACTGTCGCGGCATTTGCTTCAAGCACGACATTATAATTATAACGAACAAGAAAAAATGTGTAAATGTTAATGTATAAGTAGCACCTATACCTTTACATAATGTCTACCAGGTAGGTCAAACTGATAATAATAAACTAAATAGCACTTATATCCTCATATTATCCATATTCATCGGTTTCGCCAGCGTGAATAATTAAAAACCGGCTAAGTGCGAGTCGGACTTACGCGCATGAAGGGTTCCTTACCATTATCTATAAAAATGGGAAAAACACGTTTGTTGTGTGTGAGCTCCCTTAAATATTTAATTTATTTTGTTGTTAAGGTAAGCGCGATCCATCGTCGACCGCATCGTCGCTTTCCATCAGGTGAGATTGCGGTCAAGCGCGAACCTATCATTAATAATTTTTTTTTTTTAAATACATGAAAATATCGTCGCTTTTTTCGCGTTGCCTCTTCATCAAACATTGAGTTGGATTGTGTTAGATAAACCAACAAGCTTTTAAACCGTGCCCGTATCGACAATAGATGAGTGGGGGGTGGCCCTCTTAAAACCCTTTATTGCAGTTTTTTTTGTATAGCTAACCGATCGAAAAAAGGGCATCTTCCATCAACATCATACCTAAAAGTCTTTAATAAAATAAAAATTACCTATCAATTGCATTGCATTGCATCAGCCTTATAATGTTCCCACTGTTGGGACTCAGGCTCTCTAGAAGACACTGACAATGGGACATAACCCACCACGCGGGCCCAGTGCGGTTTGGTGGATATCACATGTCTTCGAATAACCTATCAATACATAACAATAATCCAACACATACCAATCAAATTTGACATTCAACAACAATACCGCCATTGTAATCTTAACCAACCAATTACGAACAAGAATTGTATTAAAAACTAGTTGGTAGCCGTCACTTCCCCTGCATTTTATTACTATCAGATTTATGAAGGCTCTGCCTAGCCAGGCTAAATTACTGCATACCGATGTCGAATCTATTATGTTTTATGTATTAGCTGGCTTTGTCGGTACCTATCTATCAAAATGGATATTTTGTAAAGCGACTTGGCGTTGTAAATACGAATTATAGGCAGATGCAGCTAACGTAGCAAATAATTGTTTTACTAGCTGCTGCCAACGGCTTCGCCCGCACGAAAGTAGTGAATTGTCCCAAGAGAACTTAATCCCGAGATACTCGTAAATCAATCGAAGAGCATTCATCCAGCTTCATTATCGAACTAAAATAGGTAATTTTATTGCAAGTGCAAGCGCCATATGGGTGTCTCTTGCGCTTATAATATAGATAAATTATACCTAGACACAGAACAAATGAACGTGCACATCACACAAAAATGTATCCAGGGTGGGAACCGAACTTACAACCTCCGGCATAGCAGTAAGGACCACTAACCACTAGACCAACAGGCCAGCCAAGTATTATATTTTGAGGATATAATAAAACGTGCATTGGAGTCACAACAACAATGTATGTTTTAATAACAAAATAACCTTTATCTTGGCTTGAAAATGAACTGGTAACAATTCAGAAAAAAAGCAACATAAACATGACAGTAATCACTAGTAAGTATTTCTCTTGAAATTCCGCTTCGATAAGGAAAAGATCCTTTTCGACACTCGTACACAATTATTACCGGTATACTTCAAAATTCTTATGTCTTCCGTGTTGTTTTTATTCAACAATGAGACGGACTGTAAAGGAAAGGGCAAACTGCTTCGATATGACAGCGACACTCCCATAATTATACTTAAAGCTTCAACTTTACAGTGGTTAGGTTTCTTACATTCGATTTAAAATGGCCGCCACGCCTAAAGGGAAAAATGACCGATGACCGTAATAGGTAAGATCACCTTTCGGCTTTTAATTGAGTATTAATTATGTTAAGAACGGTAATTAGTATCGTATGGCATTTTCAATGTGGCTTCTTATATTTTTCAATTTATGTATGGGTGACATGCAAGGATTGAGATAAAAACTTTAAATAAATGGACATTACAAAATTCTGTCAAAAACCAACAAAATGGCAAATGTTTTACGGCAATTATTGAAACACTTTCAAAGCGGCGTATCGACGATCGACTGTTATTATAATTATAAATACAATATAATAGATGCATCTGTAACTGGACTAGGTAAAAACCTGTACAGGAAGTATGGAATTCCTTTTTTTAACTTTTTCAATTACTTAAGCAAAACATTTTCGTCACCGTTTCCTGTAAAATTTCTTTAAATTTATTTTTCAGGATATAAAATCTCAGGCACTTGTGCCTTAATGTAGTATGTCTTAGTTATGAATGACGTATTGCAACAAAAAATGATACACATTATTTCCTTATGGACAGAAACCCGTATGTTATTATCAAATAATATCTAATCCAATTTTTTGCAACGATATAGTATGAGGTTAATAGTTCTGCGGTTTGTAAAAAGTTGTCGACCTTTAATTTTTATATAACTTCTTTTACTAATTAAATAGCTACTGAAACGACGCAAAGGTTAAATCAATATATCTATCGAAAATATTAAAAAAAAAACTAGTTCATCGAAGACGTTAAATTGCAATGAAGTGTATTAGTCTGTCAGATAAAAATCTAAGAATTTATTGGTCTAATGTAACTACTGTATCAGACATTAAAACATAAAAATAAATAACATATTTATAGTTGGTACATTAAAATCACGATTGCAATAAATCTGTAGTTGTTTTCTTCGAAATATTAGTAAAAATCAATTTCGAAACTTACATTCGATAAATATTATTAGATAATTTAGTCTACTCAGGTGCAACCGCTATAGAAAAGAGCATCAAGATTGGCTGAAAAATACGATGTATGCGAACACTGGCGGACAAAAAAACTGCGTCAATTGCCCCACATATCATTACTGGGAAGTCCAAGATCAAGTGGTATTTACACGAGGACGCCAACTCTTCTTTTTGTACTGCCTTACCTTCCCCTCTTGAAATAGATTAAGATAAACAAGAATTAAAATCGGCAAAGTGTAAGTCGAAGTCGTGCACGAAGGGTTCTGTACCGTTCGTAGCAAAAAACGAAAAAAAAATCACGTTTGTAGTACGGAAATCCCACTTGAATATTTATTTTATTCTGTTTTTAGAAGGTACTTATTGTTATAACGACAACAGAAATTCAATGAGGCCCAGCCTGCTAGCTGCAGGCAGGCAGGGTCGAAGCCTGCTGGGGTCAAGGGCCTTTTTCTGAGAGGAAGGCGTAGCCCCGTTATAATAGGCAACGAAGGAACAAGTTAGGTTTTTAGTCCGTAACAGTCTGACACTATTTCCCGCTCCGCCCAAGGGCGGGATCTATCATTGGATGATTTTACCTACCATAAAAAAAGAAATACACTTTCTGTGAATATTTCAACTGTCTAGCTATCACGGATCATGTGATAAAGCATGGTGACAGAATGATCAGACTGACAGAAGGACAGCGGAGTTTTAACAATAGGGTCCTTTTTTTCCCTAAGGGTACGGAATCCTAAAAACGGCTGGTTGACTAGTAACAGTTAACACTGTTTTTTAAATTTCCGCTCTACCAAGGCTGTATAACGATTCTATTAAATAAATCATTGATTAGTGTACTTAGCTTGCCTTTTTAGTGTGACCTCAAGTGTAATTTCAATTTGAAAGTTGGAATTATGAGTTTGAAATAAGAATAATCGTTGCAGTGTGTTGTTTACTGTTTATTTTTTCTCGATGCTTTTTTTTTTAATAGTGCTGTACTTGACAACGTAATTCCGTAACAACTTTTATAAAAATAAATGTAGATTTATTATTGTTTTTGCTGTGGTTTGTTTTATACGATATATTGATTTTATTACGTAGGCATCTGATTTTTTTTCTAATTTATTAGATAAGCCGAATAAAAATAGTGAGTTCATTTTATTTATTTTTTATTATAAATCTTGCGCTTTACTACTATCTTACTAGATGGTAAATGATGATTGGTCGATGAAGAAGCACGCTTGCCTAGAAGCAGTAATGCTAGCTAAGGAGGAGGCCGCACGCGTGAGGCAACGGCGCATACGCCCTAGCCGCCGCCGGGATTCTGATCCCGATTTCCGACCACCGTAGGCACGGGCTTGCGGACGGCGAGGAATGAGTTGCTCACAGTCTGCTCGTCAACCAAAATGTCAACCAACCGTAGGGTTCAAGCAGGGCTGATGCCTGTTAGGGCCATGGGAAAATGTATAATTCGTGGCCCTAGAACGCAAAAGGCAACTGAAGGAACATAAGTGTGGTTTTAGTCAGTAAAATTCTGATACGGCTCGGCTGAAGAGATTATTTCCACTTCAAAAAATGGTGCTTATTACTAAAAAGTAACCTTTAAAAATTGATTTACCGACTCATTATGTATAAATCAAGTATTGGAATTGCAACCAAATTAAATCGGATTGATTAGGTACTGATCTAAGTTATATTTCCTTATTGAATTTTAATTATTTTATTTAAAAGATAATAAATTATTTAATGTTAAGCAAAGTTTATTACTCAAAACCAGATCGGCATTGGTACATGTATTAATAAAAAAAAGACCACGGTATTGGAATTTTTAATTTTTGCTTTTTTAAAGTCGATACATTAAATTTTTATGATGTTTATCGAACCACTTCTGCTCTCTAATACGCAGATCATTGACGTGGCTCAGAAGGCTGCCCAGTTTAAGTGGGATTGAGCTGGATATGTCTGCCGCATGACGAACGAGCGATGGGCCAGTAAGGCCTCTGCCTCGAATCTTGCGGGCAGCGGGGCAGCGGCGCGGGAGCGGCAGGATCTTATGCGCAAAATCAAATGGACCGGCCCTCGAATAACGAGCGGTGCACTCCATACTCTTTGGTGACTGCCCGCGCCGCCGCCTCCGCCGCCCCGCTGCCTGCAATATTCGAGGCAGAGGCCTAAAACACAAAGTTAGTACCCTGAAATCGCACGACAGGTTCACGGCAGACCAAGGAGATGGCGGGACGACTGACACCGGTATTTAAAAACAAGTAAAACTAAATTCTTGAGTAAAAGTAACTACTTAAGTAATAATTTGTATTCTTTTAAATTTTAAATGAAAATTTCATCAAGTCAAGTAATGACTTAATAAGATTTTACTTAGTAACAAGTAGATACTACTTTATAAATACGGGTTTTAGATGCCTTCCTTAGGAATTGTCAAGAAGTGGCTCAAAGCCGAGAACACTGAAAGGAATGGGAGGCCTTTGCCCAGCAGTGCTAGGACTAGAGCTCTCAAAAACATTTATATATACTACTATGCTTTGCAATGATTTTACCATAGTGACTATGTTTTCGTCGTGTAAAGGTCAGATGGAAATTCTTTGATAAGAGCTGCACTTTTTCATGGAACAAGCTATTATAATCATCATTTCAGCCGAAAGATATTGCTGGACGAAAGCCTACCCCCAGCGTCACCACAACGAACGGTCCTCTGCGTCTCACCACCCTTGGGTACTTGTGATCCATCCTAAGGTTGTCTGGAAGATATCGCTACCAGCGATAAGACCGCCATTGTAACCATAGATTTAGATTTATGTTTAGATTGTGTAAATTTTTTGATGTACAATAAAGTTCTGTTCTGTTCTATTCTCCACGTTCCTCACAAGTCATCAGTCTACCTTGTGGGAGGTTTTCCGACGCTGTGACTTCCAGTCCATTCCGCAGTCGCCACTCCAAAAAGGTAAATTACTAGGGATGACAATTCTCTATCTTTAGACATTTTTATCATCAATGGAGTGTGCCACGCGTGATAGCATGTGTTATTACAAATACAAAAACTGTGAGCAGAGTAATAATGCATGTATTAATGCAGATTGTTGCCACATAACTTGGCAAGCCATTGCGTATTGCCACATCTAATGGCATGATCTGTAAGCTACATTCACAAACCGAATATCGTAAAGCACTTTCATAAATCGCTGGCTGCTATGAACGTGTAATCCTTACTGATTATATCGTTTCGGTGTTGATAGTGCCAATTCTCTCACTGATACTTTTCGCCATAAACCAGTGTCATCTATGCGATAAACCAGGTATATACAACATTATTTTTAGTATATGCGAAACCAGAATATAGTTTGTTCAGAATCAGTTACTAAATCGATTCCAATCATTTTTACACCATGTTATATTTTTTCACCAGTGCACAGCTAGGTGCAGGAGCATAACAACCACTCAGTCGCCTGAATGGCCCGATGACCATGTGTTTGTGTGGACAACCTAGTAACATAACAAGCTTATAACTTTGTTATTTTTTACTTTCATGATACAGTTATGAAATTTTGTACATAGATTCTTTGCATAAAAATACTAGACCCGTGTTTCGGGTTTTGCAATACTAATAAAAATAAGGTTATATATACCCCACTTGCAAATCTAAGATACGCATTTATTTGGTACTTCTTTCAGCCGATTTGGTTAGTTTATAAGTATGACGGCGATGTACACTTTACAATGCAAGTTTAACCTGCATTGTATAATTTATGTAATTTTGAATGCGTGTCTCAGTTCTGCAATTGGGGCACATTACCGACTGGGGTACGTACTCCTGGTTTACCCTACTAAAATATAAAGCTAAAGGGTATGTTTGTTTGAACTCACTTATCTCAGAAACTCCTGATTTAAATTAAAAAAATATATTTTAGTGTTTATTACCCCATTTATTTAGGAAATTTATAGGCTATATAACATCACGCTACGACCTATAGGAGCAGAGTAGTAATCAAAGACGGTAACAGGTAGTTATAAATTCAGTATAATGTGCAAGTTGCAACATCCTACCCACAGTGTTACTTTAACTAAATATGTCTAATATCTACGAACAGGCAAGATGTAAAACTCAAGCGTCATCACAATGCCGTTTACAACAAACGGCACGACAGTTAATATCAGGCAGTAATTTATATAAACAACTGAAATTAAATCTATGACATTTCATTAAATAATCCGCGTCTATTTGCAAACTTGACCGAAACCAGTGTCGAATTCAGGCTGGGTGCATTCCGTGAATTTTATAAATACCAATTGTTGACGTATATATTATACACTGCTGAAATTAAATCTATGACATTTCTTTAAATACCGAGTCTAAGACTTGCAAATTTTTTCCTGGCTTTGTTTGATCGAAACCAGGGTCATATTCAGGCTGGGTGCATTCCGTGAATTCAGAAATTATCATGTTCTCAGCGTGCCAATTGTTGACGTATATATTATACACTGCTGAAATTAAATCTATGACATTTCGCTAAAACCGAGTTTGAGACTTGCAAATTTTTTCCTTGCTTTGTTTGACCGAAACCAGGGTTATATTCAGGCTGGGTGCATTCCGTGAATTTAATAAATAATTAAAAAATTATCATGTTCTCAGCGTGCCAATCGTTGACGTATATATTATACACTGCTGAAATTAAATCTATGACATTTCTTTAAATACCGCGTCTATTTGCAAACTTGACCAAAACCAGGGTCGAATTCAGGCTGGGTGCATTCCGTGAATTTTATAAATACCAATTGTTGACGCATATATTATACACTGCTGAAATTAAATCTATGACATTTCGCTAAATACCAAGTCTGAGACTTGCAAATTTTTTCTTAGCTTTGTTTGACCGAAACCAGGGTTATATTCAGGCTGGGTGCATTCCGTGAATTTAATAAATAGTTCAGAGATTATCATGATGTCACATGCATAATTGTTGACGTAACTTTAATGAATATTGCATTAAATTATAATAAAACAAAAACACGAACTTTAACAAAATCCCATTGGATTATAGAAATCGCTATTATGCAAATATTTGTTTTATTTTATTTTCTAAGTTTAAATCCCCATAGACATCCTATGCCATGGAGTCGAAAAAGGACTCTAAAGTGGCATTTATGACGCTAAATAAAAAACTCATGTCAAACTTTAACTCAACTCATTCTTAACAATAAAACCACGCCGTTTTATTTTCTTTTTGTAAAACCACCCGTTTTAGAAAAAGAAAAAAAGATCGAAATATTTAGAAAAAGATAAGAAGAAAAGTTATCCTTGCAAACTTGCGACGAAGGTTGCGGATGCGAAACAGAAATAGCTGACAATGCTCAAGTATTTTAGCTAAATCCAGTTTCAAATCTACGCTACACAGATATGTTTGAAAGATTTGTATTCAGTTATTTTTTATTTAACTTCAACCAGTAAAACAATTAAAACACGAATAAAAAAGGAAAACAACGTATATGGTGACAGGTGACTTGCATGTCCTATAGTAGCTATACCTAGTTAACTCGTGTAACTAACCTGTTTTCTTTATGTATTTTTCAAAACAAAGAACCACTTTATTTCCTCATATAAATAAACCAAATTCCGATTACATACAAAATGTAGGTATCAGCAAAATTAAACTTTTTAGATTAAAATATAAAATTCAAATACGAACGTCAAATAGAATTGTACTGTTAGTTGCAGGCAGGTATTTAATTTATAGATAGTTTTTTTTTTTAAAGAAGTCCCATAGTAAGAATTACTTCGGCACAGTGAGTGGATTCACAAACAAGTAAACTCACAATTATATAGAAGACATCCAGACCCGGAGCAACTATCTATAGGCCATAAAATTATTTTGTCCGGGCGGTAATCGAACCTATGGCACGAATTACTGCAGTCAATAGTTCAACCACTGCTTCGACGGTGCCGTCATTTATGTTACTGTCATATCATTATGCTGAACGCGCTCGTGGAGTGGTTTCCACGAGCGCATACTCTGGATTGAATTTGTTTGGATGAATGGAAGACGATAATAATAGATATTAGAAAGTTTACGGTTCTGTGAGAAGACGGAATGAATTTTTTAACGTATTTCAGTGTTAATGGCTATGTTGTTGTAATTAAATAAATAAAATATGTTGCTGAGGGCTCTTATTCATACGACGACCTGGTAAATATCGCGGGAATCCAATGGAAGCGAAACATACAGGGCCGGTCGTTGTGGGAATATTTGAGGGAGGCCTTGGCCCAGCAGTGGACGAGTTTCAACTAAAAAGAAATGATTTCTGTGTGATGGGACACGGCTTTCGAATAAACCAAAGTAGGTAGGTCAAACATGATCGTTCTACCAATCAAGGCTTCGACTTTGCTGGGCCCCCAGCAAGGTCGAAGCCTACTGGGGACAAGGATCGATTTCTGAAAGCAATGTTCGGCCCCGGTAGAAAAAGCAATGAAGGAACAGATTGGGTTTTTAGTCAGTAAAAGTTTGACACTAACTACCGCCCCGCCCAAGGGCGCGGAGATGTCATTAGATGATTTTCCCGCTTAAAAAAAGGCCAGAAAGGATGTTCTCCCGAGCCTGCTTGTTGCTACAAATTTTCAAGTACAATAAAACCAGTTTTACTTACCCATACTTATGTAACTTATTAAAAAAGGTGTTATGCTAATCAAATATTGAAAATTCCGAGCAACTTCATTTTTTTTTTCATACATAAATAGAGTCTAAGGCTATTGCTAAGGCGGTGTCATGTACCTACCTATGAAATAGCTTCCTCATTCTTTGAAGTTGTATCGTGTAGTAAGAATCGCGTCATTAGGAGGCATCAAGTAATTCAAATGCTTAGATATTGCAAGTGTATTGTGTCTACATTTATTCCAAAAAAAATTGAATCAGCTTTCTGAAATAGATAGCAAATATTTTAAGAAAAAAGCAAACTTTGCGAAAGTCTATACCTATCATAAACACCCCCTCGCTTTTATTGTTTAAGTTCTTATAGAGCATCCTAAGGTGGTCGGATAAATATCGCTGCCAGCGATAAGACCGCCATTGTACCCATAGATTTAAGTTTCTATAAAATTGTTACTATTTTGGAACCAGTGTTAACGGCTGCGATTTACGAGTTACAAGTGCGTTCAAACCCACCCACCCAGGTGCATTCCTTTTTAAAATTCATTTCATCTAACCTGTTCTATAAACGATGATGGAGAACATCATGACGGAACTGTCATGTCCTAGAGTCACACGACCACTAACCCTTACTAGGGTCGCATGGTAGAATATGGTCCATTTTGTAGAGGATGGCTATTCCCAGAAGAGGGAACACTGCATAGATGTTATGTTCAGACGTCGAGGAACCTAGTACCTAGGCTAGAAGAAATTATAACACATATCAGCCGGTCCCTTGTTTTTTACAGAACATACATGAGTATATGCCATAAAATTCCTGAGACAATTACACGACAATATCACGAAATATGGTATCCGACTACCACATTACCCTCATAATGTTCCAGTCTAATTGATCGAACAAGCATGGGCCATGGTGTAAGACCTCGTTGGCCGTGAAATGACCACGTATGGCCAACTAATTAGATGGTTGGGACAAAATGGAAGGTTCCAATTGGGGTAAGTGGTGACTTGGTAGTGATGTTGGTTTTGTGGTGTTGTGTAAAAATGTTACTGTACGAGTGCCTCATTATGCACCTGAAATTGATTGGATTTTTCTTTGATGTAAACTACAGAGTACAGTAAATATATAAAGGTGTTTAACACTCTATTTGAATTGAGAATTTAAGTTCATATAATTTTGTATGTTTCTTTTCTAAGTTTGAATGTAAACACAGATTCTATAGCCTGCCAGGGTTGCGCGATTTATCGATAGAGGTAGGCCCTGGAATGCAAAGGGTTACTAATAGAACACAGGTGCGTTTTAGTTAGTACAAGTCCGACACTCGACACTCTCTTAAGGACGCGGTTTCTGGAAAGGATCGAGAAATTACTGAGACATAATTTGTCAAGCAGCTTACATTGATTTGATTGGTTGAATGGATTTTCAAGGGAAACGCACAAGTTGACTAGCATTTATTTTCATATATATTTTTCATTGCACCAATGTTCATAGTACCTACATTTCCTTACAAGATTAGACTTTTATATCACTGGATAAAAAAACCTAGACTGAGATATTTTTGCTTTTTAAAAATATAATTATTTTTAAGAGTATTTCAATGCCATAGTTTAGGTAACTTGTAGTTAGTTCTTAAAAGCTTTTATTTTTATTTAGAGTATATAATGATAGTTAAGTGTATTTTTTTAAAGTGCAAGTTCATTGAAAAAATTAGTGCTTTAATGTTTTGGTATAGCTGAAACCAACAAACCATTTCTCCGGCAAGTTAAGTTTGGTTTATTTTAATTTCATGTCCAATGATGTCAGGAACTTAAGGAACTTTCCGTGAATAAACAAAACTGTCTGATAAAGTAATTAAATTCATTCATGGACGAAATTAAATCAACGCTGCATATCATTTGAAGCCGATCGATGCATATTTTGTTCGTTCCACCAAATCCTAGCAAATATCTACGACCTTTGTAATATTTATGTTCTAATAAATAACTGAATGGTTCATTTCCTTGTTCTAATTACTCCGGCTCGATCAACCGATGGTAATTTGGTTTGACATGTTGACTGGAAGTGTCCGTTTCGCGTGGTAGATCGTTTGCATTTGATAATAAATAGATCGTGTCGATTGTTTCGTAATGTGGACTAATTTAGATTTGAGTAGGTATTTTTTAGTACGTGTTTTTACGTATAAAAGGGTCTGTTCAAAGTGTTATTCTATTCAACGATAACAATTTTATATATAATTTTTGACATTTGTCGTTTTTTCCTAATAAATGACACTTAGCCTCTCTAGAGTTGCTCGTATGCACTATCTCTTAAGCTCTTCTAAGAGATAGCGCAGTCGAGCAACTTTTGTCTCCGCAACTAATTTGTTTCTCACAAAAAGTTTTGTTTGAATGTGCGACATAGACAAAAACAAGTTGTTATTGGAGCTTCAATTATCTCAGCTAAATCCATAGAGTCAACTAGACTCTCTTTGCTAAGACTATGCTTGATAGCAAAGTTGATATTAGTTCCAATTGAATACTAAAATGTCCTCTCATAAGTAGGAGGACCAGAGGGCATTCTCGTCCTTCTAAAAACACTAATAGATTATTCTGGAGTAGAAACAGGCCTACACTACATTATGCATATGAGCAACTAACTAACATGCTCGTCTCGCCTTCCTTATGGTAAATTAAAATATGTAGACAATAAAGAGAAAGTGCTGTATTTTTTATGCCATGTTCTCACTCGCATCAGTCTGGTTCTGTCAAACAGACGGCTTATTTACTTACGTTTTGACATTGATTGAGACAGCATTGGTTTTTGTCAGAAGTTATATTATTATTAAGAAAGAAAGAGAAAGAAGAAATATGTATTACTTGTAGTACCGCAAACAACTTAATATAACTAAAAATATGTACAAAATAAAAATATAATTATTTTAATATATCGTCTTTTGTTGAAACAATTGGCAACTGCATTCCTTGCGATCGCTAAGCGTGAACTTGTACTGCATATTTTATTACCCATAAAAACAAAACTATGCAACTTGAGTACAACCTACATGACATGTTTAAATTCATTGGACACAGATTAAAATCGAGTAGACAATATTATTACTTTAACATAAAATTACAAATGTAACCACTGAACATGTCTCTAGGGAATATGCATGTGATTCATTTAAGGATAATTTTTTTTAAAATAAACTTTATTACTTCAGAATTAAGTCACTGTCTGTTCTGATCATAATATTGTTTTGAGTCCTAAACAAAACTTAAAAATGTGCAAAATGACTGAGAGAAATTCAAATATTTGAAACGCGATGCAAATGATTAGAGGTAATATGACGTCAAAGTCTATGACAGCCAACGTCATAAAATCGATTGTTCATAGTTCCAGTGTATTTTAACCTTAGTATTTGAAAGTTTGTTGGCATAAACTTTGACGTCACATCACACGTCAAAATGGCGGGTGTTTAGACTACCTGTGTCGGTTGGCTTTTTAATCATTAAAAAAATACTTTTAATTACTTATTTAACTTTGTATTTATTTACCAGTACATAACTATGTGAACTATCGAATAAAAATATTAAAAAAAGAATACATGCATGTACATATGCATGCCTATATTATTTTTTCAAACCTTGAATACCATTAAGCATTATAATCAAATCCAAATTGAACAAAAAATTAGAAATTATTTAAACTATTGTGTGATAAATAGGCTGTTATAGACGTACCATATTAATATTCTATGAAGTGTGAACGTGATTGATTTGTTTACCTGTAAAAAAAAGAAAACATTGTTAATTAAATTATAATTACATGGCAATAGGCTGTAAACAGTTAGTTTGAAGTACATCTAATATTCTAAACATCTAATATTATAAACGCAAAAGTTAGTGAGTGTGTTAGTTGGTTCTTCACGGTCAAACAGCTGAACAGATTTCAATGAAACTTGGCACACAAATATTACAAAAAAATACAAAACAAAAATACCAATAAATACCTAATTTCAAAAAAAGATTATCATACCTTTAATATAAAGTTTATTTGAACTTTTAATTTTAAGTCAATCAAAAAATATGACTCTTCAAAGCAACCCGTTTACATATAATGCAATTTCATATGTAAAGACCTATTATTATATGAAATGAAGGCCCGGCCCCGGCACGATAGGCAACGAAGGAACGGGGTAGGTTTTTAGTCAGTAAGAGTCTGACACTAATTCCCGCTTCGCCCAAGGGCGGGATTTGTCATTGGATGATTTTAGCTACCATAAAAAAGGTAAAAGTTTGTGAGTATTTGTGTTACTCCTTTACGCTTGAACGGTTCGATGAAACTTGGTGCACACGTAGACCATGTCCTAGGATAGCATATGGGATAGTATTATATGTTCCCTTGAGACAATTTTCAACTTTCATGCGAAGCCACTGGCATTAAGTAAGTAATAAATAATTGCCTATCATACATTATATGCTCGAAATTGAAAACTTGGTATGTTAAATTGGCCATCCATCCACAAACACGAGTCGACTAGCGTTGCTTAACTTTGAAGATCGACTTGTGCGTTATTTTAACCTTTACCTTGAGCTAAATATAAATATAATATTAATCATATTATAAATAAAAGTTGCAATAAATGATGATATCATATTAATTAACATATTCAAATCACTACATCCCACATGAGAGCAGAGCACTTGAGAGCAGTCGTGACCGAGTGGTAACGGCCCCGACTTACGAGTTGTAGGTCGCAGGTTCAAATCCAGTCTCTGTTCAAACTCAAACTGCTTTCAAAACGGTGATGGAAAACATCGTGAGGAATCCAGCTTGTCCTCGAATCAAAAATTCGAAGACATGTGACATCTATCAACCCGCACGGGGCCTGCGTGGTGGATTACGGCCCATTCCCTCTCATTGCGAAGAGGCCTGTGTCCCTGTCCCACATGCTCAGGGTATGACCTACCTCTCTATACATGCAAACCTTCCATTGAGTTACAAAACACATTACCCTCCTTTGAGCTCCGGCGCAGTCGGGTAATAAAAACAAGTCTAGACGAATCCGTTCCGCTCGCTCAGCAGATTAATTGTAAACAAACTTGTTAACCTTAACTGCTCCAGTTTTTCTTTGTTCAAAACTAAGCGATCAATTCTTGATAGTTATAGTCATATTTAGAACTAGTCTTTCATTCATTTACTAGGTTCTGTAAAATAGAAAATTCATCATCATCACCATATCAGCTGAAAAACATCCACTGTTGAACATAGGCCTCGCCCATGTGTCGCCACAATGAACGGTCCTATGCGTCTCGCATCCTTCGGATTCACGCAACCCAAATATAAAATTGTCCCAAAGAAAAACACTCACAGCATAAAAAGTATCTTTTATGTGATCAGTGTGATCACACAGAGGAAACACTACACTGCGCGTGCTCTCCAAAACGCTAATCTTTGTTGTGGCTCATTAAGCTGCCCAACTTAAATGGAACTGCCCCCTTAGCCAAGTTACAATCGTTTCGTTTAGCGTGAACGCTTGGAGTTGGCCACGCCCCCAATAACTTTGTTCTGTTCATCTCAACGCTCAGTCACGCGGTCAGAACAAAGGAATTGGGGACGTGGCCAACTCCAAGCGTTCACACTAAACGAAACGATTGTACGTTGGCTAGGGGAGCTGGGCAGGACATGTCTTCCACATGTCTATCGAGCTGTGACCCCGTAAACACAGGATTGGTGCCCAGACACAGTGATACTGGAGCCGTGGCAGATCACAAACGAAATGTCCAAAGCGAGGTACCGAGGTCGTTGAAAAGAATTGAAGGAGGCCTTTTCCCAGCTGAGAGACACATACGGGCTAGCTATTATAATAAATAATAAGTGGTCTACTGACATACCAAGTCAGAAATTTATTCTGCCGTTCAAGCGTTCAATAAGTAACAAACACACACATACACTCAAAAACTTTTGCCTATAATATTAGTGTGATGAAGGGAAAACCAATAGATTCTATGTACGTCATAACTTAGGTTTAGGTAACAATTAGCCTTAGACGTACACAGTCGCCAATTACAGTAGAACCAGCATTCATAGATAAAAAATGACAAGAAAACAAGGCTACGGTTAAATCCTTTCTTCCGCTCTTGGTGAAGTGACAGGGAGTGAAAGACTTTTAGAAAATGTGTTCCTTCAGTTTTGTTTTTTTTTATGTCAGGTAAAATCATCCAATGAAAAATCCCACCCTTGGGGGGGGCGGGAAATAGTGTCAGAATCTTACTGACTAAAAACCCACTCCTGTTCCTTCTTTGCCTTCAAAAGTTAAGAAAACAAGACTACCGTTAAATCCTTTCTTCCGCTCTGGGTGGAAAAACAGGGAGTGAAAGCCTTAAAGACTAAAACGAACAGTGTTCCTTCAGTTGCCATTTTGCATTCCCGGGGCATGGCAACTCTTTCAAACAATTTTACAATGAAAATAACAAAAAAAGCTCTTGACTTTTAAAACATAATTATTTATTATTACAAAATATACTAGACTGAATAAATTAAACATAAAAATCAACGTCCATAAACCAATACTTAAAAACAGTAAAATAAATCACTACTCATGATAATATTGCAAGCGCCTCTCTCGTCACAACGAACAAGGTAAACAGCTGCCTGTCTCAAACCTAACACCACATTATATACTGTGCTTATGTACTTGTTATACATAGTGGAAACATTTGACATTAATCTAGTTTGTTTAATAAGTGTTTTATGAAGCACTTTGATAAGACAGATTTGGAGCAAAGCTATTTGTTTGGAAAGGTTTTCGATATCAAAATAATAATAATAATGAGGCCAAGTATCATTCTTTGATCTACTACTATAACTACATTAGACCGACGCGCACGTGTAACACGCCTGATATGAGCGTAGAACGACGTCGCGTGGCGTGGATATAATGTAGCTCTACAAGACTAGTTTCCTTATAAAATGTATGGCCGTACGCATCGACCGTCAATTACCTACAGGTCATCTCTCAGGACTCGCTTACTAAAAGAAATTAATTCCTTACATGCGTAATTTAAGTTTTTAGAAAAAATGAGAAAAGAAGTGTCTACTTGGTTTTTTGATGCTATCTTTACAAATCGATAGTGTTATGTACCAGATCGACCCTCCACGGGATTAAAACGATCAAAATTTAGCCGTGTCTAGTTAGTTTTGAAATCAAATTCCGACATGAAACATAGCTTCAATCACTATTATCTTCGATAGTCATAATAATGATACTGTTCTATTATGTGGGTGGAATTAATAGAGGTGGACTAAGTCATAATAATATATTGATAACACGCTAACTGGTACACAGCTAATATAATCCAATCAGCCTTCGTTTCTAAGCAGAACTTTAAATGCAATCTTAATTTAGTTTAGACTTGTTTTTGCTACACTTGAAATACTTAAGTTAATTGGTATAAATGTTAATGTGTTAATCATCAATACCAATTCTGTATTTACACCGGATCCCGTTGCCACCATTTTATTACCTGATCGAATTCACCATAGTTTCCATCAGCGGTTTCACCTGCATGAAGTAGAGAATGTTCCTTGGAAACATTTCTCGGAATAAAAAAGAGGTACTGTACTTTTTACGTGAGAGCAGGGGTGGCCGAGTGGTAACAGCCCCGACTTACGTGTCGGTTGCGGGTATAAACCCAGCCAGGCGCATCACTTTGTGTGATTTATTTCATTACCACTGCTCTTAAAACGGTGAAGGAAAACATCATGAGGAAATCGGTATGTCCTAGAACCAAAAATTAAAAAACATTACGGCCCATTCCCTTTAGGGAGGCCTGAGTCCCAGCAGTGGGAACATTATAAGGCTGATGCTATGCTACTTTTTACGTGTAGTTCCAGGATATGGTCCACTCGTGTGCCAAATGGCAACCAAATCCCTTAAGGAGTCGAATTAATAATACATGTATATAATTAATACATAACAATGGTGTGCTTTCTTACACGTAAGAACTCAAATTACAAATGGCCAAACTAAGCAGACAATTTTTCTTAATGGATTTTACCTGTTCTGTTAAAGATCCTTTCGAGTAAATACATGAAACAAAAGGTACATTGGCGCAAGTTACGATGTTAATTGTAATTTATACATACATCGGATCTTGTTAATAAATTCGTGAAAGTACATTGAACAAATAAAGCAGTGCCATTTTTTTTTTTGGTTTATTCAAATCAAAATATATATTTTTTTGGTTGCCGATATAGCACGAGGAATCGCCAAACTAAAGTGACAATGGGTAGGGCACATTGCTCGCAGAACCGATGGCCATTGGGGCCGAAAGGTTCTGGAAAGGCAATACAGTTTCTGAAGGCCACAAGGTGGACTGATGACCTGTCAAGAGTTGCGGGAATCTGATGGATGCGAGACGCACACGATCGTTCATTGTGGTGACATTTGGGGGAAGCCAATTGTGCTCTCACATTCACACTATAATTCTAGCTCATGTGGCCCCGCTAGATCGATACGCATGAAAATGATTACGACCTAACATTCTTTACTTTTCTTTTCTAATCCATACGACACGCCGTAGCGCTAACCTCAAGCAACAATAAACGTCAAGGCAGAACGAAATTCTCCAATGACGCAATATCTAACAAGCAGCCGATCAACACCAAATATTTCAGCGTTGTTACGCGTGGCTGGCGCAGATGCAGCGATTTTCCACAGTTTGGAAAGTGCAGTGCATTTTATCTAATTTGTTTTGATTTTTAATTCTGTCATTAATAGAGTAACATTAATATAATCTATATCTTTAAAAAGAGGAACTGACTGACTACCCTATCAACAAATAGCCAAAACTGATCTGGGGGCTTACTCTCGAGTTTAAGTCCGATCGGAAAGCATTGGAATTGTGACGTTTCGTACTCTTGAATTCGATGCTAGCTCCAAATTGGTTTAAAATTGCGTGACGACACGCCAAGCCCAATCCTGATTTTACTTAGTTTCCCAAAAAGGTCACGCAATTTGGCCCTAGCATCGAATTCAAGAGTACCTAACGTATACAACTCGTAAGTTACCACTGGGCCCCATCCATTTGGAGGCCTCTCTTTGAGACTACATACTGACCTGGTTCTGGAGATAGTTAACGAGAGAATAAACCGACAAATAAACCGACTCCTTGTTATACACTATACTGGGAATCTTCTTCTGCTCAATAAATTATGAAGAAACCAAAAAAAAACAGATTGTTTACCTGAAATAGATAACACAATACAAACTAAATAAAATAAATATTCATTACTATGGTAATATACTTCAGATTTGCAAGTATTTCAAATTTCCTGACTAAGTCAATTGACTTTGACCAATTGGTCAATACAGTTGATCTTTTAAAAGTATATCTCGTAGAAGTCTACAACGCCTACTATGCAATTTCTTCAAAGCAACAATTCACCGAACAAATAATGTTTAATTTCAACTTAGTCTATAATTTGTTGATGGATGCAGAAAATTGTGTTTACCTAATCAAACTTCGATGATTCGGGCGATTGATTGAACGATAACAACATTATCCGACGCGAATAGCGCGGTAGGGGTGCGCGAGCGCGGGTTTTAACACAACCTCACGAAATCATTGTAATATTCTTGAACTCTGAAACAAATAAAATTGGCCTAGTGCGAATTGAAATCACGCAAAAAGGGTTCCATACCGTCTACAGCAAAAAAAGCTAAAAAAATCACGTATGCTGTCTGGAAAATTTATTTGATTAAAATTGACAATATGATCAAGCCCTGATCAAAAATGAAAAAATGATATAAATTAGTTAGATCGATAAAAAAAAATCGCAAGTCTGACCCTATTTACGATTTCAAACGCGTTTATCTACGAGATTACGTTACGGAAATATTTGAAAATTACAAAAAAAAAAAGTTTGTAAAAGCGCCTCGCAAGAACAAAAATCTAGAATAGTTATTGTTATTTTTTTATAAAAAAAAAAACCGCTGTTTTGGGGCCGCGAAGTTGACATAGTCCTGGGCGAAGTTCGTACAAAATATTCAATGACTACAAATGGCCCTTATAAGGCTTATTATGATTATACGCACGCCAAGGGCACGGAGATGTCATTGGATGATTTTTCCCACCGAAAAAAGGCAATTGTGCTCCATCTGCGACCAACAGGTGAGATAATCGTCAAAGTGATCCTAACAAGAACAGAAATAAAAGATAGCAACACACTTTTTCAACTAGCAACAATATTTTGTTCGAGCTGTCTTTTTGATGTCATCACATTCGCTGAAGATACCCGAGTTCACCCGACCAAAGCCGATGAGGCGTGCGAACAAAAAATCCTACTGTTTCACGATTGAGTATTATTAGAAAATTTTATAGCTAGTGTTTTTGCTTTGCGTGTCTTAATCAATTAACGGATGAATTGAGAATTTCAAGAAAATAACCAGTCAATGCTTCTGTGGAAAGGTGTCAATGTACTGTAATTTGTTCAGAATGCTAATGCTTATTGATACTTAGTTTTTTTTTATTTTATTAATTGAGGGTTAACTAACAGCTAGAACATAAAAATTATACAAAGAAATAACATTTTTAAGTGTATTTGTATTGCCTAATGTTGTAGCCGCAGATTACATAATGTATATTATTAAACAGTTTATTTTTTTTCGGCAGGAGTGAGAAATCGTCATGGACGGCCAAGCTGCCTCACAGACGAGCCAGTCTGGGCAGTGTCAGACTCCTACTGACTAAAACCACACTCCTGCCTTAGATTTGGTCCATAGACATGGCGTCCGTACCTTTGTTTGATGGTTTACATTGTTTGCTTCTGGGCAAATCCACGTGCAAGTGGCGTCACTATGGAGCACCTTTCAGTGATCACAATAAATCCCGTCACAATTTCTGGGTTGAGACTTGTTAAACAGAAACTAGTTGCCACTGGACGGGCATATTTTTTGTAAAATATACATTTAACTGAGAAAATATAGAAGAAAATTTATAATAATCTAATATACTCGATTATGCATACAAGAAGGAGTTTTTTTGATCCCCAATAAATTCTTTTTCCACCCGTTTGTACATAATATAATTTTTAATTTGTATATATACCTACTAAGTTTTAATATTTATTTGTTTGTAAGTAGTTGTAAAAATTTGCAAAATAAATTTCCATGTTACCCAGAAGGACGACGTACGGTGAATATCCACCCCTACGTTGTTGACACCTCTACGGTCCAGACTAAGCGTTTTGCTTCGTCGTTTATACTGCGTACATTGGGGGACTGGAACAGTTTGCCTGCTGCGGTCTTCCCGTCCGATTATAATTTAGGTGTCTTCAAGGCTAAAGTGAAAATAGGCTCTTAATAAACTAGTGCGCCTCACCATCAACGATTGCATCACTACTTACCATCAGGTGGGATCGCAGTCAAGCACTAGTTTATGTATATATAAAAAAGGAGATTGTATTACAATTGATAAATGCCAAATATTATAGAACACGCATCCGTAAAAGCAGTTCTTACATAAGAACAAACTCTTCATATCATCTTGTATTACATAATGTAATGTATTTCACTAGTTCAGTAGTTCATCTCACGTACAAAATTGATTATTAAGATAATGAATAAGCATTACTGCTAAAGGTTATCAATTTTCTGTAATTTATTGTAATTACATATTTAATACCGTCTTAATTCTCTCATAACATTACTAAGACCAACTTTACATGATGGTAATGTTTATAACATTAGTTACTAGCTTCTGTCAGCGGCTTCGGAGATAGTAACTATTTCCCAAATCATAAATTTTTAGCTGGCTATTCTGATGTACAGTCAGGGGTCAAAAGTGCAGTTGCACTCTACCGATATTAAAGTGTTTAGATTTTTTTTATACAAGAGGATCAATAGATTATCACTCAGTTTGTTTGTATTATAGAACCTAAAGAATTAAATAAACTAGTTGTGGACCATTGGCCCTCTTTTACAAAGAAATATTATACACTTTAGCATTGGTAGAATGCAACTGCACTTTTGACCCCTGACTGTACATATAAGCTATACAACTGTTAAGTTTCATCTCAATCCGTAAAGCCATTAGAGCGTGAAAGAATAACAAACATACACACATACTACAACTTTCGTCTTTATAATATTAAAATGATCTTGCTGCTAGTTAAATTACTTTTAAAAACAAGTTGATGGATCTTTTTCATGACTTCATTTGGTAAAAAAATTGCTGTGAACAACACTTTGAGTTTGGATTGCAATGGTGAATAGAACGTTTAGAATATTTAAAGCCTTATTTAAAAAATCCTCTAGTCATATATTTTGATTAATAATTTAATATTAATTATAATCAAGTATTTCATAAGAACATAAATAGTGTAGATATATCTTCTGTAATTAAACAAAGTATGTCAGACATTAAAACGAATAACATACTCAATACTCAATACTCAATACTTTATTGCATTCCATATTATGTACATAGATGGTATGAAATATTGCAAGATCAATATGGACCCTGTCGGGCACAGCAAAGTTAGGAGAGAGGATGAAGGCTAAGTAACAATTCATGCAATTAATTATTGTGCGTAGAATCTAATAGATGTATAGGTATGATGTATTGGTAAATTAGGTCAAATATTTTAATTTATTTTTGTCATCATTATTATTGAATTATATATATAGATTTGAATTAAATTGTGAATACGTGTCATTATTTTATTATGTCAAAGTATTAGTAAATTATGTCCAATATTATATTTATTATTTTTTGTCGCCATTTTTATTAAATTATGTTATTATTTAAATTAATTTATATACGTATATTATTATCATGTCTATGTATAAGTAAATTATGTCAGACATTTCAATTTTAGATATTTAAAGTAAATTGTGAATACATGTCATTATTTTATTATGTCAAATTATAAGTATTGGTAAATTATGTCAGATTACGTTCATTATTATTAAATTATGTATATATATATTTAAATTAAATTGTGTATGCATATTATTATTTTATTATGTCAAAGTATAAGTACTGGTAATTTATGTCAGATTATAATTTATTTTTGTCATCGTTATTATTGAAATTAATTTATGAATTTGTATGTTATTGTTATTATGTCTACGTAAAAGTGAATTATGTCAGGAATTCTTATTTTTTATCGTCATTATTATTAAATTATGTCATGATTTATATGGGAATTCATATTGTAGTCAAAATTCTATATTTCATACTAAATTATATTAAGTATATTTAATAAATATCTTAGTAGAATCTTTGGGGAATAAGACAGAGAACAATTCATTTTGCTATCGATTTATCTTCTAAAAATTCATTTACCGAGTAGTATGCCTTAGATTCCAAAAATTGTTTTAATTTATTAATAAATACATTTGTTTTCTTTACTTCTCTAATACCATTCGGCAGTTTGTTATAAATTTTAGCGGACATTACTAAAGGGCTGGTTGAGTGCATTTTGAGTCGGGATTGAGGTATGTTTATTTTGTTTCTATTGTGTCGAGATGTGTATTTTATTTGCGTGTCCTCGCAATTTGTGTAAAAATCAGGGTGTTTTCTGACAAATTTACATAATTCTAAGATGTACAAACAGGGAAGTGTGAGTATTTTGTGTTTTAGGAAAAATGGTTTGCAACTCTCTGTTTGTTCTATATTGGTCATTATACGAATTAACTTTTTTTGCAAAATAAATATAGTCTGTGAATCAGTACTGTTTCCCCACAACATGACCCCATAGCTAAGCCATGCCTGGGCATATGCATAGTAAGTAGCCAGTGCAGTTTTTAGGTTGGTAGATTTTTTAATTTCGCGAAGGGCGTATGAAAATTTTGATAACTTTGCTCTTATTTTTTGTATATGGGATTTCCAGTTTACATGGGTATCTATTGACAAACCGAGGAGAGTAAATTCGTTTACTTGTTCTAGTTTAGCATTATTATATATAAAATTAAGTTTTAATTGGGGTTTTTGATGGGGATGAAAAGTAATTAATTTTGTTTTGGTGAAGTTAATTTCAAGACTATGGTCATTCATCCAGTTTACAGCTGTAGAAAGAAGGGAATTCAATTTGGAGTTTATGTTGTCATCATTCTGGCATGCGGTGAGTACAGAGATATCGTCAGCGAATAGGACACATGGGCTTTTTATAATTTTAGGAAGGTCATTAATATAGATAAGAAACAATAAACAACCTATAACACTTCCTTGGGGGATAGATGCATTAACTGATTTTCTATCAGATCTTACTTTAATTATTTCATTTGTGTTTTTATCGAAATATTCAATTTCTACTAACTGTACCCTATCCTTTAGGTATGATGCAAACCATTCATGAGCTTTTCCTCGTATTCCTATCCCATATAGTTTATCTAATAATATTTTATATTGTACTTTATCATAAGCTTTAGTCATATCGAGGAGCATACCTATGGCATATTTTTTGTCATTAATAATAGATAGAGCCTCTTGTATGTATTTGTAGACTGCTAACGTTGTAGATCTATTTTTACGGAAGCCGTTCTGGCAATCGTCAAATATTTTGTTTTTTTCACAGAATGAGTATACGCGGTTACACATAGCCTTTTCAAAAATTTTAGACGCAGTTGGTAGCAACGCGATGGGGCGATAGTTACTGGGGTCAGTTTTAGAATTTTTCTTGTGTATGGGTTTTATAAGTGAGTTTTTGAGTTGATTTGGAAAAGTTCCCTCTTCAAACGATTGGTTAATTAATTTATAAAATGGTAGAGTTAATTCATCTGCACATTGCTTTAGTAGAAATGGGGGAAGTTCGTCTACTCCAAAGCTCTTTTTATTTTTTAGATTTTTTATTATTTTATTTACTTCACTAGGATCAACAGGGCTGAGAAACATGGAGTTTTCTGTGGGATACATTACAGGGGCGCCTTTTGCTGGTGAGGTATTTTCTCCAATAGAAGCAAAAAAGTCATTAAAAATATTAGCAATTTGCTTAGGTTCAGTTACCAAGTTATTATTTTTATGTAATTTAATGTTATTCTTTTCTCTTTTCATTGATTTATTTGTTCTTTCGTTTATTATATTCCACATAGTTTTTACTTTATTAGTTGACTTTTTCATTTTATTTATATAATGTAGTCTTTTTGCTGTCATTACAGATTGTTTTAGAGTTTTTTCGTATTTTTTATAATATTTTGTTAATACGGGATTTTTTGTTTTAGTGGTAAGTATTTTAAGTAGTCTTTTATTTTTGCAAGATAATTTGATACCCTTAGTTAGCCAATACTTTTTAAATGCTGTTTTTATTTTTATCTTTTGAAGTGGGATACACAATTTTAAAATTTTATTTAAGACATTATTAAATGCAATGTAGTTTTCATTTATATTTTTATTAGATTGTATTATTTCGTTCCAATTTTGTTTTTTTAATTCTGATTTAAACTTTTCTACATTTTGGGTATTATATAATCTTTTTCTCGCAAACCAGTGCGATTTTTTATTGCTGTTGCCAGGTAATTTCGTGTGAAAGATGGTTGCACAGTGGTCTGAAAAACCTAATTCTTCTACGGTGGTATAATTATATATGTTATTGAAGTTTGTAAAAATTAAGTCTAAGCATGTCGAGGTAGTGTGTGAGATACGTGTGGGGACTTTTATATGCTGTATGAATTTATGTTCCAACATTAGATCCAAGAACAAGTTAGTTTTTAAACAGCTATCTAAGATATTTATATTTAAATCTCCTCCCAATATTACGTTATGTTTTGAATATTTTTTATTGATATAATTCAACATTTGTTTTAATTGGCGAGTAAATACTTCTTCCTCTCTTCTATTCCAATAAATTGTAACTATAACTAGATTCTCGTTAGATAGTTCTACTGCACATAATTCTATACAATACTCAACAGACATTTTACTAATATCACAAATTTCTTTATACTCGAAATGGTTCTGTAACAAGATACATACACCGCCGCCTCCTCGAGTACGGCGACAGTAAGATGCAGCAATTTCGTAACCACTAAACTGTAAGTTACTTAATTTTTCTGGTGATAGCCAAGTTTCACATAGACATATAGCGTTATACATTGTTTTTTCATGGATGAAGGTCTCAAGTAGATGTTGTTTATTAAAGATGCTTTGTATGTTTTGATATAAAATTTTAAAATGTTGTTCTTTGGTTTCGAAAAGTATTATTTTTAGTATTAATATATTCGCTATTATTAAGTTTGTGGTGTAGTGTATTTGAGGATTTTTTGTCGTAGTTCTTATCGTCAGGTTTTTCTCCATTGCTGTATGTTGTTACTCTGGTCACCTCTTCTCCAGTTGATATCCGTTTTCCATCTATATATAGGTTCTTATTTCGTATTATTGCATACTGTCCATTTTTCCGTGCTCTTAGCATTTCTTCACGTTTTAATCTTCTTTCTTTTCGTGCATTTTCATTTAAATATTCGGATACGTATATATTGGTTCCTTGGAAATTAAAGCTATTCTCAATTATGTATCTAGCCATTTTCTTACTTAGGAGCTCTATAACTAGGGGTCTGGTTTTTGTGGTATATCTTCCTATACGATTAGTTTCTTCTATGTATCCGGTTAGATCCACATGCAGAATTTCATAAAACATTTCAATCAATCTCTCGTGTAGTTCGTAGTCAGACTCATTGTAATATTCAGAGAAGCCATAGATTACTATTTTCTTGGCGTAGTTTTCACTATTCTTTATTTCTGGAGTTGGTGATAGATTCTTCATATTTTTAATTTCATTTTTCAGGGTTTCATTTTCTTTACATAATTTTTCAATTCTTTTGTTTATTTCTTCTATTTCATGAGTTGTTTTATCGTTTTGTCTGTATAAGAAGTCGGTTTTTCCTTCAATATCTTCTTTGAGCTTAGTAATAGCTTTATTTATTTCAAATTCAATTGTATTTTGCAGTTCTGATATTATAAATTTATTATTTTCTTTTAAGCGCTGTATTATGATTTCGCTTAAAATTTCTAGTGAAAAGGTCGAATTTATACCAGTATTTATGTCATTATCTGTATGTTCTTGGTGGATGGTGTCACCGAGAAAGCATGAGTCCTCTGATATCGTGGTGTCATTTTTGGATTGTGTAGTCTTTGTTCTGATGGTTATATTATTGTTCATAGTATTTTCTAGGGGAGAAATTGACTGATTTACTCTTTTGTAGTCTTGAGATCGTATAGGAGTGTCCAAATTGCCAATTTTCGGAGCCTTGCAGCGGCATGCCTGACATTGCCATGATTTTTTGTTTTCTGGCGTCATGCTCCTGAAGAAATCAGTTGTCATGTTTGCACACTGTAGATCGTATTTGTCTTGACAAAAATAACAAACAAGCACTTCCATGTCTAGAGACTTTTGTTGACATCCTGCACACACAATCGTAGATGACATCTTGATATGTATGTAACAACGCCCTCTAGCGTCCAATATTTGTAATACCGTTTGAAAGTCAGTAAATGGCAGACCGTTGGAATCTGTCAAAACAACGAAAATGTTTTCGCTGTTGACTTTGGATGGGATTCTTATGTTCGTAGTCATCTGTGGCATTTTAAAAAAGAATCATCATTTCGTAATCAATGTAAGACAAAAACGGTAAATGATGTCGAAGCAATTAGCAGTCATAACGTGAAGTGCTAAAATGGAGTAACACATGTAATATGATTTAATGGCATGCAACGCAACAGTTTTGAAAATCGTGTCTGCGATCAGTTACAAAAAATACTTCAGACACATTGCTATTCTATCTCAAAGCACTCTGCTATTGTATATATATACTGATTAGACAAATATACAATACAGCAAGGTCATATTTTCATAAAAATAAGGCGTTCCAGCACAGCATCTAGCGCATTTACATTACAATTTGGGTGTTTTCGAAACGCTGTCGTCCTTCCGTGGTCTGTGATCTAATGTCACTTGCTTTCCTTTAATGGCCATTCCGCCAGAACGGTGGCTATGCTAAAAACCTACTATAGCAAATCATTTAAATAAAAACTTATTAATTAATTTTAATAATAATAATCCCCTAACCCTGCTAAAGCTAGGGGATTATTGAAATAGTCATCGCGGTTCTGGAAGGCAAAGAGCTACTGCAAAAACAGTTAGGTTTTAGTCGGTAAAAATTTGTCACACTCGCCTATTCTACAAGTTAGTATAATTTTTTTTTTTCTATGGAGTTTGAATTTCCTGCCGGAGTCTGTGTTTCCTTCGCACCTCTGGTAAGCAAAAGGCAACTGAAAGTCAGGTGGGTTTTAGTAAAAGTGTGACTTTCTCTCTCGCTACATCTAGAGCGAAAAAAAGTTATTTGATGATTTCCTCCTATCAATGAGATGAGAGCAGTGATGACCGAGTGCTAACGGCCCCGACTTATGAGTCGGTCGCAGGTTAAAACCAAGCCAGGCGGATTACTATGTGTAATTTATATCATGACCACTGCTCTCAAAACGGTGAAGGAAAACATCGTGGGGAAACCGGCATGTCCTAGAACCAAAAATTCGAAGACATGTGACATCCACCAACCCGTACTGGGCCCGCGTGGTGGCTTACGGCCCATTCCCTCTCCTAGAGAGGAGGCCTGAGTCCCAGCAGTGTGAACATTATAAGGCTGATGCTATGCTATGCTATGCTCCTATCAAAAAATAGGCTACCGTCGTCCTTGGACTGATTTCCAACCACACCTAATCTCACCAGAAACAGTCTATTGTTAACAATATGTTCAAGGCAATTCATCAAAATCTCATTTTCGAAAAACACTTGCTTTCAAAGAAATTGCAACAGCACACCGCTAAGAGAATATTTAAGACGTTAATAATTATGTACTAACAATACTGCCGAATGTACCGCACATAATGATACAATGTTTCCCAACCTGCTATTATATTGTTATCTTATAAATCTCAAACATTTCTGAAACGGTACCTTTCACTGAGACTGAGCCGATGAAGGATAATCTCCGAGTTAAAGATCAGTCATCAGGAATTAATTTTTAGATAATGGCGAGGTCGGTAAATCTTGAACGGGTACCAATTTGTTAAGAAATTAGATAAAAACATAACCCTCCTTCTGTCGCAGTTTTACAAAAAGGATTTTGTTGTACACTTTTATAGTGCCAGTAGTGGGAACATAAGGCTAATCAGCCTTATCCTTAGCCTTTGCCTTTGTCTTTGGTGGAGGCCTGGGACTCAGGCCTGAGAGAGATAGTGTCAGACTCTTACTGACTAAAAACCCACCCCGTTCCTTCGTAGCCTAAGATACCAGGGCCGGGCTTTCCTTTCGGAAGCAAACCCTTGGCCCCATTAGGCTTCGACCCTGCCTGCCTGCAGCTAGCAGGCTGGGTTTCTACAGTTTGCTGACAACTCCTTGAGGCGCGCGGGAACAGTGCGCGCCGTTGACGACCTGGGCTTGGTCCGGATGGTTACTGGACGGTCGGACAGCGAGCTACCCATAGCTCGCCGTCCGCAAGCCCGCGCCTACGTTAGGCCTCCATCTAGTCTGGTGTGTTAGAATTTTGCTGTTTAAAACCCACCTGTGATACTTCAATGTGCTATGCAAGGACCATGGTGACTCTATGGACCGAATTCGTCCATCTTGCTAATATGTCCATACCGAATGGCGAGGTATCCGCTGCTCACTATCCACAAACCTACGCCTACGATTTCCATTTCTCTGACTGCGACTCCTGACAACCGGGCGTCGCGTCGCCGCCTTTTGACCAATCATGAGATTCCATTCACATCGAGTGCTTCCGTATTTAAAAGTAGATGTTTAATTTTTGCTAAATAACTATCAAAGACTTACAAAATATTGGAATGATAAAATCTCCATTCTTAACATAAGTAACAGAAATAACTTCATTTATGCAATAAGTAGGGCGGGGCCATTGTTTAACAAATACCGTGTTAAAAGAACTGTTTAGTAATTTATTAAATGAATGAAAGTGTTTATTCTTGTCGGTGTGCGGTGTCTTAAAAGATTTCCCACGCGAATAAAGTACTTTCTCTGAAATGTCGGATGCATTCATGTTGCATCAATGTTATTCATTGTAAGAATGTTATCCTTGTAATTTAAGTATTTAATTTTATACACTTACTAGCTTGAAATTGAAATTCTAAAATCTTAGGGGAGTCAAACAGGGTGGCCCGCTTCCTCCGAAATTGCTCACAAGCACCTTGGAAGAAGTTTTCAAGACGCTGGCAGACAAGTGGGAAAAAGGAAGTTCAATTTAAGCTTCGCTGATAACATTGTCCTTCAATGGTCCTTGGTCAAGCGTCGCACTTGACCACTATTTTACCTATCAATAATTTAATACAAACTTTATTCGCTCACTTTTAAAAGAGATATTCGCAGTCTGTAAATTTCATTAAAAAAAGTAATAAAAATCAAAAGCATACAACCGCATAGCAGTAATTCAACAGTCTTGGTTCACACTCTTTTTTAACCTACTTTTAATGAAAAAAAAAGCAATTCATTCCCATCACACAAATCATTTACGTAAATATATGCAAAAAATAACTACACAACTAACACAACGTTTGGTAAGCAACTCATTTTAATTATTTATTACGATTACGAAAAAAAATTGTATATATTAAAAAAAAAACATTATACAAATAATTATGATTAAAACTAAAACTAATGCAACTGCATTAAAACTAATTGCTTCCTTGAAATAAAGGTTAAGTAAATGGAAATTGACATATGGATATATAAAAACGTGTTTAGAGAGGTTTGGTGATGTAGGTCAGACGGTGAAGAGAAGGGTTATCTTATATATTTATATATTATTATTTAATTCAACAAAATAACCATTAACATTAAAAGAATTAAGTTAAACAAAAACATTTACTCGTAGTTAACCCTTTCGCTCTGCCTACACAATATCCACTAGAATGAGAATTTATTTATTCTCAAATTGTGAGAACAATTTTCAATTACTATCCTTTTGGCATACTAATTGATTGAATCGAATTTTGTTACGATATAGCATGTTTTATCAGATTCAGAAGTACCTACTCTTTTCGAAAAACTTCTATCGACAAAAAGGAGGTTAGTGATAGCTTGACGGGTGATAGGATTTTTTTTTTATGGTAGGTAAAATCATCCAATGACAAATCCCGCCCTTGGGTACAACGGGAAATAGTGTCAGACTCTTACTCACTAAAAACCTACCCTGCTCCATTCTTTGCCTTTATCCCAGGGCCCCGGGTAAAATTTTCTCATAACCTTTGGCCCCAGTAGGCTTCGGCCCTGCTAGGCCCCTACAGTTTGCTGACAACTCCTTGAGGCGCGCGGGAACAGTGCGCGCCATAAACGACTTAAGCTCGGACCGGTCTGTTACCGGTCGGACGGACAGCGAGCTACCCATTGCCCGCCTTCCGCAAGCCCGCGCCTACGGTGGCCGGAAATCGGGATCGGAATCCCGGCGGCGGTGGCGTGTGCGCCGTTGCCTGATGCGGTCGGCCTCCTCCTTTGCTAGCATTACTGCTGCGCAGAAGGAGGCGACCTGCCACTCCTCCTCGCTCCGGAGCATGGCTTGAACCAAGCCCCGGCGCGAGAGATCACCGCCGATCGCCCCCACGAGGACACGGCGATGCTCCTCTCAAGCGGGGCACACCTCGACTGTGCGCTCCACCGTGTCCTCCGAGCGGTGACGGGTGATAGGTGGGAATGGAAGAAAAAAACATGTTTCGTTGATCTTAAATAACACGGGAATAGGCAGGAAGATGATGATGATGATTAATCTAAACTTATATTTAACTTGCTACCCACCACGGCTTTGCATGAGTTCAAATTAAATATACACACTAACTTATATGGTTTGTCGATCTTTCTGATAGTGAAAACCGTATCGAAATCTTGTGTGAGATATAAGAAGAGCTAGCGGATAAACATATAGACGCCGAAATCGACTTTTTGTGCTATATAAAGATAAAGAAGAAATTAATGCTTTTTTAGAAATATATAAAAATTTACATATAGGAAATAATAAAATTATTGCATAAAAGAAATAATAAAAAAATTACTTCAGATCAGACTGCATAAACACTTAATACAGTTACACCTACACAAATTACATTAGACGGAAACAAATTAGGCATACACATTATACACAAGTACACGATCCTATATTCTCATTTCAAGCTTAGTGATTCCTAAGTAGTAGTCCTACATTCCTGCACTACAAAAAGTTTTTTTTAAAAAGCAAAACATATTTCATTGGTCTCTTGTTGAAAACCCAATCTTCTTAAAGTCGACAGTTCAACTTCACAGCATCATTAAGAATCTCGTTCAAACATAACCACCATTTTACTTTTACACCGATGGACAGTTAAATAATCCGTTCACGCTTGAACTTTGACTGCGGCTTCTGAAACCGATTACTTTTGCGTAACTATTGATGCTCGCAGCCTCGTACCTGTCAACGTGATTGGTTGTAGACCATATCCAAATTACCATGTTGAAAAAGTTTTGCCAAATTGTAATTGTCAATCTCAAAGATACTCGTCATAGTAGCATTTGATTTTATCTTATAATTTGATCTTTCAATAATGTACGTTGCTATGTAGGAACTAATGATATTTTTGCTTCTACTGCTATTTTTTTTTATTAAATTAGTTATACAGGAGCAGCTTACTAGTTGAACATCGTGGAGTTAAACCCACACTAGTTTGTGTTATTGAATCACCACTATTCTCAAAACGGTGAGAAAAACTTCGTGAAGAAACCAGTATTAGTTACAGGCTCAAAAAATCGAAAATAAACGCCATGCACCAACCCGTACTGGACCTAACATTATCCACCACACATGTCCAGTACGCCCATTACCTATCTTAGAGTCTCCTCTCTACCCACTCCTGAGCAGTGGGAACATTATAAGGATAACTATGCTTATAAATTAGTTAGACGCCGAATGTATAAGGAAAAGATTAATCTAATTTCGAAACCTTAACCAAAATGTAAGTCATGAAGGCTAAAGCTGAAAAGGACTTTCGATAACTTTCGAAAGTGGTTCCAATAAGTCTTATGAGTCATGAACCTGATAAGATACAAGAATACATGTCAATTCTAATATTTCAAGTGGTGGTATCTGAAGTATTAAGTAACCATCTATTGTTGACCCGGCAGAACGGTAGGAGGTCTAACACAATGATTGATTCAATTAAACTGTTAGATATCAATGCTAATTATTTTATTGGATGTCGTTATATAAATTGATAGAGAGGTTAAAGGTTTTCCGATAGCTATTAGTGATACAAAGTTGTATGTGCTTTTAGTTTTAGTTAGTGTAAAAATATTTCGCTTTAATTTATTTCTTTCAATAATATGGAGAGTTATAACAATCATATCAAGAACAGTGACTTAGAATGACGGCCAATAACAAATCTTCACTTATAAAATAAACAACAAGATTATATTCTATGATTGAACAAAAGAAAACAGACTCTCTGATCGAGAACACATTAGTTAGATCAATTATGATTCGGTCTATTAAAAGCCCTGATTAATGACAAATTAGTTGCGGTTGAAGAAAAGTATTGACTGCTTACTTAGATACAAGTGCAATTACCAAGACAAAAAATCTGCAATATCTGATTCACTAAGACCCAGACCAGGTTAGTCCAGATAGGTAGATAAATATACCTTTAAATGTCCTCGATGTCAATCTTAATAGAGTTATACAATTAGTACTCTGAATAAGGCATAAACTCAACGGTTGCATTATTTAATAATATGCCTTAGGTTTCGCAATACTAAGTGAGTAGGTACTACACTTCTCAATCGGACAACCTCTAATTAGCTCAGAATATCACTATAAACGATGAAAAAAAAAGTGAACGTAAATGAATTGCATAAAATTTTGATCATAGAAAACTGCTAAATCATGTTGAAAGGGTCACAAAAAAATAGAGCACACATGAAGAAGTGTTTTCAAAAAAATACTGTGTAATGTAAATGTTACGTGTATTGCAAAACAAGATACAAAATTCCAAAATCGTTTCGTAATCTACGTCAATTAAAGGTTGGACTAGGTTAAACCAATAAATTAATAAAAAGCGGCTAAAAAGACGAGTCACTGTCCACATAGAAAAAATGCAATCTATGATCACATTATGACAGACCTTTCTTGGAGCGATCCCATTCGGTCATCTAGAGACAGTTACATTATGACCTATTAGATCACAGTTACGCAAGTGAATGCACAGCCATACATTCACATCGTTGTAAATCATATTATTAATCTCCAAAGTATGTCGAGAGGCGTCTAATTTAGAGATTGCTAGAAAAAATTGCGGATATACACTTCTTAGTGATGTTTTATTTGACCCCGTAAAATGGCTGGTGAATGTGGGCATTGACCGCAAGCAAATCATAGAATACATAGTTGTTGCACAAATGCAACAGATGTGTGAAGTATATTTTTATAACCTTTGTTAATAAACCTATTTTACGAGTTTATAAATGAAAGTGCAATTTCTTCTTTTTACAAATTAAAACATACTTATTTGGGCAATGGCAATGTTTGCAGTTGCAGCTAGACTTAAATGTGAAACCAGCTTTCTGAATATCGTATTACTCAGGAAGTTGATCAGTAAAGCGATAAGGACTGACGACAAAATGGAATAATTATTATATCTCATAATAATTCAACATTGGCAAATGCAAAATTTGATTATTCAGTAAGTTAATATCTATTGACATGAAATGTGTACTGTACAAAGAGGTTCCCTAGCCATATTTTTTAAAATATCCGTTAAGACATACAGTTTGCATACCACTCAATAACCAAACAAAAATATCAACATTTTGAAAAATAAAACCTATTGAAGGAAAAAGTCATACAGCCGTTTCTAATTTATTAATAATTTTGCTAACGATAAAGAGAACTTTGTTATAACCGGGTACGTGATATCATTAAGATTATAAAAGCCCTGCAACGGTAAAATTATTTTTGCTTTTAGCTTAGCGTTCGACTCATAGACTAACGTTACCACGAAGTGTTACATAGTGATTTAACATAATATAAGTGTATCATTTATGATATATTACAGATGTCAAGTTTGTTAATTTTGGTTACAATAACCAAAATTATTCTTAGGAAAATTTTTTAATAGTTTCGATGAACATTTCTGCTAAGGAAGTTCGGTGTTCCTCAGGGAACGTTATTAGGTGTTATATTAATCGAAATCGAGTTTAATCATTTATTTAATATTATGTTTACTCATAAACACCTGACGGATTTAATAAATTAGAACAAATCCTTGAATGTATATGAAATTATATGTCGATATTGTGTTATTAAACACGTGCAGTACTTTTAAATGATGATTAAATAAATTATGGTTTATTATACTAGTACTGTAAATATCTACAAATATTATACAAATAACGAAAATAAGCACATAAACACACTAATATTATAAAAGCGATTGTTTATGCATACGTACGTGTGTATATGTCTGCTTTCTTTCACTCCTAAACGGAATGGCTTTGGATAAAATTTACTTACTATCCCGGGCATTCCCGGGAACTCATTAGTTCCCTTGGAATAATTTTATACATCCACGCATACGAAACTGTAAGTAGAAGCTAATACTAGTAGACTACAACATATAATAAATATAAATCAGCATTCACCATTCATTAATTTCAGCCGAAAGTCGTCCGCTGTTGGACATAAGCCTCCCTCAAGTATCGCCATAATGACCGATTCTGGGCGTCTCGCATCTATTGGATTCCCGTGACCCTCACCAAGTCATCGGGCTACCTTGTGGGAGGCCATCCTACGCTTCGTCTTCCGGTATGTGGTCGCCACTCCAGAACCTTACGTCTCCATCGACGATCCGTTTTGCCTCTCGCCGAACTATCGCCAATATAAATCAGTGTTTAAATACAAATTTTTTTTCATATCTTTGTGTAAAATACTTTTGAATTGCCAACAATATTAACATAATAAGTTGAGTCTATAGTTTAAATGTCATTATCGTTAACTTTAATTCACTTTATTAGTGATGCTTTTGGTTTTTTATGAAAATTTGTTATTACGCAGACAGTATCTTTGTTTTTATAGCTCATTTGAAGAGTTAAAAGGTTAATTAAGTTAGCTTATAGAGTACCTACAATATGCGTGTATCAAAGTTAGCTTATAAACATAAATTTAAACACATTTGAAATTCGAAAATTAGTGTCTTTATTATTACCATCATTTTGTTTCAGGTACTGCCACCGCAAAAATTCGAAGACATATGACATTTACCAACCCGCACTAGGTCCGCGTGGTGGATTACGGCCCATTCCCTCTCGTAGAAAGGAGGCTTGTGTCCTAGCAGTGGTAACATTAAAAGGCTGATGATGATGATGATGATGATGATTAGGTAAAAGAACATAGGCGGGTTTTTATTAAGTAAAAGTCAGACCCTCTCAATCCTCCCTTTGTAGTTATTTGATTATTTCCCACCCTAAAAAGTACTGGTTCTAAATTTGAATATTTGTGCTTATAAACATTCACCGTCGCAGATATAATCTTTTCTCTCACCTACGTTTAAAATTAATGTTAATCTAACGGACACAAAAAACAAAAAAAATCCAGTGCCATGTTACTTTAATGCCCTACATATTATTAGACAAAGCCCTGGTGAGAGATGCCGTGTGTTTATTTGTCAGACATGCTCACTGACTACTAATCGAGGCGTCACCAACACTTTCTCGCATTTTATTTTGTCATAGAATATGTTTGTAGAAACATTTGTGTAGTTTTAAATTGCATTGTCGAATTTTTAGGCGATAATCTAGATATAGATCTTAGTGTTTGATTGGCTCACGCTTAACCACAATATCCTGTTGGAAAGCTACGATGTGGTTTATGATGGAGCATGCTTGCCTACAAGTAATTATTCATTCTTGACTTCAAGACCCCCAGATTGTAGCTATTAGACATCAGTTTTTTGATTTTTGTGACATACAAATATAACTATGTATTTGTTGAAATAAATAATCACAAGCATCAAAGTTTTGAAACGAATTTAACAACGAAATATGGCTGTGATTGGACAATTATCACATTACTTGATCTGCGTTAAATTTAATACCCACACACATTCTACTTACGTATTGATAATGAAGATCACAATTCATAGTTAAATCATTACCGTCTTCAGCTTTCATCAATAAAACAGAATGATTCATAACAAGGTTTAGATGCATATAACAGTAGAGAAAAACATAGAAATTCAAAGATATATATCGCCCGGACAAAGCTGGGGCAGATAACTAGTTCGATACTAAAAATTAAATAGCATTGTATTCAAAAACTGAACGAGAATATAACATTGAAAAAATAAATACAAATAAACAAATAGGCAATAAGTTCTGCGCAGAATTAAAAGATATCATTTTGTAATAGATGATTGAGCTAACTATCTCAACATTTCCTGTCAAGCAATGCTTCGCTTTTATTTCATCACTGAGTAATTTTATAATAACGAGAAATGCATTAGTAACAAACAGCAAGGTGTTGAATAGAAGATCAGAATCAATACAAGTATTCAACTAATAAGTATTGTAATTGTAAAATCATGACCGTGTCTGGCCATCTAATCAGAAACCTATTGAAATGATTACATCTGTATCTTAAAACTGATGGATCAATCAGTAATGATCTTTATTTGCACAATAAATTTCCATTAAACTAATGAGAAAGCCACGAGTTTAATGTTTCCCATACTTATTATTTTTTGCAACGACCAATTTCGTTTTTACGTTATTATTTGAATTTATTACTTCTCAGGAGTTAGAAAAAAAGTTAAATTATATATCCTATGTTATACGTTGAAGGAATAAATTTATTGTTTCCAGTTTACGTTTTATGACGCGGATATCCGATTTTTGGACCTCTTTTTATAAAATTAATTGTTGATATCGTACCACAAAACCATAAAAAGTGCAAAACGGTTATACCCGCTACCCAGTAACACTCTTCCTACCTGGGTATACCTTTCTTACATACCTGAACAGCATCTTTATCTACACTAAATGTTATAAAGAGGAATTATTTGTTTTTTTATATTTTTGTTTGAAAATAATAAATTCAAAACTAAGTAAAATTCCTTCTCCGGTACTCATTTATTACTAAGTAACATAAGTCAGTAAGGCTTAATGCCTAGGTACAGCGTAGCATAGCATCAGCCTTATAATGTTCCCACTGCTGGGACTCAGGCTAGGAATGAGCCGTAGTCCACCACGCGGGCCCAGTGCGGGTTGGTGGATGTCACATGTCTTCGAATTTTTGGTTCTAAGACATGCCGGTTTCCTCACGATATTTTCCTTCACCGTTTTGAGAGCAGTGGTGACGATATAAATTACACAAAGTAATGCGCCTGGCTGGGTTTGATCCCGTGACCTACAACTCGTAAGTCGGGGCCGTTATCACTCGGCATAGTGATAACCTAGGTATACTTTTCTAGAAATACCTAAACTGACCATTTGAATATTTTACTTTTATGCTGACAAAGTCGCTTTCAGAAAGCAATCAATTTTAAGCGGCAAGTAAAACAGGAACAGTGTTCTAAACAAAATAATAAGATGTGACAGCTACTGACATTACGATTGCGCATGATTCTATCTCAAAACCATCAACTTTTTCACCACATCCCCGGCCTTAAACTTTAAGCAAACGGCAACATTACATGATCATATGCTAACTAATTCTTTATATCTATCTAGGCACTAGATAAAGATAATTTGTCAGCAAGCTCAAGGATCACGAGGTGTGCCAAATTGTCATGCGCAGTGCATAATGTATAAATGTCAAACTTTCATATTCTGCTGATCTTGTGACCTTCATCTTGGAAACATTTAGTGCATTTTAACACTGAAACAATGAGACAATTATATTAAGCCGTAAGTGCATTTAGTTTGGAATAATTTGAGATGAATTGTTTTTCACTTTTATATACAGCTTGTGTGAGAATTGTGAAAATATGAGAAAGAGACTAATCATGAATAAAATAAAGATAATTTTATTTATATTTTGTACATGATTATTTTCTTTCTCATCATTTTAGTATACCTAGGTATACACGTAAACAAAAACAAATTAAAAATACCCTTAGCTAATTAACATGACCGAAAAATAATATAAAATATAGCGTCGAAAATGTCTTCCACAACGCAGTCTGCTCCAAAAAGACTGGCGGGATTGCAAGTCATCAGTCCACCTTGTGGGAATTCTTCCAAATCTGCGTGTTGCTGTACACGGCCATCACTCCAGAACCTTTTGGCCACATCTATTATCTGTTTTGCGAGCCATGTTTCCTGCCCCTAGTACTTAAGTTTGGCGATTTTCCAGGCTATTCCGATAACCTTGATTCTCCTACGGATAGGTATCTCTATTCCTGAATCGAACACGGAAGCATATTCTGATACTCATTTGGGTAGCTTTAAGCGATAATCAAGATCATAAATAAGTAATTAGTAGTCTGCTAGATTAGAATAGTCCTTCGATCACTTGACTAGAATGCCATTTACTTTGTCAACTTTAAGAAAGCGTTGTAGGAAGCATTAGGCAACCATTATATGCGCATGTCTATGTCCAAAAACGGTATAAGCAGTAGTAAGGCAATGACAAATGGCATGTTAACGCTTCTACCGCTCTTACTTCACATGTCATGCTCACCGTTACTGGAACAAGACATGATTGAATGCGGTAGAATACAACACGGATGGTTCAAAAGATTTGAGTATAATATTACTTTGTGCGCTGGCACATGAAAAGCGCAGTAACCACGTGATTGATTAATGTTTTTTTTTTACTTTTTTAAAGTTCTGAAAAATTAAAATTCTAAATACGAAACAATAGCATCAAAATATGTTTTAAATCTAATTTACCCTTTCCCTGATGATCCATTGTCCCTATATATGACAAAATAGATTCTGCCAGTTCCACCGCGGGTCAAAATATATCCCAAACGAAGCTATTCCAAGCCTACCCGTGTGCTAAATTCTATCGAGATCTGTTCAGCCGTTTGAGCGTAAAGAGGTAACATACGTACGCAATCACTCACCTACTTTTGCTTTATAAGTGTGATTCTCAAAACTATCAAAAGAGGAATGTAACAATGAGAAAGAAGGAACCGATTAAAAATTCTGTATTAAAAATCTGCACATAAAAGTTATTTTTACATAATTTATATCAACAAAACATCAATAAATCTTAGCGTAGAACTAGATTGCAGATGACCTGCGGTCAAAATTTGCATCAGAAATCAATTTCCTTATATTGCAAGAAGCGCAGCTAAAAATGCATTTCTGGATTTTTTATTATTTTATTTACATATTAGATTGACTTGACATCCTGATTAAAAACATATAATAAGTAGATACGGTTAAACTAATTGTAATGGAATAAAATATTGATAAATAATAAAGAACATGGAATTTTGGCATAATTAATAACCATTGTACCTACCTAAACTACCTGAGTATCTTTTTCTCCTTCTCTGTCAAATCCATCCAAATGTTGTATGTAAGAGATCGCTTTCAGCAATAAGACCGCCCATTGTGACACCCTATTAATTTTAAGTTCTTTATGTAACTTTATTTTTGGTGTACAATAAAGAATACGTCTATCTATTTATGTATTTATTGTGAACTATGCAGGATTGTTCGATAGAATCGCCTCAGTCTAATACACCCTCTCATTCCAACCAGAGCGAGAAGAGATTTATCATTAAAAAACAATGTCCACACTAAGAATTACTACTGTTCGTGGTTACGTTCACAGACCCGGAACATCTATCTGTAGGCTATACAAATATTTGTTCCGTGCGGGAATTGAACCCGCGACTCGCAGCGCAGCAGCCATCGCTCAACCACTGCGCCAACCGTGTCATAAATCTTCTGGGTTCGCTCTGTTCATTGCAGACCCCAGGTACGAGATAGAGGTCAAGAGCAGTTTCATTTGAATTAAAAATTTGTGAATAAAAAAAACCACTAACCACTAATTAATTATATGATCATAACTGTCTATCGACTCTCAGACTATACAGAGTGATCCAAATTGTGACGTTAATAAAAATAATCTAGATTTCTCATACCCAGGGGTATCCTAAAATACCTCATGTATGTTCCGCGATATTTGTAGTTTTTTTTTCTTAGTACTTATCTTATTTTCTTTTGCAATTTAAAAAATCTTAACAAATGTTTCAGGTTCTACTAAAATTTAAGAATACTGAAAAAGGGCCTTAGCTGTAATAAAACAAATTAAAATTTACATTCACAAAAGAAATTTCACAAAATAAATTTTAAAAAAATTTCGTGCACTAATATTAGTAAGACACTTTTTTATGCATGATATGGAGGATGAGAATTTTTTTTAAATTAAATTCATATCTCTTACCTAAACCATAAAAAATCGCTTAAAATACATGGAGTATTTTGTATACCTACCCTAGTTATGATGACGCTATTTTTTTATTGACTTCACTATCTGGACCACCCTGTACATATCAGAGGGTCATGGCAATACGCATGGTGCGAGGGTACCGAACGATTTCCCGCGAGGCGGCGACCCTCCTTGCTGGCCAACCGCCATGGGATCTGGAGGCAACAGTCCTTGCACACATGCACGACAAGCGCATGGAGATGCAACGCCGGGGTGAAATTCCGCTGCCACGACAAGTCGAGGCATGGCGGACAGAGCTCCGGCGGGATCTCATGGCGAAATGGCGTCAGCGACTATCGCAACCTCGTTCGGGGCGCGCCACAATCGAGGCGATAAGGCCCATCCTTGAGGCGTGGCTGGAAAGACCTCACGGCAGTCTTAACTTCCGCACGACGCAGGTCCTAACGGAACACGGAAAGTTTGCCAAGTTCCTGTTCCGGATTCGTGCGGAGGATTCGCCCGGGTGTCGCCACTGTGCGGAACACCCGGAGGACACGGTGGAGCATACTGTGGAGGTGTGCCCCGCCTGGGCGGAGCATCGCCGTGTCCTCGTGGGGGCGATCGGCGGCAGCGATCTCTCTCGCCGGGCCTTGGTTCAGGCCATGGTTCGGAGTGAGGAGGGATGGCAGGCGGTCGCCTCCTTCTGCGAAGCAGTAATGCTAGCAAAGGAGGAGGCCGACCGCATCAGGCAGAGGCAACGGGGCGCTCGCCCCAGCCGCCGCCGGGATTCCGATCCCGATTTCCGGCCACCGTAGGCGCGGGCTTGCGGACGGCGTGCAATGGGTAGCACGCTGTCCGATCGTCCGGTAACCGGCCGGACCGAGCCCAAGTCGTCGACGGCGCGTTCTGTTCCCGCGCGCCTCAAGGAGCTGTCAGCAAACCGAAGAGGCCCAGCCTGCTAACTGCAGGCAGGCAGGGTTGAAGCCTGCTGGGGTCAAGGGCCGTTTTCTGAGAGGAAGGCTCAGCCCCGGCACTATAGGCAACGAAGGAACGGGGTAGGTTTTTAGTCAGTAAAAGTCTGACACTACTTCCCGCTCCGCCCAAGGGCGGGATTTGTCATTGGATGATTTTACCTACCATAAAAAAAAAAAAAAAAAAAAAAAAAAAAAAAAAAAAAACCTGTGCGCAAAGAAAGTTCTTAATTTGAATAATTTGTAACTCTCAAGCCAATGCAGAATGACAGACTAACATCTTACAAACTTAACTCATTCGGTTCTTATAGACTCTATGCTATTACGATAAGGGCGTTTTTGGAAGAGTTGAAGTGAATGAGTTTTTCGTAATTGAATTAATTCAAAGAGTAAGTTTTGCTTCACTTTCACTGAGTAATGTGTTGACGTCATTTCACGTCATACTTTGAATTCTTTTTTGCAAAGAAGCCGTTGCGTTTAAATTATAGGAATTAGCAAATCATACCGAGTGATACGATATGTATGGAGATGAATGACTTTTGTAATCTTTTACGAATTTCTAACTCATCTTGAGAGTTCATTATTCAAAGCATTTATTTCAAATACGGTACTTGGTGGACATCAAACCTGTACGCACGTGTTTCCTGATGGGTACAACGATGGAATCTTTAAGTCAAGAGTGAATAGGTTTCTTCTAGGTAAGCGCGCTCCATCGTCGACCGTATCGTCGCTTTCCATCAGGTGAGATACCGGTCAAGCAAAAACGTATCAATAATAAAAAAAAACCATTTACAGACACATTTGAATTATCAAGAACTTAGTCAGTCAGTCTTCTCTATGGAGAAGAATGTGCAAGAAACTCAACAAATACTTTAAATAACTCTCCTCCCAAACATCGCAATGGATTTTTATGGGTTTTTATGGTTTTTATGGGGTGAGTTAAAGTATCGTACAAATCAAAGCTTTTAAAAACATATATGTTTTATATTTATATTTGTAAAGTAATTTATGACAGTACTTGAGGTCAATTACGAAAACTATTGCATTAATAGATTAATTTCATGAAAAAACAAAAGTCACCATACCAATAACTAGTTTCCTTACATAAAAATGAGGAATCTCAATGCTATTAATTAAATTAAGTGCCAATAGTTACATATTTGCACCTCTGGGCATAATAAACCTTTAGCTAACCATGACTTTAACAACCAAAATGTCTTAAGAGCCATTACTAGGTAATTAATAACCACACCTATAAATTTTATGAGTAAATTGATCTAAATATCACATAATGTCTTCTAATGTAATGCAAAGTACTAATTAACCTTGTTCTTGAATTAAAATTTTTTGGTGTTCTGTAACTCAAAAGGAAAACGGAATATAGAATCATTTTGTTGTCCGTTTGTCTGACTGTCTGTCTGTCTCGGGAACGCGTGGAGACATTAAGTTGAAATTAAAACTATACACTCAAGTGTAACTGCGGTCCCTTGAAGCTGAGAAAAAAAACAAACTTCTAAGTTAAGGGAAAAAAATAGCCGTTTATATCGTAAAAAAACGTATATTTCGACACTCTCAGCGGAATCAAAATTCATAGAGCCCTTCCGTTGACTCAGAATCTTGAAATTTGGCATGAAACAAGGTCTTATAGCTCAAGTATAGGAAAATAAATCAGAAGACTGTAAATTTGTAGTAGTCACAAAAAAAATACGATTCGGAAACATCTTCTTACCTCAATTCGGGAATTGAACTGTTTTCATAGGTAACTTTATACGGAACCCTCAGTGCAAGCCCGTTTTTTTTTTTAACTGTATGAGACAAAACTTATAAACTAGAAAATAATCCAGTACCGTGGGTGCGTTCACAAACAAAGAAAATATTAAAAGACAGAAAGAAAACATTTTTATTTGGCACACAGCTTAAATTAAACATAAAAACAATATGAATGTGTCTCACGGCTGTGCAAAACAAACAAAAACACAAATCTCAAACTCACATACCTACACAAGATGATGAGACCCGTTGCAAGCATTCGTAGCCCAAACGAATATCGTGCCATAAACTAGATGATTAATTATATTTAATTATGTTGTTACGAATAATTGGGTCTAAACTACCATGCCAGTTTTTGATGGTTGTGGATTTGTTTATGCGCTTTAAAATAACTATGGAGTGTATAGACAAAATTGGTTGTTTGGCAAAATCCTTTCGATAATTTCCTGAGAGGTAGCTTCAAACTCTTACTGACTAATGTACGCCTGTGATCCCTCAGTTGCCTTTTGCGTTCCAGGGTCGCGTTGACGTTTTCGGAACAATTCCGCAGCTATTATCTATACCTGTAGAAAAGTGAAACGCTCTTCTATTTACACTTATACCCATTTTAACTAATACTTGGAGAATTTGAAATGCACCTACGATGCTCCTGAGCTCACTAATCCTATTAAGAAAACACCTACCGTAACGGATTGCGCTTGTTTCAAATTTTGTTTATTAATAAAAAATAAATGTTTATTAAATGTTCACATAAACAAAATTTGAAACAAAAGGTTCTAAAATATAATAATCTTATAAATAATAGGCCCTTTTATCTCCACACGCGAGAAATTGGAACTAAACGCCGTTATAAATTATAGCCTAACACATAGGCCATCTTGGTACCACATTTATTCTAAATTCATTTAGCCGTTTGAGCATCAAGGTAACATATATGTAGATACGAACTTTCGCCTTTATAGTAAGTGATACGTACAAATCTTCTTAAGCCCACAAGGCTCGACGACCTTTAAAGGTCAAGTTATCATAGCTGCAGGTTACTGTGGCCTGAGAGCCATTATAAAACGATACGTCTTAATTGATGATTTTTTGGTTTTGACCGGTATTACTCATATTGTGTTGTGTTTGAGACTATTTGTTTATTGTATTTGATTAATGATCGTTTTGATTTGTAGTGTTTTAATGTTTGATGATCTATTTATTCAAACACATTTTTGTGTGGACAGGTTTTTTATTGATGACCAATTTTCTGGAACGACAATTCGATTTAATTCAAATGAATATCTGTCAAATACGCGTCATCTGCTTTGCATCGACCAACTTGCGTCGAAACTAGTTTAATCCAACTAACCCATTATTTACTGCTTCTGGGCTAAGGCTTCCCTCTCCCTTTACCATACAGGTCCGTCTGTCTCCTGCCATTGTGATCCTGTCCTTCCAGTAAATGTCGACTTCATCTCTCCACCTCACGTCTTGGTGACCTTTGACTTGCGCACACATCCATAATTTATTTCTTCAGAGTGTTTTTTTGTTTTTTATTTGATATAAACTAGTGCTTGACTGCGATCCCACCTGATGGTAAGCAGTGATGCAGTCGTTGATGATGAGGCACACTAGTTTACACTCTAGCCTTGAAGACACCCAAATCATATCGGACGAGAAGACCACAGCAGGCAAATTGTTCCAGTCCTTCGATGTACGCGGTATAAACGATGAGGCGATATGCTTAGTCCGGACAGTAGAGATATTATAAGCTGGAGCATGTTTAATAATTTTCTAGGTCATTTAGATACCTAGAAGGTATTACATGACACAATCCCAAAATTAAACTCCTCTAGATTCGAGAAAATCACTCACTAAAACGAATACTCTAGTTTTCCTTCTCAAACCTGCCAGCAAATCAGCAAATGCACAAACAAATTGCCTTTACACTGACCACATCAAGTACTATTTATTAATATGCAGTAATTTGCTTGAAAATATCGCTTTAGTCCAACCGGGTCAAGTTTTCACAGCCGTTTACTTAGATTATGATCTGGTGTAAGTGTGCAACTACGTAGAAACGATATACTTACGATAGCTTAAATTATTCACAAGTAGAGCATGTAGATAACATGAGACCTTGAATGCTTGTTAGGGAGAAAAGTCTTAAGCGCCAGGAAAAAGCATAAAATAACAGTGTAAGTGACGATGAAACGTAGGATAGAAAGTAGAAAGGATTTGTTTCCTTGTCTTTTTTCTTAAATTAAATTTAAATAAGAAATGAAGGGATAAAATAGATTTAAGTTTCGTACTTACATGAGTAACATAAAAAAGTAAAATAAATGAACAGTTATTTAGCAAGAATATTTTGTTTTCTTTTATCTGAATGTCATGTAAAATACGCGGCATATAAGTTGAACCAAAATGGTAACAGATCTTTTTGGTCTTAATCTTAGTGCGACACAGCGGGGAGCTGCGTGTAACAAACAACAGCCATTTTGGTTCAACTTATTTGCCGCTTACTATACGTACAGAAAAAGCTATATATCGTTTCACAGATTTATAGAAAACTATCTTCTACCAGTAGTTTCGCTCGCGTGAATGTAGTAAATTATCACAAGAAAGTATTTTGTGTACTGATTCAGGACAAAGTCTACTCGTGTGCCAAATTTAATTCAAAACAAATAGATTCTCTGTAATTTAGTGTAATGCCAGCCATACACGATCAAGTTTACCATCAAGTTTGCATCGCGCTTGAAGCAGAGTCCAATAAACAGAACGATGTGTGTCATGATAAGTCTTTTGTGTTTATGAGTGGTCAAATATGCATGATGTTAGTAGGCTGCAAACTTGACAGTAAACTGGATCGTTAGTGGCTGGCATAAGAAAGATGAGAACCGACATTCCCTACTTTTTCTAAACGGACTATTTATCCACTCGAGTACGTTTGAGGCTGTCGACACAGCTATCATTAAGTAATTTGAGATGTTTGTTATGTTGAACGTGAAGTTTTAAAATATTTGGTGCATAACATTGCAGTGTTTAGTTACAGGTTTAACAGGTTTAGTGCTAACAAGAAGATAGTATTTATTTTACACCCCCTTAATCTTTTGAATACCGTAATTAGAGACACAATAGAAAGACAATAGGTGTGTGGACATCGGTGTCCTCTTCGGGCTTGACAGTCCTCTTTAATTTTTGACTAATATTAATAAGCTCGTGTTTGACACGAGATGAAATACCTTATGTTAAGCGATGATGTGGCCGACAATGGAACAACCTATTCAGTATGCCTAGAAGTAATCTATTCAGTTTTGACTTTAAAACCCCAAGAGTGAATAGGTTTCTTCTTGGCAAGTGTTCTCCATTGTCGGCCACATCATTGCTTACCACCAGGTGAGATAGTGGCTAATTGCGAGCCTATCCACAATAAAAAAAGTTGGGGGAGGCTTATTTCCAACCATGGACGTCTTTCGGCTGAAATGATGATGATCACTCTATCAGAAACCGTCCTTTATAATTCAAGATAATTTTCTACTGTCTAGTTCAGGATAAGGGTCATAAACACACCTGCAATCACCACGTTAGCCAGCCTACGATTTCTACACGATACCATACACATAGGACTAGCCTTCTCAGCTGGATAGACAGACGTTGATACATGGACTGTCTTACATTCGCAGCTGTGATTGACACGACATTAAGTAATCCGAGGGAGCGCGAATGTGAATGTAATTTTGATGAACGTTGGTGTGTGCGTGTATGTGGAGGTTTTGGCTCCTGTTTCAAGGTTTGATTTGGATAACCTCTTTTATTTTAATTTCATCACCACTGCTCTCAAAACAGTGAAGGAAAATGTCGTGAGGAAACCGGCATGTCTTAGAACCAAAATTTCGAAGACGTGTGACATCCACCAACCCGCACTGGGCCCGCGTTGTAGATTACGGCCCATTCCCTCTCCTAGAGAGGAGGCCTGAGTCCCATCAGTGGGAACATTATAAGGCTGATATTAAAACCTTACAAAAAAAAACTAAAACAGAGGAGAATATTGATTTTCTAACACAGAAAAGACTCGCTTATAAAATGTTTGTTGTTTCAAAATAACTTTAAGTCGACTTACTCCATTAGGTACTCGTAAAATATGTATATATGTAAACGACAAGAGTGTGAGTGTAACAAAAGGAACGAAGCCAAATATTTTGACACTGCTGATCGTGACGGGAATCTAAACAGCTCATTTATACTTTCAATTCTAACCTCAAATTATATCAGTAGAAGAAACGCTACTTCTTATTGTTACTAAATCGTGTAAACTAGGTTTTAGAGGTCGTTATATTTTATTCAGATTTTTTTTTAAGTTGGGGTCGCAGTCAAGTTCTAATTTACATCATTAAAAAAAAAGATTGCTTTGTTTTGTAGTCGTATGCGCTACTTACACTACTACGGTCTTCAAGGGGTTTTTATACCGACTGTTTCCGCTACAAAAGGCGTAAAGACTATTTTGAATATATTATCAAATTGGCTTCATCATTATTTATGCCCCTCGCTGCCCTCCCCCAGCGGCGCCCTAAGCCTAGATCCGTACCCCACAAGGGGGCCCTTAGCAAGTAGTCACTTAGTTTAAAGTTTTTTAAGCCATGCCGCGAGTCTTTAATTTTTTTTTTAAGGCGACAATCTCATTAATTTTGACCAGCGAGAGCCGACACAAAAAAATCAAGACAATAAGGGTGTTTTTAATATCGTGTTTATCACGCATGCGGATTTGCTCCGCATGCGTAACCTCCGCAATGTCCTTTTCATACAAGTATTTATTGTAATGCGCACAATACGCACGCAGGCTGCGTCTTTTTGCTCTTTGAAATTTTCTGATATTAAAGCCCTTAAGGGTTGAACCCATTGAACTACATCGTAGTGTGTAGTCGCACTCCCATTCGCTTCCCCGCTCTAGTAACTGACGCCCATTTTGTGTCCTGGCAAATTCTATCCATAAGGCCGCCGATTGTATGCTTTTATTTTTTATAAAATTTCCTTTTATAATATATATTGTAATCTTGGTGTGCAATAAAGTGTAAATAAATAAATAAAATGACAGTTCTATGTGACAGAAAGGATAGTAGCATAGGAAAGTGTGTAGCTCAACCCTAAGTCGGACAAATCACGACTTACTACCGATTCAGACACAATATATTCGGACACAGTGTCCGAATCGGACATATTCTATTTTGAATATTTTTTCACTGACGATTCGGACACCACCAAACTTATTGAAGCTGAAAATTATCTGACTGTACTAAACAGTATAGTCAGATAGTTTAATTTTAAATATAATATTTTTAAAAAATATAATCCGAAGCAGCCGCCTTAAATTCAACCTAAAATAGTTTTGGTAACGATTTTTCTTACTCTAAATATTATTTCAAAACTTTTTATCTGACTGTACTAAACAGTGTGTGTCAGTGAAAAAAAAAAAAAAATATGTCAATTCGAACACTGCGTCTGAATCATCAGTAAGTCCGAATCACAACGAGCAATTACCGAAATAAAAGGAAAAATACACTTATATAAATAAATTGTGTATATTCTAATTAAATGTGTTGAAAGATCATTCTTATTCCATTTCAAAATGCTCTAAGACGGAAGGGTACATTGACTTATGATCACAGACTTAACATGTCCAATTTCACAAACGATTTCATAAAACAGTGCTATTCTCGTAACAATGCTGAAACAATTATTTCATACACATCTTCATTAGAAACAATTCTCTATTTATAACATTATTTATCTACATATATATAAAAGGAAAAACTGCCTGACTGTTATATACTGGGAATAAGAACGTGAAATTTTGCACACATTAGGCGAGCACTAACACCCGTATTTATAAAGAAGTAATTACTTATTGCTAAGTAATTTCTTATTAAGTAATTACTTGAGGTTAGATTACTTAATTAAAAATTTCAATTTTTCTTAACTATAGAATACAAATTGTTACTTTAGTAGTTACTTGATTTAGGTAGCGTTAAAGATTCTATGGGAGGATGTTATTCCTTAGGTTATTAAATTTGAAACTTGACACAAATTCTAATCAAGATGAACACTAATGACTGTCATTATTAGTTTTTCAAATCATGTTAAAATTTTTATAAAAAAATTCTAACGAACGAAGTCACGGACAAAATGCTAGTCTATTTATTATATGGACAGATATTGCGTGTTAAAAATTAGATTATTTCAACGATAGTTCAAGACAATACTAAAGTGATGATTATCACACTAAACTGCGTTTTAATTTAGAATAAACACATTAATTGACTTTCTAAATAAAGTTTTGTTGCGCAAGAGTGGCGTGGCTTGTGGCTACTCGCATATGGCTGTGGGTTTTCTTCCTCGGCGTTACATGGTATCCACGATTTCCTTTCTGTGGTTAAGTTGGCTTTTTTGAGTTGGGTTATCATCGAATATCATCTCCCGCTCTAGTGAGCAAGAGGGCGTGTCAGACTTTTTTTTACTAAAAACCATTTTTGTTCTTCAGTTGTCTTTTAAATTCCAGGGCTACGTCAATTCTTTCAAAAAATCCCGTGTCTCTATCGTGTAAGTTGGTATCTTATGTTTAAGTATATGTTTAAATATATAAAACTGAATATGAAATCTACCGAAAACTGATGAAAATTATACAGCTTGTAATTTTTGTAATTTGGGTGAAAATATTATCTGGAATATACAAGAGATTCCCATATTTTACACCGACGTAGGTTCCTGAGTATTACTTAGATTTATTTTCTTTAGTTCCAAAGAAAATGATGAGATGTTTGAAAAATTTGTAACCCCTCCCACTCTGGGTGGAGTGAGAGGGAATGTCAGATTTTTACTGACTAAAATCAACCTGCGTTCTTTCAGTGACCCTTTTTGTTCCAGAGCCCTTTTCATTTCAGAGCCGCGGTGACGGTGTTACCAGGTTTTTTGCAAAGTACTTCAAAAATGATTAATCACTAAACGAATAAACTTTACAATATATAAAATTAATTACCAATACTTATAATAAGAACAACACAACCGGATCTATCATATTTGTTATCAGAACCAATCAGAGATGTCTATCATTACAACAATTGTCATTTAATAAGCGCATAACGATAATGACCATTGACCAAATCGTTCGACCCTCGAAGTGTCACCTTGACCGGGCTAAAGTGTAGTAAAATTACTACCTGTAGAACACGAAGTTATGAAATCTGTGACGTCATTTATTGAGTGTTCAACAGATAAAAGTGCTTTCAGTACTGCCTTTTGTTATAAAAACTTTATCGATCTAGCTGTCCATGAAATTTGGTTGTATGCCGCGGCGAAACTCCGCTGCCGTGACAAGTCGTGGCGTGGCGGACAGAGTTCCGGCGGAATCTCACAGTGAAATGGCGACAGCGACTGTCGCAACCCAGTGCTAGACACGCCATACCTAATTATGGCGGTAACTCAGTCAGGCAGCCATCTCTTGCGCCGAGGCTTAGTACAGGCCATGGTCCGAAGCGAGGAGGAGTGGCAGGCAGTCGCCTCCTTCTGCGAAGCAGTAATGCTAGCAAAGAAGGCGGTCCCACGCGCCAGGGAATGGCGCTCACGCCCAGCCTGCGCCGGGATTTCGATCCCGATTTCCAGCCACCATGGGCGAAGGCTTGCGGACGGCAAGCAAACTATAAGAAAAAATATGAATATAAAAAAAAATATAGGAAAATATATGAATTAAGGGAGGTCGATATTGTAAAATTATTATTTTATTCATTTTGTTACTAACATAGTTGTATAAGTATTTCTGTTACTAACACGTTATGGATTTTCAATATCCGAAATAAAGTATTATTATTATTATTATTATAAGGTCCCAGCAGGAGCAAAAAAGAACAGGAGTGGGTTTTTAGTCAGTAAAAGTCTGACACACCCTCACGCCTCACATCGGCTGGCGACATTAAAATGTGTAAGAAAATATAATAAGTGGCCATAACCCAACACTTTACCCCTGAGGGCTTACTTCTAAATCTCGTACAGAGTCATCAAACATTAAATTAAATGGGAAGCCATCAATTAATTTGAACGCAAGAGAAAGCCCCTTCATATGTAATGTGTAAAGAGTGCATCGTACTTGTTATACTTTCTCATGATCACAACTTGTTATAATGTTATAACTTCATTGAATTTTGACGATCAAATATCAATTTGATACTAGTGGAGAAACTGTCATTGCGACCGAGGCGGAATTTACCCGAGCCGCAGGTGAGGGTGTTATCGTATAATAATCAAAAGAGGTGTTTGAGATGACGACTCAGCTATTTGTGTAAACAAGCTTCTTACCGTCTGTAGACAATAATTTCACAATTTCAGATTAAATATATACTGGCTGGTAGAGGTAAAATTGGGTGCTAGCAAAAGTTTGCCAATTACACCTTCTTCTTATGAATCCCAAAATTGTTTCTGGGATTCAAAAGAACACAGTGCAATTGGCCGTATAACCAAATAAATTATTAATACTAATTCTCAATTTTTATACCGGAACATACCGTTCTTCTTTTAGATTAATCACAAATTAATTTTAAGTCAATTTACCTCAATTTTCAGAAAATCATTACGGAAATATAATATAATTGAACACCATAGTGAAACCTCGAGGCGTGGTATCCGTATTACAAAATTATTTTTGTACTGGTCACGTCGGTCTAAAGTTGATTATATGTGCATATTATTTGTCAGCTTTTATTGAAGTTAATAAAAAGTTACTGCAGGAAATTACACTGGTTTTTGGTCTGGTTAGTGGTAAATAAGGGATTTTTCGTGAGAAAATCATAGCAGAAAACCTTACTCCGGTTAAGGATTATAAACGGCCGACCAACATTAGTATTATTATTATTATAATTAGTCTATACTGACCCACTTCTATGCAAAAACATCCCTCCATTCTTCCATTGTTGTGAGTTCTGGGTAGCTATACCCAATACCTAAAAATATATCTAACCCGCACTTGACTCGCGTGGTGGATTACGGCCCATTCCGTCTTCCAGAGAGGAGGTCTGAGTACCAGCTGTGGGAACATTACGAGGCATCTAAGACAGTGGGCCGTCTCCTGCGTGATCTGCTGCAACCCTATCTCCACATCATCATTAGGGATGTTTCCATTGAAACCTATCTGAGCACAGAGATCCGGGGAAAGTGACAAGATGTCATATTAATGAAAAGTGGATTTTCTAAAAGACATACACTCTTTCCTATAAAGCTTCTTTCCTATTCAAGCATCTGCTTATTATATCTAAGTCTTTGTGATTAAGTAATTGTCATCTCAAATTAAAGATATTATCATTAATGTAATTTATATTATACAGCCGCTCACAATGGAGAATAAAGAGTAATTTATATTATCTGATTGATGGATTACTAACGACTCTCGTGGACATATTCCATACGTCTATAGACGATAAGTGTGGTAAGATTAAAGACAAACACCATGTTATAAAGACAAAGTAATCCAAAGAATCCATACTCGTGTAGAAGCCAAAAAAAATATGACGAAATTTTTAGGAAGAATAGCGTAAGCGACTGTTTATGTCCTATAAAAAAAATATAACTTATTATTCATGTATCTACAGATACATTAGAATAGTTGTACATAACATATTTTTAAATTATGGAAGAGGAAACTAATTCCTGCAAAAAATGCTAATTTGTCGCTTACGACGTTTTCCCTTAAAAGGATCCATGTTTTAGAGATATGTAAAATCATCTTTTTGACAATTAACCACATATTCTTATCAAAATCAGATTTCAAAATTGACACAGTTATAGTTTTATCACAGACGATGAACAAAAAAAGCTTAATGAATGTCGAAACTATGAGACATAATTAATTATTTAACATTGACATAGAATTTAAACTGTTAACAATTTAACAAAAACTCGGCGATATTGACTAATCGGTTACGATCGATATTACTAAGAATCTTGAACGTTGAACATTTCAATTGGAATACCTATTTTAAATTAAGTCAATTGGCTCGGTTTTCACGGTGCCTATCAATAAGCATTATTCAGTTCGCTAGTAGATTCAGCATAAAACAACTAAGTAGCCCTCGATTTCTGAAAATACATAATTGACGCGGAACAAATTAAAGGCAAATGATGTGATTGGCTGTTGAAAATTCAATCAACCAATCACAACAACTGAGGCGCGTTTGACGATTTGTCACGTTAATGTTTGAGACTATTTTCGTCCTGAATAATATTACGTTGAGTTTATTAGTATCTATTTATTTATTAAAGCTTTATGCACTAGTGTGCAAAGGCGGAATTAAGTCCTTAGGCATTTTCCACCAGTCGACCTGGAAGCTATTTTCGTAAGTTATACCTACTTGATGCGTAATGAACTAGCAAAAACTTCTATGACAGTCTCTATAGAAGATGTAGTTTATAAATCTTTTTTATTATTTTAATTATTTTTTGCTTTTCTATTTATTTATTTTTGTCATTAGATAAATTATTTGTTTTTTCTTTATTTAGTGAAATTGCCTTTGTCAATAAATGGGTTATCCGACACTAAAATAATTCTTTTATTCGAACTAGTAGTTTCTGAGATTAGCTCGTTCAAAAAAACAAACCCTTCATCTTTTTATTATCGTATAAAAATAACAACGACACTTCTAAATGCCCGATTAGTAAGTTTCAGACCATAATAATCGGCTATTTGGTCTACGAGCACCATTGCAAATGGCCTAATTGAAATAAATGATTTGATTTTGATTCCGGTAAGTAAGTCAGCGACTGCAAGCAGGAACTTTGCTTATGACTACTTAACTTTATATAACTGTATATAGGACTTCTTAAAATTCACCTTGCCACTACATTTCCTTTCTCAACGTTACTCTTACGACCTTCATAATATTAATAGTTTGTTATTATCAGATTGTAACACTAATATAACAATAATATCTGATGTATCTTGAGTTAAAAGTTGGCTCACGCAGACTGAAATGCATTTCGTGAATGCAGTCTAGATTTGTACAATTGAATTCCTCGTTACTTAATTGCATATTGCACTTTGGCATTAATTTAAAGCTATAATTAAAATATGTGAAATGTAGTCTTTTTGATTTTTCTAACTACATATTTGTAACTTCTAAATCTTTTCATCACAAGCATCTTTTCGTAATTCATTAAGAGTAATAAGTAAACCAAAGAATCAAGTACTGTATTTATTTTTGTAGCTAAAATATTTAAACAACAACAAATAACACTAAACAACAAACTTTGTCTATCAACACTACCTACCACTACACTACCCAATTCTTAGGTTGTAATTATAAATCAATCAGTTTATGTGATAGTGATCAAACAATTATGGTATAGTACAGACAGTTGTGGATTGTAGGGGAGGTATTTGCCCTGTAGAGGTAGACTACCTACCCGTACACATCACATTCACTGTACGTATGGCTGTGGAGTGCAACTCCTTGCCGTCACCGGTGTTTCTTGACAGCTAGAACCAGGGATCTTAAAGTCTATCGACCACATCATCGCTTACCATCAGTAGATTTAGAGAAGCGACTTTTCTATAAGGCATACATTTTGTGCTTAGCGTTTGGTGGAATCGCAAACAGAAAAATTACTTGTCTAAATCTGGTGATGAAATAGTGGTCAAACGCGCACCTAACAATAATAAAAAGTGGGAAATCCAACTTAACAACAATACTCAACGACTAGTCTTTCCTATACTCCACCTTGGCAACAAATCTTCCGCGTTCATCTCGAACTTGGTAAAACCAAGTCCGGGTTTTTTAACCAAGCTTCAAACAATGTTACTTAAGCTGTTAACCTTTCATACCATAACGAATTATGTATAAACCTACGTTACTGACTGAAGAAATTACAATGAGATGCAAACTGCGGTGGCTAGTCCAGGAACATGGGTTCTTATTCAGCAGTATTGCTCACTAAGAGCTCCTGAATTGCATTGAAATTCGTGCCCTGTTCAGGGGAATATGCTTCTTTTTTTTTAAGGCGTGAAATCATCAAATAACTTTCCCTACTCTGGAAGAGTAACTTGCAAGAGAATTCCTCTGGAAGGGGCTCTGCAAGAGAGACTTACTGTCATCACATTTTGATTTCTGTCAGTGTGTTCATTCGGTTACATATTGCGTTCCAAGACCACAGTGGATCTTTCAAATAATTCCTCAAGTCCGGGGAGGCATCGACCCTAACGGACCTCGTCAATAATGCTGACATCTCTTCAAGACAGACATGGAACGCAACACGTCGTCGACCCAGGCCTGGCACTTACCGGATGGCGAGTTACCCATGGCGATGGAAATAGGCTGGCCTACTAATACACAGGTCTTGAACACAACTGTCAAAGAAAGAAGTGATAAAGTGTTATGAAGTATGGCAGCATATCTTTATTTCCATGTTATATCTTTATTTCATTATTCTTATTTATTCTAGCACATGGTGTCTATATCGTGGCTACATCATAGAAAATGATCACTTCATGATATGGCCTAGTTAATGGCATATCATGAAGTGATCAATTTCTATGATCTGGCCACGACATCCACATCTCTTTTTTCCAACTCTCCTTTCGCAGGTATGCTGCAAGAGATTTCTATTAAAAAAATCATCATCTTTGTACCTATTGTTCTGTTTCCTTCTATTCTAATCTTTATTCTATGTTTATACATAAATAGTTAAATAATTAAACAAATTCTGCATAATCTTTCTTACGCTGACTAGATATTACATGTCCGAGATATAAACGTAAGTAATTTTTCTAATCGTCGCCTGACCTTCGTAAACTGAAAGGCTCGGGCCGATATTACGTCCTTGTGCCGGGAAACACTTACCTAGACCACTTAGTTCTCACATTCGAGTAAAATTATGATACTAATATATGTCTACAGAACCGTGTGTAGTACTGAAGTCGGAATTATAGGGCAGCGTTATGTCTCTAAGCTATACTTTAGTTTAAAGGTAGTTAACACTTATTTTCACCTACCTATAGGAAATGACCCAGCCAGGCGTATTAATTTGTGTAATTGATTTTATCACCACTGCTCTCAAAACGGTGAAGGAATTGTCGTGAGGAAACCAGCATGTCCTAGAACCAAAAATTCGAAGACGTGTGACATACACCAACCCGCACTGGGCCCGCGTGGTGAATTACGGCCCATTCCCTCTTCTAGAAAGGAGACCTGAGTCCCAGCAGTGGGAACATTAAAAGGATGATGCTTTAATATATAAAGTGAAATTGTTTGTTCATGTTTGTAGAAGAGTTTTGAATAGCAGTAACGATCGAATTGATTTTCGCTTTGATTCTTTCAACAAATAGAAATCTATAATTCTAAACTATGTATATATCTGATTTATTGTAATTGTAGAGCATTAAAATTTTCTAAATAATTTAAGCAACAAAAACAGATAAGTACAATGTTCTTTCAATACTTTTAAGTCTGCATGTCAGCTTTACATGTACCTCAGCTTACATTAACGTATTTATATTTTAGTTCATGTAATGTTTTCTTCAAGTCATTGTTGCATTGTCTAAAGTTTTAAAGACATATTATTTTTGTTTCAAATTGTTAGTGTAAACAATTGTTGGTAGACTAAATAAATAAATAAAATGAGCAAGAGAACTCTTGTCCACTATAATATCTCCTGGAACTAATCTCTATTGACATTCAAACGGGATATATGTAGATTAACTATAAAAAATGTGCAAAGAAAATAAATTATGTGTGTTCAGAAGCATTAATTTGAAATATTAATACGTATTTCAGCCATAAGAGAATCATAAAACTTCCATCGATGAAGTAATACATCGACTGATCAAAGGTATTGGAAGCTACTAAACTTACAGTTTTACTGGTATACGAAGAACCTATAATAACGTAATAGTGAGGTAAACCACAATTTACAAGTATATCTATCTTGATACTTAAGTTTTGATGGAGGTCACAGGATTTCACATCATACTCCATCACTCACATTTTATGTTACCAAGAAGTTTCAAAATAACTTGGAGCTTTACGACTGAAATGATTTACCTAATATTACAATGCAATAATAATGCTTTGAGAAGTCGCGTTGGAAAATTTTTCTTCTGTTTTTTTGCGATCATTTTCGTTCCAATATCACCATTATCCACCTTATCCTATATGGCTCGTGGACGGTGGGCAATGGGTAGCTCGCTGTCCGTCCGTCCGGTAACAGACCGGTCCGAGCTCAGGTCGTCTACGGCGCGCACTGTTCCCGCGCGCCTCAAGGAGTTGTCAGCAAACTGTAGGGGTCCAGCAGGGCCGAAGCCTACTGGGGCCAAAGGTTATGTGAGAATGTCACCACAGGCCCCGGGACAAAGGCAAGGAACGGAAAGGTAGGTTTTTAGTCAGTAAAAGTCTGACACTATTTCCCGCCCCACCCAAGGGCGGGATTTGTCATTGGATGATTTTACCTACCAAAAAAAAAAAAAAACCTTATCCTATATGTATGTACCACTCTCATCCTGGATTTACCCGCGATAGCAGCAATTCCTTCCACGTATCTCGCTGCCAGAACACAGCAGACAACGCAATACCAGCAACACTCAGGCATGGGCTTACGAGCGGCGAGCAGTGGGTATCTCACCGCACACTGTGTCTGCGTCTGCACACTGCGTCTCAAAGACCCCTTTGTGACACGAAAGACTTCTTCTTTTAAAGACTTCTTTCACACAGGGGCCCAGCAAGGCCGTTGCCCACTAGGGCTACAAGAAATATCTGAAAGGGAAGCCGTGGTCTTATGCTTTAAGTTAGTAAAAGTGTAAAAACCCTTTCGCTCCAGTCTAGAATGCGAGAAATCGTTGCATAATTCCTCACACCAAAAAAAAAATACCACCAACAGACAAAGCGGTTTTTTACTGAAATGCACTTTTACTTTCTTTTACAAAAAGTTCTTAATGCAAAAATCTAATCTCTAAATCTTAACAGCACAGACCGAAAATTTCCTCTGCCGACGAGCAAAGGTCACGGTTTCCAAACACAATGGGCTCTCAACCATACGACCGAACCTTGGAGAAGCGTGCGAAACACGCTAACCTGTGAATAATAGCACTTAATGGGGTTGACACTAATCAGCATAACATTTTTGTTTACGTTTTTTAAAAGTTTAATGTGTTTTACAGTTATTTTTACCAGTTCAAGTTTTTTGGTTCAAGAAATTTTATATGAAGTTTTTTGATAGACCTTTTGTTACTGTTTTTGGCTACACAAAGTCTATGAGAACAATGTTGGTGCGATTACGATCTTAGTGACAGAGTGGTTTCACCAGAATTTTTCACCATTTAATGTTAAATTGTTGTAGCCTCGCTGTGGCCACGCAGCAAGTCTTACTGAGTTTTTGATGGTGGATATCATTTCAGCCGAGTTCACGCGGCAAGAGCTGTCAGCTTAATTGGCCTGCTATAGCCAATGACCATCAAGGCTGCCGGGTTGTGGCTGGCTAAGAGCCACTGAAGGAACACATGTGGGTTTTGAACAGTGAAAGTCGTATCTCTCGCCGTAACCGTGCCCAAGTCGTCGACGTCGCGTTCTGTTCGCGCGCGCCTCAAGGAGCTGTCAGGACAACGAAGAGGCCCAGCCAGCCAACAGCAGGCAGGCAGGGTCGAAGCCTACTGGGGTCATGGGTTAATTTCCGAAAGGAATACCCGGCCCCGGCACGATAGGCTACGAAGGAACGGGGTAGGTTTTTAGTCAGTAAGAGTCTGACACTACTTCCCGCTCCGCCCAAGGGCGGGATTTGTCATTGGATGATTTTACCTACCATAAAAAAAAAACAAAACCCTCTCGCCGTAACCGTGGGGAATTTATTTGATGATTTATGACCTCAAAAGTTAGGCCCTTATTAGGATATTATATGCCACCACACATAAAACCATAATTGCCATCAGCATTCTCTTTGTCCCGTTTTACCACTAAGTCCAAACGTTTAGCGACTCATCATTCTAATAACTTATAATATTACAAAAATCACGATACTCCATCTAAGCGCCCATCTTAGGGCATTTAAAATTAATGACTTGGTTCTGCGGTGATGAGCACTTAACGAAAATAAGCTCAAAATTGCGTGTTGCTCAAATACACTGATTGTATGAGTTGATTGCTGTGACGGGCTAAACACCTCTGTACAGAGAATTGGTATTGAGACAAAGAGCTTTTAAATAGGATAATAATATTGTTTTTATAGATAAATAAATTTACTTATTTACGTGGAATGTAGGCAATTTCATAAATATATTGCATTGGTTGCATTTCGGGGAGTTTGCGTCGGAATTGCATAGCCTAATTCCGCCTAGCTCGTTCCTTCATTGATATTTAGAAATATTTAAGTATGTTTATCAGTTGTCTACTACACATAGCACAAGCTCGGCTTAGTTTGGGACTAGATGGCGTTGTGTTCAGAAATATTATTAATATTATTTTAAACTTCTGTAGTATAAAAACCAATCAGATAATAAGTCGATCCAATGTCGCGTCTAAAGCGCGATTTGTCCCTTCCTCTTGCATATGGAATATTTCAATGCTTCTTATTCCGCTCACTTTTGTCTATAAACAATATGTATCATTGACTATTCCAAAATTTGAATACTAAGCATAATACATCAAAATTCATTAAATTGCAATTCAATTTAATATCTTTGTAGTAAAGTTTCAAATGCAAAGTTTTCAATTTAACGTAAAGCCATCTCTGTTAACGATGTAGTAAAATTATATGAAACATTATAAATCTTCTATTACTAAAGTTATAAAACTCAAGTTAAATTGTAGCTTAACGACGACAACACAGTTAAACTTAATCATATTAATTTTGTAACTTGCAGTTGAAAAGTTCAGTAACAAACTTAATATGCATTTTAATAATTAAATATCAAAATTATCAATCGCCAATATTATCGGAATCAAGCCAAACAAATTAAATAACAGTAGGTATTATTATTTATTTTATAAAAAGCGAACATATAATTATTTCTTTGTGTTATAAAGTAAGTTATAAAAACCGGTAATTTATTATTTCACATTAATTTCGACATTAATGCAAGCACTTGTATTACTGGTACTTGAAATACAAAACATACAAATAACAATAAATATTTAATGGACATGACAGCGTCACTTTCAGCAAACTTTAAACGATTTATTTGTCATTTCATGCAATAAATCTATCACTTAAACAAATGTCTTTCTTTAACATAAATATATTTTTGATAAGTGTCCATATTAAGAGCCGGTTGTAGTCATTGAACTGAACATCAGGACGAAACTGTCAACTACCTGCATGCGCAGAGTACTGGAGTTCTTTGGCCACATGGCTAGGAAAAATGGCCACAACCTGTAACAGCTCATCATAACTGGCATGGTTGATAGCAAACAACCAAGGGGCTGCAGCCCAAAAAGATGGGCAGATCAGGTCTGCTTAACACTGGACACCCAACTAAACGTCGCACTTCATGACGCTAAGAACCGTCACAGGTGGCGAGACACCATCAATAAGAAGTTAATCCAGCGGGAACTTCACGACCCTCAGTAATGAGAAATATGAATCGAGGAGGAGGAGGTAGTCATTGAGTATTTTGTATGAACTCCGCCCGGGTCTATGTCGACTTCGCAGCCCCGTGACAGCAGTTTTATTTTTATCAAAATAAAACATAACTACTCTTTTTTTTTTGTTTTTTCGAGGCCCTTTTAAAAACAAGCTTTATTATTTAATGTAACTTTCAAATATTTTCGTGTCGTAATCTCTTAGACGTTTGAAATCGTAAGTTAGGCCCAGATTCAGCAAATTTATGTCATATTTAGATTTTTGCCTCGTTAGTCAAATAGTCAATTATAATAAAATATTTTTTCATGGTGTTCTCTTCTATATTTATGGATTTCCAGAGGTTTAAAAAATTTCAAAATGAGTAGATCCTGACCTTAAGTGCAACATAAATATAGGCAAGCGCACCCCAACGTTGATTACATCATCGCTTGCCATCAAGCAAGATATTGGTCAAATTATAAATAATGCATTGATTTTAAATAAATGAAAAAGATACTAATATGGAAGAAGTAAATGGAAGCTTTTATTTATTTCTCTTTTTCATATTTTCCTACATTTGGGGATTGTCTTTAATGGACAGTAAAACATAAATAAGATAATAAAGATATCTTCATTGAAAGATGCTCACACCACCAATCAACATAATTGGAAACAAATTACACACGAACCCATTAACTATATGCAGATGTAAACACAGATTATATGGTAACGAGGCAAGTGCAATGTTCTGTGTACATTGCAGTCGGTGTGCCGCGCCACGCAACGCGCATGTTACCGCACTTTCGATAATAGCATGACTAGAACTGCAATTGTAATTTATTTTAGCTCTAAATAAATTGACACTAGGCCGATTTCTCAAATAAAAATATCAAATAATGTTATGTGAGTGACACTCAGACAGATGGGCGAAGATTTTCACTCACTGGACGCCTGAGGCCGTGTTTACGGAGACGCGGTGCGTTGTGCGGACGTTGGGCGTTTCGTCGTACATTGCAGCAGGGGGCCGCGTCATCGCTCGCGCAAACACAAACATATGGCAATATACGACAGACCGCCCGACGCGCCGCGCAACGCGCCGCGTCTCCGTAATCGAGCACTGAAGGAGGTCGACCGCGGTGAAGGTGGTGTGACAATTCGATCGTATTCGCGGGGCAAACTTGGCCAGAGATCGCCTTAGACAGAGATATTTGGAAGGAGAAAGGGGAGGCCCTTGCCCAGCAGTGGGACACATAACAGGCTTTAAAAAATAATAATTTAAAAATATCTGTTATTTATTTATTGTGCACACCTACCAGTGTATTCTTTTTAACCCAAAGATTGACTGGTAGAGAATGCCTTGTTGCAATATGTTCGCCTATGTACCACTACTATACATGAAGTTTAAGTAAATAAATATTGCGGTAAAGTAGGAATCGCCCGTTAACTAGAGCCTCTCTAATTATGATAAAATTAAATTGAGACAGCAAAACAGTGGTTGAGTGATCGACTGTTACGTTACGTGTTGCGAGTTCGATTCTCGCACGGAATAAATAGTTTTTTAGGCTACATACTCATTCCGGATCTGGATGTCTTGGACGCACCAAGATACAATATAATATATAATATAATATTCCACAACTATCACGCAACGCCGTCTAGTCCCAAGCTAAGCAGAGCTTGTGTTATGGGTACCAGCTGATAAACATACTTATATATTTCTAAATACATACATGTTATAGATAAATAACACCCAGACACAGAACAAATGATCGTGCTCATCACACAAACATTTGTCCTGGGTGGGAGTCGAACCCACGACCTCCGGCATAGCAGTCAGGGCCACTAACTACTAGACCAACAGGCCAGTCATTATATTATATATCAATCCCTAATTACGTGTTAAAAAGGCGGCGGTTTTTAATATTAACGTTTTTCATCTTCGCAAAGGCGGTAACAGAGTGGTCGTGGTCACTATGTATTATATCCTTACTTGTGTTGATGTAACTCATCTCATGCTTTTTTTTTTCAGTGGAAAAATCATCCGATGACATCTCCGCGCCCTTGGGCGAGGCAGGAGATAGTGTCAGACTTTTACTGACTAAAAACTGAGGCCGAACCTTCCTTTCTGAAAGAAACTCGCCTCGTGTTGACATTTACAGAATTTTGGATCGAAAATATAGACGAAAACGTTCGAATAGATAAGGATAAGATGATCTAATACGTATCCTGAATTAGGGCATAACTCATTTTTAACCAGTCTTTTTCTCTCTCAATTTCCTTCCCTTGGTATAGAATAATTTTGAAGGAGTCGAAACCGCGGGTAAAAGCTAGTTCTAAAGATGGGTTTTGAACTATTATCTAAATGTCTTCATAACATCCAGCCTACTAGCTGCAGGCAGGCCGGGTCGAAGCCTACTGGGGCCAAGGGTTTGCTTCCGAAAGGAAAGCCCGGCCCTGGTATCTAAGGCCACGAAGGAACAGGGTGGGTTTTTAGTCAGTAAGAGTCTGACACTATCTCCCGTTCCGCCCAAGGGCGGGAGATGTCATTGGATGATTTTACCCACCACCAAAAAAAAAAAAAAAATGTCTTCATAACATAGTTTAATAACAACGGCGATCTTTTGTATAAAGAAAGTTAATAGAAACATGACGTAACAGTTATATACGAAACTGTGTTAATTTAATTTTGTTTAGTTTTGACTATACATTATGCACGTCTACTCAAAAAAAATGTAAATTGAAATTATTTTCACTTTCTGTAATTTCAGTTAAATAAACGAAACAAAAAGTATTATAAAATAGTTGTGTAATATTTATTTTATAGAATAATTGTTTGCGAAAGAAAAGTCTAATACTCAATTGCCAATTTTTGTTTTTTTTTTTTAGTGGGAAGTCATCAAATAACTTCTCCCGCTCCAGGTGGATCGAAAGCGAGAGTCAAACTTTTACTGACTGAAACCCATCCGTTTTTATTATTCCAATGAAATTATTATTATATATAAATCTACGTATAAATTGCATTCGTCACAATTTGTCATAATATTCTTTTTATGTGTGTATCTGTATCTGTAATGTACCCACGATATAGGACCAATTCCTAGTGTATGACATCGTTTAAATAAACCGGGCAAGTGCCATTCGGGCTCGTGCAATGAGTTAGTTGAATTCCTGAATCGAGTTTCGAAAATATTTCAGAATCAAAAGTTAAAAAAAAGTTTTTTGTTGTGAAGTAACTACACATTTACAATTTTCAGAATTTTTCCTATACTTGTATTACAAGACCTAGCTTCATGCCAAATTTCAGAATTCTAGATCAACGGGAATTTTGGTTTCTTTTGAGTGGTCGAATACACGTTTTTTGCGACATAAACGGCCGCATATTTTTTTTCATTAACTTTAACATTAAAGTTTGATTTTTTTACTGAGAATTTGGTTTAAATTTCAACTCGATACCTCCACACGTTCTCGGCATAAAGGGTCTTGACAGACAGACATACAGACGACCAACAAAGTGATCCTACAAGGGTTCCGTTTATTCCTTTTGAGGTATGGAACCCTAAAAATCTATCTTTAAGCGCTGAAGCATAAAAATCGCGTGCTAAAAAAAAGCGTAAGCGCATAATTAGCAAATGATTTACATGACGCGAGATGTGCGCACTGTCTCATAGAAAGCGAGTTGAGCGATCTTTTACTGAATTCATTCGCGCTGTTTACGCTTATTGCCGACGATAATCGATATTACTTATTATTATGTCATTGCAGTGAAAACTATGATTTCACTGGGTATTGTCGAGTTTATTTTGTGTTTAGAGTTTACTTGTTCAATCAATATGTTTCGGTATCTGCGTAAATAAGACTGGAGTACACTGAAAATAAGATGTTTATTTTGGCCTAGATTATCGTATTAATCGTACATTGCTTTTTTTATGGTAGGTAAAATCATCAAATGACAAATCCCGCCCTTGGGTGGGGCGGGAGATAGTGTCAGACTCTTACTGTCTTAAAACCTACCCTGCTCCTTTCATTGCCTTCATCCCAGGTCCCCAGTTTCCTTTTCACATAACCTTTGGCCTTTTTGCTGGGCCCCTACAGTTTGCTGACAACTCCTTGAGGCGCGCGGGAACAGTGCGCGCCGTAAACGACTGCTCGGACCGGTCTGTTACCGGACGGACGAACAGCGAGCTACCCATTGCCCGCCGTCCGAAAGCCCGCGCCTTCTGTGGCCGGAAATCGGAATCGGATTCCTGGTGGTGGCGGTGGTGTGTACGCCGTAATATTACATTGGTTTGGATATGTATTATTGTATAAAATAGTGTCATAGGACAACTAGTATTTGCATACTTGTCTCGAGTGCACAGTTGACAGTTGCTTAAAGACCTTTGACCCAGGCGGACGTGTTGACCCTAACTGCTGGTGACGTAAGAGCCATTGTGTTTACCCCTGTGTTAGTACGTCCACTTCAACAACAACTTATTAAGATTTGTAGTTCAGTTTCGAAGTTTATGACTATGTATGGTAGACATATTACCCCTAAACATTTTGGAACACATTCATTGTGCATACAACCAAAGAGTGGAGTTCCCTACTGGAGTCTGTTTCCTGATAGCTACAATCTTAGAGTGTTTAAAGAGAGAGAATAGGTTACTTCTAGGCAAGCATGCTCCATCATCGGCCACATCATTGTGGCCGATGATGGAGCGGTCAAGCGCGAGCTTACCAATACAAATAATAAAAAAAACAATTAACTTTTCTAATACAGATTAGTATACAGGGTGGCGCCGACAATACGATTAAAAATTAAACAGCGTATACCTTCAGATGCTCCTAATCTGTATACCAAAAAGTATTCAAATACATCCAGTAGTTTAGTCACAAGACATAATAGCGTAATAACAGGACATTATTTTTCATATTCAGAATTTTCTCCATGATGTATATGAAGTTTACGATTACTAAAAAACAACTTTTTTGCCAACTGATAATAAAAATACCTGGAAGGAATTGGGGGAGGCCTTTGTCCAGCAGTGGGAAAGTATAGGCTAACTAAAAAAAGAAAAAAAAATCTTTATTGTACCAATATTTATAAATGCTGTTCTTTTTTGTTTACTTTCAGGATTTTTTTGGTAGTTTAATAATATTCCTTTGGAATAGTACTACTAGTATTTTAATTTACTGTCGTATTATCGGCACCACGTTATAAATCATCCAAACATTTATTTCCAAAATTATAATTTTCACTGAACACGAGATTCTGATAGAACTATTTGAATAACATTTGCATAAGAATTCTAGAGACAATTTCAGCCTTACCGTCGAAATCATATTATGGAACTAAATGACCCTCCACCCGTTCATATCATAAACTTGTTTGTTAACGATATAAAACATTATACAATACAGATCTCCAGTAATACCTTATTGCTATATCATACTGTAGGAACAGATAATTATGAACGTTGTGGACATAACTGGTTTTCTTTAGATTTCATTTATTTGAGTAAGTGGAGCGTTGGTAGTCGTTTACTGGAGTGAAGTAAACCCGGCTGACTTTATGAAGTAGGGCTTATGTTACAACAGCCATCTTGTCGCGGAATGTTAGTTTAAAGTACGATAACTTAACCCTTTTACTTAAGTATCTTCGGATATATATAAAAATACCTACAAGGTTTTTGGAAGATAAAAGTATATTTTTTATGTTGCCGTTAATTCTAAAAATAAAGCCTTGACTTTAATGTCTTTTATAAAGTTAAAAAAAGAAACAAAGACACATGGTTTTTTACCAGAAACATTTTAATCATTAAATAAACAATTCATGACTAAAACTTAAATTCAGAAGTTGCTGACGAATATTTAGAATAATGAAAAATGAATTTCATGTCTGAAAAGCTATATTATATACTTCTCTAGGTTCAATGCTTTATAATGGACATTTAAATTGGTTATTTATACGTATGTAAGACACGGTGATAAGACCATATTATACCATATTAGCAAAAAAACACTTACAATCCTTTGCTTTTATAAAGAGAGTTATAAAACGAATGCTGTCATAAAATATATACAATACAAGAGTTATTACCATATAAATCATTCGTTATTAGAGATTGCAAAAATTCGATAGTTATGAATTTCGAATATTCGAATATTTTTATTCAATATTTTTCACTGACCCTTTGGACTAAGAGTTTTTATCTGACTGTACCAAACAGCTTTAAAAATTCAGTGGTATCCGAATCGTCAGTAAAAAAATATTGAAAATAAAATGAGTCGCTTCGGACACTATGTCCGTATATATTGTGTCCAAATCGTCAGCAATACAATTTCATTCATATACCTCGATCGGTGTTTATGAAAACTTCTACTATATTAGATGACCCTAGTTACTTATCTTCTTCGTTGACTGTACATCTACATACAGTACGGCCGACGGATCTTGGCGCGTCCAAATCTAGGCTCTGCGAACTTTAGCGCTCAAAATAAGCGCGCCAAATAAATGATTACTAATAACAGTTGTTAATAGCAATAACAACTGCTATTAGCATTTGTTTTTTCAAATTATTTTTTTTTTTTACGAGTGCACAAGCGCTAAAGTTCGCAAAGCCTAACTTCAGGCGCGCCAAGATCCGTCGGCCGTACTGTAGGTATCTAAATGAGGTCATTTTAAGATCAGTCGTAAACGGTTGTCTTAACTGGAGCAGCTGATTTGTTAACGATTTAATGGATCGTCAACTGTTGCGATACAAGGCAAGTTTGTATTCAGATTTTAGAAATATCTTGGTAACTGTGAAAATGACCCCTATCTGAAGAGGATGAGGCAATTAGAAGGTAAACTAAGGCAATACAAGTGCAATTACCATATTCAGTTTTCTGAATCGTCAGATATTTTTAATGTTATCGGAAGCAGGAGCTCTAAATTCGCTTAGGCCTAAAGTCGCGCTGGAAAACAAAGCATAACTGACGGCAAGCAATAACTAGCTCGCAGTCCGTCGTGATCAACATCGTTTGAAACAGCTGTCAGCTTTTTTGACCTGCCTAGACTACAAGTTACTCTTAATGATTTTTAAATTCAAATTCGTTTATGTAAATCGCTGCAGTTAAACTTTTGACATTTTAAACTTAATCAACATTAATTTAATTACATGTATCAGTTTCAACAGTTTAAAATCTAAGATAAGAATGAATCACCCTTTAGATCAGATCAAATCGTATTTAAATGTGACATAAATATAATTCAACGAAATACATTCACTGCAAAACGCAGCGGTGCAAATAAGTGATACGTGTAACAATATCGCGCAACCTTGGTAGTTGACCGAGCGCGACACTGTCAAGTTATACTAAGACTTCGGCCAAGGTGAGTAGCTTACGCGAGGGCGGAGGCGAGCGCGATTTTAAACAGGATATAAAAAGTCCCATCATAGTCGGAGTGACAGTGTCAGGAAGACTTTGGCCTACTCACCACGGACCAGCTTACATACAAAACTATGAAACTCTGTTGACGGAGGCAGCAAAGTCACGACTGCACTACGTTGCCAACGTGTCTGTAGAAAGTAGGCCTTATGTGACTATGATATGGCCAAATTACATCAATTATGATTGCGATGAAAAAACCTAAAACCGACACCAATAATTCATTTGCTTAGGAGGATCGACCTTGACTGTTTAAATGATGTTTGCCTTTAGTTAAATTCTCCCCCTATCAGGATGGATCTGTGCAATCTAATAAGCGATCGTCTAATGTTTTTACTCTGTGAGTATAACACGTGCAGCCTACTACTTCTCACTAGCGTGTTCATATGAGCAACGTACCAGCTACCGCTCTTGTCACTCTAGTCAAAGCCTTAGGTGTAACTTGGAACTTACATAGCTATTATAATGTAGGTATAAGTGAAGGCGTGGCGCAATCGTTTAATTGTTCCAACGAGTTATACTTTTAAGTTTCAACTCGGTAAAAGTCTTATCGATTTTTTGAGATAAATCAGTTTGAGTCAAAATTTTGAACTGATTTCGAAATGTATGAAAATAAGAGTAACAAGACAAACGAGTTATTAGTACAAGTTAACTGCTGATTACAGTTTACTAGTATCTTTCAAAACGTCCTGTATCTAAGTATCTAATACCCGCCAACTATACTTAGTAAAGAGTTTAGCCAATAACTAGTTTTGCTATAACTTATAAGTATGTTAGCTACTATGAAAGTTTTAAATGACTCACGCTGTCACACCATAAATGTTTAAGTGTTACTGGTCTAGACAATTGCAATTTATGTTATTAAAATTTTCTGTAGAAAAATATTTTTTAAAATAAATTGCATTTCGAATTTTCATATGCTAATTATTCATGAAAATTAATTTCAGAAACACTAATTCGTAAAACACTTAATTTAATCCTCGAAATAAAGCCGGCTTTACTTAAATACCTACACATGCGTAGGCGCCGATAGTCTTAAAACTTGTCGAGATACAGTCGTCACAATTTTAATTGGAATTGTTGAATTCCTAATTCGAATTGAACAACGGCGCTCATGCACTTGCGTAAATGGAAAGCCCTTGTCAGTGTCTTGTTTGGTAGTGTACTAGTTCCTGCCAATGGTTTCGCCCACTAGCAAGTAGAAAATATTTGTTCACCTATTTAAGCATGAAGGAGTAATATACACAGAACGGTTTATACGGAGTCGAAGAAAAACATAGCAAAATGGTATAATCAAAGAAGACGACCTCGATCTTGAAGAAACCTAAAAATTCCTTTTTAAGGTCCTAAACAAGTCACATTCAATTACACTTTTGACATGTTGTGCTACCGAAACGGAACATACCTATAAAAACATTTTACGCTTTTGACATGTGCTACCACAGGAGTATATCCCAAACATTTTACACTTTTGACATGTCCCACCGAAACGAAACAAATGATTCCAAATATTTTACACTTCTGACATGTGTTACCGAAACAGTACGTGGTTAATCCCAAATATTTTACACTTTACAATAATAGCTGTTCAGTATCTCGGAAGGTTCACAGATTTGGGGTGTTGATAGAATGTCAGTTCGTCTAAAAATCCTGATCTTTTCACCCTTAATGATATTCGACACATACCTGAGTGGTCCTAAGGGCGCTGGTGACGGCGAGCAGCGTCAACGCCGCCACGCTCCACCACACACCGGCTCGCATCCTCATGCACTGGAACAACAAACATGTATTTTGTAAGTCACTTGTACACGTACAATTTTGGCGGTTAATAAGTGATTTGGATTTATTGATTTTGATTTTAATGTCTGTAATTTTATTTTACGTATATTTAATGTATTCGGTTGCGTTTATATTATTGTGCGCTATACAACTAATTTTACGCAATATATTCTGTTCTATTTTTAGCAGTAAAAGATATATCATCTGTGAAAATTTCAACTTTCTGGCTTTAAAGTTCATGAGATATTGTCTTTTGACAGACAGATGGACACTCCCTCCACCTTCCCATGGCCAGACCAACTAACATATGTCATACGGGCTGAATCGTGAGGCGGCTGCGAACTTAGCACCCTTGGCCATCTTATTTAATTGTCCGCAGGCACTTCTCGATCCCATACAAATTAGCCACGTCAATCCCGGTTTGCGTTCTCCCTAATAGGCTTCTATAACAGAAAGACGGACAGTGAAGTCTTAGTAATAAAAGTTCCCGTTTTCACCCATTGGTTGCGGAACCCTAAAAAATCTAAATATAATAAGGGTATCATTCAGCACTATTGTTATCGCATTAAAATGCTTAACAAGGACATTAAAATCAAGACATTATTTTCAGCGTTAACTAAAACCATTTTCATGAATCATTTACTCAATGCCGTGAATTTAGAATGTCTAACAACCAAGATCAAAGTAAACAAATTACTTATCACTAACAATGTTAAGTAACCGGGCTGTAAATAAAATGTTTATTTATAAACTTTGAGTGTAGCCGTTAAATGATACTCAAACATTAACACAGCGCTAACTTATCACTCAACTGTTATATGGCGGGTTTCTGAATTGAGTATTTTGAGTTAAGAACGACTCAAACCATACTTAAATGCCAAATTTTGACAGATTTGCAGGCTAAAGTAGAATTTGAGTAATTCTCAACTTCAAATGCTTAAATCAGAAATCGGGGGATACACCGTTAAATTTTGGTCGTTTTAATCCCGCGGAGGGTCGATTCGGTACATGAAATACTATCGATTTGTAAAGAAAAATTAAAAAATAAAGTACTTTTTTTCAAAAACTCGAATTGCTATACACATTTACGATTTTTTTTTAAATTTCTTTAAGTAAACGAGTCAATGACCTTGTAGGATTAAAACGACTAAAATTTAACGGTGTATAGACTTGTATTAAAAGTTGTCGGTGTCGACAAGCAATGACTAGCTCGCCGTTCATCCGGTAATCTATCCGATAATCATCCGGATCAATCTCGAGTCGACGACGTTGCATAGTGTTCTACATGCACCTCAAGGAGATTTTAGCAAAACCGTAGGAGCCCAGCAGGGCCGAAGCCTACTGGTGCCATGAGTTTTCGAAATTGAAACCCTGGGTCTTGAAACGCTAAGGCAAAGAAAAAACATAGATGTCATTTTCATCACCATCATCATCATTTCAGCCGAAAGACATCCATGGATATAGGCCTCCCCCAAGTGACGCCACAATGAACGGCCCTGTGCGTGTCGCATCCATCGGATTTCCACAACCCTTAACAAGTCATCGACCTTCCGACGCTACATCTTCCGGTACGTGGTTGCCATTCCAGAATTTGTGGTGTGGCTTTAGTCAGTGAAAATCTGACACGCCCTCCTACTTCGCCCTAGAGCGGAGGTTATATTGAATGATTTCCTGACATTAAAAAAGGCAGATTTTAATCAGTAAAACTCTGACACAAATGATTTCCGAGTAACTAAAAAACTTTCTGACATTTTAAACACTGACATAATAATTAAAAATATTCATCTTAGAGCTTTAGTGCTGTTATTTTAAATTACATTATCTCGATAAATATTTAAAGAATTGATGCCTGAATAAAATCTTCTTTTACTTAAAATAACTCGAATCTATTTGGTTCAAGGGCAGCAGTTTAGTAATTAGAGCTGTCACTACTTCAATCAGTAATATTATTTATATTTACTGGTAAATCTTTGAATATCCAACTTTTTTATTAACCCAGAGAAAAACAATGGAACGAACGGAGAAATACCTAGAAACAAGACAGGCCACCTATACGTACAAAACGTTTTGGAAACATAGTCATTAAAATACGCTGACGGAGTCGGTGTTCCTTATTAGCTACATCCGGGGGGTCTTCAATTTAAGATTGAGGTTACTTTTAGGCAAGTGTACTACATCGTCGATCACATCAGCGCTTATTTGCGTGCTTGGTGAGATAGTGGCCAAAGCGATGAATAATCTATACTTATAATAAATCTGTAGAAGTAAAAATTCTGTACATTGAAAATATCAAAAAAATAAATGGCAGAAGTTGTTACTAGACCGAAACCGAACCCAAAAATGTGATCAAAAAAAAATTTTGTCTGTCTGTCTGTCTGTTTGTTCAGGCATCACGCAAAAACTACCGGTCGGATTACGATGAAACTTGGTATAATTATTCTTTTATATCCTGGGCACCACAGTGGGTACTTTTTATCCCGGAAAAGTATATACAATAAAAAAAAAACTTAATTTTGCGGTTCGATCCCTAAGCCCGATTACTGTACCAACCGCAAATAATAAGTTTGTCGCAGGCTACGTCACCCGTTTCTATTGTAAATAGCCACAAAAGGCCCGCGCCGAGACAGAAGTATTAATACCGGTAAGTATGCTCGATAGACAACGTTCTACACAAATAGCACTTTACACAAAAAACTCATTGATAAGTTTCGTCTTTCGCGCGAACGAAGTTGCGGGCACAGCTAGTAAATAAATAAAGTTATAGAAAAATCACATTTTCAAACCACTCTAGACCTTAGTAAAAGCTTAAATTGTCGCCGTTTCGTGCTAACTTACTACAAAGTAATAAATGTCAAGAAGCCCGTCACGTTGCTCTCTTCATATCGATAAATCTGCCACTCAACACTTTCACTATCAAATTATGTGACAGCTTTCGATTTCATACTACTGCTTCACTTCTGTGTGACCCTGGCACTTCTTCGAATAGTTGGAGCTAATTTACAGATGTTTGCATAAATTAATGAATACTGATGCAGTGGTTGGGCGATTAACTACTGCACTGCGAGTCATTGGTTCGATTCCCGCACGGAACAAACATTTGTATGGCTTTTTTCAGGTCTAGGCATCTTGATTATGTGAGTTTGTATGTTTTTGAAAGCACCCACGATACATGAGTCATTCCTAGTCTGGGCAAAAGTTGAAAAGAATCTATTTGTGTCTAGGACGACATAACTCAAACAACATAAATTTATTATTATTTTATTCATAGTAGAGCTTTAACTTTAAATAAATATGTTTTGATAATCATTTTCTGTCCATTAAAGGTTTCTATTCAAAAAAACAATATTATTAATCCGATGCAGTAAAGTTAAAAAAAAAATTAATACTATATGTCATAAATCTCATTTTCTTTGTTATCATCTTTGTTGCCAATTAGCGACAAAGATTCTATATTTATGAGAACTTAAACCTGGGAAGAACGATTTAGTAAAATAAAAATTAAAGTTTTTGAAGCCGTACTTCTGTAAACAAAAAGCGTATACGTTCCCATTTACAAAAAAAACATCATTATTCATCATCACAGGGGCGCCGACTCCGTGGGTGCTAGGGGGCTCGAGCACCAATGAGAAATAAACACTGGATGCCAAGCACCCCTGAGAATAGGATAGACATCAAGAAAGAGACAGTAATCACGACGATTAGAGCGCCGGTTGAGACGCAGGGTCGCGGGTTCGATTCTCGCACTAACACAAACCTAAATATATTTTTATCAAACATAGTAATTAATTACGCAGTATGTAAGTAGGACATTTATTTATTTGCCGGTCGATCAGTGTACATTTCTCTTCTCACACTTCGCCACTTATTCGAGTCATCAAATAAGCATGAGCACCCATGAGGTTTTCTAAAAGCTGGCGCCCCTGCTTCATCATCTTCTAGCCCCACATTACTTGGGGCCGGCACACCATGTATTTTTCTTCCATTCTGTCCTGCCACCCGTCACGCAATCACTAACTCCACTTTCTTTCATATCACTCCTCACACAATCCATCCATCTTTTCTTTGACCTCCTTCTCCCTTTCCATCTATCCACATGTATACTCATAACTCTTTTAGTAACATGTGTTTCATCCCTCCTATTCACATGACCATACCAAGACCCTTTCATCATTACTTATACGAAAAATATTTGAAATAATAACTAAAACTGCATTTTAAATGCAATGATTTAATAATTAATTTATGTAATTCTAATGCAATTAGTTTCGGTATTTGTTTTAATATTTTGATTTGAGTGCTGCAATGCATGCTCTCTAGCACATTAAATAAACAAATAATAATTAATTCAGTTAGTAATTAGTATTATTAATCATATTTATTTCAGCCACTCATCCTTGACACAGTTGGGTATAGCTATCAGAAAAAGGCTTAATCTGATAAGTATTTAATTATTTTCGCTCATTATAATTCTACAACTCTACTAAAGTGTAAAGATATTTTTGTCTAATAATGTTTTTTTGCAATACGCCAAGTCTGGCCTTGAAAAACGGAAGCAGGGCTTTTGGGCAACGCCCTGTACAAAGAAATAACCACATTTACTTATTTAAACCCTTGACTCTTACTGCAGGGTCTCGCTTGCAATGGCTGAATGAGAGACGTGTGTGACTTTAGCAATAAAACATAACGATCGATCAATCTAAACTAATAATCATGATAAGGAGGTTAACTTTAACTATTTTGTTTGTGGAGAACGAGAAAGTAATGAGCAGTGCAAATCTGATTACAAAACTCCACCACTGATAGAGATCAACACTTAAAACGAGAGGAAAACCGCAGCAAAGAACTAGTATCATCTAATTATGTACTCACTGACTTCTGCCAGCGGCTTCGATCACGTGAAATTAGAAAATCATGCCAATAGATATTCTTTATTGTACGTATTGTATAAGAATTAATATCTTACGATTATCAAAAGATACTCGTAAATCAACTACCAAAACCAATATGTCGCAATAGCAAGCCGATCGCATCAATCGATCGACTCGTACGCACCAATAAGCGATTGATCAATTATCAGGAGACGACCGGCGCTGGCGCAGGTATGCGGTGCAACGCGCAACGCTTTCTATGACCACACGAGCTAGATGCTTTATGGAGCGGTGTGGTGATGTAATGCTTTTGTTTTAAATAGACTACTGGAGTTTAAGGACCGACTTTTTTATTTACATTGGATATTTACAGTTTCCTTGCGTGATCGCATCAGAAATTAAAATATTCGCAGAAGAACTAAGGTTACCGACATAGCTCTAGGAATTTCCGAAAGGGAACTTAAGTGGCACTGAGCATATTGCTTGGAAAACAGATGGCTGATGGGGCCGGTTCTGGGGTGATGATCACGTAGCAAAAGAAGCAGGTTTGGGTCTCCCACAAGGTAGACCGATGACCTGGTGAGGGTCACGGGAATCCGATGAATGCGAGACACATAGAACCGATCGCTGTGGCGACAATTGGGGAGACCTTTAACCGACTATACACGTCTTTCGATTGAAATGATGAATATGATGATTCTTTTCTATGAGAGTAGTGGTTGCTCAGTGGGGTCCGACTTACGAATTGTACGTTGTAGGTTGTATCCCAGGCCGGCGCTATACTTTGTTTTATTCATATCATTGCACTCAAAACAGTGAAGAAAAATCTGCCCCCTGCCCTATGGACGCACCATTTCAGCAACGTAAGTTTTTAATCTTTTGAACCGTAATTAGAGACACAATAGAAAGAAAATATGTGTGCGAATGCCGGCGTTCGCTTGGGGCTTGAGTAATTAATGCACCCTAAAGAAAAAAAATAAGAAAATTAGCATAGCACTAAAACTCAGTAGAAAAATCCACGTCAATTAAAAAGACTTAGTTCTAGAACAAACAATTATAATTTAATTTATTTAGTCTACCTTGAATAAATAAAAGACACAGTTCCTTTCGTACAATTCTTACTCATACAAGTAATATTCATACACTTGGGTTTTCCTTAACTTTAGATAACGAAGGCTTTGACTGAGGCAATCCAGCAGTTTCAAACGGATCAATAAAGAAATGAACTAACTTGAATTAATTAACATAATTAATTAATTGGGCATTTACATAGCTATGTAGGAATGTTGGAAAAACTGTAGAAAACTGCCGTCAACAGACGTAACTATATCTATGTGTGTGTGTGTGTGTAGATTAAAGTTGACTCACGCGCATAATAGTATAGTACGCGGCCCGAAGCCCAAAAATCGGTTATTGCGCATTCAAGGTCGACCGTCATGTTGGTTCAACTTGTGTGTCGAGGAATAAAACCGATTTTCGGGTCTCAATCGAAGGGCTGCGCGTAATCTGATACCTAATATTTAATTAAATTTCTAATTTAAATTCATTGTGTGGATTTAGTGTATGAAAATAATTAGCATAAATAATCAGATTTATAGTGTTCCCACTGCCAAGGGAATGAGCTGTGATTCACCACGCGGGCGTAGCGCGAATTGGTGAATGCCTCATGTCTTCCATTTTTTGGTTCTAGGACATGCCGGTTTCCTCACAACGGAGAGCAGTGATTAAATAAATTAAACAAAGTAATGATCCTGGCTGAGTTCGAACCCGTGACTGATACACTCGTAAAAAAAAAAACAATGAAAAACAACTCTAATTTATTGCTTTCTGATTGTAGAAAGTTCTATGCTAAATACTTATTACTCTATAAAGTCAATTATTCGTGCATATTGCAAATAAAAGATTACAAACAAACGTAACAAATACTAATTCATGCGTACACATCTCACACACGAATTACTGCAATTAAAAAAGTATATCTCAAGATAACTATAAAATCAACGTGACGATCGTCAAGCATTTCTTTTGTATACTTACCCATAATTTATGTTCACTATTAACGTTCATTGTGAACAATAGTTTACAATGGATCAATGTGGTTCCTCGACTAAAAAGTCATTAGGTTACCACCACGTCTAAACGCTACTATTAAAAGAAACAAAAGAAGTTCAAAACAATGGCTACGTTGATCTAGGAGTTTTGTGGCAGGAAGCATGGATGGGGGATGTTCCGGTCATTAGTCTATCCGCTCTATATTTTAGAATAGCATGCTGAAAAAACTAAGGGGCAGGCTTGCGTATGACAGCTATCCCACCTGAGCTCCATCTTTGACCAGCACGTTTGGCTAAAAATAACCAATTCATTTTTATCACCTATAGACCCCTAGATTGTACCTTTAAGGATATGTTGGAAAATCGTGGAAAACAGCTATCAACAACGTAACGATTTGTGAAGACTCAAATGCTTTAATTAAGTTATTAATTAGCGGTTAATCCAACCATTGACTTCCATCGACTGATTTGATAGCTCTATACTTCATTGTGTGGGACACTACAAGTGTATGAAACACAAGAATCAGCTATAATAGTAAAACAGACGTGTTCATCTACTACTCTATGTATATTCACGAGATAGAATGCACCCAGGTAGGCCGCCGTAAACACAACTCGTCGAAATGGAGCTTTATTGACCCTTTATATATCCAATTTCAGTCCGGTGTCTCTATTCAGAACATGAGCCATACTTTGGAGTGCCTCAAGTGCCCATGTACACTTTCGAGGACTCGATGAATGCCTCTGATACTTAACGTACTCAAATATTGTGCTTATACCATTCAAGGAGTTTAAGAAGAAGAAGGAGGTAGAAGAATTGGGTTCTTATATCGGAAAGGGGGGATACTCCGAGCAAAAGGTTGTAGCGTCTGGTGAGCTACATAAGTGGTCTCACCATAATAAAGAAAAAAACCTAAAGGAAACCCACATCTTCACTCTTATTAACTTCCAATTGAATCTCACACCCAAACTGGTGTTAAACTGTAATCAAAATACCTTCACGTAACACTAGCAACCATTATAACATTTCATTGCCAACCATCGAGCAAAATCAGGCGCATCCATAATGATATCAATTTATATAGTAACACTGTTCTTAACACTTTCACTACTCAGCCAAGTATCTCAATCTTAGCGAGTGCAGGACAGGTAACAAGGAAAGAAAGAGATAGCTTCACAAAAATAACTACGGGAAAAAGAGATAGTTGTTGTAAAATCCAGTCATGTGCGAATTTAACGAGATAGCTTTGATAGGCTATGTATATGTGTGTGTGAAGATTTTCGATGCTCTTTCATACTGCAGTTCTATGCTTTATGGTATAAATTGGCTTTGTCGATGGATAATCTTATTGAAAGGTTGTAGCAATTTTCATTCACGTTAGACGTTCAAATAACTGTCAATTACTCTCTCCAGATAGTTGGAGATAATATTGAGAGACTACCACCAGCATCGCCTATGTGAAACAGGTTTCTCCATACCATAAGTTTTGGAACCTCGGTTCTTCGCCTTAGGAGGTATATTTCGGAAAATTCTTTCTTATTTTTTGACATCATAATAGGCATCTCTACGCAAAAGTTCAGCTTTTTATGTCGAAGGGTTTGGGTTGAACGCTGATGAGCCAATGAGTGAGTTAGACCTTACCTTTTATATATAATACAGGTATGGTTTTAACCAGTAAAAGTCTGATTCCCGCTCCACCCAGAGCTGGGAAAACGTTAGATCATTTGCAACCTTAAAAAACCCGATCTATGCTTAATGCAAACAAATAAATCCACACCACAGCCACAGTTTACCAGGGTTACCTATCTTTTTTACACGACTGCCCAAAAAAAGGAGTGTTATGTTTTCAGGGTTCATATATGTCTGTATGTATGGTAGAGAATGCCATATTGCAGTAAGTCAGCCTATGTACCACAATTTTTTATTTATTTTTAATGATTATAAACTAGTGCTTGATTGCAATCCCACCTGATGGTAAGTAGTGATGCAATCGTTGATGGTGAGTCGCACTAGTTTATTAAGAGCCTATTCACTCTAGCCTTGAAGACCTAGCCAAATTATAATCGGATGGAAAGACCGCAGCAGGCAAATTGTTCCAGTCCCTCGACGTACGCGGTATGAACGACGAGGCGAAACGCCTAGTCCGGACCGTAGATGTTTCAACAAAGTAAGGGTTTTTTTTTTTTTTTTAACGTAGATAAAATCATCCAATGACGAATCCCGCCCTTGGGTGGGGCGGGAAACAGTGTCAGACTTTTACTGACTAAAAACCTACCTTTCCATTCCTTGCCTTTATCCTGGGGCCTTTGGTGACAGTCTCACATAACCTTTGGCCCCAGTAGGCTTCGGCCCTGCTGGACCCCTACAGTTTGCTGACAACTCCTTGAGGCGCGCGGGAACGGTGCGCGCCGTAGACGACCTGAGCTCGGACCGGTCTGTTACCGGACGGACGGACAGCGAGCTACCCATTGCCCACCGTCCGCGAGCCCGCGCCTACGGTGGCCGGAAATTGGGATCGGAAACCCGGCGGCGACGGCGGCGTGTGCGCCTTTGCCTAATGCGGTCGGCCTCCTCCTTTAACAACGTAAGGGTGGATACTCGCCGTACGTCGGGTTGTCCGATGGCGGAATCAAGTCGTACTGTACATAAAGATCAATACTTAGCCAGGAATCTTCAGCAAAATATCTTCTGACATATTATAAGTGCCTTTATACGATTGTAGGCCTATGTGAAATAAATAATTGTGGTTTAAATAATTCAAATAGAAAAAAAAAGTATGAATGGAAACAATCAACACTTCCGCAAATCGGAACGCGTTCATTTATGTGTGAAATGTAAAGCGGACTGAACAGCAGCCATTACGTAAAACTATTGCAGAAATTCTCGTACAGTAATGCGCATTGTACCCGATTTACATCGAATATTGTTGCGGTCAGAGCTTTGTAGTGCATTTTTTTTATCAGCCTACTTTCGAATGAATGATTTAATAAACATTTAACAATCAGAATAATCAGGTTCATGAAGGAACTTGTTTGTCCTTGGGATTGTTGTTTCGAGTTCCTTCAAGTGCTATTCCTTACTTTTATTGAAATCGTTACAAATATATTCGTAGAGGTACTTCATTTGACAACCTATTAGTATTATGCAAAATTAAAATGATACGTAATTAAGGAAAATTACTTCAAACAATCCATCAAAGGTTTTATCAAAGCTTGACAAATTTTGTTAGTAATCAATAAACTTAAAAAAAACTAGACCGATTTTAAAAATTATTTTATCAGGAGCATACTTCTTTATCACTAAGTGACATAGGCATAATATAAGTATAGTAAATTATCTACTTTTACGCATGTGAAGCCTAAAAGCTAGTATTCTGTTTCAATGCGTACGTTCTAAAACATAAACCTCGAAAGTGGAAAGGAAATTTCCTCTCAGGCAAAATTGCAAAACAAAAACGCTAATTTAAAATCAAGATTTTAGGTCATCTCACATTACAAGGTGAAACACAAGCCATGCGTTAAATCTTAATCAGATCATAATCTCATTGACTCCTATCAACCAATAGCGTGCCAACATTAAATAAATATAATTAAACGATTGTCAATGCAGCCAACGCAACGGAACCGGAATGGCCGCAAATGTCATGGACAATGCGATAGGAACATAATATGTTATTAAAAAGTAGAAGTAAACGCTGACGTGTCAAACGCAACTGTGCAAGTGGGAATTGTAATTTTTAAGGTTGGTGTAGACTGTCTTCTATATCTAATAAAGAGATTTTTCGTAAATTAAAAACGCTTTCTGCGTCAACGGATTTTTTAGCGGCTTTCTTTAATAGAAGTAGCAATAAACAAGGAAGATTTATGTATAAATTTGCACCTATGCAACACATTGGCACGCCACAATTATGAAGGTAAGTCCTCTCTTTGAGGTATGACTGGAAAGACCTCATGGCGTCCTCACCTTCCGCATGACGCTGGTTCTCACCGAACATATCAAGTTCGGTATATACCTGCACCCGAAGTGACAGCCGGATGTCACCACTGTATGGACCGCCCGGAGGACACGGTGGAGCACACAGTAGAGGTGTGCCCCGCCTGGGCAGATCATCGCCGTGTCCTTGACACAGCAGTGGGCCCATTGGTAACAGCCCCGACTTACGGTCGTGGGTTTAAGCCTTAATTACTTTTTTTAATTTTTTTCCTCACCACTGCCCACAAAACGGTGGAAAGAAACATGATGAGGAAACCGACCTGTCCAAGAACTAAACATCCGAAGACATGTGATATCCACCTACCCGCACAGGGCCCGCGTGATGAATTACGGCTCATTCCCTCTCCTCGAGTGGAGACCCGAGTCCCAGCAGTAGAAACATTAAAAGGCTGATCGATTATGCATAATGTTGATTCAACACAAGTAAATGTGATCAATATGATAAAAATACGTACGGATATGTCTAATTTCTAACTTTCATTGAACAAAAAATAAAACCTAAACTCCGAGTGAATGGGTATCGAGTGTCTTGCCAAATATTGTTGACGTCGTGAAAGCAGCAAATTATACGTTAAACAAATATCCTATAACATATAGAAATAATAAAAGTTTTATATTATGCTGGTTTTTGCGGTGACAATGTTTTCTCTTGTCTTTGAAGATAAGATTACCAGTTCTCTTGAATACCACGTGTTAATCATATAAAATAACTGTACGAGATTTCACTTCTTTTATTCTTATGTTAAGATCTGTGAAATGCAACGGTTAATTAAGAGAAAAGAAAAGTTAATAAGCAACAATATTATTCTTAGCAAACGTTGACAATAAACATAAAACTTTTCTTCTTTTAAAATTTTTGATTTCATTTACGATTTTTTTTTCTTGTTTTTTTTTATGTCTAACAAAAGGTAACCTTGTTATACTTGTAAACAATTTTACTTATACTTGATAGGTATAGCTTTACACAACCTAAAAAAAATATATATACAAATGCGACTATCAAAAACGATTTCGATACATATAATGAACATTACAAAACTTGGGCAACACAGTAAACTTTTTTCTAAAATGAATGATTTTTTATTGAATACATTTTAAAGCCGCAAAAGGAAATAAACACCACAAAGAGACAGTAAACACAACATTTCCAATTACTTTCTTCAAAAAGACAATATCACGCGATTCGCTATGCTGGTGGACACATAACCTTACACACACTACCGACATCCACACGGAATAGCGGTGTCATTACTGCTATTAATTGCATAATTAGTAGCCCCATGACAACTGTGTACAGTAAATTAATTAGCCATTGCAATCATTATTATTTACGGCATGAGAAACGACATGGCATATTTTATTGCGTTTGACAAAATTACTATGTTTGTACAGTCGATGCTTTAAGTAAGTTACGCCGCCGGGATTCCGATCCCGATTTCCGGCCACCGTAGGCGCCGGCTTGCAGACGGAGGGCAATGGGTAGCTCGCTGTACGTCCGTCCGGTAACAGACCGGTCCGAGCTCAAGTCGTTTACGGCGCGCACTATTCCCGCGCGCCTCAAGGTCAGTCAACTGTAGGGGCCCAGCAGGGCCGAAGCCTACTGGGGCCAAGAGTTATGTGAAAATGTCACCCGGGGCCCTGGGACGAAGGCAATGAATGGAAAAGGGTAGGTTTTTAGTCAGTAAGAGTCTGACACTATTTCCCGCCCCAGAGATTTGTCATTGGATGATTTTACCTACCATAAAAAAAAAGTAAGTTAACCCATCTCCTTTGAAAAACTATTAAAATGATGGGTCAGGTAACTCAGAACACCGACCTTAACAATGTAGAACAATACATAACTCATTCAAGGTAAGACGGGTTCTTGACAAAAGTACAACAGCCTATAAAGTTATCAATGGTTACACTGACGCGTCCGACTTACGTGCGGAGTTGTGTCAATTTTTTGTTCCAAATAATTACAATCGCTCTAGAAAGCATAAATTATTTAATGGCCTATTTTGTCGCACTGTAGCTCGATCCACCTCTCCTATACCGCGTATGCTAACGATGTTCAACGCGCTCGTGGAGACCAACCCTGGATTGAATTTTTCTGCTGATGAATGGAAGACGATATTATTAGAAAGTTTAAGGTTCTGTGAGAAGACAGAGTGAAAGGTTTAATTTAATTTAGTATTAATGGCTATTTTGCTGTACTGAATAATAATAAATAAATACGATGCAAAATTTCTGAGTTATGGTGATATAGTATGAAATCTTCACGATAATTTTGCTACGGTTACCTCAAACTACCGCTGCACCGACACGAAATCAAATCTTTCATACATAGCAGGTTTAAAGGCTACTACAGTCTGGTGCAACGAGATATTATGGAACAACAAATAAGATACTGCTAACGTATTACCACGTCACGCATGTTTCTTGAAGTTTAAGGCTAACTTTTCGTATCCTCATTAATATTTGCAACAAGTTATGAGGCACTGAAGACAGTCGAGTATTTATCGTTGACAGATGGACTCTTTTTTTGAGTAGGGAAATTATCAAATAACTTTGACTGGCCTGTTGGTGTGTTAGTGGCCCTGAGTGCTATGAGTTCGTGGGTTCTATTCCCACCTAGGATAAATTTTGTGTGTCCGGGTGTTTTTTTTTTATGGTAGGTAAAATATGTCCGGGTGTAAGTTATTTATGTATGTTTATATGTTGTGCTCATATCACCAGGCCTCCTTAGTTTGGGACTAGATGGCGTTGTGTGAAAGTTGTACAAAAAAATTCTACCACTCTGGGTAAAGCGAGAGAGTGTCACACTTTTACTGCCTCAAACCCCGTATTCCTTCAGTGGCCCTTTGCGTTTCAGAGTAGTGGTGCCTCTTTCGAGCAATCCCGCAGCCACTCCGGCGGGATCTCATGGCGAAATGGCGTCAACGACTATCGCAACCTCGTTCGGGGCGCGCCACAATTGGGGCGATAAGGCCCATCCTTGAGGCGTGGCTGGAAAGACCTCACGGCGTTCTCAACTTCCGCACGACGCAGGTGCTTACCGAACACGGAAAGTTCGCTAAGTACCTGTTCCGGATTCGTGCGGAGGATTCGCCCGGGTGTCGCCACTGTGCGGAACATCCGGAGGACACGGTGGAGCACACTGTAGAGGTGTGTCCCGCCTGGGCGGAGCATCGCCGTGTCCTCGTGGGGGCGATCGGCGGCAGCGATCTCTCTCGCCGGGCCTTGGTTCAGGCCATGGTCCGTAGTGAGGAGGGATGGCAGGCGGTCGCCTCCTTCTGCGAAGCAGTAATGCTAGCAAAGGAGGAGGCCGACCGCATCAGGCAGAGGCAACGGGGCGCTCGCCCCAGCCGCCGCCGGGATTCCGATCCCGATTTCCGGCCACCGTAGGCGCGGGCTTGCGGACGGCGTGCAATGGGTAGCACGCTGTCCGATCGTCCGGTAACCGACCAGACGGAGCCCAGGTCGTCGACGGCGCGTTCTGTTCCCGCGCGCCTCAAGGAGCTGTCAGCACACCGAAGAGGCCCAGCCTGCTAACTGCAGGCAGGCAGGGTCGAAGCCTGCTGGGGTCATGGGTTAGTTCCGAAAGGAATGCTCGGCCCCGGCACGATAGGCTACGTAGGAACGGGGTAGGTTTTTAGTCAGTAAGAGTCTGACACTACTTCCCGCTCCGCCCAAGGGCGGGATTTGTCATTGGATGATTTTACCTACCATAAAAAAAAAAAAAAAAAAAAATCCCGCAGCCAAAAAATAGACCCAAAGGCTTAGCTAATGACTTTGTACAATTAAAGGCAAGTTTTAACAATACTTAGGTACATTACTAGAACCTCTATTCAACTTTGACATCACTTACAAACTAACAGTATTTTTATAAGAAACAGTAAAGTTAGCGTGACTACCCATAATCAGATTAAATATGCAAAGTTATGGTGATATAGTATGAAATCTTCACGATAATTTTTCTACGGTTACCTCAAACATCTCCGTCCAGCTCTATCAAATTACTGACACCTTGGCCGAAGCAGTGATGCATGCAAAATACTTCCTAAGGAACTTAGATGGGCAGATACTGGCCCATAATACCGGAATACACGGATCATGCGTGCTCTTCAATTTAGATAAATCAGAAAGAATAATTTTAAGTTGACCATGAGCTTTTAACAAAGTAATATTCTTTCTATCTTCGAAAAAATTTAATCAAGACCCAAAACTTATGAGATGATCACGTGTTTTTTATGTTTATTTTATTTATCTTTGATAAGATAAAATGATAGAAAACAACGCGTAGCGGCGACCTAAAGTAACACGGGACAAAGGCATTGATTTAATTAGATTGGAAACTATTTAGTTAGCGGCAGTCACCAGGATCACAGGACACAAATATAATAAAAGTGACAGTTAATAAAAAAACTGGGCAAGTGGGAATTGGACTCGCTCACCGAACGTTCTGTACCAATTAACTTACTATGTAAATAATACAATTCCTGCATGGAGTCTCAAAGAATTTTCCGAATCGAAAAAAGTATTTTTTTTGTTTGGGAAGTAATTAAAAATTTTCAGATTTATGCTATGTGTTGTAAGGCCTTGCTTCAAGCCAAATTTCAGGGTTCTGGGTTAACGGGAAGTACCCGTGAATTTTAATTGTTTTGCTCTATTTTTTTTCCATTAACTTTGAAGTTTGATTTTTTCACAGCTTCAAGGGACCGCAGATTTGAGTATATGGTTTAAATTTCAACGATACCTTCACGCGTACCTGAGGAAAAAGGTCTTGACAGACAGACAGACGGACAACAAAGTGATCCTATTAGGGTTCCATTTGTTCCTTTTTAGGTACGGAACCCTAAAAATAACATTGTGTATCTCACGGCTGCACCAAAAAGGTTCAATTCAGCAATTTATCTTTTCGTCTGGTACAGAAAAATACTGCCTGACGCTGGTCTTCCAATGTAATGAATCAACAACTTTGCACAATAAACACATATTCATACTAATCGACCTGACCATACAGAATCAAGATCATTGAGATTATTTCGAGCCATGAGTGCTAAATCTATTGTTTCTAGCATCAGATAAGATGTGGTAAACATTTGTTTTGTTTTGCCGATCATTTAGCACGCTCTTGAGATTTATATCGCTAGAAATGTGCTCATTTCCAGTTAGAATTTAATCACGGTCAAGGTTTTAACTTGACCTATTTCAATTCATCGTGAAATCGCTCCATTTAACACTTCGATCCACAACTACCCAACTTGTTCATACAAAAGTAGACTCTAAACATCGGAATTAAGGCCTATAGTGGCGTGGATGTGAGAGGACACCGGTGTCCTCTGAGCTAGGACAGATTAATCAATATCAAGGATATTATGGTGCACCGTAATCGTAACCGAAACTATGGGATATCTGAAATAAAAAAAAGTTTCTTATATTTGGTGTTTCTGCCAAAAAATGCTATTTATATTTTACTTATAATTTTAAAATCCCTCACCGAAATTATCTGAAACTAGCGAATAATCTATACTAATATTATAAAGAGGAAAAGTTTGTATTTTGTATGTTTATGTTTTTGATTGTAATGAATATACTGCAAAGCTACTGGACCGATTTAAAAAAAATTTTCACCATTCAAATGCTACTTTACCTATGAGTGCCATAGGCTATATGCATATATCCTACTTTCACGCGAACGAAACTGCTGACATAAGCTAGTTCGAAATAATTTGATTTCCGAAACCAGTATAATATTATTCTTATTTCCGTATCCAGGTCCATATCATAATTAACCATTCAGTATTGATGAATAAATCTTACAAAAATGTCTCACTTAGCTGCACTCTGATGCCTAAGTTAGGAATTGAATGATTGCGCATACAGTACATTTGTCATGGTTACAATGACAAGCTCTAAAATCGTATTCTTTCGACTGATCTTAAAAGTTTGGCAAGAGCCATTAGATACTATTTACGACAATCACGATTTTAACACCATCTTCACTTTCATCAGTCACCTTCAACAGTTATGAAAGCTGCTCCACCCTTTGGAACCAAGTCTCCACCCTCAAAAAGTATAATATTTCAGATCGTGAAAGGTTAAAAATCTTTTAGCATATTGTTTTTTTTTCTGACTGACATTTAATTACGAAATAACAATTTTTTGAAGCATCGCTGAAGCAACTGTTGAGTCCTTTTTTTGTTAAGAGTGGAAATCATTTAATGACATCTCCTACTTTAGGCGGAGCGAGGCATGTCAGAATTTTACTGACTAAAACTACACCTGTGTCCTTCAGTTGCCCTTTGCGTGCTAGGACTACCAGTGGTCCTAGCTAGCGCGCATGGACCCTCCTGGGCCACTATGGTTTGCTGACATATCTTTAAAGAGCGCGTGCATCACTACGCTAACGACTGGCCTCGGTCCGATCAGTTACCGGACGGCCGGACAGCGAGCTACCCATTGCTCCACGTCCGCAAGCCTGCGTCTACCGTGGCTGGTAGCAACTGCTGAGCCTGTGGTCCTAGGTTCGATCGCAAGGTTAGGGCTCAAATAGGATGAGATACAGGAATGTTCGAATGTGTTCAGTATGTGCTGTGACCCTGAAAACGAAAGGGCAACCGAAAGAGCTCAAGTGTGGTATTTAGCCAATAAAAGTCTGACACGTCCTCTCGGTCCACCCTAGACCGGGAAATGTCATTGGAAAAAATCCGAGGCCCAGCCTGCTAGCTGCAGGCAGGCCGGGTCGAAGCCTGCTGGGGTTATGGGTCAGCTTCCGAAAGGAATACCCGGCCCCGGCACGATAGGCAACGAAGGAACGGGGTAGGTTTTTAGTCAGTGAGAGTCTGACACTACTTCCTGCTCCGCCCAAGGGCGGGATTTGTCATTGGATGATTTTACGTACCATAAAAAAAAAATTGGAAGATATCCCACCTCAAAAAAAAGGTAAAAAACATTATTAATATTCATGCAGAGTGCATAGACCAAATATAACCTTGACTATCACGGATGTGTGAGCCTCTGAAGACTGGAACAATTCTAGCTGATAAGCTATTTGACACTTCAATTATAGCAGGAGACGCGACAAGGCGAGGCTTTGTATGCTAATATGGCGCCCAATCATTGTAACAATGGAGGAAGAACTTATGACCTTTTTAAAGTGGGTGTTATGATTGTTGGTGCATCCGGATAGTAATTAGAAGTTGGATTAGAAGTTGTTTGTTCTGGACTAAGGGATTGTTTAAAGAATCACCGCCCTAGAACGCAAAAACAACTGAAGGAACTCTAGCTCCACCCAGAGCGGGAGAATTTATTTGCTGACTTCCTACTCTAAAAAGAAATGGTTGGTTTGTTCTTAAAATTAGTTTCTTTATTATTGAAAGGCACGCGTTTGACCACTATCTCATCTGATGGTAAGCGATGATGTGGCCGACGATAGAGCACGCTTGCTTAATAGTTATTCACTTAAGACCCGTAGGTTGTAGCTATCAGTACCTCTACCATGAGTTTTAAGCAATAGTAGTCGTCGCTACTCGATATCGACGCCGTAAATATTTTGTATGGCAAATTTTGGTTCTGCAAGTGACCGCTAGAGGCGCTGCAAAATTTGCCATACAAAATATTTACGGCGTCGATATCGAGTAGCGACGAATACTATTGCTTAAAACTCATGGTAGAGGTACAGGGCCCACAGATATAAAACACAGTCTACGTTACTGCATAGGACTTTTTCAAGATTGCTTATTATCTCAATTGGTTCCGAACCGACTGTAAGATTAACTCAAGATATCAAGTTGTATCTATATGTTAAACTGATATAATACATATCGACTCTTTCCACTTAAAATGGACTTTACATCCAAATACGATTTTAAGGAATTTGACTACTTGATGCACTATGCTTTTTACGCTTTTTCAATTTCAAAATAAACTCTCAAAAACAGAACCAAAACTTCTAAGTCGTGTGACATCCACCATCCATTAAACCGCGCCGGGCCCGCGCGTGTTGGATTGCGGCCCTTGTAGAGAAGGCCTAAGTCTTCAGTCATTAGGACATTATAAGGCTAATTATGCTGTCATTATTATTTAAAATTGCACTACGATGAAAAAAGAAAAACATGGCTTTTATATTTTTTTACCTTTTGTTCGCAAAACGATGTCTTATTTTGTTATTGCCAAGCAGCGTTGCCAGATTTTTTATTTTGGTAAGTCGGGATTTTTAAACTTTTTAGTGAAAAAATCGGGATTTTATCGTCGAAAGCGGGACATAGTAAAAAAACGTATATTATCGTAAGTTTTTAAATATTTTTTTTGTCTAAATTTTAATTTACATGTTACATTATATAGCAAAAGTAACCATAGAAAATATATTTAAATAAAAATATGATAAGTATTTTTAATAAGATTTACCGTATCGGCGGGCAGCCAGTTCATATTGTCTTTGCCACCAGGCCGTGCCTCCTTAGCGCGCTGCATGTACGGTCAAGCTATCCTCGAAAAGCGGGACTAAGCGTGTCCCGCGCGGGACATTTAATTTTGATTCAAAAATCGGGACGTTCCGCCAAAATCGGGACGTCTGGCAACGCTGTTGCCAAGTGTGAAATTTGTAGGCCAATATTATATATACGTACAGTTGCCTAAAAAAATGATTGAATTCTTGTCATCAGGCCAAGAAGTTGATCACCAATCATCACCAATGAATTAATGGGTTTGGAAGAAGTCTCAAGTCTTAGCCAACACATTTATTATCAACCACGTTTGTTATTACTGAAAGCCAAGAAAATGTTGAAATGTGTTGTTTAATGGATAAAACGTAAACGCGTTTGATTGTCTGTACGTTACGCACATTTAAATACAAGACCAGAGAACAGAATGTATTACGGAATCATTCCCCGCAGTTGTGACTAACAGTTAACTCGGTTTGTATTGCCTCAGAGCCCGGCGACAAATAATAATATTAATCTATAGCTGTTACATCAATTGTTGCAATTTTCAATGGTAATTTGACAAGGCACTATTAATTCATAATATCTTATGATTTAGTTTAAGAGACTTATTGAATTTTTCTTGCGAACCTGGGTGGGTAAAAGTAGTTTGACTTTTGTTATTGGATTTTACTCCGCGAATTTTTATCATTGGTAATATTGTATGCACCAGTAAGTTCCTTGGCGTACTTGCATATGCATCCCAGCATATCTCTTTGAGATTAGAGGCCACATATGTATTATTATTGTTTTTTAAGTAAAAATTTAGTTTTTTTTATGGTGAGATATCATCCAATGACTTCTCCCGCTCTAGGGCGGAGCTTAGGGCGTGTCAGACCTTTACTGACTAAAACCGGACTAAAACTAGGACCCCGGGATTCCTTTTCGGAAGTCAACCCAACATAAATAGCTGGTAAAGATATAAATAGTTTGAGAAATTAGTCTATGACGTAACACAATTTTCTTCCTCATTAAACCATCAACCTCAGCCTAGTCTAATTAAAAGCAGTTAATGCAATGGAATGCGGAGTTATCCTGAACCAGATCAGTATCTGGATCTTGTAACGCAAACGTTAACGTAAACGTTACCGTAGGAAGTCTGCGTAAAGAGTTCACTTTCTAAACCAGAGCGGTGTAGCGCCGGTTTGTGTCACAGGGTAGGAAAAAGCAGTAAGACAATATTGTAAAGGCTTTATTTATTTAAAAAATTACTCTGTGATTAGTTTAAATAGTGATCAGTAAGTTCTGAGTTCATAACTTGTACTCGGAATAAGGGTTGTTGATGGATGGACGGTACAGTTGGCACAGTGGTTGAGCGATTGGCTAGTATACTACCTGTCGCGGGTTCGATTCCCGCACGGAACAAATATTAGTTTGGTGTTATTCCGGGTCTGGGCGTCTTGTACATGTGAGTTTACATGTTTACAGATGCAAAGGATTGATTTCTTGTGAGGTTTAAAAAAATCAGTATTTCAACTAAGCTTACCATACTCTACGTTAGCAAGTTTTATAAACCTGTTAGTGTTTACTTTATCTGTGCGTATTTGTCTGGCTTATATTTATCAGGATTGTACAAACTAGCCATAAAAATAAATAATTGCCAAGTACTTAAATGACCTCATTATATATTAATATTTATTTACATAAATGACCCTCATGATAAGTAGTAGCTGTATTAATAAATATTTAATGCTGTTATCAGGCAGTTAATTTAGTTGCGAAAATATAAGAAACAGTAATAAATTGAAGCGCATAATGAAAGTCGCTCAGCGCACTTTTATGGTTAAGTAATTGCAAGTAATTTAATTTTCTATCCAATAAATTGCAATGAAGTTACTTTTATTTGCATGCAAGCTGATAGGTAAACGAATTAAGTTATTAAAAAACAAACTTTCTAGATTGAGAAGACAGTAGACACAGTATATTAGTTACTAAGTCGTTTATGAATTATTTATAAATGTTCCCCCTGCTGGGCCTCAAGCCTCCTCTCTAGGAAAGGGGATGGGCCGTAATCCACCACGCGGGCCCTTTGCGGATTGGTGGATATCACATGTGTTCGATTTTTTGGTTTTAGGACATGCCGGTTTCCTCACGATGTTTTTATTCACCGTTTTGAGAGCAGTGGTGATGAAATAAATTACACAAAGTAATGCTCCTGGCTGGATTTGAACCCGTGACTTACAACTCGTAAGTCGGGGCCGTTGCTACCCGGCCACCACTGCTCTTAACCAGTAATGTTTGCCGAAAAAGAAATGATGACTAACTAATTTATATCTATGGGTAAATAACTTGTCGATTCTTCACATGATCAGAGACTGGTGTTTTCTTTGGTCAATGAAAAGCCACGCAAGCATAGCCACGTTGAACCGCAAGGCAATCAGCAATAACGTTCGAGGCACTTTTCTCATTGAAAATTTATGACGTAAAAATATTATTTTCAGTATATACCAATTAAGTTATTTATTCGTTTAGTTGTTAAGTTTATTGTAGTTATGTTCTGTTGTAAATAAATAAAAGACTGTTAACATAGATTATATTCCAACGAGTTTATTGAGAGATAAAAGTTGTTAGTGTGCGCCTATCTCTTAAGGGCCCTGCAGTCACTGAGTATTTTGTATGAACTCCCCTCGGGACTATATCGACTTTGGGCCACCAAAATAGCGGTTTTATTTTTATAAAAAAAATCTCGTTTAATTTTATTTTTTGTAATTTTCAAATATTTCTGTAACGTAATCTCGTAGAAAATCACGTTTGAAATCATAAATTAGGGTCAGATTCGCGATTTCTTTTTATCGAGCCAACTAATTTATATCATGTTTTTTTTTTTTACCCAGCGGTTGTCATATAGTCAATCATCTATATTTGTAGACTTTTAGAGGTTTGAAAAAGTTCAAAATGTGTAGAACCTGGCCTTAAGTTGTTAAGCTGATTCAAATGGTCTGTGGCCCGACCACCGGAGCGCACTGTATCTTTATTTTACCGTTTTAACATATCAATGACACTTTCGCCGACGTAATAGTAACGTAATACTGGACTTACTGCACGTAAAACTGACGGCCTGACTAACAATTATGCACATTTCTTTTAACTAAGCATTCTCACGGCTATTCGGAGCATTTCGTCTGGTTCGTCCATTATTGTTCAATTTCTACAGAATATTTTGGAATACTTTTTCCTCTAAGTAATTCGTCATTGTGTTTTGTGACTTTTTTTTCTGAGTTGTCATTATATTGTCTAGACGAGGTAAGGTATGATTAAAACAGAAATGTATTGTTACAGTGCAATGAAGTGTAATTTGAAAATGCGCTTAGCGTTTAAACCGTTTTTCAATGTTTAGTTCTTGATGACGGTTTAAGTGAATCCATCTACAGTGTAATCAAAAATAATCATACTAAACTTATAAAGCTGAAAGTTTGTAGGTTGGTTGCTTCTTCACGCTCGAACAACTCAATAGATTTCGTTGACACTTGGTACACGTATAGCATATACGATACTTTTTACCCTGGGAATATATGGGGTGACTGGTGATTAGTGAACGATACTTAAACACGTGATTGTAGTCATGATGACAAACAACTTTTACTACATTTTGACCAGTTAGGCGAACGTACTCGTAAATCTACTGAACTTGGCAGATTTTTTCGCAATTTCAGGTTTGGTCCCATAGTAAAAGTTGTTTGTTATCATGACTATAATCACGTATTCAAATATCGTTCACTAATTACCAGTCACCCTATATTCCTTTGGGACCTTTTTTTTAATTTTTATAAACTAGTGCTTGACTACAATCCCAGCTAATAGTAAGCAGTGATGCAATCGTTTATGGTGAGGCCCAATAGTTTATTAAGGGCCTATTCACTCTAGCCTTGCATCAATCAATTTTTCTACTTTCAGTATGTTTTTTACTCCTTCACATTCAAATGGGCACACCTTATCCAGAATAGCACATAGAATACTTTTTATCCGGAGTGTAGGTTTCTTTGGAACAACCATTACTTCCGCGCGAGCGAAGTCGCTGGCAGGAACTAGTGTACAATAATTTAAACTTATACCAAATAACATTGCATTATTAAATTACAAGGCAGCTATACTAAAAGGAATGTTAAAATACCATCATTTAACGGCTTGTACAGACATTCAAACAGTAATTAGAATGTAGTTGCCAGTTATCGCACATTATTCCCTCAAGTACATATTTGTTAAACAAAATACGACATACACTTGCGATCTCTTGCATCACGATGCGATAAGAGTACAGCCTAGAGCAGGGATGGTAAACCTATGACACGCGGCTATGACATGATGGTGATAGCCCGCTCGAAAAATATTCTTAGATAAGCGTTTAGATATTTTGTAAGAACAGAAATAATACTTTAGTTTTATTTAAAAGCATAAAATTGTTTACGCTACGATTGGTTTACGAGTATAATTAGTGTATTGTTAATTAGTTTTTTTTATTCTTTATGGGGCCCGCGATGCTAACATGTAAAAAAAAATTACACTATCTTTAGATTATGGTAGACAAGTGCTTTAAAAATTTACGGTGTAAATAATTGTTGAAAGGAAAATAAATAGAAACTAAAAAAAAAAAATATATTTATTTTTTCCAAGATTTCTGTTTTTTTTTTTTTTTTTGCTCCTGGTTATGCACGGTCACCAAAAAAGGTTCGCCATCCCTGGCCTAGCGACTTTGTAGCTGAACCATTGGACCGTAATGACTGGATTAAAGCTACTGAGCTCCGAACACTACTGTAATCGATACTGTCTTGTGAGATCATTCACTTATGTTATTACGAGTCGACTACCGTACTGGACATAACACGTTGACCCTACGAAGATCATATAGAGTTACGTACTCCTTATATGCTCTTATAGCACTCTTACTCCTTCTAGTATAGTTGTGCGATAATATGTCGGTCAGTCAATTTCTTCTTTTATATATATAGGGTGACTGGTAATTAGTGAACGATACTTAAACAATTTGTCCTTTTAAACCTATTGTTTATAGTTACGCCGATCAGCATCTCACCGTCAACGACGGCTAACGCTGAAAATCAGCGCTGTGGCTCTGTCCTGCACACGAGCTCCAGCATTTTGCTGAGCGCTGGCCATTTGTTCCCAACGAGTAACACCCTCAAATGTCACACTGTTACTCGATGGGAATGTTTTTAAGAAAAAATTCCCAACCAGTCACACTGTTACTCGATGGGAACTTTTTATTACTAATTTCCCAACCAGTCACACTGTTACTCGATGGGAACTTCTTATTAGTAATTTCCCAACCAGTCACAATATTACAGTAGTTAATGAAAAGAAGAATTAAATCGGTTTTTACTTTAAAAACATTTATTCGTCATATTGCTGGTGATTCTCCTTTGAACGTTTTATTCTTAAATAATTAAATAAAATTACAATACCTAAATACATACATACATACATAGACTCACGCCTGTATCCCCGAAGGGGTAGGCAGAGGTGTAATATTACACCCACATCTCGCCATCTATATTTAAGTCCCACGTAATAAGGGGGGGGAGGTACCTAAATACAATCAGCTTTATATAATATATCAGAGTAAATCATCACATTTTACAACAATTATCAGTTCTAATTTCTAATGTTAATTTGAACTTTAAACAATTTTCCAAATACATATAATTAGCCATAAGTATGTTGTGACAATTAAAATTATGTATAGCAAAATAAAGTTATGATAAGCCGGCAACATCAGTTATCGCGAGTGTGTAATGGCGGTTATTTTCCATGCACATTTAATGTAAAAATACTTTTGCATCCCTCTTCCCGCGGCCCCGGCGGCGGCGGCCACGTGTCGTAAGTGGGGGAGAGGGACGCAAAATGAATTAGTCAGAGCAGTAATTTCGATCGCTGATGTTGCCGGCTTATCATAACTTTATTTTGCTATACATAATTTTAATTGTCACAACATACTTATGGCTAATTATATGTATTTGGAAAATTGTTTAAAGTTCAAATTAACATTAGAAATTAGAACTGATAATTGTTGTAAAATGTGATGATTTACTCTGATATATTATATAAAGCTGATTGTATTTAGGTACCTCCCCCCCCTTATTACGTGGGACTTAAATATAGATGGCGAGATGTGGGTGTAATATTACACCTCTGCCTACCCCTTCGGGGATACAGGCGTGAGTCTATGTATGTATGTATGTATTTAGGTATTGTAATTTTATTTAATTATTTAAGAATAAAACGTTCAAAGGAGAATCACCAGCAATATGACGAATAAATGTTTTTAAAGTAAAAACCGATTTAATTCTTCTTTTCATTAACTACTGTAATATTGTGACTGGTTGGGAAATTACTAATAAGAAGTTCCCATCGAGTAACAGTGTGACTGGTTGGGAAATTAGTAATAAAAAGTTCCCATCGAGTAACAGTGTGACTGGTTGGGATTTTTTTCTTAAAAACATTCCCATCGAGTAACAGTGTGACATTTGAGGGTGTTACTCGTTGGGAACAAATGGCGCTGGCGGTTTTGCGCGGATGTGACGCATATCTTATTATGTACTTTTTTTATATAGAGTCAGTGTGTGTAGCTGTTATTTTAAGATATGCGCCATGTTTGTGGCAAATAAACTCTTTTTCTTTCTGCTTCTTTCTTAAACACGTATTTGTAGTCATGATAACAAACAACTTTTAATATAAGACCAAACCTGAAATCGCGAAAAAGTCAGCCAATTTCAGTACATGTTGACCAGTTAGGCGAACACAAATGTACTGACCAGTACATGTTTTATCGATGTGACCAGCAGATTTTTTTTTCGCGATTTCAGATTTGGTCCAATAAAATAAAAGTCATGATAACAAACAATATCATGACTACAATCACGTGTTTAAGTATCGTTCACTAATTACCAGTCACTTTATATATAGATTAAAGTTTAGTTTAGCCTACCGCTGTCAGGTAAAAACCTTCACTAATTCCAATCAGATGGAACTCTTTTCGCGTACCAATGAATGATAAGTTTAAATCAGGAAGAAACTATATTGTTTTTTTTTACTTTACAGTGTGTCCTGGACCAGGCTGGATAATAGCCTTCCTCTTCGCATTTTAAATCTCTCTGTAGACAAAATCATGTGTTGAAAGAGCACATGGGATACTTTCTAATTCTGGGAGTATGGACCTTTGGGACAATTTTTTACTACCATGAAGACGAAGTCATTGGTATCAGTTAATGGTAAAACAATTACTAATAACTTTAATAAACCTCATACTAGTATTCTGTAGTGTATTTCCATGTAAAACATATTCTTATCCATCGTATTTGATGAGTCACTAAGGCACCACTTTCATATCATTACGTTGAAACTTAAAGACTTAAACTCAACATCAACTTAAATCTTCGACAAAACGTCTCTAAGCACGAAGTTGAAACAATCTTTCACAATTATCCGAAAACCATGATATTTGAGATAAAGCCATTATAACATTAAGCATTAAATATAATAGTGTAATTGCAGTAATTCAAGTAATTCTGAAGTGTTATGATAGATTACAGATGTTAATTTAGATCGTTATCTGGGTCAAGTTGAGTCGGCAATATCTAGTAGAAAGTGGATTACGGTAACTTGTTTGAACAAAAGGGGAATGGTCTGTGTTACTAAGTTCGGACACTAAGTTGGTTTGGTTGTATTGGCTTATGTTTTGAAACTTCACTACTTTAGATTGTTACTTGCTTACTTTTCCTCTTTAAGAGGACCTCAGGACCTAAAACGCAGTCACTCTCGGACTGCATACAAAAAGAGATGCACAAAGGCACAATGGCTGCAAAATATGAAACTAGCGATTTACTAAAAATCTACATATTTGATTATAAAATTAAAACACTATAATAGTAAAACACTGCTTGTAGAATAACTTGACAAACAATCGGAATGGTTGCATGTATATTAGTCCGGTTTTCGATAAAAGTAATTTTTAGAGTCATCTTCATGATTCTATCGCATATAATTATGATTTGAACACACTATTTACCTACCATTTATTGTGAAGTTAATATATTTTTATGATTCTATTTACTATTGCTCATTATAAAACTCTCGATTAGCTACAGAAGTCCTCTTAATCGACCTCTTAATTTAGTTGTCAAGAATTGAAGATGAATTTACCAATAATTTACAGACGTAAGTAAATCTCAACTTTTAATTCATTTCATAAAACTATTATTAAATAGTTGAAGTCAGCGGCTTCGCTAACGTGTAAATAGAAAATTATCCTAAATGAACACATTCCCGTGATAACAAGTATCCGTGGATTACCTATGTACCAAGTTTCATTGAATTCATTCAACTATTAAAGCGTGAAGAAGTAACAAACACTTACAACCTTTCATCTTTTAATATTAGTGTGATTCGAAAAAGCAAGTTGACCAGAACTTGCAAATGTTTTAAATATTTTAATTAATTTAAAAATATTTTGCTCGATATTATTAGAAAGATATCGGATATTTATAGAACTGCTAACAGCAATAAAATCGTCGGTCTCTTTCGTTGAGTTTCAGTTAGACATTTGTTTTTTTTTTTTTTGTTTAGTAAAACATCAATGAAAACGAAACCACTTTCGTTTTCTGTATTTGTCATACTGCTATTAGATTCTTCCTCGCAATCGTAGCTATCGGTCAACTAAAATAGTACACCGTTTTTTACCGACTGCGCCGGCAAGTGAGTTTACCCAACTTGCTGACGTCATCCAGTCTTGTTGTTTTTGTTAAATAACTTGCAAAATTAACTTCAATGAAGCATTTATGTAATTCTTATTAGTGACATTTATTATTTAGTTTATGATTTGATGAAGATCTACTTTACTGTGACAGAATGATAATAATTCTGTCAGTGAATATCCAAAACGGATTACTTAAAATGTGACGTGGTCAATTCGAAATGATTTTGACTTTGACAGGTTTTATCGCTGATGAAATTTCTATCAATATAACTAAGTTATTGTGTATTTATTCTTTTCGATTTTTTTAGTGTTTGCGTGAACATAAATAAATATAAATCAAGTCAAAATTAAATGACAATTTATTCTTGTTTCTACGTTACTTAAAACAATAAAACCTTAAGCTTTAAATAATATTTTAAACCCAAAATGCTAATTTAAATCGAACAATTGCAATACTAGTTGCTACAATTCACAAAGCAGAGAGAGGTTGTTTCACTCGCCGCAAACAACCATAACTTATTCGTTTCAACTCATTGCGAATAGTGCCGTTAAACTAAACAATGGACTTTTAACTTTTTCTATACAATAAGGAAATACAAGACTCGATTATGAAGACATCAATCGAATCTTTTAAAACTCGTTTTGAATATTAATGCATGGAAGAAGTAATTAATTATAGAATGTATGTGACAGAATTATAAATAGATGCATTTCATTTGCAATGCAAACGAAGAAAGTGGTGAAATTATATGACCTTGACTCGAATGTAAAGCACGAAAAAAAAACATTTTATACTAATGTATGGAATTATACTGATGTATGGAATGAACAAAATGACGAGCGATATTAGCGCGTTGATGTCTTTTATATGAAAGAAAGAATTGCAGCGAAGATTTGAATTTAAATGTGTGAGAAAAATGTTTGTGATGGAATCAAGTTGTATATTTAGGGTCAAAGATTATTTACATAACGGAAAGATAAATTAAAATGTTGTCCTAATAAACTTTAAAGGGTTTTCAAAACTTAATAAATTAATTTCTTTAATATTAGGAGTAAAACGATGAAAGTTTGCAAGTATGCATTTGTTACTTATTCACGCTTGAACGGCTGAATAGATTTCGATGAAACTTGGTACACTGGGATACACGGGAATATATATACTTGGGATAATATTCTACACGCAGGCGAAGCAACTGGCAGCAGCTAGTGGTGCTATAAATAAGTTACTAAAAATCTACATATAGAGAAAAAAATTGTATATTTATTTATAATCAATAAATAAACAAATAATTGAACCGATCTTAAAAAAATTTCAAAGCGAGAATGTTGTTTTAACACTGACTACTATCAGTTATACATTTTCTTCTTTCAAGCAAGCAAAACCGCTAGCAGAAGCTAGTGAATTGATACATCATTTGAATGTATCGCCACGGAAGTATCTGACTGTGCAACTATTTTAGGTTTACTTCCCGTCTGCTATAAAACAACAAAATACACACCATGTTTTGCGTCTAATTAGTGACACTATGACTAATAAACAACTCAATCTATCAAACGACTTACTTATAAGACCTCCACGCCAAATATTTAATGGCTTCTATTCCTTATAAAAACCTGCTCCTTTGAGTTACAAAAATGCCACTTTTACAGTAATGCCGATGACTGTGTGTCTGGCTAAGGATGCAGACAAAACTTTCACTGGCGGTTGGTTTTTTTAGATTCTGTCAGACATTTAGGGGCTTCGTGTATAGAATGCTGTGAGATGCTATGGAGAGATTTTTTTTGTTCTAGTTTGTGGGCTAAATTTTGAAGTAATTTAATGAATAATGAGTAGTAATGACGGATCTGAATTTGGTAATATGTTAATTAAACTTCACTAATAAAATGTATTTTTATGTTTTCAGTATCCAGGCTTAATAAACAATGATTTCTGGTTCTTGAGTTTTAAGTCGGGAGCATACAACAAGGAGTTTGAGTACACGTAAATAGTTACCTGTGTTATTCATTTAAATATAGCACGTATAAATTATATATTTGTATACATTTATAAATTATATCTTTATTTAAATTATTTTATTATTATTAGCCTGTGCTGTCCCACTACTAGGCAAAGGCCTCTCATCCATCGCCCTTTTCATTGTTCTCTCTGACCCACTTTTTGCCAATTCCTCAAAGGAACACGCCCCATCTCCTTGGTCTCCCACGACCACGTCATGCGATTTCATTGCAGGCATTTAAATTATTTTCTTATAAATAAATAATGATACAAAATAATATATTACTATAATATAAAATAAAAATAATATAATATATGGTTTTTAAAACGGTTTTCCGATTAACAAAAGCATATATTAGTCATTATCTTGAGTCATAAACAAAACTATCGCCTCATATAGCATGCACTAGCGGCTCGAATTCAGTGCACATTTCCTTATATTTGCGGCATGAGAACTGCTTTGTCCATGGTCAGCTGGCTTGTGACAGACAGTTCTTTGTTATATATCACTATTATATATGTATTATAATCAAATTCTGTCTGCACAAAATGATAGAGAAAAGTTTGCTTATTTGCTAGCGTTAATAATGTCTATGAAACTGCCTGTCATGAAGAGAATGTGAGTTAACATGGTTATCTGTATTAACTATAGTCTTATATCTATATATAATTATCGATATATAGAGTTTGTTATCGAACTCCTCCGAAACAGCTTGACCGATAATAGAAATCGTGTATGTATGGTAGGTTTGAAAATAGATCATAGGCTATTTTTACTCTCCTTCGGGATACCCATTTTTCTTTTAGATAATTTACATGGCAGAACAACGTTTGCCGGATTAGCTGGTAAGTATATAAGAGGAAATAATTGCAATAAAAATAATATTGAATGAAACATGTAGTATTTTTAGAGTCAGAAATCATCAAATATTATCCCGTTGTCAGTGGAGTGTCACAACTTTAACTGACTATGTATATATTCTCCAATAACTATTGAACTTCCACTTGTGTGTAACGATAGTAATTTCCTATTTATTGTTAAATGAATTTGCCTTAAACTGGCGTTTTTAATATGAAAGTTCTACGAAATGTGGTCTCAATAGTCAATGTTATGACTTCCTAGATTTTGCATTCTATAATAGTTTTTTTTTATGGTAGGTAAAATCATCAAATGACAAATCCCGCCCTTGGGTGGGGAGAGAGATAGTGTTAGACTCTTACTGACTAAAAACCTACCCTGCTCGTTTCATTGCCTTCATTCCAGGACCCCGGAGTTCATTTTCATATAACCTTTGGCCCCAGTAGGCTTCGGCCTTCTCTACTGTTTGCTGACAACTCCTTGATAATAGTGCACTTTGATTGATTCAACTACTGAGAAATACTCCTTTTTAATTGACTCTTTTATTTAAACTGTATCTTGTCTTCTTAATTGAACTAAGAATATAATTATAGGTATTTGAAAACATTGGATATACTAGTGTATATCCAATGTTTTCAAATACCTATACCATACTATAAAGTGGCAAGATTTATATTTTGGTTTGTAACTAATAAACTCAAATAATATTATATTGCACTTATTGTTTCTAGTTACTTACCTAGCATCTGTTATTTCGTTTCAAAATTATGACTTTTATTTCACATAGGCCTACGTGGGCACTTATAAAAAGTCAGAAGCTAGTGCTCGATTCGAATTAGTCGTTTTCCATGGAGAACTGCATGGTTGCTGTTTGTTTTCTTAAATTTCGTAAAGCCACGTTTCAACTGGCCATTATAGGACAGGTGTACTATTAAGTGCATACTGTGTACACTGTTTCCTATTACATAAATAACAATAACACTTTTCTTAACTTCTAAGTCAAATACCAAACATTCTTCTTGCTTGCCTAAACACCGAGACTGTAACAATATACCACACTGAAGTCATTAATACTAACTGAAATATTGTTTTATAAACTTTCTGTATAATTTCTTTCTACCTAATGAGCAACAACTTGCATTGTCTTAGTCGTGCCTCGGCTACCTACCTCTCTGTTATTGTTATGTAATAATAATACAGTTATTATTATGTGTGTATAATAATACGTAAGTATGGTAATGTTAATTACTTTGGTTTGGTTGTTGTTCTGGTAGAGATGTCTAGTATAAGTTAAATTATGTAAATAATTATGTATCTGTTTCTTTTTGAGCTTGCATGCTATAAATAAATTATTTTAGCAGCATCTTTAAATGCTAAAAAACATATTTAACTAGCTGTCCCTGCGGTTTCACCTGCACCTTTTAGTTACTGCTTCGCTTCTATTGGTCGTAACATAGTGTTATAATTATAGCCTATAACCTTCCTCAATAAATAGTCTGTTCAATAATAAAATCATTTTTTAATTCGGACTAGAAATTCAAACAACACCACCACACCATCAAACGCCTACACCAGCACCTTCAAACTAACTCATCAGCTTTATCATATTGAGTTGGTATAGATAGTATCACATGAGAGCAGGCCCATCTGTTTTAGTCCACACTATTAACTATTCTAGTGTATAAAGCATTTATATATTATAAGGGAAGATACGTTACGATCTAAAATCGCAATCAAAAAACTTGGACTTGAAACTCACACATCTACACTACCTGTAGTCACTGATAGACAAGGACAGAGATAAGAGCCGGCGCTACTTTGCGAGCGAAATAGCGTTAGCCGCTGCCGGTTGGCACAATTTGCGGTCTACGTGCTAGAGGCGAGACACCTAATTATCCTGTTTTGATTTAATCTAAGAGATGAAGACTTAACGAAAGTCTTGATCGATGTTCTGACTAAACATCATTTCAGCTAGAAAACATCCACCGTGGAACATAGGTCTCCCCCGAGTGTCACCACAACGACTGGCCCTGTGCGCGTCTGGCATTCATCGGATTCCAGCGACACTCAGATCATCGTTCTACAAGATTTTTAATAGAGCAGTATCAATATCGTTTCAAGTTACTCAAGTTTTAGTCACCTACGACAGTCCACACTTCGCAATGATATAATTACTGCGTTCCTTATGCACACTAAAGGAAGTGGCTTGCTTCACTAAGTGTTTGCATGTTATTATGAAGAAAAACTGGCCAGTACTTTCGTTATTCTTGGGCATGCGAAGCATTTATGTTCTATGTTCATTCTAAGGCAACATATATACTAGTCTATCTATCTATCTATGAGTACTCGACAACTGATATATTTCTAAACATACTTATATATATCTAAATACATACATACTATAAATAAATTACACCCAGATACAGAACAAATGATTATGCTCATCACGCAAACATTTGTCCTGGGTCGGAATCGAACCCACGACCTCCGGCATAGCAGTCAGGGCCACTAACCACTAGACCAACAGGCCAGTCTAAATAAGCGAATTGATCGCTTTAGAAACACCACACTGCGCTCCATAACTCAAGTAACAGATGTTACAGCCAAGCTGAAGAGGAAGTGAGTTTGCCCAGTTGCGGGACACAAAGTAGGGTGTTAATAAAAAGTGAATTTTATGGATAAGTGATAAAAAATTATCAGTATTAGTGACTTTAACTAGACTTTAACAGCTCTCCTTAACGCTCTTCTATTAATATGCTATTTCTGATACTACTCCATACATTTTCAGGAGGTATTAAGTGGACTCAAAAATTTCAAATTTTATTTATTCTCGATTTCTAATCTATTGTACTATGTCTAGGATAAACGAATGAATAATAATAAAAATCTCAGGGCTGTGTGATTATTCGAAAAAGCTACCACAGCGTTGGAACGCAAAGGGCTTCTGAAGGAGCACAAGTGCGACTAAATTCGTAAGAGACATTTCCTCTCGCAACACACAGACTGGGAGGAATCATGTGATAAATTCCCATCCAAAAAAACCTGTTACTATCAAACCGTGTGACTACGAGTATATTCGTGCACACTTCATAGTGTTGTTGGTTGTTACAAAATGTGTTCTATAACATAATATTCTCAATATTACACGCTAGTATTATATTCTCTGTGATATTACTATCTGCTGTCTGATGGTGCGGTGGCACGCGAGAGGTAGCGATCTTGCTACGATAGTATTATCTACAAGTTTATCGATAAAACCGTTTTGAACGTTGTCCTGAGTTGAGCTGTACGAATACTGACAAATGCTTGCACTGACTGGACAGGTCCATTCAGAACTGTGTAGATTTTTCTTCAAAAAACCATCTCAGGCTCCAATCTGCATGGTTTTCATATATCTTGACAAACATATAATGGTACAAACCATTACATGTTCAAAGTCTGTTTTAAAGACTATACACAAGTATAGTCTTTAAAAGAGACTTTAACCCCTGAGTTTGTTTCGATGTTTCTTCTCAGGGTAGTCAGCTAGGAAACACTGGCCTCAAGTAGTTAAAATTGAAAAAAAAAATGATGTGTAAAAGTGTTTTTAAAAACCTATTTGCAAAATAAGTATCATTTATCATTTGGATTAATATTTTTTGACAAACAGACAGTGCGTGTTTATGTAAGTATTAGCCATGAGTCCATTAGAGTTTCCATCGAAAATAATAATGGGGTTCAATGTAAACTTACATCTATACTAATATCTTATAGAGAAAAGATTTGTATTTTTGTTTCAAGAACTAATAGACCGATTTTCAAAATTCTTTTACCAGTAGAATCCTAATTTATCATTGACTAACATAGGCTATATGTATATTTGCTATTTTCATGTAGGCGTAGCCGCTGTCAAAAGTTAGTCTCGTATTATCCAATATTCGGCCAGGGCTGGAAGTAGGTTTGAAAAGTCACCGGGACCCTGGAACGCAAAGAACTGTCTGCTACTCCCTCTCACTCCACCCAGAGCGGGAGAACTTCTCCGCTTGGTGATTTTTCACACTCAAAAAAAAGGGCATATACCCATAGGATTCAATTTTTTTTTATTGCTCCACCATTGTTGTATAAGAAACCTTTGTGCAAAATTTAATGTTTCTGGGCGCATAGTTGAAATTGTGTTTATTAATTTACTTTATTACTACAACTTTGGAGAATACAATAAACACGTACACATGTTCAGTAGTCTCGTAGATAAACTCGAATAGGTAGAAGCATTTGTTTTATGTTGTCTGACACCATTGCCGCACGCCAGAGATTTTAAGATGATAGCTAAACAACGTTACTTTTATTATCTTTATCATTAGATATCTTGACTTGTGTTATAGTTTAGTAGTACCATTGGGATCTAACACTTTTTAAAGTCCTATCAAATATAGTCTAGTAGTAGAATGGTCTTTGATATAATTATCATATTTTGAATTCTATTAATTGTAATATTTTTAATAGGTAATATTTATTGGTTTACTACTTTAGCATAAATATTATGTACTTTATTATTATAAGTACCTGAGCTTAATGATATCTAATTATATTTCAAATATTATTTATTTATTGTGCACACTTAGCCAAGTGTAATAATTTTTAACCCAAAAATTAACTGGTAGAGAATGCCTTGTTTGCATTAAGTCAGCCTATATAGCACTACTGTACATATAGTTTTAATAAATAAGTACATAGCAATGATAGAGTATATCTTCTTTTTAGTTTAGATTAACTTGTTACATTGAAAGTGATTCTATATAGGATGTAGGCTATATTTTGATGGATCCCGCATTTAAATTAAATATGCGACCGGTTTTCGGCATGTTTTTAACTACTAGGTCTGAACATAAATATTTCGCTGTTTATTTCAGGTAGCATAATCTCAACTGCCTAAAATTAAACAATTTAAACAGTTTAAAAATAATAGAAATAACTTCTACATTCGTTCTACATCGTCAGAAACATCATAAAACCACTTTTCTTTTAATTAAACTCTACAATAAATATTGATCATCGAAACTGAGTGATTAACATGCAAAATATAGCTCAAGACTCAGTATAAACATTCAAGTGAAATGTTTGCCGGCACTCGGTAGCCACTCACGCACTTACTTTCTATATCGAGCGATTTAAAATCGATAATACGGAATGTCGCTTTTTTATCGAACCTCGTCATTACACACGTAAAAGTTGTGTGTCTAAACAAATACAAGTACCTAGATCTAATGAAAGAAATGGAAAGCACTGTGGTTTGCTATTTTTTGTTCTATTTTCTTTGTTTTTGAATTTCGCTTATTGAATATCGTTTGGGGGACTAAAATTTGTCTGAATTAAAAGTTGAGGAGCTTTGAAATGAAATCTGTTTCAGAATCTACCTTTCTATTAGATAATAAAACAGACTTCTGAAAAAAGGGAACGTTAGAATAATACCAACAATTAAAAATATATTCATAGAAGTACGACTAAGCTAAAGTAATTACATATAATTATCGAACTAAAAACTTTAAAGAACTTTTTCTTAAATAAGCACATTGCATTGTCTGCTTTGACTGAAGACAAAGAAAATACTCACAACACAAGACGCAGTTATTTAAAAAACTATTTCAAACATTATAATATTTGTTAACGAATGCGATTCAGACTAGATTTAGATCATAACAGATCTAATCTTGCGAAATCCTCACAGTTATTTCAAAAACGAAAATATTTGGCATTGCTCATAATTGGCCGCAAGGTCCAACATCGTTGAGTGCTACCATTTGCTACCATTTCGGCAAATGGCGGCACTAACAGGCCGATTAGAATCTATTTCTTGACCAACAACTTTTGAGTCGTGTAATAAGCAAACAGCTGCTTTGGATCCGGGTTATTGAATTTGTAACTGAAGGAGCGTTTACAATTAGTAGAGCAACTTGCCTAGTGCTGTTAAGCCAGTACTAGTGTCCTACAACTAGCCTGAAATACAAACTTTATTTGCATTGATAGAGCAGATAACACTGTCATGGTTTAGGAACGTTCAAAATGAGCATTAAATTGTATTTACCGTTTTCGTTAGATGTCTGTCTCACTCAGCCAGTGTGAACACGCTCTAATCGTATTGAAAGGGAATTAATAGACTGTGTAAAGTGTATTGTATTAATGCCATTATTTGTAATAAAAAAAATATTTTAGGTATTGCTGCTTAGTATAAGATTTTAAGCACAAATTTTATCGTGCTAGATGGACTAAGTGACGCTTGAAATACTGTTCTATTTTTTTTTCAGCACGAAAACAGATTAGAAATTACTCTAGTATGCTTTTCGATTGAGTTGTCGATTATTTAACTGGTGCTTTTAAAGTAAGGTAATAAATACTGCTTTCGATACTAAATGTTATTGCATTCTGTTCTACATACAACATTGTAACGTTGTATGTATCGTAAATACTGTGGAAGTACATAACACATTTACGAAACTAATATTAGATTTACCGGAGTTACGTTTTTCTTTTAAGATTTATATTTAAAAGTCGTGCGGATGTCGGTTAGGCGTGTAAAAAGGAAATTACTTGTAATAGCGAACAGAGAGGAACAATTATTTTACTTGATTAAGACAATATTTAATTATCTCCGAAGTGAAATGTCGCAACGCAGCGCAGTGATATAGGGTACTGCCGTTTACTTTCATAAAACAAGTTTTTGCGCACGCCGCACTTGGCAAAATGTTACCGAAACATACTATTACGAATTATTCGACATAACTTAAAAGTTTCAACGTGTAAAATGATTTATTTTATGAATAAATTAAAGTGTCTAGATATCAGCTCGGACAGAGCTCAATCGTGACTGCTGCCACACTCATGGTCGAGACTTTAGAAAGCGAAAGATTTATCATTGACTCACTAAAATAATTACAAGAAATTAAATTATATGAAACTCACCTTTCAGTAATATTTAACTGTCTTCAACTTCAATTTGTAGTAAAAAAGCACTGATTTATTTATTACGTGGAATCCACCATTATTCCATGTCACTTAATGAAAACACCGATACCACCTTCACTGTTAAGTTAGAAAAAAAAACTTTGACACAACACGCACTACCCGCCAAAATTCTACATTATTCGAAAAATTCGAATCGATAGATCGATTTCCGTATCAGTTGACAGATGTCAACGTCCTCGACGCAATCCGGACACTGGCGGCAAGTGTCGCCGTTGGCGCGGACTTAACGCGCCAGTGCACTTCGATTGCAATGAACAAAAATAATTATTTCGATTATTCGAACGTAGGTTTATGATGTTTGAATTTGTGGCGGGAAGCGTGTGTTACGTTGCGAGCGTGCGTTCGGAAATGTGCGCGGAGGCCGGACGGTGCGCGAAATGCGACTGCGGTCACTGTTGCTCCAGCGACACTCTCTGCCCACCGCCGCACGCTGTCCGCATGTGTAAATGTTAATCCGTGATACTATTCAGTCTAACCGATATAAACGTTGAGCCGTTACATTCAATACAACCCTTCACTTTTCACCACACAGTGTTCTTTACACAGCTCAATGAATATTGGTCGGTCTTACAAGGAGATAGGCCAGTTTGCTCGCACAATGCATGCTTTCAGCAGCGATTTTTCAGTCTAGTTCTGTCTAGTTTCAAAAATGAAAGCTGACATATTTGTTTTGAAAAAATATTTTACATGCTGCTCATGTCCTAGGTTACGTAAATAACGAGTAAATGCTTATCCATTGTTGACAGAGAAAATGAAAATAAAAAGCCATACATAACCGAGTTAACCTGAATTTGAAAAAATACGTCTTTTTCACGAAAACTGTTTTCAAGCAGATTACGAAAAAGATTATTTTTGAAACTGTAGCAGAATATGAGCAATTTGAAAGTGCATAACTGGAAATATTTATGCATAACACCACTGGCCTCTTAAAAATAAATCGTCGGTTATGTAAAATACTGTCTGTCTAGCAAAAATCTACAGTCTTAAAACAAATAGTAATTAAAACAACGTTTTTAAACATCCATCTTAGCAGTGCTTATGTTTTTCATGAATGCTTCAAAACAAACTTTAAATTAAAAAGTACGAGTAGTAGTAAAAGCTGTGGGAATGTTTGAACGAGTGACTGTGACCCTAGTAATTTTGTTGGGCAACTGAAGGACACTGCTGGATTTTAATCAGTAAAAGTCTGACACGCCCTCTTGTTAGATCCCGACCTTCACACTCCAGGATATACTCTAGTTAAACTAAATGTCAGACTTTCTGTCGTCTGACTACCAGAAACCACTGTCAAGGATCTACGAATAAAATCCGGGACCCGAAGTACGAGTACGAGGTACGAAGTACGAGTACGAGGTCCGAAATACAAGGTGTCAGTAATTTCCTATATAAACATAGAATATTACGAATGAATTGAAAATATATGACTATGAATAGGGAATCCAAACCCGCATCAAAATCGCGATCCCGCAAGCCTGCGGGATTGTAGCCATCAATCCCGCGGATCCCGTGGAATTTGCGGGATTGCGATTTTTTAAATATTTCTTTTTTAGTTTTAAGTACGAAGAACCGATCCGGGCCTTGGTTCAGGCCATGGTTTTATGCAAGAGAGAATGAGAGGTGGTTGCCTCCTTTTGCGAAACACTAATGTTAAGGTACGTTTAAACCACAACAATTTGTACGGGACACTCAGTGTGTACATCGAGTGTGTCTGTTTGAACGCAAGTGTGCTATTAGACACTTGTGTTCATACAGAGACACTCGATGCATACACTGAGTGTACCGTATAAAGTGTCGTAGTCTAAAATTCTAAATGTACCTTTAGCAAAGGAGACACTCGCATGCGTGAGGGAGCTGACTACCTCACGCCTTAGCCGCCGCGACCGTGACTCCCAACTAACAGCCACTGCAGGCGTGGGCTTGAGGATGACGAGCAATGGGTAGCTCGCCGTTCGGCCGCCTAGTAATCGTTGAGACCGAGTCCGAATCGTAATGTTCCACACACGCTTAGAGATGTCAACAAAACCGTAAGAATAGTTGCGGCAAATTTCTAGAAAGGAAATCCTTGTCCTAGAACTCAAAGGTAACTGAAGGACAGGTGTTGTCTTAGTTAGTAAAAGCCTGACACGCCTTTCTGCTCCACCCTAGGGTGGGAGAACTCATTGAATGATTTCCACTTAAAAAAAAAAGTCTAAATTAGGTTCCTAATTGTTTATGTTCCGTTCGACTTACTATATACGAAAAAACATTTTACTAAATTTTTTGAAAAGTGACGAATTACTTGACAAAGTTGTTAAATAATAATCAGGACGGTGCATTGGATTCAGACGTCCAATGAAAAAAAAACACTGAGCAATCCCGCAATTCTGATCCCGCAAAAAAGGTGCGGGATCCCGCATTTGCAAGACTTGCGGGTTTGAATTCCATAATTATGGTTTTTTTTTATGTTAGGTAAAATTATCCAATGAGAAATGCCGCCCTTGAGCGGGGCGGGAGATAGTGTCAGACTCTTACTGACTAAAAACCTACACTGCTCCTTCTTTGCCTATCATACCGGGGCCGAGCCTTCCTTTCAGAAGCCGACCCTTGGCCCCAGCAAGCCTCGAACATGGGTCCCATGCCGTATGCCGCTAGAACGAGCAGATACGAGTAGGTTCGGTGTTTTGTAACATTCCCGCTATAATTATAATTACATATATATTTATTGTATGTGTTCACATTTACTACGCATAAATTTACACCACCCATTAACTTAGGCACATTAACATTTTGTACACAATAGCAATATAAAATGTTTTGAGTAAGTAGGACTCGACTTTGTTTTGAAGGTCCTAAGTTAAGGATCAATGTTTTTGTGAAAACCTGTGCTCCAAATCAAGTTGATTTGGGGTGATATTCCGTTGCCGCAACAAGTTATGGCGACAGCAAATCTCGCAACCCAGCGCTGGGCACGCCATAATCATGGCGATAAGTTTCCTCTTTCTTTCGCAATGGGTGACTACTGACGATGCCCTCTGCCCCAGCTAGGGGACATAGGATCATAAGTAAGTAAGTCTCCTCTTTGAGGAGTTGCTGGAAAGTCATAACGGCGTCCTCACCTTCCACATGAAGCAAGTCCTCTGAAAGGGAAACTCGTCTTTGAACGCAAAGGGCTACTAAAAGACACAGGTGTGGTTTTAGTCAGTAAAAGTTTGACATGCCCTCCTGCTTCGCCCTAGAGCGACAGAAGTAATTAGATGATTTTCGATCTTCAAAAAAATCAAGTTAATCATCTAGACCCTCAACAGCGCAAATGATTACGGAGTCACCAGATATATTTTTCAGGAAGATTCATCTCCAGGTCTACATAACTTTCTTGTACTTTTCAGGGTCTCTTGTTTTCATGGCAAGTTCATCACTGCTCATTAGTCTGTTGCAGGCAATTGCACGCTCGACACTAGGAATTGCATGACTTGATTCCGCCATCACCTTTCTACCATTGAACAACCCGACGTACGGCAACCTCTACAGACCGGACTAAGCGTTTCGCCTCGTCATTTATACCGCGTACATCGAAGGACTGGTACAATTTGCCTAATGCGGTCTTCACCTCCGAATATACTGTTTTCAAGGGTAGAGGCTCCTCAAAAACCAGTGCGCCTCGTCATCAACGATTGCATCACTACTTATCATCAGGTCAAGCACTAGTTTATATTAGAGATAGAGATAGCCTGCTAGAGCTGCGTAAAAGTTTGATAGAGTGATCGAGCCCCTAGGACGCAAGGACAATGTTGGTTTTAGTCAGGTAAAATGCACGCCCCTCACTCCATCCTAGAACGAGAGGTTCGTTGTCATTAGTGCCATCGACAGTTCTATGATGCTGTAAAAAGGATAAATAAATAGAATAAAAAAACTGGGCAAGTGCAAGTCGGATTCGCACACTGAGGGTTCCATACAAACTAGTTCAATTCTCGAATCGAGTCTCATAGATTTTTCCGAACAGGAAAAGTCTTTTTTTTTTTGTGTCGTAACTACAATCTTTCAGTTTTCAGATTTATTCTTATACTTGTGCTATAAGACCCTGCTTCATGCCACATTTCAGGGTTCTGGGTCAACGGGAACCCTGTGAATTTTGATTCCCTTGAGAGTGTCGAAATATGCGTTTTTTGCGACCTTTTTATGTCGCAAAATGGCATTATCTTTTTTTCCGTTAACATAGAAGTTTCTTTTTTTCACCGTAGACTTGATTTTAGGCATATGGTTTTATTTCAATTCGATAGGTCCTTCACGCGGTTTCAAAATAAAAGTCTTGACAGACAGACATACAGACGGATAAAAAAGTGATCCTAAAATGGTTCCTTTTTTTCCTTTTGAGATACGGATCCCTAAAAATAAAAATTTTGGAGCTACTAATTCTTTTTTAAATCACTTGCTCCATTTTCAAAGAATCTGGTAATAATGGAAGTAATGTTGATTTTTGTTATCACTAGTCCCACTTAATTATTTCCGGCATCATTTGATGATCATAATGATGATGAATCATTACCACTCCAATCATTTCCACTAAATTATTTCAGGCATAATCTGATGATCATGATAATGATGATGATCATCTTGCATCTGATGATGATGCCTGAAATAATTAAGTGGAAATGATTGGAGTGGTAATGATTCATCATCATTTCAGCCCAAAGACATCCACTGTTGGACATAGGCCTCCCCTAAATGTCGCCACAATGAACGGCATAAATTTTTGGTATCATTTGGCGGTATTTCAGGCACTTATGAAATTTTTCTTGGGAAGAAAACACATTAGAGGAGAAATCACTTGTGAATTTATTTAAGGGCTTAAAACAGTAGAGGTAAAACCCTTAGTTTTTATAATAATTATATTAAAAGAAAAAAAAATCGGATTCAAAATCCAATACAAAAAAAAACCTAAAGGCGCTATAAGAACCTCCTACTTTTTAAAGTGTGTAGCGACATCTATGACGCCACATAGAAACTAAAAAATAAGAAATCCTGCATCTCCTAATTAAGAGTTCTCCGCGCGATTTGAACATTATATCGGGCAATCTTAGTAGATCAGCCATAAAACCTATCTCCCTTGCTCCCTTTTAATGTAGGGAAGTGGGGCTTTACCCTGTTCTGCATACCTCCTAGACAGGTGACCTTCGACTATGAACGTCAGTGCAGGCTTCGTGCAGCTACATCGTGACGTCATCATCACTTCCTCAAGCTTTCCAGCAGCAAGCCATACGGCCAGCACTCAGGGCTTTAAAGGGTATACTGACCACCAGCATGGCTAGCTAACCATACCTGATCATCACACTCAGCCTCATCAACGACCTTAGCTAAGCACACTGCATCTTCGGCCAGTCACATGAAGAGCTATGAAGACCCCTTCCTGGTCGACGCCAGGAGTCAAGCCATTCCGCCGCACAGCACCGCCCTGATCCACTGGAGCCAGCAGCATTACTCCAACCCACTGGAGCCTGCAGCATCATCCCGACTCACGAAGACATCATTACCCATACTCACTGGGTCATCATCCCATCTTACTGGGACAGCACAATTCCAACTCACTGGTATATCACCGCAGACAGTTCTGACTCACCGAGAACTGTTCAGCTTCCGGTTCCGATGCACTGGAACCAACCTGCCAGTGGCCTAGCTCGAATCAAGACGCATCAATAAAACCATTGATCTCAGATCTCCGGAGGGGGAGTGATGTAGCGACATCTTTGGCGCCACATAGGAATTAAAAAATACGAAATCTTGCATCGCGCAGTTAGAGGTCTCTGCGCGATAAGAACATTTATAACAGCCCGAAATCATCTATCAACAAGCTGCCCAGATCAGACAAAGCATCCGTCTGGTCGGGAGATCCTGCCTTTTCAAAGGAGTTATGTACTGTACACTCTGTCCCAAATAAACATACCTCTAAAACTGTACAAGCCTCGTAAGATTTTTTATAGGTTACCAGGATTGCAGGGTTCGAAAGAGTTAAGTACCATGTCCCTGGAACGTATAAGGTATAAGGCAACCCATTGAATAAGAAATTTACACATAAAAAAAATAAAAATAGCTATGGAACTTCCTATAGGTAAAATGGCAAACTTCTTTAACATGGCTGCTTTGTAACAGTGTAATATACTTAGTCACTACGTTAAACGTTTGTGTAACAGTACATAACTGTGTTTTCATAGTGTGTAATATGAATAAGTAAATAAACTTTTCTGCTCTCAATCAATCTCAGTAAAACTTAAAATGCGCCACACTGAAAATAATTATGCCAGTACATGGGTACTGGCATAATTATTTTACGGTACTCTCAAAATGTTTTTTTTTTTAAGAAATATTGATAATATACAGTGCATATAAAGAACTTGGTGCAGAATTTTCTGTAAGTTTCTCAACAAAGCTGTATAATCAGCGCATTGTCTGTCAGTGAATTTAAAAAAATATTTACTTTCTTAATCAAAATGTTAAATGTCATATCATAATTTAGTTAAGCTTCCAGACGACCGATTTACAATCATTTACAATACACAGTCGATTGCATCACTTTATTAACTACAAGCTGTCGGCATGAAAGTTTGCTCAACTAAATATAGAAGGCGCCTAACAAATAAATATTTTTTCTATAATTATAATAACTATTTGGCTTACAATTACCTTCACCTGCGCTACAAATACATAGAAAAAAATCAATTTATGGACGAAGATTCCATAGTAAAGAATTCTTATTAAACACAGTGCCAACTGTTTTTGGACGAACTAACATTTTTCATTTTACCTTTAGATAAGGGAATTTCAGAACGTAAAAACAACTGCCAATCATCTGTTATTCTGTCAATAGCTGATGACGTCAGTTTATAGTTAGAATGTCAGGGGTCACAAATATTTTGTAAACATGAAAAATATAATTAATTTTAAAAATATGATTTTTGATTTGATGATCTTCAAAATGACTATTATTCAAAATGTATGAAATTAACTATACCATATAAAATATGTTTGTATTAAAAACCTTTTTTTAATTAAATTAAGAAATGAGTGTTATATTAGATCTTTATAATTTACTTTTCTCCTATTTATCATACAGTATATAGTATATTTCTTAACTCATGAAACTATTTTGTTACTTTGTTTCTAGTCAAAATACTTAACCACTTGATTTTTTTAATTCTAGAGATTAATATGAACTGAGTTTAAAAGTCCAAAAAATGTTTATGACCACTAAACCACAATACGATAGATACCCATTACGTCACTGAACTCGGGTTTTTTAGGTCTGAGGGCCTTGAACCAGTAATATCTCGAATGAGTTGAGCATTAGTTCATCCGGGCTTCAGAAGCCTTTGTTTCATTCATAGTTGCTACGCCATGAATCCCTCGAACATCATATCTTAAACGAAACAATATTAGTAAGTAACGATTTCACTTATCCTAACGCAAAAAGTTCTAAAGGCCTTGCTCACTCAGCCGTGAACGACGATTCTCTGTCGTCGGAACAACTTTTGCCATGAAAACAGTAGATTTTTATTATAATGCAACCTCTTTTCGCAACAGCCAAAACAGTACTATTATAAGCGTGATATTATATTATCTTATCGGCGTAGATTATGTACACAAGTGTTGGTTTTGTACCGTGTAATGGACAACACATTAGTTACCAGCACTCCAATGGGTACCGTGTGATTACTACTGAATACAACGAAAATAATATAACCAACAAACGTATGGAACGTACGGACCGTAAGGAGTTGACATTGAGTTTCCACAACTTAATCAAACGAGGTATGGTACAGTGTTTTAAGTTCGAATTTGTTTTTTAATATTTTTCATAAATAAGTGGCCAGTGTCATTACCAAAAAGTGAGTGATAAAAAAGGCTTCAATGGTGAATATAAATGCAGTGACTTGGTGATAAATGCTTTGGTGTTCTTATTTTTTCATGCTGTGGTTTTAGGAGCATTAGGCACTAAATTATTTTTCTTAACATGGCAATTTTTATAAACATATTTCATGGTTTCTTTGTTTAAATAATAATAATCATCATAACAATAAAGCGTCTTAGTAATAATAACAAAAAAAAAACATTTCATTAAACTATTTAAATCAATGCTATAACAAAACCCTGAGTCATTCTTAAATGTTTGGGTCAAACAGTGTTATTCATAAAGCGGAAAATATATTTATAGGTTTTATTACCAATGATAATAATATTCTGTTTGGCATTAATATTTATAACATTGCTTCTATTTCAACCTTTGAATAGTTCAATCATAATTAGGTTAATTTTATATTTAAATTATAATTCAATTGCCTGTTCAAAAACTGTCTAGTACTGGTAATACTGTTAAAGATTTCATGTTGGAAATTGGAGAACTTACTGCCTGTTTTTACAAAGTTTTGCTAAGTATAATATCATTCCTTCTAAGACCTAAGACCATCACATAAAACTGTTATGTCATCTAACAACAATGACACATCAGGTACTATTTTATATAATTTCCTTCATAAAACGATTTTCTCTGAAAATCATTTTAACACTTCATGTCAACATGCATTATCATTAGTGTGTGGTAAGCTCTCGACAGATTACTGTAAGACCGTAATCCTCATAAACGATTAACATTATATACTTGTAATTGTTAAAAACTCTGTTATGTATAATGTATCTACTGTTATTAATAGATTGTTATCTCCTCTATCTATTATAAACTGACTGGTTGGAACTTTACGTCCATGAACTAATTGGCATAGCCTCCTTTCCTGTAAGGTTCATGGCTTATGCAGCTAACTTCGGGCTTATTGACATTTACCTACTAATGACCATCAATGTCAAAAAGTCCAAAGTAAAGTTAGGTTACAAACCATCAGTGTTGTTGTTGTCATCAAGAGTCATTCAACATTTGTTGTTTTTTGACACTGATGGTCATTTGACTATTATTATTTGTTGATTCTAATGGTAATTTGACCACTATTGTATTTTGACACTGCTGGTCAGTCAATCATTATTGTTTGTTGACAGTGATAGTCATGATTAAATGGCCATTATTGAAAAAAAAACAATTATGGTTGAATGACCATCAGTGTCAAAAAACAATAATAGTCAAATGACTAAAGCATAGATATAATGACAGCACTTAGCTAGCCACAAACTTCTCCTGGATTTTACGACAAGCAGTTGTTGGAAGATTAACATTATAATTTATATTGTCCCTGTAATTATTTTTCTCCTTTTTGATTACATTACTGTGGTTTTTATGAAGGCAGAAGATACTTAATAACAATACCGCATTTATTGCTACACATTTTACTTTGCTCCATCTGCATTCCTTGTTACTATTTGAGAAATAAATGACCATTTAAGATGACCAACACATACAAGTGTTTCATCCTGTCATTTAACAATGTAATTCTCAGGGCTCTAGTTACCATAAAAGTATAATGTATGATGCATTATATTGATTAAAATTCTACAGTAGTTTCTGTTGACTCAATCAAAGTAGCATAATAATATACTTCTAAGTTTAATTATGTATTCATTTAAAAATGTTGTCTTTGCTATTCAGTCAATATTAGTGATGTCACTTAACATTATATAAAGAGATGATGACAGTAAAGTTGTCAAAAAAAATAAAAAAAATAGGCCCATTTTGACATTTGTATTTTGACTACCACAATAACTACTTAAATAATAATTAGGGGCCAGTATACTACTAGCTACTGGCAGCCTGCGCCTGGTGGCGGGGACCATCACTGGTCACTGTACACTGAATAAGCACCTTCACACAATAGGCATCACGGATAGTCCCCTGTGCAGAGCGTGTTTGGAGGGGGAGGAGACAGTTTCGCATGTGCTCCTGGACTGCACGGGGATCACTGATACACCCACACGGACCTTGGGATCTCCGAAGTCCCTTATTGACGCCCTGAAGAACCTGAGAGGCCTGATCAGTTTTTGGAGAGAGGTGGGCTGGTTGGAATAAGCCCACCTGAGATTATGGCCGCCATGGCCCACATACAATGGTCCGTAGAGGACTGAGTGCGGAAACCATACTCAGAAGAAGACTACTAGCTACTATAATAGTATCTAGTCTACATTGGATAAGCCTCTAGGTAGTCAAAATACAAATGTCAAAATGGTATTATTATTTTTTGACAACTTTAGTGGGGTAATAATAAATATAGGATTTTTGAGATATTTATTTTCATAAATTTATTTATAGAAGTTGTAAATAACCAAAGAACGCCAATCGGAGGATACTGTTATTATTATCTTCTATTCCATCAATATGGCAAGGTGTACAGCGGGTCTATGGGATATGTATAAAATATCTTTAAGATATGTGTGGGGTTTCTACGGGATATGAGTGGTTTTCTATGGGATATACTTGGAGTTGTGATGGTTATGGGTGGAGACGGTGAGGATATGAAGGGGTGCTTACATCCCAAACTTATAACTCATATCATGTCATACATCTCCAGAGTGAAGCTAGTCTTGTCTTTCTCTGATTGTATAGAAACTGAATGAAATGTTTTGTTCCGTTCTTCAATTTTACAGATGAACAACTTTACGGGTACACAAACTACGGGATGGATACTCCCACCCCCGCGGCAGACGCCTCGGGCGATTGCCTTCCAGGATTCTTTCAGACCATGGATTCCTTAAGTCCTGGTCTAGACTCAGACTTTGACGAGAGCCTTGCTGTACCTGAGTCGCTTTCAGTCATTGAAGCTGATAAAGTTGATAACAAGGAGGGGAATAGTTCTAGTGGTATGTTGTTTTGTTTTTTTTTTTACTTTGAATAATGTAAATGTTATATCTGCGTCACCTTAACATAGACTATCAGAAAATGCCTAAAGCATTAAGTCAGCCTTTGTATTGTATACATATCATACTAATATTATAAAGGCAATAGTTTGTGTTATTTGTAAACGCGTGCGGGTATTTATCTATATATATTGTTAGACTAAAAAGTCGATAAGTGAGCGCATCCCTTCGTCACCGCGTCCCATGATCCCATCGCCCCGCACTATTATCATTTTTGACAGTTGAGCAGAGAATTGCGCGCCTTTTTCGTAACGTTGTTTTTTTCCGACTTTCCAATAATAATGAAATGTTTTGAGATAAAACTGCATTTATCATCATCACTATGTACATATTTGTTTGTTACTCCTACATGCTGAAACTGCTGAAAAGATTTATATGTGCTAAATCTTTAATTAGACCATCCCTGAAATAACACACAGGATACTTTTTAGGGTTTCGTAGCCAAATGGGATTTTCACACAAAAATAGAAAAAAAAAAACTTAAAATTTTGGCAGTTCCCCATACTTAGAAAGGAAACTCAATTTTTTTTTTTTTGATCAAACCCATACATATGAGGTATCTATGGATAAGTCATCAAAATGCAATTTACCAAGTTTGTACGAAACGGAACCCTCAGCGCGCGAGCCCGACTCGCACTTGCCCGGTTTTTATGCCAAGTGCATGTTTCCTTGGGATTATTTTTTACTTCACGGGCGAATCCACTAGCAGAAAATAGTATAATATAATTGTCTGTATGGTGCAAATAATCTTTCAGTCAACATGTATTATGTGTATACTATTGCATTGTAACAGTTGATCTAAATGAGTGTTTACAATCATCAAGGCTGATGATGACGGCCTTTTAATGTTCCCACTGCTGGGACACAGGCCTTCTCTCTAGGAGAGGGAATGGGCTGTAATCCACCACGCGGGCCCAGTGCGGGATGTCATGTCTTCGAATTTTTGGTCCTCGGATATTTCCTCACGATGTTTTCTTTCACCGTTTTGAGAGCAGTGGTGATGAAATAAATTACTCAAAGTAATGCGCCTGGCCGGGTTTGAATCGTAAGTCGGGCCCGTTACCACTCGGCCACCACTGCTCTACAATCATTCATCATCACTTATCAGTCAAAAACTCATCCGTTTCGAGTATAGTGGAAGATTTAGATTATTTCTGTAGATCAGTCTTACAATCAGTGCTGTCAGGCTTAGTTCTGCTCAATATAGAACTATTGTTTGTTGTTCTAGAAAGACGCTAAACACTGTCTCTGATAAGATCAAAGATAATTACAACATGACTTATTTTATTTGTTTCGAAAATTCTATCATAAATCAAAAGTATTTTTAAAACAATTTAATATTAAGTAAGTCGGAAACTTCAATAATGGTGGAAGAGGAAATTGTGAAAACAGAAAAATGATGCACAATTGAAATATGACGTCACTGCCATTGAATCTTGTGCACACAAAAGAGATAGCAAAATGTTCTCACGTCGGTCTCGCTCTTCCTCATTCAAATGTTTGAATTGCTAACGGTTGTTTCATTCAAAAATGAATTTAAAATCATTTGTGAACAAAAATTAAAGGACTCTAAAAAAATCTATAAAATGAAAATAAAACATCAGGAAAGGCCTGCCCCATATTTCATGACGATAAAAAATTACAGGTGGAGTGTGTGTACTTTAGGTAACTTCACTTTGTGTCAGTATTTCACCTACTTTTACTAAATAACCCTGACGTCATGGATAATTGATTTAATTCAGATTAGATTGGCACTTTTTGACCCTAATATATAATACATATAGAAAACAACATATGTATCTATTCTTATCTTGTGATAGTAGCCGGTATCCTCTGATTCATATGAAAAATGCATAAGCAGATAATATTGAATTAGTCACTTGTTGCTAAATAGTACATTATGATACAAGTGTGTAATGTAAGTGGTTACCGTCGAGGCGGAATTAAGACCCGAGCCGTGGCGAGAGTCTTAAGAGAGCCAAGAACGGTAACCATTTCATTACTCACGTGTATCATAAGACGTTTTTCAATACACTTGTGAAGGAATAATTTAGCTAACTATTATTACAACACTAATTGTTATTTCATATTGCCTAGTCGCCGTTTGTTTTCTTGCGTATTTTTTTAGAATACGGATATAACATTTTCTAATGTCTTTGTTAATAGATGATTTTTATTTAATTAATACAGACAATGAACATCACTCGAAAAAATCACGCAAAACAAAGAAGTTGCGACAAATTCTAGTACGCGGCAAAATAAGTCGAACCATTTGCTACGGTTACACGCAGTCCCCCATTTCGATTGAGAACCAAAACATCGGTTACTGCGCATTCAAGTTTCATCATGATGGCCATGGTTGGTCATGGTGGTTCAACTTGTGGATTATAACCGATTTTCGGGTCTCAAACGAAGTGGGGGCTGCTTTTCCCATTTCTGGGCAAAGGAATCCCTCCACTCTTTCTACCATTAAGTTATTCATTCTTAAATTGATCTTACTAATCATCAATATGATACTTACACTGATGAACCCTGACCTAAAATCTAGATAAAGATATAGTTAAGCATTGATAAAAATCTAAACACAAGAGACCAATAATAATGAAAAAAAATATTGATTCAAATTAGTTTTAATTTGTAGATATGAAGTATCGCGTTATCAATGACAATGAACTGATAAGTGTTGGCGAATCATGACACGTTATTATATTACTTTCCTTGTTGCATTGAAAACTTTAACAACAGGCAACATTAGGTAATTTGAAATACACTAGTGCTTGACTGCGATCCCACCTGATGGTAAACAGTGATGCAATCGTGGTGAGGCGCACTAGTTTATTAAGAGCCTATTCAATCTAGCCTTGAAGACACCTAAATTATAATCGAACGTAAAAACTGCAGCAGGCGAATTGTTCCAGTCTAAACGACGAGGCGAAACGCTTAGTCCGGACCGTAGAAATTTCAACGACGTAAGGTTGGATATTCGCTGTACTTCGAGTTGGTTTTACCCGCGTGTTTATCAGAAATTATCCTAAGGCATCATACACCAACCCGAAGTGGGCCCGCGTGGTGGATTACGGCCCATTCCCTTTCTTAGAGAGGAGGCCTGTGTCCCAGCAGTGGGAACATTAAAAGGCTGATGATGATGTTGATGATCATACAGTCATACTCACGGGCTAAAATGTACAGCCCAGCCCTATACACAAGACATGGTCTACACGTGCACCAAATCTCATTCAAATCCGTTCAAACCTTTAAGCGTTAATAAATAACAAAGAATCATACGTACAAACTTCCGCCTTTGTCATATTAGTGTGGTGTGATAGGTTTAAAGACCACCATCTCACCTGATGGTAAAAAAATGAGGTCTGTCGAAGATGGAGCTCGCTTGTTTAGAATCTAACCCATTCACTATTGACTTAAAGATCCTCAGCTTACAGCTGGAACCACAGCCCTGACAGACTCCCATAAAAGCGCAAAAAGTTTAGACACAAACTGAACTACTGTATCCATTTGAGTAATAATTCACACAGAACATCTTGTTAAGACAATTTAGCAGCACTCTAAAATTAGAACTTCTTACACGCAGCCTGGCTAAATGGATTCGCGTGGCAGTCCGGCCGGAATAGATAAATAAATGCCACTTTAGCCAGGAACAACTTCATACATGCTGCAAAACGAATCATAGCCTATTGGTACATTCGCACTTGTAGCAACATTATACACGGCTAAGCTTTGATCAGCTGAGCGAGTCCAATGACCCGTAGGTAGTTGTCAGTCGTTGCGTACAAACTACCTACAGGTCATTGCACTCGATCAGCTGATGTTTACTTAAAGAAATTAATTTCATACTTGCGTATATTAATTCGAGTTTTAGAAATAAAATTCTTTATTTTTAAATTTTATCTTTACAAATCGATAGTGTTTCATGTACCGGATCGACCCTGCACGGGATTAAAACGATCAAAATTTTGCCGTGTATACTGAAGCCTAAAGCACGCCTCGGCAACACCAATCATCATCATCATTTCAGCCGAAAGACGTCCATTGTTGGACATAGGCCTCCCCTAAGTGTCTCCATGATGACTGGTCCTGTGCGTCTCGCATTCATCTGATTCCCGCGACCCTCACCAGGTCATCGGTCCACCTTGTGGGATGCCTTCCAAAGCTGCGTCGCTGGGAGGTGTAATGACTTCAATTTTAATAATAATGATTGGTCAACTGCCCAACTTTATCGATCATGCCTACTGCGTTTGATAAAATAGGCTGGACATGTTTTGTGACTTTTTAGCTGTATAAAGATAACCCATTCGTCTTCATCATGTGTGTTATACTGGACACAGAAGTCAAGATCACCACGAAACGATGAATCGCCGGAACCCCTAACTTATTAGCGGATCCATCGTCCTGGGCCTGGTCCTTATCGGATGGCGAGCCACCTACTGCTCGTCGTCCGCATATGGATGCCTACGAAAGCCAACCCCTACGACCGTGTGAATATAATAAATGATGTTTCTCTTTCAGCAATAACTCAAACAACAGTGCCATTTAAAGCGGTCCACCTTCCGCCTATAAAATTCAACTCGGTGCACAGGAAAGTGTTCATTCCTGGTGTTGAAATAAAGGTCAGATTGGTGGAGAACGAAAGAAGCGTCACAACACATTTGCTTAATCCTAATTTGTAAGTAAAATATATATATTTTTAAGTTTTTTCTAATTAAGCTTGCTAAAGTTTTGGTTCACGATGACTTGTTGCATTGTTAAAGGCTAGCATCATTTTCCTGTTGAACATAAACAAGCGATCTGCAACCTTATTGCTGGGCATTATGGTTTCAATTGAAATGTGTCAGTCTATGTTTCGATAATCACTTTTTTGTCTAACAATCTAAATGCAAACTACTTTTCGACTATCCTCTTTAATTAAAGAGATCAATAGAGTTGCGCATTGCGCAATACTGCTGCCGATTTCAATCATTTTCAAGTTCTTATCCTATGACTAAGACTAGTTAAACAATAACTGAAATTAAAAATTCTTCTGTTATCGTAATCACTCGATATTATCACGTAAAACGTTCGTCATATCTCATGATCTCCATTTATTGCATGTAGTACATAAGTCTTTGTATTTTAGTTTTTATACGGTCTTGAAGATTATCACAGTGCGGAATAAACAGCGATTAGGTACCTGTTTTTAGTACAAAGTTATATATATCAGAAAAGTTAATAAACGATTTTTTGTTTATTTTTAGTAACCATTAAAAAAATAATAGGTCCAGAATAATATTTCTACGTTTTGTTACGGTTTTTATATTATGAAAAACTAATATGCTTAACGTAATAAATCATTTGTAATTTCAAGGTCTTGACTACTTTAAAACGAATACCGAAAAACGTAGAACATTCAACATTTAATTTTAAAAAAACATTTAAGTACCTTAAGTTTAATCACGATAACTTGGCATTATTACTAGACGAAAAAAGGTAATTTACAAAATTATGTGCAAATATTATCTTACCGGAAAAAGAGGTACTAACAGAAAAACGACTGATATGATTTCCGCAACCAAAGATATGCGTTTATCTACGATATACATATTTACAAACGCATATAAGCATTACAATCGAATACTTTATACCCACATTTTACGGTACTACTGACCTCATGTACCTGGGGTATTAAACTTAGCACACGCGTTCCATTACCGTCAATTGATGACTAAAGGCACCGAGCACAAGTCTGAATCATCACTGTAATTGATTTTACGCACACACTCTTTTATTGAGGTGAAACGTCGTCAAATAACTTTCCCGCCCGAGTGAAGTGAGAGGGCGTGTCAGAGTTTTACTGATTAGAACTCACATGTGTTGCTTCATTTGCCCTTTGCGTTTCAGGGTCACGGTAACTCTTTCAAACAATACCGCAGCTCACTCACATCACCATCATTTCAGTAGAAAAACGTCCACTATTAGACATAGGCCTCTCCCAAATCACGCTACAACGACCAGTCGTATGCGTCTCACATCCATCTTATTCTCGCGAACCATACCAGGTCATTGGTCATTGGTACGTGGTCATCAATCCAGAACCTTTCGTCCGCATCGACCATCTGTCATCTTCCCGTATGGTGTCGGGAAGTAAAGAATAGCACCATCCCTTTTCTTCCTGTGAGTGTTGTACCAGCTCACTGATACAGAAAATATATATATGAAAATTTTATCTATAAAAATCTAATAGTGGAATAGTCTCGATGTACTTTTTAGTTGTTACTATCACAGATGCGCGTACGCTGATTGGCTTAACGACGTTATAAATGTTTATTATGCTGATAAACGTTCTGTCTTGTTTGCGTTGATTATGAAATTTAATCGATAAGTTTGTAAGCTGATAATATCGTCAATGTTAATTCGGTTCCACGTGTATCTCAATGAGATATTAACATGAATGAGAGGGCCCTTTAGGACCGATTTCTGCCTGAGTTGCGGCATTATTCGAAGATCTACCTACCACGTCTTTGAAACGCACAGGAATCCTTCCTTTGTGTCTTCTTTCCTTTCAGCTTTGTCGCTCCTCTTTCCACGGTAAAGGATACCGAAGCAATTAGCAGTTAGATAGATATACTCTTTATTGTAGGCACACCATAAATACAATTAAAGTAGGAGCTTAAAATTAATAAGGTGTCACAATGGGTCTTATCGCTAAAAGCGATCTCTAACAGACAACCTTAAGTAGCCATGAAGTGAAGTGCTAAAATGGAGTAACAAATGTAATATTATGATTTAATAGTATACAGCTCAACAGTCTTGAAAATCGTGTCTATGAATCTGCAATAAAAAACCATACTTCAGACACATTGCTACCTAAGATATGTCAGCTTGACTGTCTTCTTTTACGTAGGAAGTTCGAAAATTAATGTTCCCGCTTTGGTTGGAGGGAGAGGGAGTGGCAGTCTTGATGCCTGCCAAGGCTTTGATCTGTTCGAACGTGATATCATGGCCCTGGAACTCTAAGGGAAGGACAAGATGGATTTTAGTCAAAAGTGTGACACTTTTTTTGTAATCCCATTCATTCATTCATCCATTCATCAATTGATGTAATACCATCTAAAAAGGCTCACAGTTACTGGGCCGTGTAGATGATCCATTTAATATACTCGTACTCAGACACAAGTTTTATTTCCAGTGGGAAAATCATTTAATGACATCTCCGCGCCCTTAGGCGGGGCGGGGGATAGTGTCTAACTTTTACTGACTAAAACCCCACTCCTATTCCTTCGTTGCCTTCGTTCCAAAGCCCTGGTGTTTCACATTAAGCATGGCCCGAGTAGGCTTCAACCCTGCTAGGCCCCTAGGGCCCCTACGTTTTGCTGACAACTCCTTCCGTCGACGACTTGGGCTCGGTCCAGGCGGTTACCGGATCCAAGCCCGCGCCTACGGTGAAGATACATGAGGTTAAGTTGAAAACCAATCCCTTCACATCTGACAGCAAGCATGGCAGATTGATTAATTGTCCACTTGTGCCTGTCAACATAGTATAACTGGTGTTGCACGTTGTTTTGAAGTGCCACCACTCGACGTAATGGAAGAAATTTATTGTAAGAGCTTTATGAGTGTTCGTACTTAAGTAGACATCCGACATTCTTAAGTCTTTACACTATGAATTGATTTATTATCAGGTTCCTTGATAAAAAGGGATTTTTCTTTATCTCTAATCGTAAAAAAAAGAGCAGTGGTGACCGAGTGGTAACGGTCCCGACTTACGAATTGTAGGTCGCGGATTCAAACCCAGCCAGGCGCATTACTTTGTGTAATTTATTTCATCACCACTGCTCTCAAAACGGTGAAGGAAAACAATGCGAGGAAACCGGCATGCCCAAGAACCAAAAATTCGAAGACATGTGACATTCACCAAGCCGCACTGGGCCCGCGTGGTGAATTACGGCCCATTCCCTCTCTTAGAGAGGAAGCCTGTGTCCCAGCAGTGGGAACATTAAAAAAGGCTGATGAAGAGAACAACTAGAAGTTGTCCTTGAGTGCACTGCAATGTAAATAGGGATGATAATCCGAGCCTCTGGCGTTTTACCTCTTATCCTAGTACCTAGCCTAACATATGTTAAAGAATTTGTTTTAAAAAATCAAGCTTCCTGTGGTACAGTTCTAGCCTAGTCTTTAATTGTTTGTAAATATGTGGAACAGAGAGTAAAGTCACATACAACAAAGGTATGTGTAAGGAAAAGGAAGGATCTTGTGACCAGCGAGTGTTATCTCTGGTCTGGGCAACTGCCCGATAGTTGATTTCGGATTGTTGTTTATGTTTTTATCGTCCGAAGAACTCTAATACCGTGATGCTTTTTTTATGTGGGAAATTATCCAATGAATTCTCCTGCTCTTTCGTGTCAGGCTTTACTGACTAAAACACGCTACTGGTCCTTGTCTACCTCCGTTCTAGTGCGCTGTAGCGTTTGCTGACATCTTGAAGCGCGCGTGGATTTTAACGTACCGTTGACGACTTGGGCTTGGGTTACAAGAAGGCCAGATGGTGAGCTACCCATTGCTCGCCGTCCGCAAGCCTCGCCTACGGTAGCTGGTCGGGGTCGGAATCCCGGCGAATACCGCGATGCTGGATTTTGAATTTTAGTTCCTATGTTACCTCATAGATGTCGCTACAGTTGTAATACATATTTCTAACGTATTTCCAGATATACAATCTTCCTCCAACATGGAGAGTTCAACTGGTCGATCAAGAAGCGGTACAAACACATCCTCTACCTTCACCAACAGCTCACTCTGTACAGAGCCTCTCTCGACATTCCCTTCCCCACCAAAACTCATAAGACTAGAAGAGCCAGCTTTAAGAATACCTTTGATACTGAGGAAAAGGCGGAGAAGGTGGCGTTACAAGCTGTGCCGAGGAGTAACTCGAAGAGGCAGATTCGACCTAGGAAGAGGAAAGGGGCGCTACCAAGGTAAATATTAGCCTTTTTCTAATCACTATGAGGCTCGTGTTTGACTACTATCTCACCATATCGTAAGCGATGATTTGGTCGATGATGGAGCATGTTTGTCAAGAAGTAACCTATTTACTTTTGATTACTGATTTAAAAGCATTTGAAATCGAATATTTCTCAAACTTTAAACTGAAAACCTGTCAAAATTTGGCATTAAAGTAGGATTTGAGACGTGCTATTCGATTAGAAAACCATCCTTAAAGACCCAAGGTTATAGCTATGAGGAAACGCAAACTCCGGTTAATCTTTTGAATACCGTAATTAGAGACACAATAGAAAGACAATAAGTGTGCGAACGCCGGTGTTCACTTGGGGCTTGAATATAAAATAAGAAAGTGTTCCCAAAATGTTTTATGCGTGCATAAACTTGTTTTTTTTTTTTGTACTTTTATTCATCTGGTTTAATCTCTTGTCATCAAGTCAACCTCCTACTTAACTATCAATGTATTGTGAAAGGATGCAGCATTCCTTCTTGTATTGCTTCATAAATAAAAATTGCAAAATGCTACAGCTGTAAGGAAACTCCTCTATTAATGCTGCAACTATGAATGTACTTTTTATTTGATGACGTAAGTTAATCTTCTACAACCAATCATTTCAGTTAGACCAAAGAAAAATTTTGATTAAAAATATCAATGAGGAAACTTTCTATACAATGATTATTTCTTCTTGGTTTAAATCTAGGTTTTATTCTCAATGAGTAACAGATTAAAAATACCAATGTTTTATTATTTTTGCAGGTTTCCAAAAAAGCCCGAAGTAATGGTCACATACGAGGGCATCCAACTAAGAATGAAGCAGCTCGAAGAATACCTCTATAACCTACTAAATATCTCGATATACAGGAACCACCACGAAACGGTAAGAACCTTCAGATGCGTGAGATTTACCTTCAATCCGTCGCACTTGGATAGGTCATAAACAACGTAACTGCCAACTGAATATCAACCTTATCTTGAATTATATAAGGTTGATAATCGAGTGACTATTTTTTTGTTTATCTGTTTACTATCGGATACAACTTCCTTCACTTAATTTGACAAGGTTTTTTTTATAGTACAGCAACTATGAATGAACTTGTCCTTGTAATAGGAAGTACCTATTACCAAACCACAGAAACCTATTTTAGTCGTGAAATAGCATGATTGTGTTCCGGTTTAAAACGTTACAAGTTCGCTGCGGTCTTCCCATCCAATTATAATTTGGGTGTCTTCAAGGCTAGAGTGAATAGGCTCTTAATAAACTAGTGCGCCTCACCATCAACGATTGCATTACTGCTTATCATCAGGTGGGATTGCAGTCAAGCACTAGTTCATAAAAAATAAAGTTCTGTTGTATTTTCTTTATGGATAGGCTCGCGTTTGACCACTATCTCACCTGATGGTAAGCGATGATTTGGCTGACGATGGAGCACGCTTGCCTAGAAGTAACCTACTCACTGTAGTCCTAAAGACTTCTAGGTTGTAGCTATCAGGAAACACAGACTCCTACAGGGAATTCCACTCCTTAGCTGTAGACGTTTTAAATTTCTGTCTAAGCCATGTCCACATGCGAAAGAATCACGGTCATATTCACGCCGTCGCCTTGCAATAGTTTCGATGTAGACTTTATAAAAATCAATTTCCTCCTACGAGATATTCGTATCATCATGACCAAATTGCCGTAACGACTATCACCGCGTTTTACTTGCTAGTGGAGGCAGTTCGGACTCGTATCTTCCTCTGCAGCATACTACGACGCTGGAAAACAGTCAATTTTAGACGATTTGATACAATTATGTGTCCAGTATCCCACGCCAAAACGTTGTGCGTTCCGGTAAAGACACCTTATCTTTAGGTTGTCAACGCTTTGGGTACTCATTGACTGTGGCCGCTGCCTTACGTGGGTGGTCTGAAAAGTTTCCAACCGCAATATGCATACAATCACATCCTAAAGTGTAGTGACTATGGGCTGTGGGATTCTTCGAAAGTCATGGCGTCTCCGTGGTCATGTAATGCAAAAAGAAATTGAAGAGTGTACCTTCAATTTCCCTTTGCCGTAACCCACCCAAATGGGTGGGTTTTAGTCAGCAAAAGTCTGACACGTGATAAACATTTTGATAATTTCGTACCCTCAAACAATGATTATCGATCTGGCTATCACGCGACAGTTCACGTAACACAGAATATTCTGATATCTGTAAAACCAATACCTGTTATATCATAGCTGAATCACTGCGGAGAAAATGCTTATCTCATAACTTCCATCTTATAGATGATGCTAGCTAATATGACCACAGGTTGTCGTACCTCTCAAAAATATGTTTATTTAAATCAATCTCTCTCTTTCCAGGTAAAATTCCTCGAAGTATCGAACCTCTCGTTCATATCGGAGCTAGGCAGCAAAGGGAAAGAGGGCATGATTCAGAAACGCACCGGCTCCACGCAACCCGGCCAGGCGGGGTGCAACTGCTTCGGACTATTAGGCAACATGGTTTGTGTGAGGTTAGATAGTGGTAGTGTTGAATATTTTATAATAAGTATCTGTGTTATGTTGGAACTAAATTCCGCTGTAGACGCTGTTATCATGTTAATTGTGTGAATCCCTTACCAATAAATGTCTATTATTATCATGATCAGATTATGATGTCAAGTGAGTTATACGGTCATCAAGTTCCTTCCCACAATAGAGGGCTGAAACACATTTATCAACATCAAGTCCTATTTTGACTTTTGAAAATATTTTATTGTGATTAATGGCCGCGCCAAAAGAGAAGATTCACGATTTGGTTAATATCCCGATTTTATGGAATAGATTAACACTAATATGTAAAAAACACACAACACAAATAACACTAATAAATAATTTTACACACAACGATTTAAGTCTCTCACTGGAGAGTCGTCATTTAACCAAGATGAGAATGCACAACAAATCACTTATATGCACAAAAGTTTCTGAACCGCAATCTCTCTCAAGTTTTTATAATTTATTTATGAAAAAATTGGATTGTTCATTTCCGTATGCGCACGTATTTTCACAAACAATTTTCAAAAGATAAAACGCGTTCAGACGACTTTTTAACTCATTAAATTTTCTATTCCAGGTGTAACTACTTCTGCACGGGTCTGGTGTGCGCCAAGTGGCAGGAGCGGTGGTTCTTCGTGAAGGATACCTTCTTCGGATACATTCGGCCGAGGGACGGAGTTATTAAAGCTATCATGTTGTTTGATCAAGGGTAAGTTGTTTCGTGCTGTGCTTACAAAGTTAGTCTTAATTAACTTGTTTTTTGATGAATTTCCGGTGTTATATTCCGTACAAATAGTGTACACTGAAAAAAATATTATCTACTAAACTCTATTGTAGATTTTCAGGATATTTTTAATAAAAACATGTGTGCCATCTATCGGTTGAGATAGTGTATTCTTATGTTTGTATGTAAAAGTGAAAACAAAACAAACTATGTATAAATTAATGTATTTATTTTTCATTTCACGCAGCCCATTGAGTACTATTCGTGAGTATCCTAGTAAATGTGATTTGTGCTAATTGTAATAATGTTGTCGAGGTTTATATAAAAGTAAAACAAAGTACTTAAAAATCTGTTTAGAAACATTCAGCATCACCTAACTATAATGTGGTTTTTGAATGAATCACGTAACTTTAATAATATTATTTGTTTTTACGTAGGTATAAGTTTGATATCATTTTCATGAGTGAATAAATAAAATATAATATTATAGTAACTACACATATACATTTTAGAGATATTTTTGTTGTGTATTATCCACACTCACATGCCCCATAATTGTAAATTAAGTTAAAAAAAAAAGTATGATTTGTTACGCTTTTCATGACTAGTTGACTACTAATGACTAGGACTACATAAAGAATTAGAATAAAATAACATTTAACCACTCCCCTATTCAACAAACTGGTCCTTCGAGCCGAATTTCTAAATTCATATTTTGTTTTTTTTTTTATTCATGGTTTACCGAAAAATAGAAATGTATAGCACAAAATGAAAGAAACTTTGGAAAAGAAACGAATTTAATTAATAGGTAGAACTTCTAACTAGGGCACTAGTATTAAAAAAAAACTGGTCCTTCGAGTCGGATTTCTAAATTCATATGCGATATATGATGTTTTTATTCGAGATTTACCGAAATAGCAAAAATAGAAATGGCATTGCATTAAATATTGGAAGTTTTAGACACTACACGAAAACTGTTAATGGTTAAAATTGGACAAGTTTTTTTCAAGCTACTCACTTCATCTAATATTATTAAACTAGCTGGACAAAGTCTGCCCTCCCCTTTTTCCACTTCTCACGGCTGTTTACTATTGTTTTAACCTAGTAAGAAGAAGTCACAAATCACAACACAAATATTGATTTATAGAGTAATTTGACATGTAACATGAATATTTTCCAAAGGTTCGAAGTATCAAGTGGCATGTACTCCACGGGGATGAACCACGGTCTGCAGATCCTCAACCAAAGCAGACAGATGGTAATCAAGTGCTGGACCAAACGCAAAAGCAAAGAGTGGATGCAGTACCTTAAAGCTGTTGCTAATCAAACCGGTATGTCTATGAAAAATTTTTCTACAAATAAAGTATACTTTCGAAACAAATAAAAGTTTTGCAAACATGGAAATCCACTGCAACACCGTAAAAAAGCTGCAAAATGTAAAAAATAATCTCCGTAATCTAATAAAAATACAAAATCGCAAATCTTCTTTCATAAGTTAAAAACAAGCAAGAAATATGGTGATGTCTGTTTTTTTATGTCTGTGTTTTTTTTAGATATTTTTAAGAATAATATTTGGTGTCAATCTTCATGACATATGGCCGTTCAACCAGCAGACAAATACATGAATACTTTTTTAAACCAAAAAGATATTTGACCAATATTTTAATTTAATTCATGGTATGTTCATGAATCCACGGTTTTTTAAGTAAATTTCACCGAAAAGTATTTTTTTGCTGTATGTTATAAAATAATCTTTCTTCCTACATATATTATCTTTCTTTTCCTCAGCACGAGATTTCACGTCCCCAAATCTCCATCACTCTTTCGCGCCTCCCCGCGCGGCCACTCCAGTCGGAACCCTGGTGGACGGCTCTGCATACCTATCAGCCGTAGCTGATGCTATGGAGCTGGCCAGGGAAGAGATCTTCATCGCCGACTGGTGGCTCAGTCCTGAGATCTATCTGAAGAGACCAGCGCTTAATGGAAGCTACTGGAGACTGGATACAGTTTTGAAAAGGAAGGCAGTAAGTACTATAAATAAGGCAGCCTCTAAAGACCAAGGATGCAACTGAAGTGATTATAACGGTACCGAATTCGGAAGCGGAATTTTTAAATGTGCTTTATCGGAGGCGGAAGCAGAAACGTCAAATATAAAATAACACTATGAAAGTAATCAAAAACCTGGTTATGTACACAACATCCCTAATACGAATAAAAATAACAAGTGAAAGAGTAATCGACAGAAGGCATGTTGGGGAGGTTCCTGGAGGTGTGTAAAATCAATTAGAAGTTCGGAAATGGAATTGAACCTTTGTAAAATCTCTGCTAAAGATATAAATAATCTCAAATTTAGCTAGCTATATGTACGAGCTACGAGTTTACAGTTGAAAAATTAGGGTAAATAATCGCTTTTCGGGATATGGCCAAGCAAGACGTCGACATCTCCTTCGACTTGGCAATGCTGGCCAGCATTTTTGGATACATTCCTTTTTTATTTGTTGGGAAATTATTAAATAATCCCTCTCTCTGGGTTGAGTTAGTGTGTTAAACTTACGGACTAAAACCTGCCCGTGTTCCTTCAGTTGCCCTCTGCGTTCCAGGGCCGCAGTAAATCTTACGAACAATTTTTATTTGGCGGGAATACTTGACTGTAACTATCGTAATTTAAGCTATAATAATTTTTATTTACTTGTTTCAGGCGCAAGGTGTAAAAATATTTATAATGTTGTACAAAGAAGTGGAGATGGCGCTCGGTATCAACAGTTTCTACAGCAAAAGTAAATTAGCTAGCGAATATATTAAGGTAAATTAACTTTTAAAGGAATGTTCCAGAGTATCTCTAAAAAACTAAAAATTTTGAATTCAGCGCCATCTAGCGAGATTATGGCCACGCTCAAACCGTAACTTTCACTTTGTGTAATTTATTTCATCACTACTACTCTCGAAACGGTGAAAGAAGACATTGTATGCACCGGCATGTCCCAAAATATAAAATTCCAAAACCACCAATTCACACTGGGCCCACATAGTGAATTACGGCTCATTCCTTCTACTAAAGAGGAAGAAAAGACAAAGAAAGAAAGAAAAAGAGTTTATTGCCACAAACATAGTGCATATCCTAAAATAACAGCTACAAACAACGAAGAGGAGGCCCGAGTCCCAGCAGTAGGAACTTTATAAGGCTGATTATGCTGTAATATATTTCCTTGACGCAGGTGTTCCGTCACCCCGACCACGCGAAAGCCGGCGTGCTGTTCTGGGCGCATCACGAGAAGATCGTGTGCGTCGACCAGACGGTAGCCTTCGTCGGAGGCATCGACCTCTGCTATGGACGGTGGGACGATCACAGGCACAGGTAACTGTTCACTCACACTAATATTGACCCTTCGCACATATTTGCGTATTATTCTCACGTTATTGCGCGTTTTTTACTAAAATCTCCAAAATGACAACGATTTTTTTTTATCATTCTCATAAAATCAGGTCTCTGTATCTTCGTTTTTCCTAAAGGTAGACCTCTTTAGGAAAAACGAAGATATAGAGACCAACATTTTCGGCCAAACAATTTCGTACACCCCTGGATGCAGTACGACGCTTTAAGTGTTTTTTAATGTCATTCAAGTCGTACAGAAGTAAGTACAATTGGCGCGCTTGCAAAGCGTTTCATAAGTATGTGTATAGTACGCGGCAAATACTCTTCGATTGAGACTTGAAAATCGGTTACTGCGCATTCAAGGTCGATCGCATGATGGTTCAACTTGTGTGACGAGGATTATGACCGATTTTCGGGTCTTAATCAAAATGGGGGATTGCGCGTAACTAACTATAATTATGATTGTTACTTCTTAACGCTCGAACGGCTGTTTTATCCTGGAAGTGATAGTTTTCTACCATCACGTGCTCGTCGAAACCGTTGACAGCAAGTAGTAAATTAAAAATTTCAATATAATCACAAAATAATTCGTATTTCAGGCTAACAGATCTCGGCGACGAAGTCCAACCTAAAAGCACACTGCGAATAAAGAAGAAAACATCAAGTTCTCCGGGCGGAGGTCTGTATCTACCTCACGCTAACGGGCTGGAGGCCGCCCTGGAACTAGCCAAGAGCTCTAAGGATCTAGTCATCAGCCTAAACGAGTAAGTTTTTATTTAATTGATATAAACTAGTGCTTGACTGCAGTCCCATTTGATGGTAAGAAGTGATGCAACCGTTGATGGTGAGGCACACTGAGCCTTTTCACTTTAGTCTTGAAGACACCTAAATTATAATCGGACGGGAAGACTGCAGCCGGCAAACTGTTCCAGTCCTTCAATGTACACGATTTTATACCGCGTACATTATTACATATTACAATACATTACATACTGACGAGGCGAAACGCTTAGTTATTTTATTTCTTGGCTTTTAAGGCGAAAGTTTGCTGTTACTCCTTCACGCTTACACGGAATGAACTTGAATGAAATTTGTTACACGAGTAGAATATGTCCTGGAATAGCACATAGAATACTTTTTATCCCGATTTTATTTTTCCGTGGAATAGTTTTCTATTTACACGTCAAATGACTTCTTCCACTTTGAGTGAGAGTGTCAGGCTTTTACTGATTAAAACCTCCCCATGTTCCTTTAGTTGCCATTTGCGTTCCAGTGCCACTCTTTCGAACAATCCCACGACCCTTACAGGTGTCCCAAGTCGTCGACGGTGCGTAATGTTCAAGGCCACGCGCGCCTCAAGGAGTTGTCAGTAAACCGTAGAGGCCTAACAAGGTAGAATCCTATGGGGCCTAGGGTCTGCTTCTGAAAGGAAGGACCGGCCCTGGTATGTAAGGTAGCGAGGGAACGGGATGGGTTTTTAGTCGGTAAATTCTGACACTATCTCCCGCTCTGCCCTAGGGCGGGAGACGTCACTAGATGATTTTCCCACCTAAAAAAAACAACCCTTGTAGCTACACCTAGGGTTGTTTTTTGTCGGTCTCCGTCAACGTTGCACATAATGTACCGTTGACCCGGGCTTAGTCCGTATCAGACAGAGAGCTCCCAATTACTCAATATCGCAAGCCTACGCCTACGATGGCTACGAATTCCCATACAACTCCTGACACTCCGGACGTCTTCTGTGGAAGTGACTAACGCCTGAGAATGTCCTCTCCTTCAAGCTGCACAATATCTCTTAACTAATGATTACACATATCAATCCGCAGCGCCACACTAATAGATAACACTGAAAAACAAGAAGAAAAAGTACCTGAAACCAGCGAAACAGAAACCGTTCCCGAGAACCTTCCAGTCTTGGAACCAGGAGACCAGCTCCTCATCAATTCCAACCCTCAGAAGACGCAAGACCTGACCAAAATCGAGACTCCAAGCCCAGAGATTCAAAGACGAAATGTTTTGGACAAAATTACCGATAGAGGAAAAAATATTATTAGTATCCTTTATCCACCTTATGAAGAAGAAAGAAACGAACAGAAATTCGATGATTCAGAAAGAAAAAAAGCTGAGAAATATGCTTTATCGACTGATCAGATCTTACTAACTGATGCACTTGGTATGAAGCCAGTGGAAGTGGCAAGTAGGCATGTCAGCCAGCCTACTCCACTAGCGCAAGTGATTGAGGGGCGAGTGATCACGGAAAAGACGAAGGAAGCATTGGAGGATATTGAAGGAAACTCGAAGCTGTGGATAGGGAAGGACTACACCAATTTCATTGTTAAGGATTTTACTAATTTAGACCTCCCGTTTGTAGGTGAGTTTTTCCAATTATAATATCTAATTATACAACCTTATTTTTAGTATGTGCAAAACCCGAAACACGGGTCTAGTATTTTATGCACAAAATCGATATTTAAAATTTCATGCAAGATCATGAAAGATCATGACAAATCACAAATTTATAAGCTTGTTTTGTTACCTGGTTGTCCACACAAACACATGGTCACCGGGCCTTTCTGGCCACTGAGTAGTAGTTTTGCTCCCATACCCAGCTGTGCGCTGGGGTCTAATGCCCGCTATGATCTGCAGTGACCTGTATTGTACTTCGCACAGTATAGACGTAGTTAAAATTACTTTTTTTAAGAAGATGTATTTTACCGCACTGTACACGGGAAGTTTGTGGGTTTGCTACACCCAGAGAGCGGGTCGGCGGGTTCACGGACCCAATTTCAAAACGCGTTCAGGGCTCTGTTGTGGCTCCCTTTTTCTGTAACGCATCAGCAATGTTTGCTGATACGCACGCAAATGGCTTCTCAGCTGTCTGGCTTTAAAAAACCGCATCATTCATCAGTCGGCAGCGTGGAAGCCGCCACAGATCTTGAGTGCCATAGCTGATAGACACGATTGTTCTCTAATGTGGAAATTAGTACAGCAGACAAAACCCCTTTACTACTGATTATTCCTTTGCCTACCTGAGTAAATAATGATTTCTAACTAACTAACTATTGACGTATCGGCATGGCATTGCAGACCTCGTGGACAGGAACTCGACGCCGCGCATGCCGTGGCACGACGTGGGCGTGGTGCTGCAGGGCGCCGCCGCCAGGGACGTCGCCAGGCACTTCATACAGCGCTGGAACGCCATCAAGTTGGAGAAGGCTAGGTTAGTCTTACTATATCATCATAACAGCTTATTTAGGGCTTAGAATGGCGGGAGATGTCGTGCGGTGTTCCGCAGAGAGCGGTATAGGGCCGCCCTTGTGGAACATCAGGTGCAACTACGTGCTGCGCGTCGACCTCCCCGATGGTGTCAGCGTGGTCTGTTACGCAAACGACACGGGGCGGCAGCTGAACTAATGAAACGCTGGGTTGCGACAGACGTTGAGAGGACCCAGCAGTTGGGACTTGAGGTGGCGCAGTCCAAGTCTGAGGCCATGTGTTTTCACGGCCCTCGGAACGCACCATCACCGAGTTCCCAAATAACGGTAGGAGGCGTTCACATCGGTATCGAATCGACGCTGAAGTACCTGGCATTCTTCATCCACAGCCGATGGAATTTCGAGGAATGATTCGGACGTCTGGCTCCCAAACTGGGTTGGACTGAAGCTGTCCTCAAGCGGCTCTTGCCGAATTTAGGGGATCAGACGCATCCTGCCGGAGGCTCTGCGCAGGTATCGTTCGATCCATGGCTCTTTATGGAGCGCCAGTGTGGGCGCCGTCGCTGCGGAAGCGCCCGGCGGCCCGGCTAAACGCTTGCCAGAAGGTCATGACCATCCAAATAATGCGGGGAAACCGCACGGTTTCCCGTGAGCCTTCTTGCTGGCCTGTCACTATGAGTCTGGAGGCAACAGTCCTTGCACACATGCACGATTTGCGTGTGGTGTGCAACACCGCAGCGATTTTTTTAGATGATTATCTGCGGAACACAAGTAACATTATGTGACATGTTTCAGGCAAAACCCGAACTACCCGTATTTGATGCCGAAGTCGTACATTGATATCAAACCTCTACATGATCTGGACAAACTTCTTAAGTGTGACATCAACAACGTATCTTGTCAGGTAAATATTATGTATTGTAAGACACACATAGAACATCCTTTCTTTTTTTACTGACAATCACTTTTTTCCTTGAAAAATCATGTAAATATTGTATTTGTACTGAATTTTGTTAAGTTTTTCAATTCTGCGAAAGTTTTTCATTGAGAGCACTGGTGACGGAATGGTAAAGACCCGACTTATGAATATTAGGTCCAGGATTCAAACCCAGCAAAGCGCATTACTTTGTGTAATTTATTTCATCATCACTGCTCTCAAAATGGTGAAGGAAAACATCGTGAGGAAACCGGCATGACCTAGAACCAAAATTTTCGAAGACATGTAACATCCACCAAGCTGCACTGGGCCCGCGTGGTCGAATACAGGCCATACCCTCTCCTATATGTGGAAACGAAGATGTAATTAGATGTAAGACATAGTACTATTGTTTGTTTACCCAAATAATATAAAAAAATTAAATTAAAAATGACCATTACCAGGTGTTGCGCAGCTTATCAAGCTGGTCGGGCGGCTTCCTGGACCCCGACACCGTGGAGCAGAGCATACACGAGGCGTACGCCGACACCATCACGCGCGCGCAGCACTACGTCTACATCGAGAACCAGTTCTTCATCACGCAGTCGCGCTCCAGCCAGGCCGTGAGGAACCAGGTAAAGAACCAGGTAACTACCACTAACATTTACTAACACTTCCTAATGGACGAAACTCTGTTTCGTACTAGTCAAACTGTTACTGGACTAGATATACAGGGTGACTGGTATTAGTGAACGATATTTAAACACGTGGTATTAGCAGGCCTGTCTCACTTCCATACAAGCGGCGCAAAATCGTCGAGATATTTACCTACTGTTCTGGAAAACAACCTAATTTCAACCTTTTGCATTGCATATAGCGTTCATAGTACAATAACTGTGTGCCGTCTCGCTTCAATCTGCCAGGGCTGTCAGAGGTACTACTTTATCTGTGAAAGTAATACACGCGAAGCGAGACAGATGGCGACACAATATGTTTAAAAATTAAGTAAACTACAGATTCTTCTAAAATTCAATCTATATTTGCGAGAGTACACACAAATGTTGTTCTGACTCCTCGACTTATCAAGCGAGCGGCGGCGCGGGCCGGGCGGCGCCGGCGAGCGCGCGAGTCGCTTAGCCATTGACATATGATAGGTTCGTTCAGTATAAACAGACACTCACCGCCATATTACAACCAATGCAGTTAGAGACCAATTTATGATGGATTGTTTATTTTTTAATTCACGATAATTTTGTTTATATCATAGCGTTTATTTAAGTAAGTGCCTGTGTGTGTGTGTGTGTGTGTGTGTGTGTGTGTGTGCAGTGTGTACCTGTTATATAAATGACGTACCTTTCAGGGTCCTTGGGAAGAGCAAACAGTGACAAACTGGGTATTTTAATTGTGGAGTTCAAACATCCATTTGCAACACAATATCTTTTTGTCTTTTTTGTTTTATGTGCCTCCATCACTCACGACACAGAACTGATTAGATTTCCAACAGAATATACAATACCTAGTACCTTACGGTATTAACAGTTTACTTTAAAATTTGTTTCGCGGATGCGTGCGCTGCGTGTGCGACAAGTCGAGCGAGTGCCAGCCTATTGAGACTAGTCCGGTGACCGGACGCTTGCGTTTATCATACCTAAACTCGAGAGTGAAATTTCTGTACCGGTAAGGTACTATTATATATTCTGTGGTATTAGTCATAATAACAAACAACTTTTACTATGGGACCAACCCTGAAATTGCGAAAAAAGTCAGGCAAGTTCTGTACGATTTGACTAGTTAGGCGAACACAAATGTACCTACTGACCAACAGATTTTTTTTTAGCGATTTCAGGTTTATAGTAAAAGCAGTTTGTTATTATGACTACAATAACATGTTTAAGTATCGTTCACTAATTACCAGTCACCCTATATAGAGATAGAGTTTATTCATTTTCTCAGAATCTATAACACCTTTCTTACTAACCCCATGATTTCTTACTTTAGCAAGATAATCTGTAAACCTTTGGCAGTAAAGTAGAGTTCAGTAGAATTCATAAACTGGCTCTCAGAAAAAAAAAACTTTAAAAATAACTAAGTTGGTCTTACGAATTAGTAATTACAACGCTTTTATCGCGGTATTAGGGCCGTAACACATAACCGCGTTGCGGCGCCGCACTACTAAAATCGCCAATGCCGTCCGCTGCTCTTTATCGCATCACCGCAACGCAACTTTCAGCGTTTATTGTCGTATATTACAGGGATAACCAGCTTCTCGAGATTTTTTAATGTGGATAGACGTTTCTCTGCAATGGATACTTATCATTATTTGCTATCAAAAAGACATTACTCTATCTTAAATAAACAACAAAGAAGATACTGGTTATATCCATTTAATAAAGCAGTGGTATTCGCGCTGCGGTACAAACCGAAAAATTTCTGCGTTGCGGCGGGCGTCACTGCATTTTTTAGCGGCGCGGGAACCGCAACTCATTTATGTGTTTCGGCACTTAGAGTTTTCCGCGCGATTAAAACACACACAACTATCTGAAATCGTTTTTATCAGCCACTTACCCAGACCTTGGACCAGACATAAAGCCCATCTGGTCGAAAAATCCCCCTTTTCATTGGGAGTTTTACGGGACTTTACACCCTTTTCCGCATTTTTCTAAAACTGCTATACTTTAGTAAAGGCATCGAGATACTCGTAGAAACTGACATCTTAACTTTATAGTACTAAAAAGTTACTAACTTCCCTATTGGCATCGCCTATCACCTAATGGCGTCAGTTTTCTAGCTTTAGACTATTGGTAACGAATGTTGAAGATTTTCAAATGACACAAAATATTTGGATAATTTACAAAGAATGATGTGTGTTCCAGATAGGTGAAGCGCTGTACAACCGCATAATGCGTGCGTTCCGTGCGGGCGCGGTGTTCCGCGTGTTCGTGGTGATGCCGCTGCTGCCGGGCTTCGAGGGCGAGGTGGGCGCGCCCTCCGGCACCTCGCTGCACGCCGTCACGCACTGGAACTATCAGAGCATTTGCAGGTCACCTACCTTACGTTATTATAACCGACATGTACAATCCTTCTTATGTTGCATAATTCATCGCGTTTCGTCCATAGAAAGGCTAGGTGAAGGGTGGACCAGACGGTTGCGAACCAAAGTCTTAACAGAGGTGACCTTGCTAGTTTCAATCCGTGTAGACAGCAGTTGTAATACATGACCTTCAATGCCTTTGGTTGGGAGGCGCGTTTTCCCAATCGTTCGCGAACGTGTTGGCACGTGGTTCACATCCCTGTAGCCGCAACACGAACCAAACACACAAACTAAGCTCCAGCCTGATGACTTTGGTTAGAACGCTAGTTTGTAACCAGCCTTAACTGCGAGATTTCTATTGATGATTTTAATGGTTGTAATTACTTGTTATGATGATTTAATTATTTGTTATAAATTAAGGTCACACATCATATTTTACGTACCGCGTACCGGAAGACGCAGCGTTGGAAGGCCTCCCACAAGATGGACCGATGATCTGGTGAAGGTTGCAGGAATCTGATGCATGCGAGACGCACAGGACTGGTCGTTGTGGTGACACTTGGGGAGACTTATGTTCAGCAGGGGACGTCTTTCGGCTGAAATTATGATGATGATCATATTTTAATCAGCTTTACCGTGACCTGCAAAATGAAAAAAAAAATTAAGAAAACTTTGAATTTTGCAGGCTTTTGGGTCTCCCTTATGTCATATTCATAAAAATTCATAGACAAGCTGATTTGAATACCCAGAACTATATAGATATTCAATTAAAAGCCTATTGTGTTGTTGCAGGAGCCGCGAAGCCATAATAACCCGGCTGTACGAGTCCGGAGTCCCGGACCCGTTCGAGTACATCACGTTCCACGGGCTGCGCACGCACTCGCAGCTGGGCGACGAGCCCGTCACGGAGCTGGTGTACGTGCACTCCAAGCTGCTCGTCGCCGACGACAAGACCATCATATGCGGCAGTGCCAATATTAACGATCGCTCCATGATTGGCACGAGGGATTCGGAGATCGCTGTGCTTTTGCAGGTTAGTTGTAAATATTTTGTTGATTCTGTTTTAATAGGAACTAGGCTAGCATTTTACTCACCAAATTGAAACTAGTGTGTGGGCTCACGCCACACATTCTCAGTATGCTTACGCGACAAAATGAGTAGTCGCCAAGCGGGACCGTGGCAAGTACGAAGACCAGTCCCTTACGCGCAGTGGTGGTGCAAACATGTATATCAGGCTGTAATCGCGCACCTAACTTAGTTCCGTACCCAGTGTAACTCATATGTAACTGAGACTAAATAAATATCCATGTGACGTTCCGAAGTGACTTTCAATCATACTACTCCTTACACAAGGCTACACCGTATCCCAGGACATACATGTCACACACCACCACCAAGGGACTCAATACTAGCATAACTGGCTGAATAATCCGAGATTCATGGCATGTAGGTTAAAATTTTTAGAAATCTCGAGAAGACCGGTTTAAAGTTAAGGTTTACTTTTATAGTTTAGGCAGGAGTTCTTCCAAACAATCATTACAGAAACACGACTCCACAAATCACATCACATAAAATAAAATTATCGGTAAAAAGGCGTTTAAAATACATGTGACACATAATTGAAAACTGGCCCATTATGGGCACATAATTACGTATAAAAACATACATCAAATCAAAGTAGCGGCTATCTGAGTATCATGAAATCTGAAACTACATAACAAAGACACCATTTGAGCAAAAGCGCAAAATGTGTAAAAGTGCATTACTAAGGATAGGCAAAGACGGTTCAGTTAAAAACCAGCGTCAGGCATCTGCTACGTAATTATCCAGCATTATGCTGTACTGGACCTATTTGGTGCAGCCGTAAGACACATTGTTGTGTTGTTTATGTTTAATTTAAGTTGTATGCTAAATAAACATGTTTTCTTTCTTTCCTACTGATTTCTTCCTCTTTTCTCAGGACGAACAGTTCGTAGACGGCACTATGAACGGCGAAGCGTTCCCGTGCGGGCGCGTGGCCGGCGCGCTGCGCAAGCGGCTGTTCCGCGAGCACCTCGGCCTCATGGAGGAGGACCTCGATAAGATCGGCGTTTCGCTGGAGGACCCTGTGTGCCATGAGTTCTACAGGAACTACTGGAAAGCCATCTCGACGAGGAATACTGCCTTGTATGAAGATGTGAGTATTTCGTTTAGTAAGATTAGCACAGGAGTTATTAATAATCAAAGCCTTTTTTCGTTGACCAGGCTACAGTTGTTAACTTTTATATTTTTTTGCACCCACTCAGACAAGTTGTCTTTTGACTTAGGCCTCCCCCATTTTTTTCAATGTATCTGTGTCTCTATCTTCAATATATCACGAGTTATCCTACTCCATCCTTTCGATAAATCATTCTCCTATATTTTTATTTGACGTTCTTTATGTCTTCTCCCTTTTTTTTCACTATCCGCACAGCACAGAAATGCTGTTACGCAAGAAAATAAATAATATTCCACAAGTATCACACAACGCTGTCTAGTCCCAAGCAGAGCTTGTATTATGAGTACAAGACAACTGAAAAACGTACTTATATATTTCTAAATACACCGTATTCTATATAAATTACACCCAGACACAGAACAAATAATCGTGCTCATCACACAAACATTTTGGGAGAGAATCGCAAATATAGAAAGACGAAATAACGATGATTTAACTATATCTAAAATAAAAAGATGACTATCTTGAAGTTGTCTGTCAAAAACCAGCAAAATGGCAAAATCCAATTTTTATTTAATTGACTATTTAATAAAAATATCATTTAATAAGGTTTCGTTGGTTTTCACAACTATCCTGACTGATTTAAAATATATTTTTCTAGGTTTTCCACACACTTCCCACAGACGCCGTCCACACATTTGCCGAACTAAAGAAGTACCAAGAAGAGAATCAAAACCTATGGAACATTGACCCAGCACTTGCCAACAGGAAAATAGACCTTATTCAAGGTTATCTAGTAGATATGCCATTAGATTTCCTTTGTAACGAAACCCTGACTCCTAGGATTGCTAGCAAGGAAGGTATGATGCCAACCTCACTTTGGACCTGAAGGGAGTATAATTTTGTTGTATAATTATCATTGCCATAAGTCTTTGATAAGACTCTTATACTGAAAGCCAGGACATATTAATAATTAGTAAAAACGATAATTATCATCAAACATCCATTTACCGAGCAGCTACTTATAATTTTGTAATGGTAAGTCCATTCAAAATATTCTCAACCCGGTCTTTAAACGATGGACCAAACGCTCAACAGTTACGCGATCTCTGTAAGAACAAAACTTAAGTAAACTAACAGTCAAATCAATGAACTGTGGTGTTTGGTTGACCAAAATAATGTCAAACCTATCATAATACAGACATCCTGAGAAAAGTATAAGCTTCGGGAATCATCGTAAGTTTTCGGAAATTTAACCCCGTAGCTAGAAAGCTATAGCAAATATTTAAGCTTATCCTGTTTTTGTTACTCTGTGGGCCCGACGTTCGTGTTAGTTCGTAAATACGAAGATTACCGAAGCACATACCTTTTTTCTGGTTATGCATGATCAATCAATAAATACTTGTCTTAGATTTTACTACAGTATAATTATTTCGTAGGCTTGTTGTATGGGGAGGAATAATCGGTTTTCGGGTTAAAGAAATTAGATATTTTTGGTACTATTATTTAAGTTTTACTTTGACTTTTTCGCCTTCATTGCTTTAGATTAGAGGCATGTTACAAAAGAACTGAAACTTAGTTCCTGGAAACATTTCAGTATTTACTTACCCCTTTCTACTAAAGCTTATGTTATTAAATGCTGGAATTTATTGTTTCTTACTTTATTGGGATCAGAAAATTTGTAATAGCATTCATCGCCCCCCAAATATTTTATTGACATTCTTAATTTTAAAAAAAACTTAATTAAAAGTGTTTAATTGCATCTACATAGATCGTGATCCTTTACAGTCTATAGTAATGAAAATGTTCAGGTACCTTCGCAGAAATAAGATATTAGGAAAAGGTCAATGTACATTATTGCAAATATATCTTGCGCCTACTGTAGGCCCCATCCCGGTTTTGGAACGAATATTATTACAACATAATATGATAAATTGTCAAAATCATATTATAAGATACTATGATTGAATGAATCAATATACAACAGCCAACCGTGTCACTTGACGTGCGTTTAATTTTTTTTTTTTTTTTTTTTTTTTTTTTCAAAAACTGGAACCAGAATACATTTTTAAAATCGTTTTATCGGGGTAAAACTACTATTTTAAAATTATTATCATAATTAAAATGAAGGTGAAATCGTTAGGGGTTGATTGTTGTGTAGTGTGTCGTAATTTCGATGTTGCCTTTAATCAAAATGCCTTACTATTTCAATAAGTGTAAATGTTGTATAATTCATAATAATATCGATGTGTGCATAATAAATTGAATGGAAAGTTAAGTACGTACCTCTTATGAATAAGTTAAATCGAAATGTTTGTGCAATTAATAAATAATATTATTTAGTCTTTGAAAAAAAAGTGAGTTATTGATGATCTGAAGTAGTCTTCTACAGAGATTTCATATATTTTTTTATTATTTATTTATTGATTTTAGTTACCATGTCCAAATGATACTTAAAGCGTCCGTTATATAGTTTTGTCTAAAATTGTCTATCAGGTATTAAAAACATAAATACTGTTATCTTACGCAATTTCTCGTTTTAAAGTCTTGTGTTATTACTGTTATGTTATAATAATTTACTATCTTTGAATAACTTTTATTTTTCATAAAAATTAAGTTGTAAACAAAATAATAATATAATATGTGCCGGCCGACTTAGTAGATTACTTAAATTATTTATTTTTACAAGTATTTTGCTAACATTAGTTTTATTTGAATATTAAGAAGATGCCCAACAAAGTACCGTCAGCAATAAAATAGAATTTATTTATTGATTTAGTTTTAAATCAATATTAAAGTTATTGTAACTATCGTTTCTATGTATGCATTTATCATTCCGACAACTTCTGACTTATTATTTAAAACAAAAACAACAAACGTTTTGTCCTTTACTGCTTCGTAAACTAACTACTAACATGCTAATTAAAACTCAATGGTACAGTATTAAAATATAGTAAATAAACCCACTGCATGCCAACAAACTACATTTAAATGCCTGAACTATACAAAAATGCAAATTCTCATTCCTACTTAATCAACTTATCATTCCAGCGAAAACCACCGCTCTACATTTATATTATATTTTATGTTTTTATTACACTCTATGTTTCCAGAAGTAGCATAGAAAACATGAATTATGAACTAAATAAAATAGAAAGTGATCCAAAAAACAAATCAAAAAAGGGAAAATTTACTTTAGAAACAATGAATAATGCACAAAAAAATAATAATAAAAACAAAAGTAACTTTCTGCAAATAAAAAAAAAACTTTTGAAACTGCTTGGTCTTGGTCCTTATGGGCAGCACAAAAGGACCAGTTTTAAAAATTAATCCAAACAATTGTTTATTTTTTATTATTCTAATTTATAACTTTGACTCCAATGATTTTGGTACTTGATGTATTAAGGATAAGAAATGGCTTCGCTATAACTATTCTACTTAGAGGCTTCGTCCACTTTGACTCATAATGGCTGTTTTTTTTAATAAATTAATTAATTTAGATAATAACCTTTTGAGATTGTTCATAATTCTTTCCGTGGTGCAAATGCTATTTTTTTTTTTTTTGTGGTTTTAATCCAAGATTTATACATTATATTATTTAATCTTATTAATGTTTATTTAAGTGGAAATTTATTAATGTTTGAAATGAATCTGTGTCATTTGTGTTGTAAAATGTAATAAAAAATCATTTTTATAAAAAAAAATCTTAATTTTTTTTACCCGCTTACTTTGTCAATAATTTATTGGTTTTACAAAAAGTTTACTGATTTCAGTTCTACTATTCTGCCGTGTTGTGTGACTTCACTGGTATGAGCATTTCAGCCATGTGGGCCTACTTATTAGTTTGGCCATATCTCGGGCCTTAAAGGGCCTAACTTGGTCGCCCAGATGACAGTGACAACATTTTGACAGTTTTATCAAATTGCAACCAGACTCAACACAAGTGCCATCTAGCGCCACACACTAAAAATTCCACGTTTGACAGCTGTATAAACTCAATCTTACGATTCATCGTTGTTTGTACAATTTGTATGTTCGTATTGATTTACCTGTATTACGCTTCCAAAACTAGATGGCAGTATTCGAGACTACCTGTATAATTATTATGTATCAATAGTGGACATTTTAAATGTTAAGGATATATGGTGTTGGATTTTGAACCGTCTGCGATGAGGCGTGAGCTTATAATCCAGCAACACATTTAATGGCTGTTACGCCGTTTGAAATTGCATTGTGGATAAGCAACAGGTGGTTTGAACTTCGAGGTACATACCATTAACATGGGACGGGTCACGTAGGCTCCTTATCACACGCCCTGGTTGCAGGATAGGACGGAGCGGCCCGGATAACCTTGGTAATGTGACGGGTAAGCCGAGTATATTATGACGGAACTATATAACTGAGAATTACATGGAACTTATAGGTGTTTTACAGGAAGACCAAAGAAACGCTGAGTGAATTGTGGTAGAAGGATGAGAATGTTGTCTCGTCTACGTGTGAAGAGTCAAAACTTTCAGAATATGGCAGTTCACAAATTTTTTTCATTACTTATTTGCATTAAAAAGTGAAAAGTTACTTTTTGGATTTGAAATTTTGGATAAATATCATACCTATTTTTCAAACCTGATAGAAGGAGAAACTGTCAAGTAACAGAATAATGATGAATAATGATGCACACACTGTAAGTGACGTCACCACCATGTTACGTGTGTACAAAAGAGATAGCGAGATGTCCCCACCACGCCCCCACTCTTTGTCATTCCAATATTTGAAAGGCTAATTACCTACCAGTTTTGATGATATTTTCACAAAAAGTTTTCTTTTTAGTGTTATCTTCTTGTTGTCTAGTATTAAATATTGTCCAAAAATAAACACAAGATAAATTTTATAATTTTCTATGAGAGGTAAATAACGACCCAATTAGTTGCGACTCCTGCTTACTGGGTACCTGGCGCCGATTATCAGGTAATCGGACAGTGTAAAAGGGGGCTAACACAAGCCTTCTAAGTATTAGATATTTCCTATAGTAACAGCGATTACGATCCTGATTCTTCATTTGAAAAATCTAGGATTTGGTGGCCGCCATGATTTACAATAAGTAATGTACTCAGGGTTGCCACCACAGAATTATAGTAGTCTTTTTTTAATTTGAATACAAATGAGATTTTGACAACATGTATACGTATTTATGAGTGATTAATTTTATTATACACATATTTAATCAAAGTAATAATAAATTGCACACTAGCCATAAACTTTTTTATATTTATATATATGTATATAATTATTTTTTAGCAATGTCAACGTCATTCTATCTCAATTTCAACGGAAAATGAATAATTATAAAAAAATAAATAATAACGAGGTTTTTTTTTATGAGCCTTTTTTATTCCTTTTATATTTTGTGTAGGTACTTACTGAATATCAGAATCAAAAAAATTTCTTAATTGCATTATAAACACCCTCTGCATACATTAGCCCCCTACCGTCTAATTGGCTCATTCTTGCATTAATTTGCATTTTTTCAAAATAATACCCATTAAAGTAGCTTTATAAAGGACAGTAAACAACAATTAAGTACATTACTTAGACAAGTAAGTAAATACATAAGTAGGTACATAAGAATTTTAATAGTTCCTACTTATTGCGAGATGCGGATAGGTAGGTAAAAAAATTCTTGATCAAGAAGTTTATGAGAAATTAGTTTTAACCGTTTTTAAGTAGGTAATCTAAGGGCGAGTTTCTGAATTGAGTATTTTGAGTTAAGAACGTCTCAAATCATACTTAAATGCCAAATTTTGACAGGTTTGGAGGGTAAAGTAGAGTTTGAGTAATTCTCAACTTCAAATGCTTAAATCAGAAATCGGGGGTAACTCTTTTATGTAACTCTGATAAAAAAAATGAGTTAAGCAAGAGCAGAAAACAACGAATGTCGATATCCGTCATCCACTTTCATACAATAAAGGGAAGCTACAGATTTTAAAAAGGGAAGGGAAGGGAGCCAGGGTCAGAGGCCCCGTATCATTGATACGGGGCCCCTGACCCTGACTCCGCTACAGGGGCCTCGACGTAGTTAAAAATTCGCAACATGTTATCCACAACTGTTTCGTAGAGCAAACCAAGCCTCGGGACTAATTACGCCACTGAAGGAAGCACTGATTATATTACCTACCTACACGAAATACTTACTTGTTATGTAAATTATTTTTTATACATATTTTAGTTTGTCGACTCGACATCGACTGTCTTTGCGGACCGTACTAAAGTGTAAAAATATCTACCAATAATTTTCAATTTGGCGGGATTTCTCCAAGTAAAATTCAGTGGCTGTTTTAATTACATATACGCAAATTGATTCCTAGTGCGTATTGTGATGTAAAATTGGTATAGTTCTGTATCTCGAGTGTGTGCGCAACAGGACATGTACAATCATCACACGCGATCTTGGTAAAACGTAGCTGAGAATTTTACTGTTGTGTTGAAATACTTAGTAACACATTAAGAAATAATAATGGTAGAAACGACCTTACAGCCACTAGACGTGTAATAACAGGCGACGCATGTCTGTGAACACATCTGATTATTAGATCTGATGTATTTAGTGATGTACCAATTCTTTCATGCGCCTTTGTTATCGATAAAGCTGAATACCTATTTACAAATAGTTAATATTATTTACGATCATTTTATACTTACTACCGGTTATTGATTTTAGGTTCCCGAAAGATTCTGATTTTAAAAATAAATGGATAATTGCAAACAAGCGAGAAAAATGGTTCCTTGGATACTATTTTTTACCGTTATAATAATTATAAGTACCTATGTTACGTTTTTATAGTTATAGAGGATTTTTTCAGCTTTTCTGTTTTTTTTTTTTTAATTTGACGTTACCACTCAAAATTTATTAAAAACATAAAGTATGTACATTTTATGTTAAAATAATATCAAGAACTTGGAAGGTAAAAAATACAATTAATAATTGTACTAAATATTATTAAAAAAATATCGATACTTTCGTGATTTATTTAAATCTATCCCATCCCTAGTGTCGTAATGACCTTGGTCGGACCAATCAGAACGCAGTACCCCGCTTCCCCCACCTCAGCTAGTTGACAGATTTTTTTTTTGGTGCGTTATAGAGCAAACATGCGGCGTCTAAGGGCAATATAGTCGATGGGTAGAAACAACCAATAAAAATAATGGTACAAGGATATTGCTTAAAGGACTTAGTATCAAAGCCAAAAACTTTAACAAAAACAAATAAATATGCAATAGCAAAAAATCCAGAAATAAGCACCCCTACTTCTCAGGAACGACATTCAAACGATTATTGTGTTAAAATATTCAAGGCCCTTCAACAAAAACTAAACAAAAACGCGTTACTTTTCTTTTTATATTTTTACGAATGACTAATTAGGGTTACGGGACCCTCCACCACTTAACTACGGAATTCCATTCGCGCTTGACTGGATTAAGATCGAAAGAAGTTGCAAGTAGTTAAGTGCTACATAATGTAATGATATGGATAGCCTTTATGCTATTTAATAAGTACTTGTTGTTGGTTAGAAACTTACCATCATACCCCTGTCTTATGTTATTTGGGATTGGGGAAACCTGTTTTTGTCTTCCATTCTTCCTTGAATAGTTTTTCCCGTGTGTATGAATGAGTTTTATTCGTATTCCTTCATTTGACCTTTGCGTCCCAGGGTCCCGGTGAGTCATTCAAACAATCCCTTGTCAACTTGAGAATTTGAATTTAGAATCTGCTAATCATCCAGTCTTTTTTTTAAACTAACTTTCCGTTATTTTTAAAATGTCATTGAAATTAACAGGAAATTATTTACTTAAAACACTGCTTTTCAACTTTTACAAAAGGGTTAAATAATTTACGTTGCTGACCGTATTTAATACCTAAAACTAGATGCATACTTACTGCTCAGGTGCTTAATGTGGCTTTAGTTAGAAAGTTTTTGCTTATGCCTATGACACATTGTATGTGTACTTAATCATTAAATAGAAGGAACTTATTCATAAGATAAAATTGACCAACATGTTAATTACCTACGTTTCGCACGCATTTTTGGGCGGGAGATCCGGTCGAAGCGTGCGAAAGAGACGGCAACATTGGCTTGGGGTGGATTTGAAGCAATCAATTTGATAGATTACAAGGGAAAATATACCGTGTCTCTGCTTGATAAAGATACGATTAGCAATGAATTTTATATCTAAACAGGTAATATTACAAGCCAATCAGGTAAATGGTTTCAATGAAACAGCTGGATAATCGAGCAAAGACATACCTACTTGGAAATTAAACGAAATACCTAATAATGATAAGGTACCTAGGAATAAATAACGATATCCAATTTTGGTAGGTACAGATTTAAATTAAGTAGCCTCCGTTCACTACTGATGTAGAATTCAAAAGGTAATTGACGGAATAAAAATTCATAAAAAAGAAGCCCTAAAGCTCTGACCAACCATTTGTTAGGATTTTTTTATTTTATTTATCTAAACTAAACGCCAAACGGTCGCTTAGGTCAAATCGTAAAGAAAAAAGAAAAGGTCTTTCATTGTTGTCACCAGACGGCGCTTTTACACTTTATAGTTTCAGTATAAAATTGACAGAGATTCAGCTCTACTGGACTGAAAATTGTGGTTTAGAATATGCAAATTAGGTAAATAAAATACCTAATTTTATTAAGTATAAACAGGGTTCCGTGCGTAGGTAAATACGTAACGACTAAGTCAATGACTTAAAATAATATGGAAATGGTGATGATGATGGTCATTGATAAACTTAAGCCCTTTAATTAGACTGATTAGATTGTAATTAGGTAGCTACGTACTTAATGTGTGTAGGTACGAATTACGAGATGTAATTGTATATTTTCGTGCAGTTTCATAATATGTTACAAGCATTTGTTTTTTCCGATTCATTATTATTTTGTCTATATTTTATGAGCTGTGATACCTGCCTATCAAAATTTTGAAATCATTCACATCATAAGACTGTGTAATCGGAAATTATGATAGGCACAATGCTCGAAAAGCTAGAGGGTGGAACGAGTCATTAATTTGGATGCACTTGTTAGCGTTAGCGAGCGTGAGGCGTGCAACATGAGCGTGCTCGCGGCTGTGTGCGCTCGTGTGTGCTCGGCATTACGCTGCATTATTTGTTACGTTAGGGCTGGGATGGGCCTGTCCCTATCGCCACGAGTCCTACGCCATCCTACGCTCCCTTCTTGCGCCGCTATTTGAATAGGCTCGCGTTGCGTAACGCGCGGCCAATGACAGCGGCCCTGCACATGCACTGGGCGGAGTCCTTACGTCACCGCGCTCGGCCCCCGCAGCCGCGCAGCCGCCGTGACGTCACACCCCCGCGCTCCGCGTCCGCACCTACAATCCCACACTGTGCGACACCAGCGCCTATGCTGTCTGCGGTGGCGTCGCACGGAAACTCGCGACAAAACACTCGTGCGCTCAAAGATGGCGGATGGGTCGTCCGCGGACCGCGTCGGCCCGAAACAAAATATGAACGATTCAACTTTTTCCGCGCCCGATAAAGGACTTGGTGACACAAAAATGTGCAGTGGCGAAACATTTGACGGCGATAGTGTAAAGTTATCGTTCTACAGAGAACTGGAAACGAGTGATTCGTGTGAGAAAAGTGATACGCGCGGCGTGGCCGCTAAGCGCGCTGCGGTCGGCGGTTCGTATTCCCGAAAATTTTCTGATGCGAACACCCTGTACGGCGACGACAGGAAGAGAAGATGTCTGGACCGGTACGACAGCTCCGAGTCTTCTGACAGGTGAGTTGTTGTTGGTTTATGTTAGCAAAACATGCGCTCGCGTTTGTTTCGAAGTTTGTTTGCGGCCGCGATATTCTGAGAGTCAATGCTCCAGTGACCGGAGGCTGTTTGATTTCGATGTCATGGCCATTGTGAAAAACTTTGGGTGTTGCTAAGCGGCTCTAGTTCGGTTGAACGCCCTCGGAATAGAATGCTGGGCCGCGGTGCCGCGACGCGACGTATTACCATTTGAAATTGTAGACTAACAAAAAATCGCCTTCATAGGATATTTCGATGCTCATAACGGTGCTTGTACGAGTACAAACGAATATTTCACAGATAAGACTTCTGTAACATATCTTCAATGTTATCTAATTGCTACTAAATTGTTTAGATGGTTACATATTTCCTAGAGCAAGTTGGCTGCCAAAAATAATAACCTTGGCTTTTAATTAGCTCCTAGCTAACAGTAAAAGCTATAGAACGTCTAGTTTTCAAACTTTTTCTCAAAACTTGTCAGTCACGTAGGCTTGTTGCAACTGCTTAACTTCTGGCCCGCCTACATGATTTTAAACTTACAGTCTCTTTTTTACGAACATAAAAAATCCCTTATATTTTATGAACTTCATGTTTACACACAATTATTTTAAAAAGGCCACTTATGTTTTAAGTCTTAGGTGCGGTAAAACTGCTTAATTTCCATTAAAAAGTACCCACATGCTATGTTTCTCATTCTTTATGCATGTATGATTATATTGATTAAACTTAGTTCATAATTTTATGCTATCATAAATTCAGAAAACTGCAGAATTATTTTGACTTTCAGAAGTTTCACTTACTATAAAGCCTTCATACCCAAGAAGGAAGCAGGCTTAATAAATGATTTGCTAGGAAATAATACAAGTATTACTTACATAGTGCACATAATAACTAGTAACTATTTAATTTAATTTTTGCACATAAATATTTATTTTCAAACACCAGTGTCGGTAATTTATACTTTACACTCTTTCTTATATAAAATAGTGAATATTTCTACTGTGAAGTAGTCATAATCATAACAATTTTTTTTTTTTCTAGTTTTAATTCAAGAACATAGAGTTGAACATAACAGCTAGGGCTATTCTGTAATGAAAAAAAAAAAACATAAGAACACATCAACATGACCAGTGCCTTTTAAAAAGTTTTCTTTTTTAATCTCTCCCCACAAAATAGGTTTATACATTCAATTTTCCTTTTCATGTATTGAGTAGGGTTTCCTAGGGTTTCCTTTGCTTGATGTTTTTTTTTTTATGCTTTACATGTTTTTATATTAGCTATATCGACTTGATGATTGTTTTTTTTAGTTGAAGTGTTGCAACATCTGTAACAAAATTATTTGGTAGTTTTCTTCGTAGTTTTAAAATAAACCTGTTTTTTTATCATATGTAACTTACTTTATTTTCATATGAGTTGGATTTCTATTAAATTAATATGACTTGAGTTTAAAGAAATGTGTCTGTCTTTGACATTAGATGTATAGCTTAGCAGAAATTCAAAACTCGATTGGTATTTATCATTAAGTTGGTACTATGTTTCTAAGGGTGGGTTCCTGAATCAAGTGTTTTGAGTTAAGAATTTCTCAAACCCTAGGTAGATACTTGAATGCCAAATTTTGACAGTTTTTTCAGGCAAAAGTAGAATTTGAGAAAAAAACAACTTCTAAAAATGCTAAATTCAGAAATTGGAGTTAATGTATAATATTCCTATCATATAAATTGCAAGGTGACATAAAAACCTGATTTACACAGAATAGTAAAACAAAGTGTTAATTCTCATTCAACCAATCACTTGCATGCAACATGATTTTTGATTTATTGGCTTTGACATTTAACTGCATGATGATACGGAACTGATGTAAACATTCCATTTTAATCAAAGACTTATAAAAATGTAATTTCTTAAAAATCAAAACATCTTTATTGAACTTGACTTCATTATAATAATATCAAGGTAAACTTTGGTCATTATCAAGCCATGACGTAAATTTTGTAACACAATATGATAACACGAATTATAATCTCTTTTGTCTTTTAGGATGATATCAAAGTTTGCTTTTGTTTTTTCTTTATCTGATTATGATAAGACCTAGTGACTGGTTGCCTTGGATTACTTTGGAAGGAAGCACTTGGCATGACATTGGTCTAATTTTGTTTTTTTTTTTAATATATAATTTTTGGTCCTTTGGAACTGTCAACAAAAAACAAAAGGTGCATGTACAATGTCATATTAAAAAAATAAATGGACTGGAATTATTTAAACTCATTGCTATTCATTGTTTTTCATACAACAGTAAGATTAATATAATTGATAAGTAATATGTTACTTACTTACTTACCTATATGTTAGTTGTCACCAATTTATTTTACTTGACAACTAACATTACAAATTGTATGAATATTTTCAGGATTTATTTATTTTATGGTCATGAAATTAAAACTTTTATGATACAATTAAAATGGTGGTGAGTTTATGTTTTGCTCATAGTGTTCTTTGCAATTTACTAATGATTGAATTCAATATTTGTTTAAGTTACAGTACGGCCATTCTGACTTGGCGAGTCTGAAGTTAGACTCTGGAAACTTTAGCGCTTGTGCACTCATAGAAAAAAAATGGTTTAAAAAAATTGCCATTAGCAATTTTTATTGCTGTGTAAAAGATCTAAGTTGTCCAACCATTGATTTCAGTCCATGAATTTTTTGTTTTAAGTGCCCTCTGCTTGATTGGCATGCAGCAGACATCTCACAGCCCAGTCTGTCTTGTTAGACAGCCTTCTGATTTACGTCAAAAATTTGTGTTTTGGAATGAATTGTAGAGTTTCAGTGAGAATAGTAGTAGAGGTTAAACATAATTGTAGAAATAGGGGTGAACGTTTGGTACTAGCTTTTTTTAATATTTCTGTGGTACTAGCTTACTTTTTATTTAGTGAATTTTTATCAAATGACTCCCGCTGCCTTGCATTAAAAAATAACCAGAGTATGGTAGTCGCATACTCAAACCGTTCAAGAATGCTCCGAGTTGCAATCCAGGGTCGTTCTTTTATAACTCGAGTAGCTACCCCAGAGTTAACTCAATTAACTGTAACTCCGAGCAGGGTAGGCTGGTGTAAGCCTGGCCATAAATAACACTTGCTTGACAGTGACAGTTGAAATCTATATTCTCTCTCTACACTGATGATGTCATTAGAGTTAACTCTAACGCCAAATTTGAATGCAGGGGTGGAGCGAAAGGCAGTGTCTGATTCACTGACTAAAGTCTACCAGTCACCAGTGTTCCTCAAAATGCCCTTTGCACTCCAGGGCTGTTGTAGCTCTTTCGAACAAGCTCACAACCCTCCTAAGGTGATAGCCGTGAACTTAGCAGATCATTTTCCAGCAGAGCATGAAAAAATGAGAGTTCTACTCGCATGCAGCATAGTTCTGGAGTTCCTGATACTTTTTAGGAAAAGTTCTGGTGCGTTTTCCTGAAAAAAAAAAACATAAAAAAAAATATGATCTGCTAACTTCCGGTAGAATACAGGCATTATTTTGTGATCTCCTTATTATTATAAAGCCAGTATAAAATTAAATTGTGTACAAGTAAAACGTGTACTACTTAACCACCGATTTAGTAGGCGAGCTGTAGAGTATGATACGGCAGCTAGATAGCGTCACATAAGTGGTGATAAGTGGGTCACCTATTACTGTGATAACGTACGCTCTGGCGACATATACGAATTTAGGTGTGGTTGGGACTTGGTCGATAAACAAAGGGCAAATACGTCGATTGTTTTGTAATATTGTCTGTTTCGCTTTGGCCTGTTCTTGTAAGTGCATTAGAGTTGTTAGTGAGAACCGTGGAAGCTTGTATGGTTACTGAGTGTTTTTGCTAACAGTCATTATCTGTCATGTGATCTGGTTACTATTCTCGTTTTTTAACGAGTTAAGCAGTTATTTGTGCCATTTTGAAGTATTTTGGAGTGAGTTATTACCCCTGTGACGTCAGAGGTCATTGACAGGGCATTGGCCCCTTTATTAAAATATATAAATAAATTACCAAAAAAATAACTTCAATTAAGATTTTTTTCAAGGTCATTCAAGTTATACTGATGTTTGTCGGACTTACAATCGGCGCTCAAGGGGTTTTAATCCTTATGAACACAATAATAAATATACAGGCTGTGTAAGACATCTTACAGTTTTGATTAAAAAAAAAACTATTTTAATTGTTTTGTATTTTAAGTTATGAAAAAGTCAACGAAAAATTCCACCGCTGGGGGGTTCCAGAATCATATACTGGATCCATGGTATTCGTTTTAAATACGTCAATGTTTGACACACCATGTACACATATCAAAAACTACTGAAAAACGAACGTTATAATGCGGTTTTTACCAAAAGATGTAGTGATTCATGAGGAAGGTTTAGGTGTATAATACAAGCATAAATATTATAGTAGAGAGTGAGAGTGTCCCAAGACGAAAGCCCAGTGTCCAGTGTGAAGACCAGGCTGTGCCAGTGATGACACGGCTCCAAAATGTCAAAACGTGGTCGCTTACAATGGGCCTCATCAGAAGACTTAAAGTAACCCAAAGGACAATGGAAAGGGCTATGCTCGGAGTTTCTTTGAGTGATCGAATCAGATCATTCCTGATTCGATTACGCAAAGAATATCCGCAGGAGAACAAAGGTCACAGACATAGCACGAAGAATCGCCAAACTTAAGTGGCAATGGGCAGGGCACATTGCTTGCAGAACGGACGGCCGTTGGGGCCGAAAGGTTCTAGAATGACGACCACGTACTGGAAGACGTAGCGTTGGAAGGCCTCCTACAAGGTGGACCGGTGAACTGGTAAGGGTTGCGGGAATCCGATGGATGCGAGACGCACAGAACCGATTATTGTAGCGACTTGGAGGCCTATGTTCAACAGTGGATGTCGGCTGAAATGAAGATGATGATGATATGAGTAAAGAAAAGTCAAGAATAACAAAGATTCTTATTTAACACCCATACGAAGCTGAAGCGGGTCGGGTAATATAAAATGTCATTTAGTCGAGTCTTCTTATGTCTATGGTTCACATATACGCAACGTGTTTTCACAAGAGAGTGTTCAAGGTGTGCCTAACTGTATTTTCGCTTACTCATCATTTCCTACGAGTATTTATAGTAATTGGAACTGAACTATGTAAACACTTCGAAAATACTTTATGCATAACCAATCATGGGCAATGGTTTACAAATCCATTGATGGTCAAGTGTTTTTAGAACCGTACGGTATCGGTCTAGTGGAAACTTAAACTTCATAACTATGTACTTTTTTATGTTGAGTTGGTAGGCGCCTGCATATTGGTTCTATATTACGAAGGTTTTGGTTGTGTGTAACCTATTTTTAATGACACTGCGATACGAACTCACGTATACAGAAATTGTAAAAAGAAGAAAAAAGTGTACCTGAACCTACACTAGGGTTTCTGTTTTTATTTCTCGACGCACAAGAATTCTTGGCTATCATTTCTTGTGAATCCCTAACATATTTCGTTAAGACACGTTTATTATATTTAAATAATTTTCATAAATTGGCTCACTACCAGTTCCTGAACAATGTTATTAATTGAGTAAAAATAATTAGTAAAATGAAAATTATCAAATTACTAGTACTAGAAAGTAACACGTTGTGTTATTTTCCTAATACCTCCATGTCATGGATTTAGATAATTGTCATGTAAGTGAGAAATCGATTTTAAACGGTTTTTCAGTTCTCAAGGTACCTATTGCTCTTTTTCTCAACTAAAGATACTCAAGAATTCTCGAGATAGAATCCCTAACCTGCAGACGTATCCATGGCCAACCCTGACTTTGTGAGATAGAACCACTATACCTACTTAAGTACCTACTCTGTCAGGTTGGGCTGCTAGGCACTAGCAAACCACTTATGTCAGCATGTCAAAAGTTTTAATAGCACATACCAGTGACAGGTGGCCGCAGGTGCTTTTGAGTGCCGTTACGTCACACATTTACTTCGAACTTCTTACTGAAAGATAAACTTTAAACGTAAGTACTTACTTAGAAAATATTGATACCAAATTTTTATAACTTGGTTACTAACCTACCTACATCAACTAAATATACGAAGCCACGAAATTAACGTGAAAATCTTTTACAGCCCATCATAGCAGTTTTAGCGCTCTTTTAGTCGCTGTATCTGTTCGTCATATACTACAGTTCAAAAGTCGGGAAGTAGCTATTTAAACTCGAATAAAAGAAAACAAATTACTATATTTTTTTATTTTCATCTTAATTGAAGTTCTACTTCTTCCTGCCTTTATGGATATTACTTGGGGTCGGCGCAACACGTTTTTTCTTCCACTCTGTCTTGTCACCCGTCACACTTAGACAATATTAGAGACAATTTAATATAAGTACAATATGAAAATTAAATTAAACTTTTGCTTCATCAAAAAGTACAACTTTTTCTTTAATTACCTTCGCGCACAGTTGCACATTCTATTTTATTAATTGATTTTAAAAGGAATCTTCACCCTTCTGTGGAGTTTCACCCCAAACAAGTTCTGAGTGTTGATGATGACGATGAAAAGACCATAAAGAACATGTTCCCGGAATAAAAGGCACCCTATGTGCTATTCCAGGACACGGTCTGCCTGTGTGCCTTTCATACAAAATCCTGCAGCCGTTTGAGCGTGAAGAAGCAACAAACATACACACTCACGAACTTTTGCTTAATATTATTCTGATTACCGCATAAAGTAGGCAAAGTTTTGTTTTGTTTAAAACAGGGGCGTAGCTAATCCCACAGGGGCCCCGTATCAAAATTCCCATAGGGGCCCCCTATAAAAAAAGGTGTTTTTACAAATGCTTGGTTTACCCTACGAGACGGTTGTGGTGATAACATGTTGCGAATTTTTGCATATTTCGGGGCCCCTGTAGCGCGGGGGCCCCGTATAATTGATACGGCAGATACGGCAGTAGCTACGCCCCCTGGTTTAAAACCAGTCATGCTTCCAAACTTTTGGATGGCAGTGTATCAGCAGCGAATTTCATTAATTAAAATTATCCTTTTTCCCTTTTTGATTTAGGCTATCTCAAAGAGCTTCCGTTAAAAACTGATAGCTTTAATAAATACGCCACTAACGAACAGGACTTTCCTCTTTATACCTAGTTATATTTAATTACTGTAATCACAACGCCAGTGTATTTGTTGACATAAGTTGGTATATTATCTGGGGTTGCTGAACTGAGATGCACCTAGTTGTATAACAGGCACTTGTGTCATTGTGCTTATTGATAAGTCCAATTGAGATATTACGTTGTATGTTTTTTATAATACGTACCTACCATTTACATCTTTGTGTCATGCTCGGTTTTAATCAAAATATTTTCGTGTATTTTAAAACTCTTAAGAAAATATATATGTTAATTTGTAAGGATACTAGCGGTCCCGGCAGACGTTGTCTTGCCCAAAAAACTGGGTTTTCATCAGAAAAGAAAATTAAGAACCTAGCATACCATAATCAGCTTTAAAATGTTCCGAATGCTAGGAATCAAGCCTCCTTTGCCTACAAAGGACCGCGTGATGTACCCCAGCGTGTGTGACCCGGTTGTAACTAGAGAATCCAATCCCGCAAGCCAGTGGGTTTGAAGTCAACAATCCGCGGATCCCGCACCTTTTTTGCGGGATCAGAAATGCGGGATCACGCACGCTTACCCGATTGAATATTTTTCTAAGAAATAAGAATTTAAACAACGTGCCGTTCTGATTACTTAATACTGGATCCAGTACAGCTTCATTAACAAGTGTTTTAACAACTTTCCATGGAACTCGTGATTTTTCTGTAAAATTTGTACCTATGGATGTGGATGGCGGGATCCCGCATTTGTGGGATTGGATTCCCTAGTCATAACCGATAAATCTAGTACAAAAAAGCATAGCATAACATTTTTATAATTTTACTGGAAAACTAACTGTAAGGTTTTTCTTTGATATCAATTGATAAAACGTTATCTAGGGTTCAATAAATCGATAAGGGACACTTGAACCGCTCGGTGGTTTATCGTCGTTGTAACTTAGTTTTGTCGATATTACTGTTAGTATGTATGTTGTAATTTTAACATGGCAACCATCCCCGCTGTTACACTATGACCTGCAAATCTGGTGCTTAAGAGGATGAGCAATATGAAGCATGGTATTGCAGAAAGGTATCCAGGCTACAACCCTTTTTACTGCTGCTTCTTCTTTTTCAGTTGAAGGTCCTCCTTTAAATTGTTTCGGCCTAGTAGATGGCTACGTGGTCGACATAACCCGAAGTGGCAATGGGCACATTACACCCAGAACAAATAGTCGATGAGGTCAATAATTTCTGGAGTAGCGTCCGCGTACCGAAAGACGTAGCGTTGGAATGCCTCCCACGAGGTGGACCGATGACCTGGTAAAGGTCGAGGGAATCCAATGGATGCGAGACACACAGGACTGGTTATTGTGGCGACACTGGGGGGAGACCTATGTCCAACTGTGGACGTTTTTTGGCTGAAATGATGAGGCGGCTACGTTAACTGCAGCATCGGTGACACTCATTAAATCTTCCAAAGTGCAGGTGCATGGGTACTTGAGGCACTCCAACGTGTGACTTCTGTTCTGAACAGAGGCACCGCACTAATATTGGATATCAGACCGATGGGTCTACAAAACCCAATTTTGTCACGGCCTACCTGGATGCACGACCTAAAAGCGCTCTTTTTATTATAGATGAAAAATGATTTCATTTTCACTTCCGTCCTGTATATTAAGAGCTTTACAATACCTTTTCGAAATTTAGAATTGACTCAGAATCTACATACACTACCGTCCAAAAGTTTGGAAGCAACAAGATAAAATCAAATAAAATAAAAGTAAGCCATCTTAAATTTTTTTTATTGATACAGAATTAAAAAAATAGACAAAACACACTTCTACAACAATGAAATTAAATAAATAATATAAAAATTAAATTAAATTTTAGCTTCATCGAAGTGTCCACCCCTCTCTTCAATTACCTTCTCGCATATTCTAGGCATCCTACTAATTAATTTAATAAAATACTGTTCATCTAACTTCTTCCATTCGCTCTGTAATAGTTGCCACAAATGTTCTGAGCTCGTAGGAGATTGATTTTTCACCCTTCTATCTAGTTCATCCCAAACAAGTTCAATGGGAGAAAGGTCAGGTGATTGAGACGGCCACTGCATGATTTTCACATCTTTTTTCTTCCTTAAAAAGTTCTGGCACAGTTTGGACGAATGTTTCGGGTCGTTATCTTGCTGAAAAACGAACCCAGGACCAATAAGATTCAGTCCACTGGGTATGGCGAAATCCTTAAGAATTTTCAAATAGCGTTCCTTGTTTAGTTTTTCGGTTATCCTCACAAGACTTCCGAGTTTATTGTTGCCGAAACACCCCCAAACCATGACATTACCACCACCATGTTTGATAGTAGGCACTGTACAAGCTTCTGAAGCTCTCTCTCCTTTAGATCGGCGCACAAAAACACGTCTATTGGACCCGAAAATCTGAAACTTCGATTCGTCACTCCAAAGAACTTTTTTCCATTGGTTTATTGTCCAGTTTTTATGTTCCTTTGCCCATTCTAGTCTGTTTTTCTTATGCCGAATTGTTAGTTTTGGTTTTTTAACTGCAACACAACCTCTTAGCCCCGCAGACAGTAGTCGTCTTTTAACTGTTGTTATTGACACGGGTGTTCCTCGCGTTTCATTCAGAGATGCGGTAATTTGTGGTGCAGTTAAGCGACGATTCCGTTTAGAAAGAACTCTGATGAAGTTATCCTCTTGACTTGTAGTGGATTTGGGCCTACCAGACCTTTTTCTATCTTCATTTTTGCCAGTTTCTTTTTTTCTAGCGAGGGTGTAGTGGACACCTTTACAAGAAATTCCGAGTTTTTTTGCGATTTGGCGTTCACTGTAGCCTTCCTCACGCAGAGTACAAATAGCGCTTCGCTGTTCAAGTGTGATTTGCTTGCGTTTTGCCAAAAAAAGACGGTCAAGGAAGTAGTCGAAATCTTTTGAATACAGACGATGTTAATATCACAACCTTCGCGTTCTAATGCTCAAGTGTGACTAAATAAGGTCCAAAAAAGATAAAACTACAAAATATTTTCAATAAAACCGCATCAATGCATGAAAGAAAGTCCCCGGCGGATGAAGTAATAAAACACGTGTTTCGTCAAAATCCAGGAATTTTTTAAAACTCAAGGAATATGCACTAGTAATCCTTTTGTTTTGTGTTAAAAAATCACAAAAGGTCATAAAACTTTATTTTATTGCTATTATTTACCGCAGGGAGTCGGCAATCTTTTGTTTTGTTTGAAATCAGGTGTGCTTCCAAACTTTTGGACGGTAGTGTACATACATGTCCTTCTCAGGGGGAACAGGAACCAGTACTCACATTACCCACCCTGACGTGTTCTGATCACGTTATTCTTGCAATACATAATGTAATCGAAGCTATTAGAATCCAATGCCAAGCGTAACCGATGTATATAACTTATTACAAGAAATAAATCTCAATTGAAAACCAGGAATCATGCCAAAACAATTCAAATACAGCTCCATAAATTATACCCAACACTGGTTTAGCTACTCAGTAAGTACTCATAGCTTGCTAGTACATAAAACAGCACGAATGTGAAGGCAGCATTATTATTTTTGCTTCGTTTTAACTACCGAACTGGCGCGAAAGTTTTAACAAGTGACGTGGAAGCACCTTAGAAAAGGAACAAAGTTAGTTGCCGGTCGGTAGGTAGTAGGGCATTCACGCGAGCCTAAGCCACAAAGGGTGAGCTGTAAAATAAAAAGTTAGGAGCTCTAACCGGGCGTGCCGGGGGACAGCGAACGGGTTCCCGGACGCGCAATGGTATGTTACTGTTTATACGACGCCGGGTTTCAATAGCTACAACTTTTAAAACCTTGTAATTTTCTACAATGTAAAAGTAGTTTAAATTTTTAATGCGAAGAAAGTATGTTCTTTAGTCTTTACCATCTGTCTTCACATTTATTTATTTTTTCTTTTGTTAGTGTAAGGTTAAATGTAAATGAAAAACATAAATAGTAACTGCAAAAAATACTGAGTTTTTTTTTTTTAATAAGTAAAAGTGTTTTGTATTCCGAGCTGAATATTTTACTTAAATTCATGAGTGATGAATATAAAGAAAAATAAATTCAATGAGTAGGAAACAGATTAAACTTCAAGACACAAGTGTTTATAAAATCAGCTGTTATTCCCCATGTAATCAGCTGGATACAAGCCCTTATGGCGTGTACTTACCTCGGCGCTGCGCGACCGGTCCGTGTCGCCCCCCGCGCGCTCTCCTCCCCCCTGTCATTAGAAGCGTGCGCGGGCGCAATGGCCCTCGGCCGTTGCGCATGCCCCGACTTATGGGCTCAGAACGGTGGATGTGATTTGATTTGAATTTCGGAACAGTCCGCCTTTTAGTTTAAGTCCTTGTAGAATGCAAGTAAAAACTTAACGATGAGAAAAGCATCGGATTAATATTGTGTTTTAAAAACCTCAGCAAGGACTTATGTTCATTGGAATAAGCTGGAGTAGATTATATTGAACAGCATACTGAACAAAACATAAAGCAAGCATATAGCATAATCAGCGTATTAATGTTCCCAGTGCTGGGACTCAGGCCTCCTCTCTATGAGAGGGGGGAATGGGTTGTAATCCACCACGCACGCCATAACACATTATATCGGAAGAAAAAGTATATTGGAGGAATCAGCACTATTGTATTTTGAGGCGACCTATTTGAAAAGTTGTAAAATAACCTGAACAGAATACCTAAAGATTTTATGGTTGTTCAATATTGAAAGTGAATATAAAAATATTGCTAGTAAATCACACAAAGGACCTCGTAAAGCTCGCAAGTCCAATTGCAATCATCAGAAAAAGAAATACGATTGCGGCCGGAGATGATACGGAATTCCTGTCTTTGTGATGATCACGGCACAGACAAGTTTGTAATAAAACGACACTGGTCCGGTCAGGTAGAAACTGAGTCATCAACGCCACCCGTGGTCGTTCAACTTTCATTATTGTTTATTTATATTTTTATTGTTCGTTGTTTGATGCGTGCGTATTGCCTGTCGACATAACCAGTCAAATAACATACGAAAATCTGCTGAAAATGACTAGCAAAGGCAAATGCTAAAAACAAACTAACTGAGTACAACCTGCACTAACATTTTTATAAGAACGAGTATCATAAGTCGTATATTATTTGCTGCTTTTGAATCCTCTGTTTGACATTCACAAGTATTCTTCAACAATAAATAGCCATGTTAATTTACACACATCAACTTCAGACGAATTCTTTATCTTATAAAGTCTGTAGACGCTACACATTTACGTAATAACTTGCAAATTAGATGCGTCATTTCGCATATTCATAACCTCTACATATAGCTCAAAATCACCTTGTAAATATATTGTTATCATTTGATCAAAGATATGCGACAGAACAAAAGTACAGAGATTCCCTAACGTGTCACCCTCACCAACTATCAACGTCGTTATCATTTGTTAGCTAGGAAACGTTCACCGTCTACCACAAGAATCTATACTAGGTCCACCGTTATTTTATATAACTGTACCAACATGCACTGGTTACAAATCAAATCGTGAGTACTTTATGCTCACCAGCCTCTGCTGGGAGAACGTGGAATGCGAATAACCTTGGAAAAATACCAACCTATTAGGAATTCACGGTGGAGCACACTGTAGAGGTGTGCCCCGCCTGGGCGGAGCATCGCCGTGTCCTCGTGGGGGTGATCGGCGGCAGCGATCTCTCTCGCCGGGCCTTGGTTCAGGCCATGATCCGTAGTGAGGAGGGATGGCAGGCGGTCGCCTCCTTCTGCGAAGCAGTAATGCTAGCAAAGGAGGAGGCCGACCGCATCAGGCAGAGGCAACGGGGCGCTCGCCCCAGCCGCCGCCGGGATTCCGATCCCGATTTCCGGCCACCGTAGGCGCGGGCTTGCGGACGGCGTGCAATGGGTAGCACGCTGTCCGATCGTCCGGTAACCGGCCGGACCAAGCCCAAGTCGTCGACGGCGCGTTCTGTTCCCGCGCGCCTCAAGGAGCTGTCAGCAAACCGTAGAGGCCCAGCCTGCTAACTGCAGGCAGGCAGGGTCGAAGCCTGCTGGGGTCAAGGGCCGTTTTCTGAGAGGAAGGCTCAGCCCCGGCACTATAGGCAACGAAGGAACGGGGTAGGTTTTTAGTCAGTACGAGTCTGACACTATTTCCCGCTCCGCCCAAGGGCGGGATCTGTCATTGGATGATTTTACCTACCATAAAAAAAAAAAAAAAAAAAAAAAAAAAAAAAAAACCTATTAGGAATTATCTGCTTGCCTATCGTTTGTTTACTTTGAAATTGAAATATTGACAAGCACTACTGTTACGTCAAAAGCATACTTTTTCATCAGCACCAGTAATTGTATCAGGCTTCAGTGAGAACTACCATCTCTTTGTTTGGCATACGGCAAGGCTATAGCTTACACTGACAATCGGCTGATTAATTTTACTATTATAAGATCAAATAAGGAACAACCACTGAAAGTGGCCATTATTTACTAGTACCATTATTTCTAAAAACATTTTCAAATCAATATAATTGGTGTTAACAAATAGAACGAGAAAAAGAGCCAATTAAAACAGGAAAACTTATATTACGGGTTTTTGTCTGAACTGTTTGCGCGGAAACATCATTTGCACATATTTCATGGTGTTTAATTATGTGATTAATGAGTTTCAACTTATCAAACAGGGGAACCACATCCTTCCCATACAGAAATTCCAACGTTACAACGTAGGTATATAATTTTTGTCCTAACTTGATTACAACGTTATCGTCGTGTAATAGTTTGGGATATGTTCTAAATTTTTTTTTTTGTTTTGAAACGGAAAATTTTAAGGTCCAAGATCATGTAGGAGATATTCATATAGAGGCAGTGATTAGGAATACCAAACTATGAGCACAAGTTATAAGTTTTACACCCACAGAGAGCATTTCTCATATGGGAGGTACGTCATAAAGAATCAGTGCAGTCAAAGGGCATGTGATGTACAAACTGGTTTCTCGCTAATGCAATTATCGGCTGGTTCGTCGAGACTACTCTAAGTGACCGAATGGATACGTGAAGAGTGAAGACAGTCGGGCCGTGGTGTTCAAATGAGTAAACCTTTTATGTTTGTAGTAGTCGGTTCCCATAAGCACACTTTGTGAACATCGAGAATTCTGTTGAATTTAAACAAGATTGGAAGCTTATTCTGAAATATGAAGAAGCTATGACTATAACGAGAGTGTTAACTTGGTTCATTAAACTTTTTCGGAACACATTTTTTGTCTGTATCATAGCTTAAGTGGAATTCCCTAACACAGTCGGTTTTCTAGGCAAACGTGCTCCATCGCTTTTCATCAGGCGAAATAGAGGAAGAAAAACTAAGAAGGAAAAATACTTTATTATTCAATTTGCATGGAAAAATACACGCTGAATTCATCATCATCATTATTAACCCTTTTTGGTAATATTAGCCGTTAACTGTAATCTAACAGGTTTCAGGTTTTACCAACCAGACCGGATGCTTGATCATCATCACATGTTTTCTAACTTCGTCACTACAAGTTTTTTGCCGGAAGTGATGTCCATACTTGGGACTTTCTTGTTGAGTTTTAAACATTGATATATATGTACTACGCACTAGATGAGGCGTGCCGTACAGTCACTTTACTTCACTTAATTGACCTGCAGGCCGAACACTTTTAGATTGATGGCATTAGTGCAGTTTTGACGTTCATGCAGTGTCAGCGCGACGCTTATAAATACAAATTTAAGTGAACTTGGACATATATAATAATTTTGTAGTCAAGTAAGTAAAACCATTGGTTGTTCAAGCAATGTAATAGCTTCTACTATCGTAATAGTACGTTAGAGAAGATATTATTTTATTTAAACTCTTCCCCATTTTACAATCATAGACTAAAACATGCAGATGTTCCCTCCCACAAAAAGCTGAATTAGGTTTTTACCTACAGCTAGTTTACCAAATACAGACTTCGCACGGTCTTTTATACTGTTTGAAATTTTTAAATATTTTATTTAACGCTCTTTCTTTTTTTGTATAATTAATAAAAAAATATTTTTTTTTTTAAATAAATTACGACGAAATGTCAGCAAATCATGAGGTATCAGTTTTCATCGGTAAGTTTTGTTGTTAAGCATGCTGTCATTCGTTAGCACTTAGGTAATTTACGTACCATATTACGTGCAGGTTAATATTAAATTTGAATTAGGTTCAGTTGAATTTGTAGTCTTATTAGTGATTACTGATTTATTTATTTGTTTTACTGTTATTGAGATCTCGTTTTTACATACACTATAATTACATTTTGAAATAGAATATTATTGTAATAAAGTATTGTAGGCAAGAAACTGTGTCACTTCTGCGGTATAAAAATCTATATAAATGACATGTCATCACACTAAGTTGAACGAAACGCGTAAGTACTAGGAAATGCATGGCGCTTTAGACCTTTTGGTCGCGAAAAAGTATCCTCTATAAGCTTTCTTAGCGCTGTAAGTTTTAAAAGTTTTGTTAGACGACATAATGGCAATCTAGCGCTGTAGCGATTTATTGTTTGAACTTTTCAGTATTTTGACAAATAGTTTATGAGTATTTCTCAAAATAAATGTACGTAACGAAATGGTAGTAACGAAATATTGTTACGAAATAGTCCTTAGATGTAACTAAATAGTAACCATAAGGCTGGTTACACATTGGCGAAATATTGTGAATGCTCTTCATTTATTCAATACGAAATATTTGTAAGTATGTACCCAAATACTTAAGGGGTTAGAAATAAAATAAGGGAGTAATCATTCATACTATTTTAATCAAATTATTTTTTTTTCCCAATCTTTTAAAAATGAAAACCTGACGTTATTTTAAACATAAAAAAATTTGTTGGGGTAGTCGTTTTTTCAGAATTTCCACTCGCTTTTTCATCCGATTGCAGGCCTGTCTTAAATTTTTATTTCGTCGTTTTAATTGAGTATTTTCTTCAGTAAGCTTTTGTAGTCTCTCCTTTAGGATATTTGTATTATTTTTAGCATTTTTTCTTACTTCCAATGTGTTGTTTTGTTTTGTCGTAGAGTAGGCCTTTTTTTTTCTTTCAGCTCTTATAGCATTGGCTTGTCTCCACTTTGCTCGTAGCTCTTGTTTTTCTTCTTCTGTAAGAATTTCTTTTTTCTTTTTGATATTTTCTTTAACTTTTTCCAAATGTTTGACACGGATTTCCTCATATTTATTTGGTTTATCCTTTTTGAGTCGTTCTCTGTAAGCTTTTTGCCTTTCGGCATTGGTTTTTGGCGGCATTCCTTAAAAAACAAAAGAAGTAATGCAGTTGTATATAAGCAGTTGTAAGTAATAACCAATTTGATAAGTCAAACCAACAAGTATAGTGGGCATCTCTACAGAAGTGTCATTAGCAAGAGTTAAGTATTTGTAACAATCGGTATAATTCTATTCTCAAGCGAATTGAAACAAAGCCGCGAGGTTTTTTAACCGACGAAAAGGAGGAAGTTCTCAATAGAACTTCATGTAAGTAATATCAGGGGTAAAAAGTTGTTAAATCACATAAAAACGTAATTTAAATTATTTCATTATTTTTTGCTGGTGGCACTTCTATATAGCAGATAATATCCAATCCTTTAGTTATTGACGCTCTATATATTTTTTTTTCATAAATTAAGTAGTGAATATTACTATGCTTAGTCAGGTTATAACAGTATACACTCAGCTTTATGTTGTACTTTTTCGTTACGTAACGAAATTCGTAAAAAACGTTACGAAATATTAGACAAATTGAGGTCAGAAAAAATATATTTATTGATAAAAGCTGTTACAGCAAATATAAAAGCTTATTAAATATTCGTACAACACGTATTACAAAAAATGGGTAAATGAAGACTTACCGTTCTATGAAAAATCGCTGATTTTACTTCCTGTCTCGAAAAAGTAACCCCACAAAACACACACGTTCTCACTGATTTTCACGATAGATGTAATGGCGGAGACGTCAAACCAATAGCCAATCAGAGTGAAGCTAGTGTTGTCCGTGTAAAAAAATTACGGAATCGTTCAGAAATCATGGGAAAGTAGAAATAAATCGTAACTAAAGAGTAATAACTAAATAGTAAATGAGAGCGACTCATTTTGTTTTTTTGCTTTAAATTGCCAATTCACTATGACACCCCATAGAAAATCAATTTGATACAGAAACTGCGATTACTGTAGAACGATGATACAAAGAAATTTACAATAATTTAGTTACGTATCGCATTTTATGAAACAAAAACACATGAAAAAGGTAGAGTGGCAAACAGGTTTTTGTATGAAAGGTAAAAAAAGCTATTTTTAAAATATCGAAATATTTGATAATAAGTATGATTATAGCTATAATTCTTCGTTATCTTAAAGATTAATATTCATCCTACAAAATTGAGTGTGTGTTTTTTTTGTGTGATGATTTATAAATATAAAACTTTTGAACTGTTTCAAAGCACACTTTTTTTTTCAAAGATGTACATGTATTTTGAGAAATACTCTTATATGAACGTGCTTGTCTATCGCAAGAATATAGGTCGATGGTTTTAAAGCTATTAAAATATGAAGGTTCTTCAAGAGTGTAGGCGGCTTTATAAAAAATATCAATTGTTTCTGATTTGGGTACTAAAGATTTTAATAGCTAACGATTTGAGACGGTTTGCCTTCCAGGATTATAGTGCTTAGTTTTTTGACCACATCGAATTCACGTAGGTACAATTTGCACGTATTCTCGGAATCATATCCTTTGTTTTTCTGAGAGGTCATTTAAAAACTGTTTTATACATATATGTTGTATCATTTACTATATTTGCAATTTTATTTTTATCGTATAAATATCGATGCTCGGTTATAATTTTCTGCAGTATTTTTCTTTTGTAAGCGTGCAGCTGCCCCTAGGCAGCCTGGACACACCTGCTTCGGTTGTCCCAGTCTCTTTCACCTTTGACATTTGACAAAAGTTTTATGGCTATCCGATTATTTATTGTGCTTATAAATTCCTTAAAGTTACATTATCGTTTAAGAAATTTTTGTAGCTTCATACAACTGCTGCATTACCCACGCATTCTGTAATTGACTCGTACACATGTCACGAACTACTTTTTAATGGTCAACTATCTCTTTGTTTCGAAAGACAACGATAAACATCTTTCTCAGTAGAACTCCCACCAAGCGGCGTACCTACGTACAGATAGAATTTTGATTTCTATATAGTAAGTACTGATCCTTGTCAATTACAGTCATTAAAAATTTAAATACCGATTACAAAATTTTAGGGTTAGGTTAAACGTGTTCTATAATTAGCGAATGGCCAAGCGATCGGACTGCGGACGATTCGTTGGTAACCCTTTGTTATTATTTAAATTAAAAACGATTAGTCTACCAAATACTACGCCTGAGGCGACGCGTGCGCCGCTTCGTCATCATTGCAGTTTTAAACTGCGATTTCGTGATTGTTTTTATCTAGTTTTTATTTGAAGGACGGACAAGGACGACCCCTGAAATTAGTCAGAACAACTTTTTGTGTAGTACAAGAACAAGTGGTTATAAATATGTTTCTGAGCTTTAATATAAAGTTTATGTTATTGACCTTTATCAACTACTAGCTGTGACCCGCAACTTCGTCCGCGTTAATTTCGTAGAACTGTACTGTATATGTACAATAATTCTGATCTTAAAATTCATTGTGCATCGAAATTATTTGTTTTACTTTCACATAAAACGGCTAAAGGTAAAAACGAAAATTACCTTCCGGAAACATGTGTTACTCTTACATATGTATTATGTATATATGAACGTCAAAGCTTCCGAAAGAGTTGATCTTAAAATGAACATGGACAAAACCAAAATCATGATAAACAGCCATGTAGCGCCCACTTTGACAGCGGGAATCCGATGGATGCGAAGCGAGATGCACAGGACCGTTCATTGTGGCGACACTTGGAAAGAGTATGTAAAAGTTGTATTAATGGGTGTTTCTCCCTTATCCAAAGAAAAACAGAAGTTTATGTATGTTTATGGTTTATGTTTTGGTAAAACAACGTTGTAAGTTTTTTTTAATAATTTGTCCGTCAGAAAAAAGCATATTAACACGCAGTATGTTTTTAGTAACACTAAATAAATCCATTTAAATGTAGGCTATAAAAAAAGTGACCAGTGGAGTTGAGCCTGAGGTCGGCACCTTCAGCTTTCAGAGTTTGCAATCCTGTACCTTCTTCTTAACGTAGTTAAATTATCAAATATCTTCTCCCAGTCTGGGTGCAGCGAGAAAGAGTGTCAGACTTTTAATGGCTAAAACCCACCAGTTTCCCTATAGTTACCCTTTGCGTTTCAGGGTTGCAGTAAGCATGCTACAATCGCAGTGGTTTTTACTGTCTTTGAGGAGTGGATGCACAGGCACCACGGCGTCCTGTCTTTGTGCATGACTCACTGGATGTGGGCGTTTCGGGAGACATCTGTATTGAATTTAGAAGAATGAAACTCTCGATTCTAACCATTGTACGGATCGCTCAGAGATACAATGGAGCTTACGGTTGAAGTCTGCGCCGCTGTGTCGTCGTGAAGGCGATCGTTAGAGGAAATGTCAACCAGTCATTTCCTTCAGTGAAGCAATAATGCGATCGAAGGAGGTGTTTGAAACAATGACAAATAGGACATCTTCACGCCTCGGCAGTCGCTGTAGATTAGTATGGATTTGCGAAAGCATGTTTGTATTGATTGTTGCAGCTTGATCGCTTTGGGCGTTTAAATTACTCGTTCATTTATCCAGTATTGTTCGTGCATATTTGACTGACGTCTTCATATATCAGACGAATTATTTTCCATAGTGGGAACTACCCTAGGAAGAGTCTCCAAATTTTTAAGGAATTTCGGCGAAATCTTGAGCCCGTGTATCTCCGCCCAATTGAACTCGCATATTGATGGCCAAACGCAGTGCTGTAGTCGCCGCCGCCGATCGGTTCCACGAGGATACGGCGGTGCTCTACCCAATCGGGATAGACCTCCATCGCACGCTCGACTGTGTCCTCCGGACGATTCGCAAAATGGTAATATCTGTACTTCCGGCCGAATACGAAATAGAAACTACTCGAAACAGCCACAACAGCCCTGAATCTCCAACTTTCAAATGAAATTTGGCGAAACCTTCGAGTGCTACACGCACTCTCTCCGCCGTAAAAAAACAGTAGGATTGTTAAAAATGCTCTGGGACCGTTCTATAAATGCATACACTTATTTTATTTTATCCAACGAAAACGAAAGATTTGAAATTGAATGTTAGATTTTAAAGGACAGTGTCTGCCAAACTGTTTCGAAAGTGCTGACCTTAAAACCAGCCTCAATAAAAGAAACAGTAAGAAAGCAAAAAAAAAAAAAATTAAAACTTCTCATCAATATGAGATTCGAACTACCATCGTCCTACGTGCTATGGACCATCAAATCATATAAAACATGTGCTAAATTCTTAGATAATTTCCTTTAAAAATAGGCGTTCTTGTTATAAACGTCATAGAGTGCATGGCTCCTTGTCAATGATAGCGTGATGATTTTTATCTTAAATGAAATAATTAAAAAATTAGTAAGTTTTTTTTTCGCCGTCTCGATATTTTTTTATGTTTTGATTACTTTTTACAAAGCATTTGGAAAAATATTGGATAAAAATGTCTATGCTATGTTTAAAATCTGTAAACAACAATTTTATTGATTTATTCGACGTATCATTGTACATTATCGGCAAAAAAGAAGATAAAATAATCACAAAAATATTAACTGTCGCTGGGGTTTGAACTCGCGGCAAATCGTATAATACCGATAAAATACAATATTACTCATAGAGCATGCGCGTTGCTAGGGCCATGTTTAATGTTGCCAGCCTAACTAATCTATTTTCCTTCATATAATTAAAAACAGTCTTTAGTAATTCAAATTGTAATTTAAAGAATTTATTTAATTATACCTTTAGTTTACTTAAGGAAAGTAAACGAATAGATTGCATTACAGATTATTTTATTAGGGGAAATATTACAAAAAAGTCGTAAATGGTGAGATGGATGTGTGGTGTGACAAAAAGGATAAAGTGAGAAATGAGTAGGTATATTAGAGGAAGTTTGAAAGTGGCGACAATTTCAGAAAAGTTGAAGGGGAATCGTTTATCTTGGTATGGTCATGTAAAGAGGAGGGATGATACACATGTTACTAAAAGAGTTACTAAAAGTATACATGTGGATGGATGGCGGGGGATAGGGAGGCCAAAGAAAAGATGGATGGATTGTTTGAAGAGTGATATAAAAGAGAAGGAAGTTAGTGATAGCATGACGGGTGACAGGGCAGAATGGAAGAAGAAAACGTGTTGCGCCGACCCCAAATAACATAGGAGAAGGGCAGGAAGAGGATGATGATTATAAAAAAAGTCATGGAAACTTTGTAAATCTTTTATTAAATTAATATCTAGTAACACTTTTAGCATCAACAACTTTTAGAATCAATCTCCAATACTATCAGAAGAGTCGGATGAGTCTATTGTTAATTTCGATATCCATTAACCTATCCGATTTAAAATATTTGTCTTTTATTTTGTCAACATGTAGACGACATTCAGTCATTCTTCTGGTGTTACAGTGTTAAATGCCGCTTTAGTGATTGAGGCTATTTCATTATGAGCTTTTGTATTGCCTTCTTCTTCATCTTTGCTTTTGTATTTCTGATTTCTGATCTGTCATTATTTTTGATTCGTCATGATAGTCACTTGATAAAGATTCAAAAACATAGTAGCTGTCCATTATCAACAAACTAAGTTTTCCTGACAGGTACCCCTAGTGTACGATTAAATAGGGAAATTTTATTGTTATGGTCACCCAAAAATTTATTTGTTAAATTGTCCACCTTTGGAAAATGAACCTTGGGTCCGATATTTTCTCATTCCTCTTATTAAACACGTTTGATTTTCAAGATCCCTGCCAGCACTTGTAATCACTTTCGGTATAATGATGACAATTATTTAATTTGGAAACAATTAAAAACACAGAACTCAAGACATTCTCCTGACACCTGACGTAAATGTCAAAATGGCAACAAACGATTAGTTCCAATATTGGCCGCGCGCAGAAACTTTACCGATAAAATGCAATATTACTCACCCTCCATACCAAATAGCGTGATAATATATAGCCTATGTTCATCCTTGGAGTTCAAGCTTGCTTCGTACTAAATTTCATTAAAATTGGTTGGGTGGTTTGAGCGTGATCGCGTAACAGACAGACAGACAGACAGACAGACAGACAGAGTTACTTTCGCATTTATAATATTAGTATGGATTAGTATGGATTGGTTTTCTATGATTAGTTCGTGATAATAATAGTCTGTCTGAGTTCGTAATAGCTTCGTTTATACCTACATTAGTGAAGCCAGACAATGAGAGACATCTTCCGAACCAAATACCATCGGGGATCCCGCCGGGAAATCGTACTTAGTTTAGACAAAGCATCTGACTTTCCGACTGAATGCCGAGAATGTATCTAGAAATACATTGCATGTCTGGGTTTTAGATAGTCCCTTCCACTCTATACTCCTGCTTTCTATTGATCTTGCAGTTTTTTCGAAGTAATACTTGCAAAATTACACCATTTTTAGCGTGAGAATTCTTCCCGGGACACCGATATTTCTTCCCGAAATCCTTGCATTTCGAAACACCGTAAGTGATATCTTCATTTTAAAGGTTAGTCTAATATGTCGTACATACGTATCTATGTGCACAAACGTGAAGGCATTCGAGGGCTCTTCGTATGCGCCGGCAGCTAAGTCAACAATTTATTGGAGCCCATCTATCAAGACGGACGTCGTCGTATTGTCCAATTGCATTCCTCGTATTTCGACAGAGAATTTACCGAGAGACAAATTCCCGACACCAAATAATTTCATATATCTTCTAAATTAAACAATATGACGATTTAATTTCTGTCTTAAGACGGAAATGTCATGATTAAGTACAGGGAGAGTATAGCCACAAGTATAGCTCTTAGTTCTGAAGTCAATGGTCTAATAACTACAGGATATGATAGATTGCAAAATGTGAACAGAAGGGCCTTGCTACACTCTAGAATATTTTAATTGAAGGCAATAAACAATTGAATCATCATACATTTCAGTCTGCCGTATTTTCTAAAAATGTTTCAAGATTTTCTAATTAGAAATAATATAAACCTCCAAACGTTATCCCGGAACATTTCATTCGTAACGTTAAAAATAAATCTACCTTTACTGTTGACATAAATATAACGAAGCCATCGTAATTTCAATACTGATTAGGTACCTACATTTCCCAAAACCAAACCATTAAACGGCTGCTTTCTTCTCAAATTACCAATTGGGATTATTACCCAGAAGGCCATGGCCCTGACGAATCTTCGTTCCATTTCACGGCGTCCTTGCTCTAGAACTAAGCGTTTCCGTGTCGCGATGTATTATTAATTTGCCATTACATCGGTCTAATTTCGCGTGATATAATACGAGAATATTTGCCCCCAAGCCGGGGGTAAACACCAATTAATCCTGGCAACACGATACATTTCTAGGGTGGAGGGGGACCCCATGGCAGATTGCTGCATAATCCCGCTGCATTTCTACTGCTTCCGATGCAATCGGGGAAGAGAGGGCGTGTACAAGGGGGATCGCTGTATGGACATCACAGGGGCTAATATATTTTTCTTTACACCACTTTGTTGGGAAATCGATCAAATTGTATATGAAACCTTAGTTTATTGTTCGGGTCACATTCCGCGAAATTGAATGAAAACATGAATAACTGGGTATTATTATGATGTAACGTACCTATAGTATTTTCCTAAAGATAAAATTCTATTACGTAAAGTAATTATAACTAAAATAATCCCCTCATTGTGAATGGCCCCGACCCCGACTTACGAGTTGTAGTTGGCGGGTTCAAACCCAGCCAGGTGCATTACTTTGTCTAATTTATTTCATCACCACTGCTCTATGTCCTAGAACTAAAAATTAGAAGATATGTGACATCCACTAATCCGCACTGGGATTACGGTGGTGGATTACGGCCCATTCCATCTACTAGAGAGGAGGCCTGGATCCCAGCAGTGGGAACATTATAAAGCTAATGCAGTGTGAATGATGATATCTTTCACGAGTATTTTTAAGTTAAACGTCATGAGACGTGTAGGTACTGCACTAAGCTAAGCTCAATGAGGGGAATTTCGGGACCCCAACATAATATTTTTTCAAACGCTTCCCTAACTTCTAAACATTGTTTAATTTTGCCACTTCACGCTTATTGTCATTTGTTGAGCTGACTTGACAGTTCTAACCAAAGTGCTTTTTGTGAGCTCACAAATATCAGTGAGTAACATCCAGGCACGTCGGTACTTGGTAGACGGAGTTCGGAACTCGCACAAAGTTTACGATTGCCATCTCGCTCCCCTTCTCGAGACGCCAAAGGTATTTGTTAATTACCTCGAAACGCAACACCGTTAGACGTTAACATGAAACTACTAAATTAATTTCTTATCTCATATCTTTACATAGAATAACTATACCCAACTGACAGTTTTCGCATACAATTAGTGAACGCTCAAATACATTATTGGATTATATAAACTAACAAGTTTATTATAAGCTGGAATTGAGATTTATTTTCGCATTGTGTTACGTTTGCGAGTCGTGTGAAAACTAGTGCTTATCTTTTGTATTACGAAGACATTTTTTTTCAACGTAGCAGAAAATGTGGCGCAGGATGGTAAAGGACGGGCTATTGGAATGTTCTGTAAAGTTACCGTAGCCCTGGATCACAAAGGGCAACTGAGCACAGGAAAGTTTTAGTCAGTACAAGTCTTATACACCTTCACGCTCCACGCACTTACCTTAAAAAAATAGGATTGTAAAAGACAAAAAAACTTAGGACCCCAAAGTTTGTTGATAGGAATACGGGTTTAGCTGATAAAATATCTAAACGTAAAAAAGCTCATAAGATTTTATTTTAGAATTTTAGAAACAAATTAGGTACCAACAAATGAACTGGCTAGCAATAAACGGCTTGTTAAAATTATTATGAGTAACTCCATAGAGTGAGATGCAAATGAATTTAATAGAAAACTTCAAGCAGATGCCAAATTATTGTTAAACTGTATAGTAAAAAATATACAAAAGAAAGACACTGGAAGAGGCTATCTATCACCCGTAGAGGGCTCCAGATCCCAAAGAATGTAAATTAGATTATAAGAAAAATAAAATCTAACTAAGTATTATCAGATTGGAAACAAAATATACAATTTAATAAGTCGTGGTTTTTATTTTATTACGATTTAACAAAGGTTAGGTTTAAAGGATTTCAATTTTCAGTGTTTGAAGCACTTAGACACCCAATTTCGTAAACGCTACGAAAATGATATGGTAATCTGCTCGTTTGATGTTCAAAGTATTTGACTACACACCTGCGCGGGTGCTTCTGTAATATATTATGTATAATCGCAGAATGTTCCTCCAAAAGTCGCATTTAGATGCATATCTAAACTCGTTATTTCAATAATTGTTGCGATTAAAAATTCTTAACGATGACTGAAATTTTCTTATCAACTTCTTAGTCAAGACAAGTCGCAGTTAAACTTGTAATTACTTATTTTAAGTGGAAGATGTTGTTTCAGTTTTCCAACAAAGTAAACTGATCAATTACCGAGTCCGCAATAAAACGTGTGGGACATTAAATTGATAATCTTTTAAAAAATACATTCGAATCGATATAGTCGAGTAGGATTCCGTATCGATTATTCGCGGCGATCGCCCACGATAAATCAGCGTCCCCTGCGCCGACTTGACCATTTTATTAAATTCCGCGATTAAATACCCGCCAGCAACATTAAACGAAAACGTTTCGATATTATCGCGATATCTCGACACCTCGGCTCACCTCGCCCTGTTTATAATTACGAGTTCGGTCGTCCCCTCGCCGTCGTCGTACGCTTGTACCAGGGTAGCATAGCGATTGCGGGATTGTTCGACAAAGTTAACGCGGCCCTGGAAACCTGGGGGGTTTTAATCAGTAAAAAAGACAGTAATTTGATGATATCCTTTAGAAAAAATATAGGAAATCATCAAATAATGTCTCCCACTCTGGGTGGAGCGACCCCTTGGGTATGGTCATGTAAAAAGAAGGGATAAAACGCAAGTTACTAAAAGAGTATTCAAGTGGGTGATTGGAGAGGGAGACCAGCAAATGGATGGGTTGTCTGCGAAAGGATATGAAAGAAAAGGGTGTCAGATATAATAGTTTAATGGTTGACAAGATAGAATGGAAGAAAAAAACGTATTGCACTAACAACCCGTAAAATGAAAAATAACAAAAAAAAGACGGCTGGTAGGTAGATGATGATGACTCGGTGGAGCAAAAGGGGCGTGTCAGATTTTTACTGACTAAAACCCAGGTGTGTTGCTTCAATCCCTTTACTTTTCAGGGCCACGGCAATTTTCGACAATCCTCGGCAATAACAATCCTCTAGCCGTTATGCTACCCTGGTAGGACCATACGATGAAACATTACGAACTCTCGCTTAGCATAGCTCCAGCCGACTCCTGCATGCCATACTATCGACACTTTTTGTCATACAAGGCTTCTTCCTTTTGCGGAGGTTTGTTATGGAAATTATAGAAAAACGTTGCCCTTGCTGTAGTCTTTAGTTTTTGCTAATTCGATCGTTACACCATGTAAAAGAGCTTCGTAAGATGGAATATCAACTTGGCAACGCTTATTGCAATCTCGTGTAAGAAAAACTGACCATGCAATTAGGTAGCTTCTTACTAAGATGGTATCTGGTCTATTTGAGTAACCAACTCCTTTACCCTAGAATGTGATCTCTCTTTGACACTCAGTTTGCTGGGAGAAAATCCTTGTTGAGTTAAGCTCGTTTTTATTCGTGAATAATTATCAAATCACTGTGTACCTACTATATGTATGTTAATTTTTGTGTAATGTATATAGCATCAAGAACCTCTACCTACATGAATAAGTTTATCTAATTAGCATTGTATTTCCAGCTGGATAATCACTTCAGTTTGAGAATTCTTTGATGTGTGTAGATTCTTTTGTTATTATGATAATTTTATCATGAAGATTAGGAAAAAATCTGTTGATTTACTAACGAAGTCTTCATAATCAAATCACTTGATAACAGTTTTGTTATGAAAATACAAAGATATTCAAAGAATTCTTTTACTGAACAAATGCACAAAATGTTTCATAAAGAATTGAAAGTAAATCATCGCCAATATGAAACAGTGCCAACATGAAACGTTTGCGAGAAAATTTAAGTGCTCTATTACATAAAGTTGTATTTTACGGAAACATCAGTTTGCATAAATCTTACTATCGAAGATGTACAGTTTAAGATATTGTTTTGAGAATTTTGCAATATTTAATAATTTTTCGATGTGATTTTGTTTTGATGTAAGCTACAGGGTGAACTATTCGACTGCCCAGAAAAAAAAAAACATTTTAAAATTGCTAGGGAATTAACTATTTAGTTTAATTAATTATGCAGATGCCTTTCTAAAGTGAACCACTGGTGTTCACTTTACAGTTGAAAGAAAAACCCCGCTAAAAACAAACAGTTTAATGAATTAATTAGATATAATTACCCAAAGTACAATATTTCTGAATTCTTTCTTCGTTTTTAACTCAATAAAAAGTTCTTCCTTACCAACATTTTCACACTCACACAAAACACCACCAAACGCAATAAAATATCGCACTTCCATACAAATCATTGTCCCCTTAGCAAGGAATTCGGGTCCCCTTGGAAGCAGGTGTGCTTGCCAGTTTAGGAGACCCTGCCAAACGCGGCAAGTTACGGGACCTGTTCAGCTAATGACAATCTTTGGACAATATGAACTGGCTCCACAGCTTATGGAGTCACGTTTTTAACACAGGTTTATAATAGTTTGTAACTAAACAAGCAGGATTACTAAATAAAAAAGACCCTTCTTACTTTTGTTGTTTGTTTGGTTTATCGTTATGAATATTATACTATCTAAATCCTGAATCGCGGTTTCCGGATTTGGAGTCCGTTTTCTACTGGGTGAATTAAAATATGCATTAGAATTTGTCTCCCACGTAAGTTTCGTGTGCCACAATCTGTCTGTGTGGTTGTTGTTGACTTGTATTCATGCCCAATACTCGATTATCGAGTCTAACTCTAAGTGTGCTTAGTTAAATTCGATTTTTAAAGATTTTTTATTAATGTACGACCCCGCTCACGGATTTGGCGCTGAATGAATGTATCAGGAACTTAACAGGAGGTATAAATAAATAAATAAATCTTGACTAAAACTAACCTCTAAAGAGCCACTATTACACTCTCGTAGTCATGAAGTCATGACTTCTACATTTCTTAACAAAAGAGGTCACATAATGTGTGAATGTTTATTTTATGACATGACACTAACGTGATCTTAAAGTGGACGTGCGAGAGGTTTAATGACGTCATTAACGTCACCGACACTAAGTGGACGCGACTTCGGGAAATTACGATCATGGCCGAGGCCAGAAAACGTGAGCAACTACAAATTGTATGTCCAACTTATTTAAAATGCAAGAAAATTCGATAAACGCCTCCAAAAATGTTATGTAATTTTGTTAGAAGAAGCTAAGGTTAGAGAGAAGAGAGATTTGTGTTAAATTCACACCCATTTCACACCCATTTTTGTCCATCCACAAAGACAACTTTTAGATTTGCAACTTAAATATGCAAATAACGAAACAAAACCGGAACATACCCGTCATCAATTCCACCACCATTTTAAATAGCAAATAAATAAAAAGCTTTTGTTAGACAAAGCTCGTAAAATAAAAAGGCGAGTGCTGACAGCACCGCTGGCTCGCTAACAGCGCATTTATAACAACACCATGTGCATTAGTCAGGGCACGCGACAACATAGAAAGGTCTAACGTCATCGACCTAGGACATCTGCTTCATAAGGCAGGTTCTAGAAATATCACGTGTCTGGAAAATGTGGCGTGAAGAATTTTATGCGTCGGCGCCCGGTGCAACCCGCGTGAGAGATTTTATAAAAGGTCTTGTCCGGTTATCTATTGGATATATTATTTCTTCTTTTATAGATTCGCTTTTTATTTTTACCGCGTTTCCTGTATCGAACGATTATGATCTGAAATAGAATCTGACAAGAAATGTTTAGTGTTAATTAATGTTAACTAATTTTTGGGGATCAAATCTTTTAGGGACATAAAATGTCCACTTTAAAGTGTTTCAACTAAATACAGCTCTGTAAATTTTATCTGATTGTTCCGGTTAAATAGTTTGACGGAACTTTCACAGAAGGGTACGTAACTGATGTTACAAGGAGTAAGCTACCTAGATATGACCTAAATCTATGAAAACAAAACAATTTTTTTTTTTACACAATTGCCCCAAAAAAGGATAGTTATGTTCTTTAACTCCACGCGAACGAAGTCGCGGGTAACAACTAGTAGTGTAATAAAACCTACCACCCACTACTTGATTCAGGGACATTTGATAATCTCGCACTAGGGGGAATCAATTTAATTATCTGCGATCAACAATGACAGTATAAAACATCCTTTTATTAGGCAGTCGCGTTGTCCTACCACCCCTTCGATATAAAGTTATCGCGTTAGTGTCCATTAGCCATTCGAACGTGCCCCGTCAGTGTACAGCTGCCTTAATACTAATAGCCTGATAAATTGTTGTTATTGTTTCTTCGATAAAACCGCAGTGGTTGCGCGAATTTTGCTTTGTGGACTGTAGATTTAAAAAGCGATCTAAGGTTTGTTAACAATATGCAGGTACTGCGTCTAGCGTTTATTAATGGGATAAATGTATTAGAAGGACTGACCTTTAACCTCGAAAGTTCCACATGGCGCCGGCCGGCGAATCCCGAACTTCGTACTTTCAAGCACTGCCAGTTTCTGTATTGCACTACACTGCACTATTGTTGAGTCTCTGAATGATTGGAACACGAAATAGCCAATTTTCTTGTAATTTCGAGCGGGCGTGTTAGCGGTGCGGTCACATTCACAATGCACAAAAACGTCAAATGTCAAATCATTTCTTCAAGAGGTCGTGCGGGTGGAAGCGGAAACGGTAGGGATAGGATTGCTAGGCCAAAAAAATAAATTACAAAAAACAAAGTCGCGGATCATAGCAAATTGGCGCAACCATTCCCCCCGGGTTTGAAGGGTTACCTTCAAAGAAAAGAAAAAAAACAAAGCGAAACTAAACCCTATTACTAATCTAAACTATCAATACTAGGTAGCGAAACAACTTATAACTAACTATGCCACTACTACTGATTAGGCAGAGGGCAGAGGCGAATAACCGGACGCAGGTACGATCCAGTTGCGGTTTTAACTTTTACGACTCGCGTTATTCCGTTCGAACCCGGAAAAACTTCTTCCACTACACCAAGAGGCCAGTGCAGAGGAGGCGCACTCTCAGTCTTCAGTATCACCACAGTACCGACTGTGACTGGATCTGAAGGAGTGTTCCACTTTTGACGCGACTGCAGCGTATGCAGATAATCTGTCCTCCATCGCTTCCAAAAGGACTGAACTAAGCTATCTAGCAGAGCGTGACGCGGGTGGAGCTGCAGTTTGTCAGTCTCGACATCTAAAGCGGGCAAATATTTAAGAGGAGTCGTCGTCAAGAAGTGAGCCGGCGTCAACGCTAGTGGCTCCGATGGATCACTAGACAAAGTCCGACACAACGGACGCGTATTCATCAACGCCTCTACCTGAGCGAGTACAGTGCTCAACTCCTCGTACGAGAGAATCTGTTCGCCTATGACCCGAAACAGGTGCGACTTAAGGCTTTTAATATTCGCCTCCCAATTGCCACCAAAATGACTAGCTGCTGGCGTATTAAAACACCAATCAATGCGATTCTCAGCTAAGACATGGGCGAATTCACTTTGGTAGTACTTGGAGCGTAAGAATGTATGTAATTCCGAAATATTGCGTCGCGCTCCAACATAATTTGTGCCGTTGTCAGAGTATAAGCGCTTAACGGGACCACGGCGAGATAAAAATCGTTTAAATGCAGACATAAAACCCTGCGTACTCAAATCACTGGTTAACTCTATGTGAACCGCACGAGTTGTCATACAAACGAATAGGCAAATGTATGTCTTTGTGGAACGTATACCACGACCACGGGCAACAGTGACTTTAAACGGTCCAGCATAGTCCGTCCCAGTATGTATGAAAGGTTTCACCGTCTGTACAACACGACAAGAACGATGGTCGGCCATTTCCGGCGCGTTGAAACGCGGGCGGAGCTTAAAGCAGGGCACACATCTGTGCACTCTAGCGCGTATCAAATTGCGAGCGGAAAGTATCCAGTACTTCTGTCGAAGAATGGACATTAATAAATCGGGACCAGCGTGACAATTCACCTTATGGTGATAGTCCACCAACAAATCCAAAACGTGATCCCTGCGTGGTAGAACTACTGGATGCATTTGTTCAAACTCTAACTTAGCATTTCGCAGACGGCCACCGACACGAATGAGTCCGTCTTGCAAAAATGGTTTCAAATGTTGAAGTGCGGGACTACAAGGTTTATGTGATTCTAAACTACGAAATTCTTTTGAAAAATAAAATTTCTGCAACTCTCGAAGTACAACTGATTCAGCTCTATCCAAATCAGCTGCGATTATAGAACCACGCGATGGTAATAATCTCAAAAATCTTAGGACGTAAACTACACAGCGTAATAGTCTCGACCAAGACGAGACTCGATTAGACAACAACAAAACAACTGACTCTTCACGCGGAACTGATACTACAAGCGTATGTTTCTTCTCCTCGGGTGGCTCTGAAACAGTAGCGGGGTTAAACGGAACACTTGGCCACTCGTTAGGAGTGGTATGAAGCCAGGGAGGGCCACAAAACCAAAGCGGATGATTTAAAATTTGCGCAGGAAGCAAACCACGTGAGAGACAATCAGCTGGGTTTTCTGTTCCAGCGACATGGAATATATTTTCCTCTGCGGAGGCACGGGAGCCACCGAGCGAAAAAATATCACCCTTGAAAGGGAGCGCGACAACATAACGACCATCTTTATCACGAGTAGTCGTGCGGGTATAAATCTCCTCAGTGACCTGATCCTCAGGGCTGAGAATAGGCGGGACATTGACCTCTTCAATCTCCCAGAACTTGCGGATGGTAGACTCAAGCGGCGGCTCGACGGTGCAACAGTGCGACACAGTCGAGTAACTAACTGAACAAGCGGGTGCGGAACCAACTATAACAAACCCGAGAACTGTTTCCAGTGCGTGCGGAGCGGGGTACATCGGAAGACCTTGAATTTTACGTGATAACTGGAGATGCGGGAGAATCGAAGCACCGATCAATAGATCGATATCTCCAGGGAAAGCGTAATTTCCGTCGGCCAACTGCAAGTTCTCAAACTCCGTCAGCATGGACGTGTCAACCGGTACCGTGGGCAACCGTTCCGTAATCTTATCTGCGACTAGCGAATCCATTTCAAACGAAATATTACGATTAAAACGTGAACTAAATATTATTTTAATGGAACCGTGAATGGTTGCCTTTAAACCTCCAAAACCTTTCACTTCTGAGCGGGATGACCAATTATTAAAACTAAAACCAAGGCGTTGACAACAATCCCGAGTAATAAAATTACTCTGGGAAGCGCCATCTAGTAGCGCTCGAACGGTGTGCGGTTTGCCAAAGGCATCTACAATGACAACTTGCGCGGTCGCAAGTAAAACGGTAGTGATTTGAGTACCAGCGGCGGAAAGCGAACACAATGTTACGTCGTTTGCACTTGCAGCAGGCCGCGCGTCACAAGCGTCGCGCGTCTGCGCAGGCTGCTGCTGCGATGGCAGCTTACTACTCTCAAAATGTAAGAAGGTATGATGTCTAGCTAGACATTTACGACAGCTAACACCACTTTTACATGACGTAACCAGATGTTTGTCACTTAGACAATTAAAACACAAATTATTAGTGCGGACAAACTTGTAACGATCACTAGGCGATAATCTCTGAAATCCCGAACACTTGTACAGCTGTGTATGGCTACCCTTACACAGAGAACAGTCAGGTGTTGAGGCGGTATTAACTAGCGTATGTGCAGTCTTGACTGACTTCGATGACGCGTCTATACGGCGATCGGAACCTGTCCTATTCGTGACTTCATGACGCGCCGACGTGCGCTGCAACACCTTAATATGGTCGCGAATAAAAGATTCTAAATCTTTGAACTTAGGTATTTCGTTACCGCGCTGAGTCGTTTCAAACAGACGAACAGTTTCAGGATCTAATTTCTGTAAACCGATATACAAAAACAAAAAGTCACAGAGGTCATTGACCTTTAGGTTCTTTACTGCACGAACAGATGATGCGAAAATATTTAAAAACTTCTCTAAATTATGATCGTTACAAACGGAAAAACTTTTCAAATCGAATAATTGATCTAAATATGCGGTGGCTACTAATCGCTTATCTTCGTATTTTGTTTTTAAAGTGTTCAAAACTAAATTGTAATTTTCAGCGCTAAACGTAATTCCAGCACAGACAGCCTTTGCCTTACCGGTCAATTTTTCTACGAGATAATGCAATCTCTCGTGATCTGTCAGCGATGTGTTCCTATGTATTATATTTTCGAAACTATCTATAAATAAATTCCAATTTCGAATGTCACCATTAAATTCAGGTATTTGAATTGGCGGCAATCGTGGGCGTTCGCGAGGAGGGTTGGATAAACCACTCGCGGGGGGGGGAGTCTCTAAACTCCTAGCAATACGTTTGATACGACAATACAAGTCATCAAAGGACGACAATGCCTGATAACTCACACAGTAATCAGGATTTAACTCCAACTCTAAAATGTTTATATTATTAATTGTAGATTCAAAATCCGCGCGCAAACTATCTAAAGTTTCCAACGAACACAAGAAAGCATCTCTAATCGCCAGATCCGAGATTTGCAAAGATTTATCACAAATTGATTGAACACGTGAAAACTGTGAGTCCCTTTTAGCGTATAAAAGCTTTAACTGAACCTTTAAATCAGTACTAACCTTGGTTCCCTTAAGAGACATCTTGTTTTGATATATTCACACTATACACTCAAACAAACACTTAACGAATTATTAAGTAAGCGATAATTAACAGATAACAATATGGTAATATTGTAAACAACAAAGTGAACGGCGAACGAACGGAACAACCTGAATCAATGAGTGAATATTACCCAATTTCTCGATTAAATATATGCGTATATAATCTATGGTTTATCCGTTTCCTACAAATGTTCACTCAACAATGAACGGGTATTTTTGAAATGCGTCTACCTACATGCAATTTGTAGGATGGTCGAATGAATTTTGTCAAGAAAAAGAATGCGATCGATTTATATCTACGCTGATATTTACGTAGCTAACTATAATTATGCGGTGCGGTTGACGGCGTAGGTACCGTAATTATCAATGACTCTTTAACTATACGAGCGAAATAACGTATAGTTGCCTAAATGCCTAGATGCGGGTTTTCTACTATTATATCTAGGTAAACAGGCGCGTTGCGTTTATTCCCTATGGAACAAATACTATATTGCGAAATTACAAGAAAATGATTCACGATCCTGCTCGTATGGACCAAAAAGTAATGGTTGCGCGAATTTTGCTTTGTGGACTGTAGATTTAAAAAGCGATCTAAGGTTTGTTAACAATATGCAGGTACTGCGTCTAGCGTTTATTAATGGGATAAATGTATTAGAAGGACTGACCTTTAACCTCGAAAGTTCCACATGGCGCCGGCCGGCGAATCCCGAACTTCGTACTTTCAAGCACTGCCAGTTTCTGTATTGCACTACACTGCACTATTGTTGAGTCTCTGAATGATTGGAACACGAAATAGCCAATTTTCTTGTAATTTCGAGCGGGCGTGTTAGCGGTGCGGTCACATTCACAATGCACAAAAACGTCAAATGTCAAATCATTTCTTCAAGAGGTCGTGCGGGTGGAAGCGGAAACGGTAGGGATAGGATTGCTAGGCCAAAAAAATAAATTACAAAAAACAAAGTCGCGGATCATAGCAAATTGGCGCAACCACGCAGGGATGTCCGTCATCAGAAGAAAGTGTTTACAAACATCGAACTTATCGATGATTATTTTGTATGTACGTATTTATTGTTTTATTATCCATCAAGAGTAAAATGGGAGTGTTTTTATTGTCGTATAGTAATGATGGGCAGCTGCAGCGCCGCAGGGGAGAAATGTCATGGCTCCACTCATTATGGACAGGACAATGAGGATCCCTGCGATGAACTCTATTTATTTACTCTGTCGACAACAACGCACCCTCGCTTAGCGAGTGCGTGCTATCGACCCACTATCAAAATATTTGGGTATTTTCGCAAAGTAATTTTCGATAAGATAGAGCTCGATAGTCCTATCGATAAGTCGTCATGGATTGCTTTATCTTCCGAAAAATCCCAAAGATTAAAAATAAACAAATGTCTCATCAGCTAAAAATGATAAAACACTGTTCTCAGTGTCAATTACAGTGTTATCAAATTAAGGACATGTGTGTTTTTCTTCGCCGGAGACAGACAGGGAAGCGCTGCAAAAGGAAGGCGATGAACAGCGGTCAATTATGGCAAACGCTTAAATTGGAAGCTACACCCCGCGCAACTTGCGCGAAAAACAAAGAATATGCTGTTAAAAACTGAAATCGATTACACAATTACAAAGACTGCGAGGTAGTAGTTTGATTTATGCGTTGTCCACGTACGACGATTGCATAATTGAGGCGCCTGCACTTCAAACTGGTTCGATATTTCATAGTAGCATTTCGATTTTATACGAGTTTTTTTTGCAGCGGGTGCGACATTAATATGCATTCGAAGCGCGTGCCGTCGGTCAGCTGTTTCTTCTATGCGGCCGCAAGCTGCGCGCGCCGTAAAAGGAAACAAGACTCGTGGATGGATTACGCCGATTACATCGCAATTATCCGAGCGAGCCGAGAGCGGCCTACGTAACATTGGAGCACTTTCGCGATCTTTGTTCCGCGCGACATTGACCTTGCCGCGCAAGCCTTATGTAATATTTTTTCGGCGTCCGCTCTGTTGCCATTGAACTTCGTGTTCTTTTCATATACATGCGTAAACACGCGTCAGTGATTACCTTTTTCGGATTCATTATCACATTTAGCACCAGCACGAACGTCTTGTGGACGTAAAATAAGTATCGTCGTGTTGACTACACCACAGCATTCACACCGCCATTGGTATGGCCGCGTCGTAACGCGATATTCGCATGCGCTGTGCGATCGTTTTTATCGCTCGCCCATGCCTTGACGAGCTTTGCAGATGGCATTCACGATGCAGGCTTGAAGTTTTTACTGTCACCGCCTCGAGCTACACTTGGACAGTTATGTCGCTGACTCCTCAAGAATCTTTAATTTTCTTTGGTTATGTTTGCGACGATGGAAATCGTATCTACATTTGGATCTGAAGAGTCCGGTTTTCTAAAGAGAGCACGTCGCCCGCATTATTTGGTGTAACTGTTTGTGCTGCGGGTAGAGGACTTGTCTGTGTACTCGAAATCTTTTGAATTTTACGAGCACAAATTTAGCTTCACTTTTTTTTTGGACTGACCGACATTTTGACAATTCAAAAGTACCTGTAATTGGTCTATTTGAAATAAACTATTCTGATTCTGCACAGCGAGAGTATTCCGGACCCTCAACTCAACTATAACTTTGTTTATCTGGCGGGTGCACGACAATGTGATAATCCCACACTGGGGGCTCACGGTTGAATATAAATCGAGAGTAATTGTCTCATTGTCTATACGTCACTTAAATTAAGATACTACCGCGATAACACATGAAGAACGTGACGTATTTGGATAATGAATGTCAAGGTGCAACGTACATACTAACGAATTGTAAAGCTGTCAGTCAGCCCTTTGCTGAAACATTCGCGGCACGTTCTAGAAGAAACGTTGGTGACAGCGGATACAATGCCATCAGACAAGTCTTTGAACAGGACTTTCTTTAGACTAACTTTAGAAATGCCCTAGATAATTTCATTTTTGTCACTTCAATGATAAGTGGCTGACGCAAGCTACAATTCTCGTATGCCAATCCTTAACATGTTTTACGTGTTTTCGGGAAAGCAGAATGTCAATTTCGGTTCCATTGCCATTGTCAGTAACAAGCGATGGAAATTAGTGATAAGATCCGTATCAACATATCCATAAAATTTAATCAGAGCAAGTATTTGAACAATGACTGCAATTTTGACCAAATCTTGATCGAGATTACCAGTGATGTTACTCAATTTAGTCTAAGGCCAAAGTTGTGATAACATTTCTTTATTTCGTAACGACTGATAAAGTAATCCACTTGAAACTCAGCTTTAACAAACATGGTATTTCCATTAGATGTGTATTTACCTACTACGTATACATAGGCGTCATCGTAGGGGTTGATCTCAGGAATGCCTTCACCATTAATTATGTACGGTGCTCAGCAAAACAGGTAGCTTTGGCACTTGAGACGTCTGGTGGCATCACAAGACGAGCCCGCGGCGCCGCCTGCCTGTGTGGTTTTGCCAAACGGAACTATTGAACCTTGTATTGACTACTACAAAAGGGAGTTGATCTTAAGATTGAGAACTCTTCAGAAATACTGAGGTCAGATGTTTTTCTCGCTTTAATAAATATAAAAGACTATCAACTGTGATTTCTGCTGACGCTATGGAAATAAAAGTGAAGTTTAACCCAAATATATGAGCCTGTCACGCGTAAGTGATATAAGAAATGTAAATCTATAAGTACTTCCTTACTAAATATACTAAGTCTCCCTCTGCGTCTGTCTGTCTGTACGTACGCGATAAACTTAATAACTACTAAACGCATTTTCATGCGGTTTTCATCTAATTGACCACAATAACCTTAGAAACTACTGACTATATAACAGCATGCTACAACCAATAGGAGTGGAGCAGTAAGCAAAAACGTAGGTGAAACCGAAGGGGACAGCTAGTAAGAGATAGGTACATTTGGGCATTACCCTTATCACCTTATAGTGATAAAAGTGATGTCCAAATGTATGTCCGAGGACCAGATTAGGTTATCCTAATCCTTCAAACTAAAAAGATAAGATACAATAATAATTTCTTGTAAAAACGGAAATTACACTTAGGGCCGGAGCGAAAATATATGAGAATCTGTCACCTCTTTCTGCGAACCGGTAATGCGAACGAAGGAGGTGGCCGAAATCGAGAGGAAGAGGATATCCTTACAACCCAGATGCCGCAGAAGACGTCCCAGGCTTTAACAATCACAGTGCGATTCCTGGCCACCGTAGCTTGTGGGCGACAAATAACGGTGTTTTTAATATCGTGCGGATTTCATTACGCATGCGGGATTGTTCCGCAAGCGTAGCCCCCGCATATGTCCTTTTCATATATGTATTTATTGGAATTCGTGGAATACGAACGCGGGATGCGGGGCGTGTTATCGGTCCGCATACCCACATGCGGGGCAGTTCCGCATGCGTGATGAAATCCGAACATCCGTCGGGTAAGGACCAAACCCGAATCGATGGTGCGTAGTGTTCCACGAGTGCCTCAAAGAAACGTCAACAAAACCGAAGGGACTCGGTAAGGCCGATGCCTACTAGGACTGGGCGAATGTTTGATACAGTTACCGTGGCCCTAGAATGCAAAGGGGTACTGAAGGAACAACGCAGATGGGTTTTAGTCAGTAAAACTCTAACACTACCTCTAGCTCCACCCAACGGGGGAGAAGTTATTTGATGATTTCAAACAACAAAAAAGTAAAAAAAAACGGTTCTGATTAGGTCTCACAGCACTTGCAATTACTAATCAACACACGGCCAGTTCCGTTAGGTTCTAACAAACATGCATGCATGGGAAAGTTAACATCCGGAAAAGCTAATTATTTACCATCTAACTTCGTAAAGAAGCCGCAGAATACCCATCTTGTTTGACCTATGCTCCCATATACTTACTGTGTTGAACCCTATACTCAATCAAACAAAACGAAGTAGGAATTAACCTTCTACAAAGCATTGACAGATAAATAATATTCTTTCCAACGATTCAATGGTGTCTTGGCACCATCATTTATCCCTATTACAACATTTAAGTTCTGGGTCGTAAGCGCAGTCATAAACATTAAAAATACTTATGTAAATTAAGCTTTTAACTCCATATATTTGTCATGATCTAACCATTAGTAATACATAAAGATAAAATGGACACGCGACCTCATAACAAAACTGTATTCGAATCTATAAAAGTAAATTGAACGAAGTTTTTTATGGCTTAGAAGATGTGTGTGAGGAAAGACGTGCAATATGTGGAGTCTATCTCTATCTTAGTATATTAGCATGTTTGGCGAGTGGCGACTACTGCAACCGTGTCTATTACCGTTAGTTTTAATTTTAATCATGTTGGTAAGTCTCCTCTTTGAGGTGTGGCTGAAGAAGCGTCACGGCGTCCTCACCGCGCATGATGCAGGTCCTCGCCGGCCATAGTAAGATCAGGAGGTTACCGGATCCAGGCAGAAGAAACGCCTGGAGGTCACAGTGGAGCTTACGGTGTAGGGGTTCCCCGCCTGGGCGGTGCACCGCTGTGTACCCTCACGATAAGGTGTGCCCTCACGCGTGCGCCTTCGCTATCATTACTACTTCGCAGATGGAAGGGTCTGTATCCGATGCTCTAACCTCCTGAACCTACCATGTCCGGTGAAGACCTGAGTCATGTGAAGGTCGCGAATCGCCGTGATGCGTCTCCTGCCACTCCTCAAACCAACAGTGGTAAGACCGCTACAATGATAAAATTATGGCGTGTGCAATATAACAGTTTTCACACGATGTTTTCCTTCGCCGCAATAGTAGTGATAATGAAATAAATTAGTAAACAAGTAAAGTGCCTGCCTGGGTTTGAACTCATGATGTGTTAAACTTATTATTCAATCTTAATGAAAAGGTACACCTAAAAGATGAAAGCCATCAGGTCAAAGTTTTTTGTTCACGATGTCGCCTTCAATCTGGTCACATTAGCAAAATCGCATGCTTTATCACAGTAATTACATTAGGGTTGCATGTGCGTAATTCAAAGCAAAAATCCCTGTCATCAGTGGAAAATTACTGCTGTCGTCGCCCTTTCCACCCACCCCTGTGCCACTATCACTAATGCATCACTGCCACTGCATTTGAAGCCAGCTTTACACATATAATCATGATATAATTGTTTCCACACCGTAAACTCGATTAACAAGAAAGCTACCCAGTTTATGACTAAAAGTAAAAAGGTCTCGTAAAAACTCTAACAAGAGTGTTTAACAAGTTATCGTTAAATTAGCGATGATCGTAACATTATCATCTCACACCTGCCCCCAACGGTATCGCGCAGCAAATCCGAGCGGTCCCGTGAGCTTTGTCGGTGAAATAATAATCAATCATACGCGAAATTACGGTCGACCGATTTTGTGACGTATTTCTTGCTGTTTAAGCACTGAAATCACTTGATAAATCAGAACGTAACAACAGCTGCAAAAAATCCCTGAAACTCCCCAATGAGCGTAGATTAATTATCAGAAAATTAACAGGCAGTGCTATTTGAAGTATCATCGGACGTTGGGAATCATGCGAACGTCACTTTCATACGCTCAGTGACGCAATTGGAGAGTATCTTTATTACCGGGACATAGAGTCACGGTTCGAACCGACTTGAGTGTGAAATAGAAATGGATAGTCGTCACATATTATCACGCGATTGCCAACTTAGCTCACGTACAAACACAAAAAGTGATCCAGAATAAAACCGTGGGAAGATTAGTGGACGCAATGTTGCTTTTTTGTGTCACTCTGATTTATTGTTTTAGATATTGTCTGTACCGAATAACGATTGTGGATAAGTGTTGAAGTCGAAGCCTATGCAACTAGTAACATAACGAATCCTGTTCTTAAGTCAGTGTACATATCATAGCATAAAAGTGAACCATTCTTAGAAGCTTGAAGAAGCTTGCGGTTGTGGTCCATTGCCTTTTATTGTTCTTTGTAATCGCTTTTAATTAGCATTAAAAAGGTTCTGAAAAAATATCGCAAAACCTCTCTTAAATCTCCAATTTCATGGCTTAACTTAAGGCAAGAAATTGATCCATGTTCAAGGAACCATTTTCCGTAATACCATGAGAGGTTTTGTTCTCATTTAATTTCTTAGTAAAAAGTATCAATAACCAAGAACCTGTAAAAAGCGTCACTAAACGGTAACTAAGCACCAGTAATTCATTGCGATATGCATCTGAATACCGCAAGTTGTTTGCGGGAGCGATTTAGGCTGACATGGTGGAGTTTTTGATCCGCGACACACGCGAGGGAGCGCGCCGTATTGGCGAAGCCCTAGGGCTGTCTCAGTCCCCACCCGCGCGTCTGAAACTTTATCACGGATGAGTTTGTGCCACAAATACCTTACGTACAAAAAGCTAGATTGACGTCAGACTTGCATACTTACTGTTTTACTACAGAAGAAAATTACACCAACTGCATCGTTACAATACTTAAGTACTAATTGAGCCCTTGAAGGCCAGACCTTGCATTTGCATCAATCAAGCGTTAGAGTAGGTAGTTATCGTGTCGATAATGAACCGTCATGTTACGTCACCTGGGAAGTGACAACCCCGCATCACTTAGGACAAGTTACGTTTTGATTGAATTCCTTCTATATACAGTACCCTACAGCCAAAGTGAGTCGGCAGCAACTTCGCAACTCCCCGTCGGGCAACATTTAGACGGAATTAAGTGCACTTAATCGTCGGCGCAGGCGCTCCGCCCGGGGGAACACAATTTGAGCCCGCATTTATAATGTAGGTACGGATTTTTATGATGGCTCCTTCCTTGCTAAATTTCAGTTAGTCAGGGAGTACTTACCGCAACGCCCCACCGTAACAAGTAATGTGGTCTTCAAAATTGAAGCTACACTAAGATAATCTGAGAAAAAAATCATCCAAAATTTTCTTTACTTGCATATCGTCTTGACTTTTGAAACTTTAATATCAATAGTACTGCTGAAAAGTAACTGTGACCTCGTTCTCACAAACCGCATGTAAAGTGTAACATTTCGTTTCAAAAGAAAGCGAAATAACAGTCTGTCATTGAGAATAACTTTGCGGTATTGACGCAAAAGTTGTACAAATGTTATATGAATCAACTGCACCATCTGCCGCTGCTAAACACAGATTGTAATTACCAGGTAATACCGTAATTATATACATACAGATGTCAAAACTGAACAGAGACATTACTGAGAGGCATCGGTAGATGATACTGAGTTTTATTTGCATATTAAAATTTGTAAATATGCGATCCTGACTGCGAATGAATATTGCAGTCTCTAGTAGTATTGCCTCCGAATATTTCGCCTCTGGAAGAATCAGCTTAGGGCATCGACATCGATATTGAAATATGTGGAATGAGCACAAATAGTCTTCCTACCGTGAATTTTATCCTGCATCTACTTCGTTAAAGCGCGAACGGTTGCTTGTTTATTTTCAATAACACTTAACGAACCGCGTATGTCATAACAGTTGCATCGACTTTCTCATTTCCGACAGCGTTTACGCCCACCTTTTAGGCCTGGAGGGCCTCTGTTATTTTTTCTTATAAAATACAGGCTGAGCGCCAAAGTGCGTGTTCTTTTGTCGATGTTTTTCCTCACAATGGGCCGGTTTCATTATGCAGGGCGAGTGAAAAAGGAACGAAACAGATGTACGGTGGTGGTGCATTCGTTCGGCGAACAATAGACACGAACGTCGGCCGATCGATGGCTCGTCTTTTGTGAGGACGAAGACTAGTGACACGGCTTAACAGCTGGTGTGTCATTACATTAGTATAGTTGCGAGTGGAAGTCGACGTAACGTTCAATTTACCGTGAATGTGGATGTTAATGGTGCCGGTGTGGTGCCAGTATTTACAACTACAATGGATTGTATGACACGGAGTTTTTTTTTATACTATCTCACTCTCTTTTTTTTCATGGGAAATAATCAAATAACTTCTGTTCTAGATGGAACCAAATGAAGAGTCAGACTTTTATTGATTAAAACTCATCTGTGTTGTTTCTTCTTCTTCATTCAGTGGCCCTTTCGTTCGTGGGTCGTGCGTTCCAAGGTCGCAAATATTATCTTTGTCTGAATGTAGAATTTTTATAATGCTTCCAGTGAAAGTTACTAATTCCTGTGATACACATCTAATCAAAATAAAATATCAAGTTTCCTATTTTTTCAGACTTCGCTGTATGAAGTGATTAACATTAGTCTTAAAGTGACATGTATGCTTTTGTTTTGGGGTCCAGGAATTTAAAAAATCTTAAAATCGTAAGATTTTTATGAGATACATAAAACACAAATAAATTATTATTTATCTGGATTGCGCAATGAAACTCATAATATTAAACCAAGATTCAGAAAATCCACACATGATACAGTTACTTCATCAGTGAAAGAATTCAGCTAATTATTATTTTTCCAAATATCAAAGCAATCCCATATCGACAATAGAGAACTCGGAAGCAGTTTCCATAACGTAACGGTACAGAAATTAGTGAATACAAAGAACACCGTCTGTCCATCATTATTATGCTACAACTTCACATTTGCGGCTGAGTCGTTCTTATTACCTGAGGCATAAGGATGATTTATTTTAGCATATTGTTGCTGTAAAGCTGGCTCCCGACTGACGCGCTCGTCGCGTGCGTGCGCGCCTCAAGCTAAGCGGACGCGGCGAAATTATGTGCACTTATCTATAGGCCGGTCGTTAGGCTGTTTCGCGTACCTTGTCATGCACGCCGCAACTTAGCTCGCTTGTTCCGGACTAAGCTGTGAAATAAAAAAGTTAATCCTGTCCCACTGTTGGGCCAAGGCTGCCCCAAATCCTTCCAGTTGTTCTTCTCCTGAAATACCTTTCGCCTTTGCGATAGGCTTCGTATAGTTACTATGCCTACTGCAAAAGCTAATAATGTAGGTCTGGTAAAGGTATTATCTAGGTCGTGTTGCCACCTCTTCTCGTCTTCTAGGTCGGCTTTGACGTCACCGTCCATCCTCAAGTACCTTTTTATGGAGACTTCATGCATCTCGTATCTGGATTAAATGTTGAAAGATCTTCAGAAATGCCAAGACGAAATCATTTATTCCAAAAAACCAGTCGCATAACGCGACGTCAATCTCCGCCGCGATCAAGCCACAGTTAATGATCAGTCTTGATTAATACTCGGTGAGCTTGTAAGTCAGTTTCACTTCATACAAAACACAAACCGCGACTACCGTTACACTTCGCCTCCCGGGTTACCCAAGATTTTTTTAATTAAAACATTCTCCAACTGGGAAACCAAGAAAGAAAAAGACCAACGGTTACCGATTAAAAGGAAAAAAAACTTTGCCCCCTCCTTTTCATCCCTAATCTCGTAATTGTCGGTGGATTTTTTGCGCTATGGAAGAAAAAAGAACCCTTTGTGGATTTGAACCCTCGCACGTGCACTGACGAATCTCTTTAACCAATTGCAAACACAAATGTCGAGCCTGTGAATTGTATTTGTCGAAATATTGTTATCTTACCGCTCTATCAATACTTACCAGTTTGAAAAATCATTTCGCTTTATCACTCCATCACGGCAATGAATAATGGAAAGGAAGTATGGACGGTCAAATATAAATCGTGGCATCGTAACCCCTAAATGTCAATTGCGCGATAGAAGGCGACGAGAAGTTTTCATTAATAGGATTGTAATTAAGCCGAGAGGGGTTGAGGCAGGGGCACGGGGGGGAGCAGGTGCAAGGATACGGGCGTAACCTTTACAACAGCTGTTCGACACTATGAAGGAAATGGCTACGATCGCTCTCATGAAAAATAAGAAGACAGCAACTCTTAATCTATTTCTAAGTTAATTTGCCTCCCCATAGCCTTATACACAAGTATTCAAACGTTATTTATGTTACAAATTAATTGGACTATAAAATAGTATCAAGCCTGCAGCTGTAGATGACCTGAGGTAGTGCGATTATATTTAGTATTACATATTTTGCAAAGGGCAACCTGCAGTGCGTTCATTGTGTTTACATAACAAGTACTGGCCGACGCACCGCAATGTTAATGGGACTAATACCATGGGATCTCATACAGAGCTCGCCCAAAGGCCATTTGAATATTAATACGCGGCGGCGTATTCGTTTAGGCGTACATCGCACCGCGCATACATTATTCCGTTATGGGATTATAAATATCTGACTTTGTAATGGCGTTAGACGTTATAACGTGTGAAGTCGACTTGAGGACAACGAATAAATCACCATTATCTTCATTATCTGTCCATACTGGCGAATACATAATGGCTACGTTTACTGTTACATGCCTGCTTCATGCATTACTAATGTGTAATTCCAAGAATATACTCGATTAGCTAAACAGAAAAGGTCTAGTCAACACAATGCATGAATTAGTCGTTGGTCACGAATGAACTAAATGACTGCAAGAAAGTCTAGACGTAAAGTAATCAATATTAAACACACGCTAAAAATAAGCAAGCTTAGAAACTAAATCCTGCATTCAAATCAAGCCTTGAAGGTGCTATAACGATATCGTAATAAGGCCAATAAAGACAAAAGGAAAATTATTTAAATAGATACATTCCGGTTGTTTTCTCACCCCGAAGTGTTCGTTTAACCATTTCCTGGTATTTCAGATAAGGCACACTGCTGCAATTCACGATAAAGGGTATCCATCCTTCACTTCCGCTCCTCGAGACTCAAAATCCTTTGATAAATTACTATTTCATCTCAGGATTTCGAATTTCTCGCCAAACTTTTTGAATTCGCCACCCTTCGGTTTTAGGGATTCGTTTTGGAGGCCAAGAAACTTTCGCTCCACTGCACTTAATCCTTACTAACACGGAAAATAAGTAGAAAGGTAGAATTCTGCAATCTGGACCATTTTAATCTCATCTATCTGATATTTTAACAGGGGGGAATCGAGGTCTGTACTAAACCCGTTTTAATTAAATCGATGAACGGCAAACTACTGACTTGTTTCAGATTGAATGTAGATAAATCTGTAGAGCATTGTAAACAACAAATTGATGTTATTGCAAAACGATGTCTAAAATACTAATACAGAACCCATAACGCTTGCTTCTAATATTTTTTCGCTAGGGGCCAAAAGGCGGTGCCGTGGGAGCCGTAATCCAGCCCGGACTGGACACAAACGGGGGTTTTTAATTTGGGGCCCGCCCGCTGTGAACGGATTATCAGGCCGGGAGACTCGCAATTAGTCGTCGTTCCGAGGTCCGCCGTCACTTGCCTTCGCCGAATTTTCGAGGATTACCGTGAGCCCTGGCCCTTTGCTCGTTTGTAGGCTAAGGAAACATTTTATACGACCATTCTGGTCATGCGTAGATACGATCGCGTACTATGACCAGGCCCTTGAAAAGTTATGCATCAACTTTAATAAATTACAAAGTCTTGTACTTTCTTCCGCCGCAAAACCGCAGCAGCATATTCCAAGTTCCATTTATTACGGGCACTGAACGCGTAAAAACAATTTAACTTTGAACAACGCATCCCGCGGGGCGGCCGCTTTCCGTAACGCCACTTGCACAGCTACCGAATATAAATATAACTTCACATACCCATCTGGATATGACATAAACGAGAGAGGAAAAGTATTATTGCCTTTTGATCACAAGGTTAAGCTGCAAGGATTAAAAATAATACTTTTTAAGAACTTCGAGAGTAACCCCCTTTGATCACTTCAAAGCTTTTAGGGTGTTGTGACAAAAATATGGATTGCAGCGATGCTGTAATAAGCTAATAAATAAGTCTCAAGTCTATTTTTAATTACAAGAAGACTTAACAACTTTTCTTGTGCTATAAAAGATGACAAAAGCGTTAAAAGTCTCCTGAATTGAAACATGAAAAGCTAAACGTCGGCTCGTGGGAGCGGCGGGTTTTAATTCGTTTATTTTCTTATTATGTCCTTTTAGTACGTTTGTTTGCGGACCGAGCGATGGATTATGAGATTATCCTTGCACTTTGCGGGTTATCGTTCCACCCGACTTTTATGAAGAGCTTACCTATACTAATAGGTATTAGGTGTTGCGCGTATCGATTTTCCTTTTATTTTCTTTATTGGCATGCTTTGTTTTGGCTGTATTTTGTTTTATCTGTTTAGATCGAAGTTTCATTTAGTTCGAATCGCAACTAGAAAAAATGTTTTATAGGGAGGGGCGACCTTAACCGTTACGAGAGGCCCTGGGCGGTAGATCTTTGTAAGACTCTTTTTGCAAAGTATATAACTCAAAATTGGGTATTCCTTATGATAGGTCAGGAGAGTGAGAGCAGTGGTGGCCGAGGGGTCGGCCCTGACTTACGAGTTGTAGTTCGCAGGTTCAAACCCAGCCAGGCGCATTACTTTGTGTAATTTATTTAATCATCACTGCTCTCAAAAACGTTAAAGGAAAACATCGTGAGGAAACCGGTTTGTCCTAAACCAAAAAATTCGAAGACATGTGACATTCACCAACCTGCACTGGGCCCGCGTGGTGGATTACAGCCCAGTCCCTCTCTTAGAGAGGAGGCCTGTGTCCCAGCAGTGGGAACATTAAAAGGCTGATGATGAAAATATTTATTACTGACATAAATAATAAATTCATGTAATACCTTTTCATAAATTTGCTTTTAAAATATTATTTAAGAATTTTTATATGTTTATAACATATATAAAAAAAGGAAAAAATCATAAATACGATGATAATGTTAAACCTAGGTACTAAATACCTTAAAAGTTTTCAATCATCAATGGACTCGGACATTGTCATGAGATCTCATCGAATTTGAGGAATTAGATATGTTTATCCAAATACGTATTAATATAAACTTGACCTAAAGCTTTTTTTTTTTTTTTTTTTTTTTTTCAGGTCCTTACCAATCTGGTTTCAGACCTGGTCATAGCACTGTGACAGCTCTTGTCAAAATAACTGACGACATAAGACTGGCCATGGATAATAAATGCTTAACAGTATTGGTTTTACTGGACTTCAGCAGTGCTTTTAACTCAGTTGACTTTGACATCCTCTTAGGAATCCTTTCCTCTCTTAATATCTCAGGACCAGTAATTGAGTGGTTCAAATCTTATCTTCGGGGACGCTCGCAGTCTGTTCGATCCGATGAGGATTCCTCTGAATGGTGTGAGTTGGCTGCGGGTGTCCCTCAGGGTGGCGTCCTCTCTCCTCTTCTCTTCTCGATTTTTATAAATGCTCTCACTAAGGTCCTACTTTCGAATTATCATCTCTATGCAGACGACTTGCAGTTATATCGTCATTGTAAAGTAGACGAAATCACTGAAGCTGTAGCTGCCATCAACAATGATCTTGAAAATATTCACCAATGGGCTAAATCTTTTGGACTTTTACTAAATCCAACTAAATCCCAAGCGCTTGCTCAATTTATTGGATCACCAGTCGCTTCCGCCTGTGGTGTATGATTCTGTGCCCATATTGTACTCTAAAAGCGTTAAAAAGCTTGGCGTGCATATGGACACTAACCTATCCTGGGAGGTCCATGTTGCTGATGTGAGTAGGAGGGTCTTTTACTCTTTTCAGTCTCTTAAACGTCTCCAAAAATTCCTACCATTTCACACTAAGGTTAATCTTGCACAATCTCTTCTTCTACCGCTCATAGACTATGCGGATGTTTGTTTTCTTGATGCTACGGAGGTACTTCTAAATAAACTCGAACGACTGCAGAATTTGTGCATCCGCTTTATTTTTGGTCTCCGCAAATACGACCATGTGTCGGAGTTTCGGGCCAGATTAAGGTGGCTGCCGATTCGGCGTCGGCGAGATATACATATTCTATCTCTCCTCTATACAATCCTACACAATCCTAATACTCCTCAATACCTTCGTGAACGCTTTGAGTACCTCGTCCCGAGGGGTAAACTCTGTCGCACCACCTCTTCTCTTCTCCTTCGTACTCCGCGTCATACTTCTAGCCGCTACGATGGCTCCTTTTCTGTAACTGCAGTGCGTCTCTGGAACTCTCTGCCTCACTCTCTTCGCGACAGCCCTTCTCTGGATGTCTTCAAGAGGAAACTTAAAGAGCACTTCCTTTCATCTTTGGCATAATATTAGTGTATTTAGTATGTATTAATATGTATAGTATGTATAGTATGTATAGTATGTATTAGTATGTATAATATAATTATACCTATATTAGTTAGACTTAGTTATTTAGAATGATATTGTGCACACCCCTATATTAGTTAGACTTAGTTATTTAGAATGATATTGGATCCTACCCTCGAATATGTTTTCTCTCTATAACTCAAAGGTTTGCTGGGAGAAAACTCATTGCTGAGTTAAGCTCGCCTTTGTACATGAACTGTTTGTATCCCTATATGATATGTTATGTTTTTTTTCTTTTGTGTACAATAAAGAATTAAGAATTAAGGTAAGATAAACTAAAGAAAAAAAAAAGAAATAATTAACTTTTATATCCAGTTTTTGCGCGAGGCCACTTGCCTTGCTCTTATAGGCATAGGTCTTTATTTCTCGAGTCTACTAGACCTAATTCAATTTTCTGCCCTTTAAATATAATCAGATCGCTGATGGATTCCTTTACACATAATAAAATACGGTAAAACACAATCGTATGCTTTCGGTTAAAGGGAAGCCATTACGGTATTTACTTCTAAAGCTATGCTTCTAGGTATTTGATTTCACTAATGAACAAGACTGCTTTCTGTATGTCCTAAAGTTAAGATCTATTTTTATTGGTGGATTGTGGATTTTTCCAATTTAAGACGACTTCCTGAAATTTTTGATATTATATTACAGATAAGTCTTAGATTGATGCAGGACAAATGTTTAAATACTCCATCTTCAACACGATGTCACAATTTAATTACCTAATTAATTACGTATTTTTTCTTTCGAAAGATCGTGATGGTGTTTCTAATCGTATTTAATTATCAGTTTAAGTAATTTTAAATTAATTCAATATATCATTGGAATTTGTCCAAATAAAATGTTATCTCAAAATCTTGTAGGCACCATCGTTATCTTTAACAACAGCCGTATTAATATGGAAATCAGATTCATCTCAAAACTTTTCGTACGAAATGTAAATCGTGCCTAACAAATCACTAAAAAAGTTAAAATGTTTTCACGACATTTAAATAATATACTAGGCTTTTTTGCATATCGACGTCATCCATTCATCACGATAGCATGTGTATAGTGCGTAGTGCACAATGGATATGCTAATCGCTCGCTGAGATTACGATTAAACAATAATAGGGCCGGTCGACTGTGCGCACTCGGGCGGCGATCGATACCGTACCATCTGGCTCGTTCTCGCGATCGCTGTACTGTAATGGTAGCGCAAAAACACGACGACATTATCATTAAATGCATTGTTTAATGGCTTTCTTAAACAGCCTGCTAATGTAATATCGGCATCAAATCAAAATCATGAATAAAAATATCGTTTGAATCAATTTTCTAGCTATAAAACTATATTTATCTGGAGTAAAATTCATTGAAACGTGTGAGAGTTTGTTGATAGCAGCTGACAGTACAAACAATGCGATGCGTTTCATAGAGAATTAGTTAAAAATACATTAGATCAAGATTCAACGCAGGCGTTTCTCAGAAGTTACATTCATATAAACAAAAATGATAGACCAGCGACACGTGTTTATGTCGCAACAGTTCTAACAATCGCGTGCACAGTGTAAACTAGCCTTTACTTGTCAGCATGTAATTAAGCGATAATTGAGATGTTTTCATTGATTTTTTTGTTCTAAGCCATCGATCATGCAAATTAACAGTGTGATGGGCAATTTGACACGTCAATTAACAAAATTACCTAATGACTAATGTGTGGGTGAAAAATTACTCTAACCAGTAACAAAAAAAACATACTTTGTAGTTATTGTTCTACCTTACTATGAACCGCAGGTACGACATGAATAGGGTAAAACCCGGATAGTCGCCCCGGGGGTATATTTACCTTGATTGCAATTACTCTAGTTTCGCAAATAAAACACATGTTATTTTATTTGTCTATCGAGAGACTCTGGAACTACAACTAAGTTGACCTTGTTGCATGTCTCTGTGATTTCGTGGGACGGCTAGGTGCGATAATAGTTTTGGCGGGATAAATGTCAGTAATTTCAAAAAGTGAGGCAACTATCCTGCTTTTTACCCTACGTAACGTAAACAACTTTAAAGTACATTAAAGTTATGATACAGGTTTACAGGGGAAATTTTAAAATTGTCAAGCTTTTACTTAAAAATGACAACACCATAAACTAAATGTTGCAAACTGGTAATTTGTTATGGAAATTAATTATAAACATTTTATTTAATAAAATAATGAGCTTGACATCATTATTTCAGCTGAAAGACGTCCACTGCTAGACATAGGCTTGCACCAAGTATTGCCACAAGGACCTTCTGGTTCTGTTCACCTCGTAGCCATCAGATTCCCTCGACTCTCACCGGGTCATCGATCCACCTCATCTCTAAGAGGGGAGGTATATCAAGGCTGCGTCTTCTAGTGCGCAAAGGCCAATCTATAAGCAATGCCACCCAGCTCTTCCGCTTGACATGATTCTATTTTATTAGAACACAAAAGTTTGTAGGTCTGTAGATATTATCAAACTGTTTTCCTTCCTCAGGCAACATTTCACTGGTCCATGAAACATTAGCTATGTGTATATTTAGGAAAAAAACAATAATATTCAATCCATGTTTTTTTTTTTTTTTTTTTTTTTTTGTGGTAGGTAAAATCATCCAATGACAAATCCCGCCCTTGGGTGGAGCGGGAAGTAGTGTCAGACTCTTACTGACTAAAAACCTACCCCGTTCCTTCGTTGCCTATAGTGCCGGGGCTGAGCCTTCCTCTCAGAAAACGGCCCTTGACCCCAGCAGGCTTCGACCCTGCCTGCCTGCGGTAGCAGGCTGGGTCTCTTCGGTGTGCTGACAGCTCCTTGAGGCGCGCGGGAACAGAACGCGCCGTCGACGACTTGGGCTCGGTCCGGTCGGTTACCGGACGATCGGACAGCGTGCTACCCATTGCACGCCGTCCGCAAGCCCGCGCCTACGGTGGCCGGAAATCGGGATCGGAATCCCGGCGGCGGCTGGGGCGAGCGCCCCGTTGCCTCTGCCTGATGCGGTCGGCCTCCTCCTTTGCTAGCATTACTGCTTCGCAGAAGGAGGCGACCGCCTGCCATCCCTCCTCACTACGGACCATGGCCTGAACCAAGGCCCGGCGAGAGAGATCGCTGCCGCCGATCGCCCCCACGAGGACACGGCGATGCTCCGCCCAGGTGGGGCACACCTCTACAGTGTGCTCCACCGTGTCCTCCGGGTGTTCAGCACAGTGGCGACACCCGGGCGAATCTTCCGCACGAATCCGGAACAGGTACTTAGCGAACTTTCCGTGTTCGGTAAGCACCTGCGTCGTGCGGAAGTTGAGAGCGCCGTGAGGTCTTTCCAGCCACGCCTCAAGGATGGGCCTTATCGCCCCAATTGTGGCGCGCCCCGAACGAGGTTGCGATAGTCGCTGACGCCATTTCGCCATGAGATCCCGCCGGAGCTCTGTCCGCCATGCCTCGACTTGTCGCGGCAGCGGAATTTCGCCCCGGCGTTGCATCTCCATGCGCTTATCGTGCATGTGTGCAAGGACTGTTGCCTCCAGATCCCATGGCGGTATATTCAATCCATGTGCTGTTTATATGCAGTTAAATTCGATATTAAGTTACCCTACCAATATGTGAAGAAAAACATCGGAGAACGTTTTCCTTCTCCATAAAATCACAATAGAAAATTTTAAAACCTACTTAGTCAATTTTGCACACAATAAAACCATCCCTTCGGTCTCTCGTGAGTTCAATATTGCATTAATGAGGTCCTCTAACAATGATATTTAATTCTGCATTGAATGCCAGTCGCGATGTCTTTGACAACCCTAGCGACTACAACGCACATCTCCCTTATACCTATAACAACAAGGTTGAAAATTAATTTGATTTGTAACTCGGTATGTTAATGTTAAGGGTTGGCAGCACGGGGGTGAGTTGTCGGCACGTGCGCACGCATTTTGCGTATTACCTAAATAAACAGTAGGTTCTGCTTCTTTTGTTTGGGTTTCGCGGTTCTCACGAATTTGTATTTCGTTATTAATTCTTAAGCCAAGAATTGCGCCAATCTGCTGTGATGAATCAATAGAGATTTCAGTGACGCTTTGGACACTTTAATCTATTTATTTAATTTATTCATGCACACATAGAATAAAAGACAAAAGAAGGAAACAGAAAAATAGGTATAAAGGTGGTGCTTATTTAATTTTGAAATGGAGCTAAACGTGTTATCAAAGTAATAAAAGAATTGATATAATAAATAATAATACATAATTATTAATCTAGAGCTGATTTAGATCTAACTAATTATACAGGGTGATCAAATAACTTCTCCCACTCGAGGTGAAGCGAGAGAAGGAGGGAGGGAGCGTCAGTCTTTTATTGAATAGGTACCCACTTGTGCAACTAAAGGCAGTTTTTCCCTTTGTCACTGTGCCTTTGTGAAAATGGTTTTTTCTTTTTGTGTAACCATAATTGATTATGTTACATTTATCGTAATCAGAAAAAGCTTATCTAGTTTTGAAAATGTATTGTCGAACTAATGCATTGATTTATGTATCTTTTTGAAGCTTAATCAATTAAAATATTGTGTATTAATTCAGATTGCAGTTATCAGAGTACTACTTATGTCATTTGACATTTGGGGCAATGTAATAACAGTAAATCAAAACAATTGCAATTATTGTGCTAGTTACATAATTGAGCTACTGCCCGTATCTGAATTATTACCTAGTCTTTGTTTACGTTATACATTAGATCTAAATTATTACCTAATCTTTGTTTACGTTACATATTGAATGCCTAATATTTCAAACTAGTTTAGTTACAAACATAACAAGATAACAAAACACTTGTAAAACCGAATTCATTTAAATACTTTATGTTAATTTGTGACTAATAACTATTTTAATAAACTTACTTGAAATTTCACTATTACAATAAAAAAAAAAATACGCACAACGACCTTTTTAAAACTCGACATTTTGGCTAATTGCACTGGCCATTATCAAGCGTCGACAATATTAACCAGGCCAATCGCAAAAAAAAAAAAAATTATAGCAGCTGTCCACTCAGAGTCCTAGTCTGCTAAAGTAAATCCAGTGGACCGTAGAGAATACTAAATTAGCATAATCCATGTGCACACGTGTGCACGGCACGCGACTCATTCATCTCGTCTGCTCAACCCTTTAGTGCGGCATTGTGATCACTGCCGATATAATGAGTTTGATTTGATTCATTCCAGTTTTATGTTGACGAACTGTTGTAGAGTGTCTCGAGGGGAGTGTATCGATCGAGGAATAGTGACCGAATTGTGCTTGTATCTTTGCGACTGTATTTTTATTTGGTTGCTAACAGTCGGTTATAGATGTGTGTTATTGTGTTCCATCCCTTTGTGTTTTTGTGTTTCTATGACCGATTTTATATAAAAATAGGGAGGACCCATTTGTGTGTGTCTTTATAAATATTGAAGGTGTCTGGAGGAAACTTTCGTATATACAATGTATATAGGGTGACTGGTAATTAGTGAACGATAATTAAACTCGTGATTGTAGTCATGATAGCAAACAACTTTTACTATGGCACCAAACCTGAAATCGCGAAAAAGAAACTGCTAGTCAGTACATTTGTGTTCGCCTAGCTGGTCAAAATGTACTGAATTTGGCTGATTTTTTTCGCGATATCATGTTTGGTCCCATAGTAAAAGTTGTTTGTTATCATGACTACAATCACGTGTTTAATTATCGTTCACTAATTACCAGTCACCCTATATACTAACTTGTTTCCTCCACTTGACTTTTTTAAAAGACTTAGAGTGAGGTGCACTAACTAACTATTTCCAATACCTTATCAGCTGTCAAATTCTTGGTTAAACGAAATACGGGTTGCACCAATTTAAGAAGAAAAACGTTTTTTTTTTTTGACCAAACTACGTTTTACGTCACGGCGCAACAGCAAACAGTAGGTAAAACCCCATGGTTATTGTTCATGCTAACATTAATTTTGTCGGAAACTGTAGTAGATCCCTTGGTGCAACCCCTCTTAAAATATTGGAGTTAATTGAAAGGTTTTTTGTAAATAGCGTTTCTTAAAATAGATTTCATATTAAAGATAAACCAAACTACATTTTCCTGTTGACGCTCAAATCTAATAATGAAAAACCAAAAAGAATCTTCTATGAGCTAAATGAAATGTGCAAAGAGTCACTTTCAGTAATAAAATATTCGGCGAGGCTAGTAAGCAATAGCCTTGGGCGGTTATGACGTGCCGAACTCGACCGCTTGGCGTGTTCGCACACCCTACTGTAGTACCCTTGTTTGTGCAGAGGGATATGCAAGGCTGGATATGCCTTTAAAATTGCTCTTTAAGATGTAGAGGCAAACAGACTTGCAGGAATTAGGAAGTTTCATCGCTTTTTTAGTCATGTTATGACTTCTTCCGCTCTAAGGTGGAACGACAGGACGTGACAGACTTTTTTACTGGCTAAAACCTACCCGAGTCCTTCAGCTACCTGCGGTCACCAAACATTTATACAACCCTAGCCGTTATCGGCCTTACTGGACCCCTTCAGTTTTGTTGACATCTCTTTGAGGCGCGAAAGAAACAACGGTCGCTTCGGGCCTGATCCTTACCCATAGCTCGTCGTCCACAAGTCCGCGCCTACAATTGTTGGAAGTCGCTCTGGCGACCTACCTAGGGCGTCTACTTTAGCGACAGCTGGGACGTGAGAGTTTTCAAACAAAACCTTAAATAAGTTTGTGAAAAATTGACATCCTGAATATTTACTATGCTCATCAAGATGAATACATCAAGTCAATTAAAATATTACACAAGCATCACACAGAAAACAAACAAAAAAAAAATCATTCTAGTAGATTTATATCTACGATACTAACCCTCCCGTGCTCGCATATTGGGTTACCAGGCCCAAGTGTCGCCGGGGCGCGTGAGGGCGGGGCCCCGATAATATCGACTTTTGTACTTTATTGATCATTTCGCCATTGATTGATAGTTTTAATCAAGTACATCGCTTTAATTAAACGTTTAAGTAAGAATTTAAGTGTATAATTGGCAATTACTATGCGAATTTAACACTTTCGAATTAAAATTATTTATCTGATGTCAGTTCATCGTAAATGGTTGTAAATTATTTTATGTGAAAACATTTACAATGAAACATAATTACCTATGACTCCTTTTACCGCGTCATCTTTTGCAATTACCATCTATTGTTTCCTACCAACTTCATCCATTATTGCACAGACAAAACGTTCAGATTCCAGAAACATAGCCAGGAAACGGCCGCCTTTTTTACAAGGTTATTTTTTAAAGATATCGTAAAAGCCAAACAAATTAAAATTTAACGATTTATTCGCCCACCCCTCATTAAAAAGCCACTCAATCAGCAGCTCCTAAATCACCAATTTACAGCTACATTAACTATTTCCAAAAATGTATCGTCCTTTGTTTTACGGCACCCTACGAACGTACAGTGCGCCGTCGGGCACTCACACCCCCCGAGATTCGAGTCCCAACGCAATATACAACCACGTAGGTTTCCTACTTCAATTACTTTAATAACTAACCATTGTGTACCGCTGGTTACTCGAAACCATTGACTTTAAAACTTAAATTGCCTCTTATAATGTATGCAATTTTATTTATGTTCGCTAACCCTTTTCATTAAAAATGTTTTGTGGGAAGATTTTCGGGTCAATAAAATTTGCATTTGTTTTATTTAGAATTTTTAACTCGCATTTTGATTCAGCAAATCGTCAGTTTTCAGGTGGATACTTTTGATTAGGTTATTTGTTTATTGCAATTTATTTTCAATCACTAAATAAATATGGATGACGATATACATAAAATCTCCCAGTATTACCTATTAAAATACACCTATAAGTTCATGACTCAGTCTAGCTCAAAGAACTTAAAAGACTCTAAAGGACTCAGAAGACTCAAAGGACTCGGACTCATGTGACTAACGAGTCCTAGTCTTGAAAATCTACTGTCGAAATGAAGACTAAAAGACTCGAGTTTCACTAGTTGATAAGTTGTTCAAAATCAAATCAAAAATATGTTTATTTTACATAGGCCTACATGGGCACTTATAAAACGTCAGAAGCTAGTGCACGGTTCCAAATTGGTCGTTTCCTATAGAGAAGAAACGGCAAGAGAGTGTTAGTAACCATTGAATAGAATCACTTTTTTTTAAATCAGAAATTATCCAATGACTTCTCGCGCTGTTTCGTGTTAGACTTTTACTGACTAAAACCCACTCCTGTTCTTACTTTGCCTTCGTTTCTGGGTCCCGGGATTGAAATACAGTTATATTTTAAAATAAATATTATTATAATTTATTTCTGCAAAATTTGTCCTAGTTGTATTGAATTGACACGTTTTAAGTTTATCTATGCCTAGCAAATGATTTGAATAATCACAGCTTTTAATCACAATGTCTATTCTCTATCCACCACGGATACATTTTAAAACTGCTGAAATTAATCACGCAAGCCTCAGCTGTTGAAGGGAATCTCTCAAAGAGCTCTCTTTGCTGTCTCGGAGCTAAGGCACAGTGACATGCCATGGCTTACTGTGTCCTTACCTCGAATACATTCGCTGCGTCCACCATACCATACCCATCCTTAACACAAAGGAATACAGTCGAAGTTACTTCGCAGTGTCTTAGCTTCTACAACAAAATACAGTAGCCGAGATTCAGGGCTGTCAACGTCTATGAATTAATAAGTCAGAAAATGTCTTTATACCGCTAAACTTCTTTTAAAGCACATTTTAATTAATATTTTTATAGTGTTCATAAATAAATTTATTTACAACTACATTTAGTAGGTAAATCATAATTTAGTGTCTGTATTTCTGTTTATAGCTTGCGGCTGCAATTACAGAAATGATTTATGTTCGATTTTGTTCAAATTGAAGTTACCTTATTCGCGTCAAAAGTTTTGACCAAAACAAGAAGTTTAATTATTTAATTTTGGGCCTTCACGTTTTTGTAGGGATATAAACGTATGATTGGTCTTCCAATTAAAATACATAAAAGACTGATTGACGTACACCTACAGAAAAACATTTATATTTCTAAAAGGTAGCCGACATACCTGAAAATTCTTACTGGCACGGCAGGTACGAAAAGTTTCCTTAAAAATAATAAATCTAATTTAACTCTCCAAAAAGTTTGGAAGCAAAACAACAAGCTCGAACGATATCGTCGGCACTTGGACGCCTTAGAATATGCTGTACAAAAGGAGCATAAGGAAAAGGACCAGCCCTAATCCGGCAAGGGTCTGATTGCTCATTAATCACGAGCGCCTGTAATTACCGCGCCGGCGCACAACGGAGCCGACGTAATTTGATTTTAGAACATAGAAATAATGCATCGCGCCCAAAATGGCTTTCGGCAGAATGACGAGTAATTGAAAATTATGGTCATTTATTTTTCTCAATACACTGTCTCGGTAATGTAAGTTGTTTATTAATCAATTTTATCATCCTGAACTCTTTCATTAAATTTCAAAGGCTATATAGATAGACCTTTAATTGAAACCCGCGATTTTATTCGCGTTGGGTTTAAAAACATTACTATCCTTTTTTGGCGCAACTGTATAAAAAAATGTTATCCATTTCGGAGATGTCCCCACTCAGGAATTAATTCCTGCTCACACGGGTAAATAAAAAGTAACTTAATCTACTCATTATAACAGTTATGTCCCAGAAAAAATCCATGTCTTTTGTTTTAAAGACATATTCTGTAGATTGAAATCTCGATCTCACATGGAAATGAAAAGTAGCTTTAGTTATTCCTTTTTTCATCAGCAATCCGTCAGAAAAAGTTTCGTCAGAACAAACGGATAGACCAAAAAGCAAACAGAGACAAGTTAAAATAAAACATTGAATATATAATAATAATGTATACGAGTTTAGATGTACTAGAAGTACACTTTTTACTCCATACAGTAATTAAGATACATACTTAATTGAAATAAAATATCTACAGCTTCAACTTTATTTCTTGGTAGTTGGATTAAAATAGCAGTTTTTTGTTAAGAAAATGAATGCAAGCGCCACGCCCTATGAAATTCAAACTGCCTAACTGTCAATCTTTTTACTGGATGCACGTATCATTTATACGAAGTAACACAAAAAGGTTTTTATAACAAAAAACCACAATGCAATTAAAATTTCCATATTGTGCTTGCAAATTATACTGGCTTTGAGGTCAAGTAATAATCGCAGACTCATCGAAGTGTTAACTTTGTGTAAGGCACAATATATTGAATAATTCCATAGGACTATGATTTATGGATTTTAATACTTTTCCCCGAGTGTTTCGACCACCTGCCCCAAAAACCGGATACAATAAATTATAAGAAAACAAAACTTGTATTCACCCTTTCGAATCCAGGGGATCGCTAGTCTCGTGCCACAAATGTTGTGCGTTTGATCAAACGCTCGTTATACCTATCCTTATGAAGAAAGATAAAATAGAAAATTTTAATTTACAAACTAGCTGTTGCCCGCGACTTCGTCCGCATCCGACTTATAAAAGCACACAATGCCATTTGGGCACAATTTCAACAAGTTCTTTTTTATTTACGCGAAACCCTAGTTTTCTTTCTAAAATAAAAGTAGCCTATGTTACTCCTTATAACATCACTATCTACCAGGGAAAGGATTGAGAGATTGGACAGATCTAAATAAAAAAGGAAATGAGTTTTTTATATAGGTTTTAAATATATTTTGACATGTATTTTTCTTTGACAGACACTTTGATTTTATTTATATGTAGTTATACTCGTAGATATTTAGTTTTAGCAAGTAGCAAGCTCTAATTTAAGACTTTATTAGAGATTTTTATGAGTTTATGATATTTTGTGGGGCGGATATGACCAAAAATACATCTCTTGTATCGCGAGGAGTTTTACGCTTCATTTTTCTAATGAATGAATGACTTCCCTCGCATCCTTTTGATAGTCAAAATTAGCTCAGGAACTAATGAACTTGTTACGGACATATATCAAGCTGCAGAACGCGGTATTTGATCACATGAACACGAATAGGAAGGCAATAAATTGCTGCCTACGAAGACACCGGACAAGACAAATGCGAGGTGTTAGTTTGCGGTATGCTCTAACTGGCTTGTTGACTGGATATACAACAGGAAACGATCTGAACAAGCTCTGGACAACGCTGGAGGTTAAAATAAAGTGGATTAACGGGAGAATCGGAGACTGGGACACGACTGTTGCAGGCTTTCCAAACGACTCCGTACACATAAGATCTGGATCTCGAACCCGTTTGAGCGTTATCAAGTGTTTACATCGGGATAAAACGATTCGATTTCGTTGTTGCTGAAGATTACCCATCAACTTTAACGTAAAATTTTCTCTATGAGATTTGATTATTTTCTTCGAAAACATTATACGTTTCTGCTAGCGTCTTCGCCCGCGTCACAGAATAAGAAATAGTACAAGCCCGCGTGAAAGCAGGTTTCTCCTTACAAACTGAACGCCCGATTCCGGCGAGAATTTTCGAAAATCCTCTCTTAATGCTTGACAACGTCATAAAAGGAAACCTGGTGCAAAATTTCATGCTCCTTGCTTCAGAAGTTTCGGCTGTGCAATAATATATGTCAATCAGTTAGTTTCTCCTTTTAGATTAAATCAGCTTTCCTGGAAATGTATATGTTTTTAGCCAGCATTTTCGTATTGATTTGCGGCTGTGATTGGCCCCTCCAATCAGGGCGTACGCGACAAGCATATCAGCTCTGGGGTAAACAAAATTTACGAAATTGTTTATGTAATGTTGGTTGGTGGCTGCACTCGTTTAGTCTGCTTGTTAATGAGTTTCCGATTAATTGATTTTTTGCAACGCTCTGCGGCATTTTATGTTTTTGTTATAATAAGCTGATATATGTACGTTTGCCTTTGTAGCATTCGTACTGCAACTAAGAATGGTGACTCATTTAGTCTCTTACCATACTGTCATAGTAGTATTTTCTGTTATTTTACAATCAATAAACTATTAATGTGTTGGGTGGGCGCAATTCAATAAACATAAAATTACATTTATAGCACTAGCCTAACACCTTGTTTTGAAACGTGATCCGCTGACAGATTCTTCAATGTCTTTACGTCTTATTAAAGAACATGGTTTTGAACGTTGTCGAATACAGTTTTCAATTTTATTACTTTGTAAGTTATTATTATATGAAGTGCTTAGTCCTCGATAATTATTTTGTTTACTATGTAGTCCCACTATCATCTAATTGTGTGACGCGAATATTCAGAGAATCCTGCCTAAAAAAAAGTTATACACGGGCAACCCTATTCCGCTAATGTCATTCACTATTTTTCGCGTTGTGTGCTCGCACCGGTTTTTTCGTAAAAATATTATTTTACAAGTAATTACTGTAATTAGTAAGTGAAATTGGTTTTAATTAAAATGCCTAAGAGTCGGGAAGAAAAATTGTGGAAGAAGTTGAAGAAACTAGAAGAAAAAATTAAAAAAAGCCGTTGTCGGCGAATTAGATCTTTAAGTTCGTCGGAACGGGAATCTGTCGTCGATCCTGAACCGGATGAGATACCTGAAGTAATAGGGGAAGAGGACACAGGTATGTGTTAGTTTGTTGAATTTCTTTATTGGTAAAGCGGCAAGTTTCTTTTTTCTTTTAGGTAAAAAAGTACCTATCACCCGCCATCTTGTCAATTCTTGTCGATGCTTGATTTCAAAATCTCAAGTTGAGAAAAGCATAAATAGAAGTTCTATGTTATGCGCATATTATTGTTTCTGTGAAACAAAATGATTATTACAATGACTGAGTCAGTTATTTCATATGTAATCAGACTAAGTTAGTCTAATGATTACTTTGTACCTTGTAGGTACCCATCAACTGCAAGACGAAGTGCTGACAGCTTTAGGAAATCCGTCCTACTCCGACAAGCCTTATGCTGATGATATTCACCCAGAATTAATAAAAAGGGTAGAAAATATTTTAACCAGTGGGTTGGAAAAAGATTTTAAGGATGACTTGTGCAAGAAATATTTAATTCCGAGAAATTTTACCTTACTGGATGCTCCAAAGTTAAACAGGGAGTTGGAAGGCCTGTTGAGCGACCCAATCAAAGAAAGGGATAAGAGAGTGGAAGAACGGCAACAGCAATTGGGAATTGCTTTATCTGCTGTTCTATCTTGTGTAGATAATTTGATTAAAACAGATCCAAACCCAATCAAGATTGAAATACTGACGGATGTATCTAGATTACTCAGTGACTTGCATTACAATGACACCTGTACACGGAGAAAATTGGTGGCAGTTAATTTAGACAAGAACATTATCAAAACAGCGGAGGCCGCTAAACGGGACAGTTTCCTGTTTGGTGAAAAGTTCAATGATAATGTAAAATATGCTAATGCAATAAAGAAGGCAGCACCAACCATTCTTAAAAAGTCCAATTTTGTTCGTAAAACGGGACAGGCCAAGCAGTCAAGCTATTTTAATTATAGAAATAAGGAAAACTTCAGTGCCCCCCCACAGGCAAGTCGAGCCAAACAAGGGAGGGGGGGCAGATATCAACCCAAGAATACTGGGAGGCAGCAGCAGCAGAAGAAGACGTATCAACACAAGTCTGTACGTCAGACATAGAGGTAAAGACTTTTGCAGGTCGTCTAAAATTCTTTTATCCTTGCTGGCAAACGGTCACTCAAGATAAGGTTATTCTATCATGGGTAAAAGGTTATAAAATTCCTTTCATGGAAATTCCTTATCAACAGATATCTCCTAAGAATGCTACATTTTCAGAGTCTGAAAATGTAGTTGTATTGAAGGAAATTGTTAGACTGATACCATTGGGGGTCATAAGTAAGTGTGCACCGGTTAGTGGACAATTTTGTTCAAAAATATTTACTGTTCCAAAGCCCAATGGTGGTACCAGGCTTATTTTAAATTTGAAGTGCCTGAATAAGTTCATCCATACAGAGCATTTTAAAATGGAAGACATGAGAACATTATGTAAACTTATTTCAAAAAACAATTTCATGTGTACAATTGATTTAAAAGATGCTTATTTTTTAGTCCCAGTGGATTATGATGATAAAAAATATTTACGGTTTCATTTTGATAATAATATTTATGAATTTAATTGTTTGTGCTTTGGTTTGTGTACTGCTCCACTTACCTTTACTAAACTGTTAAAACCAGTAATATCTTATCTACGCAGTGTGGGATTAAAATCTGTGGTTTATCTCGATGATATAATTTGTATTGGAGAATCTTTTAATGAGTGTTTAGAAAATTGTAGTAAGACAGTATCACTTCTGAAATGTCTTGGATTTTATATAAATAGAGATAAAAGTAATTTGCTCCCTAAACAAGTAGTTGAGTACTTAGGATTTATGATAAATACAATGAATATGACCTTATCAGTCACTGATAAGAAGAGATGTTCAATACACTTATTACTTAAAAAGTATTTGAATAAAAGTTCCTGTACTATAAGGGACTTTGCACAACTCATTGGAACCTTAACAGCTTGCTGTCCAGCTGTGAGTTATGGTTTTTTATACACAAAAGTTTTGGAAAAACAAAAATGTGTTGAGTTAGTTAATCATAATAATGACTTTGATTCAACTATGGTAATAAATAATGAATGTAAAGAAGATTTACAGTGGTGGTATAATTGTATTAAATCAGCTGTTAACCCTATAAAAAATTGTCAATTTAAATTAGAAATTTATTCAGATGCATCTCGCACTGGATGGGGAATATTTTGTGATGGTCAGGTAGCAAATGGTTTTTGGACAGAAGAAGACAAGAAAAGTCACATAAATTATTTGGAACTATTAGCAGCTTTTCTTGGATTACAATGTTTTGCAAAGGACTTAAGCACCTGTCAAATTTTACTACGTATAGACAATACAACAGCCATAGCTTACATCAATAGAATGGGTGGTATTCAATTTAATAATCTTAATCGCCTTGCTCGAGAAATATGGCAGTGGTGTGAAGCCCGTAGAATTTGGATATTTGCATCTTACATAAAATCTAAGGATAATAAAGAAGCTGATTTTGAATCTAGAAATGACAATATTGATTGTGAGTGGGAACTGTCACCTACAGCATTTCATGATATAGTGAGGTCATTTGAAAATCCCTCCATTGACCTTTTTGCTACAAGAGCTAATTCTAAGTGCAGTAGATATCTGTCCTGGCACAGGGATCCATATGCAGAAGATATAGATGCATTTACAGTACGTTGGGATAATTATACCTTATTTTATGCATTTCCACCATTTGCATTGATCTCTAAGACTATTCAAAAAATCAAAGATGATAATGCACTAGGCATTTTAGTTTTTCCTATGTGGCCATCACAACCATGGTACCCATTTGTTAATTCTATGGCCATTTCAGTTATTAAAGTGTTTAAGCCTTCAAAACAATTATTGTTATCACCTTCCAGAAATCTTCATCCTCTGCACAACAGCCTTTCCCTGGGGGCCTGCATATTATCAGGGAAGCATTCAAGAAGCAAATGATACCTGAGGATACTATACAGGTCATGACATCTTCTTTATCCGTTAACACGGTTAAACAATATTCAGTAGCACTGAATAAATGGTGGATTTTTTGTAAAGGGGAAAATATCTATGATTTTTCTATCACAAAAATTTTGGAATTTCTTACACATCAATTTAAAATGGGAAGTTCTTATACTTCACTAAATACTAGCAGATCTGCATTGTCTTTGATTATTAATTCTGAAATAGGGACAGATCCCCAAATAAAGAGGTTCTTTAAAGGCATCTTCAAACTACGACCGAATCGTCCTAAATACAATGATACATGGGATCCATCAATTGTTTTGAATCACATAGAAAAATGGTACCCATTACAAGAATTATCATTGGATAAATTAACTAAAAAGCTGGTAATACTGTTAGCCCTTACAAGTGCACAAAGGATTCAAACCTTATCTCTCATTAGACTAAATAACATACAATTTGTTGATGCAGGAGTAAATATAACAATCAGTGATTTGTTAAAGATATCTACGCCAGGAAAACAACAAATGTGTATCACATTACCTTACTTTCATATGAAGCCTGAAATTTGTCCTGTAATTACGTTAAAATATTATATAAATTATACACAAACTTGCAGGAAGATAGAATTTAATAACACAGAAAGGCTATTTATTAGTGTTAAAAAGCCTCATAATTATGCTAGTAGGCAAACAATTAGTCGTTGGATTAAACAAACAATGATGGACAGTGGTATAGATATCAAGAGATTTACTCCTCACTCAACTCGTCATGCAGCCACTTCCATGGCTTGTAGAGAAGGTTTAACATTAGATACCATTTTTAAATCAGCTGGTTGGTCTGTAGGATCAAAAGTTTTTGCAAATCATTATAATAGACCATTGCTTAAAGATAATGATAAATATCTTTTTGCCAAGACAGTTTGTAATATCGAGTCTGATTAATGTATTTTACATAAGTTATTATATGACCAAATAGAGTTCATAACTTTCCACTAGCAAGTAGATAATAATAATATGTTTAATACTAAGTTGATATTAATAATATGATTATTAAT